>OY856413.1:1082502196-1083802196 GCA_963693085.1 Alisma plantago-aquatica | reverse complement strand
ATGCCTTTGTCAATCCTACTCATCAAGTGGCCATGGACATCAAAATCCCTTAGGAGGGACAAATCCCATATCTATCACTCACCCCTGAAAAGCCCCACTGTGTCAAAGTCACCCAATCATCACCTTTATAACAACCCATATTTCAGGACTGCATTTGATGATGTCAAAGTGTACCCAATGACATGTATTGAGTGTAGTGATTTCAGGTTGAAGAATCACACTCACCACCATCACTGTGAGAGATGAATGTGACTACCAAATCATGGTTCCATGTGTCACTCTCACGGTGGGTCTATCCGATACACTTGTTCTCTAACAAGTACCTATGAGCTTGGTTTGATATCACTATATCATGACTAATGAGATTCTGTCATCAACCAACACACAATCTAGTCTTTAGTGTTATTGATGTCTATGGTTATTTCCGCAATAACAACCGACTAGGGACTAAACTAGAATGTATACTCTTAACATCTGTATGACCTCATCGTTTAGGTCCTCAACCCAAAAGCATACATCATCGAGTAAAACAATTCTTTAGACATCTATCATGTTACACTATCATCTCAAAAATAGTTAAAACATATAGATCAGAAATTGCCTTTATTATTATTCAAATCATTTACAAAATATCCCATTACAATCATCACATGACTTTCTCTGTGGGCATACATACCAACAACTTATTACTCATACTGTGTAAACCCACTTACCTTTCTTGGAGGATTCCTACATCATACTTCTTGTATCCAAATCTAATTCCCTATACCAAACAACCAAAATCAATACTTGGTATTGATCCCTAGATCAAATTGGATTTGATTAGCATAAGGAATTTCATTGATGATAAGGTTTATAGTTCTTTTAATTGATGTGTTACTAAATAGGTTAAGTTAATTTGATTCACCAAAAAATGAACTGGGTTCAAATAATCATGTGTAATCTTAGTTAGGGTTCAAATTATTGTTTAGGGTTTCTTAATAAAATGATTGAACAATAAGGTAAACTAGAGATTCAAAAGCATAAAATCGAATTAAATACAAAAATCCATTTCCCAAGCATATTTTGTGTATTTTCCGTTTTAGATGAATTAGTTATGGATTTTCAATATCCAACTTATGGGGGAAAGAAACTATAGTGTATAATTAATACATTCAATTGTAAATAAAAAACAATTGTAAATCAATGCAAAAGATCTAGAAGTCTATAGTCTGTGTTTCCCATTAATTAAGCCCAAGGGGGCAAAATAGTAAAATGGTTGCCCCCATTATTCAACATGATAACAAACATGGAAGGATCCTATGATGAACCAGAATTTTAAGGAGCTCATAAAACCAATTAAGAACTCATGATGTGATGTGGAACAAATATGAAAACAAAAGGATTGGCTTCCTTGTCTCATGTCATCCTAACTACCTCTAGGTCCAAGTCCATGGATGCCAAAAAACCCAAAACCATTTGCATGTACAAGGTATAAGGCTTATAAATAGGGATATGGAGCTTGTACCTTTAATTAGGAGAAATAATAGCAGAAGGACCTTTGTAGAGGACAAAAGGATCGCAACTGGTGTGTCCCAGGGGATGTGCATGGTAGACCCATCAAGTTTGTCCTTCAGTTGTAGGTCGATGAGTGGAGGTTTCACCAAGGTCTATCTAGGGTGATTGAGGGTGGTTTTGATGATGGGAAATCCTTGAGGTGTGATTGGTAGAGGTTCACAAAGTGTTTAATTTATAGGTTGTAGATAGAGCAAGTGTAGGCTGACATGGACATGGACTTTTCCTTGAATGTGGACTTTGAGCATGTTAGGGATTCAAGATGTCCAATCCATATAGGATTAGGTATCTCTAAGTTTGACTTGCTGCATGGAAGGTGGGGAGGACTCCTTTGTGATGTTTAATTTCTTAAAGAGGGAGGTGAGAGGTGGGATTATAAATCCAAAAAAAAATTAGGACTCCATTCTTCCCTGGAAGGCAAGCTTCTGGGTCACAAAGATAGTGTGTGGGATCCAACTCCCACACAAATCTAGAGTTGTGACTTAGATGTGTTCATGACAATAGAAGAGAAGTCACTGGCTTAGTTGTATCTGAGTTGCATTATTTAATGGATTCATTATCAATGATTTAGACTATATAAATCTTTCCTAATTCGATTGAGGGGTCAAAGAAGGTCCAATAGGCCTCAAATTTGGATCATCGGTGTGTTATATGATTTAGAACACTCCTCAAAAGGTATTTTCCAAATTTAATTATGTGTTATCACCATAATATGATGAGTGTCATTATGTACATTCAACAAATTCATGCTTAATACCTAACAAATGGAACTTCACATTTATGTTCACTTAGAGATATCTTTGGTGTATTGAGTCCATTGGATGAAATTAAGCCGATTAGGGTTCAGATGTATATTAAGGGCAATGAGCCTACCTTAAGAAGTGAACAAGTACATTACATTAGAACGTGGTTTTTCTGAATGTATTATCATTGAATTGAGTATCATCATAAATACAAATTATGTCACTAGTCTTTTAAAATATTCAATGGAAATTTTTTATTTACTTGGGTTATTTGCATTGAGTTCCACACATTTGAATTTAATTAGCATAAAAATTTGCATTAAGACCCTCAAATTGTTTGATTCTAAATTTGGGATGTTACAATATGTTATTTCATACTTTTAAAATGCCTTATACACCAATATGTGCTCAATATTGCATCAAAAATCCTCTCTCAACATGAAATTTGTAACTTAAGATGATTTATGACATAAATTATATTCATGTTCTTCTTATGAACCTATTTTATTCTGTCATTTAAATCCATGAATATGACATAATGTAATCACATATGCTTGTGTCTTTAAGATATATTTGAATCTTATGTTATCTCCTTTAAGATCAAGGAACAATATTCAAAATCTCTAGCATGTTTTGGATATTTCGTCGAGGTCTAATATGATTTGTAATAGTACTTGCACATGCTAATAAGTTTGCATGAATTCTAGTGATGATAAAATCATTATATGAAATAGGTTATACCTAAACCCAGGGATATATCCAACCACCTTGAAAGGTTTTTTGATTTTGCTTTTGATCATACACATACACTAATTGGCATATATGGTGAGAAGTTCTCAAATGTTCAACTTTTCTTCCAAAAATTAGATTCAATTACTGTTGTAAATTACCTTTTTTGTTAGGTCATTGGTGGTACTTATAACATATATAATGTTTCTCAAGAAAAATCCAAGAGTAATACATTCTATAAAAACAACATTACACCCTTCAACAACTACATAATAATAAGCACTCTCATTGACTTGGTAAGAACATTGTAGTTACATGTAGTTTGACAAAAGAACCCCCTACCTCAACATTAAACTCAACAAGTTCATATTCTCCCCAAATTATATTGCATCTCCTATTTTACATATACCTACACTACTCTCAAACTTATTTCATACCACATTCCTATCACTTTGGAAAAACTTCACATCAATCATATAACAACCTTATCACCTCTATTTGTGATATTTTCAACCATGGTATCACCAATCAACATTCCTCCTTAGTCACAAATTCAAGATATTTTGGCATGTGCATGAGTCTTGGATCAATCTTAATTTTGGTACCCTATTAGAAAAATAATGAACTATGAAAAAGTCAAAATCTTTAAGGCTTGAACCCTCTACCCTATAATGCATACATTCTAGAGAAAAAAGACTACCATCTATGCTCTTTATAACCTCCTCCTTGGTCAAGAAACTTAATGGAAATAAAGATTAAGAAATGAATGGATCCATGAAGGATAAAGGAAGTCAAACTTCTTTAATAAAAAGATCTACTCAAACACAACAAAGAAAGTTGTTATTTTTTCATCATAAATTACAACACTAATACAAACAAATTATACATTATTCTTCACACCAAGTCTCATTTTAATCATCTCCTTAAGCAATATTCACCAACCATAGCCCCTTTTCATAGACATATTTTCTCACAAGAATAACCCTCTACCTCAAACACATACATGCTTGTTCGCCTTATATAAAATTTGGTCTTATACATAGGACATTAACCAAGAAAAATCACCTATCCATGACGGTTTCTCGAGCTCCACAACTACAATCAACAAATCCTCAAATATGATATATTTAACATTTTAACCAAAAGATATTCTCGTATAAACCCTCAAAAGATTTGTGATAAATTCAATGCAACCTGGATGGTCGTTACTCCAAAAAACTAACATCCCACCATAGTTTTGGTTTATAGAATTGTCTCCTCCAAAAATTTAGCTATAAAATTACAGTTAGAATCTTTTTCAACATTTTAGCTCCACAACTAGCCCACATCATCACTAAAAATCAAGATAAATTCATAATAGGTCGTAACATTCACGATGTTTTACTCACATCCAATGAGATCATACACCACAACACACAAAAATACATCTTTCTTGCTATTATCAGTTTAGACTTTGATCATATTAAATCCCCCGACCGAACTACTTCCAAAGTTCCATTATGCTTGTAAAAGGAGATCCATTATCCCTAAAACTCTTTTTCTTAGCCATTAATGAACTGGCAGACTCCATTAGTTTTCCACATCAAGGAATCTCATGGATCCATCCACATTCATTGACAATAAATGAGATCCCTCCATTCATTTTTCTAATGAAACCCTTATCTTCTTTATACATCTACTCCCATTTTAATAAAAACTAACAACATCCTATATATCTCTAATCCATATTTGATCTGAAAATAAAGTACTCAAAATCATCTTATCTAGTTATCAGATTCCAATTAATGATCAACATCTCCTCTTTCATGTGTTCAAACGTAATATTATTTGTTTTTTTTTGACAAATACTTTTGTCCCCCACTAACCCATATAATCCTTATATCTTCCATTTGGAACCTTATCTTTCTTTCCCTTGCAAGGAATTTATTTTCTTGGGCCAGCCTCTCCCTTTTTTAATAAGTTGTCAAGTCTTGATAAATGTTATGCTATCCAATGTTGATACTTCTAAAGATATATACCCCTCCAATAAAAATTGCCACGTATGAACTTGATAGAGATATTCATTAGGATGATCATTAACATCCGTTACATTTCTTAGAAAACCCTCAACATCCACATATCAGGAAGCGGTGGGTCATGCACAACATATATATCTCAAATTCCTATTTTTCTAACAATAACTAACAATCTCTATCCACCAATCCATATAGTCAATGGTGAATATTGTTCATTCCCAATCCTTATTTTGGACACTATTCCCCTCACATAAACACTCCTTCATTTAGAACCACATCACTCAACACTCTCAAACTCTTTCAGCCATCTCATTTATCTACATAAACAACAAACAACAAACATCAAACATCTATCTAGTTTCATCCTTGGTTCTTAGGTTATAGTGTAACCTATGACCTCAATATATTCTAGCAATCCTTCTTCACATCAGCTTCCTAAAATCTACAAAGTTCTAACTTAGCATTAAAAACAACTCTTTGACTAGATTGATATCGATTTCTATCCATCAACATATCTTAGTAAAATCAGAGTGCTCATATCCTTCACACAACCTTACCTTACCATCACACGGATATGGGGTAACCACGTCAACATCAAAATATTTTACAAAAGCCCCTTATTTAGATGTATGCATTCCACGCACAACCAATTTTCTTTTCATGAATACTATGCCTAATATCATTCTCTTTATGTGGGGTCTGAGTGCAAACAAACCCTTTTTTGGCCCTAATCTTCACAAAAGAAAAATACATACCCCTTTCCATGTGTACTTTACTGGAATAACCTCGAGTCTGTCCACCATAATTTCAAAAGTTGTGACTTCTCAACCACCCTATGGCATGCATTCAACTAGAAAATACCTATTTCCTACCCCATCGAATCCCTAAATCCATTCTTTCTCACATCATATGGATGCATCCCAATAAACAAGAGCTTATTTGCCACTGCCTTTGGTGAATAAAATTCAAAAGTAGTCAATTGATTTTAGTAATAAATACAAAATTCCTCCAAATATAGTCAAAGTGAAAAAAATGTCTTATTATATTTTAGTAGTTTTTCCTTATCTTTAATGACATGTTCTTCCTCTAGGTCCTCGCATTGTAGTCATGCAGCTCCTACTTATCCAATTTGCACACAACCATCAACTAAGGACTTGAATCAGAACAAGGTTGATTTGCACCTCCCTAATAACTCTGATGCTTCACCATATACCCCATGATCACTCCAGTTGTCTCAACATTCGACCGGATTAATCCATGTTTCTTTGTACTTGTCATTTTGGGGCTTGTACTAGTAGTTTCCCCTTCATGCACACACTTACAATGCATATTTTATATGCATTGGTGACAATATTATTGGATCCCCCCCTCTCATTGATAAACATGTTTGTAACAAGTAGATTAGGTTGAAAAACTGCTAGTGTTTGCTCCTGGTGAGCCTTGTTTTGATTTTTAACGCAATGATGCACCCCTATTACATGTCCTATGTAAACCTCTAAAAAGGCACATCCCGCTTATGTGATGTTGCTTTCTCATTTTGATATATAATATACTATTTTATCATTCTAAATGTCACTACTCGTCTCCGTCGTTTGCATTACCTGCGAGACACGGACTCTTATCTTAGTCCAAATGAAAACCGACTCTCATCTCAGTATAATAAACACATTGTTTCCGTCATTTTTTTGACCCCATGACTTCCGTCAAACTGCTATTAATATTCAGATATAAAGCTCGACTGAGAAGTAAAACATAATATAATTTGATTAAAAAAATGCAAATTGGAGTCCATGAAGAGTAGTTCTGGTAGTGTGACAGGGTAAATGCCAAGAATCTGGGAGTTCGGATTGTTAAATGTGCACTTTAAATGGTTTTGAGGTGGATGGAACTCTCGAAGTCCAAGGTATTTCTCTTTTGGGTAGGTAGAAAGGGACTCTGACTCAAAACGATTTCTTAGATAGTTAAAAAATTTCAGAAAAGTAGTTACTTAGAACAACAATCATGAAGGACCAAGCATGCCTTTAATTCCTAAAAGATTGTTTACATTGTTGTAAAATATCTTATTTACTGTGTTACCATCATAGCCGCATAAGAAAACTGTCTTCCATGTCAAGCCACGACAAGGGTCAACAATGGTTAAAATGTCTGCTTCCACCATCTGTGGGTTGCAGATTGAAAAACCCAGTCATCTTAAGTAGTGGGTCTTGACAAAGTAAAGAAAAAGGATGTCTCATTCCATAACGAGTTAATTTGTGTAATGATACGAACCCCAAGGTCCCCAACAAGATGCCATTTTCGGTGTTCCCTTGCTACCAGACGTTTTAACCCCACTACCATTGTGCAGAATCTGATGGCAACATAGTTACAAGGGTGTTTGCTTCACTTACTTGGTGATGTGCTTCGGTACCATCACTACTACAGAAATGGCTTATAAAGCCACTTTTCAAGGTGTCGGTTGTTTACAAAATCCGACACCTAATGTCTACAGTGTCGGTTGATAACATAAACCGACATCCAATCTGCTTAGGGAGCCCAGACACGGGTACCGTTTTTAATAGGTGTCGGTTAATTAATAAACAACCGACACCTAAACTCAACCGCCAAACCCAAAATTCCAGCAAAAAAATTGGCTCTAAAATTTTACATATGGCGTCGGTTCATAACTAAATAACCGACACTATAGGTTTAGTTGTCGGTTTTTTTAAATAACCGACACTTAGTATAGGTGTCGGTTCATAACTAAATAACCGACACTATAGGTTTAGGTTTCGGTTTTTTTAAATAACTGACACTTATTGTCAACTTAATAGCTCACCAGCCCGACCGATTCTTCCCCTTTCCCTGTTTCATTCCCGATTGCAGCTAGTTAGCTCCGGCGATTTTTGCTCGCCCCCGCTGCTCCGCCGCCGCCGCTCCCTGTCGTTTGTGCCACTGTCGCCGCTCGGTGCTGCCGCCGCTCGGTGCTGCCTCCAGCTAAAGCTTCCGGTCAGTGCCGTCGCCGCTCGGTGCTGCCGCCGCTCTACTCCGCCAGCAAGGTAACCCTTTTCTCCTCCGCCTTGCTTTTCCCTGACGGCCACCACTTTCACCCAATCCCCAGAGGCAACACCAACATCCACACCGTCATCCGCCTCCCCAGTGCCAGCAGCCGCTCCCGCACCAGCCACCACCACCCCACCCCCAACCGCCTCTACCCTAGCCCCAACCCCAACCATCGCGGCGCCGCTGGACCTTCCTCCGCCCTTCTTCTTCCTCTACCTCACCCTAGCAACGCCCGACCTATAGAGCAGCGCCAGCGGCCAGAAGTAGCAGCTGCAGCTGTAGCGACGCCGTCCAGGAGTAGCTGAGAATGACCAACACTACCAAATGCCGCCCTTGACTCCGACTAAGAGCCCTAAACTTGATTCCGCAGCCCCCTCAGCCACGAGCAACACCTAGCTGTGTTTCTAGCTGAGCCCTTTCCACCTGTGCATGAAGCAGGTCTGAACCAGGGGCAGTTCTGCCCGGGAAACACCACGAAAATCACAGCCTTGAGTTCGGACTTTAGTCCCAGACCCGAACCTACTTATTTGTATTTTTCATCTACTTATTTGTGCCTCATGCTATTATGAATTAAGTGTATATTTACTTCATAATTGAATGTTTAAGTAAGTTATAGATATCTTGATGATGAACTGTAATGCACACATGTGACATGCTTGGAATGTAAATGAGGAACTGTAATGCACACATGTTTAACTTATTTCATTGTTGAGTATATTGAGAATCCTAATCACCCTTCTTTTGCTTAATGATGAACTGTAATGCACACATGTGACATGCTTGGAATGTAAATGATGAACTTTTCCCTAAATTGCCAATCATGCTTTTAAAGACATCAATAATCACCCTAACTTGAAGAACTAGGATTTTAGGTATAAGAATGACAACACATTATTTGTTGGCCTAGAAACCCATCCAAGATTTACTCATTAGGAGTAAATCTTGGATAGTCCCCGGTTTGGGACTATTCTTGAACACCTAATCTCGCTTAGGATGTAAGTGTATATAATGTGTGTTGGGTTTTTAAGAAAATTTCCGCAACATTTCCCCGTTTGTTCTCTAAGTACATATGTACTTGGAGAACAGCGGGGAAATGCTGCCGAAATTTTCTTGAAAACCCAATACACATTATACACTTACTAGTGAGATTAGGTATTCAAGAATGGGATAGGTGGTACACATTTATTATATATAAGAATGACATCACATGTATTTGTTAACCCTAGACCCTAATCTTGTCCTAATATATACTTGTTTTCTCTTTGATCATAGAATGGATAGATCATGGATGTCCATTCGCAATCGCTGCACCCCAGAGTTTATTTCTAGTCTTGACCAGTTTATTAGATTTGCCGAGGAACATAGGAAACAACCTAGAGATAAGTTCTACTGTCCATGTAGGCATTGCGGTAACCACTTGAAAGTCAACACTGGTGATGAAATCAAAACTCATGTCATGTGCAACGGGATTATACAAGGCTATACAGAATGGCACTGGCATGGAGAGATTTCAAATCCGAAACCAGTGGATGTCGATAGCAGTACTTGTGTGGAAGAAGAAATTACCTACGATGATGTAGATGTGAATGAACCATTTCTAGTAGACATCGTTGATGCGATGCTGGATAGTTGTGGGGTAGAGCACACCGATCCACCTCCCATTTTAGAAACATTGTGCATGATGCTGAGATGCCGTTATACACAGGTTGTACTAAGTTTACGAAGCTTAGCGCTGTGTTGAGATTGTATAAGTTGAAAGCTAACAATAGATGGAGCGACAAAAGCTTCACGTCATTGCTGTCTTTGTTGAAAGAAATGCTTCCTGAAGGAAACGAGCTTCCAATATCAACATACCAGGTAAAGAAATTGTTGTGCCCAATGGGAATGGATGCCAAGAAGATACACGCATGCCCGAATGATTGTGTATTATTTCAAAAGGACTATGCAGATTTGAAAGATTGTCCAAAATGTGGTGCGTCACGGTATAAATTGACGACTTTGGGGGAGTCCAAAACTGGTTCTCCTGCCAAGGTGATGTGGTATCTACCTATAATATCACGGTTTCAACGCTTGTTTGCCAATCCGATAGATGTGAAGAATTTGAGGTGGCATGCAGATGTTAAGAAAAATAATGATGGGATCCTACGACATGCGTCTGATTCCCCACAGTGGAAGAGGATTGATCTATTGTACCCTGAATTTGGTGAAGAAGTCAGGAATCTAAGACTTGGGCTTTGTACAGACGGGATGAATCCGTACGGGACATTGAGCAGCCAACATAGCACTTGGCCAGTCATGCTTGTTATATACAATCTTCCTCCCTGGCTGTGTATGAAAAATAAGTATGTAATGTTGTCATTGTTGATATCGGGCCCTAAACAACCTGGAAATGACATCGATGTTTATCTTGAACCTCTGATTGATGACATAAAGAAACTCTGGGGTGAAGGTGTGATGACCTATGATGCTTCACGAAGAGAGACATTTCGTTTCCATGCTATGTTGTTTTGCACTATTAATGACTTTCCAGCATATGGGAATTTGTCTGGATATAGTGTCAAAGGAGCTAAAGCGTGTCCTATATGTGAAGAGAACATTGATTCAACAAGACTAAAACATGGCGGTAAGAATGTATATCTCGGTCATCGAAGGTTTCTTCCAAAATTCCATCCGTATCGTAGGAAGCGCAAAGCATTCAATGGATTGAATGAGGAACGGAGTGCACCTAAACCTATACCAGGGGAGGTTGTTTATGAAAGAGTAAAAGACATTGTCAATGAATTTGGTAAGAGATCACAATGTACTACACGGAGTGACAATTCTTCATTCAAGAAGAAGTCAATATTTTGGGATCTTCCTTATTGGAGTTCTTTGACAGTCAAACATTGTATCGATGTAATGCACATTGAGAAAAATGTCTGTGATAGCATCATTGGTACTCTGTTAAATATACCAGGTAAGACTAAAGATGGGATAAAATCCAGACTGGACCTACGTGAAACGGGAATAAGGTCAGAATTAACAGAATTACGTGAAATGGGTAATAAAAGAACAAACTTACCTCCTTCTTGTTTCACGTTGTCTAGAAAGGAGAAGAAAGCTTTTTGTGAATGCTTGGTAAATGTTAAGGTGTCACATGGTTACTCATCCAACATCCGTAGTTTCGTATCAATGAAAGATTTGAAGTTGATAGGTCTTAAATCTCATGATTGTCACACTCTAATGCAACAAATAGTGTCCGTGGCAATTCAATCTATATTGCCGAAGTATGTAAGGTTTGCAATCACCAGACTTTGTTTCTTTTTCAACAGTCTCTGTAGCAAAGTTATTGACCCTGAGACTCTCGATAATTTACAAAGAGAAGTGGTTGTTACCCTATGTCAGCTTGAGATGTATTTTCCTCCTTCGTTCTTTGATATCATGGTACATCTTGTTGTCCACTTGACTAGAGAAGTGAAAATCTTGGGACCGGTTTTCTTGCATTGGATGTATCCCTTTGAACGATACATGAGCGTTTTCAAAGGTGATGTTCGAAACCGCTATCGGCCTGAAGGGAGTATAATTGAAGGTTATGTGGCAAGAGAGGTTATGGATTTCTGCAATGACTTTCTCAGTGGTAATGACACTCCTGATAATGACAAGAATATTGACGAGCTATTTGGCAAAAGAATTTTGGGTTCACGTGTGAAAGTAATAAGCCGTGAGCAGTTGGAATAAGGTCATTTGTATATTTTACACCACATAGACGAAGTGAACGTTTATATCGAGGAACATACCAATTTCATCAAAAGACAATATCCTCGAGCGAATACAATGTGGCTTGCTAGAGAGCATAACAAAACTTTTATTAAGTAGTTTGAAGATAAAGTCTTACATCAACTATCTCAAACACCAGATGATATTACTGAAACTATCAAATGCCTCGCCTTTAAACCAAAGTTGACTGTTATGTCTTATGAAGGGTATGACATTAATGGATTCACATATTACACAAAGCGCCAAGATGATAAGAGTGTCGTCCAAAACATTGGGGTCACCCTTCAAGCATCGACTATGTTTTTTGCAAGTGCAAAGGATAAGAGTCCACGTGAAGCTAAAATGTCATATTACGGTGTCATTGAAGACATATGGGAATTTGACTACTTACCCATCCCTACCAGGGGAAACGTGTCACGGGTCTCCAGTACCAGCTGGTTGGATTCGGGTGAGCCCGATACATATATTCCCCCAGTGGATGGATCTTCCACTGCCATATGCCCACCCCGATTGTGAAACGCTTAGTGAGGCAATAGGCGGAGTGATATTGTGGGAAAAAGCGTATGTCTTCTTTACTGAAAATGTGCGGTAAATTTAAATTACGTTCAATTGTTAGTGTGTGTATATGCTGGCAGTTGATCTGAAATTATATATATATACAGGTTAAAAAGAAGACACCCACAACATCTAGGCCTCCACCTCCACCTCCCACATTACCTAGTTGGGTTCCACAGGACCTACCTGTCCCGTTAGGTCCTAACTGTATGGGTATGGCAGTATGGTTAGGGGAACATGATATAAACTCCCCTATAACTGTTTCTTCTGATTCAGATTCTACAGGCCAGTCATACGAAACAAAACTATTTATACAAGATATTTTGGAGTTGTTTCGATATGATTGGCTAAATACATCTGTGATAGAGCTATGGATAAGGTGAGATATTCTTTATACATCCATACACCTTGTGTATGATCTGGTGATCTGGTTTCTTATTTATTAATGCATGCATAATTAATACATATTTTGCAGCTACTTAGACAACATATGTACAGATTTTGGATTTGAACATGTAGGGTTTTTGATTCCATCTTTGATTAGTCTAGTAGCTAAAGACCCTACATCAGTTCAACAATACTGCTGTGAGGCTTTTTCAATTTTTGCTGTAGAAAAGAAGACGATGATAATGGCTCCATTCAATGTAGAGTAAGTTTACTTTGCTTATTATAATTTGGACTTAAGAAAATTACAATTTATTGTGGATTTTGAGTTATTAATTTTTAACTTTTTTTCCTCTAGGGGTAGGCATTGGGAGTTATTGGTTATTGCCCCCGAGACGTTCACTATGTATTATCTAGATCCTAAGGGGGGTAAATTGAATATAAGATTTGGACACATAATGAAAATGGCAATATTTCGGTGAGAAATATTTCATTTTTCATATCCGTTAACATATGTTATTACATTACTATTTAATTGTAATGTTCTGTGTTACATTAACATGTAGGGGTTTTGAGGAGTACAAAAAGACTGGAGGAAAGGTCCCCACGAAAAAGAACCAGCCAATAATTTAGAAGAACGTGAACGTAAGTTCCCGACTGCAATATATGTATATATTATTTATGTGAACAATGCTTAATTAGTTGTATTTGTTAATATTTTGTATGTTTGAATTTATAGTGTGCTACACAAGACAATGGATGGGCATGTGGATACTATGTCATGCGATATATGCACATGATTATCAAACATGCCGCACTGGATATCGAATGTATTGCTCAGGTATTATATAATCTCATTAGATAATATGATCGAAATATATCAATCTTATTTATAGCACATTAATTATATATATACATCATTCTCTTTACATGTGTTTAAAGCTGACCCCATTACAGGAAAGGACTTACCAAATGTTAATGTTCCCTATACGATGGGAGAATTAAATGAAGTAATCGAAGAATGGGCAACAACCATACAATTAGTGGGGGCTTTAAAATATAATTGGGATCCTGATAGCGAATAATGACTAAACAATGATACTTTGTAAATGAATTTCTGAATTATAATATATGTGTGAATATTTCTACATGTCTGGATGTTTCTACATGTGTCTGAGTGAAAATGAATGAAAGTGTTCGTTGCTATATGAATGTTTCTACATGTGTGAATGTGAATGAATGGAACTACAGATTGCTAGCATGTCTGAATGTTTATAAATGTGTGAATGAATGGAACTCTTTTATTGTTAATTTTGCAGGTTTGCGGCCTGTTGTCGGCTGATATCAATGGACGTCGTAAAACCTGCAGTTCATAACTGAACTGAACAGGTTTCTCATCCTACGACCAGCCACAGCAGGTCTGCAGACTGATAGGAAAAAAAAAACAATAGGCGTCGATTATTTGTAAATAACCGACACATAATGATATAGTGTCGGTTTTCCTACAATAAACCGACGTCTATTCCTTAACAATACGGCCACGGCCGTGGCCAAGATGGCGTGGGTTTGGGTGTCGGTTATTTGTAAAAAACCGACACATAATGTTCTAGTGTCGGTTATTTGTAACAACCGACGTCTATTTCCTAATATATGACATCGGTTATTTGTAAATAACCGACACTGATAGTGGCCAAGATGGCGCCCTTTCTGTGGCGCGAAAGTTTTGGGCGTCGGTTTCTTATCTAATAACCGACGCCTATTGTCCCCTGATGACGCGCTTCCAGTGGCGCGCGAAGAGTTTGGGTGGACTTTTAGTGTCGTCCACATAGGTGTCGCTTATAAACCGACACTAAAGACTTTAAATAACCGACACTAAAAGTAAGTTCTGTAGTAGTGCATTAGGATTTCGTTAATTGCTTCGTGAAAGCCGGTTTGGCAGTGACCCCGACCCTTACATGTCTGTTGATCTGCTGCATCGTCTAAAGATTGGACTGGAATTTCTTTTCTGTTTGAGTGTGCGGTCAAAGCAGATCTGTCGTTCTAACGAAAACGTGTCGCAGTGAAGGCAATTACCCTAATACAGTAATATCCATAGGACGATGTAGGAGTTTCAGGCTCGTCTGTTGACTCACGAAGATGCGACTCTGTGGCAAAACACAATGCCAATCCTTACGAAATTACGATGGCACTAAAAGTGGAGGACATCATAGCGCCGGAACGAATGGATACATCATAATATAAAATTAGTATCCCGTAGTGTATTGGTCTCTTGGAAGATAAGTCCAACAATTTTAGGAATCCGTATCAATGTACTCGAGAAGTAAAAGCGCGTTCCAATGAATGCAGAAATTAGAAACAAAGTAAAAAAATTGAACAATAATATAAAATAGTAGATAGATATCAGTGGGGTTTCTGTTTAACCTATTTCTATTTATGACGATCAACCACGCTTTCACAGCCGTCGGGCTCGTTTTATTTCATGGTCACTGTCTTCGGTAGATACTCAATTTTGCTCCTTGCATGTTCGACCGGCTACCAAAGGCAGCAATCTGCCCGGTTCACCACATATGTGGGGAACACATCACATAAGCGGGCTTCCCAATGCCTTTTAACATCGGCTACATAATCTACGTGCTACATGCCCATATTATCTCCTTTCCCAGTTCGTTGTCTCTCCTCCATTGATTCGTTTAGGCTACTCCGAGGTACCCAAGGAGGAATCCTGCCAGCTGACGATTCCTGCGTTGGTCAGTCTTTTCTTTATGCTATCTATTATGTACGGATGACGCTGCTGTAATGGATTTTGTTAGCTATGTGAATGCAAGTACATATTATGCAAAAAGGTGGCTCGTAGTGGAAGGTGCTTTTAGAACGGAAGAACTCATTCAAGTCAAGTATCAAGAGGCTGAACCAATATGTGTATGACGACAGTAATCACATTCTTTCTTTTACATCT
This sequence comes from Alisma plantago-aquatica, assembly GCA_963693085.1. NCBI lineage: Eukaryota > Viridiplantae > Streptophyta > Magnoliopsida > Alismatales > Alismataceae > Alisma > Alisma plantago-aquatica. The sequence continues at coordinate 1,083,786,465 of OY856413.1, read as the reverse complement.
TTTAGTATATCAGAGGAATACCCAAGTGCCCGTAGAGCGATTCAAGTGCCTTTAAAAAAAATAACTTCTGGTATGCCCTGAGATATTCACCTACCTAGAATCACCTGTTATAGATGGAGTACTGGTTTCATCGGAAGTCAATTTCATCAGGTTAGACACTACATGCCACTTTAATTTTTCTCTTGATTGAGTTTGTTCCAGACTGACAGGACTGATATGTGATTCAATTGTTTTGATGCCGCCACTACTTTATCTTGTTTTAGGCTCAATGCAGAGTGTCATATGATATGTTCAGTTATTGTTTAAGGAGTAAAACCAACCATGCAGGATAGAGTAAATGAAAATATGGTGCTAATTAAGAATTTAGGTAAAAACTAAGAAATCATAAAGATACCAAAAGTGCAGAATATATATTGTGAGATTGTAGAGAACTTTACATTAGGTTACCTTGGTTTTACGTATTCGTTGTGGATTGAAAGATGGAGCATAAGATATAATTTGCATAACTCATGTTGTGCAACAATGATATATTCACAGCTTCTCTTTTCGTATGATTTACATCCCAATGTGAACTCATAGCATAACTCCTTTATATGATGCTCCTATTATTCTTTCTTCTTAGGTCTATGTGTGAGACATACCAACTGTGTGCCAAACGGCAGCTGAAGATGCTAGATATATTATTTCAATGTAAATTGTTGATTAATCCTACATGAAGAGTTTCTCTCAGTGTAGGTAATGCAAGCAAACTTCTTTGCAATTAAACATTTGAAGATGAAATATCATATTCCTTGTGTTATTGTTTTAATATTTTTAAGAACGTTCTGGTTAATAAGATTCTTATTGGTACTGATTCTTTAGAAGACCTTGATATGAAATTTATCGAGATTGAAGGACATTGAAGGATGTGATCGTAGAGATTTTAAAATAAGTATTCTAACATAAAATGATTGATAGTTTTTGCCACTTATTTGATATTTTGATTGAAATCAAAAGTTTAAAATATAAGTGAACCTTTGATGTGAACTTGTTGAACATGACATTAAACAAATATCCACATACATATTGTGTTTGAGCTGATTTTTAGACACTTCCACTTAGAATTTATTGATAACATAAATAGAAAAGGTTTCTTCATGATGTACAAGGCGCCTGATACCCAATCTTATATAATATAATACGTTAAACAAGCAAGTATTTAATGATTTATAAAAATGTATCTAGGTTTATGTAAAGAATGAAATAAAATAGGCTACAACGCACTATTAGACGTGTAACTATAATGTCCACTATAATATTTGTTATCCATTTAAAAAAAAGTAAATTATTCATAAACAAGTTCTTGGTTTAAAAATCTAGGTTTTTGTTGCTGGGGAGTAATTACCTATATGAATATGAAAGTAAGTTTCTCATATTATAAATTTCAAGGTAATAAGAAATTCGTCTTTTAACTTACAAACTAAAATAGGTAAAACAAATAAGCTTTTAATTATGTGGATATATAAAAGTTTCTTATATGAAGTCAACCATGATATTTACATTGAATAATGAATGTGGGAAAGAAAGTAAAAAATAAATAAAATAAGGTTGAGTGATATTCACAATTTAAAATGAATAATGTTCATAATTTTTAATTTATAATGTATTACAAGGAATGCATGTTACTTTATAATATATTTACTAAAATAAAAGGTAATTTGTATCTAAGATTATATCCATTGACCTAAAATAAGCATATCTTTTATGTTGTATGACTACCACCTTCCATAAAAATATCATTTGTTAATACAATATAGGAGTGATATCGAATACATTGTAAGATCACCCTTTAATTAGAATGTTACTTTTATAGAAAAACACTACAACTAACCATGTTGATTGGGTGTAAATGCTAGGTTGTGAAGTGCCAATATATCAACAAGATGAATGTTGTATAAATTTGGAGGTTAACTGAATGTATGTGAAAATAACAAATAATTATCTGATATAGAACAATTTATATAATAAATTGGGGTGACAAGCGTATAAGACAAGCTACATGGTGTTCGGCTTATATTATATGCACATGTGATCAGTAGATAGAAAAGTTCACAAATTTAAAGAAATGTTATTGATAGATAGTAGTCAAAATAGGAAGAGACAAGATGGAATCAACTTGTACATAGCTAGCATGAGTGTCTTGAAAATCTACATCTTAATGAGGATGTGACCCTAAATAGAGCTAAATAGAAAAATGCTCGTCATGTTGTAGCCAACCAAAACATGGTTGGTAATAAGCCTTACTTGATCATGATGAAGACCAAATGTTGGGAAAATATATTGATCATTAGTGAAAAATATAGTACAAAATACTAAGATATGTACTTTATTAAAAGACTTATATATTGTATATTTTTTCATATGTGCAATATATCATTATACATAATCTCTAAATAGTTAATAAATAAAAGGTCTATAATAATGTTTCATATTTTTTTTATTTGAGTTAGAAAATAATGTGTTTTAGGTAAAATATTTTTTTTGTAAATAGTCACATGTGGACAGTTAAGATATCTGAATTTCAATTTATTTTGTATTATATAAATGTGAGTAAATGATAAAACAATATACATGAATAATAAGCGGTAGCTAATATTACTTAGGAAATTCAATCTTTGTAGTTAATATGGGTGATAGATGTTTGTGGATAATTACTAAAAGATATTGAATACCATTGGAAACACATGGTTACTAGAAATGTTATTTTTTTAATTTTCTTGCAAAAACTATGATTTTGATTACATCATAAAATATTTACCTAGAAATATCATATATCTGTTGGGTTTTGTGGAGAAAACATGTGCGGCGGAAGCAACAAAATTCCACTGAACCCGTAACAGGATCTCGTCGACAACAATGTATTTAGGAGTGTTTGTGGGATATACCTTATCACGGAGCAAGTCTGGCGATGTCCCGCTGCTAAAAGGTGTGCAACGTCGCTGGCCTACATGGACAGAACTTCTCTCATGTTCATTGTCACAGGAAGATTCGGCGGCACTCCTTTCGTGCGATGATGTACGCCGCTCGTAACACGCACAGATAGTCGTTGATGTCCTCCGAACGCATGCATCTCAGCGTTTGTGTCTCTACTTCGTCCATGCAGATGGACTGGAACTCCACGTCGTGCTTCCTAAGCCGGTGGGAAGCAGTCATGTCTGTGCGGCGATGTGCTAGCGGTGCATTGCTCTCCTTTCTCGCCTAAGGACGATGATGGCTAGGGTTTATGTACATGAGCATAAACTGAAAAGCCTCTCTCAATATCTTATATAGATATCGGTCGTCAACCTCCTTTAAATAGGAGACGAAGGGAAGTAGGGTTTCCTAAACCCATCAGTAAATAGAAACACTACATTAATTAAAACGCTCGTGGATTAATTGGAATATTCTAGAATTCATTAATTAACCAAATAATCACATTAATTGATTAATTAATATCTGACTCCATGCAATCGCTTGGGATGGCTCTATGGGCATATATACCAACAGACTCCCACTTGCACTTAGAGCTAGCCACTCCAATATTATTCTAATCGATTACATAAACATTTTAATAATCAATGTTATTTGGAGCTATTCCAATCAAATTCACAATCATACACCTATTCCAACACATCCTATGTGTGTGACCCGGTAGGCTCCAAATTACGTTGGCAGTGATATCCATAATCATATTATGATTTCACAAGCAATGATTGGTATCAAGCAAGACTTCATTGCCACCGAAGTAATTGGAGAAGTTGGAGAACAACTTAACCTATCATTCATGACTGGTGTTACAGTGATTGTATAGTTCCTTTATCACTGATATCCGGATTGAACTCGAGTCATGGAATTGTTATCCTTTTCAACGTTCAATCCATGTTCCTTGAACTAGAGCAGACTGTCTGAGGTATATGTAAGCTCAATATCACATATTGACTCACATCAACATGGCCATGCATTTCTCAGTCTCGCTTATCAAGTGGCTGGAATATCAAACTCCCGTAGGAAGGACAAATTCCATCTACATAACTCACAGTCATCCCCATTTGTCACAATGCACCCAAGCACCATCTTTATGGCAATCCTTATTCCGGACCACGGTGGATGATGTCAAAATACACCGAATGACATGTGATAAGTGTAGTGACTTCAGGTCTAAGAACCACAACAACCACCATCATTATGAAATGTGACTCTAACTACCAATCATGGTATCCATGTGTCACTCTCAAGGTGGGTCTATCTGATACACTATTATCTAACAAGTATCTATGTATTTGGTTTGATATCTCCATATCATGGATAATGAGATTCTTCCATCAACCAACATACATTCTAATCTTATGTGTTATTGATGTCTATGGATATTTCCATAATAACAACCGATTAGGGACAAAACAAGAATACATACTCTTAGCATACATATGATCTCACTATTCAGGTCATCAACCCGAAGACATATGTCATTGAGTATATTATTCTATAGACATCTATAAGTTTTATGGACATCTCACAATATAAAACACAAACATATAGATTGGAAACTTGACTTTATTGATATGATCAATGTAGTATTACAAATCGTTTACATAGTGTCCCATATCATCGAATGATAGTTTCTATGAGCATACATACCAACAGATTCCCACTTGCACTTATACCCAATCACTCATGAGTCTCAACCCAAGTGATCGAACATGTCCGTCATGTTTCTGCTGTGAAAGTGCTTTTGTGAGCGGGTCAACCACATTGCTTTCTATAGGTACTCTGCAAATCTTCACATCTCCTTGTTCTATGATCTCTCATATGAGATGGAACCTCTGTAGAATATGTTTGGAACGTTGGTGCGATCTTGGTTCTTTAGCCTGTGCAATTACTCCATTGTTGTTGCAAAACAACTCAATTGCATCACCAGTGCTTGGAACCACTCCAAGTTCAAAAATGAACTTCTTGATCCACACAGCTTCCTTTGCAGCATTAGATGTGGCAATATATTCGACCTCTGTTGTAGAATCCACAACCGTCTCTTACTTGGAACTCTTCTAGCTCACAGATTCGTTGTTCAGGCAAAACACAAATCCAGATTGTGATCTATAGTCATCTTTGTCAGTTTGGAAGCTAGCATTGGTGTAACCCTTTACCACGAGCTCTTCCTCACCACCGTATACCAAGAATTGATCCTTAGTCCTTCTCAAATACTTTAGGATGTTCTTTACGGATCTCCAATGACATTCACCTGAATCTGACTGATATCGGCTTGTCATGCTCAAAGCATATGACACATCGGGATGAGTACATAACATTACGCACATGATAGATCCAATTGCTGATGCATATGGAATCTTACTCATGCGTGCCTATTCATTACATGAACTAGGACACTGGGCTTTAGAGATTGTAACCCCATGGGACATGGGCAAGTTACCTCTCTTAGAACCCTCCATGCTAAACCTCTTTAGCACCTTGTCAATGTATGTGCTCTGGCTTAGGCCTAGAAGTCTTCTAGATCTATATCTATAGATCATGATCCCTAGTATATAGGATGCTTTGCCTAAATCCTTCATAAAGAAGGTCTTCCCTAGCCAACCTGTTACTGTCTGAAGAGTAGGGATGTCATTTCCCATTAATAGTATGTCATCCACATACAATATGAGAAATACGATTGTGCTCCCACTAACCCTTTTGTAAACACAATGTTCATCTTCATTTTGACTAAAGCCAAACTTTTTTACTACTTCATCAAAATGTAGATTCCAGCTCCGAGTTGCTTGCTTCAATCCATAGATTGACCTTTGTAGCTTACAAACTTTATTGGCTTCCTTTGGATTGATAAAACCCTCAGGTTGTATCATGTACACATCCTTGAGTAAATTCCCATTAAGGAATGTTGTTTTAACATCCATCTGCCAAATCTCATAGCCATGATAAGCTACAATGGCAAGCATGATCCTGATGGATTTAACCATGACAACTGGTGAGAAGGTCTCATCATAATCAACGCCTTGAATTTGACGGAATCCTTTCACAACCAATCTACCTTTATAGGTTTGAACATTTCCATCCATGTCAGTCTTCTTCTTGAAGACCCACTTGCACCCTATGGGTTTTACCCCTTCGGGTGGATCCACCAAGGTCCATACCTTGTTTGTGTACATGGATTCCATGTCAGATCTCATGGCTTCGAGCCATTTCTCATATTCTGGTCCCTTAGTAGCTTCTAGATAGGAAGTGGGCTCATCTGCTATGCCCAATTCGTCACTGTCTTGAGTCACGAGAAATCCAAATCTCTCAGGCTCAAGTGATGTCCTACTAGACCTACGAGGTTTCTGTGTTACATTTAGAACTTGAAATTCCACAACAATTTGTGAGTCTTCATGTTCCTTATGTACCTCCTTAGGTTCTCTTCTTTCTTGTTGGTCTCGAACTTCTTCAAGATCTACATTCCTCCCACTAATTCCTTTGGAAATAAATTCCTTTTCAAGAAATACAATAGTCCTAGCAACAAACATTTTGTTGTCAGTTGGTGTGTAGAAGTAGTATCCCTGAGTTTCCTTGGGGTATCCAAAAAAATAGCATTTTTCTGATTTGGGTCCAAGCTTTTTAGGAAATTGTTTCCTAATATAAGCTTCACATCCCCACATCTTTAACATAGACAAATTGGGATGATTCCCATTCCATATCTCATATTGTGTCTTTTGAACCGATTTGGAAGGTACACAGTTAAGTGTAAACACTGCAATTTCAAGAGCATATCCCCAGAATGATATTGGAAGTTGGGCTAAACTCATCATTTATCGTACCATGTCTAATAATGTATGATTCCTTCTTTCTGACACACCATTATGTTGTGGTGTACTAGGTGGAGTCCATTGTGATATAATACCATTGTCTCTCAGAAGGTCCTCAAACTCTTGGCTTAAGTATTCACCACCTTGATTTGAATGGAGTGCTTTAATACTCTTACCAAGTTGCTTCTCTACTTCATTCATGAAAGTCTTGAACATTTAACGAGTTTCTGACTTGTGTTTCATAAGATATACATATCCATACCTATTGAGGTCATCATTGAAGGTAATGAAGTATTGATAGCCTCCTCTAGCATTTGATCTAAAAGGTCCACATACATCAGTATGTATGAGCCCTAGCAGATCACTAGCTCTCTCACTGTGTCCAGTGAAAGGAGTCTTGGTCATCTTCCCTAATAAACATGCCTCACATGTCTCTAATGATTCAAAATCAAAAGAGTCTAGATAACCATCCTTATGGAGTCTAGATATGCACTTCTCATTTATGTGCCTAAGACGCCAATGCCATAAGAATGTTTTGTTTGAGTTGTCAAGTTTTAACCTTTTAGTATTTACGTTGTATATGCTAGTCTCAAGTTATAAAAAGTAGATACCATAAGACATAGGGGCATTGCCATAAAAGATCTCATCTTTAGATATAGAAATAATTCCATTCTTGATGTGAAATTCAAATCTACTCTTATCCATACAAGATATAGAAATAATATTTCTATTTATAAAAGGTACATAATAGCAATTCTCTAATTCTATTACAAGGCCCATAGGTAAAGATAAACTAATAACTATTGGGTTTTAGGGGAGACAGAGAAGGCAGCAGAAACAAAAAAATTCTCCCCAAACCCATACCGAGGAAACGCGTCAACGTCTATATAATAGGAAAGGATGGTTTGTGGAATCATACCTTGTCCCGAGGCTTGCTCGGCAACAGTACCTCGCGCAATGCGCGGTCTTCAACTCCGGACTTCGACGGTGTCTGTGCAGCTCCTGGTCGCACCGGGACTGACAACTCCTACTCGAACCGGACTGTCGGATGACAGTTGTCCTCCTAAGTGGCAGTGTCCTCCCGCCTCTGTAGTAGTCCACACGGGCCACCTGGAACTCCACTCTCCTTGTCCCACAAGGAAGTGGAAGGAGTCGCACCCTCCTGTTGACGTACTAGTCGCCAACACGCTCTCCTGCCTCCTGTTGCAACTGCAGTTGTCCTTCCCTTGCTGCACCTCCCTTTTGTGGGAAGCACTTGCTCGGGCTCTCTCACGGTTACCAAAACCAGAGAGAACGACAACTTGCAGAGCAACTGGTTGCACTGAGCTGTACAATGAGAAGCCCCCAATACCCCTATATATATAGGAGAGTCATGGGACAGGGTTCTCCATCCCAGGCAATGCGGGACTAAAAGTAGGAGTAGAAGGGTTCGGAATTTCCCACAAAAAGCAACCATCTCGCAACTTGAACTGATCGGTTCACTACTGAACCGATCGGTTCAGCCATTGAGCCGATCAGTTGGACCTAAGCCGACCGTTTGGGGCACTCCAACCGATCGGTTGGTGCCCTGAAACGATCGGTTCATGGTCCTAACCCGACTCAAAAAGACTTTCCTTGTTTCTTTCCCAATTGGTATCGAATACCAATATTATTCCCAATCGAATTGGGCAATTTGAAACGAAAGGAAAATTCTCACCAATCCTACTTTCCCAAGTTGCTCTATTGCACCAGTTGAACCGATCGGTTCAACACTTGAACCGGTCATTTCACTCTGTGCATGAGCCGATCGGTTCAACAATTGAACCGACCGGTTCAGCAACCTCAGCCAACCGGTTCATCACATGAACCGATCGGTTGGGAATGCAGGTTGTGCAGAATCAGTCAAATGCGATTTCAATCAATCCGATACTCCAATCAATGCGTCCAACACCTTGAACCATACGATATTGAGCCATCGACTGATTGAGTGTTTAATTGAACTACTAAACTCCTTTAGTAATCAATCTAAACATTGCTTGTGGACAAAACTCCTCTTCCAGGTTAAATCCTATGTGTGTGACCCTGCAGGTCCATTTCACGTTGGAAGTGAAAGTTCATAACACTTATGACTTCACAAGCAAAGAGCGGTGCCTAGTCACACATCAGAGCTACCCAAGTGAAAGTAGAAAGTTGGAGAACAACTTTCATCCTACAATCCGTGAATGGTGTTACATCGAGTGTATAATTCCTTTGTCACTGATATCCCGAATGAACTCGAGGCATGGAACAGTCATCCTGTCAACGTTCATTCACTTCCTTGATCTCAGAGTAGACTGGAAGAGATATGTATGACATCAGTATCACATACTGATTCATACATGCATGCATGCCTTTCGCAATCCTACTCATCAAGTGGCCATGGATATCAAACTCCCTCAGGAGGGACAAATCCCATATCTATCACTCACCCCTCAAAATCCCCATGTGTCAAAGCCACCCAATCATCACCTTTATAACAACCCATGTTTCAGGACTGCGTTTGATGATGTCAAAGTGTGCCCAACGACATGTGTTGAGTGCAGTGATTTCAGGTCTAAGAATCACACTCACCATCATCACTGTGAGTACTGAATGTGACTACCATCTCATGGTTCCATGTGTCAAACTCACAGTGGGTCTGTCTGGTACACTTGTTCTCTAACAAGTACCTATGTGTTTGGTTTGATATCTCTATATCATGACTAATGAGATTCTGTCATCAACCAACACCACAATCTAGTCTTGTGTGTCATGGCTGTCTATCTACCTTCCACAATGACATCCGACTAGGGACATAACAAGAATGTAAAAACTCTTAGCATCCGTATGATCTCATCGTTCAGGTCCTCAACCTGAAAGCATACGTCATTGAGTTCTGTCATTCTCTAGACACTCAATCTGTTCTATCACTATCTCATATGACTGAACCAGAAAGAATTGGAAGCTTGCCTTTGATGTCTATCAAATCAATCTTAATGTATCCCACCAATCATCCCATGATTGGCTCTCAAGGCATACATACCAACAGACTCCCACTTTCACTGCGAGCCAATCACCCTTGAATCATATTCATAGTGATCTTAAAACATGTCCCACATGTTACTATGTTCTAGTGCCAACATAGTGAGAAATGGCAACACCTTGCCAAAGTCAGTATAAATTGCATGTCTCTCATCTCTTCGCTGTACGTCACACGTATGAGATGGAGTTGCCGTCATATACGATCTAGTATTCCTTTGCTAACCTTTAGCCACATTGCATGATCAAGGATTCCAGACTTGTCATCAATGAGCGGAATATAAGTTCATCTCATGAACCTCTAGATCCATATAGTATCTACTACTGTTCTCTAACACATAGATACTCAACATTTCCCTTTTCAAATGGCTTTATTGGAACACTTCCAATTATCAACTAACTTTAACTTTTATACATCTTATGTATATTTTGCGATTAATTTTTCTATCTTTCGAAAGTTCGCATCAATGTAACTCTTTACATCGAACTCTTCCTTATCTCCATAGAACTAGCACTTCACAAGAACTTATCAAGTTCTCATAGTATTCCAGTAACCCTTACTGGAAATAGACAGACATCCACTCGTCATGTCACACATACGAGTTATCAGGATGAGCACATCATATTGCCATGTCCTACATACAACATGATGAATGCATTTTATTCTTGCCATGTCATACATGCAAGATAATGGGATGATTACATACATGATAGATCCATATCTATTCTTAGTGTTCCCATTCTTCATAAGAATTGGATACTTGGCCTTGGGATACTAACTCCATGTAACATGGACAAGTTTTCTCCCACTGAATCTGTGCATACTGAACACTTCAGTACATATTGCCAATGTATGCTTTCTCTTTCCAGGTCAAGAGATTTTTGAGAACTATCTCTATAGATCTCTATTCCTATCACATAGGAAACATCTCTATCTTCCTTAAAGATAATTTCCACATTCGGATTTCCAATCTAGAACATTTCCATTTCACATCAATATGTGGAATGTGAACATGCTCCCACTAAATCACAGATCCCTTCTTTATCTTTGACATATCAGTCAAACCCTTTCACTATATCATCAAAATAAAGATCCAATTTTGAATTGCTTGAACTCAATCAATCACATTGATTAGTCCATTGTAACTTATAGACTTCATTTGCATTAGTGGATTCATAAACCTTATAGGTTGTGTCACGTACACATCCTGGTTTTATTCCTCATAGGAATGCGGTTTTAGTATCCATATGCCAAATGGCTTAGTCATTAAGTTGCAATCAACAAGCATCATCCTTCTCAAAATGTTATCCATGTTTCTTAACACTTAAGACTCATTTGCACTTATGGATATGATCCAATGAGTGCTACCATCAAGGTCATACCTTATGGTTCACATGGATGTCATTTAGGATGTAAAGGTCATAAACCATAACTCAAGATTTGGTTCCTCATATTCATCTTGATAGTTGACAACTGATCACATAGATAATTGAGGTGTATCTGTTAAAGATATAAGAACTCACAACCCTTGTGATTCTTGATTTCTTTTATTAGTGTGGGGTATTCATTTATTAAGAAGAATTCATTTATTTGATAATCATTCTCTAACTCCTTAGAGTATGATTCCTTCTTGATTCAGACATCACCATGCCTTAATCATGAGTTCACTATGATACACTATCATAATCACTCATAATGATCTCAAACATTTGGTCCAAGTATTTCATTCATTGATCTCATCAAGAATTAATACTTTACCAAATTTGTACTTCATTTATGATAATCTTGAACACTTCAAGATATTCATATTGGTATTTCTCTAAACACCATTTGAAGTATTAGCATTTATTCCAATAGGTATGTAAATACATCACATGTATTATACCTAATAGGATAATCACTCTCCCACTACATTAGTGAAGATTGATTAATCATGTCCAAGATATTCATGTCTCTTACTGGTTCTATAACAAAAAGAGTCTAGATTTATCCATCACATGGAAACTAGAAATGAATTTCTCATGATTAATGCTAATTATATTGTTTGAGTTATCTATAACTTTTAGGTATCGTCTTATCTTATGCATATCAAATATCACAAGATAAATAAGGAATTGCCACAAAGATCACATCTTTATAAATTGAAACATCTCTTTATTAATTGCCATCATTGTCATACAATATGCAAAAATAAAGTGTTTCTATCTATTGGCAAGTATGAAATAGCAGTTCATAACTGTATTACATGCCTTATTGGCTGAAAATAAACTAAATTATTCCTATCTATAAAGGCAACACTTGCCCCAAGTAAGAATGCTTTACACTTTACATCTTGATATCATATATCTCAAAAAGTGTTACAAGTTTATTTACATGACACCTTCAAGTAGAGGCTTCAGTCGCCTCCTTCTTCTTTTGTTATTCCTGTAGAGAGGACAATTCCTTTTCCAATGTCCTGGCTTTTGACAATGGTGGCAATTTCCTTTCTTTGTCACGCCTCCCTTGGCCTTGAGAGCTGAAGATGGCTTGGACTCCTGGCTAGCTTCAGAACCTTTCTTAGCTTTGCCCTTACCCTTGCGCTTGGACTTGCCTTTCTTGCTCGTGATCACCATCACGGACTTAGGCTTGTCCTTCTTCATCTGTAACTCAGCTGTCCTCAACATGCCCAACAACTCTGACAGTGGCCTATCAAAGTTGTTCATGTTGTAGTTCATCACAAACTGACTGTAAGATTCTGGCAACGATTGCAGTATCACGTCAGTAGCCAACTCTTGGCTCAGTGGAAATCCCAGTCTCTGTAGGTTCTCCACATACCCAATCATCTTGAGTGTGTGAGGACCAACTGGATCTCCTTCTGTCATGACGCACTTGAACAACGCCCTAGAAACATTGTACCTCTCTTGCCGTGCCTGATCTTCATACATGTTCCTGAGATGCAGAATCATCTCTATGACACCCATGTTCTCATGTTGCCTCTGCAACTCATGGTTCATTGAACATAGCATCAAGCACTTTGCATCAATGGCATCATCAGAATGCTTCTTGTAAGCATCCCTTTCTGTCTTTGGTGCATTAGGAGCGGGTTCCTCTGGAATTGGAGTATCCAGGACATAGAGCTTACGCTCTTGAGTGAGAACAATTCTCAATGTCCGATACCAGTCGTGGAAGATTGTCCCATTTAGCTTATCCTTGTCAAGGACCGATCGCAAAGAAAAGTTGTTGTTGTTTGTTGCCATTTGAACTACAAAAAGGAAAATATGCAATTTTAGTCCAAAACTCATTTTGACTTATTTGATTGATTTGAAAATTTGACGATATAATTAGGCCTTTAATTAATTATCGCTCCCACTATTTTACTTCAAATTGATAGCCCTCACCATCAATTCGGAAGATTGCAGCGTACAACCTTCTAGTGGGCAAGATCCTGAAATCCTCTAAGTCATGGACCAGCTTGGGCTGTCACCCACAACATAGATCTCTCAAGTAGGCAACTTTTTCCAATTGCATCATATGAAACTCTTGATAAGATGTCATATACAACTCCTTGCAATGATCATCTCCATGCCTCAAGGTGCTAGATCCTATCTAGGTCACCTTGTTAAGTCCGACCCAAAGCAAACACGATGAACATGCACCCTGCTTGGGCAGACCCACACGTTCATCCTTCACGCTTCCACGAGATAGACGGTGCACCACGCTTGGGCATGCCCACACTTGGTCGATTAAGTTTTTCACGTGTGTCGCATTTGGAAGGCATCTAAAACTTAATATTTTAATGAGGGATTTGGTTTTATATACATATACATATCCAATCACCACAATACATAGTACGTATCATATACATGCTATATCCCACAGAAAACATGCACAAACGATAAAAAGCGATGATTATGGCCATCCTAATGTGATTCCTCGAGCCAAGAGGAATCACGGTCATCTAGGTCTACATCACATGCAACATGTACAAGATGAACTCTGTGCCTTGCCATCTAAGTAGATCAACTCATCACATGAACGATCTGTACTCTCCAGCCGGTCGTCTGGGTGCCACCAGCTGATCGGTTGGCTCCTCCAACCGATTGGTTCGCCTGGTCGTCGTGCATCTCGTCATATCCGCCACCCGCTCGTCTCGCTCCTCGAACCGGTCATCAACCGATCGGTTCACTCCTTGAACCGACCTTCTGGAAGGTCAATCGATCGGTTCACTCCTTGAACCGACCGTCTGAGAAGTCATCTTGATGTCCGCCGGTCTTTGACATAACAGGAAATAAAATCCTATTCTATTTATTACATTGCTTTAAAAAGGGAAACCCCGAGTTTCATTCGGGGGGAGCAAAGGTAGGAAAGAATCTCAAATTATTTCGAGTTACATCAGGAATAAGAGAGGGAAGATCAGTGCGCAGACTGAGATGCAAGCAACCACACACAACCAATCACAGATAGGGGTTTATAGGCCATAATCATGCTACACACATCCACCACAAAACTCGTTTAAGGGCGACGCGTATCGAGTGCATTAATAATACATATCATATATGTAATTTAGGGATTTGTGGATTTTGGATTGGACATGCATAAAGCCGATATTATTCGCATCGCATGTAATAAATAAAGGCGACAAACCAAAATCGATCATATCGATATTCCTAAAATATAGAGCAGTTGACGTCACTCTGATACCACTGTTGGGTTTTAGGGGAGACAGAGAAGGCAGCGGAAACAAAAAAATTCTCCCCAAACCCATACTGAGGAAACGCGTCAACGTCTATATAATAGGAAAGGATGGTTTGTGGAATCATACCTTGTCCCGAGGCTTGCTCGGCAACAGTACCTCACGCAATGCGCGGTCTTCAACTCCGAACTTCGACGGTGTCTGTGCAGCTCCTGGTCACACCGGGACTGACAACTCCTACTCGAACCGGACTGTCGGATGACAGTTGTCCTCCTAAGCGGCAGTGTCCTCCCGCCTCTGTAGTAGTCCACACGGACCACCTGGAACTCCACTCTCCTTGTCCCACAAGGAAGTGGAAGGAGTCGCACCCTCCTATTGACGTACTAGTCGCCAACACGCTCTCCTGCCTCCTATTGCAACTGCAGTTGTCCTTCCCATGCTGCACCTCCCTTTTGCGGGAAGCACTTGCTCGGGCTCTCTCACGGTTACCAAAACCAGAGAGAACGACAACTTGCAGAGCAACTGGTTGCACTGAGTTGTACAATGAGAAGCCCCCAATACCCCTATATATAGGAGAGTCATGGGACAGGGTTCTCCATCCCGGGCAATGCGGGACTAAAAGCACGAGTAGAAGGGTTCGGGATTTTCCACAAAAAGCAACCATCTCGCAACCTGAACTGATCGGTTCACTACTGAACCGATCGGTTCATCCATTGAGCCGATCGGTTGGACCTGAGCTGACCGTTTGGGGCACTCCAACCGATCGTTTGGTGCCCTGAAATGATCGGTTCATGTTCCTAACCCGGCTCAAAAAGACTTTCCTTGTTTCTTTCCCAATTGGTATTGAATACCAATATTATTCCCAATCGAATTGGGCAATTTGAAACGAAAGGAAAATTCTCACCAATCCTACTTTCCCAAGTTGCTCGATTGCACCAGTTGAACCGATCGGTTCAACACTTGAACCGGTCGTTTCACTCTGTGCATGAGCCGATCGGTTCAATAATTGAACTGACCTGTTCAACAACCTCAGCCGACCGGTTCATCACATGAACCGATCGGTTGGGAATGCAGGTTGTGCAGAATCAGTCAAATGTGATTTCAATCAATTCGATACTCCAATCAATGCATCCAACACCTTGAACCATACGATACTGAGCCATCGACTGATTGAGTGTTTAATTGAACTACTAAACTCCTTTAGTAATCAATCTAAACATTGCTTGTGGACAAAACTCCTCTTCCAGGTTAAATCCTATGTGTGTGACCCTGTAGGTCCATTTCACGTTGGCAGTGAAAGTTCATAACACTTATGACGTCACAAGCAAAGAGCGGTGCCTAGTCACACATCAGTGCTACCCAAGTGAAAGTAGAAAGTTGGAGAACAACTTTCATCCTACAATCTGTGAATGGTGTTACAGCGAGTGTATAATTCCTTTGTCACTGATATCCCAAATGAACTCGAGGCATGGAACAGTCATCCTGTCAACATTCATTCACTTCCTTGATCTCAGAGTAGACTAGAAGAGATATGTATGACATCAGTATCACATACTGATTCATACATGCGTGCACGCCTTTCTCAATCCTACTCATCAAGTGGCCATGGATATCAAACTCCCTCAGGAGGGACAAATCCCATATCTATCACTCACCCCTCAAAAGCCCCATGTGTCAAAGCCACCCAATCATCACCTTTATAACAACCCATGTTTCAGGACTGCGTTTGATGATGTCAAAGTGTGCCCAACGACATGTGTTGAGTGCAGTGATTTCAGGTCTAAGAATCACACTCACCACCATCACTATGAGTACTGACTGTGACTACCATCTCATGGTTCCATGTGTCAAACTCACGGTGGGTCTCTCCGGTACACTTGTTCTCTAACAAGTACCTATGTGTTTGGTTTGATATCTCTATATCATGACTAATGAGATTCTGTCATCAACCAACACCACAATCTAGTCTTGTGTGTCATGGCTATCTATCTACCTTCCACAATGACATCCGACTAGGGACATAACAAGAATGTACAAACTCTTAGCATCCGTATGATCTCATCGTTCAGGTCCTCAACCTGAAAGCATACGTCATTGAGTTCTATCATTCTCTAGACATTCAATCTATTCTATCACTGTCTCATATGACTGAACCAGAAAGAATTGGAAGCTTGCCTTTGATGTTTATCAAATCAATCTTAATGTATCCCACCAATCATCCCATGATTGGCTCTCAGGGCATACATACCAACAATAACTCCAACTACGGTGGCTACAACTCTTGCTCCATTAGGAACCCGCAGCTCGACTTGGCCCTTTCGTAAAGGCTTACTTCTTATCAGATCCTACATATTAGAACATATGTGAGATCCACATCTGATATCCAGTACCCATGATGAAGAAGTATTGAAGTTTATCTCAATAATGTATATACCTGAAGTGGAGATCTCTATCCCCTGCTTCGTCTTCCTCAGTTCCTCTAGGTAGAGAGGACAGTTTCTTTTTCAATGTCCATCCTGGTGACAATGGTGACAACTTCCTTCTTTGGAGATCCCACCTTTAGCTTTGAGCGCGGATGACTTTGGCTTCTTCCCGGCTTTAGAACTTTTGTTAGCCTTGCCTTTGCCTTTTGACTTTCCCTTTGTCTTGTTGATCATCATCACATACTTGGGCTTGTCTTTCTTCATCTGTGCTTCAGCTGTCCTCAACATGCCCAACAATTCTGACAACAACTTGTCAAAATTGTTCATGTTGTAGTTCATGAAAAAATGACTATATGATTCAGGCAACAATTGTAGAATCACATCAGTGGCCAACTTTTGACCTAGGGGAAATCCCATCTTGGATAGGCTTTCCACGTACCCAATCAAAGTGAGTATATGGGTGCCAACTGAGTCTCCCTCTTTCATCTTGCTTTTGAATAAAGCCTTTGAGACATCATATCTCTCCTGTCTTGCTTGATGTTGATACATGTTCTTGAGATGTGTTACCATCTCCATGACATTCATGTTCTCATGCTGATCTTGCAAATCATAGTTCATTGAGCACAACATTAGGCACTTGACATCCACGGCATCATCAATGTGCTTCTTGTAAGCATCCTTTTCAGCCTTGGGTGCATTTTCGGCGGGTTCTGCTGGCTCTGGTGTTTCAAGGACATAGATCTTATGCTCATATGTGAGAACAATTCTCAACTTCCTAAACCAATTTTGAAAGTTGGTTCCGGTAAGTTTTTCCTTCTCAATGACCGATCACAATGAGAGAGTCTGAGTGTTGTTTGCCATTTGATTGCTACAAAAGAAAAATTTACATTTAGTCCAAAACATTTTGACTTGTAAAGATTTGATAAATGAGATTAAATAGGCCTTTAATTAATTACGCTCCCACTATTTTATTCAAATTGATAACCCTCACTATCAACTTAGAAGATTACAACGCGCAACCTTCAAGTGAGACAAGACCCAAAATAATTGGATCAATGCCCAGCCAATGTCGGTGTCAAAGACCAAATACTAAGGTTGGCAGCTTTTACCAATTGCATCATATACAACTCTTGGATACATAATCATGCACAACTTCTTGCCATGATGCATCTCTGTGCCTATAGGTATTTGATCCTATCAAGGTTCCCTAGTTAAGTCCAACCCATAAGACAACACGATGAGTGTGCACCCTGCGGAGGCAGACTCACACACCCACCATCACACTTCCACGAGATAGACAATGTACCACGTGGAGGCGTTCCCACACATAGTCGATCAAGCTTTTCATGTGTGTTGCTTTATGGAAGGAAACTAAAACTTATTATTATTAATTGAGGGGTTTTATTAATACATATACATATCAAAACACCACATACTTATAGTACATATCATATACTACTATATCCACAACCACAAACGATAGACATGCAATCACAAATACAAATACATCAGTTATGGACATACTATTGTAATCCTTTGGAGCAACAAAGGATTACAGTCCACCTATGGTCTTATGCATCTCATGTAACACCTGTGAATCAACCTGTAAGCCTGTAATGATCAACATTATAATGAACAACTTCATGGATGCTTCATGAGGTTGAAACTTCAAGTTGCTTCTTGGAATTGGATCTTCTTGTTGCTTCTCCATGGACCCTTGGAGTTGGATCTTCAGGTTGCTTCTTGGAATTAGATCTTCATGGTGCTTCTCCATGGACACTCCTTGGAGATGGATCTTCAAGTGGTCTCCTTATATAAAGTTTACAAAGATAAAAACTAATCCTATTTCTATTACATCATATGAGTACAAATATAAAGGAAAAGAATTAATTACACTTTGAAATAAGAGATGGGGCTCGACATGCAAGACGAATACTTTATACAAAGGATCCATATGCAACCAATATACATCCATAGCATTCACAAACAAACATATCCACAAGATTGACATCCAAATTCATTCACAACATTCACAAAAAGGGATACTAGGCCATAATCGTGCATGCATTCACCACATAAAATAATTTTTTTAATGGCGACGAGTATGTTATCATAGGTATATCTACATATACGTATGTACATATTAAAAATGCAATACTTATCATCGGGAAATTCCCCATTAAATAAATTTTGACTCTCACATAGACTATGCGGGATACACAAGGGGCACTGCCCCTGTGCGGGGTAAAATAATTTTTTTGTAAATAGTCACATGTGGACTGTTAAGATATCTGAATTTCAATTTATTTCATATTATATAAATGTGAGTAAATGATAAAACAATATACATGAATAACAAGTGGTAGCTAATATTACTTAGGAAATTCAATCTTTGTAGTTAATATGGGTGATAGATGTTTGTGGATAATTACTAAAATATATTTAATATCATTGGAAACACATGGTTATTAGAAATGTTATTTTTTTTTTTAAATTTTGCTTGCAAAAACTATGATTTTGATCCCATCATAAAATATTTACCAAGAAATATCATATATCTATTGGGTTTTGTAGAGAAAACATGCGCGGCGGAAGCAACAAAATTCCTCTCAACCCGTAATAGGATCTCATCGACAACAATGTATTTAGAAGGAGTGTTTGCGGGATATACCTTATCGCGGAGCAAATCCGGCGATGTCCCGTTGTACAAAGGTGTGCAACGTCACTGGCCTACACTGACGAAACTTCTCTCCTGTTCGTTGTCACAGGAAGATCTGGTGGCTCTCCTTTCGTGTGATGATGTATGCCGCTCGTAATGCGCACGGATGGTCATTGATGTCCTCTGAACGCAGGCGTCTCAGCGTCTGTGTCTCTACTTCATCCTCGCAGATGGACTGAAACTCCACGTCACACTTCCTAAGCCGGGGGGACGGAATCGTGTCTGTGCGGCAGCGTGCTAGCGGCGCGTTGCTCTCCTTTCTCTCCTAAGGATAGTGATGACTAGGGTTTAGGTACGTGAACGTAAAATAAAAAACCTCTCTCAATATCTTATATGGATATCGGCCGTCAACCTCCTTTAAATAGGAGATGAAGGGAAGTAGGGTTTCCTAAACCCATCGGTAAACAGAAATACTGCGCTAATTAAAATGCTCGTAGATTAATTAAAATATTCTGGAATTCATTAATTAACCAAATAATCACATTAATTGATTAATTAATATCCAACTCCATGCAATCGCTTGGGATGGCTCTATGGGCATATATATATACTAACAATATCAAACATTAGAAGTGTTGTTACCCTTAACGTGTTTTATTGAAGAGATTTAATTATGTGTATAAAATGTTAATTCATATATTTTCCAAATATATTATAAAAATTATTATATTGATATTAAAATATTTTAAAGTGTTTTTCATATAATTCCCGTAATTATATAATCTGTACATCCCATGTTTTCATATCAAATTGGACACAAAAGCTTATTAGATTAAAAATAAGAATTACAAATGCATGGAATGCAAAGTTCATAATCATACATATATTTAAAAATAATTATTTATATTGTACTCACTATTATGATTCACTTTAATTGTAATATAAGTAAAAGTTTGAAATAATAGATTTCTATTGGATTCTCTTTCATGGTTGATTAATACATAAGGACACAAATTGCCGATTAGGCACAAATTGTGAATGGTGAAAATGAGAATATGACTACATTTTAGCATGAATCACTTTAAAGCATACTAAAAAGACAAAATTCTTTTGATTCTATGTTATGACATTCATAATGGTTGTATGAGAATATGCAAAATTTATTAACACTATAATATGAACTAAAAAAGACAATGATAACTTATTTTCCCTCTGAAAACTTTATAAATCCTGACATTCCAATTATATATAACTAATAGTTTACATAATTTAGCAAAAATAGTTATAAGATAATTTTCTTGATTATATGTCTTCTACAATTTACCTGCTCAGTTGATGACATAAATAAAAGTAGTCAAAATTACTTGTAAATATAATTTAACACATTTAGTATGTGTGCACTAAAAATATTATTGTTCAATACTATAATTGTAACTGTTAAGGATGGGAAGTATTACTTATTTATCCTTAAACAACTTAAAAATAAAATTGAAGTATCATATGATCATTAAACATTAATCGCAAAAATACTTTACTATTTTGTCTTGGTTATATGTGTAATGTAGTTTAAACATTGTAAAAACATAATCAAACTTTACACTAGTGGTGTATTATAGTTGCAGTCTATAACAAATTACTAATTCAGACTAGGTTTGACTAAGATGACATATCACTAAAAGGTATGAAATGAATTATAGTAAAAATTGATGGCCTTTTTATTTTCAATTTCGAAATAAATTATATAACTTCCTTTTAACTTGTGATTCACATTTTCTTTTGTCTACAATATTAATACTATGCATACTTTTACAAACATATATAAAATATCTTGTCTTGGTTATATGTGTAATGTAGTTAAAACATTTTAAAAAACATAATCAAACATTAAATTGGTGGTGTATTATAGTTATAGTCTACAAAAAAATAATTCATAAAAGGTATGAAAAAGATGACATGACATATCACTAAAAGGTATGAAATGAATTATAGTAAAATTCGATGGCATTTTTACTTTCAATTTTAAAAAAAATTATATTACTTTCTTTTAACTTTTGATACACATTTTTCTTTTCTATACAATATCAATAAACACCTTACTTATTTTTACTATTAGAAAGTGTACTTTATGGTAAACATATGATCGATCAGATAAGCATAAATAACATATATACTTGTGTCCATAATGTTTAGTCACCTAGTCTAACTTAGATATGGTTCATAAAATTTAATCTTATATGCAATTAAAATTATTATTTATAAAAATCAATATCTTATCTTCAAGATATGTCCAAAAAAATGTGCATATTAAGATAACAAAATATCACAAATGAAGCTTACATAATAATATCAAAAGGAATTATATTAGATTATTAAAAATTACTTTACTCCAGTAACAAAAAGATTACAAGGTTGATATTGATATAAGTATACATCTATTTTTCTTCTATTATTAATCATTTCCAATGTTCTTCATAAAGATAAATTGTTTGTTAAACACAAATTCTATGACATCCGTCATACATCTATACTTATTTTACACATGTTTCTATTCAAATGATGTGAAAATTATTTTCCTCACAAATTTAACTGATGGTCCCCGATGAAGGAAACCTGACTCAAACCACACGTAGAAGCATTGCTTAAATTATCACCCCTATTCAGTGTCCAACCTCCGTCACATGTTGTGCAAGGGAGGTGGGGGAGAAATATTTATCTCTTATTCTCATAAAATTTGGTAACATACATTAACATTAAGGTTTTTAAAAAATAATTATAAGTTACTTCAGTTTGATATTGTTTTTTTCATATTCCATAAGTATTTGTTGCATACAATTAATTGAAAAATGAAATATTTTATCATAAACACAAATCTAATACATAGATTTAAATGAAAGCTATATAAATATTCACTATATTTCAACTCATCCATGTTTTTAACTATGTATGATATTCATGGCCAACATACATATTGATGATGTCATTTTAGAGAAAAAATGAGTTGAAATTTACGAAACATATATAAAAGAATGTTGAAGCAATACACATGTATGATTATGTTTATTATTTATTAAAATTATATTGGAAGCATGAAATGGGAATAGCTATGGTTACTTACCATTTAGAGCACATATAACTTTATAGAATCCCAAAATATTCAATCATTCAAGTCTCACAATGTAATAAGTAAGAGTTTTATTATTCTTGTGAGTATAATCAATAAAATAAAACTAAAAATCAGCACATCTATAGTCAAAAAACACCTATCACAAATATGAAATCTAATAATTCATGATTTATTTATTCTAGAACAAATGGTTTGTATATCTATGTAATTCATTTTTTGTTTATTTTTTATCATAAAAATATATATATTATTTTAAGAAACTATGTCATCATTCTAAAAGTCAATGAATAAGGAAGAATTTTAAGTATGTTTTAATTCCTTTCTCTTACTGTGTCATTAATATTTGCAAATTCGTGTAGATAGTAATTTCAGTTAGAAAAAAAAGTCTAAATTTCAACGGTCAAAGTTATCTACCATTACAATTATTATTATATCCATACTCAAGAAATAATTTAGAAATTATTAGGATTGCATTTGGAGTCAATTTAAATTAAAATTTTAGTTATTGTCTATATATTATAGTGATTTTTCAATTATATATTTTTGCTTGACATTGCTTATGTTTCACATTTCTTATTGCAAAATTTATAGCAAGGAAGTAAAATACCTTGTCAGAGTTTATTAAGAAATTGATGATTTCATAATTATACTTTCGATACTAAATTAAAATATCAACTTACTTTACAATAGCTATATATTAGTGCATAATATGTGTCGTTTGTTAAAAAAATCTTGTTTGGTATTCATTTTGAAGAGAATTTGTGTTGCAAAACAAATTTTATGAAAACGGCATAAAAATATCATCAATTAAATTTTAGCTATGTTTTTCATAAAATTCCCTTTTTATATAATTGAAGATATAAAAGTCCATCAATCAAAATTTAAATTTTAAACAATTGTAACAAGTTCCTATTTAATTATACATAAATTATATAGAAGGCGTGCAATGCACATGCATAAACTAGTATATATATGTTTATGGAAAAAAAATAGCTACAATAGTAGCCTTGAGACGAAATGGAATTATAACAAACGACCCAAAAGAATTTTCTTCATGCCAATCAAAAGACAATCCATTTGTTATAAGTGCTTACAATAGCATTTGCTATATATAGAAAAAAACATTGACAATCATAAAAAGACGACAAGAGTAGTAATAACAATCAAACATATATGAAACACAACAACAGCCGGCTCGTCTAGCAGGAGGCTTTAATTTTTGGGCCACACCTCCCTCCTCGCAACAGTAATCTTCAGCCCATACTTCATATGCAGAATGACGGATGTCTTGGGCTCGACACGACTCCCAGGTACAGGCTTGAACTCGTAGTTGTAAATTAGGGCTGCAGCAACTGCCTTCATTTGGTTCATGGCGACGTCTTTGCCGAGACACGTCCGGGGTCCGGAGTTGAAAGCCAGGTACTTGTACGACGGCTCATAGCGCAGCCGGCCGCGTTCGTTGATCCATCTCTCTGGCCGGAACTCCGCCGCATCATCGCCCCACACGCCCTTCATCCTCCCCATGGCGTACATGGACACCAGCACCTTCTGCCCCGGGTGTACGGTGTGCCCGCTTGGGAGGGTATCTGGAACGAGTGGCGCCTTGTGCTCGAGCGGTACCGACGGGTAGAGCCGCAGGGTTTCCAGCAGGGCAGCTTGGAGGTAGACTAGCGGCACGAGTTCGTCTGTCTCGAAGAACACAGGGCCAATATCGGAGTGTGAGGGGGAGTGGTGGCAGGAGCGGAGCTCCTGGAGTATGCGGGCTTCGGCCTGGGGATGGATGGATATGAGGTGGAAGAACCAGGATAGCGCCGCACTTGTGGTGTCTCTGCCAGCCACCATCAGGTTTAGGATGGTGTCACGGAGGAAGGAACTTGACCTAAAATCGATGCTGTCCGGCATTTTGTCGTCCACCACACCCTTCCCATAAAGGTACGACGTCAACATGTCTGGTGATGAACCGCCATCCACCTCCTCGTCTCCTCCTTGCCTTCCTGCTGCGAATTTGATGAGGCGACCGCATCGGAGTTTGTCCTCAGCGGTCTTGGATAGCTGTTCCCTTCTTTCCGCCACGCAGGCATAGATGAAGTCATCGATGGTGGACCAGGCGCACGCCATCCTGGCCTCCTCGCCAAGGCGGAGCCATCGCATGAGCCTCCTGATGCTCTTAGGTACTACATGCCTGAAAAGTATAACCTCTTCAACTGTGTCTATCGCTTCAGAGAACTCAACCTTGGGGAGACCTGCAGAGAGGGACCGAGGGTCCTTTCCAACTATTAGCATGCATGTCGTATCGAACGAAAACCGCGAGAAGAGGTCGTGAAGGTCGACGACGGCCCGCCCATCATCCTTCTCCCTCATAGCGGCGTCCAGAAGTGGGAGGAAGCCCTCTTCTAGCTTCCTTCTGGTCGATACCGAAGTAAAGCGCCGGAACCTCTTCTCCGCCATGATCGTGTGAGCCATGCGGCGCTGCGCGCGCCAGGACTCACCGTCAGCGTTGAAGATCCCGTTGCCTAGGACATCAAACATCTCAATGAACTCTTCACCCTTGGGGTAGTTGTGAAAGTTGGTATTAAAGACGTGGTTGACGTTTGCCGGGTCGACTGTTAGCAGAGAGTCCATCCCGCCGAACCAAGGGCCTTTAAACAGGAACGTACAGCCAGTCTCCGCTAGTACCTCAGTGCAGAATTCGTGGATTCGATGGAGGTTGGTGAGCAAGCCGGGAAGCATTCCTACGACCGGCCAGTTTGTAGGAATATGTAATTTGCGCGCAGTGAAGTGGCGGAAGATGAAGAAGAAGGCCATGGACAGTAGGATCTCGGGGTACCACCGAAGGATTACTGGGAGGCTACATGCGGTATTCAGGAGGGGTTCCATGGTGGGAATGGTCGATGAACTTGCGACTGCTGTATTCATCTGACTCAGCTTAGGGTTTTGATGCACTGCGGATTGCATTGCAGTCATATATAGAGATATAAACAACAAAGTGCCAACTACCGAAAAGTAGCAAAAATAACTGGAGTACACACAAATTGATTAGACTTATGTTTTGGTTATACCCATGCCAACGCGAGCTATATATATAGTGAGCGAGACCCGATCCCGGAAATGTCAAACGATGCACTCACAATGGTGAGAGAGATTACGGCTACGTTGGCGGTTGGTGGAACAATCTGGAATCCATGGAGAACGATGGGCAACCACTATGTGAATAACTCTTAAATCTCTCAACCGTTCTCACAAATGTTAGAGGTTTTTTCCCCATACCACACCCACACCTCAACACCCCCACCCCACCAACGATGGACAAATAAATTTGTGGGTTCAAGCTAACTAGTCCAATTTCACATCCGACTAACCCTGGAAAAAACTCGGCTGGTCTGGTTCCATGAAGGACAAACATCTAGGTTTAACAGAGTGAGTGATCTGATTATGACGTCTATATCATGTCTTAAGCTACCTTGACCACAATACTCATCCAATAATAGCTACCACAATCTAGATACTAATTAAATGAGTGGTTTTCATGATCAATATACCTATCTTTCTCTCAATTTCAGACGAAGCAGCAAGATTTAGGGACATCACCTCTCCCATTGCTAACTCAATACTTGTGAGTTATAGATATAGGAAATCATAGGCCTCAACAAAGTCATCCTTTGTCGCGGTCTTGGAAGATTTTCCTGCCTACTATGGTTCATTGATATATAATCTCTATCATTATCATTTTAAAGAAATGTTAGATCTATAAAGACAACTTATATGGGACAACAATTGATATCCTCATAAAACTATAGTGGGCAAGTATCATGATCAAGGGGCATAGCTCCTAATTTAGATGTTGGAATAGCTGCTTATGATTGAGATAATGATACTAAATTGAATGTGAAGTTCAATCCCATCATCAATATGTCTTGAAAAGGAAACATGGAGAAAGGAGTAGCCTCCATAAATATACAAAATTCTCTTCACCAATGCATGTGTGGGATCCCTCCTAGTCATACCACTATCCTGACTCATGCTTGTTGTTGCAGTAACTGATTTTAAGAGAGGTAGAATGAGGATGGATGTGCATTATGCGGTTGACTGCATGGTAGGTACTTTTGGAAATGTAGTATTGTTAAAGGTGGAGAGTAGATGATGAGTGAAGAGGAAAATATGTTACAATAAATGAATGAACTATGATCAAACCCAGTAAGGGTGGTAGTTAGGCTTGGGTGTTGAGTATATGTGTATTTTTCGGCATGCATCCATGTGGAATATGCTCAAGGAAAGGCTTCATCCAAGATGCACAGATTCTGGTAATCGACCACTTCAGGATTTCATGCGCTGAAATTCAATCATATAAAAATATAATATGTGATTAGATGCAATTTGTCCAATCAAGATGGGGAATACTCTATAATGTGTCTTTTGTGTTAGACTACTCCAAAAATCAAATTGTCTTCAAGGATATGGAGCATGTAACTTAAAAATAAGTATTTTCTTAAGATATAATCCAATTGTAGAATGTCTAGATAATAAACTACCTTGTCTTATTTGTGGACTCCTTGTTGATTGAAGCGGGATCTTGTTATCCATTTCTCATGCTTTTCAATTGTCATATGACGTCCTTGAATCAAAGAATGGAACATGGTTGAATAAGTCTCAAATAATACATGAATTGTGTGTAACATGATGTTTTCTTACATATCCTATAGACAAAGAATATCAAGTACAAATGATAATATGGAATACATTAATACATTGGAATGCACATTGTGACAATTAATAGATATTAAAACTTCCAAAATTGGATGTACTAACTATTATATATAATATCTGATAGAGATAAGGAAAAGTATCCAATTAAGACTAAGACATGTTTCTTAAAATAAATTTTAGAAAAATTTCTTTTTCTTGGAGAACTATGAATTTGCTTAAAAATATATTAAGAAAGGAATCTTGTTGCTCTTCCAATTTTCAACTCTTTCGGGCCATTTATATGTAATAAATACCTTTAGCATTTTGAGTTATGTTCTTGTTAATCTCAATATATTGTAACTTAATTTTCATTTCAAAGGTTAGCAACTCTCAAATTTGATTATAAAAGAGTGTCAAAATTGATTCCTAGTATGTGTTGATTTTTTCACTAGATTGGCTAATAATGTTTTTATATTCCTTGCGTATACCCTCTATCTAGTACACAACAATTTTTCACTGGGTACAAATTGATTCTATACTCTAGGAAATAAATAATTAAATAATATCATCACTGCAATGTCCCAAGATTTGAGACCTCAAATAAAATAATCTTAAAAAGAATGATTCAAATACCCATATCACCAAGGTGCACCTCTTTTTTAGAGAGCCTGTCACTAAGAACTCCATAGTTATGTGTGCTCAACATGGAATATTATTAGGACTTGTAACCCATTGAGAAGTTGATCCCGACTTGCACGTGAGTGAGGAAAAATAGCACAATTAAGGCCAATGGTGGTCTTTGGGACCAGTCGTTATTCCTGAAACTCTACTAGAGAAATGGGCAGTAGGCCTGCACATTAAAAATGGTATTTGAGATGGTTCCCCTCCAGTAGGTGGGACTCACATTGGCATGTAGCATGCTAGTATTTGATCTGTATAGTCTAGGCATGTTGGAAAGGGATATTTGTGGTTATGGAGCCACCCTATCGCTAGATGTCGAGATCAGGAGCTGGGTGTATAAGTCCATGTTGGGTCTACACTGAATTGGGAAAATATTATGAAGAAATATAGTTGAGCCTTGATGAGGACGTCAAGAGTCTAAGTGCAAGAGATCTAGGTGTACTTCTATTAATTGTTATGGTAGAATTGGTCTTGCTAAGTTTGATCACCTCCTTTTTCTACTTGGATTAGATTCCAAATAGGCTCATTTATCTCTATTAATTTCATTTTCAATTCTTTTGAAGAGCCTCAACTAAGTTTTCAAACAATTCTAACCCGATATGATTTCTACTAAATGTTATCATTCTAAAGATTAAAATTTCATCAATTATTAAGTGCATCACTAGGAATAGACAACATAAGTAGATCATTAAGCAACATTAGGACCTTATCAAGTTAGATTTTAATAGAAAACCAAGTTACACTTCTAAATAAATAGGTAACCAATAAAATATATATTTCACGACAAAGAAGATATGCATGTCTCTATTTGTTCAATAACTAAAAGAGTCTAGATAACCATCATATGAATTCTAGAAATACATTTCTCATTTATGCACTCTAGAGGACAATGCTATAGGTATTCAATGTTTGAGTTATCAGGTCATTCAGTATATGTGTCATACACATTTGTCTTTACAACTATCAGGTATATATTGTGAGACATAAAACATTGCCATGAAATATCAATTCTTGTCCATGCAAGATACATGATGTTTTCATAAATGGTAGGTACATAATAGAAATTCACTAATTCTATTATGTTCCCACGAACGATAGATTCCAACTATAGAGGCAGCAACCCTTGATACATATAGTTCTATCTTACTTCTTCTTAGGTCTTGAGGTAGAGATCTCTATCTCCATCTTCTTCCTGAGATCCTCTATAAAGAGGATTGTTCCTTTCCAATGTCCAACATGTGACAATGGTGGCACTTTCTTTCCTTAATTATTTATGTGAACAAGACAAATTCCTTTTACACTTACCCTTCCCCATATATTGACTGTAGAAGACTTGGTCTCCAGCTTAGCCGTAAAATTCTTCTTGGCCTTGCCTTTTCCTTTGCACTCACTTTTGCTGATAACCATCACAGATTTATCCTTCTTCATACATTCTTTGGCATCAACATGCTGATCATTTGATAAATTGACTGTATGATTCATGAAATGTTTTACAGAATCATATCCATGGTAAAATATTGACCTAAGACAAATCCCAGTCACTCACATGCCCAATCACATTGAACACTTGGGGTTCTATTGGACCTCCCTTTGTCAGTTGGCACTCAAGAAACACTTTGGAAACATTACACCTTACTTAATTTACACGATTCTTAAGATGTGGTACCATGTCAAGAATGTCCATGTTTTCATGATGTTCATGCAACTCATAGCACATACAACATACCATAAGGTCTTTTATGTCTGCGACATCATTGGCATGCCTCCAGTAAGCATCCATTTAGCCTTAGGATCATTTGGAGTGGGTTGCTCTGGCTCTCATCTTTCAAGGATATAGAGCTTTCATTCATTCATGAGAACATTTCTCAAAATCCTAAACCCGGTGTGAAAATTAATCATGTGTAGTCTTGTCTTCTTAAGGACTGAACATAGTGATAATGTGTTTGTGTTTTTCTAGACAAGAAATTTTTCATATTTTCAAATGTTTTTTTATTTTTTTGATTTGATAAGTTAATGATATTAATTTTGGCCTTTAATTTATTATTTCTCCCACTATTTTGTTTAAATTGATAACCCTCATGTATCATTTCAGATGATTGTAGCATACAATGTTCTAGGGAGTTAAGATCAATAATTTATCAAATCATAACGCACCTTTGGCTAATCACCCACAACTTAACTATTTAGGTAGACAAAATTTTTCAATTGCATCTTATGCAACTCTTAGATAGATGGTGTGCACAACACCTTGTCACAATCCCTCTTTATGCTTCTAGGTCCTTAATCCCCTTAAAATCACCTAGTTAACCAAAAGCCAATACAATATAATGTGCACCCTACTTTGACAGATCTACATATCTTCCATCACACTTCTATGAGATAGACGATGCACCACGCTTTGGCGTAACCTATGCTGGGTCAATCAAGCTTTTCATGTGTGCTACTTATAGAAGGCATCTAAGACTTAATATTATATTGAAGGATTTTATATATAAATACATATACATGTCCAACCACCACATAGTTAGCACATATAATATACATGTTATAACCACAAATGAGAACATGAAATCATTAAAATACACTAGCAATGGTTATGTCTATGCTTTTATAATTCATTGGAGCCATAAGAAATTACTACCACCTATGTTCCACATAATATGCAACCTATTTTTTGTGAAGATCTACGCTCGAACCAATCTGGGTTGATCAGTTCAACTCTTGAACTGGATGACTCACTTCTTGGTTGCTCGGGTGGGCTCTTAAAATGGTTGTCTAGTCAACTAATGTCTGCATACCTCCAACCGGTCAGTTGGGCCACCGTTCGATTGGTTCATCCTCCTATCGTCTAGCCTCCTCTGTCCTCTAGTCAATCGGTTTGTCTTATGATACAGTCGGTTCATCTTTGTGCATCATATCCTCTCACATTGAAATATAAATTAAAAATATCCTATTTTTATTATATTGTAAAAGGGAAAATTTTAATTTATATTTGAGGGAAAATAGGAAGAAAATAATTAATATACATTTGCAAAGGAGAGAGACTTGGTACACAGACCGAGTAATAATAGGAATAAACAACCTCAACCATGTACACATAGATCTGGGGTTACTTCCCATAACCATGCTTCACATCCACCATAAAAATGATTTTATGGTGCCGTGTCTAAATTGCATATATATTAGTTTGTGGAGCGTACACGGTAATTAATCAGATATGCACATTAATCGATTTTATATTCACTTCATATGCAAAAAATAAATCTAATCTTATCAATTTGAATCTAGATACACTACGTATTGATGAGGCTTTGATACCACTGTAGGAAAATTGGGCGTAGATATAGACATTAGAAACAAAATTTTAAATGCTTGTTTCTGAAAATAGCAAGATTGCATCAACAATAATATACCTAGGAAGGAAGTTTGTAAGGTTATACATGATCTTGGAGCAAGTCCAGTGACATTACCCTTACATCAATATGTTTCTTCTTCAGGAAGCATCACACTCCTTCAGTAGCAACAACACTCAAATAGTCATCTCCACTAGCCTCCTAGTGCAACACCACAAATAGTGGTTGATGATGTCCTCTCAACAGAAAACAACGGTCTCCCGCCTCTAGATTAGTCTACGCGGACCACCATGAACTCCACATTGCAGCAACAAATCTAATAGAAAGGATTTGTCCCTTTTGAACATCAACCTACTAGGGTTTATTTTCTCTCCCGCAATTGTCTCTCCCTTACTATCCCTCCCTTTAACCGATAGGTGACATGAATTTACCGTGCGTAGAACGCAAGTGCATGCGTCAGAGTAATATAGGCCTTTGTGAGGCCCAAGTTGAACTCAGGGAAACATAATTATTGGTAGACTACTACTAACTACTTACAATCAGCTAGACCAATTAAAATGATTTGAGAGTTGATTGAAAAAGAAAAGAAAAATAAAAGAAAACATGGCAATCGATTAAATGTTTGGTTTAATAAATTCAAATGGGAATCTTTAGGATTGCGGTTTGACCACATGTTCACATTGTATTAATTCCTACACAGTTATCCTAATCCATCTCTCATTCCGGGTAGTGGCCTATATTCAGAATTGCTCACTTTCATGATACAATTCACTACCTAAATCTAGGTCGGTTCCACGGTAGTAGTAACTTATACCCTAAACTAGGTGCATGAAGACCATACTCTGGGTGTCCACCATTAACTGTACATCGCCTTGTTCAAAGGATTTATTAGTTAATGTGAATTTCGTCTCTTTTCAATAGTTAATTCTTCTTTCAAAGTAATTAAAGGTATTAGATTATCATTAGGGTGATCAATCATAATGATATAATAGAGAAAACAAAATCATACCACGAATTTAAGAGACAAATTATGAAATACTATGGTAAAAATGGCATACAATGATCACCCGGGCTACTCCCGACCCTAAAGATAAAGGGGATTAGCCCCACATGTTCATCTCAATGAAAGACATGATGATAGAAAGGGAAAACATGGGGAAAATATGAATAGAAGTAATGTAAACCCCTAAACGGAGGAGATCCGGGTGTTCCTCCGCGTAGAATGAGCGATCTACAGCCTTTCAGTAGTAGGAAACTCCTTCTATAGCTCTCAGAATGATTGGGGCATGGCTCTGGGCTTCGTTCTTCTCTCCTCTCCTCCTTGAGACTTGTGTAATGACTAATGATGTGATCCCCTCCTTAGGGCCCCCATAATTAGGTATATGCACCACTTTAGATCGCCAAAAGATCACCACCGTCCGATTAAAAATGATCTGTAACAAAACCTGATCTGACAGCGTCAATACCATCGACGCGGGTTGATGGTATCGACCTGTCATAATATCGACGATTCTTCCTTTTTCTGATGTTTTGTGCTAATGAAGACTCAATACCATTGACTTTAGTGTCGATGGTATCGACACCTTTAGGCGTCACTTTTATCACCAATCCGACGCTGAAGCTGGACGAGGTCGATAGTATCGACTTTGTGTCGATAGTATCGACCAGTTGACTACTGGATCACTGTAGGTCTCTCGCTACCATCGACTTCAGTGTCGATGGTTTTGACTCATCTTGATTCCTTGCGGCTGTCTCACTGTGGCCGAGTCGATACTATCGACAACATGTATTCATTTTTCCTGAAAATTCAATATAAATTCGAATCAGTCTTGCTAAAACACATCAATATGATCATTTATAACCAAAAAGATGAAATATAGTAGATTTGATGCAAAATGAGATTATAGACTAAAGCGAGTGAATCATGTGATACTAACCACAAATGTGACTAATAAACACATAAAATGCATGTAAAACTAGTCTATAAAAGTGAATCAAAATCCTCACTTCAAACTCCCCTAAGCTTAAACATTGCTTGTCCTTGAGCAATAAAACTATAGAATAAAATTACGAGGGTCAACTAAAGAATATACTATCACAACAGACATTACCGTATGATTCCCACCAGACATTCACATACCGACCCTCACTAACCGCAGAATGGTAACTACCCTACAGGTGACAATGATCATCCATAATAGATATCCACTCCAAGATTGGTGAACACTATCAAATAAGGCAGTTAATATAATAAAATCTTCCGGTTTAGGCTTGGCGCATCTTGTGATCTCCTATCTACGTTGCTCATAACCTAACTACCATCTACATGGAAGCATATCTCTTGAAATACAAAAGTGAGGAGATAATCATGGGTGGCCTACCATTTTCAGCAACAGGTGGATGGGATAGGCAGTTTATGTAAGAAAAAATAGCACAATACAGTTTGACATGCAACAGTACAAAAATGACCTACATGATTCTCATGCATATGAAAATGACCTAATGCTTACATTTTAGGTGGAATGATGCATGCACTATCATTCCATCCCAATGAGAGACAGAATATCTACATAACTACACAT
This sequence comes from Alisma plantago-aquatica, assembly GCA_963693085.1. NCBI lineage: Eukaryota > Viridiplantae > Streptophyta > Magnoliopsida > Alismatales > Alismataceae > Alisma > Alisma plantago-aquatica. The sequence goes on along the minus strand of OY856413.1, from coordinate 1,083,752,442 downwards.
GTGCTTGTTCTTCTTATTATGCATGTGAACAAGTTCTTTCCTCCTTTTGATCTTCACTTACTTATTATTATTTTTTTTCTTTCTCTTTTCAGCCCTTATTTTGCTTAATGAACTAAGATGAAATTTTCACATCTTCGTCTTGGGCTTATTCTCATAACTACTATTTTTTTCATTGTATTTTATTTTTCAGAAAGTATGAAACAAGTTCCTTATTTTCAGAAGAAGCAAGGCACATCATGTAAAAAATGATTAAAATTATGCAAAATGTGACTAAAATGACATTAACATGTATTCTAAAATTTGTGCATGCATGACTATCATGCAATATTTTTTTTTTCTTTTCATATGTGCAACAGATGTAAAAACTAACTACAATGCAATCCTATCTACATTATATGCAATCAAGAGATGAAAAACTGTAAAGTGCTCCCAATTCTTATGGTGGAGTGTAAATGAGATGAGGTGGATAGATCACAAGATTAATTGATAGAACCATTGGAAGATATTATATGTCCCTCCTTACTGACATGTGTAAAATCAAGGGGTTTCTCTCTTATTTCAGATAAAGTCCCATTACCATTTGGTCATTTTAGGCTCAACATCTAATTCTGTTCACTTTTCTTGAATCAAAGGCATGTAAAGTTGTGGTCTTATGTTTTAAAGTTGACAAACCCAATTATTTTCATAAGTTAAGTGCTCAAGTTCAAACAAAGCAAGATTGCAATTACATGAAAAGTTTTCAAATTTACCCAGAACTCCCATGTGAAAAACATAGAGATGACAAATTACATTAGACATCCACGGATAAACTAGATAGCATGTGGATCCTAAAAGCTAAGAAAATTACTAAAATAAAAGAAAAGGCAATAAAGGATAAAAACGAAGGAAAATAAAAGATAGAAACTGTTCTATCTCCCCCCAAAAGCAATATGAATAAGTAAGTAAAAACTAAGATAGAGGGCTGTTCCAACACCCCCCTAGGCTTGAATATGACTATTGCCTCATAGTCAGCATTCCCACTTAACAGGTGGAACAACGGTACCATTCACTTTGAAGTGTGGTGAAGAAGGATGGTCGGATGCTCAAGTGGACCAAGTGATGCTTGCTATCTCCCTCTTTTGGTGGCCCATTTTTGTGTCTTAGTGGTTCTAAGACGTGACTTGCTTCATCCTTCTTTGCTCTGCAAAAAATGGTGCGAAAAAAAAATCTCGTTTCGACACCTTTTACGACATGTTTTATGTAGTTGTCCTGCAGGTGTCGATACCATCGACACCAAGGTCGATGGTATTGATTTAGGCTCAGCAAGTTTGGTGTACTGATGTGTCTAAAATCCTGGGAAATCAAAAGTGTCGATACTATTGACACTCTGGTCGATGGTATCGACATTACTGTCACCAATTTTTTTGAAAATCTTCAAGGATCTCGATACTATCGACACTAGGGTCGATGGTATTGACTCTTTTTCAGTGTTTACTGATCCAAACGCGATACTATCGACCTTAAAATTCTACACACTTCAAAACACGAGTTAGGGTACCATTTTTACAAAAATTATCAAAACCTAAGCAAAAACTAAGTACATCAACATAAAAGATCATAACTAAACATAAAATAAACCTAAAGTTGGGTTGCCTCCCAACAAGCACCCTTGTTTAATATCCTAGGCTTGACATAAAGATACCTTTAACCTGGGTTGTCAATGGATGTCTCTAATGATTCCTTTGGCAATTTGAATTCAACTCTATCATCACCAATCCCAAGTGTCAAGTAACCTCTCCCAATGGCATTGATTACATCAGCCGTAGCTTGGAAAGACCTTCCCAATAGCATCTCACCTCCTTCCAGCTCATGCATGTCCACGACCAGAAAGTCAATAGGGAAGATGTATTTGTCGACCTTGACTATTACATCCTCGCATATACCTTGTGGCTTTATAATGGATCCATCCTCCAACTCAATTGTCATGGCAGTTTGTGTTGGCTTCTTCAATCCCAGCTTTTGAAAAGTGGCAAGTTGCATAAGATTAATGCTTGCCCCTGAGTCACATTGTGCTTGTGGAAAATTTTGGCCACCTATGGAACATGGGATTTGGAAATATCCTGGATCTTTCTTCTTCTTTGGAAGCCTTCCTTTGATTATAGAACTCACTTTTTCATCAACACACAACATCTGTATCTTTGATCCACTGTTTCTTGTTGATGATGTCTTTCATGAATCTTCCATATGAAGGAATATTATCTATAGCCTCCACCAATGGAATGTTAATGTGGAGCTTCGAGAAGATCTCAAGAAATTTCTTAAAGTGCCTTAGCGTTTTCCTCAGCTTTAGACTATCCGGAAATGGCACACTTGGCTCCTTTATGTGCTTGTGTGGTGGCACATATGGGCTATTTGGGGTCTCCTCCCCTAAGCTTGCTTCAATGTCACCCTCTGGCATAGGCTTTGGCACATCATTCATAGTTGGTGTGGCTCGTGGCTACTCATCCTTCTCGGTGGTAGTAGCTCCACTACAAAGTATGGCCTTCACCTGCTCCTCTTGCCTAGGTGTGGGCACAACTGTGATGGGCTCTTGTTGAGATTTTCTGAATGGGTGACATCCTCCTAGTAGTCCATATAAGATATGGGGGTATGGCACACTAGGTTTAGCCTCTGTTTCAAAATGCATTTTTCCCTTTTCATGCACCTCCCCCACCGGTGGCTCTGTCTCCTTAATCACAGATATATACTTCACTTGATGATGTACTTGAGCAGCCTTTGCATTACCAGCCGGTCCTTGTTGATTTTGATGCTTCATGGTCACCACTTCATTGGCAATTTGGGCCACAATCATCTCCAGTGCCCTCATCTGCGCTCCATGACTTTGCAATGTCTGCCCAAATTTATTCAAAATCTCACCCTGGGACTGTGACTGCTTACCGAACATATTCATCAACTCTTGATTTTGTTTTACTGCTTGGTTGAGCAATTCAATGCTTTTGTCGTCCACAATGGGCTGTGGTTTTGCATCCGGGTCTTGTAGGAAGTTGTTTGGATCCTTCCATGAGAATTTTCTATCCGTTCTCCAAGAGTAATCATTGCTCCTGTAACCCTGTTGTTGAATGAATTTAACTTGGTCCTCCTCATCAGACTCTTCCTCTTTCTCTACAAGTTTCTTGTCTATGAGATCCATTTTGTCTTTCAATTCTTTAATTTCCCTTGATTCCCCTATAGCTCTGGCTTGTTCTGGTGCATCTCTGGTATCCCAGGACTGCTTTTTGGACATGTTCCTTAGAATCTCCCAACACCTTGTATCAATATTGTTCAGAAAGAATTCAGAACCTGCTGAATCTAAGTTGCTTATATCATGCTCATTAAGTGCGAAACAGAAAATCTTCACCTATTTTTCCTTGTCTAACCCATGACGAGGGCATCTTGTTAGCATTATCTGAAATCTTTCCCAAGTCTCCGAATAAGTTTCCCCTACATTCTGAGTGAAGTTGTGGATTTTCCTGATTAAATCATTAGTCTTCTCAGGTGGGATGAAACATTAAAAAAAAACCTCGATCATCTGATCCCAAGTCTCAACAATCTCATCATCCAGATTATGAAACCACTCCCTTGCATTTCCTGCAAGAGAACTTGGGAACAATTTCAAATACAATGTCTCCTGCGGAAAACGATCGATCTTGATCATGTCACAATTCTCCACGAATGTGCTTATGTGGGCCACTGGATATTTGTTCTTTAGTCCATGGAATGCTTGAGATTTGACTAGATTTATTAGTGCCAGATCAATTTTATAAGTCGGGATGTTGATTGATTGCCTCTTGATCGACCCTTTTGATGCGGCGGAAGAAGGCACCTTGATCTTTTCCCATATCGTCTTTTCTTTAGCCATCTCTTCTTATTCAGAATCTGAATATACTCTCTCAGATTGATTCTGAATGTAGTGCTCCTCGTCGTCTGATCCCGAAGATGGGACCTCTGGTAATGACTGCGCGTAGTCTGTGCTACACATGCTCACCATGCACTGGTACCTATAAAATGATATATTTAGTTAAGTACACTGCTAGACGAATATAGATTTCTGAAAAATAGACAATCAATTGCAAGAATTAAAAATGTAACTAAAAGAAAAAGGTAGCCTAGAGTGGCCGGTTGTAGCACTCGTAGTGCCAACAATTGTCGTTTCCCCGACAACGACGCCAAAAACTTGACACGAATTTACCGTGCGTAGAATGCAAGTGCACACTTCAGAGTAATATAGGCCTTTGTGAGGGCCGAGTCGAACTCAGGGAAATGTAATTATTGGTAGACTAATACTAACTAATTGCAATTAGCTAGACCGATTAAAATGATTTGAGAATTGATTGAAAAAGAAAAGAAAAAGAAAAGAAAACAGAGCAATCGATTAAATGTTTGGTTTAATCAATTCAAATGGGAATCTTTAGGATGGCAGTTTCACCACAGGTTCTCGTTGCATTAATTCCTACATAGTTATCCTAATTCATCTCTCATTCTAGGTAGTGGCCTGTATTCAGAATTGCTCACTTTTGTGATACAATTCACTACCTAAATCTAGGTTGGTTCCACAGTAGTAGTAACCTATACCCTAAACTAGGTGCATGAAGACCATACTCTGGGTGTCCACCATTAATTGTACATCGCCTTGTTCAAAGGATTTATTAGTTAATGTGAATTTCGTCTCTTTTCAACCGTTAATTCTTCTTTCAAAGTAATTAAAGGTATTAGATTATCATTAGGGTGATCAATCATAATGATATAATGGAGAAAACGAAATCATACCACAGATTTAAGAGACAAATTATGAAATACTATGGTAAAAATGTCATACAACGATCACCCGGGCTACTCCCAGCCCTAAAGATAAAGGGGATTAGCCCCACAAGTTCATCTCAATAAAAGACATGATGAGAGAAAGGGAAAACATGGGGAAAATATGAATAGAAGTGACGTATACCCCTGAACGGAGGAGATTCAGGAGTTCCTAGACATAGAATGAACGATCTACAACCTTTTGGTAGCGGGAAACTCCTTCTGTAGCTCTCGAAATGATCGGGGTATGGCTCTGGGCTCCTTTCTTCTCTCCTCTCCTCCTTGAGACTTGTGCAATGAATAATGACCTGATCCCCTCCTTAGGGCCACCGTAATTAGGTATATGCACCACTTTAGATCGCCAAAAGATCACCACCGTCTGATTAGAAACGATCTGTAATAAAACCTGATCTGACGGCATCGATACCATCGACACAGGTTGATGGTATCGACCCATCATAATATTGACAATTCTTCCTTTTTCTGATGTTTCATGCTGATGCAGACTCAATACCATCGACTTTAGTGTCGATGGTATCGACACCTTTAGGCATCACTTTTATCACCAATCTGACACTGAAGTTGGGCGAGGTCAATAGTATCGACCAGTTGACTGCTGGCTCACTATAGGTATCTCACTATCATCGACTTCAGTGTCGATGGTATTGACTCATCTTGGTTCCTTGCGACTGTCTCACTGTGGTCGAGTCTATACTATCAACAGCTGTTGATGGTATCGACATCTGCATGTATTTGTTTTTCTTGAAAATTCAAGATAAATTCGAATCAGTCTTGCTAAAACACATGAATATGATCATTTATAACCAAAAAGATGAAATATAGTAGATTTGATGCAAAATGAGATTATAGACTAAAGCGAGTGAATCATGTGATACTAACCACAAATGTGACTAATAAACACATAAAACACATGTAAAACTAGTCTATAAAAGCGACTCAAAATCCTCACATTAGTAGGACTTTCTCATGCTCTCTATTAGTTACCTCAATCAGAGAGGACAAAAATTTTTCAAAGACAATTGTCATGTCTAGGAAGCCCTCCGTACCCCTCTGTTTATAGGAGAAGTTGGTCAGGGTTCCCAATCATTATGGAAGTCAAATGGTTGAATTCACAAATTTTCTAGAATCGGCACATGGAAAATCAATTGGTTCGCACACCCAACCAGTTGGTCGGTGCCCGATCCCGTTAGTTTGCTAAGCGAACTAGTCTGTTTGTGCAATTTCCTATTCATAATCAAATTGGTAATCAATGCACAATTAATGCTCAACTTGACGTCAACATCAATCCATGATCCAATCGAATTGGCAACCGAACCAGATAGTTCATCCCATGAACCTGTTGGTTGGGATGTGTGAACCAATTCATCTCACTCCTTGGTTCAGTCATTGATCAGCCAATGTTGATTCCAATTGACTTGACACTACAACTGATCATATCTACACTTGAACCTATTGGTTTAGACTCCAGTCAGTCAACTTTAAACCTTAGTTGTTAAATTGAATACAAAATCATCATTAGTAATCAAATTAAACACCATTCATGAATATACTCCTTTAATCCAAGTGCATTCCTATGTGTGTGACCCTATAGGTCCTGAAATTACATTGGCAGTGAATGTCCATGATGAACTTATGACATCACAAGAAAAGAGTGACATCTAGAAACACATTGTTGCTACCCAAGTAATTCAGAATGTTGAAGAAAAACTTCAACTTGCAATCCATGATTAGTGTTGTTGTGATCATATATTTCCTTTGTGACTGATATTAGGATTGAATTTGAGGCTTGGAATCAACATCCTCTTACCATTCAATCCATGTTCCTTGAACTAGAGCAGACTATCTAAGATGCATGTGAGCTCACATATCACATATTGAGTCACATTTGTATGGCTATGCATTTCTCAGTCTCTCTTTTAAAGAGGCCAAGATATCAATCTCTTATAGGAGGGACAAATCCCATCTACATCACTCACACTTTATCCCCATGTGTCACAGTGCACCCAATCATCACCATTATGGTAACCAATATTCAGTATCATGTTGGATGACGTCAAAGTACATGAACGACATGTGATGAATGTAATGACTTTAGGTCTAAGAAACACAATCACCACTTATCACTATGAGAGATTATTCTGACTACCATTCCATGGTCTCCATGTATCACTCACATGGTGGGTCTGTCTGATAAACTTTTCTCTAATATGTACATGTGTACTTGACTTGATATCAATTATCATGACTAATGAGACTTTGTTATCAGTCAACAAATGCTCTAGTCTTTTGTATTATTGTTTTCTATTTTGCTTCCACAGTAATAATTGACTAGGGACATAACAGGAATGTATGTGCTCTTATCATTCATATGATCTCATCATTCAGGTCCTCAACCTGAAGACATATGCCATCGAGTAACATTATTCTTTAGACATCTATTATGTTTTTCCCATCATCTCACGACTAAGACAAACATAATCTATAAAAATTACCATTATTATTTAAGAAATTAGGCATCCAACACACCAATCATCATATTATTGGCTCTCTGGGCATACCTACCAACATGGAATACTTTAATCCTCCACGTCTTTTGTAGTATCTTGTCATGATTTAAAATTTTCCCATTCTATTAAACTATCTTTTATTGTAACAATGGAGTGTCCCTTTTGAGTTCAAGTTGCACTAAATGATAACTTGGAAATAGTTCTCTATATAGGATGCATACATGAAAGGCATGTTTGTATTCAATGAATAATTCAAACATCCCATGCAGTATCATATACTATGGGCATGTGGGTGAGTTCATAATTGATATCTCAAATCATACGATCTCTTCTTCTCGTGTAAAGAATGACACCAATAATACTTCAAATGGGGGACCCAAAATGAATTTTACATCTATATCCATTGGGTATCCTATATCAAGTTCAACCTCAACATTTACTAGTATTAACTAATTGTTCCTCTATTACCATCATTGTCATCATCAAAAGAAGGTGAAGAAGACAACGATATATATGACCAATAATAAAATTGATGTGTTGATTTTTTTGTTTTAGATACATTTTGTTAGTCATGGAAATATAATAATGTTTTCTTTAACATAGATATCTACTATTCTTTTCTCGAGTGCGTGCATTATAAAAAATTCCAAGTAGAGGTTGCTCAAAGATGCAAATGATTCTCTGTTTGCAAATATATATCTTTTTTTTGGGGGGGATGCAACACATGTTAGTCACCTAGCCAAAGAATATGAAACTAAAGGTACATCAAAATAAAAAATAGAAGAAAAAATATCTAGTTCCTCCCGATAAATCCCCTTAAGGACCGGGGGACATTCTTCAAGAGAAGAGAGGTCATCTGGTTGTTTGAGGCATTGTTTGGCTAAGATATCCGCTAGGTTGTTTCTTGCTCTTCTGACATGAATCAGCTTGTCAACCATCACCAGCGCTTTCAGAGCTCGGATCGAAAGGACTTGCACCTTATAGGCTTCGGGCGGATTTGCATTGCCGAGGGACCATTCAACTGCAAGCTTTGAGTCACTCAAGATGGTTGCATTCAAGATACCTTGGGACTTCAGGTAGGACAACACTTTGGATAGCGCAAACAACTCACCCCTCATCGGGTCAGATCCCTAGAAGAGTTCAGTCGATCCTCTCTTCCATCTACCAGTGATGTCACGTACGATCATAGCTGTGGACATTGTGTAATTTTTCCCATCCACCGCAGTGTCAACATTGACAATGGTGGTCCCTGATTTGATGCTAATCCTCTGAGGTACACCTTGTTTCAAGCTTTGAGATTGGTTGATTCGTCTACCAAAGGCTCTGGCAACGACCATTGCCTCTCCTCTACAGATCGTAGCTAATACCGTCAGAGGTTTAGCGCTATTTTCAAAGATGGTGGCATTTCTGTTCTTCCAAATAGTACAACAAGTGATGCTGAAGGTCACTCCCCAGCCTTGTGGTGTTTGGATGGATTTTAGGTTATAACCAATCCATTCCACCATGGTGTTGCATGCAAAGAACTGTGATGTTCCAAGAGGAAGAAGGAGACTCCATGTTTTCCTCGAGTCCGGACAATCCCTAAGAGCATGTAGGATGTCTTCATCAACTTCATTGCATCTGGTGCATGTGGTGTTGTCTGCAAGTTTCTTCTTGTAGCGCAAAACATTTGTTAACAGGCGTTGCTATTCATCAGCCAGATATGCGTCTTGACTCGGTGGGGAGCCTGTAGCGCCCAGATGGATGTATAGTGATCAAGCGAGGTATGGTTTCCACTGGCACTGAGGATGCGGTAAGCAGAATTGACTATGTAGTTGCCGTTCTGCAAGGGTGCCCATGCCCACCTATCGTTACTATATTGAGCTTGAGGAGGAGGCATTTGAATAATCTCTTGTACTGTGTTGGTTGTAAACCAATAAGCAAGGAATCCAATGTCCCAAGTCCCGTCGTCCATGACCAGGATCGTCACTTTGAGGTCTCTTATGTCATCCAGTATTGTTCTATTGCTCTTCAAGGCAGGGATGATGCCTTCTCCAACCCATGCATCAAACCATACATTTGTGTCTGAACCAGAGAGAATAAGGTGTCACAAGTTGCTTAGAAGGAAGGGAAGGGATGATCTGATGCCTCTCCAAATGTGAGATCCTGAGGGCTTGTTGGTTCCATGACTCGTGTACTTGGCCTTCATGATATGAATCCACGGGAGATCTTTATCTTGAAGGATCTTCCATGCCATCTTCATGAAGAGGGACTTGTTGTAATCCCTGGAATTTTGTATCCCTAATCCCCCATAGTGGAGAGGTTTGGTGACGTGTTTCTAGGACACCAAGTTTAGGTGACGATTGTTCCCTGGACCATTCCATAGAAAATTTCGAATCATTTGGTCGATCTTATCATAGCAGAACATAGTAAGAAGGGCCAATTACATTGTATAGCATGGTTGAGAAAGAAGAACTGACTTAACCAAACTAACTCGGCTAGCCAAGGATAGGAAGCAATTTTGCCAAGATCAGATGCGTGATTGAAGTTTCTCCAGTAAATGTTGGTAATGGTGTTTCCCTTTCCTTTTGTGAATGACAGGTACCCCAAGGTGCCTTCCCAGGTCAAGAGTTTCATTTATGTTTAGCTTCCTGCAGATCTGATTACGGATGTTCCTTGGTGTGTTGGTCGAGAAGAAGACTGCTGATTTCTCATGCCAGAGAAACTGGCCTGATGCTCTGCTGAAAGATTTGAGGCAACGTTGGATGAGCTTGGCCTGGAGGAGGGTAGCTTCTCCAAACAAAAAATATCATCAACAAAACTCACGTGAGAGATAGGAATCTTCTTCCGCGTGAGTCTGATGGGTTTCCATTCATTCCTGGCTATCTCAGCTTCAATCAATTGGCTGAATCTCTCCAGGCATAGAATAAAGATATAAGGAGAGAGGGGATATCCTTGCTTGACCCCGCATGAGGGCTTGAAGGAGCCAATGTTCTCGCCGTTCCAAAGAATGGAGGTGTGTCCTGATGTGATGATGTCCATGATAATTGAGATTAGATTGCTTAGCAGAGGTGTGCAATTGAGGGTGTCTTCAATGAAATCCCAACTCATCTTGTCAAAAGCCTTGACCAGATCAAGCTTAATCGCCATGCAGTGCTTGCGGGAATGTTTTTCCTCCATGGAGTTAACTATCTCCTGAACGAGTGTCGTGTTATTGCCAATGTGCCTTCCTAGAACAAAACTGGATTGGAAAGGGGATATCCAGTTGTTTAGAAAGGGTTTGATTCGTCTAGCTATTATCTTTGAGATGAGCTTAGTGCACACATTATTGAGAGAGATGAGCCTCAACTGGGAATAAGAGCAGGGATGAGGAGTCTTGGGAATCAACACCAGAGATGAGTCAGTAGCACCGGGGGGCAAACACCTTCTTGCAAAGGGGTTAGATACGAACTCTATAATCTGGTTCTTGAGCAACATCTAGTGTTGTTGAAGAAAACGAGCATCGACCCCGTCTGGGCCCGGTGCTTTCAACGGAGCCATAGATTACAGGGCTTCAAAAATTTCTTATTGGAGAGGCGGTGCTCCTAGGCTGGTTGTGAGCACCTCCGAGCAGGAAGGGTAGACTCCAAGGAATTTTTTGCTGGCCTCTTTCCTCTCCTCTGAGGTCAGGTCCGAATAAACGTCCGAAAAGAAAGATAGGATGAGCTGCTTAACTTGGTGCTCCTCATCCACCCAGGTGCCGTCTTTGTCCTGCAATTGGACAATCTTATTCACCCACCTTCTCTTCTTGACTAGATTCTGGAAAAATTTCATGTTATTAATGCCGAGAGTGACCCAATCACAGTGTGCCCGTTGTTGCCAGTCCTCCTCCTCGCGACGCAGGATAGTATCTAATCTGGTTTGCAAGTTGATCGTTTCCCTTGTCGTGGACATGTCAAAACTTATTGCTAAGCAGGTCTGGTTGTATTTTATCTTGTCACTGATTCGATTCTTCAGTCGACGTGTTTCTTTGCTGCTCTTGGCATCCTATCTAGATGCCACTGGAAGGAAGCGTGCTGTGGCATCCTGAAGAGGGGCAGATGTGCCCCAATTTGTTTCCATGAAGGGTTGAAAATCAGCGTTCGTCTCCCACCTAGCCGACGTTCGTAAGTGAGTGCTTTTGGCGACATTAGCGGCAGCTGAAGAGATTAACATGGGTGCATGGTCGGAGTGGTTCCATTCCAGGACTTGGATCGGATTGAAATCCAGTGTGTCTAACCATGCTTGGTTGCCTAAAGCTCGGTCCAGGCACTCGTGAAGAAGGCCACGCCTGAAGGTGGTGCGAGCCCCTTGCGCTCCAACATCCTGTAGTTGGGAATCCTCCATTGCCTTGATAAAGTTGTTGCTATTAGCTCTGTCGAAGGATGAGCTCCCAAATTTCTTAGAAGAGTACATGACTACATTGAAATCTCCTATAACCATCCATGGTGTGAAGGTTGTAGGGACAAGACGGATAAGCTTGTTCCAAAGAAGGTTCCTACTGTTCCTTGTTGTGCATGCATAAACAAAGGTATAGAGGTGATCATTTGCTTTACAGTGTACGAATTGTTTGTCTGAAAGGAGGATCTCCATGGAGATTTTGTCATTCCACAGAATCTAGATACCTCCTGCATAACTGACCTCCTCCACTCTGTGTGAGGAAGAGAAACCCATCGTCTTAATGATGCGATCAGCCTTCTTGCTGCTGCATCTTGTTTCGAAGAGCGCCATCACAGATGCTTTATACTTTCTTTTCAATTCCCTTACTGCATTTTGGGTATCTTTGTAATAGATACCCTGAGTGTTCCAGTTGATCACTATCATTTAGAGACTTCCTCCAGGGTGGATGAGCCCATCCCTCTCGCTTCTTCCTCTAAGTCTTGGAGCAGGGATTGTTTCCCCCTTTTTCTGGTGGTAGCCCTTCCCGGGTCTCCCACGTGAATCACCTTCCTGTTACGGAGGTGAATTCCTTCTGAGTTCTTTCCTGGGCTACTATAGGAGATATAGGATGGTGCCGCCTTGTCTGTCCTTCCTACCGAGAAGTTCATAGAGAGGAAAGGGTGGGCATGTTGGTCCCTTCCTTGCAACACCATGTCGCCGGACGGGACAGCTACAGTGTGGTCAGTGTTGGAGGGTTGCACCACCTGTTGTTGCCAAGTGGGGGGTGGTTCCTTGCTTGTCTCCTCTACCTTCTTGGCTCTTGAAGTATCTCCTTGTTTCTTTTGGCCTCGCTGTTAGTTCTTCCGCTTGCTCCATTCAATGCCAGAAACACTTTCTGCAATCTCCTCGACCGTAGTGGGTTCATGGTCTTCCTCTTCATCATCTTGGTCTGCCAGATTTATGAACCTATTGGACATGTTCTGGGTTCTTTTCTGGGTATTGGGGTTACCCTGCTTCCTTGGTTTCCTGAAGACCGGTTGGGCGTGAATAGATTCCGAAAACCCTTCCCTCCTCTGCGGCGACGGTGTAGGTACTATCAAGCCCGCCTCCAATGCTGCTGCCCTGGCTTTATTTGCTTCGTCTATCCTTGTTCTGCAGTCCTTCTCTAAGTGGTTGGCTCGGCCGCAATGTAAACAGATAAAAGGTATGTTTTCATACTCTATCTTGTGTCGGGTTCCTGTGATGGAAACCATCGGGACCAGCAGTTTCGCCATGTCCAGTTCGATAGCCAGCCGTGCGAATCTACCTCTTTGTTGGAGTTTGGTGTTCAGATCTATCTTTATCATCTTCCCTAGCCTGTCTCCAATTTCTGTCAAGAAGTTCTCCTTGTATAAATATATGGGGAGGTTTGGAATATGTACCCAAGCTACCAGCTAGGGTGGGGATGCCAGTACCAGGGAGAAGGCAGGAGACCATCTCTATACTGTCAGATAGGAACCGAATATGGGCCAGGGGCCTCCTGTAAGGGCATTGATGAAATCGTCCTCCGTTTGACATTGTACAATGAAGTAATCATTGTCCACATCAATAAGATTGAATCCTCCCACCGGTTTCCATAAGGACTTGATTCTATCTCACAGCGTTAGGAAACCGATCTCACGGGCCAGGAGCTTGACAATGATCGTGAACTTCCATGGTTTCAGCAGGTCCTCCAGGACTTCTTTCTGTACGTCAAAGGAAGGGAAGCCGTCCTCCGTCGAGAAGATAATGTCTTCAGGCCTCAAGGTGATGTCTGTTTGATCGACATCAATATGGATGAATCCTTATTTGTTAAACAGATTGTTCCCCATGCCCATGGAGTCTTTATAGGATGGACGATTCTGTTGTTCCTCACACGGGGGGTCTGCAGCATGCGGTGGTGTGGACAAACTAGGAAAATCAATGGACGACGCGTCATCTTCATCGATATCTATGTTAGCGTGCTGGGACGTTATTGCAGCAGATTGTTCCTACTGGTCGAGTAGTTCAACACGATGCCCGTCGTGCCCAGGGGGATGGAACCCGACCTCCCTGGATCACCGTCTCCTTCTTCGTCAGGAACTCCACCGCCAGTCACCTGCGGAGAAACCCTAGGTGGTGCCATCACTGACCTTTGCAAATATATCTCTAAGTACAAAGAAAAATTTCAAACTATTAATAAAAATAAAAGGGAATAAGGGGGAAATAGTAGGTAGAATAAATAATGGGTTTTCTCCCATGATGTTTCGAATTCTGGTACCCAAATGATTCCATTTAATCTCTATTGACTTGTTCTATTTGTTATTAAGAAATGAGTAACTTCCTACATGTCAAATTTATGATATAATAGCACAAAAAATGGTAGTCATTTCTCTTTAATATTTTTTCCTTTAGACTACTCATATTGTTTGTTACATGTGTGTAGAGTCATCAATTGTGAGCAAAACTCCCATGAAACAATTGCATGGTAGAGTTGAAAATCCAAAATCAGGTCTTCTTAGATATTATTTTAATACTGATTAGTTATCATGCCAAAATTTAGTTCATCATAATCATTAAGGTTTATTTGTACATACCAACACATCTCCGCTAACTCATGAATTTTTAGTCTATCATTATATCCATATTTTCTTAAGTCAAAATTTATTTGTCTTGATGTACATGTGTTGTGTGTTCTAATTGAATAAGAAAATGGAATGGTTTTCCCTAAAGATCATTATAAGGTTTGGCTCCAATTAAAATTTTCAATGTAGTGTGACAAGCCCACATGTCACCACATTGTTCTTGTAACCAATTCTTACTTGTTCTTCTTACCATTTTCTCGACTATTTATTTGATATGTATATTGAAAATTTATACGTTTTGAGGGGTTAGGTAATGGTGTGGAGTACAAACCTTATGTTTTAGTACATAGTTTTTAACAAGGAATCAAATTTCATGTTTATAAAATGCTTTATTCAATCATAAATAAAAGTCATTTACTGAATTGTAGGAAAAAGTTCTATTTGTCAAGTTTGAAAATGGGGTTAGATTCATGAATGAAAATAGAGATGGTTGTGCTAAGCTTGAAAACATAATAAATACAACTAAAAAGTAGTGAAGCCTAGTATAAATGGGATACAACATTTAAATCAACTTTCTGTACTAGTAAATTTCTCTATTTTACCTAATGATGGACATTTTGTCTCTTTTGAAAATGTATCATTTTTAGAGGCACATCTCAATTGTTTCAAAATAAAATTCAATATCTTGAATATTTGTTTATCAACAAATTCCATCTTGAAGGAGCATAATAGACATTTTTGTTATCTAAAGTAACCTCCATAATTAGTAAAGCAAAAACTTTGTATAATTTCCACTCTTTATTCTCACAAAGCCCAATGGTTCAGAATCCATATGATCCTAATATTAAAAAGATAACAATCATCCTAAAAGTAATGTAAACAATCAACGAGGAGTTTGTTTTTCATTCTTGAGGTGTAATTTTGGAGAAAACTTCTCAGGATTAAAAAGTTGAGAGATCAACAAACTTTAAAATTTCTTATTCTGCAACTGCAAGGAGATATTTTCCCTTGTATAAGTTAACAATGGGTTGATCATCATCTATATTGTAAGATCATATTTGAGAATGGTGCCTAGTGACGAGATCCTATCATTCTATATCATCATTTATTTCAAGGTCAAATTTCTAAACAAGGATGATCCACATAACCAATATTGGTTTTATACCTGCATTTTCCATTTGATTTGTTGAAGAAGAATGATTGGTGTAAGCTATTAAATTTGATTGCGTAGGATCTGAAGTTCTCACTACAAAGACTACCTCTAACAACTCATTTTCTAGTTTCTTGAAATTTATGTGAACTTTGTCTAGGGTTTTGTTGGCGAAGTGAATGGCATGCAAAATAATTTCCTTTCTCTATCCTAACAAAACCAAAATGACAAAGTCATAGGAATTGCACATGATCTTTAATGGTTGAGTCCAATCATGCACAATGAATGTAATGAAAATAAGAGATGACTTTAGTTGATTAACAATTTTGAGGAAATATACTTTAAAGATGAATTTTGCATCTGTCTAAGATAACAGACAAAGTTTAGCAAGCTAGTGAAATATTTAATAAAATATCTATTAAAACATGCATGTACTATAAATAGTACTACCTCCTAAACAATTTAAAGAGGAGTCATCTTGGTTATTACCTCCAAATTAAACATGTCAACTCCTAATCATGTACTTGACATGGTGTGACATAAAATTACTCATTGGATAACCAATATTTGCAAATTTTCCAAATTTATAACTTTGAAAAACAAGTGACATGGTATTCAACAAGAATTGAAATATTTATTGTTGACTAAAAAATAATCCATAAAAATTTTAGATTGTGATCAATAGATACACTACAACATATCTGACGTCTAATGTCAAATTTTCTAACGTCAATTCCTAAGAAAAACTGACACCACTCAATAAATAATCTCAATTGTACATACAAATCGTCACCATAGACAAAGTCCTGCCGATTTAGAAAAGACACATGTACCTCTTTCACTATAATGTCAGTTTTGTAACAAAAAGGCATACGTCTTAAATTGCCCACAAAATACAATTTTCTAGGGAAAAAGTTTCCTCTAAAATTTTTAATTCAGCATCAGTTATGCGTGTAACTGACAACAAAGAGTTCGCCCATGTCCCTGTCGAAAAAAAAGTTACCCCAAAATTTCTTATAAGTCATCGGTTCTACTATATAACCGACGACAAAGTCCCCATGCTAAGACCCACTTTTTTAATTGGACAAGGTTCGGTGTCGTCAGTTTCATGTAATAAAGTGAAGGCTAAGTTTTTTGGGCCATGTCCCCTTGAAACCCCCCCCCCACCTAAATTGCTTTTCCATCTTCGAATTGTCATCCAAAACTGATGCCCCTGGAACTACCAAAGCTCTATTTTTTGTTTGGATACGGAATTAGTCTTAAGTTTAGATCAATATAATCGACAATTGTGTTCAAATTGTATTGTCGGTATGTCCCTATAAGCGATGACAACCATGACTTTTTGTCGAATAGGATCATACTAAAGGATTCCTTCTTCAAAGATCTTATTTGAGGCTATTGTTTGTAGTTTTGTATATGTTTCCCTTTTGTGTGATTGGGTGCTTAGAATAAGTATGGACAAAAATTTGAATTTAGTATGATTTGTATCATATGTAGATTATTAATATTACTATCAATCATTTCATAGTTTCTGAACGAGAATATCTTTGGTTACATGAAATTTTTTCTTCGTGGATACTCATTTCCTTTGAGATGTCTTTGTGGCATGCCACTTCTCTTTGTTACTTTTCCTTGAACATTTTTTGACATAGGAATTTATGTGATGGCATGATTTATTCTAGATCCATAATAGGATCAAAATCTCAATTGAGGAATCATTTGACACAATCATTGAAGGGTAAAATCAACATTTGGTGATATTACTGTAATTATATAAACTCACTCCCTAACTTAATGAAACTATTCTCTTATTTTTATTTTGAACCTCCAGGAGTTATTTTATTAATCCTAATATATTGAACCTGGCAAAACCTTCCATACACTTCATCAAATAATACACATTCAACTTCATTGTTGATTAAGATGTAGACAAGAGAAGAGTTTCATCCCTTTTGTGTAGGGTGAATAATCTTTTTTCTTGTTTAAATATAGATGAATAGTGAAGTAGTATAAGTGTATTACCATATGGATTATTTCATTAATCTTTAATACCTAATATGATCATGAAAACAATTTGAAATATGAGTATTTTCTTTTTAGCATATCTAATTCCTTGAGTATTGGATTGAATCTTTAACACGGTCATGTACATTTTCACCATTGGTGATAATTTGAATCAACTCAACCATGTTGTATAAGAAATTATTTAATTATATGTGATATTCATTGCATATGACTTAATAAGTCAATCGTACAAGGATGAGGTATCATTTAATGGAAGTCCTATATTGTTCTCTCAGTGAAAATTAACATCTATTTGTTGTTTACTTCTATGCATGAGACCTATATATGACTTATAGATCATTTTATTATCCCATTATTCATCCACATATATTTGTGGTGATATGTTCCTAAAATCATACTCAAATGCTATATAACACTGACTTCTAATATGTTGGGCCAATAAGATGTTGGCTTTCATAAGGCATAAATCATGTGATCCATGTACTATATTAATGGTGCATTTTAATCCCATATTGAGTTAGTATATGTGTTAGCACCCTTGAGTAAGTTTGTATTCACTAACATGGTTGTCCTAATCCCCTTCATATGATAAGGCCATCGATCTCATGGTCTTGAAGAATTTTTATGGAATTAATTTAGATGTCCACAATTATTGGAGGATGAACATATCATGTGTGTAATGTTTTGAACTACAACATTAGGCCATTAGTGCGTTTGGTGGATCAATAAGTACTACTACCATATCATTTCATATCATGAATTTGAGGAATTATTAAATGATAAGTGTACTCATTTAAATAAGTGTAACCAAGACAATCCCAAAAATATAAAAATAAGCGGATTAAGCTACAAGACCATGAAAAAACATTGGATTATTTATTTTACATCTGTATTTCTATGTCTTCACCTAGTGAATCATTTGAAGATCTATCAATGGTGGGTTTTTTTTATTCTTGGAGGGGATTATTAAATGATCCTTTTTTACTGATGACTGTTTTGAAGTTGACAAATACTAATACACTCTTACTTGTCCACAAATCATAGTGAGTTTTTAAATAAACTATATATGAAATAAGCAAATTGTTATTGTGACCACATGTATCTCATTGTCAGAGAACAAAAAAAAGATATGTGGTATGCTATCAATGTTCTTGAGGCTACATATGTTATTTATTTTTAATCTTTTGGTACATATTCCTACTCGAGAACATTCATAGTTTTCTCTTTATCTTTGAAATCTTTTATGAATAAGTTTTGTGATTAATCTCCTCTTAGGGGGTCTCCTAATGGTTAAATCAGATATGGAGAAAGAGGAAAGTGAATTTTACTTAATGATTTTTTTGTAGGTGTAATTTCTTTATAGCTTAAACATGGAAAGCCAATAAGGGCCAACTTTCTACTAACCATAACTTTTTTTTAGAGCAATCTACAAGCCATAACTGTTTTTGTAGGCATTGACATTTATGTATTAATTTTGATGTTCCCCTAATTCATTAGGGTAAAAATTATCTTAGGGTTAGGGTAATTAAAGTTGGTATTGGAATATAAGAAACCATTGGTAATGGAATACAAGAAACCAATTCGTGGGTAGAGTATATAGAACCTCTAGGTGAACCTACTATAACTACATAAAAAATGTGAATCATTATTACTATTCATGGTGGTACTTTTATTCGATGATGGGATCATTATTCAATTATGATAGAATTGTGGTAATTTCAAGAAGTTAGTATTTTTTAAGAAAAGGAAATAAAGGAGTGTTATGATTAGATGTTATTCACGTTCTCATTTCCATCACATTGTGCCATAAGCTTGGAAGATTCATTAGGTATTAGGATTTGTAGACTTGATTTCTAGGGGAAGTCGGGAGGCTATCTATTCATAATGTCCTCCTCTTGAATACAAATCCATAAAACCATCACAAAAGAAGTTTGCACATTATTAAACCTAGTAGTACTACTACCATTGAATATCTTACTAGATAGAAGGTTTTTAACCTCCTATGGGGGTCTTATGTAGATATAAGACACAAAGTTGTTTTTAGATGTTCGTTAGTGAGCCAGTCTTCCACCTTATTGAAATCCCTACCTTCACACACCACTTTCTATTCCTCCTTCAAATTTCTTTTTATGTCCAAAAACCAATTATAATATTTAGGGTTTAGGTAGGGCTCTTCATATATCTTGTGTGGTGCAACTCAACACTGAGTTTCTACCTCAATCATCTTGATTTTACATTCCTATGCTACTTCAACTGCCATGTTCATAGTACCATTTTCTTCCTCTAGAACATCCCTCGTAGGTCTATTAATGCCTATGCCACCATGCCACAATGCTCTATGGCCATAGCAACTGCTACAACAACTAATTTTCTTCCTCTAACCGTTGCATTTGTGTTAACTTTAATACAACCTTTAGGAGGATCATACCATATTTGTTGGATTGGGTCTCTACAAGTTATTGGGTTGTTTTTATTTATTTTGGAAATAGGTAAATATATTGCCAAAGGAGCCTGTGCACCACAACATGACCTGCAAATCAAAACATGTACATGGGAGATTATCTACAAAAACCCCAGTGTCTCTTGGCTTGCTCAGACATGCCTGAAGCAAAACCTTTTCTATACTTCATTATATGAGACAATGCTATAACTATCTTAGGTATTACCATTTCATCATTACAAGTATTTCTCCCATGATTTCTGTTGTTTCTCTCCTCCCATACAAAATAGCATACGCCTGCTATGCATAACCCCCCCCCCCGCAAATTCCCCATTCATGTTCTTGAGTTTTGGGCCTCATTCTTCTTCTTGAGTTATTGGGTTGTTGTTACAAGTGACTTCACATATAAATTTCAATCTACTGATGAAGTTAATTTGATGAGTCACAAACTCATATATAATATGAATACCCATAGATTCCCACACCTCTAAATGTACTAGAAGGCTATGATAAATGCATGGACATGGTCAACCTTTCTTCAGAAGTTCTATTGGATCCACCTTAGTTAGATTTTGCTATCATTGGAAGGTATTCATTTATATCCCTTACAAAACCTATGGCCAAACAACTTTAACATGAATGCATTCCTTTAAAGCATGAAGGATGGTCCCCTCATGGTTGTTGCACCTAGCGCATGTTCCATAAGTTGTCCTCCCGCTTCTCAATATGATAGAGTTGGTTAGATGGCATTGAGAGATATCAACCACATGAACATTTTTTCATTTGCATCTACCTTGGATCACCAAATGGTCTTCCATTCCCCCTGTGTTTGAATTTCTTTGGATCTCTGAGTTCCGTATAATTTGACTTGGTGGAAAACATGCCATTTGATGCAATTTTACAAGTGTGATCCTAGTCTTCCTTGAGGTTAAATAGACTACTAACCTTCACATCTAAAAGATATTTAGGGTTAGATTTGGTGTTATGACAAAATATGCCTTTTCCAGTACCCAATGATCTGACCAAACCTTGGTTCTATCTCCATTAACTAATGTAATATAAGAACTTTTGTCAATAAATTCCTTTTCGTGGACCACGACTTTACCTAGATGACAAAGATTTGGAGTGGATCACTTACTATAGAGAGCACATTCTTTCTACATACCTTGACACCATAAAGTCAACCCACCCTTATATATGTCGCAAACATTCCTCAGTAGTAATGCAAAATTCCTATCCCTTATGGACCTAACACCCAAACCATCATGCTTTATGTTGCCCATGACTTTGTACCAAGCCACTAAGGACACCTTCATGCAGTTTTAGCTTCCTCCAAAAATGAATCGGTGAATGGTGTCATCCACTGCATCACAAAGCTTTAGAGTTACAACCTCCTTTTAATGACATGTGTGGGATGGAAGCTAGAGTTGCTTTAGCCATGCATACTCTACCGTCCACAGATAATCATCACACAGACCATGCACTAATCATGCTTGTATTTTTTTTCAGAAATTTTAGCATCCGTTCTCTTTGTGATCCTTCAATGTATTATCAGGACGCCCATTACTTGCCATTGTCACTTGTTTTTAGAAACCCGCTACTATGACAGATAGTGTTTCTCATCCCTTGTGGAATTCTTTTGGAAAAGTAAATTCACATTCTTTCAGTCGAAATTTCTTGATCTAAAGTAGTTCTAAATTCCTTCAAGCAATTTGTGTATTCCTCCTATTAGCTTTTGCAAAGAGAATAAAGTTGTTAGTGAAGCACACGTGTGCAGTCCTTGCTTTACATTTCTATAATTTAAATAGAGAATACTACTTTTAAACTCTAGCTTCACTCATCTATGTAGCACAAGACAAACAAATATTGGGACTAAAGGTCTCCCTACCTTAAACCCCTAGATGACTTGAAGGAAAGAGAGTTTTGACCATTCCAATTTAGGGTAATTTGTCCTCACTACTACAGAATATGCTTTTTACAATGGGAAAAACACAACATTTCTATTGGTTGTGTTGTAGTTAGCATATCTTTTACAACAAGTCTATTTGTGTGTTGTCAATTATATATTTTATACAACACAAGTTATATACAACGGGCCAAACTCGTTGTAGTATATGTGATACTACAACAAGTGCTAAATTGTTGTAATAGACTGTAATATCACAACATACTCAAACACGTTATAAAAGACCATAATTACACAACATGCTCTAACCCGTTGTAATAGTCACGCATACTAACTTGTTGTAATAGATCATCGTTACACGACATACTCTAAACCGTTGTAAAAGATCATAATTACACAACATGCTCTAACCCGTTGTAATAGTCATGTATGTTAACCCATTGTAATAGACCATCATTACACAACATACTCTAACCCATTGTAAAAGATCATAATTACACAACATGCTCTACCCGTTGTAATTGTCACATATGTTAACCCGTTGTAATAGACCATCATTATACAACATACTATAACCCATTGTAGTATACTATAATTATACAACAGGCTTTCACCTATTGTAATAGTTACCCATTGTAATAGACCACAATCACACAACAAGTTTGCACATCATTTTTTGTATATGTACAACAAAGAATATATGTGTTGCATAAAATGAAATTGGTTCAGTGGTTTGAGATGTGCCTTACTTTCAAGTGGTCTCAAGTTTGAAACCTTGTGTCTAGATGTATTTTCCTTTTGTCTCAACATGTTATATACAACACCCCTATCACAACAGGTGTGTTCAATGAACTACAACATGTATTAATTGTTATATAAAATACATATATTACAACATGCGCACCACCTATTGTATAAAGAATCCCCCCATAAGACCACACGATCTAATACAACAGTTGACACCCATTATAATATGGAAAAATGAAATGTTGTAAAAACCATTTTTTGTAGTAGTGCCTCCAGATATTGAACACATGATAAAATTCCTTTTGTTCACTGGAATATGCCGAGCTTGTTTGGAGTATCACTGATAAAATTCCAATCCATCATATCTTAAGACTATGTTAAATCCACCTTGATTTCTATGGTTTTGGTTGAAATTCTTTGTTTCATATTGTGGATAATATCCTGGGCTAAAACAATGTTGTTAGTATTTTTTGGGCCACATGCAGAGTTACTTTGCACAAGTGATACCCATTTAGACATCCATTGTTTAACATGTTCAACCAATCGTGACTCACAGTACTTATAGAAATAGGTCTAAGCTACCAACAAGTTTCTAGCTTTGATCACTTAGAAATAAGAATGACAATTGTATTGTATAATTGTTCATCCATAGTATTCCCTGTGAGAACATTTATAACAGTGCACCAAATGGGGTATCCAACCATCTCCTAGTCTCTATGAGTAAACAAAGTTGTAAAACCATTTGTCCTAACTACTTTATGAGGGTCCATGGATTTCAAGAATTTTTGGATCTCCTGCTTGGTAGGATGTCACCTGATAGGTTTCTTCTGGCTGTCAGAAAGAACATAGAAATGAGAAGGTATAGAGTCCATAAGCCTATCGTACAATGTGGAAGTGGTAAAAAAAATCTCATTGAGGTAATTGGTCACAACCTTCATGAGGTTTTCAAGTTCAATGATCCAATTATCATCTCCATATTTAAGCATATAAATAGTATTTTCCCTTCTCCTTTGGTTAACGTATGTGTGGTGGAATCTTGTATTCAGGTCACCATCCTAGAGCTATGTTATATAGCCTCTTTGAATCCAATCTTGTTCTTCTTCTCTAAGAATCATGGTAACCTTGGCTTGCATATTAATGCATATTCAGTCAGTAGTAGAGTACAAATTGTCAGCCAAGTTTGATTTTAACCCATGTATATTTCTTTCTTTTTATATTCTGCCTTTTCTTCTGTTGAAATTCTCAATCCCAGTGATAGATTTTGGGTTTCCTTATTTGAATTGAATGTAAATTAATCTATTATAAAGGATATGTATCCTAGTTTGAATTGGATGAAAACAATATAAAATAATAAAATGTATACCATATTTTACAATTTGGATATACTCAAACTAAATGTTCCAATTTTGAAGCATATTCATAATTGGGATAATAGATGAATTTACATCAACATGAGTTTCTATGAAAAGTTTAATCTCATTATATAGACTAAATGATGATGATTATTATGGTACATCCCTTTTGATTCCATGAGATTCTTAATGTTTTTATAGTTATCTAGTTATGTTTCCCTTTTTGGGTGATATTTTAGATAGTGTATGTACCATAACCATATTGGAAAGTATTTTGAGGTTGTTTAATTTTGAGAAAGTTCAAATAATGTTGTATTTTCAAGACAATAATTCTCAATTTATCCATCAAAATCATTAACATTCTTTAACATCCCAATAAAAATTAAAGAGTTGGACAATTTGTTTAGTTAGAAATATATACATTAATGAAGAGTTAAGAACACTAGGATACTTCTATGCACATGAGAGTAAGAACTAGAACAAGTGCATTGGTGTTTTTTACCCACATAGCTACGTGATCTCCAAATATATGGGGATGCAATCTGAAGATCAGTTTCATTCTAATATTGTATATCTTGGATACCTAAGGTAAGTGGTTCATAGCCATGAGAACTAATACTTATTATGCTCAATATATTGACATGTTTCTCATATAAGTCATTATGATATATATGTTCTAATATTCTAAGATTCTAAGATAAGGAATTAAAATTTTCATACTTTCATGATGGTGTTCTCACATATAGTGGTATATCTAGTAGAGATATGTGAGTAAGATCTTTTCAAATGATTGGGATTTATGAACCCGGTTCATAAGAAAATTAAGGGATCATATTCCTAAAAGAGTTCTTAGTTATGATTTATATTAATGAAAATACTACAAGGTAAGATACACAAGCAAGATAGTCATACTTAGTTAATAATTTAGGATGAATTTGTATCTAAGATTTCAAGTTGAGATATGCTATTCAGATTTGTTATTTAGTATGAGATTTTCAAAACTAGGAAATAATTTAGATTTCTTAGAAATATTAATATATAAGATCTAAGTAGAACATAGGAATATAAGTTTTAAACATATAAAGACATGATCAAGTTTTTAAGATAAATATTCCACTAAGATCAAAATATATCGAGAATTGAGTTCATGGTAATATTGCAAGATTAGGATGTACTAAGAAATAATTAAGTTCCAAGATAAGATTTTATCAAGTTTCATGACTTGAGTCATGATAAGAATATGAGAATGGAATTCTTTATGATTTAAGTTCACATGAAATCATTAATGTTTAAGTGAATATCAGTTTCCGTAAGAATTTAAAGAGATTTATTTATCGTGTTAAAAATCATATTTGACATATTCGATACTTAAGTTACTTTCATATATATAATATTTCTATTTCAATTCAGATTATTTTCTTAAGTCTTTGGACTCAGGTCTCATACATGTGATATCAGAATTTCATTAAATCATTTGATCAAATTGGAACCTTAGATTAAAATTTATCTAGACGATACAAATATAATAATTTAGAGATGCAATTTATATTTAAAGAACACATATACAAACTCACAAATAATAGATTAAGATTCAGAGATAGAAATTAAGAACATATGTAGAGATAAGAAATTAAGGACAAAGATATAAATGACATTAGAAAATTAACTATATACATTTTAGGATAAGACTTCACTAGAGAGTCCAGATATGATTCAAAGGGTACACTCACCAGCCAATGCGGGTCTCACAAGGGGCACACTATGCCAATAGAGAGTGTGTTGCACCGTAAAGGATACTTCAATATCAACAGAGGGTGCATTGCACCATAGAGGACACTTTGGTGTCACAGAGGATGACTTATTGTATAATGGTGGCCACGAATCATATAAAAATAAAAATAAAAGATACCTTGATTTAGAGCATGTACATAATTTCATGAAGATAAGAAATTAAGATATGAAAAGACATGACCCATACCTTCTGTGCAAGTCATGTGGACCAAGAACCCTAGTGTAGGTAAATGTAACAAAAACATGAACTGGGCCCTTAGTGCAAGTCATGAGGCCCAGGCTATTAGTGTAGTCCAATTCAGATATGTAACCCAAGCCCAGAGTGTAGGTTATGTGACCTAGGTACCTTGGTGTAAGTCCTGAGATCCAGGTACCAGAGTATGGGTCTTCAAAGAATGATAAGGAAAAAGGCAAGAGCTAAGTTAAATAAAGAAGGATTATTATGTTTTAGAATTTCTACAAATTTTATTTTAATATCATGCATAAAATGTTTTAGAGTATCTTTTTATATCTTATTACTTAAATAATTTATATACTAGAATACTTGTGTCACTATAACAATTGTTTTTCTAATGCTTGGTTGGAGACAAGATGTCCATAGGTAACTGGTTTGTTCTTAGGGAGGGTGTTACAAAATCATATTAGAGGAACTTTATAGTTGGCTGTCAGATGAATTCTCATGTTCTTACTTTAAGTAAGAGTAGACTACAGAGTTAGAAAGATAACTGGTAGCCCTACTATATAAGGAGTAAGTGAAAGGTATTAGAAATAAAAGAATAGGTCAAGTCAAGAAATAAAAGTTTAGATTAAGATTAGGGATTTGTGCCTAGATGTTTTATATTTTTTTGTTAACTATAAAATTGTATATAACATGCTCTATCATTCCCACATGTTTGTTGTATGGGACCCAAACTTATGACATTTTTTGAGAGGATCTTATATGCATCATGTTTGTCCCACCCTTTTGAGTGGATGACGTATGAGACATGTACACAAGGGAGGTGCTAAGATAAGTATGATAAAAAATATCACCACTATATATATGACTAGACAACATGTATCCAAAGGAGACAAAGAAAATAAGAGTTGCCATAAAAAGTTTGAGATATGTAGTGACCTAAACTTAATTAGATACATAGTAAGGCCAAGAACGCATACAAAAGGGTAGATATTTTGACATAAATAAATGAATTCACTTTAAAGTGGAACCAAGACCCTTATGCATCTCTGACTAAAAAGAAGCCAACTAGGTTACATGTTAGTCAAATTTAGATGTTTGATCATGTAAAGATCACACCTGGATGAATAAATGAGCCTTAAAGACAATATTTGAGATCAGTGTATACATGGTATGTAAGACCCCAAGATGAGTAGACTAATCAAATTCAAGAACCAAATTCATATTAGATGGATAGAATTTTAACATTCGAATTAAACAAAAATGAGTTAGATAATTCTTTTTAGTTGATGATATTTACATTGATGAAATAAGGATATGAAGATAGCTATATGTTAAATCTCCATACAATTGGATTTCTATTATTGAAAACATGATCCAAAGTGATGTCTTAATCTTAGTATTATAATTTGAGACACTAAATCAAATTCCATGAAATTCCATATATATTCTACATTTAATGCAATAGAAAATAATATAGAATATTGAGTATAATAAAATATTTCTACATTTTGATGTATCTCAAGATGTAGAGTTATATTTGATTTTTGAACTTTAAATTTTTTCATATGATAAGAAGTTTGACTTACTTGTAAAACTTAAAACAAATGGTCACCATACAATTCATTAGAGATTATTTTTTTTTTGAGTTAGAAGCATGTCGGATCCCGGATGACGGCAAGGGTGGTAAATATTGTGCGCAATGGGAGGTTCGAACCCGGGTACTCCGGGGAGGACCTACCGTGCTCAACCATCCGCGCTACACAGGCCGGGTAATTAATTAGAGATTATTGAATTATAAACAATATTACCTAGATTACAGGTTTCTAAAGCTCAAACCAAGAATTTACAGTAATGATAATTAAGTAGTCACAATAATAAGAATATAGTTCAATTTTGATTGGATTTAGATAACTAAAACTAATATAACTAAATTTAGGAAGAAACGGGAACATCTAACCATTGTTTGACCTAACTATACAATTTACACATTGCATTTATCAAATTTCATGATTTAGATAATTCCAACGTAGCTGTGATTCACGTTCCCGTCGAAACTAGTACTATAAAATAGTTAGAATAGAGAGTTACTTAATCTAATCATGTCGTTAGGGTGCACATATTTTGATGAAGTGGGGGTATTATTCATATTTGGGATTAATTAAACAGACAAGGAAGAGATAAAAGACTTGCGTGTAATCGACTTGACCTTGGTATACGAGGAATTTCGACTAATTTCTCACGCTCCACTTTATTTGGTAGTTGTTACAGTACGCGTTGCAATATTTTAGAAGGTAATTCAGGGTTTTCATTGAGTTTGGCATACGAAGAGCAACGCCTCTTATGCTATGACTGTCTCATGTTGTGTGCCTCGGGCTGTGGACGGTCCAACCTAAGCAAGGTTTCAATGTTGTTGCACTCGGGACAGTCATCGTGTGAGCGGTGGCTTGGTCTGGTTACAGAGCAGCCCCAATTGCTTGTGGCCTATGAGGGTATGTTTGCAAGTGTATTGATGGATTTCAGTACATGTATATATATCTCCTGTAGAACTTGATGATAACTGCATGAGACATGATGCACTGTGTTGACAGTCTGTCTTGGACGGTTGGTGCTAGTGTGAGTTGTCCTCCAGACCTGCAGTTAGAAGGGGAAGAGGTGTGAGATGTAGTAAGGATAGTCACAATGGAGATTAACGTAGATATTCCTTCCTAGAGTTTTCTTCTAAATACCCCAAAGAAGAATATGATTACAGCCAACCTCCATGACCAACATATGCATGAAACTGCCAGTTGGTTCCTGAACAACAAGAAGGCTGCCTTCTTCCACGCCATCTTGTTCTCTATCCTAGTGGATCGACTGATTTTGCTATGTGGCTCCACATCAGTCGGTGCAAATGAGAGGAAGAATTAGAAGAAGTGGATGGCTGTTTTTTACCCACATAGCTACATGATCTCCAAATATAAGGGGATGCAAGCTGAAGACCAGTTTTATTCTAATACTAGACCAAGGTAAGTGGTTCGTGCACATGAGTTTTGTTACTAATGAAGCTCAATACATTTGTATGTTTTCTCGTGTAAGGCATTATGATTTGCGTTTGCTAATATTCTAAGATTTTAAGTAGGATATACAATTAAAGTTCTCATACCTTCATGATGGTATTCTCAGATATACTCAATATCTCAAGTAGATATATCTTATTAAGATCTCTTAGAATGATTGAGATTCATGTATCAGGTTCATGAGAAAACTAAAGGACGATGTTCCTATAAGAGTTCTTAGTAATGATTTATATTAGTGAATAATACTAAAAGATCAGATACTCAAACAATACATTCATACTTAATTGATAATTTAGAATAACTTTGTACTTAAGATTTCAAGTAGAGACATGCTATTGAGATTTCTTATATAGATTGTGATCTGAGAACAAATAAGTGATTTAGATTTCTTAGAATGATTAATATCTAAGAGCTAAGTACAATATAAGCATATAAGTTTTAAAAATATTAATAAGTTTTCAAGATAAAGATTCTACTAATAGTAGAATATATCAACACTTGAGTTCATGGTAATATTATTATATTAGGATATACTAAGATATGATTAAGTTCCAAGATAAGATATTATCAAGATTCATGACTTGTGTCATGATAAGAATATGAGAATAAAATACTTCAAGATTGAAGCTCACATGAATGTGGTAAGATCTATGTTAAAGTAACTCAAGTATGAAATATTTCATATATCATATCTGACATGATGACTCAATCTCTTTAAAGTTCCATTAAATATCAAATTTAATGGAACTTTAAATAGATTGAGTCATCATGTCAGATATGGTATTTGAAATATTTCATACTTAAGTTACTTTCATATATTTAGCATTTTATATTCAGTTCATATTAATTTCTTAAGCCTTTAGACTCATGTGTCATACATCTAATATTAGAATTTAATCAAGTCATTCGATCAAATTAGAACTTCAAATTAAGTTTTGTCTATACATTAAGAATATCAAATGTTAGATTTAGAGTTAGATTTAATTTACGATTAAGGAATGGAGTTAAAAGTTAGAGTTAATAGATTACGTTTTAGAGATAGAATTTAAGAATAGATTCAAATATAACATATTAAGATTCAGAGACAAGAAATTAAGGACATATATAAAAATGACATTAGGTCATTAACTATATACATTATAGGATATGTCCTCACCAGAGAGTCCTGAGACGATTTAGAGTGTGGAATGCGTCAAACACTACAAATGTCACAAAGGACATGTTCTGCCAACAACTGGTA
Organism: Alisma plantago-aquatica; assembly: GCA_963693085.1. Lineage (NCBI taxonomy): Eukaryota > Viridiplantae > Streptophyta > Magnoliopsida > Alismatales > Alismataceae > Alisma > Alisma plantago-aquatica. Next base: position 1,083,722,252 of record OY856413.1, on the reverse strand, counting down.
TGCCGCACCATAGAAGACATTTTGGTGTCAACAGGGAGCAAGTTATGCCAACAAAGGGTGTGCTGCACCATAGAGAGCAATTTGATATCACATAGGAGGACTTATCGTATAATGGTTGCCAAAAATCAGATAAAAATCATAAATAAAGGATACTTTAATGTAAAGCAGGAATATAATCTAATGAAGATAAGAAAATAAGATAAGATACGAGAATACATGATCTAAGACTTCTATGCAAGTCATGTGGCCCAGGTAGCTTAGTACAACCCAATGTTAGAAAAACATGACCTAGACCTTTAGTGCAAGTCATGAGGCCGTGGCCCTTAGTGCATGTCGATTTAGATGCATAACTCGGGCCCAAAATGCAGGTCATGTGAACCTGACACCTTAGTGTAGGTCATGAGATCCAGTTTCTATAGTACAAGTATCCAGGTAAAGATAAGTAAAAATGCAATAGTCAAGATAAAAAAAGAAGGAATTTTTATGTTTGAGAATTTCTATAGATTTTACGTTAATATCATGCATAAAATTATTAGAAGTGTCTTGTAGTATCTTATTACTTCAGTAATTCATATATGAGAATACTCATGCCACTTTCTCTAACAATAATTTTTCTAATTCATGGGGATGAGATGTCTACATGGAAGGAGCAGGAGCAGAGTAGATCCAAAGACTCAAGCACACAAATAGAGAAGGATAAGATCTTCTGGGGTTCCAACTATATGATAGTTCTCAGGTTTAAATATGTGGATATATGTTTCCATGTTTAGAACTTTAGAGTAGAGACCTTGTATCAAAATGTTATATAATTTATGTTTTCCTTTTTAAGAGAAACCATGAGAATGATCACCATTTAGATTCTATGTGATTGAATATGATGCCCCCTTGAGTACAGGAGTTATGGATAAATCTATGTTGATTCCATTATGTAGATGTGTGTGCTTAGGGAGGGCATTACAAAATGGTATTAGAGCTACATTATAGTTGGCCACAAATGAATTCTCATGTAATTACTGTAAGTAATAACATACTACAAACTAGAAAGATAAGTGGTGGCCCTAGTAAAGAAGGAGTAAGCAAAAGGTATTAGAATTGAAAGTAAAGGCCGGGTCAGGAAATTAAAGTTAAAATGAGGATTGATATTATGTGCCTAGGTGTTTTAGAGTTTTGTGTTAACTCTAGGATTGTATATAACATTCTCTCTCTCTTTCTCACATGTTTGTGGTATCAGACACAAGCACATAATATTTTGTAGAGTGGTTGTTATATGTATCATGCTTGTCTAGCCCTTTTTAGTGCATGTGATATGGGACATGTATATGAGGGAGGTGCCAACATAAGTATGATAAAAAATGTCACCTCTAGATATATGACCGGACGACATGTTTCCAAAGCTAACAAAGAAAATAAGAGTTGGCATTAGATGTTTGATACATGTAGTCACCTAAATATAATTAGAAACATAGTCAGACCAATAATGGATACAAAGGGTAGATATTTTGACATAAATAAGTAAGTTCATTTTAAAGTGGAATGAAGATCCTTTTTTTAGATCCCTCTAAAAAGAAGCCAACTAGGTTACATGTTAGTTAGATTTAGATGTTTGATTATGTAAAGGTAACACCTTAAGTGTATATATGATCCTTAAAGATAATATTCTAGATTAGTGTCCATAGGATATGTAAGACTCCAAAGTGGGTAGACTAATTGAATCATAAGAAAAAAAATCCTATAAGGTGGGTAGAATTATAACATTCCAATATGAAAAAATTAGTTGGATAGTTTTTTTGGTTGAAAAAATTTACATTAATGAAGAGTTAAGATCATGAAGATCAAAAGTTTGAACTCAATCCCATAACAAAAAGCATGGTGGAGACTTTCATTGAAGGATACGAGCAACCCCTCTTAGATATGAATTTGTCTCATGTTGTGTGCCTTAGCCAATGGTCAAGGATGGTCCAACCTCAGCCAAGTTTTAGTGTTTTTATATTCAAGATGCTCATCATATAAGTGGTGGCTTGTCTTGTTACAGAGAAGACCCAATATCTTTTGGCCTATGAGGTTACATTTTCTAGTGTATTTATGGATTTTAGCACATGTATACATATCTGTAGCAGACTGCGGTAATAATGGCATGAAAAATGATGCACTAAATAGATAGTCTATCTTTGAAAGTTGGTGCTAGTGTGATTTGGTCTCCAAACATGTAATTTAAAGGGGAAGAGGTGTGACATGCACTAAGTATAGTCACAATGGAGATTGACATATATATTCCTTCCTACAATGATATGCTCAATACCCTAATGGAGAATATGATTACCACTAGACTCCATGAACAACATATGAATGCTTCCTCTAGTTGTTTCCTAAACAACAAGAAGGTTGTCTTTGTCCAAACCATCTTATTCTCTATCCTAGTGTATTGACTGGTTTGTCTATGTCGCACCACATAAGATAGTGTAAATAGAACTAGACGAAGTGGATGGGTGTTGTTGACCCACATAGCCACATGATCTCTGAATCTAACGAGATGTAATTTAAAGACAAGTTTCATTCCAAAATTATATTTTTGACACATACCTATTGTAAGTGGTTCATGCCCATTATTATTCACACTTATAACTCAGTAAATTTACATATTTCTTATATAAGGCATTATGATTTATGTGTTCTAATATGATATGATTCTAAGTAAAATATGCAATTAAAGTTTTTATACCTTCATGATGGTCTTCTCACATTTAGCCAATATATAAAGTAGAGATATGTTATCAAGAACTCCAAAAATTATTGGGATTCATGAACTAGGTTCTTGAGAAAACTTAAGGATAATGTTCCTATAAAAGTTCTTAGTAATTATTCATACTAATGAACAATACTACATGATAAGATAGAAGACAAGAACTTATACTTAATTAATAGTTTGGGATAAATTTCTATTCAATATTTCAAGTAAAGTATGCAATGAATATATCTTATATAGATTGAGATCTGAAAATTAAGAAGTTATTTAGATTTCTTAGAATGACTAATACCTAAGAGTTAAGTGCAATATAAGAATATAAGCTTTGAACATAATAACACATGATCAAGTTTTGAAGATAAAGATTCTACTAAGTCAAAATATATTGAGAATTGAGTTCATGGTAAAATTATAAGATTATGGCATTCAAAGAAATGATTAAGTTATCAGATAAGATTTGATTAAGATTCATGAATTGAGTGATGATAAGAGTATAAGAATATGATTATTTAATATTTAAGATCACATGGATGCATTTAGATTCTTGTTAAGATCAGATTTAATGAGACTTTAAAGAGATTGAAATTATCTTGTAATAAATCATATTTAGATTTTTCATACTTAAGTTATTTTCATATAAAATCTATATCTATATTCAGTTAAGATTATTTTCTTAAGCTTTTAGACTCAGGTTTCATACGTCTAATATCAGAATTTAATTAATTCATTCAATCAAATCAAAACTTCATATTAAGTTTTATCCAGACAATAAGAATATTAAAAGTTAGATTCAGAGTTAGATTCATTATAGAATTAATTAACAAAGATGCAGAGTCACAAATAACATGTTACTATTTAGAGATAGAACTTAAGAATATATTCAAAGATAAGTGATTAAGACTCATAGATAAGAAATTAAGGACGTAGATAGAAAATTACATCAGAACATTAATGATGAACAATATAGGATAAGTCCTTACTAAAAATTCACAGACAATTTAGAGGCCGCACTGTGCTACAAACTACAGGTGTCATAGAGGACACATTGTGCCGATAGAGGGTGCATTGTACTATAGAGGACACTTCAGTATCAAAAGAGGGCACACTGCACCGATAGAGAGTGCATTGTGCCATAGAGGACACTTCGGTATCACATCATAGGACTTATCATATAATGGTAGCCATAAATAAGATAAAAAGCATAAATAAAAGATAGCTTAGTTCAAAGTATGTAAATAAAGACAGGAAATTAAGATTTGACAAGATATGAACCAGGCCTTGTGTTCATGTCATGTGGCCGAGGCACCCTAGTGTAGGACAATGTAAGAAAAACCCGAGCCAATCCCTTAGTGCAAGTCATGAGGCCTAGGTCCTTAGTGCAGACAGATTCAGATGCATAACCCAGGCACAAAGTGTAGGTTATGTGACCCAGGAACCTTAGTGTAGGTCATGAGACCCATGTACCTTAGTAAATGTCGCCATAGAAAGTTAAGTAAAAATGCAAGAGTTAAGATAAAGGAATCAAGATTATTTATGTTTCAAAACTTCTACATATTTTATGATAATATCATACATAAAATGTTAAAAGTACCTAGTAGTATCTTATTACTTCAATAATTCATATATTAGAATACTCATGCCAGTTACTCTAGCAATTGTTTTTCTAATACATGATTGGGGACAAGATGTTTGTAGGTGAGGAGCAGGAGCATAGTAGATCCCCGTGACTCAAGCACATAGATAGAGTGGGATAAGATATGGTGGGGTGCCAACTATATGATGATCCTTAAGGTTATAGATTTGAATATATGTTTATATGTTTGGAAGTGTAAAATAGAGACTTTGTCTCAATATGTTAAATGAGTTTTTCCATGTGAAAGAATATATGTTTTCTTTTATAAGTACAATAATGAGAATGCTTACTATTAAAAGTTTGGATGACTAATTATTTTGTTATTATGTATGTTAATTTTATGTAATGCCCCCTAGAGTACACGAGTTATGGATAACTCTATGTTGCTTCCTCTACGGACATGTGAGTTCTTGGGGAGGGTGTTATATTTACACATAAGATTTTTACCAACAATATGAAGGATATAATTGTAGGACATGAACAAGCATTTGTTATAATTTTTGAGGTGAGTGTTTTTGTAATGGTTTAAATGGAAGTTAGCATGCATATAGGATGGGGTGCATTTATATTATAGATGTATATAGAACTACTAGACCCTTGTTAAACTGTATTGGAACCCAAGACGTTGTAATTGTTTTAGGTTTTTTATCAAGTGTTAAGACATTACATATTCCATCTTCATATAGAGTTTTAGGTTATATAGCACTAATGTGACACTAAACATCATGATAGAATGTAATAGAGAAATCATATTGATGCTATATGAAGAGACAATATATTGACCCCACCCATTAGCAACCCCCATTTAAGGAAGGCTATGATGCTGATGATGTTTTCGCAAAATAGGATCAACTAGTTTGCAAATATTAAAAATTATTAACAAATTCTACCATAACTAAGCTTAAATAGGATAATTTTTTTTCACATACCTTTCAAAAATAGGAGTTTGGAACTTTACCCAAGTAGATTTCTATCTAACTAAATCCTCAGATCTTTCATTAGGTTTACTCTTCAAATGTCACTTTAAATGTTCATTCATTCACATGTATTCCTTAAATGCCGACAAACAAAATGTCAGTCAGTATAACATATTATACTGGTATGTGAGGGAACCAAAATCTTGCACATATATTTTAAAAACATAACCACATCAAATCATTTGTTACCAACCAAAATTTACATTTTCTTTATAACTTTCCAACCATCATACCCATCCTTTGGTATACCCTCTCTTAGGGTTTATTCCCTGCAATGGACATTAGGATACCTTCTCCATCATGAGCTTGGTACCTTATGGGCAACCTCTTTAGTTGCCCCGTAGTCTTCCAATCTAGGGTTTGACCACCTATGACCTTCCCTCATGGTCTTAGTATGACCTTACCTCCTTGAATTGGTATCTCATCAACATAAATCATAAATCTAGAGGTGGTAGAAGGTTTAGGCAAGTCATAAGAAATATATGGTGATAATCATAGCCACTTTATAGATTACATGAATTAAAGTCATCCTAGCATTTAATTTCAAGCAATCAATCAAACCTTAGAAATCTTTGTGAAACTAAATCGATTAGCCATAAGCATAACCACATACCTGATTTGAGGTCTCAAATATGAGCCAGATATCCAATCCAATCAAGATGTCCAACCAAGCAAGTCAAGCAACCAATCAAGCAAATCTTTATCCTAAAAACATGTATAGTGCCTAACTGTTACCGTCATATCCCAAACAACTCCTTATTGACTTGGGGCAAAATTTTATGGTTTCTAAGTCTTATTAGGATTCATTAGGGTTTCATAGATCAATTTCTCAAGCTTTATCCATTTTAGGTCAACAAACCCTAAAACATCTTTTCTACTCATAAAAATCCCAAGGACTTAAATTATCCACATTAAGGATCTTTATTCTCAAATTATCTTAGGATCATCATATCTCTGTCCTATTTGTGGATTTTCATACATAAAGCCACTTAAAAGTTATAATTACTAAAATTAGGATTTCTAGGTCCATTAATGCATTTTTATATAAATGGAACCCTAAATCAAGCCAACTATGCACAAAGATCATTATTTTGGATTTAAATCTCCCTTTTATTAACAATAGGCTAATATTTTCTCAAAATATCCAAGGAACATTATTAGATCTAACTTTCATCAAAACATAGAGTTTTTACTTAATAAAACCATTAAAGATGACAACTTTATACACTTTTTGAATTGCAAGTGAAACTAGGCTTCAATTCTATTTTTATTGGTTTTCTTGCATTTTCTAATCTATATTCACATAAAAGTTCTCTCAATATGAGCTTCCTATAATTAGTTATGATTTTTACAATAAAATTACCTTTTAGACCAATAGAAGAGCACGACATAATTATTTGGCTCCTTATTATTTTCCACGTGGATCTGGGTTCTGTGACTAAGCTTCTGGCACGTGAGCAGCTCGCCTCATACAAGCATTGCACTGGGCCAAGGAAAAGGACTCTTTTGTCCCTGTGATCTTGGGCTCGATCGTTGTGCACCTGGGCGCAAAGGATTCATTCCCACATGCTCCTCCTGCAACTTTTGTCTTGCTGCTATTTGCAAGTCTAGCACCTACACTCGATCAACCAAGAAGTTGACCTCGAGCTCCAAGGCGTTAGGGAGATGGGTAAAGGTGGCAACACCTCCGCTAGAACCTACCGAAGCTCTTGGTGTTTCCAATTTTGTCGAAGGAACATCAAACAGGGAGGATGAGAAGGGAGGATGGAGGAAGGGTACTATGGTGCAAGGGGAGGGGAAACAAAGGTCTCATGATGCAATTGGTGGCATAGAAACCTCCTCTGAGATCCTATACACTCGCTTGTTCAGTTCCTAATCTTCAAAAGGGAGTATCCCTTCTTATATAGGTGTGGTCGTTCGGCCAGTCCTTAAGGGAGTACAACTCTGACAGAACTTTGGGGAAACTCCAAATCCTACGTCAAAATTGGGACATCCAGAGGTCATCAGGTCCGATTCGTACCCCCAAATCTAATGGGAAAGGAATCAATGGAAAAGGAGAAACAGAGAGTGAGAATAGAGTTGAGGAAGATTCAAGTTTCTGTAGACTTATTTCCTTATGCAACCAAAGGAAGAAGATGGTTGTGTGTCGTTGGATCTCAGATCCAATGATCCACATCACACTCACCCAAATAAAATGAAATTCTAATTCAATTAAAAGTGTGACATTTAATGATATCCCTCTCACTTTATGAAACTTTCAAAAATCACAACTCTCAAACCACATGTCCAATTAATCCCAAATTTAAAATAAAGTCTGTTATGACTTAAAATATATGTGTACAAAGATTTAGACTCAAACTCAAAAGTATGAGAGACTTTTCTTCTTATGTAAGGTATCACTTAATAAGGCATATTTTATTCATACTTGTCTGTCTCTTTATCTTATATTTATTTTATTTGGGTTCCTTTTACCATTAGAAACCATGTCGATTCGAAACGTAATCAATAAAGATCATACATACCACTTTCAAGACAATTCCACATAATTCTTACCATTATCCCTATTTCTTTTACTTTTTTTTAATATTATGGGATTGCTTTTGTCTTTCTTCCCTTTTTATCACATTGGAATCACTCACTAATTAGGATCCACGAAATCACACATATACAAAGGAAACATTGCAAAGGAAACCCATTTATATATTCAACATAAATCATACAAATTTCCCTTAAATGTACATGTTATTGGAAAAATTACATTTACAACCATACAAGAAAAAACAAGGTTGTAACATCCTTCCCCTTTGATAGGAATTTTGCCCTCAAAATTCCATGAGACATATCAACAATACAGGATAAGACTTTTCCATGTCCATCTTCAGCTTTCATGTGGCTTCATCCTCTCCATGGTGCTTGCAAAGAACCTTTACCATCTCTATTCTTTACTCCTGAGCTCTCTCTCACCTTCGTATCATGTACCCTCATAGGTAACTCAATGTAAGTCATCCTCCCTTAGAGTTTAATAGGTTCAATTCTGAGCACATGGCTCAGGTACCTCACATAGTTCTCTAGATTGGTCACATGGAACACATCAAGCATCATACTATCTTGAGGGGTAAGGATAAACAAAAGAAGCTCCACCAATCCATTCCAAAATCTCAAACAGACACATGTATCAGGGACTCAACTTCCCTCTATTCTTAGCCATAGATCAGAGCAGTCAAATTTCAAAATCACATGCTCACCCACAGTGAAGTGCAAGTCAGTCCGCTTCACATCAACATGCGACTCCTGTCAATCCTAGGCTTTCTCATCCATTGCTAAATCATAGTGACTTTATGAGTATACAATTGTCATTTCTCTGAACTCCATAGGGTCCTCTCACCGACATCACCCTAGTGAAGCGGTGACCGACATGACCTCCCATTAAGAGCTTGATACATTTGAATATTGGCTTTGGTAGCTGTCATAACAAGCAAACTCAACTAGGGGAAGGTACTACTCCTGTAATCCACCCCAAACGTGCACATATGCTCTCATTAGACCTTCTACAGTCTATACCATACCATTTTGATTGTCAATAAGTCAGCGGGCAGTATGTTGTGCCAAACATCAATCTAATATCGAGTTCTTCATACACCTGCTTCCACAACATGGAAGTGAATTTAAGGCCATGATCAAAATTATTTGAACTTGGGTCACCATGCAGTCTAAGTAACTCTATCATATATACAGTTCAACTAGATTTTTCATACTGGTAATGGTCTCTTAAGTCAAGGAAAATTGGCAAATTGCTAAGGAGATCTACCATAACCCATATTACACTATGACATCTCTTGGTCCAAGGAGACCCACCACAACGCCCATGGTGTACTTCTCCCATTCCACTCGGGAATATCTAATCATTTTTAGCAATCCACTGGGTCCTTGGTTTTCATCCTTCACCCACTAGCATGTATGGCAACTGGCCGCATGCACCTACTTTCTTCCAGGCCTTCAAGGTACCATTGCAAACCTTAACCATCTTGGTAGTACCATGTTGTACTTAAATCATGAGCTTCTTGCATGACATGATTCTTTAAGGGAGAATCCTGAGAAACCCTAAAACACTCTAGTAGTGGATTTCTCCACCTACTCCCCCTGAGAGGTGCATCTAAGATTCCTCTAACAAACCTTTCATCTCATCAAGCTCTAGGCTAACAGGCAACCACTAACTGCATCAACAAGTTTGTTTGTATCTAGATGTCAACCACACAGGTCTAGTCTTCCGACAATCACATGGTCCACCTAGCAACCTCTTCTTGTCTCTCCAATGGCTAAACAAGACAGAAGTACACCTAAGTTGTGCTCTGGCTAAGAGCATATGTTACCACATTATCTTCCTTGTGTGCTAGGTGATGGTGAATACATACTCTTTCATATACTCCACTCATCATCTTTGTCTCAGGATTAGGTCTATCCTAGTTAGGTAAACTACATGATTTTACATCCATCATCTTAGTTACCAAAACCAAACTTTAAATCTTAAAATCCAAACTACTCTTGACAAGTCTGTCCTCATATGATGAAGCTTTCATACCATTGAACAATATACTCTCAGGAGGGTGTGGTGCTTCCTCTATCCTCAATCATCATACAAAGGTTTCAACTCATATCAACTTTATCCTTAGTATGGTATGTGTTTTGTCTTGTCTCTCACACCCACAACAAGATGAAATAAGCATTTGGCTACAGTCCGAATACATAGTTCATACACTTCCAGGAGTAGAGATAGTGCATCACACATCACCATTATACTTTCCAGTCTTAGTTGAAACATAGTTCTCATGACTCCACACTAAAAATATCTCAATTCTAGGTTTACACCCATGGGAAGACTATTCCCTACAACTTTTGGGTCTTAACATTACCCTTATATACAATCCTTAGTTATTTCTTCCAGGTCTCAAGGGTGTCAGTACTTTTAGGGTGATCTTAATGTCATGCATCAAGGGTGTGCCTTTCACATTTACCCCTTAAGCCCCATGAACTCATGAAGGTCGCCAACCTCCTAACCCATGGGCCTCGGGAAATGGTAGTTTTTACCTCCCTACTCTATTATCATGTGCATTCAGGGAACAAATAACTCTACTTCCATTGATCTTATCCCTACTTGACCTTAGTGACTTAGTATTCAATCATAGGTTGTGGCTCCTTTGTTGATGCTTAAGCATATTTCATCCTTCAATCCTCACCCTAATCTTCATCATCTCTTTGGGCACTCATGGTTAACCTTACATCCCTTAAAAGGAATCATGGCGACCTACCAATCTCAGTCTGGCCCCATATAGGTTACCTACATGGCAACTTACACTTATGACCTTTTAATATGGTTATACATGGGTCTATAGATTCATACTCATACTATGTGCTCTTACACTTAGCCTCTCAAGCTCTTATAATTGACCTCCTAAGGTTATGTCAAAACTAAACAAGAGTTGGTACTCACTCCTACATGAAGGGTCCCTTGCCATGACAGGAGAGACTATCACTTGATAGTAACAAAGGTCACCAAATCATTCTTACATCCAAGGTTTATACCACCATGTATATGACTAGCTCCCATCATGCTACTTGTGCATGTGGCTAGCAAGTAGACAACTTATCAAACGATTTCCAAGTTCCATGCCATGTCATACTTGTTCATCATTCCTCCAAGTTGAACCAATATCATACATACATATGTCACCAACTTGCGTAAGTGGTTCATCAAACATATATCTCAGTTCAAGTAGGGCTTCCTTTTGCTCCGGATCATTGGGAGTGCCACACTTAATTCCTATGAACTCAACTTCATGAGCATTATGCGCACCAGGTATGGCTACTTCCCCTCTTTGGTCTAGGAACCCCAGGTTCACTTCTTACACATCAACTATCTAAACTGCATGCTTAACTGCTCAAACATGAACCAAACCTATACAAGATATGTCATATACTTACTAACACACTCCCACATGAGAAACCCTTAAAGTCATACACAAGGACAACCAACACGGTGTGGGGCCTCACAACTTGCTATCATACCATACCTCTTTAGGGTCTTTAGAACTCTCTTTCCTACACCTAAAAGGTAGTCACTCATATCATCTATACATTTGTTCAGGAAGAGTCTTTCTATTTTCTAGGGTTTGATTCCTATAAAGGCATCCATGGTACAATAAGCCTCTAAGGATCATGCACGAGACAACCACATACATCTACTTAGGGTCATCTATTCTAAGCCACATCATACCAAACTTCTCATGATTCCTCATGTCTCGGAGTCTAGCTCTCAAACCTTCTTCATCGGGGTCTCACTCTCTCTCTAGAGTTAACCCTATAATTGATCCTACTACTAGAGGTTCTCTCTTAGAATATCGGTCAAGCTCGTAAGGATACACATATATCCCTACCAGGATTAAATGTACAATCAAAACTTATGTCTGACCAAAATCATCCAAAGCTCTGCATGCCTATCTCATAAACTATCAGGCATGACCCTTTTGGAATAGGTCTAAAACCTACTGCCAGCCTTGTTTCCACTCATTTCTATGTAGGTGCATGCCTATTTTTTTGCTCATATATGCCTGTTAGGCTTCCAATATGGTTACCACTAACCTTCTCAATGAGGGAGTTATCCCTCACCCCTACCAGGCACATCCCACCCAAGGTTAGGTCATCAAAAGGCATTATAGGTCAAGCAACCACTCTATGCTTCTCAAGTGTACCTGAAACCTCTACATAAATCATGCAAGTCTAGCCCATGTACTTGCATGCATGGTCAACTATGATATCCAAATCATCATTGAAAAACCACTAGAGGGGGTGAATAGGGTTTTATAAATATTTTAACAATAATTCAACTCAAACAACCACAATTGAGATAAGGAGAAAGAGGTAAGGTCTTTAGAGTGGTTCCACCCTTAGAAAAAACTAAGGGAGTCAGTACACTACCCAATTGTTTCCAAATGCGATTTTAAAAGTATTCAAATTTTATAACCTCACAAGGATGTTACATAAAATTACAAATAATTTTCACCACCCTTTAGACAGTCTTCACCTAGAAGTAGTCCCACCAACCTTGAAGTAGCCTTCCTTGAAGTAACTTCAAGCTCCCCCTTGAAGTAGCCTTCCTCTTGAAGTAGATTCCCGTTGAGACAACCTTCTTGAAGTAGTCCAAAGTCCTCCATCTTCACCAAGAAGATCAAACCCTCTCCAATCTGCAGCCTCCAACCCTAGGAGTAGCAAGGAGAGTACAAGCAATAAGAAAGAACAAGAAGGGAAAATGAAAATTACAATTACCGTTGTAGCACAAGGCTTGATTTCCTATATCAAGCATTTTGATCTCCTAACCAATGGTTCTGGAAGTGGAAGTGCAGTGGGTAGGAGATGCTAGCCTATAGGACATCAATTTGTAGCAATGAAAAGGATTAGCAAATGCTAGAGTTGCTCAATTGCTCACAAGAAAGATTTCCAATTTGCAAGTATGTATGATCAAGTGTTGCACAAGCGTATTTTGGGTGTCCTAAGGCATGTCCTATTTATAGGAATGGCCTATGAATGCTTAAAGACATTCTAGACACTTTCTAGGGGGTTCTAAGTGCTCAACTAGCCGTTAGGTATCCACTAATTACTTTAGCAACAACTAGTTAATTAATTCTGAAAAGTGCAGTCAGACACCTTCTCGGTCGAAGTCTTTGTCGACCGAGAGACTCTCGGTCGAACTCTTTATCGACCGAAGGATAGTCTGGAGCAAGTGTATATAACGTTCGATTCCAACTCCCAACTACCATGTATGTAGTGTCTAACGACTATAGAACCTATTAGAACAGTTAACCCAGGAGACTCTCGATTGAGAAGATGTTTGACCGAGTGTGTCTCGGTCGACAATTAGTTCGACCGAGAATGTCTCTGCTTTGGTCGTTCTAGGTAAATACTAAGTGTGTGTAAGAGTGTGCAATTGTGACAGTATTATAGGGCATGACCTATCTAAGTGTTGTGAATGGCTAGGAAAGATCTAAACACTTGATTTACGTGATATCTAAGTACTTGTACATTATATACTTGTACAAGTTTATAAATTTGATTACAATCATCAAACTAAATAATTTTGAGCATATGGATCTTTCAAAGGTTAGTCTTCCACTTTGTTCCTACAACACTCAAGTAGCACATTAGATCCACATGAATGAAATGTTTGTCATTATCAAAACAAAGGGATTGAAATGATGTCCATTTAGCCAACAATCTCCCCCTTTTTGAAGATGACAAAAATTTCCAAAATATAAATAAAATAATCTTAAAATGAGTTGAGTTTCATACCTGAGATTTTTCATTTGTATTTCTTCTCTTGTTTATAAAATGTATGCTTATTATTCCCAAAGAAGTGTGGAACATAAAGTCCAACTCATAGGGAATTTAGAAACTTTTAATGTAAAGCCAAGAGACTATGAAACCCATTGATTGAGTAGTTAATATTTATATTATTTCTCCCCCTTTGCCATTCTTCTATAGATCTTATTAGTGATTGTATCCTTTGTTTGAATTTGCTCGCAAGAGGAGGGCGGGATGAATAAGATTGCCTCCTGACTTTATTTAAAAAAAAAGTTAGCCATTAAAATCATGTTTGAAAAAGTCCCCTTTAATAGGTGATCTCGTTTCAAAAAGATAACCATCAAATAATTTGAAAAGATGTCCATTTGAAGCCAAAAATGTAAGGATTAGAATAACCGATCAAATTAAGAAGCATAAATGTCGAAGAAAACATCTTCTAAGGGAGTAATGAGTAGTTGCTTCCTTATTTTATTGAATTGATCTAATGGAAGTGGTTTTGTAAAAGTATCAGCCAATTGATCTTCCGTATCAACATGATGAAGGGATACATGATTTTTAGAGATATGATCCCTTAGAAAATGATGATGGATTTCAATATGTTTGGCACGGCTGTGTAAAATAGGATTATGTGCCAAGTTTATAGTGCATGTATTGTCACAATAGATATGCGTGGATGAAAATGTAAAACCATAATCATTTAAAACTTGTTGCATATAAAGTACTTGAGCACAACAAGACCCGACTTCCATATATTCAACTTCAGTTGTAGAGCGGGCAACCATGTTTTTTTTCTTGCTAAACCAAGATGCTAAGGCTCTTCCTAACAAGAAACAACTTCCACTTGTGCTCTTTCGATCAATTCGACAACCATAATAATTGGCAACGGTATAAGCTTTAAAGTCCAAAGATTGTCCTTTAGGATACCATAGACCATAACATGTAGTGCCAGCTAAATATCTTAAAATCCGTTTGACAGCTTGAAAATGAGTTTGCATAGGTTGTGATTGAAATCTAGCACAAAGTCCAACGGAAAACATGATGTCTGGTCTAGAAGCGGTTAAGTAAAGCAAGCTACCAATTATGGCCCTATATAAGGAATCATCAATAGGTTCCCCATTTTCATCCTTGTCAATTTTAGTAGATGTATCCATAGGAGTGGTAGCATATTTGCAATGTTCCATCCCGAAATGTTTTTAAAGTTCATTTGTATACTTCTCTTGTCTTATAAAAATCCCGGCGGGCGTTTTCTTTATTTGAAACCAAGAAAGAAAGTCAATTCTCCAATGAGACTCATTTCAAATTCCTTTTACATAATATCACTAAATTGTTTGCATAAGGATTCATTTGATGCACCAAAGATAATATCATCAACATAAATTTGAAAAACTAGAAAGTTAGATTCATATGTTTTGAAAAATAAAGTAGAATCTGAATTTTCAATGAAAAAACTGTTATCAAAGAGATAGTTTTTGAGCCTTTCATACCAATATTCAAGTGCTTGTTTTAAATCATAAAGTATTTTATTAAGTTTGTATACATAGTCACCTCTTTTCGATATTTCAAAACTAGGTGGTTGGGAAACATATACTTCCTCTTGTATTATTCCATTTAGAAATGCACTTTTGACATCCATTTGAAATAGTTTGATGTTTTTGTGGGAAGCTATAGCTAGTAGCATTCTAATGGCTTCGAGTCTTACCACTGGTGCATAAGTTTCATCAAAGTCTATTCCTTCTTATTGATTATAGCCTTGTGTTACAAACCTAGATTTATTTCTTTCTACTTCCCCAACTTCATTTAACTTATTTCTAAAAACCCACTTAGTTCCAATGATGGTTTTATCTTGCAGTTTAGGAACTAAGTCCCATACATCATTCCTAGTAAATTGGTTTAATTCTTCTTGCATTGTCATTATCCAATAATAATCTTTTAGAGCTTTAGTCACTTTCTTAGGTTCAATTATAGATACAAATGCCATATTTGTAACATCACTAAAAGATGAACGTGTTTTTACTTTATCATTAGCATTTCCATTGATGAGTTCTTGAGGATGATCCTTAGTGAGTCTAGGAATAGGTTGTTGTGTCTCAATTTTCTGATCATTTGTAGCATTTTAATCATCCTTAGTTGATATGGTTAGATTTTCTACTTGATGAGTAATATCAACTACATCATAATTTTCAGTTCTTAGTTCTTCATGAAAAGTAATGTGAATGGATTCCTCAAGCTTTTTAGAGATAGTGTTGTAAACTGTAAATGCTTTACTAGGGGTTGAATATCCCAAGAAAAAGGCTTTTTGTGATTTAGAGTCAAACTTTTCTCGATCATCTTTTGTGTTCAAGATATAGCAAGTTGAGCCAAAAGTATGAAAATAGTCAACCCTTGGTTTCTTAGTATACATGATTTCATATGGTGTTTTCTTTAAATACGAGTGTATGATTTCTCTATTTAGCGCATAACAAGTTGTGTTTACTGCTTCAGCCCAAAATGTTTTAGGTGTATTATGTTCAAGCATCATAGTCCTAGCCATTTCTTGTAATGACCGATTTTTCCTTTCAACTATGCCATTTTGTTGTCGAGTGCGTCGGGCAGAAAAATTGTGAGTGTAGCGTTGAGATGTGCATAAATCTTCAAATAGATGATTCTCAAATTATCCTCCATGATCACTCCTAATTGCGCATATCTTGTTTTGTAATAGATTTTCAATCTTTGAACAAAATTGTATGAAAACTTGAATAGTATCATCTTTATTTGCAAGAAAATGTACCCGTGTATATCTACTGTAGTCATCAACAATAAGAAAGCAATATCTTCTGCCACCAATAGATTGTGTCCTCATTGGTCCTAACAAATCCATATGAATAAGTTCTAGTGATCTACTAGTGCTAAGCATGTTTTTGGGCTTAAAAGAAGTTTTAGTTTGTTTACCCAAAGTACATGGTTCACAATTTTCAGTTTGATCAAAAGATAACTTAGGAAAACCACGAATAAGATCATATTTAACTAGTTTTTTGATAACATATGAACAAGCATGCCCTAATTTTCTATGCCATAGTTGAAAAGAGTTTACTTTTGGTAGTAAGCATTTTCCAACTACAGATTGCATAGAGTTAGGTCTAAGGATATATAGATTTCCAACTCTTTTTCCTTCATAAACAACATTTATAGTATTTTCTATTAGTAACTTGCAACAAATTTTTTTGAATAAAACATCATATCTACTATCACATAATTGACTGATGCTTATTAAATTATGGTGCAAACCATCAACAAGTAAAGCATTTTTTGTTTCAAGGTTGGTACCAATATTACCTATTCCAACAATTTTACCTTTACCATTGTCTCCAAAAGTGACTGTTCCACTTTTCTTTTCCTCAAAAGTTTGAAATGCATCCTTGTTCCCAGTCATGCGTTTGGAACATCCACTGTCAACTACCCAATCCTACAATAAAATATTGGTTTTGGTACCCATGTGATGGTCCATTATGGTTAGGTACATTTAATAACAAACTTAACATGTTTTAACAAAGTAAACTGAACAAAACTTCATTCGGTCGACAAATATTTCAACCGACAGATGTCTCGATCGAACAATTTTTCGATCAAGAAAGTTGCTATTTTACAGGTTGAAACTGAACTAAAATAGAAATTCACTCGGTCAACAATTTCTTGACCGATTTTTGCTCCGATCGAACATTCTTCGACCGGAATAATTGATGTTTACACTATAAATTTGCTACATATTTCAGATTTGTCACAGGCATTCCCACGATTGAATATTTTCTCAATCGAGGATGTCTCGGTCGAACTGTTTGTCGACTGAGAATGTTTCTGTTTGTTTCAATGATTTGTTTGTATCAGTTTTGAATTTAAAGCAATACATGTAGCTATCTACTTAGTTGAGATAAGACATTTAGATGTTCAAAAGAAATGTTAGATCATATCTCAACTAAAGTACATTCAAATCTTCTAAATTTGAGGTTTGGGGACCCAAACTAATTCAGAATCCTTCTTCTTATAAGGGCATGAAAAAGAGTAATGTCCAAGAAACAAGAAATAATGACAACAACTAGAATCAATTTCATTTCTCTTTCTAGGATTTGGAGTTGTGTTTTTGGGTATAAACACGATCTTGGTCTGGGATGCTTGAGTTCTCCTTGGTTTAGGTTGATAGTATTTTTCTTTTGGAACATATCCTAAACCTCTTCTTCCATATTAACTAGAAGAATTTTTCAGAATATTATCAAGAACATCATTGCCCCTTAAACCATTAATTTCTCTCTATAGTTTACCAATCTCATCCATCTTCTTATTGATATCTACCCTTGCTTGATCTAGATCAGATAATAAAGAGTTTCTTTCCTTAATGACAACATCATAATCTAGATGATTACATAGGATAGGTTGAGTCTGAAAATTATTCAGTTTTGCAAGCAAATCAACCTTTTCTTGAGAAAGAAGATCATGATTTGTTTCTAAAGTAAGCATCTTCATATTGTAATCATTTAAAGATGATTTCAACATCAAATTTTTAGAAGCAATATTGTCCTTTTCAAAAGAAAGATTATTCAATCTAGAATATATATCCTCATTAGTTCTAGTAACCTTATATAGTTTCTTTTTGCAATCAACATTTTTGTCATGAGTATCTTGTAGACTAACAATTAGATCTTATTTTAGCAAATCAAGAAGGCTTACCTCTTTAGAATCATCACTATCATCTTCTTTGGCCATGAGACACCCCCCATTCTCTTCTCCACTTTCACTATCACTTGACTCATCCCATGCAACTTTGTATGCTTTTTCTCCCTTCTTCTTGGATGAGCTTTTCTTTCCTTTCTTTGTTTTAGGACATTCATTTTTGAGATGTTCCTTCTTTCCACATTCAAAACACCTAGCAGGGGAAGAAGAAGAACCAACAACTTTGTTAGATCTAAATCTTCTATATTTCTTACCATTAACAATTAGAGCTTCTTCTCCTTCATCTCCATCACTTGTTTCATCACTTTCTTGAGTGATGATCTTTGAAGTTTTTAGGGCCATATCTTTCTTTCTTCCTTGTTGAAGTTCACACTCTCATCGTTCTTCTTCCTCCAAGGTTGCCTCGTGTGCTTATAGGTTGCCAATGAGTTGCTCCATCCTTAGTCAGGTGAGATCATTTGCTTCTTCAATATCAGTCACCTTGGGCTTGTACTTGGGAGGAAGAGACCTAAGAATTTTTGATACTTGATCTTCTTCACTGATCACTTTACCTAAAGCATTTAAACCATTCACAATAGAAGAACATTTTGCATACATTTCACTAATAGACTCATTTTGATCCATACGAATCTTTTCAAAATTTTGCTTAAGCATTCTGATTTTAGAATTCTTAACTTGAATAGTTCCTTCATAGGTTATAGAGAGTCTATGCCATATTTCATATGTTGTTTTACTATTTGATATTCTATTGAATTCACCAAAGGAAATTGAACAATAGAGTATACTTACAGCTTTTGCATTAATTTGGGCTGATCTTACTGTATTAGCATCCCAATTTGCATACTATATTTGAGGAAAGTCATATGGATTTGACATCATCCTCCAGAGATCCCAGCTAACTCCCTGGAAGTAGAACTGCATCCTCCTCTTCCAGTAGGTGTAGTTAGTGCCATCAAAAGGTGGAGGTCTAGCCACAAGTGTTCCTTCCAAGTTAAGGTTGTTGAGTACCCCGTCACCCATTCTTTAAGACTTTGTTAGAGTTCCTTGAAGCCTTGCTCTGATACCAAATAAAAAACCACTAGAGGGGGGGTTGAATAGGGTTTTATAAATATTTTAACAATAATTCAACTCAAATAACTGCAATCGAGATAAGGAGAAAGAGGCAAGGTGTTTAGAGTGGTTCCACCCTTAGCAAAAACTAAAGGAGTCAGTCCACTACCAATTGTTTCCAATTGGGATTTTGAAAGTATTTAAATCTTATTACCTCGCAAGGATGTTAGATAAAATTATCCTTCACCTAGAAGTTGTCCCACCATCCTTGAAGCAGCCTTCCTTGAAGTAACTTCAAGCTCCCCCTTAAAGTAGCCTTCCTCATGAAGTAGCTTCCCGTTGAGACAACCTTCTTGAAGTAGTCCAAAGTCATCCTTCTCCACAGAGAAGATCAGACCCTCTCCAATCTGTAGCCTCCAACCCTAGGAGTAGCAAGGAGAGTACAAGCAATAAGAAAGAACAAGAACGGAAAATGGAAATTACAATTATCGTTGGAGCACAAGGCTTGATTTCCTATATCAAGCATTTTGATCTCCTGGCCAATGTGTATGGAAGTGGAAGTACAGTGGGTAGGAGATGCTAGCCTATAGGACACAAATTTATAGTAATGGAAAGGATTAGAAAATGCTAGAGTTGCTCAATTGCTCACAAGAAAGATTTCCAATTTGCAAGTATGTATGCTCAAGTGTTGCCCAAGTGTATTTTAGGTGTCCTTAGGCATGTCCTATTTATAGGAATGGCCTATGAATGCTTAAGAACATTCTAGACACTTTTAGGGGGTTCTAAGTGCTCAACTAGCCGTTAGGTATCCACTAATTGCTTTAACAATGGCTAGTTAATTAATTCTAAAAAGTGCAGTAAGACGCCTTCTCGGTCGAAGTCTTTGTCGATCGAAAGACTCTCGATCGAACTCTTTGTCGACCGAAGGACAGTTTGGAGCAAGTGTAAATAACGTTCGATTCTAACTCCCAACTACCTTGTTTGATGTGTCTAACGGCTATAGAACCTATTAGAAGAGTTAACCTGGGAGACTCTCGCTCGAGTAGATGCCAACCGAGTGTGTCTCGATCGATAATTAGTTCGACCGAGATGTCTATATTTTGGTGGTTGTGGATAAATACTAAGTGTGTGTAAGAGTGTGCAGTTGTGACACTATTATAGGGGATGACCTATCTAAGTGTTGTGAATGTCTAGGAAAGATCTAAACACTTGATTTACATGAAATCTAAGTACTTGTACATTATATACTTGTACGAGTTTTTACATTTGATTACAATCATGAAATTAAAGCATTTTGAGCATATGGACCTTCCAAAGGTTATTCGTCCACTTTGTTCCTGCAACACTCAAGTAGCATGTTAGATCCACAGGAATGAAATGGTTGTCATTATCAAAACAAAGGGATTTAAATGATGTCCATTTATCCAACAATCTCCCCCTTTTTGAAGATGACAAACATTTCTAAAATATAAATCAAATAATCTTAAAATGAGTTGAGTTTCATAAGTGAGATTTTTTGTGTGTATTTCTTTTCTTGTTTAATAAATGTGTGCTTATTATTCCCAAAGAAATGTGGAATATAAAATCCAACTCTTAGGGAATATAACAAATTTTAATGTAAAGCCAAGAGACTATGAAATCATTGATTGAGTAGTCAAGATTTATATCATTTCTCCCCCTTTGTCATTTCAAAAAGATAGTCGTTAAAATAATGTGTGAAAAACTCCCCCTTAATAGGTGCTCTACTTTCAAAAAGATAACCATCAAATAATTTGAAAATATGTCCATTTGAAGCCAAAAATGTAAGGATTAGAAAAACCAATCAAATTAAGAAGCACAAATGTCAAATAAAACATCTTCTAAGGGAGTAATGAGTAGTTTCTTCCTTATTTTATTGAATTGATCTAATGGAAGTGGTTTTGTAAAAATACCAGGCAATCGATCTTTCGTATCAACATGATGAAGGGATACATGATTTTTAGAGATATGATCCCTTAGAAAATGATGACAAATTTCAATATGTTTGGCACGACTATGTAAAATAGGATTATGTGTCAAGTTTATAGTGCTTGTATTGTCACAAAAGATAGGCGTGGATGAAAATGTAAAACCATAATTGTTTAAAACTTGTTGCATTTAAAGTACGTGAGCACAACAAGACCCAACTGCTATATATTCAGCTTCAGTTGTAGAGAGGGCGACCATGTTTTGTTTCTTGCTAAACCAAGATACTAAGGCTCTTCCTAACAAGAAACAACTTCCGCTTGTGCTCTTTTGATCAATTTGACAACCAGCATAATCGACATTAGTATAAGATTTAAAGTCCAAAGATTGTCCTTTAGGATACCATAGACCACAACTTGTAGTGCTGGCTAAATATCTTAATATCCATTTGATGGCTTGAAAATGAGTTTTCATAGGTGTGATTGAAATCTAGCACAAAGTCCAATAGAAAACATGATGTTCGGTCTAGAAGCGGTTAAGTAAAGTAAGCTACCAATTATGGCCCTATATAAGGAATCATCAATAGGTTCCCCATTTTCATCCTTATCAATTTCAATAGATGTAGCCATAGGAGTGGTAGTATGTTTGCAATGTTCCATCCCAAAACATTTTAAAAGTTCATTTGTATACTTCTCTTGGCTTATAAAAATCCCGGTGGGCGTTTGCTTTATTTGAAAACCAAGAAAGAAAGTCAATTCTCCCATGAGACTCATTTCAAATTCGTTTTTCATAATATCACTAAATTGTTTTCATAAGGATTCATTTGATGCACCAAAGATAATATCATGAACATAAATCTGAACAACTAGAAATTCAGATTCATATGTTTTGAAAAATAAAGTAGAATCTAAATTTCCAATGAAAAACGGTTATCAAAGAGATAGTTTTTGAGCCTTTCATACCAATTTCTAGGTGCTTGTTTTAAACCATAAAGTGCTTTCTTAAGTTTGTATACATAGTCACCTTTTTTTGGTATTTCAAAACTAGGTGGTTGGGCAAAATCTACTTCCTCTTGTATTATTCCATTTAGAAATGCACTTTTGACATCCATTTGAATTAGTTTGATGTTTTTGTGGGCAGCTATAGCTAGTAGTATTCTAAAGGCTTCAAGTCTTGCCATTGGTGCATAAGTTTGATCAAAGTCTATTCCTTGTTGTTGATTATACCCTTATGCTACCAACCTAGCTTTATTTCTTACTACTTCCCCGGCTTCATTTAACTTATTTCTAAAAACCCACTTAGTTCCAATAATGGTTTTATTTGTGGTTTAGGAACTAAGTCCCATACATCATTCTTAGTGAATTGGTTTAATTCTTCTTGCATTTCCATTATCCAATAATCATCTTTTAGAGCTTTAGTCACTTTGTTAGGTTCAATTATAGATACAAATGCCATATTTGCAACATCTCTAAAAGATGAACGAGTTTTTACTTTATCATTAGGATTTCCAATGATGAGTTCTTGAGGATGATCATTAATGAGTCTAGGAATAGGTTGCTATGTCTCAACTTGTTGATCATTTGTAGCATTTTGATCATCTTTAGTTGATATGGTTAGATTTTCTACTTGATGAGTAATATAACTACATCATAATTTTCAGTTCTTAGTTCATCATGAAAAGTAATGTGAATGGATTCCTCAACTTTTTTAGAGATAGTGTTGTAAACTCTAAATGGTTTACTAGAGGTTGAATATCCCAAGAAAATACTTTTTGTGATTTAGAGTCAAACTTTTCTCGATCATCTTTTATGTTCAAGATATAGCAAGTTGAGCCAAAAGTATGAAAATAATCAACCCTTGGTTTCTTAGTATACATGATTTCATATGGTGTTTTCTTTACATAAGAGTGTACGGTTACTCTATTTAGCACATAACAAGTTGTGTTTATTTCTTCAGCCCAAAATGTTTTAGGTGAATTATGTTCAAGCATCATAGTCCTAGCCATTTCTTATAATGACTGATTTTTCCTTTCAACTATGCCATTTTTTTGTGGAGTGCGTGGCGTAGACAAATTGTGAGTGTAGCCTTGAGATGTGTAGAAATCGTCAAATAGATGATTCTCAAATTCTCCTCCATGATCACTCATAATTGTGCATATCTTGTTTTGTAATAGATTTTCAATCTTTGAACAAAATTGTATGAAAACTTGTATAGTATCATCTTTATTTGCAAGAAAATGTACCGATGTATATCTACTGTAGTCATCAATAATAACAAAGCAATATTTTCTCCCACCAATAGATTGTGTGCTCATGGTTCTGAACAAATCCATATGAATAAGTTCTAGTGATCTACTGATGCTAAGCATGTTTTTGGACTTAAAAAAAGTTTTAGTTTGTTTACCCAAAGTACATGGTTCACAATTTTTATTTTGATCAAAAGATAACTTAGGCAAACCACGAAAAAGATCATATTTAACTGGTTTATTGATAACATACGAACTAGCATGCCCTAATTTTCTATGCCATTTTTGTAAAGAGTTATCTTTTACAAGTGAGCATTTTCCAACTACATATTAAATAGAGTTAGGTCTAAGGATATATAGATTTCCAACTCTTTTTCCTTCATAAACAACATTTGTAGTATTTTCTATTAGTTACTTGTAGCAATTTTTGTTGAACAAAACATCATATCCACTATCACATAATTGACTGACGCTTATTAAATTATGGTGCAAACCATCAATAAGTAAAACATTTTTTATTTCAGGGTTGGTACCTATATTACCTATTCTAACAATTTTACCTTTACCATTGTCTCCAAAAGTGACTGTTCTACTTTTCTTTTCCTCAAAAGTTTGAAATGCATCCTTGTTCCTAGTCATGTGTTTGGAACATCCACTGTCAACTACCCAATCCTGCAATAAAATATTGGTTTTGGTACCCATGTGATGGTCCATTATGGTTAGGTACATTTAATAACAAACTTAACATGTTTTAACAAAGTAAACTGAACAAAACTTCATTCGATTGACAAATATTTTGACCGGCAGATGTCTTGGTCGAACAATTTGTCGATCGAGAAAGTTGTTGTTTTATAGGTTGAAACTGAACTGAAATAGAAATTCACTTGGTCGACAATTTCTCGACCGATTTTTGCTCCGACCGAACATTCTTCGACCGGAATAGTTGTTGTTTACACTATAAATTTGCTGCAGATTTCAGATTTGTCACAGGAATTCCCACGGTCGAATATTTTCTTGATCGAGGATGCCTCGGTCAAATTATTTGTCGACTGAGAATGTTTCTGTTTGTTTCAGTGATTTGTTTGTATCAGTTTTGAATTTAAAGCAATACATGTAGCTATCTACTTAGTTGAGATAAGACATTTAGATGTTCAAAAGAAATGTTAGATCATATCTCAACTAAAGTACATTCAAATCTTCTAAATTTGAGGTTTGGGGACCCAAACTAATTCAGAATCCTTCTTCTTATAAGGGAATGAAAAAGAGTAATGTCCAAGAAACAAGAAATAATGACAACAACTAGAATCAATTTCATTTCTCTTTCTAGGATTTGGAGTTGTGTTTTTGGGTATAAACACGATCTTGGTCTGGGATGCTTGAGTTCTCCTTGGTTTAGGTTGATAGTATTTTTCTTTTGGAACATATCCTAAACCTCTTCTTCCATATTAACTAGAAGAATATTTCAGAATATTATCAAGAACATCATTGCCCCTTAAACCATTAATTTCTCTCTATATTTTAGCAATCTCAACCATCTTCTTATTGATATCTACCCTTTCTTGATCTAGATCAGATAATAAAGAGTTTCTTTCCTTAACGATAACATCATAATCTAGATAATTACATAGGATAGGTTGAGTCTGAAAATTATTCATTTTTGCAAGAAAATCAACCTTTTCTTGAGAAAGAAGATCATGATTTGTCTCTAAAGTAAGCAACTTCATATTGCAATCATTTAAAGATGATTTCAAAGTCAAATTTTCAGAAGCAATACTATCCTTTTCAAAAGAAAGATTATTCAATCTAGCATATAGATCCTCATTAGTTCTAGTAACCTTCTATAGTTTCTTTTTGCAATAAACATATTTGTCATGAGTATCTTGTAGACTAACAATTAGATCTTCTTTTGACAAATCAAGAAGGCTTACCTCTTGAGAATCATCACTATCATATTCTTTGGCCATGAAATACTCCACATTCTCTTCTCCACTTTCACTATCACTTGACTCATCCCATGCAACTTTGTATGCTTTTTCTCCCTTCTTCTTGGATGAGCTTTTCTTTCCTTTCTTTGCTTTCGGACATTCATTTTTAAGATGTTACTTCTTTCCACATTCAAAACACCTTGGAAGGGAAGGAGAAGAACCAATAACTATGTTAGATCTAAATATTCTATATTTCTTACCATTAACAATTAGAGATTCTTCTCCTTCATCTCCATCACTTGTTTCATCACTTTCTTGAGTGATGATAATTGATGCTTGTAGGGCCATATCTTTCTTTCTTCCTTGTTGAATTTCATGCTAGTCATTCTTCTTCCTCCAAGGTTGCCTCATGTGGTTCTAGGTTGCCAATGAGTTGCTCCATTATTAATCGGGTGAGATCATTTACTTCTTCAAAAGCAGTCACCTTAGGATTGTACTTGGGAGGAAGAGAACTAAGAATTTTTGATACTTGATCTTCTTCACGGATCACTTTACCTAAAGCATTTAAACCATTCACAATAGAAGAAAATTTTGCATACATTTCACTAATAGACTCATTTTGATCCATACGAAACTGTTCAAATTTTTGCTTAAGCATTTGGTTTTAGAATTCTTAACTTGAACAGTTCCTTCATAGGTTATAGAGATTCTATGCCATATTTCATATGTTGTTTCACTATTTATATTCTATTGAATTCACCAATGGAAATTGAACAATAGAGTATACTTACAACTTTTGCATTCATTTGGGATGATCTTACCATATTAGCATCCCAATTTGCATACTCTATTTGAGGAAAGGCATACGGATTTGACACCATCCTCTAAAGATCCTAGCTAATTCCCTGGAAGTAGAACTGCATCCTCCTCTTCCAGCAGGTGTAGTTAGTGCCATCAAAAGGTGGAGGTCTAGCCATGTGTGTTCCTTCCAAGTTAAGGTTATTGAGTACACCGTCACCCATTCTTTAAGACTTTGGTGGAGTTCCTTGAAGCCTTTCTCTGATACCAAATAAAAAACCACTAGAGGGGGGGGTGAATAGGGTTTTATAAATATTTTAACAATAATTCAACTCAAACAACCACAATTGAGATAAGGAGAAAGAGGCAAGGTGTTTAGAGTGGTTCCACCCTTAGCAAAAACTAAGGGAGTACGTCCACTACCCAATTGTTTCCAATTGGGATTTTGAAAGTATTTAAATTTCATTACCTCGCAAGGATGTTACATAAAATTACAAATACTTTCACCACCCTTTGGACAGACTTAACCTAGAAGTATTCCCACCAACCTCGAAGCATCCTTCCTTGAAGTAACTTCAAGCTCCCCCTTGAAGTAGCCTTCCTCTTAAAGTAGCTTCCCATTGACACAGCCTTCTTGAAGTAGTCCAAAGTACTCCTTCTCCGCCGAGAAGATCAAACCCTCTCCAATCTGCAGCCTCCAACCCTAGGAGTAGCAAGGAGAGTACAAGCAATAAGAAAGAACAAGAAGGGAAAATGGAAATTACAATTACCATTGTAGCACAAGGCTTGATTTACTATATCAAGCGTTTTGATCTCCTAACCAATGTGTATGGAAGTGGAAGTGCAGTGGGTAGGAGATGAAAGCCTATAGGGCACAAATTGGTAGCAATGGAAAGGATTAGAAAATGCTAGAGTTGCTCAATTGCTCACAAGAAAGATTTCCAATTTGCAAGTATGTATGCTCAAGTGTTGCACAAGAGTATTTTGTGTGCTCTAAGACATGTACTATTTATCGGAATGGCCTATGAATGCTTAAGGATGTTCTAGACACTTTTTAAGGGGTTCTAAGTGCTCAATTAGCCATTAGGTATCCACTAATTGCTTTCGCAACAACTAGTTAATTAATTCTAAAAAGTGCAGTCAGACACCTTCTCGGTCGAAGTCTTTGTCGACCGAGAGACTCTCAGTTGAACTCTTTGTCGATCGAAGGACAGTCTGGAGAAAATGTATGTAACATTCGATTCCAACTCCCAACTACCTTGTTTGATGTGTCTAACGGCTATATAACCTATTAGAAGAGTTAACATGGGAGACTCTCGGACGAGAAGATGTTCGACTGAGAATGTCTCTATTTTGGTGGTTCTGGATAAATACCAAGTGTGTGTAAGAGGGTGCAGTTGTGATACAATTATAGGGGATGACCTATCTAAGTGTTGTGAATGGCTAGGAAAGATCTAAACACTTGATTTACATGATATCTAAGTACTTGTACATTATATACTTGTACAAGTTTTTATATTTGATTACAATCATGAAATTAAAGCATTTTGAGCATATGGATCTTCCAAAGGTTAGTCATCCACTTTGTTCCTGCAACACTCAAGTAGTATGTTAAACAAAGGGATTTAAATGATGGCCATTTAGCAAAAAATCATTTCTTCTCTTTCTCTATCTGTTTCTTAAGGTTTTGTGTCGAGCAACATCCTAAGAGGATACATCAGGTCTCTTCCTCTTCCTGGAGGCTTCTTCAACCAAAGAAAACCCTCACCTCATCTTCCTATGAGATGATCTACTCTCAGTGTTTTCCTGAGAGGTATCTAAGGGCACAATAACATGGCCATGCAACCTAAACATGTAACTAATCCTTAACCTAAGTTTCATCATTAGAACTTATGTCCATGACATCTTGCTTATATGCTTTTTATTATTTGGTGGAGGATTTCTTAATCATTAATACTCTTATCCTTCAAACTTAGGAGGAGGTGAAGAGATACAAAACCCTAAGTGTTTACAATTTCTCTATGAAAAGGGAATAGAAGGGATGAAAATATATGAGAAGACCTAGAGGTATTTTATTTTGAGTCAGATCCTCAGATTTTGGCCAGGTAGTGACACGAATTCTGGGAGTCCTCGTAAACTGAATAGAGGGGCAAAGGAAAATCTTGCCATCCCTTATATTATGATCCTTTTCTAGACACCTCCACCTTTGGAAAATTCTATAATAACTCCCTTGAGCTCTAAAGAATTTGTAAAATTTAATAATTATTAGAGATTAGATGGAAAATTAGGCTTTGATACCAAATGTAACGACCCCACCCCTTAGCAACCCCCATTTAAGGAAGGCTAAGAATATGGTTCCATTATCCCAAAACAAGATCAACTGGTTTTGTAAATAATAAAAAATAATTAATAAATTCTACCACCACTAAGATGAAACAGGATAAATTTTTTTTCACATATCTTTCAAAAACAGGAGCTATGAACTTTACCCAAGTAGAATTATATCTAAAAAAATCCTCTGATCTTTAATTAGCTTCATTCTCCAAATGTCACTTTAAATGTTCATCCATTATCATGTATTCGTAAAACGTCGACAAAAAAAACTTAGGTCAATATGACATATTGTACTCGTATGTGGTGGAACCAAAATCTTGCACATATATTGTACAAACATAACCACATCAAATTATTTATTACCAATCAAAATTTACATTTTATTTATAACTTCCCAACCATCATACAGATCCTATGGTATACCCTCTATTAGGGTTTAGTCCCTACAATGGACATTAGGCTACCTTCTCCATCCTGAGCTTGGTACCTTATGGGCCACCTCTGTAGGTGCCCTATAGTCTTCCCATCCAGGCCTTGACCACCTATGACCTTCCCTCCTGGGCTTGGTCTAACCTTCCCTCCTAGTCTTGGACTCTCATCAACATAAATCATAAATCTAGAGGTGGCAGTAGGATCGGGCAAGTCATAAGCAATATATGGTGATAATCATAGTCACTTTATGTAGATTGCAGGAATTAAAGTCCTCCGGTAATTTCAAGCAACCAGTAAAATCTCTGAAATCATCATGAAACTAAAGTGAATATCCATAAGTGTAACCACATACCTAATTTGAAGTCTCAAATATGAGCCAGATATCCAATCCAATCAAGATGTTCAACCAAGCAAGTAAAGCAACCAATCAAGCAAAACTTTATCCTGAAAACATCTATAGTGCCTAACTATTACCATCATATCCCGAACAACTCCTTATTGACTTGAGACACCTTTCTAAGGTTTCTAAGCCTTATTAGGATTCATTAGAGTTTCTTATATCAATTTCTCAAACTTTATCCATATTTAGGTCAACAAACCCTAAAACATCTTTTCTACTCATAAAAATCCCAAGTACATAATTTATTCACATTAAGGGTCTTTATTCTTAAATTAACTTACGATCATCATATCTCTGTCCTATTTATGGATTTTCATACATAAAGCCACTTAAAAGTCATAATTACCAGAAATAGGGTTTTTAGGCCCATTAATGCATTTTCATATACATGAAATCCTAAATCAAGTCAAATATGGACAAAGATCATCTTTTTGGATCTAAATCTCCCTTTTATTAACAACATGTTAATATTTGCTCAAAATATCCAAGGAAAATTATTAGATCTAATTATAATCAAAACTTAGGGTTTTTATTTAATAAAACAATAAATATGACAACTTTAGACACTTTTTGAATTGCAAGTGAAACTAGGATTCAATTCTATTTCTAGTGGATTTCTTGCATTTTTTAGATCAATATTCATATAAAAGTTGTCTCAATCTAAGCTTCCTATAATTAGTTAATATTTTTACAAGTTAATTACCTTTTAGACAAATAGGAGAGTGCCACATCATTATTTAGCCCCTTTTTGTTTTCTAAGCAGATCTGGGTTCTGTGAGTAAGCTTCCACCATGTGAGTGTCTCTCCTCATACAAACATTGCACTGGGCTGGAGAAAAGGATCCTTTTGTCCCTGAGATCTTAGGCTCGGTCCTCATGCGCCTGGGGAAAAAGGAGTCTTTCCTGCATGCTCCTCCTTCAACCTCTACCTCATTGTTGTTCATGAGTCTAGCGCCAACACTTAATCAACCAACAAGTTGACCTTGAGCTCCAAGGCGTTAGGGAGATAGGTGAAGGTGACAATGCCTCCTCCATACACTACCGAATATGTTGGCATTTCCAATTTTGTAGAAGGCACATCGAACAGGGGGACAAGAAGGGAGGATGGCGGCAGGGTACTGTAGTATAAGGGTAGGGGAAAAAAAGGTCTCGTGATGGAATTGGTGGCAAGGAAACCTCCTTCGAGTTCCTATGCACCCACTTGTTCAATTCCTGATCTTCAAAACCTTCTTATATAGGTGTGGTCATTTGGCCAGTTCTTAAGGGAGTATAGCTCTGGTGGCACTTTGGCGAAACTCCAAATTGTGCACCTAAACCGAGACATCCAGGGGTCATCAAGTCCGATTTGTACCCCTAAATCCAATGGGAAAGGAATCAATGGAAAAGAGGAAATTGAGAGTGAGAAGGGAGCCGAGGGAGATTCCTGTTTTTTTAGACTTGTTTCCTTATGCGACTTAAGGAAGGAGTTGACCATGTGTCGTTGGATCCAAGATCCAACGGTCCACATCACACATACCCAAGTAAGATGAAATTCTAATTCGATTAAAAGTGTTACATTTAATGATATCCCTCTCACTTTAGGAAACTTTCAAAAATCATAACCCTCAAACTACATTTCCAATTAATCCCAATTTTTAAACGAAAGTCCACTATGACTAAAAATACATGTGTGAAAAGTTTGAGACTCAAACTTGAAACTATTAGAGTCTTTTCTTCTTATGCCAGTGATCACTTAATAAGGCATATTTTATTCATATTTTCCCCTCTCTTTATCTTCTATTTCCTTTATTTGGATTCCTTTTACCATTAGAAACCATTTGGATTTGAAATCTAATCAATAAAGGTCATCCATAGAACTTTCTAGAGAATTCCACACAATTCTTACCATTATCCCTATTTCTTTTACCATTTTTAATATTATAGGATTTCTTTTGTCTTTTCATCACTTTTTATCATATTGGGCTCACTAACTCATTAGCATCCATGAAATCAAACATATAAAAAGGAAACATTGCAAAAGAAACCCATTTATTCAACATAAATCATACAAAATTTCATAAATGTACATCTTTTTGGAAAAATTGCATTTACAACCATACATGAAAAATTAAGTTTGTAACAGACAATGTATTTTATTTTTTCTTTCATTTTGATTGAGTCGTTATGTATTTTAGATGGATGATCATTCTTTGGTAGACTCCCTTTTTGATAGATGTATTAGTCTTTGTTATTTTGTTTATTATAATATCCAAACATTTACATTGTTGAGTTAAAATAAGTTAATGGTTATATTTAAATTATATGACTCATCAAGAGAATCTTTATCAAATAGTTCACCTTAGAGTTGTAGTTTCATGCAACAACCCATGAAAAATTGAAAAATTTTCATATCTTCATATCCCTTCAAGGTCTTCTTTAGTTGGAATTTGATTAAGCCTTAACAAATACTTCCCAATAAAATAACAAAGAAGTTTAATCCTAGTTAAAGTTCTATAGATATTTGGTTTCTATTTCAAATACAAGGAATATGACTATGTAAATGAAATAGGAAACTTTTTATCATTGTTTATCCAAGTAATGTATTCTGAATTTATGAATCGATATGAGAAATCTATCTTTATATTATACTTGGTGAACACAAAAAGCTAACTTACATGTTCTTGGATTTTGGGAGATGACTACCCAAAAATACCGTAATGGATTTTTTTTACCCTTAATTCCTAAATATTATAGGAAGTTCCCTAAGTGTGATGTTCTCATTCATTCTAATCATATACTTTAATAGTTACTTCATTGTTTGAGATTTTGTAGTCAAATACGATGCTAGAGGAATTGTAGAGACAATGCTAGAATGTCTAGGGAACATAAATGTCATTCACTTAACGTGTTAGAGAAAATGTTAAGCCATGTTGGGGAAAAGAATAAGGTCCTCCAATGTTGAAGTATCAACATTATATATTTTATTTTAAACTTGAGGTTGGGGCACCAATGGTTGTGGTTGTTGTGTAAGGAATTTTTGTTTTTGTGCATGTTATAATAGTTATGATAGAAACTGGTGGAATTGTTTTGATAGAACTTATTGTAATTGTTGTAGAGGAACTTGCAATAGTGATTATGCTTACATCCACGACTATGAAAGGATGTTGATGGTTTGGTAGCATTGTATAGAGTCAAACCTAACAAGGAATCTTGCTTAAGTAAAGAAAGGAGGGTATGTGACTTTGAATTATACTATAAGTTGTACATGGTAAATATAGATATTTTTTTCCACCTGAATCTTTATAAATATAATGCTATTGTATTATGTATTTTCATTATTAGGGTCAATCCTTCTACCCATTTGTCATGACTTTTCAATACCTACTAACAATAGTGAAGAAAAGTTCAATGTCCCACCCACTTGAGCAATGATGAAAGCATAAGGATAACACAACTGGTTGGCCATTCCCATATCGAGTTATACATCTGTAACTATGTTTGTCTTCTTAGTCAAGGAAGAGTTGATTTCTTAAATTTCTCTACAAACTACAAGTAAATATTGATATTTGTCATACAAGTTGTATTTTTTATGAATGAAGAATAAGATTGCAATGATGATTATGTGATGACATGTTATAATTACCTTATTAAATGCATACAAAATTGTGGTAGTTACCAAAAAATGTCGCCATTTCAATACTTTCCATCTTATTCGAATGTGCCATGCCACAAAGAGGTATATTGCTTTTAATATCATACAAAGGTGTTTGAGTTCATCATATACCAACTATAAGGAAATAGGGTGACATATAGGGAACATAAACAAATATTTTACAGCCATGTTCCCCATAAACCAGCGTATCGCATCAACAACTATATAATGGAATGGATGGTATCAAGGATGTACATGGTCCTGGACCAAGTTCGGCGAAGCATTTCTCATTGTTGTAGATGCACAACAATCATCTAGTTTCTCTTGGATGGTGTTTATGCAGCTCCTGGTCTTCATCATTGACAACAAACTAGAATAATGTATACAATGAATCCTATGATCTCGCCATGGACTATAGTTTGACATTGTCCTCCAAGCGGTAGAAAATGGACTACGACCTCTACAGTAGTCCATGCGGACCAATGGAAACTCAATTTTGCACTACCTGATCCAATGGGAAGGAGTTGTCCCTTCTATCAATGTACTAGTCATCGATATACTCTCCCACAACAGATCCTTAGTTGTTCTCTCCCTTTCTATCCCTCCTTTTATAGGATAGGACTTGCTTGTGCTCTCTATTGGTTACCATAACTAGTGAGGACAAAAATTTTCAAAGTAATTGATTTTCAATTGTGTGTCTTGGGAATCCCCTAATATCTCTCTAATTATATTAGAGATGGTTTTCTATTATATAGAAGGAGTTGTCGCCTTCTATCGATGTACTAGTCGTCGACATACTCTCCCACATAATGACTATGAATCATAATCTCTCTCACGTGATATGGATGTCTCATGCCCCAGTACTGGCAGAACTCAGCCATTTTAGTTTTTAATCAATCTGACACTCCAAACATATAGTCCAACACTTGAACTTGTAGATTCTGAGCCTACCCAGTTGATATATTGTTTAATTAAATACCTAAACACATTTAGCATTAAATTTAAACATCATTCACGAATATACTCCTTTAATCCAAGTGTATCATATGTCCGTGACCCTATAGGTCAAAAATTACGTTGGTAGTGAATGTCCATAACAAATTATGACATCACAAGAAAAGAGTAGTGTCTAGTCACACATCATTGCAACCCAAGTAATTCAAAAGTTTGTAGAACAACCTCAACCTACAATACATGATTAGTGTTACAGTGATGTCATAGATCCTTTGTCTATGAAATCTGGATTGAACTCGAGACATGGAATCGTCATCCTCTCAACATTGAATCCATGTTCCTTGAACTAGAGCAGACTGATATTGAACAACATTAGTACGGCCATACATATCTCCGTCTCTCTTATCAAGAGGCCTTGGATATCAAACTCTTGTAGGATGGACAAATCCCATCTATATCACTCACACTTAGTCCCCATGTGTCAAATATACCCAATCATCTCCTATATGGCAACCCATATTTTAGGATTACTTTTGATGATGTCAAAGTATACCCAACGACATGTGATGAATGTAGTGACTTCAGGTCTGAGAACCACAATCACCACTAGCACTATGAGAGATGATTCTAACTACCAATCCATGGTCTACACATATCACTCTCATGGTGGGTCTGTCTGATACACTATTCTCTAACATGTACCTATGTGAGTGACTTGATATCATATATCATGACTAATGACACTCTATCATCAGCCAACACACACTCTAGTCTTATGTATTATTTTTGTCTATTTTTCTTCCACAATAATATATGATTATGGACATAAAAAAAATGTATGTACCCCTATCATACATATGATCTCATTTCTCATGTCCTAAACCTGAAGACATATGTCATCGACTAACATCATTCTTTAGACATTTTTCTTATGTCTATGTCATCATCTCATGACTGAGACAAACATATTAGATAAAATTACCTTTATTATTATCAAATCAGGTATCTAATGCCACATCCCAATCATCATATGATTGTCTCTCAGTGCATACATACCAAAAACACCCACTTGCGCTTAGAGATAATAACCCTTGAATCATATTTTGAGTGATCTTTTAACATGTACATCATGTTTCAGCTGCACAAGCACCTTAAAGTGGGTTTAGAAACATTTTCTTTCATTCGGTATTTTGCAAATTTCACATCTCTTTGTTGTAAAACATCTTGTATGAGATGGAAGTGTTGTATTATGCTATCTGAGATTCCTAGTCTATCTAATAGTTCTATTGTTGTCATAGTATTTCTACTATGTCGATAATGGTTGGAACCTTCCAGAAGTCACCCATATGAACTTCTTGATCCATACATTATTCTTTAATGTTCTCATAACACAGAGATACATTGATCCCGTTATAGAATTAAGCAATTGTATTTAGCTTAGAACCCTTTCCATCTTACAATTCTTATTTAAGATTGAACACAAATTTAGATTGTGATCATTAATTTGTGAGTTTGGAAGCTTGGATCGATATAACACTTTACACCAAACTCTTCTTGATTACCATAATCAAGGAATGCATCCTTTTAGTGCTTCAAAAGCACCTAGGGACGTTCTCTATGGTAGTCCATAAACTCCCACTGGCATCTGACATATACCTTCTTATCTTTTCTAATACATATAAGATTGATAGGTAGGTATATGTCCTCTCATCAGGCCAAATACATATCAGATGACTGGATATCCACTCATCATGTCCAATACATATGAGATAATTGAATATGTTATCATCATGTGCAATAAATATGAAACAACATGATAAGTACATAACATTGCATTCCAAAAAGATCCAATTTAGAATGCGTATTGCATTTAGTCCATGTGTTCATGTTCTTCACAAGAACTGGGATACTAGGTTCCTGAGAGACTAACTCCATGGAACATGGACAAGTTCTCTCTCGTTGAGTCTTGCATCTTGAACTCTTTAGTAGCTTCCCAATTCATGTTCTCTTTCTTAGGTCAAGAAGCTTTCCAGATCTATCACTATAGATCTCATCCCTATCACATAGGATGCTTCTCCTAAACCCTTCATAGAGAAGGTACTTTCCTTGGCAAGTCTTAACATTTATAGGATAAGGATGATATTCCCCATCATCATGTGGAATACAAATATGATCCCACTAAATCTTTTGTGATCATAGACTTCATCTTCATTTTGACTCAACTCAAATCCTTTGACTGTCTTGTCAAATAGAAAATTCTAGTTCTTAGATGATTTCTTCAATCCACCAATTGACCTTCGTAGCTTTTAGACTTTATTTGCATTATTGAATTTATAAAACCTTTGGGTTGTGCCACATACACATCCTTATAATTGTTCCAGTTAAGGAATGCAATTTTAATATCCATATGCCAAATCTCATTAGTCTTAACAAGCTGCAACAACAATGTTGTTCTAGATAGATTTAACAATGGTAATTGTTGAAAGACTTCATCATGTTCAAAACTTTGAACTTTTTGAAACTCTTTGCAACCAATCTACCCTTTCATTTTGGTCTCCTTTCATAGACCCAAATGCACCCTATGGGTTTCACCCCTTCAAGTGGATCGATCAAGGTCACACCTAGTTGGTTTACATGGAGTCCATATTTGATCCCATGGCCTCAAGCCATTTCTCAGGTTCTAGTCCCTCATTAGTTTCTAGGTAGTTTGTTGACTCATCATATATGATCAACTTACTGCCTTTTTGAGTTATAAGATATCATCATCTTTCAAACTCAAGGCATGTTCTACTAGAACTATGAGTTATATGTGTTACATCAAGAACTTGAGATTCCATAACAGCTTGTGATTCTCCTTGTTCCCATTGTACCTCTTTTAGGTTCAATGTTTTCTTGTTTGTCTTGAATATTTCAAGTTCTAATTTTAATCTCATTGATTCCTTTGTAACAAAGTTCCTCATTAGGAATACAACCATCCTAATCAACAAACATTGTAGGATTGGGATAAGAGTAGTATTTAACAAAATAACATTTCTGTGATTTGAAGATAAAGCTTTTAAGAAACTCTTTTCTTATAGAAGCATTCACCCCTAATCACTATAAAAGACACATTAGGATACCTCCCATCCCATATCTCATATAGTGTCTCTTGAACCAATTTATATGGTACATTGTTTACTATTAAGCATGTGCCTAAAAGAAATGGGAAGCTCACCTAGAATTTAATGATAATATCACCATGACTATTAAGGCATTTGCATGTTACTGATACACTATCATGGTACACTAACATTGTGTTTCTGGTGGAGTTCATAATGATACATTATCACAATCTCTCCAGAAGGTCCACAAACTCTTGGTTTAATATATTTCAACACTGATCACGTCTAAGTATCTTAATATTTTTACCAAGTTATTTACATACTTCATTTGTGATCTCCTTGAACACATCAAGAGATCCAAACTTGTATTAAATACAAATTTCCATATTTATTGATAACATAGGTAAATATAATGAGGTGCTAATAACTACCTTAAGAATTTATTCTAAAAGGTCAATATACATCAATATATATGATCCCTAATAGAGTAGTCACTCTCCCACTACATCTAGTGGAGATTCTTTTGTCATATTGCACAATAAATAAAATATTCATGTCACTATTGGTTCAATGACCAAAATATTCTTGATAACCATCATATGGACTCTAGATATGCACTTATCACTTCTATTTTGTAGCTGACAATGCTATAGGCATTCATTGTTTGAGTCATCATGTCACACAATACATGTGTCATACACATTTGTCTCTAAAACCATCCAATATAGTTTATAAGACATAGGACTTTGCCATAAAAGATCATATATTTTAAAATGATACATAATGTTCTTATCACACAAGACATATGATGATTTCATGAATGAAAGGTACATAAAAGAAATTCTCTAATTCTATTATGTGTCAATGAATTTACAATTTGTAACTGTAGAGACAACAACCCTTTCTCCACATCGTTCTAGCTTACTTTTTCTCAGGTCCTAAAGTAGAGATTTCCATCTCCATTTTCCTTCATGAGATCATCTAGAAGGAGGATATCTCTTTCTAATGTCTAGACAGGTGACAATGGTGGCACTTTTTTCTTTAATCAATTATGTGAAAAAGACAAATTCTTTTTCACCTACCCTTCTCCATAAATTGAGTGCAGAAGACTTGTACATCAACTTAGCCTCAGAACTTTTCTTGGCCATGCCTTTTCCCTTGGACTCACTTTCGGTCATCACCATCACAGATTTGTCCTACTTCTTTCATGCTTTGGCATCAATATGACAAGCATTTGATGGACTGACTATATGATTCATACAATGATTGTAGAATCATATTTGTGGCCAACTCTAGACCTAATAGAAATCCCAATCTTTCCACATGAACAATCATATTGAGAACATGGGGTTATGCTACATCTCCCATTGTAAATTTGCACTCAAACAATACTTTAGTGACATTATACCTTAATTGCTTTACGTATTTCTTAAGATGTGTTACCATGTAGAGAATGTATATGTTATCATATTGTTCATGCAACTCATAGTTCATACAACATCGCATAAGGTGTTAAATGTCTATGTCATCTTTGGCATGCTTCAAGTAAGCACCAATTTTAGCTTTAGGTACATTTGGAGTGCGTTCA
Source organism: Alisma plantago-aquatica (assembly GCA_963693085.1). Taxonomy (NCBI): domain Eukaryota; kingdom Viridiplantae; phylum Streptophyta; class Magnoliopsida; order Alismatales; family Alismataceae; genus Alisma; species Alisma plantago-aquatica. Next base: position 1,083,683,445 of record OY856413.1, on the reverse strand, counting down.
TGTGTATTTGATCTATGTAGGACATAGATCTTTCGCTCATTGATGAGATCACTTCTCAAAGTCATTAACCAGTTAATGGAAATTTCATCCCATTTTGTCCTTCTAATGGACTTATCGCAATATGAATGTGTTTGTGTCTGACATTTTATTCTACAAAGAATTGCAACTTTTCAAAAAAAAAATTGTTTGTTGTGATAGGTTAAAAATATTAATCAGGTCTTTAATTAATTATCACTCCCCCTATTTTGTTCAAATTGATAACCCTCATGTATCAATTTGGAAGGTTGCAATGTATGATGTTGTAGTGATACAAGACCCAAAACAATTTAGTCAATACCTAATCAACGTTGGAAATCTTGACCAATTATTAAGGTAGGAAACATTTTCCAATTAAATCTCATGCAATTCTTGGATAGATGGCGTGCACAACTCCTCACCACAATCCATTTGCATCCTTCTAGGTACTGAATCCTATTAAGATCACCTAGTTATGCCTAATCCAAAAGCCAACATGATAGAATATGCACCCTACTAGGGCAGACCAACATATCTACCATTAAACTTCTACGAGATAGACGACCACGCTAGGGGGTTCCCACGCTTGGTCAATCAAGCTTTTCATGTGTACTTCTTATGGAATGCATCTTAGACTTAATAGGGGTCTAGTATTTATAAATACATATACTTTACCCAATCACCACATATATAGTATGTATGATATACATGCTATACTCCACAAAAAAACATTCCATAAACAAAAAGAGATGGTTATGTCCAGCCTAATGTAATTCCTTGGAGCCACAAGGAATTATGACAACCTAGGTCTACATCACATGCAAAATCATATTTGTTGATGAAGATTCATGCTTGCCAACTTGGGTTGTTTGGTTCAACGTTTGAACCGATCAGCTCGCCTCCTAGCCGGTCATTTGGTTGTCTCATTGGTCATTTGGTTCTTCTATCCACCATCGGATGGATCCTCCAACCGATCAGTTGGATCCACCAGGTGATCATTTTGGCTCATCCTTCAGGCCCCCCTTGATCCTCTAGTCAATCGGCTCATCGTTGAGATGATCGATTGACATTGTCAGAACGTCTTTCTTCTTTGTCACAATAGGAAAATAAACTATCCTACTATTATAGGATTATATAGAAACCTCAAGTAACATTCAAGGGGAGCAAGGGTAGGAAATAATTAACTTTACATTGAGAAGATAAGATAAAGGATTCGTGTGTAGAATGAGATACAATGATATTAACCAACCACACAACCATGCATAGATAATGGGGGTTATTGGCCATAGCCATGCGGCACATCCCCCATCAAAACTCACTTTTAGACGATGCATGTAAATTTCATATATATATATATATCATATATATATATATATATATTAGTTTGGTATTATCATTGTACTTGATTAGACCAGAAGTTATTCACTGTCACATGCAATAGTCAAATGATATAACCAAAATCCGATCATATTGATTCTCCAAAAATCTAGTAGATTGACGTGGCTCTGATATCATTGTAGGGAAATAGGGGGACAGAATAGGCTACCGAAACAAAATTTCGTAATCCATATTACCAATAAACCAATGGATCACGTCAACAACTATATAATGGAAAGGATGGTTTTGAGGTCCTGGAGCAAGTCCAGCAACATATTCCTCATAGTTATAGAAGAAAAACTATAGTCTAGTTGCTCTTGGATGGTGTTTGTGCAGCTCCTGGTCTTCACCATGGATAGTAAACTGGAACAATGTCTACAGCGGCTCATCCAATCTTGCCACAAATTACAGGTTAGAATTGTCATCCAAGAGAAAGACAATGGCCTCCCGCCTCAAGAGTAGTCCACACAGACCACGAGAACTCCATTTTGTGCTACCAGAGCCAAGGGGAAGGAGTTGTACCCTTATGCTGACGTACTACTCGAAGATATTCTCTCCCACAATTGATCCTTCATTTTTATCTCCCTCACCATCCTTCCCTTTATCAGATAGGAATTACTTGGGCTCTCTATTGGTTACCAGAACTAGAGAGGACAACAATTGTTAGAACAACTGATTCTCAATTGTTTGTCTTGGCAAGCCCAGTACCCGTCTATTTATAGTAGAGGCCAGGGTCAAGGTTCCAAATCAATGTGGAACTAGAAGAGTTCAAAATCATCAATGTTTTAGAACTTATGAATAGCGAGACGATCGTCTCACACAGAAAAATGGTTGTCTCGTGAGTGAGACAGTCATCTCGCACAGTGACACGGTCATCTCACATAGTTTCTTGTTCTGAATCAAATTGGCAATTTGAATCCAACCAATGCATAACATGATGTCAGTATTAATCCTTGATGCAATCAAATTTCACCACACACTGGGTGTCTGACTCACTCGTTCTAGTTGTCTTGTGACCATGAACTAGTAATCTTATTCACGTGAGCCGGTCGTCTCACGATCACGAACCAAGCATCTTACTCATGTGAGCTGGTTGACTCACAACCATGAAGCAGTCATCTCACTCACACGAGACAGTCGTCTCACAACCATCACGTGAGACGTCATCTCGCTCATGCGAGATGGTTGTCTCATGCCCAAGTCCTGGCATATCTAAGACATATTAGTTTCTAATCAACCTGACACTCTAAATAGTTAGTCCAATACTTGAACTTGATGATTCTTTGTCCAGTTAGTTGTTCTATTATTTAATTGAATACCTAAACACCATTAGCATTCAATCTAAACATCAATCATGAATATACTCATTTAATCCAAGTGTATCTTATGTGTGTGACTCTATAGGTCTAAAATTACATTGGCAGTGAATGTCCATAACAACTTATGACATCACAAGTAAATTGTTGTGCCTAGTCACACATCATTTCTACCCAAGTAATTCCAAAAGTTGGAGAACAACTTAAACCTACAATCCATGAATAGTGTTACAATGATCGTATAGTTCCTTTGTCTCTGATATGTGGGTTGAACTCGAGGCATGGAATCAACATCCTCTCAACATTCAATATATGTTCTTTGAACTAGAGCAGATTGTCTGAGATACATATGAGTTCACATATCACATATTGAACCACATAACTACGACCATACATTTCTCAATCTCACTTATCAAGAGGCCTTGGATATCAAACTCCTTTAGGAGGGAAAATTTCCATCTACATCACTCATAGTGAGCCCCCATGTGCCAAAGCTACCCAATCGTCACCTTTATGGAAACCTATATTTCAAGATTATGTTTGATGATGTCAAAGTATGCCCAACAACATGTAATGAATGTAGTGACTTCAGATCTAAAAATCACAATCACCACTATCACTATGAGAGATGATTCAGACTACCATTCCATGATCTCCATGCATCACTCTCATGGTGGGCCTATCTGATACACTATTCCCTAACATGTACCTATGTAAGTGACTTGATATCATATATAATGTCTAATGAGACTATGTCATCAATCAACACAGACTCTAGTCTTATGTATTATTGTTGTCTATTTTGCTTACACCATAATATCCGACTAGGGACATAACAAGAATGTATGTACCCTTATCATACATATGATCTCATTGTTTAGGTCCTAACTTGAAGACATACGTCTTGAGTAACATCACTATTTAGACAATTACTTATGTATGTATCATCATCTCATAACTCAGTCAAACACAATAGATAGAACTACCTTTATTATTATCAAATCATGTATCTAATGACACATCCCAATCATCATATGATTGGCTCTGTAGGCATACATACCAACTCCAACCATTATGAAAGTGGACATGGATAGGCATAATAATGACCATAGTGTGGAATGGAAGTTAGAAATACGTTCTTTCAAATAAACCTATATGAAACAATGGATAAATACATACTTTACATCTTATCCCTATATTACCTAATCAAGTAGGTTATGATTATATTTTTAACGTGTCATGTATATACAAATGCACATTCTAGGAAATTATTATTGTATCCCCTATGGTATAGGTAAATATGAAATCTGTTCTTAGAGTTTCTCCTATAGAAAGGTTCAAATCTAGAAACATTACTCTACATTTACTTAATAACATGTACTATTTTTTCCCCTTGTTATATACTTGATTTTTTTTTCTATTTTTTTGACACCATTCAAACTAGGGGATATGAAAAGTAAAATTCTAAGAGAATCATAGGTTGCTAAAATTCCTTGTGGAGGGTTCTAGGAGAATGGATCCTATGAGGTCTAAAAAAAGAACGTGTTCCCATTATTATTTAGTATATACAGGGAGGAGGGGTCACAAGAAATGTGCATGGGAAGAGAGAGACATTTTTACATGACATGATAATGGATAACTCAATCACCGATGATATGAGATTATAATCATGTTTGTACTTTTACATGCAGAAATAGGGAAAAACATGACAATTTGCATTCCAAGTCTTGGGAGTCTATTCAAAAACTAAAAATAGTATAGAGTATGTAACTGTACATGATGCTGGTGTGTATTTGGTAAGCCTTACAAAATTATTTAATGTTTTGTCTAAAGACAAGTTCAATCAACATGTGAAATCAGAATATCAGTGGTATATTTCCTTTATTTGCATCTTTTTCTACACACTAATGTATTTCATATGATGGTATATCCTTTTTCAATGGTCATAGGAAAATAGATATGAAGTGTGTGTATATAGAAGATTCTTTTTTCTTAACTATAGATCTAAAATTATTTATCCTAATCACTAGTGCGTGAAGAATAGAGTATAGAGAAATGTTGACTTTATATGAGAGACAAAATGAATTATTGGAATAAAACAACTATCTAGTTGAAAACATAGGATATTCTTTGCTATGGTATTATCTAATTTATTCAAGGTGCATGGGGTATGAAGTTGTAACGACCCCGCCTCCCAGTAACCCCCAATTAAGGGAGACCTGAAGGTTAGAGCCGTTATTCAATTAACATGATCAAAGGTTCGGCAAATAATCAATAATAATTATGAAATTCTACTAACTAACTAGAATTTGGTATAAAATTAAAACTTTACTTACCTTTGAAAACTTTGGAAATCTATCTATCCAGATCTTGAATTATTCTACCTAATCCTCCTTGCACTTTATTTCTTATTTCCACAATGTGTCACTTTACTGTTTGTTCTTTCAATTGTTGTTCCTAAAACGCTGACAAACAAAACGTCGGTCAGTATATCGAAATATATTGGTATGTGGGAACAACCAAAATCTTGCAAATATGGCTAAACATTTAATAATCACAATCAAATTATTTAACAAGCCAATTTACACTTTTTAGTATGACATTCTCCACCATTTTTGCCCTAACCCTGGCATACCCATCTTAGGGTTTCCTTTGCCAATGACTTAAGGCAACCTTCTCAATCCTGAGCTTGGTGCTTGGGGATCACCACTCATGGTGCCCACTAGTCATGCAATATCATAGGCCACCTTCTCATTCCCGAGCTTGGTGCCTGGGGTCACCACTCAAGGTGTCCATTGGTCTACCCATCTGGGCCTGACCTTTGGCATCATCCATCAAGGTGGCATGTAAGTGTGAGAATCCATACTTCTATTATTAATGTGATAATCATAGTGACTTTATAGTATGCAAGTATGAACATCCAAACTGATAATTTGCATTCAATGCGGTTAACCATCCAGAAAATCCTCGAGAAACTAAGACGGTTATTCATAATTAACCACATACCTGATCTGACGATTTGAACAGAAATATCCATGCAAATAAGAATCCAAGCAAGCAAGCATTTTCAACAAGATCCTGAAATAATCATGTAATTCCGTTTTTATTATTCATGTCATCAAGATCCATTAAACCTGGCTCGCTTCCTAGGGTTTCTAATTCACTTTTAGGGTTTCTATTGCAATTAGGGTTTCCCTTCATCTTTTATTATTTTAAACCCTAATTTAATGCAATTGATCACCAACCCTAATTATTTCCACATTTAATCCTCAATTTCAGATTAGAGGCATAATTAACCATTAGTTAAGTTCATTAAGCCTCTTTTACATTAAAGCTATTATTTTGATCCCTTTAATCCATGACAAGATCATTATACACATTTATCATCAATTCATAGTTCATTATGGTCCAATTCACATATGAACTCAATTTGCCATTAATTCCACCTTTTATTCATGAGAAAACCCTAATTACTACATTTAGGGTATTTATCCACAAATTAGGAACTTTAATGCTCGAAATAGCTTATAACCATGAAAACTCAATTTGATACATGAAATCGAATAAGTAAAGCCATTAAGAGTTGAATTTGCCAACATTAGGGTTTCAAGGCTCATTAAAGCCCATTTATGCATATAAACTCTAAATTAAACTAATTATATGCACAATTCATCTTTTTTTTATCTTTTCTTTTCTTATTGCTCTCTTTATGGAACTTTGGACTCCTTGGAATCCAAGGAACCCAAGAGGCACGAAATCCCTCTTTGGATTTGCCTTCTAGAGGTTTCCACATTTTTCTTTTCTCAAATATTCAATTATCCATTCACTAAATGAATTTTCTTGTTATTTGGGCCCAATAGCCAATAAAGCCCACAACACAAACATCAAGGCTATTGTAAACAAAATCCATTTATTCGAACCAATTTATCTCATTATTTGTTCAAATATCCTTAATATGAGAAATTACATTTCTCACCAAATGAACCCAAAAATTGGGGTTGTAACATCCTTCCCCTCTTATAAGAATTTTTCCCTCAAAATTCCATCAAGCAAGCAAACAAACATGATAAGCCTTTCATACATCCATCAGGGCTTCCATGTGGCTTCACCCTTTCCATAGTGCTTCCCAAGAACCTTCATCATCTCATATTCTTCCATCTGAGTTCTTTCTTACCTTGGTATATCATACCCTCATAGGTGACTCAGGACATTTCAACCTCTCAAAAGTTAAATAGGTTCAAGGCTTAGAACATGGCTTGGGTACCTCACATAGTGCTATAGACTGGACTCATGGAACACATTACACATCATGTTATCATGAGGGGCAAGGCTAAACACAACCATATCCACCAATCCATCTCAAATGGACCCATATATCGGGGACTCAGCTTTCTTAGTTGTAGCTTAGAGGGGTTGGATTTTCACATCACATATTCTCCCACAGTAAACTGCATGTTAGTCTGCTATGCATCATCTTGTGACTCATGTCACCACTGGGCCCTCTCTCAGCCATTGCACGATTAAAGAGACTTCATCTGCACACATTGTTGTTCTTTTCTGACTTTCATGAAGCCTCCTTCATCAACATCATCTTAATGAAGCGGTGACCGACACAACCTCCTTCTTGCATCTCGATAAAGTCTATGGTGGTTAACATCACATCTTATGAACTGTCTCTTTGTATCACCCTAAACAAGCACACTTGCTCTAATCAGACCCTCTAGTCTGGATCAAACTAATCATTAGTCTGATAAAGGCTCCGATACCAATTTGTAATGCCTGGGGTCACTGCCCAGGGCTCTAGTAGAGTTTCAAGAATGACGACTGGCCCCACGGACCACCACTAGCCTTAACTGGATGCTTTTTCAACACTCACGCACAAGCCAGGATAAACTTCCCGACTGGTCACCCATCCTAATACTACTCCAAGTTGAGCACGCTTAACTATGGAGTTCTTTAGTGATGTGCTCCCGAAAAAGGAGGTGCACCTTGGTGATATGGGTAGTCCAATCATTCCTTTCAAGATCAACTTATCTCAGGACTCAAATCCTGGGATGTTACAGAAGTAGTCTAGGTTCATTGATGTTTCTAATGATTTTGTGGGCCTTCTTTTCGTAGGCAAAGAATCATTTGGTTCCTTACCTTCATTTTTTCATGTGACCACAATCTGAATCGAGTTTGTAAAGAGTGATACATCCTCGTATGCTCAATTTGCAACTCTAGAGATCTAATCAAAGTTCTTTTAATTTAGACTATAGAGTCAAAGTTGATTAACTGTGATCCCCAAATCCCATGATATATATACTACATCCATCCACAACATGGATGTCAATTCCAATACAATTTTAATGTGATTGACATGCAACATTCATAAAAATGAAATAATTACCATATAATAAGAAGTTGACTGTATTTAGAATATGACACAAATGTGGGTGTATAATGTGAGTATGTAGCTTACAAATTCCAAAAAAAACATAATATTTGTTTTCATATATATTAAACATTTGATAGAGGGGTATCTTATTGCAATTCTAAACCATGGAAAGCTTGACATTTTTATGATGGTTTCTTGTAATCAACACTGAATGCCTAGATTTAATATTTTCCATACATGCATGTAGTTTAGACACATAAATTTTGTTAGAGAGTTTCTTTTCATATTATAGAGAAGTGTTCACTGATAAAAACAATGTATATTTGTTTCTACTACACAATTATCAAGCAAGCTTTATGTTGTAGTAAACACATGAAATCTAATGATGTTCAGGTACCTTGGATTCCCAAATTGATTTCCATTTGGCCTTTACCTTGAATTAGTCTATCTCAAATCCATCTTTATGAAGACATTGATTATATTTGTCCATTGTCTTCAAGTTACTCATCTCGCAGATCATGTTCAGGTAATTTCATGGGTGTTGGAATGGACGAAATAACTTTTAAAGAATCTTGGGACATTTATGCATGGATAAAATCATGATCTCATTCATCACTCTCCACTCTTATTATATAAATAAGGGAATCAAGACCATCTCTTTTGTTATCAGATTGTTGGATATTCGTGATTGACTTGCCATTCATCCACTTATCCTTTCAAGCATTCTCGCTAGATCCATTTATAACAATTTTTTCACATTTTTACTTGGTTCATTCAATTTGTTTCTTGATGAAACTCCACATAGATGGACACATTTTTTTTCAAGAAGCCTCTAAGGTAATTCTCTTTAATGATTTTAAGCCATATTTTTATTGCCAGTTTATAAAACACCAAAAATTCTTCATCATAAAGGATGTACTTTAATCCCCAACATCGATGATGCCTAAACAATCCAAATCTTTATTTTATGTGCAATGATGAATGAGAAGACATTTTTTCCAAATATTAATGAATATAATTTTAGAATGTATAGTGATGAATGAGAAGAAACACTTCAAATTTTTTATCAAGCATTTTTGTCCTGAGACATCAAAAAAGGCATATAGAGTTCTAACAATGGTATTTTCCTTTGGTTTTTGGACATCAATAAGACGTCACATGAAAGGTACACGTGAGCAAGTAGCATGAGTCCTCTGGTTGAGATCAACAAGTTCCGTTTCCTTTACTATTTTTAGAAGGAATCGATTGACCTAATATATGAATAAGCACTTATAGAGTGTCCCTCCCAAAGTATGGATGTACTATCTCTTATGATGATTTCCACAATAGGATTGCAAACCTCATGGACATGGTTGTCTTAATAAGTGTATCATCTATGGAAGTCCAATTTGTAAGATAAATGGCCTTAGGCAAATCATGTAAAATTCACCGCTTCTTTGAAGTTTTATTTTTCATGGAGTGAATGACTTTCTAAATAGGGAGAACATTATTTCTTATCTTGGAACCTTGTATGATGCTTGATTCTATTGGTGATACCCATGACTTTAAGTTAGTTAAAATAAATCATTTGTTTTGGATAATAGGGCATAATTTATTAAATCTTTGATGTTTAATGAATATTAATTCTTTCATAGGAAATCATAAAGGGCACATTTTATAATAGAGTGTCCAACATGGGTTCAGTTTCTTCGTATGGATTCATTATAGACACCATACATGCTAGGCACATTGGTTGGTGATGCCAAGAACATGACAAGTTTGAATTATTTAGTTGAGGTAGTTGGTTCTAGTTAATATGTCTATGATAGAGACCATAAAAACTAATATTTTTCTAGGATTTAGGTTGATACTTGATTATCATCAATTTTGGAAATAGTTCCTAATCAAGTTCTTGATTTGTTCTCTTGTAATAATCCAATTGTTATTCTCATTTTTTAGGTGAGAAATCTTATTATAATATCTCTAATATTTCATAACCATTTGATATTTTGTTATTCATCACCAAATGTAAGTTAATCAATATGGTATCTTTGTTTCTAGTCAACTTCTTCACTATGCATGATAAAGTTATACTTTTCATGTAATCTAATTAAAAGATAATACTAAATATTTAATAGATGAGACAGACTATACACTAATTTTTTTAGTGAATATTTGCAGGATCTTATTTTAAATGTGTCGTTGAATCCACCTATGTGAATCCCTATGCATCACAAATTTATGAAAGGAAGGTAGGGATTTTGAGAAAGATACATATTAATTCCATTATGCCACAAAAATTAGTAAATAATTCAAGGATGGTTCTCTATCATTGTTTTCAATAGAAAAATGTCCATTGGTGTAAATCAAGGATCGACATGTAATTAAGAGTGGATTATGGTTATATTTTGCAAGAGGAAGAATAGTAATTGAGACTTCATTTTGATTGTTGAGAAAATTTTCATTAGCTACTAACCTATCAAGCTTCTCAATAGTCCTTTGTGACATAAAGTGATGAATTATCCCTGGATATATAATTTAGTTGAAGCAATATGTTTTCACAAATCATAATATTTAGGGATTAAATAACTAGAGTTTACCAAAATGATTGAATGAAAATCCCACATAAAAAGAGGAGGATCTTAAGACAACATAGTTTAGGATCAAACCCAATGAAAATCATTAAAGATAAATGATTGTTTAAATCCAACTGGAAGAGTATTTCACATAGGAAGTTATTGTTGATTATAGTAAGTGTAAAAATAAAATGATTGAATTAAAGCTAAGATTGTCAATGAATGGAAATGTTAGGTAGAGTGGGTTTCACCATCACTACCTATGTTGTCTCTATCGTTGCATTGTAAACATGCATGAATTAACAACATTTAATCCATGTAAACACGTCCTTTTAGAGTGAGGATTTGAAACACACATGAAACACCCTAGGCTTTCCATCACATTACCGAAAGATGACATACATATCTCCTAGAAACTATATATCCAAAGTATTATCACTGGTTTAAAAACAAACCCACAACCTAGGTCATGGATTCATATTTATCTATAGTGAAGATTATCAAAAACATTAAAATTTACTTATTAAGTAAACATACTAGCATAATAGTATTGATTCAACATGCAACAAGGTTCAAATAGATTTAGTTGTAGTAAAAGAACAAAAGCGTGTCAAAGGGATACTCCTCACACCCTAGCATAAGAAACTATTCACTCCTGATAGTGAGATAAGAACAAACTTGAAGAACATACATATAGCCATAATCTCAGTGGGTAGAAGTGATGTCACCATTGTTGGTAAGGTATGCCCATAGAGACAATCATGTGATGAATGACCTAGCATATATAATAAAGGATTTCATTAATACTCATAAATGCAAGCTTCCAATTCATTATGCTTCACTGAGTTGTGAGATAATGAGGAAACATTATGAATGTTTAAAGAATGACAATACTCAATGATGCATGTATTCAAGTATGTGACTTGGAAAATGAGATCGTACAAATGCTAAGAGTATGTACATTCTTATTATATCCATAGCCAGTTGGTATTGTGGAAGGTAGATAGACAATAGTAACACATACGACTAGAGTTTGAATTTGTTGATGACTGAGACTCATTAGTCATGATATGGAAATATCAAACCAAGCACAAAGATACATGTTAGGAATAGTGTATCAGACACACACACCTTGAGAGTGACACATGGAAACCATCATTGGTGTTCATAGTCATCTCTCAAAGTCAAGGTGGTGGTTGTGATTGTTAGACCTGAAATCACTACAGTCGTCACATGTCGTTAGGTGCACTTTGACATTATCAAACACATCCCTTAAACATAGCTTGTTAGAATAGTGATTCTTGGATGGCTTTGACACATGGGGATAGACCATGAGTAATAGATATGGGATTTTTCCCTCCTACTGGAGAATAATACTCTGGCCACTTGATAAGCAAGACTAAGAAATGCATGTGCATGCACATGTGAATCAATATAAGATATTGAGGTCACATTTTCTCAGCCAGCCTCCTCTTTGTTCAAGGAACATGGGTTGAACATTGAGATCATGATGAGTTCATGCCTCGAGTTCACTTCAAATTGTAGAGAAAAAAGGATTATATGATCACTACAACACCTTACACATATTATAGGTTGAAGTCATTCTCCAACTTTCCATTCACTTTGGTAGAACTGACATGCGACTAGGCACCACTCTTTGTTTGTGATGTTGCAAGCTACTTATGGACATTCACCGCGAATGTGATATGGGACCTATAGGGTCTCACACATAGGAGCTCATTAGAAGAGGAGTTTAATCTTGAATGATGATTAGATTGATTACTAAAGTTTTTTAGGTATTCATCATGCAACATATTGGCTCATTGCACTGCCAGAAAACCATCTAATAGGGAGAGATAGTGGTTTGGAATGCCAAATTAGCGTCTCAAGTGTTGAGATGGCCCTTTGGGTTGTCAGGCTCATCAAAAATCGAATTGTCTATTTTATGCCCAAAATGAGGTGTGAACCAACTTATTAAATTTGTTGAACCAACCAGTTCAGCTCGGCTCACCAGATAGTGTTTGGGTGAGTGAGAAGACTGTCTCACATGTGCAAGATCCCTTAGTTATGTAAGAGGAAGGTTCTAGATACTTTCTGAAGTTGTTTTGATTGCACAATACTTGTGATGCAAGGAATTAATGTTTCACATTAATGAGAATCAATTTGCTATTTTCATATGCGATTGGGAAATTGCCAAACGACCATTTGGCAATGTGAGATGACCATCTCGTGTGAATACATGACTGTATTGTGGTTTGTAGGTTGAAAAAATTCAAGAACTTTTGGTCCCTTCCACTCTTGCATAGATCCTAAATAGACTAGGAACCCTGGCCCTAACCCCTCCTATAAATAGAGAGGTATTGGAAGCTACCCAAAGCACAACAATAACATAGACAATTGTGGATGAATTGCTCTGATAATTGTTGTCTGCTCTGGTTGTGGAAACCAAGAGATCCCTACCAAGTCCTACCCAACTAGGGAGGGATAGCTACGAGAGAGAACAACTAAGATCATTGTTGTGGGATAGAAAGTTGGTGACTAGTACACCAATGGGAGGGACAATTCCTTCTTGTATGTTATAGTTGAATGACATGAGTTCTAGTTGGTCCGTGTAGACTACTATAAAGGAAAGAGTCCTTTAGCTGCTGCTACGAGAGAAAAGTTAGCCTATAGTCAGTAATGAGACTACAAGAGTGGCTGGAAAAGTTGTCTTATTCATTGTTCATGGTGGAGACCAGAAGCTGCACAACCACCGTACAAAAGCAACTATGTGATAGTAGCATTGAAGAAGATGTTGTCGCTAGAATTTTTCCAGGACCAGGTGTAACACGTTAAACCATACTTTCTATTTCATAGTACGATCCATCTGTTATGGGAATACAAATACACAAAAATTTTGTTTTTGCTGCTATACTCTATTCCTATATTTCCCAATAGTGGTCTCATATGAGTATCCAATCAAATACAACATAATCCCATACTAATATATATATATATATATATATATATATAGATATATATATATATATATATATATATATATAGATATATATATATAGGCTAAATATTTGGTACCCGCGCGGGTAACATACCCTCGCTACTCGTCATGCGCGGTATATGTGAACAACACTTCAGCCTATTCCACCGTCAAGCCACATCTTCTTCACCCTGCTTCGCCCCACACGTGGTCTTCAGGCTATTCCGCCGTCAAGCTCAGTTACTTGGTGAGCTACATTGATGGTGTGGCTATTGCAAATTGCCCATCTTTCCGACGAGGAGGACGACGAAGGTGTTTCTGACCTAAGCTACATTGACGGCGCGGCTATTGCATCTTGCCCATATTTCCGACGAGGAGGATGACGAAGGTGTTTCTAACCTAAGCTACATTGACGACGCAGCTATTGCATCTTTCCCATCTTTCCGACGAGGAGGACGACGAAGGTGTTTCTGAACTAAGCTACATTGACGGCGCGACTATTGCATCTTGCCCATCTTTCCAACGAGGAGGACGATGAATGTGTTTCTGAACTCATCCAAACCCTATTTGGTTTCCGTCCGAGTATCAGGTGAACATATTGATAATCATCAGTTGAAATCATTTCTATTCAAGTGTGTATGTCCAACTTCGAAATATGATTTGTAATGTGTATACTGATTTTCCAAGAGAATGTTGATTTGTAATGTGTATACCGGTTTTTCTATTCAAGTGTGTCTTTCCAACTTTGAAATCCATTTTATTCTGATTTGTACTTTGGGATACTAATCTATCTATACTGATTGACTTATAGTAGAAAATACAAAAGAATGTGTATTCATCTCTCTGACTCTTGTATTCACAATGTGTTTTCTTCTCTCTGACTTTTGTATTCACAATGTGTATACATTTCTCTGACTTTTGTGTTTGAAATAAACCCAATTTTGTGTTTTCATTTTTCATTTTTGAAGCAGTTACTCATTTGTTATGTTGGGTTACTCTTCTGCCTGACAGAGTTAGTCTCTGTTGTTTTAGGGTTACTCCTTTGTCCTGCTGAGTTACTTCGGTGTATTTGAACTAATCTGAACCTTATTTGGCGGTCGTCCGATTATCAAGTCAACATAGCTATAGTCATCAGTTTCAAATCCTTGCCCTTTTTTCTGCTGTTGTGAAGCTCACTTGAAAATCTACATATAAACTTATTTGCACAAGTTTCGTATCTGTATTTTCTTTTTCAATTTAAGTGTTTAGGTTCAACATGGAAATCTATTTTATTCTGATTTGTAATTTGGAATACAAATCTTCCTTCAGTTACTCGTTTGTTATGATGAGTTGCTCTTCGGCCAGATAGAGTTACTATCTGCTGTTTCAGGTTTACTCCTCTGTACTGCTGAGTTACTGCTAGACGTTGTAATGGATCCCAGCCTTGATACAGATGCTGCCAATTCAAATGTTGGCCCTGATAATGATGATGCTAATTCTTATCCATCTGTTGGTGCTTCCACTCTGCCGCCAGCTACAGTTCCTAAAATTGGTCTCCAGTTTGGAAGTTTAGATGAAGCTATCTCATTCTATACTAGCTACGCTGGCATGATTGGTTTTAATATCAGGAAAGATGACAACAGGTATGAACGGGGAACTAAGATTCTCATTGCCAAAGATCTGGTTTGTGACAAGAAAGGTACAATGGGCCGTTCTAAGAGGTCAAGAGGGCTTATGAGCCCCGTTTGTGATGAAGTGGGTAAGTTGCAGGAAAATCTGTCTAAGAAGCACAAGAGATCTGTGAAGAGGTGTGGTTGTGGAGGCATGATCCGATTCACACAAGACAAGTCCTCATCCATGTGGGTTGTGACTGCCTTTGTTGAGGAACACAACCACGATCTTGTTGATGATGCACATCTCTGTTACCTGAAGTGTAACTTATCTCTTGATGAAACTCAAAAAGATATGCTTTCTTCCATGAGTCAAGCTAACATACATGTATCGAGACAAATTGCATTGATGGCATCGGAGTCTGGCGGTTATGAAAATATGACATTTACTAGCAGACAAGCTCATGGACACATCAGTAGCAAGAGGAAAGAGTCGGCTAAGTACGATGTCGACATGGTCTTGGATCGGTTTTCCAAGTTTAATCTGTTTTGGGCTGATCCTATTTCTGTTGAAGACTGTGGGTTGTTTGGCAATGTGATAGTTTTTGACACCACCTACCGCACCAACAAGTATTTGATGGTTTTTCGAATGTTTGGTGGTGTTGATCACCATCGTAAGACGATCTTGTTTGCTTCAGCCCTTATGATTGATGAGAAGTATGAGTCATTTGGTTGGGTTTTCAAGCAGTATCTACTTTGTTTTGGCAAAGAGCCGGTGTCCATCATAACCGATCAAGACCCGACTATGAATGTTTCTATCCTTACTATTTTTCCAAACTGCAAGCATCGGTTCTGCAACTGGCACATCCTACAAAAGCTTCCCTCTAAGCTTGGTGGTGTTCCTAACAAGGAGCAGATCATAAGCTCCTTGAATGATTGTGTGTGGAATGTGGATGATGTCGGTACCTTTGAAGAGAGGTGGCATTATGTTGTTGAGGAGTATGGTCTGTCATCCATTAATTAGTTGTCTGACATGTATGCTATGCGTTTAGATTGGGTTCCGTGCTATATGCAGTCTTCCTTCTTCACAGGCATGAGGAGAACGAAAAGGAGCGAGAGCTTGAATGCGTTCATTAGAAGCCATGTGAACAGTAAGAAGACTCTATTTGAACTTGTATGCTCATTGGAGACTGCTTACTCTCATGTACGGGAGATTGAAAATTTCAAAGACTTTGAAGGCGAGTATAGTAGTCTCCCTTTGTCATCACTGTGGCCTCTGGAGGAGCAGATGAGAGGTATATACACAAAGTCAATTTTTAAGATCTTTCAGAGTGAGGTTCATCAAAGCATGATATATAATGTAAAGGAATCTTCAGAAGGTGTGTTTGAAGTGTAACATGTCGGTGGCCTTGGATCTGCCCGCATCTTGATGAAAAAGCCGTCGAGTGAGATTGTTTATTGCAACTGTTACATGTTGGAATTCAAAGGTATCCCTTGCAGGCACATCCTATCCTATTTGAAGAGTCGTGACTTTTGCACTCTTCCTGATCCATACATATATAAGAGGTGGACCAAAGGCTACAGAGAACATCCTTTGATTTTTGGCAAAGCGGCAGTTAGTCATCTATCCACTGGGAGGACTCTTAATCTTGTGTCTGCCTGCAATTCTATTGTGAACATAGCGTGCATGAACAACACTGTAGATATTTGCCATGAAAAACTGCTAGCATTGCGAAAGGAGCTGTTAGAATTGGATGTTGCTGATAGTTGTACAGATGCAGGTGCTGGTGTAACTGCTTCAAATACAACTTCTTCTTCAGCTGTCAAGGTTCATATCCCCAATGTTTGCAAAACTAAGGGGAGACCCAAATGCACAGATGTGAGGTTTAAATCTGGAATTGAGATTGCCCAGGCTAAAAGAGAGAGGCAATGCAAGAATTGCTTAGAGTTTGGTGTTAACCATGACAGTAGGAACTGTCCTAAGAAGTAGTGCATTATATGATTGGGATTTGCTGCTACTATTTATACTACTCGTGTTCTGGTGATGTTGTTGTTGCTATTGATGTATATGTGGGTCTATCTTTTTTAGTGGAGTTTGTAGTTGACTAGTGTGTTAGTGAGGCATGTTCAAATCTGTAATGGGGTTGTTCTTTTTGTGTAGTTTTGTGAAAGTGATTTTGTAACCTTCTAAGTACTTCACTTGTGTTTGTAATCTATGTTTGTGTTACCTTGTGCCCCAGCAGTTGTATGTATACTCTGAATATGTTACAAAGAATGTTTTCTGATCAATTGTTATTCTTTTTGAATAATATGTGCTTGTCTTTGTGTACAATGGATACTATTAGTGTTGTCATAGTTACTCTTATTGTTGTCATAGTTACTCATAGTGTTTCACAGTTACTCTTATTGCTGTTAGAGTTACTCGCAGGGGTTCTTCAGTTACTCACAGGCTATTTTTTTCATAGTTACTCTAACTGCTATTTGAGTTACTCGTAGTGCTCGTTCAGTTACTCGCATTGTTTTCATAGTTACTCGTAGTGTCTCACAGTTACTCACAAGATTTTTCAGTTACTCGTAGTCCTTTTCCAGTTACTTGCAGGCTTTTTTCAGCTACTCGCAGGGGTTTTTTAGTTACTCACGTGCTTTCTTTAGTTACTTGCAGGGGTTGTTCAATTACTCACAGGTGTTTGTTCAGTAACCTTCAAAAGGGTTTCTTCAGTTACTCGCGTGCTTTCTTCAGTTACTCGCAGGGGTTTTTCAGTTACTCACAGTGTTTTTTTTCAGTTACTCGCGTGCTTTCTTCAGTTACTCGCAGGGATTTTTCAGTTACTCACAGGGGTTTTCCAGTTACTCACATGGGTTGTTTAGTTACTCACATGCTTTCTTCAGTTACTCGTAGGGATTTTTCAGTTACTCACAGTGTTTGTTCAGTAACCTTCAAACGGGTTTCTTCAGTTACTCGCGTGCTTTCTTCAGTTACTCGCAGGGGTTTTTCAATTACTCACAGTGTTTTTTTCAGTTACTCGCGTGCTTTCTTCAGTTACTCACAGGGATTTTTCAGTTACTCGCAGGGGTTTTCCAGTTACTCACAGGGGTTGTTCAGTAATAGTAGGAGCACAATGAGTAATTGTATCAGGACTAAGAGTAATAGTAGGAGCACAATGAGTAACTATGACAACACTAAGAGTAACTGTGATAAAACAAAAAGTAACTCTAGAAGAGAGAGCACAGAGCTATAAAGATATGTAAAAGAGTTTTTTGTACGATGTAAATGCACAGACACATAGCACAGTGCACTGTTGTGTCGTCAGAACAGCACAAAGCACTATGCACAGTACACTACTGGCATCTTTGCAACAGACACATAGCACAGTGCACTGCTGTGTCGTCAGAACAACACAGAGCACTATGTACAGAGCACTGCTGGCATCTTTGCAACACCAACAACACAGAGCACTGCTGGCCATATTTGCAGCACCAACAACACAGAGCACTGCTGCTCATCTTTGCAGCACCAACAACACAGTAGGGGGCTTTCAGATCTTTAACATCTCCATCCTCCACGACACCCTCGACGTCCACCTCTTCTTCATTCGCGACTGCTACGGTTTACAGAAGGGACAATTTTACAGAAGAAATCCCTACAACCCCCTTAACATTTCAGTAGCACCCCCTTTGACCATCTCCTCAGATCGAAACCTCTTCATCACCACCGGCTGTGAAGCCTACTAAGTACTGCTGCCCATCTTTGTAGAGTACTGCTACCGATTTTTGCAGCACCAACATGAACAACCTACCTTCTTCCCAGCCAACTTCTTCGCAACCTACCTTATTCACAGTCTACCATGGAGCCGTTCATCCAGCCCATCAAATACACCATTGATGACAAGACAATGGAATCCATTCTACTTCCTATAGAATGGAACCATCTCCAAATTCACATCAAACCAGGCAAGAGCACCTTCCTAACCAGAAACCAGACATTCCAGATAACCCTTATGCAGAATAAAAACGGGTCACTTTCAACTGCTAAGGGCTGGAAAAGGATGATCACACAGCTCAGTCTTTGCAAAGGTTGGATCATCTTCCTCAAGCCAACAGATCACCAGACCAGCACAACATGGATCACAGATCAGTTCTTAGAAACACCAACTGAGTTTATTCCGCTCTTCAGAATGCCTAGCGACGAAGTATACTCTGGATCGGACGACTCTGTAGATCAGCTCTTTGTTAGGGACAAATACCAATCAGCACCGGGATCAGCTATAAATCCCATTCAGGTTGACTCATCCACAATAGCGGACACCTCAACATCTACAGAAGACACTGATTCTTCTTCTGTCCAGCCTTCATTTTACAAATAGGTATGCACCAGCGCCAGGGATATCTATTTTTGCAATGGAGGGAATTGTAATGGAGGGAATTATGTGCATGATATCTATCGCCAGGGATGGATCCGACCCCCTGAGCTATTTGATTTTTATGTTCTGTTGATGGACTTCTTTATAGCTGATCTGGCTGTATTTTTCTGTATTTTTATGTTCAGTTGATGGACCTTATTTATAGTTGATCTGGTTGTATAATATATAACGTTTTATGTTTTGAATGTTGTAATCTTGAATGTTTAGCTATAGTGTTTTGAATGTTGTAATGTTGCTTGTGCTCTCCTTGAGCATCAATAACTCACATGGTTGTCTAGTTACTCGCATAGGGTTCAGTTACTAGTATGGTTGTCGCCAATACTTGTTTGTTGTTTAGTTACTTGCACAGTTGTTCAGTTACTCACACGATTGTTCAGTTACTCGCACGGTTGTTCAGTTACTCGGAGCTGTTGTTCAGTTACTCGCATGGTTGATACAGTTACTCACAGTGTTGATACAGTTACTCGCAGCGTTTGTTCAGTTACTCGCAGCGTTGGTTCAGTTACTCGGAGCAGTTGTTCAGTTACTCACACGGTTGTTCAGTTACTCACAGTGTTGATACAGTTACTCGCAGTGTTGGTTCGGTTACTCGCAGTGTTGGTTCAGTTACTCGCAGTGTTTGTTCATTTACTCGGAGCGGTTGTTTAGTTACTCACAGGGTTGTTCAGTTACTCACAGTATTTTTCCAGTTACTCAGAGAGGGTTGTTTAGTTACTCGCAGTGTTTGTTCAGTTACTCGTAGAGGGTTGTTCAGTTACTCGCAGTGGTTTTTCAATTACTCGCAGTGTTTTTCCAGTTACTCGGAGTGGTTGTGACAGTTACTCACATTGTTTGTTCAGTTACTCGGAGAGGGTTGTTTAGTTACTCGCAGTGTTTGTTCAGTTACTCGCAGAGGGTTGTTAAATTACTCGCAGTGTTTGGTCAGTTACTCGCAGAGGGTTGTTCAGTTACTCGCAGGCTATTTTGAGTTACTCACATTGTTTTTCCAGTTACTCAGAGCGGTTGTGATAGTTACTCGCATTTTTCAGTTACTCGCAGGCTATTTGAGTTACTCGCAGTCCTTTTTCAGTTACTCGTAGTTCTTTTTCAGTTACTCGCAATCCTTTTCCAATTACTCGTAGTGTTTTTCAGTTACTCCAGGGTTGTGATAGTTACCCGCAATGATTGTTTAGTTACTCAACCATTACTATCGGTTACCCAAGCACTACTCTCAGTTACTCAAGAGCTAATCCCAGGGTTTTTTCAGTTACTCGAAGTGTTTGTTAAGTTACTCAATCATTACTGTCGGTTGCTCAAGCATTACTCAAGCATTCTGTTACTTTCAGCTCAGTTACTCGAAGTAGTTTCAGAGTTACTCTTACATCATTCAAAGCATAAAGTTATTTAAAGCATTCAAGAACATAAGCATTCACACCATAAATATAATCGAAGCATTCAAGATCAGTTGTACATTCAGTCTTTTTGTAGCACACTAATAAATAATCCATTTTAATCAGATGTACATTTAGCCAAAATATAAGGGCAAAATCAATATTGTTCAAGATGACATGTACATCAAGATTAAATGTACATTAAGATCAGTTGTAAATTCAGACTTTTAACAGATGTACATTCAATAGCAGCTGGACATTCATCTATACACAGCTTATACAATAGCTATGATATACTTGTTGTTTCTTCATTCTTTTTTGTTTCTGGTTGTTTATCAGCTTCAACTTCTCCTCCATTGTTATCAGCAGATGTACCTTCTTTGATGTCTTCGATTTCAGCTTTTTCATCATCTCTTAGAGGCAGCAGCTGCCCCCTTGTCATCATTCTCTGAAAAATATCAGCCCTTATTGCCGGTATGTCTTTGTAGGTGAAGTCCATAGTTTTATAATTTACTAGGCACTCTAGGTACTTCATGACGAAGATCCCACAGTCAAGTGAGTCTTCTTCCTACTTTGGGAAGATCGGGTAATCTCATTCCCACTGTGACAATTGGCTTCCCTTTTTAGGTGCACCCCTAAAGAATTCGTGAACTATACCCACCTGCATTAAAAAAACAAGACATTTATTCATCATCAATTAAAGATCATTAATCCTTTCAATCCACTTATAATAGACTTAATTTTTATAGATCACTTACCCATCTATTGAATTCTTTTCTTGAGTTGCTACTCCAACTCATTGAATTATAAGACCGGTGTGCTCCATCCCTGAAACTTGCTTCATACAAGTGCCAGTGGTTGTCGTTGTTTAGTATTGTGAACACCGAGTCCATTGCGTCCCAATACTTCATTGGAACGTTGAATTGTGGAGATAGCATGTCTATCTGCTCCAAGTTGATGTCCTCAATATTAAATGATAGCTTTTGCTACAAATGCAGAATTTAAAATTCACATCTATAAGTTTCAGTTTGTGTTTCTATATTGTAATTTCATGTAAATTTGTATACAAAGTTTATTTGTCTTACCGGAGCATAAGTGCTCATGTAGTGCCACGTCAACCCCTTCTTCCTCTTCTTGCTTGTGCTCTCCTTGAGCATCTGTACAAAGCAGTCGAGAACCTGAAAAAAACCAAAAGCTTTATCAGTTTAGCAATCCAAATTATCTATTTCAAAGAGTTACACTACGTTCTTGTAACTTACATGTGATTTTGTCATTTGATCCTTGTACAGGAGGGCGGCGAGGTCCTTCCCCGTGCACAAAGTGTCTTCACTGAATTTCCATTCTCGTTTTGACCTGCCAATTATTTTTATAGATGTTATACATACGAGTTGGATATTGAAACATTAATGTTTTATCATTTTACACTTGATAATAACCAATTCTCTTACATTTCTTCTATGTTGTCCATGAAGTGATGGACAATTTCTTTGGCTTCTTTTGTTTTGAAATGTTTAAAACCTATGAAGTTTAACATCTTGTGCTGTCAACAACAATAGAGCAATCCATGTTAGAATCAATCTTCATTTTTCCCAAGTTATTTAAGCATTACTATCAGTTACTCAAGCATTACTCTCGATTACTCAAGCATTACATTCAGTTACTCAAGCATTACATTCAGTTACTCATTCATTATGTTCAGTTACTCAAGCATTATATTCAGTTACTCAAGCCTTACATGCAGTTACTCAAGCATTAGGTTCAGTTACTCAAGCTTTAGGTTCAGTTACTCAAGCATTACTTGCAGTTATGATATACTTGAAAGGAGATGAAACTTACCTTTTCCTCCCTTATTTTCTTCACATTTTTCTCTATGCTTCCTATCTTTAGTTCTTCCATCGTCTTCTTCTTCAATCTTCTTCTGGGCTTCTTCTGCCCTTCTTCTTCTACTATCTTCTCCGGCTGTTCGCTCCCTTCTTCTTGTTTCTTTTGGTCTGCATCTTCTGCAGACTTTGGTTGTTCAGAATTGTTGTCTTTTGTTTCTTTTTTCTCCTCTTCTTCTTATTTCTTTTGGTCTGCATCTTCTACAGACTTTGGTTGTTCAGAACTGTTGTCTTTTGTTTCTTTGTTCTCCTCTTCATCAACATTTTTCCCGTCCTCACTGTGATCTTCTGATTCCACGTATTTTCTTCTGAGGGTTAGCCTTCTTCATTTCGTCAGTGGGTCGACATCCTTTGTCAAAGTGTCTTTCGGTTCATCTGCATTCACTGAGACAAAACCATCTACAAATTCTTTGAATCCACTTTCAGGTGACTTTGATTTGTGACCCTCATCTTCCCACTTTCTTTTTAGATTTTTATTTTCTTCTTCTAACTTGTCTATTCTTTCTTCTAGCCTTTTATTCTCCAATTGCAGCTCTGTGAATTTCTCAACACTTATTCTTGTGCAGATCTCCTTATGTATTTTAAGCTCCCCCTCCAACATTTTGATTCTTGTCTCCAGGGTGGAGGTGTCAATAGTGTCTCCCTCTTCGATGATTGGCTTTGATGGTGCCTCATTGGTTGTTGGCGTACATTTTTCTGGCATGTCCTTCGATGATTTTGCAGCCTGCCAATCATCTCCCTGGTCTACCACTGTCATTTGACAAACCTGTCCAACATATAAATAAAAATAATGTGTCACAAAATGAAACATGTATGATTATGTTGTATATTAGATTTTGTAACAAAGATTAGACAATCTTACATCCTTAGGGTCCACTGTCCCTAATTCCATCAATTTCTCGACCGGCGCAGCCCACTTCTTTATCCTTGGCTTGGAGTCAAGGAATGTTGGCTTTGCCATCTTTGTCATCTCATATGCCCAAACCTGCATGTAATATATAGAAAATATAATGCATATGTAACTGTCCCCCATAGTCAATATTGTATCAATGTAGATGAATATGATTTTATTCACTTACGCATAGGCACATGACACAACTTGTTGTGTACAGGGTGTTCTTAGCCCCTTTCTCTCCTTTCCTTCTTAGCTGGACATTCTCCTTCAACATCTTCATATTCTTGAAGATACTCCCATGCACCAGCTTTGCCAAATTCATCTGCCCAGTGGCAGTGACATATCTAGGTAGTGGATAATGTAGATTGGTGTGCAATAGCTAGTGTCTGGGATTAGGAATGTTGCCAGAAGGTGCAACATCCACGCACGACACATATTTGTATTGTCCGCTGGATTGTGGGTCTTGGCATATTCTTGCCAAAGTTTTGTTAAGTTGTCCTTATGTAGGATATCTTTTTCTCTCAACTTCTTTGAGGTCTCACCTTCATTTCTATTTTTACAAGTCACCTTCACAAACTCTTGCCATATTGACTTTACTATGGTAAAATCTTTTCTTTGTGTTATTTCTATACCTTTGCTGGGGATACCTAGAATTATCCCCACATCATCTATTGTCATCCTTCTCTCCTCTCTGTCGGCCAGTAGAAATATGTCTTCATCGACATATCTATCTATTAAATCCTCTAACAAGCCTATGTCAACTGCAAGATTTGGCATATTTAAGAGGTTTGCAAAGGTTGTTGAGCTCAGCATCATAAGTTGTTCCTTTGTATAAACCATGCTCTTGCTGGTGTTGATGTAGCTCTTTAAGGAGCACCTCTAGTACAATCTATTTACTCCCACTGCAAACATATCAAAATTTATCGTTACAACTCATTGTTTATTTTATAAAAGCAATTTAATAAACTGTAAGTAACTGAAAATTAAAACAATTACAAATCCATACAATCTTACCTTTCTCGTTAGCCTTTTCTGTCTCTTTCTGTTTCTGACTTGCATTTGTACTCTCCTCATCCCCTTTGCTTTCTTCTCCTGCATACGAATAAAGTTATTCCAAGAATGTAGTATTTAGCTTAACAATATTGTTTTATAGTTTATTCTCAGTTACTCAAACATTACTCTCGGTTACTCAAGCATTATGTAATAGTTACTCGAGCATAAATTTCAGTTACTCAAGCATTACTCTCGATTACTCAAGCACTACTCTCCATTACTCAAGCAATATGTGATAGTTACTCGAGCATAAATTTCAGTTACTCAAGCATTACTCTCGGTTACTCAAGCACTACTCTCGGTTACTCAAGCAATATGTGATAGTTACTCGAGCATAAATTTCATTTACTCAAGCATTACTCTCGGTTACTCAAGCACTACTCTCGGTTACTCAAGCATTATGTAATAGTTACTCAAGCATAAATTTTAGTTACTCAAGCATTACTCTCAGTTACTCAAGCACTACACTCGGTCACTCAAGCATTATGTAATATTTACTCAATCATAAATTTCAGTTACTCAAGCATTACTCTTGGTTACTCAATGATAACCTTCTATTTTAGTCGATTATCTTAGTCCTTTGCTTTAGTTTTCCATACTCTTTCTAAAACTTAAACTATACATAATCCTAATTTTACCCTTTTTTTGTAAATATACCATCAGACTAACTTTCCTTTCTATATATACAGAAAAAGCACAAAAAAAATCATAAAAGAATAACTCAACCTCAAGACCGCATGGATTCAAACGGTCCCAAGACCGCATGAAGCCAATCGGTCTCGAGACCGCATGGCGTCACACGGTCCCAAGACCGCATGGACCCAACCTGTCCCTAGACCGCATGGAGTCAAACGGTCCCAAGACCGCATGAAGCCAATCGGTCTCGAGACCGCATGGAGTCACACGGTCTCAAGACTGCCTGAAGCCAACTGGTCCCGAGACCGCATGGATTTCAAACGGTCCCAAGACCGCATGAAGCCAACCGGTCCTGAGACCGCATGGAGTTCAAACGGTCCCAAGACCGCATGAAGCCATCCGGTCCCGAGACCGCATGGAGTCAAACGGTCCCAAGTAGCGCCTGAAGCCAACCGGTCCCAAGACCGCATGAAGCCAAACGGTCCTGAGACCGCATGGAGTTCAAACGGTCTCGAGACCGCATGGAGTCAAACGGTCCCGAGACCGCATGAAGCCAAACGGTCTCAAGGTCCAAATGGTCTTGAGGTCCAAACGGTCTTGAGGTCCAAACGGTCCTGAGATCCAAACGGTCTTGAGGTCCAAACGGTCTCCAAACCGTTTGGACTTCACTTAAGGCCTATAAATAAGACCCTAAGGGTTCTTCACCAGGCATCAAGTTTTAGACGCCTAAAGGCTGCCTCAATCATTCCAGAGCTCTTGCTACTTCCATCCTCCACCCTAGGGATGCCGGTCTGAGACCCATACTCCATCTTGAAGCTGCTTTCTCCTTCTTCGCCAAAGAAGGTGGGAAGGGAAGATCTCATCATCGTGCAACATTTGAAGACTGGTGGATCATTGCTCTCTCTCTAAGGGGTTGACCTTCCAATCTCCTTCATGGGGATGATGCTCTCTCTCTCTTCTTGCCTCCTTCTTTGTCCTAGTCATGAGCGAGTAGTCTCTTTCACTAGTGTGCGGGGAGTAGCCCCGCTACCCATGTTTTCATATCACGCAAATGTAATCCATATCTTGTAATATAGAGTTCTTATCTTTTTCAATTCGACATCAAACGATTAATGAATGCATGTTGCTTGATCTCCAACTTGTATTATCCTTTATCTTTTAGTATGAATTGTCTACGTTTGTACTATTAGATTCGAAACTCTTTTGTATGTTGGTTCTTGGTGCATGTATCCACCATGCATCTGTTTCGGTATCTAGAAGTGTATCTCAAGAAGTGGAGTAAACTCACTACTATCCGTTGCACTTTCATACTATGAAATGGAATCAGTTAACGTATGGAAGTGCAACCTTGGTAAGTTGAGGAACACACTTTGCGAGGGGAATGATGCAAAGTAATGTGACCATTTGTTCTGGAATGGCTGGCGTTGCAACACTCCCACACTTCTCGTAGTTAGTTCTCCAAAAGGAAGCTAAGTCTACAAGGATACTAACTGACTAGATTCTTTTGCAGGTTATGTTTTTTGCCTTGCATGTGTTGATCCATGTGTAGTGGCGGTGAAAAACTGATCACAGCCTAGTGATCTTTCATCATAGTTTAACTCATAGATTTACTTGCTTTCTTTACTTTACTTAAAACAACCAAATCAACCTTTTGATCTAAATACCAACTACTAAAGAGATTAAGTGAAATTATTACATTTTCCATCTTGTTGGCAACAACAAGACCGTTGTCTCGAGGATTCGACCCTTAACTATACTACGATAAGACTTCCACGTATCTTAGCATACGTGGGTGGAGTTCTCTATCTAGTATAAGCAAGGCTAAACTTAAAGACTTACAATCTTTAGTATTTTTAGTGGTGCACGCAATTCCACGCGAGTGGAAGACTCATAAAAAATTGGCGCTGTTGCCTGGGACAACGGAACGTTGTAATTTCACTTAGTACCTTTCTAGTTGGTTGGATTTTACACTTTCTTTTTTTAATCATAACTCTATATTCTCTTAAAACTATCATATCTTTGTCATTATCTAAAGGTGTTTTCTTTTCTCTACTCAGGTAGAAATCGTGTATGCAACCTGCGCATAGCCTCAGATTCTCCCCTGATCTAGAGTTTGACTCTGAGGTAGAGAGAAGTTTCCACCGCCGCATTCGACTCAATCGCCAAAGGGCCAGGCAAATGGCTGAAGATCAACGCCAGGCTGCTTTGGTAATGGAGCGGGTCAACGCCGCCATCGCCGCTCAAAGGGCACAACTCATCGCTGAAACTCGTGCCCAAATCCAAGCGGAGATTCGTGCGGAAGAGCAATCTCGCATCATAGCTGAAACTGAGGCATCAACCCAAGCTGCTCGGTTGGAATTAAAAAACAAACAACTGAGGGACTACACTGTCCCAAAGAACTATGAGGATAACCACCCAGTCTGACCTCTGATTATTAATATTCCCAACTTTGAGATTCAGACCCAGTGGATTCAGATCATGCAAGGCATATCTTTCTCCGGAGGTTCTGGAGATGATTGCATGGATCATTTAAAAAGGTTTAAGGCACTGTGCCGCCTGGTTCCACAAGTTGGTGTCGCTTATGATGCGATAATGCTTCATCTGTTCCATTTCACCCTATCTGGGAGGGCCTTGAGCTGGTATAACTCACTTGACAGAGAACCAATAATAACCACCTAGGCTCCTCTTGAGGAAAAGTTCTTAGAGAAGTTCTTTCCACCCTCACTGACCTATGAAATCAGAGGGCAGATCAATCACTTCTCTTAGCTGCCTGGAGAAACCCTTGTTGAGGCATGGGAGAGATTTAAAGAACTTCTGCATAAATGCCCTCATCATGGAATCTCCCAGAATCAACTGACAGAAACCTTCTACCGGGGAGTAAGCGATGATATTAAATAGTTCTTAGATTCCTCTTCTGGAGGAAACTTCATGAGGAAAAATTACGAAGACGCATGGAAGATTATTACTCTCGGAGCTAAAAACAGTCCAACTGGGGACGGTCAGCCAGTAAAGGTGTCCTCAAAGTTTTCAAAGCTGAAGAATCAATAGAGATGAAAGAAATAGCTAAAGTCCTGAAAACCATAGTTCATAAACAACAAGCTCTTGAGACTTCTCTCAGAGAGATCGATAAGAAGAAAACTCTGTTAGTTCAACAAGTAAAAGCTGTCACGGGATCCTGTGAGGCTTGTCATGCTTCTGACCATCCGACCCTTTCCTGCGGTATGCTATATAATGTGATGATGGATCTGCATCCACCACCACAACCATACGAACCTATCATTGATCAGTCAGAAGAGAAACTACCGGAACAAGTTAACTCTATCCACTCTATCCCTGGGAAAGTCTACTACAACCCTAATCAGCCAAGGAATCATCCAGGGTTTCAATATGGAAACCCTACTGGGACTGCCAATCCCCAACATCAAACACAGGGGGGATCTACTAGTAGGCTAACACCTGGATTCCCAAACAGCTTCAACCAAAACCAAGGGAATTCCAGGAGTAACTTTCCTAGGGCTAACTACCCCAGGAACCAATCAGCCTACTACCAGTACACTCATCCTCCGCTCCATCGACAGCTGCATACTCAACAACCTCAGCTGGCGTTACCACCCCAACAATCTCAACAAGCCCAACAATCAATTCCTCCGAAAAATGCTCCTACCAAACCGGAAGATGAAATATCCTTAATTAGGAAGATGTTACAATCGCACCAAACTAAGCTAGCTAACCAGCAGGCTCAGCAAAAAGCAGTTGAAGCTCAGCTTGCTCAGATCGCTGCACAATTGAAGCCCCCAGCAGGTACGTTTGCTGGGCAGCCTGAATCAAATCCTAAGCATGGACAAAATAGACATGAGCAGTTGAATGCTGTCACCACCAGATCTGGACGCATTCTTCATGAGACTACCAAGATCACCCTGGATAATGATGATACCCCTACTTTCATGACGAATGAGAACCCGCAACAAGGAATGGAGAAGCCCTCTGAGGACACAAAGGGAAAAGATAAAGTGTTCACAGAACCTGAAGTTTTACAATATAAAGCAAGAATCCTGTACCCAAGAAGATTACGAGAAACAAAGATGGACACCAAGTTTCAAAAGTTCAAAGAGGCAATGAAAAAACTATACATTGATATCCCACTCCTTGATGCTCTTTCCGAAGTGCCATCCTGGGCGAAATACCTCAAGACCTTATTATCAAGAAAGTACATAACTGAGGAGCAAGAAATTGTTAAGCTTGCTCAGACCACTTCGGACATCATCTTAAACAAGATGCCCAAAAAGAAGAAGGACCCAGGTTCCTTCAGAATCCAATGTTGCATTGGCAACACATCTTCTAAAAAGGGATTAGCTGACCTTGGGGCCAACATATCTATTATGCCTTACTCAATGTGCAAACGTCTGGGTTTCACTGAATTGCTGCCTACAACAATGACTATCCAATTAGCTGATTCCACTATAACCACACCTTTGGGGATCTTTGAAGATATCCCGGTAAGGATAGGCAAGGATGCTTATGTACCATGCGACTTCGTTGTCATGGACATTAAAGAAGACCTGAGGTATCCAATCATTTTTGGCAGACCATTTCTCACTACTGCCAGAGCACTGATTGACGTTGAGGCTGGTACCATCATTCTTAGGCTCGGAAAAGAAGCAATTCAATTCCGAGTCCTTAATAGTATGAAAGGGCCCAGCATCCAAGAGGAGGTTTTTCTCCTTGATGCTATTCAACAAATGTCACAGTTGGAAATCTCCGAGCCAGTTGACGAACTTGAAAATGTTCTAATCAATCCGGATGTTGAATTCTCTACGAACAAGCTAGTTCAACAATTTCTGCAACATCTAAAAAAGGCCGAAGAAGTGCCAAAGGCCACTTTTGAAGAACTTAAAGCCGTTATTGCTATAGAAGCAGCTGAGCCACCAAAACCCCCTGAAATGAAGACCTTACCCACAGGGCTTAAACATGCTTTCTTAGATAAGGAAAAACTATGCCCAGTTATCATCAGCTCCACCCTTACAAGAGATCAAGAGGAAAAGCTTCTAAACGAGTTGAGGAAGCATAAAAAGGTCATAGGATATAAGATAACTGACCTAACGGGCATAAATCCAGCCTTGTGTATGCATAGACTTCCTATGATTGACGAATTCAAGCCCTCTCGAGAACATCAAAGAAAACTAAATCCTAATCTAAAGGAGGTAGTGCGTCTGGAGGTTCTTAAATTACTCAAAGTCGGCATGATCTATCCTATTTCTGACTCCCAGTGGGTCAGCCCCGTTCAGGTTGTTCCAAAAAAGGGAGGCACTACTGTAGTGCTAAATGACAAAAATGGACTAGTACCTACCAGGACTGTAACTAGATGGTGAATGTGTATTGATTATAGAAAGTTGAACAAAGCCACAAGGAAAGACCACTACCCTCTACCTTTCCTTGATGAAGTCCTGGAACACCTAGCTCACCAAAAATATTTTTTTTACCTCGACAGTTACTCTGGGTTTTACCAAATACCCATACACCCAGAGGACCAGGAAAAAACCACCTTCACATGTCCTTTTGGGACATATGCCTTTAGAAGAATGTCGTTTGGGCTATGTAACGCACCCGCCACTTTCCAATGATGTATGTCTGCTATTTTCGCCGGTTTAACAAAATCCATCATGGAGGTGTTTATGGATGATTTCCCAGTGTACGGAGATTCTTTCGACAACTGTTTAATAAATCTTGGACATGTTCTGCAACGCTGTGAGGAAACGAACCTTATCTTGAATTGGGAGAAATGCCATTTTATGGTAACAGAAGGTGTCATCCTCGGATACAGGATAAGTGATAGAGGAATAGAGGTTGATAAAGCAAAAATCAATGTTATCTCAAAGCTGTCACCTCCAAAGGACATAAGAGGAGTTCGAGCTTTCCTGGGTCATGCAGGATTCTATAGGAGATTCATCAAAGATTTCTCAAAGATTGCCAAACCCATGACCCAACTCCTGACCAAAGATGCCGAGTTCATATTCAATCAGGAGTGTATGAAAAGTTTCTCTACCCTTAAGGATGCATTAATCTCCGCTCCTATTCTAAGATCTCCAGATTGGTCACTGCCCTTCGAAATCATGTGCGACACAAGTGATTATGCCATAGGGGCCGTTCTAGGACAGTGGATTGATAAGAAACCCTATGTTATCTACTACGCATCTAAAACGCTAGATGAAGCGCAGAAAAACTACACCACTACGGAGAAAGAGTTTCTGGCTATCATCTATGCATTTGAAAAATTTTGCTCGTATTTGATTGGCTCTAAGGTCATTGTTTATACTGACCACTTCTCTATTCGATACCTGATTCAAAAGCAAGATGCCAAACCTAGGCTCATCCGCTGGGTGTTGATGCTTCAGGAATTCAACTGGGAAATTAAGGATAAAAGTGGAGTGGAGAACGTTGTAGTTGATCACCTCATCCGTATCAAGGTTGAAGAAGAGGATGAATTCCCTATCTGGGATTCCCTTCCAGATGACCAACTTATGAAGGCCACCCATGGATTCCCTTGGTACGCGGATATCGTCAATTCTCTAGCCATAGGGATTATCCACCCCTCTACTTCTTATCATGACAAAAGGTAGTTCCTTCATGACATAAAACAATATCATTGGGATGAACCCTATCTTTTTCGCCTTTGCGCTGCCAGACTTTTCCATCGCTGCTTGCCAGAAAAGGAAATAACCCCGGTCCTAGAGCATTGCCATTCAGGACCTACAGGGGGGGCACATGAGTGCTAAGAAAACAGCTATAAAAGTTTTACAATCCGGTTTCTTCTGGCCCACCATATCAAAGGATCTGTACGATTTTGTGAAAGCTTGTAACAAATGCAAATTTTCTGGCAACATATCAAAAAGAGACGAAATGCCCCTCACCTTGTGGCAGGAAATTGAGCTTTTCGACATGTGGGGGGTAGACTACATGGGCCCTTTCCCCCCGTCCTATGGCTTCTCTTACATCTTGGTCGCAGTAGACTACGTCTCTAAATGGGTCAAAGATGTACCCACTATATCCAACGATTCCAAGCCTGTTATTAAATTGTTCAAAGATATTATTTTCCCAAGATTTAGAGTTCCAAGAACTGTCATATCAGACGGCGGGACCCATTTCTTGGAATGAAGTTTTGAAGCTTTACTGAAAAAGTACGGAGTCAATCACAAAGTCGCCACGCCCTACCACCCACAGACAAGTGGTCAGGTTGAGATATCCAATAGACAACTAAAGGCGGTTCTTGAAAAAACGGTGAACAGAAACCGCTCTGATTGGTCCACCAAACTTCCTGATGCCCTTTGGGCATACCGAACTGCGTATAAAACACCAATCGAAACAATCTTGTTCCGTTTGGTGTACGGGAAGTCCTGTCACCTGGCAGTAGAGCTTGGACACAAAGCCTTCTGGGCCATCAAACAATTAAACTTCGATCTCAAAAATGCAGGAGAGAATAGACAACTCCAGTTGCAGGAGTTAGAAGAGCTCCGAATGACTGCCTATCACAGTGCCAGAATTTATAAGGAGCAGACCAAAATGTGGCACGACGGTCATCTTAAGAGAAAAGACATCGCCGTCGGCGACAAAGTACTCCTTTTCAACTCCAAACTCAAGTTGTTTCCCGGAAAACTTCGAACAAAATGGTCCGGACCCTTCACTATAAAACGCATTTACCCAACCGGAGCTGCCATTATTATAGACAACAACGGAGGAGAAAGGACAGTCAACAGTCACCGTTTAAAAAGATACTACACTCCAGAAGACAAAATGCCAAGACAAACCATCGAAATCAAAGATGCTATACCAACAATATAATTCTATTACAGCTTCGTTGAGCCAGCGACGTAAAACCCAGGCGCTACTTGGGAGGCAACCCAAGATTTCCTTTTCTTTCTTTTTTTTCCCATTCTTTTTACCTTAGGTTTACAATCAAAACAAACATAAAAATAGCAAAATGATAATATACAAAAAAATACACATAACTAAAACAAACATAAAAATATATCGTTCGACCTTAACCCTACCAAACGGTCCTGAAACCGTTTGGAACCAAACGGTCTTCAAACCGTTTGGAACCAAACGGTCCTAAAACCGTTTGGAACCAACCGGTCTTCAAATTGTTTGGAGTCCAAATGGTCGCTAAAACCATTTGACCTAGGTTTTTTGTCAGATCAACCCCCCCCGTTTCCTATAAATATAAACCCTACCCCTTTGTCTTCCTTTCCTTCGACTCCCGAGCCATCTGAAACTCCCGTTTGGAACCATACGGTCTTGAAACCGTTTTGGACCAAACGGTCTTGGAACCGTTTGGGACCAGACGGTCTTGGAACCGTTTGGGACCAGACAGTCTTGAAACCGTTTGGGATCAGACGGTCTTGAAACCGTTTGGGACCAGACGGTCTTGAAACCGTTTGGGATCAAACGGTCCTGAAACCGTTTGGAACCAAACGGTCCTGAAACTGTTTGGAACCAAACGGTCTTCAAACCGTTTGGGATCAAACGGTCTTCAAACCGTTTGACCTTGCACATTCAACTAATTTCCATAAACATACAAAAATTAATAAAATCAAATCTCTCTAATATGATTTTCTAACTCTTGATTTCCCATTTTGCAGCCATGACATCACCAGCAAAGAGGACCATCGGATCTGCAGCTGCTCCTTCTCTGACAAGGGAGAAAATGATGGAAGAGCTAGCCCGACTCCAGAATATCAGAGATGTCTTCAACCAAACTGGGAAGGCCCCTCCAAAAATCAAAATGATGGAGGTTCTGGTTGACATTGATCGACTCACCAACTGTCTAACAGAAGCGACCGACGAAGACGTGGAAGATATTTCTTCTGACGATGATGAAGCCTCAGAATACGAGCCAAATCCCGAGGAGGAATCCCCAGCCGCGGAACAAAGGGGGAAGCGCAAGGTCCAGGAAGCTGCATCTGGGCAGCCCTCCAAGAAACGGGCAAGGAAACAAGTTTGACCTTCCTCGGCCATGGATCAACCCTTTACAAAACCTACCACCACCATTCCTGCTACTACCACCACCATCCCTGTTACTACCCCCACTTTCATTCCCATCACCACCACTACACCACCACCTGAAAACCTGTACATCCACACCATCCAATCTATCGACAAAATCCTGAAACCAACAAAGTGCGTCTGCTCAAGCGTACTGCTGAAGATGGGGATCTATGACAGAGTCCTCACAATGCTCGACAATGCTAACCTATCCAGACTCTATCTTATCCCCAAAGTCTCATATGTCAAGCCCACCACATAATTCTTCACCCATCTTATTAAAGAAACGGTGGAAATCACACAGAGAGCAAGGGATGGTGGTGATCGTCGACTGGTCACGAAGCTCTTTGGGAATGATGTTGTGATAACAGAAAATCTTTTAAACACTATCTTTATTGACAATCCTGAGCAGCTCAAAAAGGCTGGAGTTGCAGGAACAGAGAACGACCCGTTCAATAAACATACCTTATGGAAGTCACTAATAGGGATCCCAACCTACGAGCCAAAAACTTGTAAAGCCTCCAACATTCACCCAGGGTTCGTGCGCACACTTCATAAAATCATTACCAGTGCGCTGCTCCCCAGATCAGAGGGAGGAAACATCATCACTGCCGACCTTTTTATCCTATGGTCAATCCTGCATGGAAAGCCAGTTAACATCGGACGACTTTTGATTCAAAAGTTCTCCAACTACGCCATAGGAAAGGAGATTTGCATGGGAGGTCATGTCACATCCATCATAAAATATCTCAAGATGGACAGACCCCTACCGCGCTGCACACAAATAAAGGGCGACATCCTTACCAATGAACAAACCTTGAAGAACTCGTTCATTATTAAAGAAAAGGATGCAAAACTTTATTACGTCTTCTGCCCTGTGGTCAAGTCATCCATAACACTTCTCCCGCTCCCGGAGCTAGAAAATTATGACAAAGAAAAGCTCCTTTTCTCTGACGAGGAGCTTACACAACTCCTAGCTTCGGTTAAAACAACCAAACAGAAAGCAACAATAGGATAGACAGAACTGAGCATCACAACCCGACAGCTCGTCCATCCAAAATACCTGTCAAACGGCCTTCTAGAAGGCAATTGCAGGCCCAACAGCTGTCGGGGACACCAACATCTAGGCCAAATCCAGAGGCCGAGAAGCTCCATGAAGAAATCTTAACCTCCTCCTCTATCGACTCTTTCATTCAGAGTCTACATGAGCAGCTAACCGCTGCCACCACTCCACCTTTCACCATTCCAACTTCAACCACTCCCTTGTTCCCCATCACATCAACACAACCATTTACACCCACTTCATCACCCCTATCTACCTCGGGCTTTCCCTTCTCCATCCCCATGCCTGACTTCACAACTTTCCCTTTCTCCTCCACCGTTTCCACCCCATCACTATCGCTACCACCGATTTCACCTCAAATCCCACCACTTTTCACATCCACCACCACCCCGACACCGCTAGTGACTACATCCACAGTCACTACACAGCTCGGGGCATCATCAGTGTCTCTTCCGCAAGACACTAGCACCATTCCACGTCGACCCCAGCCATCTCACCCTTCCGCTCCTGGGGCCCCTTTTGCTAATATCGGTGAGGAATTCGGCCGTCAATTTGATGATGTCCGAAACCTCCTCACCAACCCCTCTAATATATTAAATTCTATTCTTTCTTGTGTGCAGGGTTTATCACGACAGGTGACCACGATCGAAGAACAACACCGTACCTTGCCCACCATCCTCCACGGCCTCCAGCAATGACAGGATGAGGTGGCTAAGCAAGTTGATCACATCAACAACCACTACAACAACCTGCCGGACATGGTCCTTCGAGCGTCGCGTCAGCAAGAAGCAATGACGAAGCAAGTCGATGAGATTTCCAAGCAGACTCAGCCCCTACCAGAGACTCTCCGCGAGCTCCAGCAACAGCAAGAATTTCTGAGCACGCGCTTCGACACCATCAACAACACACTTACATAACTACAACATCACCAAGAGGAGTCCAATAACTATGCAATCCAGCAGTCACGTGCTCAAGTCACTAATCTTACAGCACGTCTCCTCTCCGCCGAGGGCAGATATACCGACCTCAAAGAAACCCATGATGCACTGCTCGAAAAACACAAGCATCTGCAAGTGGCTTTTGATGAGCTACAAGCCACCCATCGGCGATGCAAATCTTCTGCCAATAAAAAGCAAGTAGACAAGGCCGCGGACGACGAGGATGGCGATGATGATGAAGAAGACGACTCTGACTCATCTGCTGACTCCAACAAAGACACCACCTCTGATGACAAGCATGATGACGGAGAGGACCCAGGCAATGCGGCAGGACCTTCTCACAGAGGTTCCGACAAGGGTCGCCATGACAGTGACCACCCCCCCCCCAGTCCCCACACAACGACAATGTCAACATGTCATACGGGGACCAATTCTTCGATTATTCCGCTATGGGGTCCATCGGGGAAGCTGTCAAAGATGCGGCCTACGCTGATTTCTAACAATGCATACTAGGAACCAGCGCCAGCCCACCAAAACCATCCGCTCCACCCTTCTCAGCACCTTCTCCTCCCTACTAGGATGAGGCAGACCGAGTAAGTCTAGACACGGATGAAGATCTTGATTCTGCCTCCGACTCGGATGGCAATCTACAAGGCAATGAAGAGGCCTCCGAACAACCTGCTTCTCCCCCTCTACAAGAACTTCCCCCACCACCACCTATGTCGCACAAAATGCACGACCTGGATATGGCAGCCATCTCCACTTTAGATGCTCAGGACATTTTTATACTGAACACTATAGTGTACGATGCAAAGGCAGGGGATGACATAATTTATCACAATACAAAAACTAGGCGTCAGATGCCACGAGAAGATTTCCACAACATCCTCCGACCTCGGTCCACGATGCCTATGACAATCTTCCGTGTCCTCCTCGCCAATTGTATAGAAATGTACAAAAGTTCTAAGAGGCAGCAACCCGTTTTTAACGCCCCGCCTGCTCTGTCTATTGGCCTTTTATACAAAGACGTAAGAGCAAAGTTGATCGAGCGGCTGCGTGCTGGTTTAGCACGTCGGGCACATTATCTCAGCGTGCCCTTCCAAGTTTCGAACCACTGGCTTTTTATGATCGTGGACACCGAGGCTCGGGATGCCAAGGTATATAACTTATGTGGCACCGAGCTACCAGCCGACACAATAAACTTCATAGGAGAAGTAGCAGGAGAAGCCAGGTGTATACCCTTCCGTCTGCTTCAGTTAATCTGGGCTGCCTGCCCATCTCTACGCCAATATTGGAGCCAACCATTGTTCAAAATCATAAACCCTCTAGTTCAAGTCACCGAGGGATCTAGGGATTGCGCTTTCTGCACCATACGTCACATTCAAGCGCTGAACCAGGAAATCCCATTTAACGATCTGGTTGCTAAAGATTTTCATTCCTTACGCGAACGTTATGCCATGGAGCTAATCTGTGATAGACGGTTCTTCAAGGACCCAACTATGGCACCAGACGACGTTCCTCGCTACCTCTTCTCAGCTATCCAGCGACCGCAACGACGACCCTTCCGACAAACTCTGAAGGAGTTAGAAAAGACCAAGTTGCCAGTCGCCGACACCGAGCAAGATCAAAGCAAGATTGATCATGTGTTCTCCATTACACCAACCTTCCCGGATTTTGATCGCGATTCTTGCAAGGGTCTCAACGTCCTCGAATTGCGTATCATTATGGCACGACTCTCCGCTGACAAAGATGGCTTGGTATTCATGTCCCACGACATTCTTGTAATGGCAGACACACTGCACGAGACTCTACAGGTTAAAGGATCCCTCTCTGTAAGCCTTATGGCCACCTATCAGTTTCTGCTTGGCCAAAACAACCCAACAACATACATGGTGTCTCCATATATGAAAGATGATCTCCTAAAGCTCAAGAACTTCGGCACAGCTGACGCAATGATTTCCTATCTCTAGCACACAACACCGACGTTCATCATGTTACCTTTCCTTTATCATGAGCACTGGATGCTCCTGGCAAAAAACCTCCCAGAAGGAACAAACACAATATACAACAGTTCTGATAGCCAGTACAACGCACGACAGAGAAACTACGTCGTGACACCAAAGACGCCAACAGAAGTAGTGGCAAAGGAGTGCGCCGAAAAGTTAATCGATTTTTTGAGTCAGCATACAAAGGCGTATGAAAAAGAGCATTTCCATCGACCTGCCTTCTGCCACAAATGCCCCCAGCAAATCCGACAATCGAACGACTACGGCTTCCACATCCTCTATTGGATGTACACCATCATCGTTCTCTAAAGACCAGTAGAGGAGATGACTGACGTGGACTACCACGCTTTACGAGGACAGTTCGCATCCAATCTACTTCGTTCTCCAGGGGCAAATGAAGAATTACCTTAGCCTGTAGCCCTTGTCATAATTACTGCTCACCCTATTACTTTGACACTCTGAGGACAGAGTGAGTGATAAGTTGGGGGGGTACATTAGACAAGGGCGAGGTATCATTTCTACATCCCTCTTTCTGTTAGAACTTTCTATTTTTCTTCTTTTATTCTTTCTCTTTACACAATTCTTTTTAACTTAAATTCTTTTGGAATAAAGTCACCACAATTAACCTTAGAATCATGATAGTCCCCAAAAGTAAATAGCGCTTAGACATTTAATGGCGATTTAACAATTTCCATCCACTATCGATTTCATGCTTTTGCTTCAATTTTTTATCTGACTCTCCACAGGGCAAAATCAAAGCAGAAATAAGCCAAGCTCTCAAGGATGAGAGGGGAATCAGAAAACTTCCAAATCAAGAAGTTCTGCAAGTCGACCACAAACCAAATAAGTGCATGTTGGAAGACTCTAAGAACAACTTTTCTCTCTTTAAAATAAAAGAGGCTTGGCCGCCCAAAATAATTTCCCAAATAAAACCCCAAATCCCAAGCCTGCGAGTCATCGAATAAAAGCCAGAGAGTCGAATAAAATTATGAGAGTTGTGCCATGAATAAGGATCTATATAAAGAACCAATGAAGGTTTCACCCGGCCGGCACATTCCGCTGCCCTCACAAAGGCAGATGTGTCGTGCCTGGTAGTGAAACCCTAAGGTCTCTAAATATATGAAAGGCTCATAAAGAACTCACCCGGCTGGTACATTCAGCTGCCCTCACAAAGGCAAATGTGTCGTGCCTGGTAGTGAGATCCCAAAAGCATAGATAGCCCCTCCCCCACTTAAAGGGGGAGCTACACCTCAAGCCTTTGACCAACCCTCATACCCTCTCTAGCTCCCAGTAGGTCTTTCAGAGAGGTATAAAGCTGATTAGAGTCAACAATATCCACAATATAAAGGTGGTCCCAATGCGAACTGCGAGATACGAAAAGAACCTGAGACCCAAGCAACTCTCGCAACCTAAAAGAGTCAAGGCAAGCAATAAGACTTGATATGACCTCAGGGGAACTCATGTTAAGAATTGAAGCAAGAGTATGGAAATCCTAATTAATAAGATCGCCTCGCCATTACATGTCTCAGCTCTATCTAACTTGAGGACAAGCTAGACTCTAAGTTAGGGGGGGGCGATAACCTTCTATTTTAGTCGATTATCTTACTCCTTTTCTTTACTTTTCATACTCTTTCTAAAACTTAAACTATACATAATCCTAATTTTACCCTTTTTTTGTAAATATACCATCAGTCTAACTTTCCTTTCTATATATGCAGAAAAAGAACAAAAAAAATCATAAAAGAATAACTCAACCTCAAGACCGCATGGATTCAAACGGTCCCAAGACCGCATGAAGCCAATCGGTCTCGAGACCGCATGGAGTCACACGGTCCCAAGACCGCATGAATACAACTGGTCCCTAGACTGCATGGAGTCAAACAGTCCCAAGACCGCATGAAGCCAATGGGTCTCGAGACCGCATGGAGTCACACGGTCTCAAGACCGCATGAAGCCAACTGGTCCTGTGACCGCATGGAGTTCAAACGGTCCCAAGACCGCATGAAGCCAACCAGTCCCGAGACCGCATGGAGTTCAAACGGTCCCAAGACCGCATGAAGCCAACCGGTCCTGAGACCGCATGGAGTCAAATGGTCCCAAGTAGCACCTGAAGCCAACCGGTCCCAAGACCGCATGAAGCCAAACGGTCCCGAGACCGCATGGAGTTCAAACGGTCCCGAGACCGCATGGAGTCGAACGGTCCCGAGACCGCATGAAGCCAAACGGTCTCAAGGTCCAAACGGTCTTGAGGTCCAAACAGTCTCGAGGTCCAAACGGTCCTGAGATCCAAACGGTCTTGAGGTCCAAATGGTCTCCAAACCGTTTGGACTTCACTTAAGGCCTATAAATAAGACCCTAAGGGTTCTTCACCAGGCATCAAGTTTCAGACGCCCAAAGGCTTCCTCAATCATTCCAGAGCTCTTGCTACTTCCATCCTCCACCCTGGGGCTGCCGGTCTGAGACCCATACTCCATTTTGAAGCTGCTTTCTCCTTCTTCGCCAAAGAAGGTGG
The DNA here is from genome assembly GCA_963693085.1 of Alisma plantago-aquatica. Lineage (NCBI taxonomy): Eukaryota > Viridiplantae > Streptophyta > Magnoliopsida > Alismatales > Alismataceae > Alisma > Alisma plantago-aquatica. The sequence goes on along the minus strand of OY856413.1, from coordinate 1,083,642,426 downwards.
GAAGGGAAGATCTCATCATCGTGCAACCTTTGAAGACTGGTGGATCGTTGCTCTCTCTCCAAGGGGTTGACCTTCCAATCTCCTTCATGGGGATGATGCTCTCTCTCTCTCTTCTTGCCTCCTTCTTTGTCCTAGTCATGAGCGAGTAGTCTCTTTCACTAGGGTGCGGGGAGTAGCCCCGCTACCAATGTTTTCATATCATGCAAATGTAATCCATATCTTGTAATATAGAGTTCTTATCTTTTTCAGTTCGACATCAAACGATTAATGAATGCATGTTGCTTGATCTCCAACTTGTGTTATCCTTTATCTTTTAGTATGAATTGTCTACGTTTGTACTATTAGATTCGAAACTCGTTTGTATGTTGTTTCTTGGTGCATGTATCCACCATGCATCTGTTTCGGTATCTAGAAGTGTATCTCAAGAAGTGGAGTAAACTCACTACCATCTGTTGTACTTTCATACTATGAAATGGAATCAGTTGACGTATGGAAGTGCAAGATTGGTAAATCGAGGAACACACTTTGTGAGGGGAATGATGCAAAGTAATGTGACCATTTGTTCAGGAATGGCTGGCTTTGTAACACTCCCGCACTTCTCGTAGTTAGTTCTCCGAAAGGAAGCTAAGTCTACAAGGATACTAACTGACTAGACTCTTTTGCAGGTTATGTTTTTTGCCTTGCATGTGTTGATCCATGTGTAGTGGTGGTGAAAAACCGATCACACCCTAGTGATCTTTTATCATAGTTTAACTCATAGATTTACTTGCTTTCTTTACTTTACCTAAAACAACCAAATCAACCTTTTGATCTAAATACCAGCTACTAAAGAGATTAAGTGAAATTATTACGTTTTCCATCTTGTTGGCAACAACAAGACCGTTGTCTTGAGGATTCGACCCTTAACTATACTACGATAAGACTTCCACGTATCTTAGCATACGTGGGTGGAGTTCTCTATCTAGTATAAGCAAGGCTAAACTTAAAGACTTACAATCTTTAGGATTTTTAGTGGTGCACACAATTCCACGTGAGTTGAAGCTCCATCACTCAAGCATTAATCTCTGTTACTCAAGCATTATGTGATAGTTACTCGAGCATAAATCTAGGTTACTCAAACATTACTATCGGTTACTCAAACATTCTGTAATAGTTAGTCAAGCATTAATCTCAGTTACTCAACATTAATGTCGGTTACTCAAGCATTTCGTAATAGTTACTCAAGCATTAATTTCAGTTACTCAAACATTACTATCAGTTACTTAAGCATTACTCTCGGTTACTCAAGCACTACTCTCGGTTACTCAAGCAATATGTGATAGTTACTTCAGCATAAATTTCAGTTACTCAAGCATTACTCTCGGTTACTCAAGCACTACTCTTGGTTACTCAAGCATTATGTAATAGTTACTCAAGCATAAATTTCAGTTACTCAAGCATTACTCTCGGTTACTCAAGCACTACTCTCGGTTACTCAAGCATTATATAATATTTACTCAATCATAAATTTCACTTACTCAAGCATTACTCTTGGTTACTCAAGCATTAATCTCGGTTACTCAAGCATTATGTGATAGTTACTCGAGCATAAATATCAGTTACTCAAACATTACTATCGGTTACTTAAACATTCTGTAATAGTTACTCAAGCATTAATCTCGGTTACTCAACATTAATGTCGGTTACTCAAGCATTTCATAATAGTTACTCAAGCATTAATTTCAGTTACTCAAACATTACTATCAGTTACTCAAGCATTAATCTCGGTTACTCAAGCATTACTCTCAGTTATAAGCATTATGTGATAGTTACTTGAGCATTACCTTGTTGTTCAACTTTTCCCGCTTTGCTGCGTGCAGATTCTTTCTTCTCAGCTGCTCTATTGACTCCACGACCAGCAGTAGCAACATTACTGTGCTTTGCACTTTTTGATGGAGGTTTGATCCATGGGGGAGCTGTAACCCCTCTTTTTTTCCCTTTCTTATGTGTCTTAGTTGTTTGAGGAGTCTCAGCAGCAAGCCCCTTCTCCATTTCCGCAGCTTCTTCTTTCCCCTCTTTTTCTGCTTCGGTGGCCTAGGTAGTCTCTTTCTTATCCTCTTTCAGAGTTGTCAGAGTAGTCTGGTCGTGTATTTCCCTTTCTGTCGGCGATGCTGATTTATCCGCTTCTTCTCCCTGTTTGTCCATCTTCTCATCGGCTTGAAACTGTTGTATTTTGAAGTCATCGTCGTCGTCTATTTCCACCATTGTCTGTATGTTCTTCCTCCACAGAGGCATAATCAACGATTTCCGTGACGCTTTCTTCATCCTTGTCATCTCCACGAATGGATGAAGGAGCGATTGGAGGAGTTTACGACGGAGGAGGAGGTATGCGAGAACGGGAGGGCGACGATCTGCGGTTTTGCTTCTGTGGGGACGGCGCGACGAACTGGGGTTTTGCTTCTATGGGGACGGCGCGATGAACTGGGGGTTTGATTCAGTGGGGACGGTGATGATTTGTGGTTCGCGAGTTGCTCTCTCCGCGTGCCAATCTCTTTTTTTCCGCTTTTCTCCGCTCCGCAACTGCTGCCGGGTAGCGTAAACTTGTTACCCGCGCGAGTAACGAATACTAACTCATATATATATATATATATATATATATATATATATATATATATATATATATATATATATATATATATATATATATATATATGTATGTATATGTATATAAAGTCAGACAAGAATACACTGTAGTGTACAGAATGCACCAGACACTTCAATGGTGTTTGGCTATCTACCTCATATTTTTGTGAAATCTAATCCATCAAACTTAATTATTGCAATATTCGTAGATCACATACAAAATTTGAGCCCATTTAGATGATTCTAAGTCACTCATCTAAGGACCAAAAAATCGACCCATTAAACTAATTTGAAATGCATAAATATTGTCCCATTTAGATGCAAGACCAATAAGTGTCCAAATGAGTAGAAATTTATTATGAGTGATGTTCTTAAGATTTCTTAGAAGATCAATGGTTTAGATTTTTATAATAACTATTTTATGATGGAAAACAATTCAGGCGTATAGTGCCTCTGGTACAATCAAGTGTATTCTAGCTTCACTATCTCTCTCTCTCTCTCTCTCTCTCTCTCTCTCTCTATATATATATATATATATATATATATATATATATATATATGTGTGTGTGTGTGTGTCTATATATGTATATATATGTATGTATATATACATATGTATATGTATATGTGTGTATATATATATAAATATATTATATATGTGTGTATACACTACTACAGAAATGGCTTATAAAGTCACTTTTCAAGGTGTCGGTTGTATACATAAATCGACACCTAAACTCTACAGTGTCGGTTGATAATATAAACCGACATCCAATCTATGAAGGGCGACCAGACACGGGTACCGCTTTTATTAAGTGTCGGTTACTTATTAAAAAATCGACACCTAAAAGTAACCGCCAAAAATAAAATTTCCAGCGAAAAATTGCCTCTAAAAATTGACATACAGCGTCGATTTTTAATGGAGGAACCGACAAGTAAAGCTTTTCTGTGAGACAAAAATTTGTACAATTTTAGTGGTCAGTTTTGTGACAATAACCGATGTTGTTGTGTTTTCACGCTATTAACCGTGAAAATTTTCACCTCCCTTTAGTGTCGGTGTTTTGTTGTAAACCGACAATAAAAATATTCATTGGCGGTTTTTAAAAAACTGACACCTAATGTTAACTTAAATCGCGCAAAAGAGCCCGACTCTTCCCCTTTCTCTGTTTCATTCATTCTCGTGCTCAGGGTTTGGTCCTCCAACGATTTCTCTTCCGCCCGGTGCCGCTCCTCGCCTGCTTCTCTCCCTTCCGTCGATGCTCCTCGCCGGTGCTACTCGCCACCTGCTGCTGTAGTTTCATGCCACCGCCTGCTGCTGCAGTTCCTCGTTGGTGCCGCTCGCCGCCTGCTGCTGCAGTTTCTCGCCGCCGCTCCTCGCCGCCGCCCTCTCCTTCTCTGCTCTGCCGGCGCCCTCTCCTTCTCTGCTCGACGTCGGCACCTCTCCTTCTCCACGTTGCTACCAACAGTAGGCCTCCTTTCTTCTTCTTCTTCTTCCTTCTCCCTCTCCTTACCAATAGCAACCACGGCCGTGGCTGTGTTGGTCGACCACACGGTCGTGCTACCCAACACGGCCGTGTGGTTGGCCAACACAGCCACGGCCATGCCAGCCCACACGAATGTGGTTGATGTTGGTTATTTATGTACTGATTTTGTTATGATTTAATCATCTACTTAATGTTCTAATCATGTTCTATGATAAGCCTTAGTTAATTTAATATGCATACTTTGTATGTAAGACATAGTAATCGGGTACTGCTGTATATCCAAGTAAATTACATGTAACTAATCATGACATAGCTAGATTTTAGAATGCATACTTTGGTTAAATGTACTGCTGTAATTTTTTATCAAGTGATGATATGTAAATGTAGCAATAAGTTAGTAAGGTATCAATGATAAGTCTGCTGTAATGTGATGCAAAATAGTTATTGTATCATGCATATCTTAATACTTTTTTGTTTTATAGTTGTATAGGGTATTTTATGTGTGACAAGTCTATTGTTCAATAGTTTAGCTATAATCATTGTTTTATAGTTGTGTTATAAAGTATTTGGGTGTTTAGTATGGTTATTTAGGGTGTTTAGATATGTATAAAGGTTCCAAAAAGTATAGTATATATATGCATACATGTGCATTTTTTTTTATAAAATTGTATAGAAAATCAAAACTCATTCTTGGTGAGAATCCTAATCACCCTTCTTGCTTAATGATGAACTGTAATGCACACATGTGACATGCTTGGAATGTAAATGATGAACTTTTCCCTAAATTGCCAATCATGCTTTTAAAGACATCAATAATCACCCTAACTTGAAGAACTAGGATTTTAGGTATAAGAATGAAAACACATTATTTGTTGGCCTAGAAATCCATCCAAGATTTACTCATTAGGAGTAAATCTTGGATAGTCCCCGGTTTGGGACTGTTCTTGAACACCTAATCTCGCTTAGGATGTAAGTGTATAATGTGTATTGGGTTTTCAAGAAAATTTTGGCAGCATTTCCCCGTTTGTTCTGTAAGTACATATGTACTTGGAGAACAGCAGGGAAATGCTGCCGAAATTTTCTTGAAAACCCAATACACATTATACACTTAGTAGTGAGATTAGGTGTTCAAGGATGGGATAGGTGGTACATGTACATTTATTATATATAAGAATGACATCACATGTATTTGTTAACCCTAGACCGTAATATTGTTGTAATATATACTTGTTTTCTCTTTGATTATAGAGCTTTACAATTTTGTTGTGATATATACTTTGTTGTAATAATGTGAACTTTACAATGTGAGCTTTACACTTTGAATTACTACTTTACAATGTGAACTTTACAATTTGAATGTGAATTTGCAGATGGCTGACCATTCTCCTGATGACCGTGCTGATGACTACCGTGAGGGTGAGGACATCAATGCGCCGCCTCAGAATGTAAGTTTTAAAAATATATCATATATTTATATCTATATGTCCATTTATAGTTATATCTTGTAAATGTGAATTATTTTGTCAAATTTTAGGTTGATGATGCAGAGGTACCATCTGAAGCACTTGAGGCACTTGATCAACAACACCAAAAAGTTGACAAGAGAAGGGGTATCACTATGATGAAGAAGTTAATTGCGCAAAAGGGCAATGGACCCAAACTTGTTGTGGATTTCGATAATGCAGGAAATGCATGTGGTGTGAATCGCAATTCATTTATTTCATATCTTGGGTTTGTTACTCGTAGCCATTGCGGTTGTCGCTTAGATTCTTGGCATAAAGTTTCTAAGGAGAAGAAAGATTTAATATGGAGGGATTTATGCGTGAGTTATTATTAATTTGCAATTCTATTTTGTAGATTACTAAATTTTTGGATACTAGTTAATAGCAATTCTATTTTGCAGAGTATATTTGAATTGGATGAAAAGCTGAATCGTAAATGCGTGATGCAACGTTGTGGGAGAGTCCTAAGGAACTATAGGACAAATCTCACTAGAGAATACATAAAAGAAGCCGACAAGAGGAAGAATACAGCCACTGAATAGTGGAACTTCCTGGACAAAGAAGAATGGGATGCGTTTGTCTCTTCAACACAAACTGATGAATTCAAGGTATTAGGCGTCAGTCTCAATCTTATTAATTAATATATGTTGTATTCACTTATTCAAGATTAACATTTAGTGTTACTAACCAAATCATTAATTTGCATACTAACTAGGCCCTTAGTGAGGTACAAAGATCAAGGCATGCACTGAATGTGCATGACCACAGAATGGGTCCAAAGGGGTATGCATGTGTTTGCCAAAGACTACAGGGTGAGTCTACTGCTGCTCAGTCTGCTGCTACTCAGGAGTCCTCTACCATAGGTAGCACACCTCTGCCTCGCCATGATGTCTGGATAGATGGGAGGCAAAATAAGAAGGGAGAAATAACTAAGGCCGCAACTGCTGAGGCGGCTGCAGAAATGGTAAAATACAACTCTTACAGCAATCATTCGAATATTGATTATTTGTGTTGTTTACTTAAGTACAAATTTTTGTTTTGGCGATTAGCGGGAGCTGCACGAGCTGAGGAAACAAGGAAAGTTCATCCCTGAGGGAACAAAGGATGAATTGACAGTTTCTCTGGGTAACCCAGAGCGTCCTGGACGTGTTAGGGCTGCAGGCGCTGGTGAGGGCATCAAATCTTTTTCTGGGTCATCCCAGCGCAAACATGTCCCAAAAGCGGGACTTTCACAAGAAGAGGTAACATGTTCTTTCTTTATAATGTTACTGTAAAAGAGAATTCAAAAATTAGAATTTGACGTTTCTTTTATCCATGTATAGGTGGATAAGCTATTTGACAGGAAACTCAAAGAAGCAATGAAAAAGTGGCAGGCATCTTAGACTGCCACTTACCAGACAATACCTACTGCAGACTCTACTTCTACTCCTACTGCAGAGGTTGGGAGTAATCATGTAGAACCACCACCTAGCACATCTACTGTAAGTATTTTTATGACATAGTAACTAGTTTTTTAATTCAAGATGATACGTATATATGAAATTGTAGTCGTTTCAAAAAAAGATGATATGTATATATGTATATAACATTCTTTACACAAAAATTTGTAGGGGTTGAAACCATGTCGTCTAAAAAGTAAAGAATATGTCGTCGCAGAGGCGTCGGCTTACCCGTCCCTACCAGGGAAAACGTGTCACGGGTCTCCAGTACCAGCTGGTTGGATTCGGGTGAGCCTGATACATATATTCCCCCAGTGGATGGATCTTCCACTGCCATATGCCCACCCAGATTGTGAAACTCTTGGTGATGCAGTAGGCGGAGTGATATTGTGGCTAAAAGCGTATGTCTTCTTTATTGATAAGGTATGGTAAATTTACATTACGTTCAATTGTTAGTGTGTGTATATGCTGGTAGTTGATCTGAAATTATATATATATACATGTTAAAAAGAAGACACCCACAACATCTAGGCCTCCACTTCCACCTCCTGCATTACCTAGTTGGGTTCCACAGGACCTACCTGTCTCGTTAGGTCCTAACTGTAGGGGTATGGCAGTATGGTTAGGGGAACATGATATAAACTCCCCTATAACTGTTTCTTCTTATTCAGATTCTACAGGTCAGTCATACGAAACAAAACTATTTATACTAGATATATTGGAGTTGTTTCGATATGATTGGCTAAATACATCTGTGATAGAGCTATGGATAAGGTGAGATATTCTTTATACATCCATATACCTTGTGTATGATCTGGTGATCTGGTTTCTTATTTATTAATGCATGCGTAATTAATACATATTTTGTAGCTACTTAGACAACATATGTGTAGATTTTGGATTCAAACATTTAGGGTTTTTTATTCCATCCTTGATTAGTCTAGTAGCTAAAGACCCTACATCAGTTCAACAATACTGCTGTGAGTCTTTTTCAAATTTTGCTGTAAAAAAGAAGACAGTGATAATGGCTCCATTCAATGTAGAGTAAGTTTACTTTGCTTATTATAATTTGGACTTAAGAAAATTACATTTTATTGTGGATTTTGAGTTATTAATTTTTAACTTGTTTTCCTCTAGGGGTAGGCATTGGGATTTATTGGTTATTACCCCCAAGACGTTCACTGTGTATTATCTAGATCCTAAGGGGGGTAAATTGAATACAAGATTTGGACACATAATGAAAATGGAAATATTTCGGTGAGAAATATTTCATTTTTCATATCCGTTAACATATGTTATTACATTACTATTTAATTGCAATGTTTTGTGTTACATTAACATGTAGGGGTTTTGAGGAGTACAAAAAGGCTAGAGGAAAGGTCCCCACGAAAAAGAACCAGCCAATAATTTGGAAGAACGTGCAAGTAAGTTCCCGACTGCAATATATGTATATATTATTTATGTGAACAATGCTTAATTAGTTGTATTTTTTAATATTTTGTATGTTTGAATTTATAGTGTGCTACACAAGACAACGAATGGGCATGTGGATACTATGTCATGTGATATATGCACATGATTATCAAACATGCCGTACTGGATATCGAATGTATTGCTCAGGTATTATATAGTCTCATTAGATAATATGATCGAAATATATCAATCTTATTTATAGCTCATTAATTATATATATACATCATTCTCTTTACAGGTGTTTAAAGCTGACCCCATTACATGAAAGGACTTACCAAATGTTAATGCTCCCTATACAATGGGAGAATTAAATGAAGTAAGAGAAGAATGGGCAACAACCATACAATTAGTGGGGGCTTTAAAATATAATTAGGATCCTGATAGTGAATAATGACTAAACAATGATACTTTGTAAATGAATTTCTGAATTATAATATATGTGTGAATGTTTCTACATGTCTGGATGTTTCTACATGTGTCTAAGTGAAAATGAATGAAAGTGTTGGTTGCTATATGAATGTTTCTACATGTGTGAATGTGAATGAATGGAACTACAGATTGCTAGCATGTGTGAATGTTTATAAATGTGTGAAAATAAAATGGAACTGCAGGTTGCATTGCTAAATGCATGTGATACTTTTTTATTGTTAATTTTGCAGGTTTGCGGCCTGTTGTCGGCTGATATCAATGGATGTCATAAAACCTACAGTTCATAACTGAACTGAACATGTTTCTCATCCTGTGACCAGCCACAGTAGGTCTGCAGACTGACAGGAAAAAAAACCAATAGGCGTCGGTTATTTGTAAATAACTGACACATAATGATATAGTGTCGATGTTCCTACAATAAACTGATGTCTATGTCCTTAACACCACGGCCATGCTGGACAGCACGGCCGTGGGGTGAAGATATATGGTGTCAATTTTTTACTTATAACCGACACTGATAGTGCCCAAGATGGCACCCTTTCTGTGGTGTGAAGGGTTTGGGTGTCGGTTTTCCCACAATAAACCGACGTCTATTTCCTTAACACCACGGCCGTGCTGGACAGCACGGGATATATGGTGTCGGTTTTTTACTTATAACCGACACTGATAGTGCCCAAGATGGCGCCCTTTCTGTGGCGTGAAGGGTTTGGGTGTCGGTTTTTAACTAAGAACCGACGCCTATAGTCCCATGATGGTGCATTTTCGGTGGCGCGCGAAGAGTTTGGGTGTCGATTTTGGAACCGACGCCTGATGGGTGGACTTTTAGTGTCGCCCACATAGGTGTCGCTTAGAAACCGACACTAAAGGCTTTAAATAACCAACACGAAAGGTAGGTTCTGTAGTAGTGATATGTGTGTATATATATAAATATATTATATATATATATATTATATATATATATATACGATATGATATATCTATAATTTACATGTCTCAACCTAAAAGAGGTTATATTGTAGATGTGTAGCATGGTTATGGCCAATAGGTAATATTTTTGTGTGGTTGGATGGTATGGTTTTATTCTTGGTTGTCTCAGTCTGCGTACCGAACCTCTACCTCCTTCTTCCCAATGTAAAGTTAATTATTTTCTACCTTTACTCCCTTAGAATGTAACTCAAGGTTTCTCTTTATAAAATATAAAAAGTAGCAACATGATAGTTTCCTTTCTTACAACGACAAAGAAGATGATCATTGCCAAACAAGATGACCAATTTGTGGGATGAGCTGACCGTCTTGAAGACCTTGGAGGACAAAATGATGAAAATAGACAACCGCCTGGTGGACCCAACCGACGATTTGGAAGGAGTTCAAAAATCAGTTAGATAGGATGCTGGACAATCATCCCACGAGGCTCAACCGACCATTTGGAAGGATTCCAAACATCGGTTGGATAGGAGTATCGATGAACCGGCCATGAGGTGAGACGACCGGTTCAAGGGTTTGAACCAGTCTACCCAGATTGGCAAGCACAAATTTACACCAACAACAGGTTCATACATATGATGTGATGATTGACATAGGTAGTAGTAATGGCTCTAAGGAATTATAATATACATGGGCATAACCATTGATTTTTGTTTATATTGCATGTTTACTTTGTGGGATATAGTATGCGTATGATACATACTATATATGTGGTGATTGGATACAATATATGTATATATATGATATATATACATCCCTAAACCAAACATATTGTGTCTAAGATGCTTTCCAATGGAAAACCACATGAAACACTTGTTCGACTTAGTGCAACTTACACCTTAATGTAGTGCGCCGTCTGCCTTGTGGAAGTGTGTTGTTAGTAATATAGGTTCTGCCTCTGTGGGGTGCATTATTATGGTGTTGTCTATTGGGTAAGGCTTAACTGCTGCTTTTAGAGCATCTAAGCCTAGAATCATATAAATGGTTGTGTTAAGGAGTTGCGCATATTGTCTATCAAGAATTGCAAATGATGGAATTGGAAGAAGTTGCCTACCTTGGTAATTAACTATGTTTTGCGACATTGGTTGGGTCATAGTTGAATTATCTTGAATCTTGTTCATTAGAAAATTATTTTTCTGACAATTTTTCAAATTAATACTTGAGGGTTACCAATTTGAACAAAATAATGTGAATGATAATTAATTATAGACCTAATTATTATCACACCAATTTTAATCAAATCAAATCAAATGAAAAATGTGTTTTGACAAAATTGCAAATTCTTTTATAGAATCAAATGGAAACAAACAACAATCACTTAACTATACGATCAATCCTTGAGAAGGACGAACTTAATGGGAACAACTTCCATGATTGGTTTAGGATGTTAAGAATCATTCTCATATAGGAGCACAAGCTCTATGTCCTGGAGACTCCAGAACCAGAAGAACCTCCTCAAAATGCACCTAGGGATGTCAAGGATGTTTACAAGAAGCATATTGAATATGTCGTGGATGTCATGTGTCTGATTCTATGCTCCATGAACTACGAGTTGCAGAGGTAGTATGAGAACATGGATGTGATTGAGATGGCCACACATCTCAAGAACATGTTCTAAGATTAGGCAAAATAAGAGAGATATGATGTCTCCAAGGCAATGTTCAAATGTAACTTGGCAGAAGGAGATCCAGAAGGTCCTTATGTGCTCAAGAGCATTTGGTATGTGGTGAACCTTGCTACATCGGGATTCCCCTTAGTTCAAGAGTTTTCCACAGGCGTGATTTTATAGTCTCTACCTGAGTCATGTAGTTAGTTTTTCATGATCTACAACATGAACGACTGAAACAAAATGTTGATAGAGTTGTTGGGCATGTTGAGAACAACTGAGGGACCGATGAAGAAAGACAATCCCAAGTATGTGACGGTGATCAACAAGACAAAGGAGAAGTCTAAATGCAATGGTAAACCTATCAAGGGTTCTAGATCTATGTAGGGGCCTAAGTCTTCATATCTCAAAGCAAATGGAGGTGTGAAGAAAAGATAAAAATGTCACCATTGTTAACAACCTGGGCATTGGAAAAGAAATTGCCCACTATGGTTAGAGGAACTAAAGAAGAAGAAGGAAGGAACTAAGTTTTTCACTTCAGGTGTAAATGTTATAAAATAAATTTAATTATATCTTTATTTGGTTTATGATACCAAACAGAGACTTGACATACTTGATGTGCATGATCTAAAAAGAAGTAAAAGCCTTCATGGAAGGACAACGGTGGACAAGGCAGAGCAAGTGTTGTAGAAGCTTTGGTCTACATTTAAATTTATCTTAGCCTGATGGGTATGTAATAATGTTAATAGAAATGCTATTTCATTGCCAAGAAACTAGAAACATTTATTTTAAATCATCTTGTATGACAATGTTGATGAATCAATAAAGTGAGATATTAATGTTTTTATTTCAAAAGATATGATCTTTCATGACAGTGCCCAAATATATAATGATCTTTACTTTGAAATAATCTTGGATAAATTTGTCAATGTTAATAATAAAGGATTATAATTGATAAATCAAGTTTATCATTATACCTAGTCACCTTAGATGCATATATAAGAAATGCATATCTAGAATTTATATTGATGTTGATCTAGACTCCCTTGGTTGTTCAACCTAAGGTAATATTCAATTCTTGCTTGTGCATAACGTGACATAACATCCTACACTAGATCTAGTGGGAGGATAAGTCTTCCATGAGACCTCATACATATGATGCATGAAGATCTTATGGAATGAATGCTACTGATAATCGTTTATACTTCATTTCATTTATTGATATTATGTTGATATGTACAGAGTAAAATAGAAACAAAAATCTCTTGAAGTGTTAAAGGATATTATAAATGGAGTATGACTTTGATGAAAGTATTAAGAAACTTTGATGAGATCAAATGTCAAAATACTTTGCATCAAGATCTTGAGAACCTTCAGGAAACAACTATGATAATGTATCACAAGTCAATCTGAACATAATGATGTGTCAAAATGAAGGAATTATACCATGATGGGTCATGATATAATGATTAAAATTAGTCTTATCTTCTTATATCCTCATAAATGTAAAGCTATCACTAAATGATGTACCATCTAAATGGTTTATTAGACATTATATATGATATATTTGGGAATGTCCCAATATGTCTAATTATTTGAAACCTACATTGAGAAAGTAGTTTCTTATTTATCAATAAACCATGACAACTGAATATTACTATTAATCCCAATCCAATAACAAAAGTGTTTTGTTACTAGTATAACTGAGTTCCTAAAGAATCAGTGCGAGTAATAGTAGAATTCAAAATGTTCAAAACAAAGAGGTACAATGAGAACTAAAAGAATCACAAGATGTTGTGGAATCTCAAGTTCATTATGTAACACACAAAAAATAGTTCTAGTAGAATATGTCATAAATTTAGGATTGTGAAACCAATGGCACATACAAGTTGGTCATGATAATATGAGCCAACTAGTTAACTAGAAACTAAAGAGTCCCATAATCTAATTAATTATGGAGTCCATGTAAACTAAAAAAGTATGAACTTGATAGTACTCCCTAAGGGATAAAACCCAAAAGGTGAACATATGGTCTTATGGAAAAGACCTACATGGATTACATAAAAAGACAAATTTGTTGATAAGTTTTTCAAATTTGTTCAAGTTGTTGAACATGATAGAAATTCCTTGTCATTTGTCATGCTTGTTCTTATTGTTAAAATAGACTAAGAGATTTACCACATGAAGATGAAACTGGGTTCCTAAAGGGAATACATCACATGATGTATACGTGACACAACCTAAAAGGTTTCATAACTTCAAGAATGAAAACAAAGTCTATAAACTACAAAGTTCAATCTAGGATTGAAACAAGCATTTCAGAGATGGGATCTTTTGACCTGACAAGATGGTCAAAGAGTTTGACTTGAATCAAGATAAAAGATGAAATATATGGTTAAAAATGATTTAGTGGAAGAATATATGGATATTCCACATATTATGAGTAATAATATCTCAATATTTTTATTATTGATATCTGGCATGAAAAACCCCTTCAACGATGAAGAATACAATGAACATCTTACGAGATAAGAATCAAGACATATGAGATAGTTCTTGAACGTTTATCAATGGAAGTTTTAAGCACATGTAGTAGCAAAGTGTTGAAGTAGTTCAATAGTGAAGGATTCAATGAGAGAGAATCCAAATTAGTCTCTCATAGACCAAATGTTTGAATTCTTATGAAGAATGGAAATGACATGATTAAGACGGCATAGGCTGTAGCAATGGATCTATCATGAATGCTATATATGTACTTATTGTAAATAATCTTGTATGTATTGGACATTAGAAGATGATAGTAAATTCTAATAATGATTATTGGAAAGTCATTAAAGATATTCATTACTACATGAAAAGTACCTAAGGATATATTGCTAGTAATTCAAGATATAAATAAAGAAAGAGTAGGATGTAAAGGGTTACATAAATGCAAGTTTCAATAACGACAAAGTGATTGCAATAAAATAAATCTTATTAGTTTTAAGGGTTCCAAACTAATAGCTATTAATTCTATTCTACAATTGAAGCCAAGTATACTTGTGTTATGAACACAGAATGATACTATACATATCTAGAAGTTCATATGATGACTTAAAGATGTTCCAACCATTAATGGCTCAGTAGTGATATTGTGACAATAATGGAGCTACTAGTTAGGTAAGTAATATCAGAAACCATATTATGGCAGTTCCATCTCATATGATAAATCATACAACAAAGAGATAAAGAAACATGTAATACATCGACTATAAGAAAAGTGTTTCTAACCTACTAAATTAGCACTAGTATAGTAGAAACATGGTGGACATGTTTAGATCACTAATAATATGATTCTTGGGTGATTGGTTCGAAGTGCAAGTGGGATTTTGTTGGTAAGGTATGCCCATAGAGACAATCATGTGATGATTGACATGGAAGATAGCATAGAGGATTTGATTGATAATCATAAAGGAAAGCTTTCAATTCATTCTTCTTCACTCAGTAATGAGATAATGAGGAAACATTATGAATGTCTAAAGAATAACAATACTCAATGAAACATATATTCAAGCATGTGACTTGGAGAATGAGATCATACATATGCTAAGGCTATGTACATTCTTAATTTGTCCCTAGTCAGTTGTTACTGTGGAAGGTAGATAGACCACTAACACATAAGACTAGAGTGTCAATTGGTTGATGATTGAGTCTCATTGGTCATGATATGAAAATATCAAACCAAGCTCACAAATACATGTTAGGAACAATGTATCAGATAGACCCACCTTGAGAGTGACACATGGAAAGAAAGATTGGTAGTCGTAGTCATCTCTCATAGTGAATGTGGTATTTGTGATTCTTAGATTTGAAATCAGTGCCCTCGTCACATGCCATTGGGTACACTTTGACATCATCAAATGCAGTTCTGAAACGTGGGTTGTTGTAACAGTGATGATTGGGCAACTTTTGCACATGGGGATAGATTGTTAGTGATAAAGATGGGATATTTTCCTCCTACTGGAGTATGATGTCCTGGACACTTGATAGGTGAGACTGAAAAATGCATGTGCATGCACATGTGGACCAATATATGATATTGAGGTCATATTATCTCAAACAATCTGCTCTTGGTTCAAGGAACATGGGTTGAATGTTGAGTGGGTGACGAGTCCATGACTTAAGTTTACTCCAGATATTACTGACAAAGGAATTATACAATCACTACAAAACCTCACACTAATTGTAGGTTGAAGTTGTTCTCCAACATTCAATTCACTTGGGTAGTACTCATGTGAGACTAGGAACCACTCTTTTCTTGTGAAGTCATGAGGTACTTATGAAAAATCACTACCAATATGATATGGGACGTATAGGGTCACACACATAGGAACTCATGTAGAAGTGGAGTTTAATCTTGAATGATGATTGGATTGATTACTAAAGTGTATAGGGATTCAATTCACACAATAGATTGGCTGACTGCACTGCCAAATGATAATCTCATAGGATGAAATGGTTGTTTGGGGTGCAAGTGTGTGTCCCAATTGTTGAGGCAGCTATTAAGGTTGCTAGGTTGATCAAAAATTGAATTGGCTATTGTATGCCCAAACTGAGGGGTGAACTGACCGGTTCAATTTTTTAAACCAACCGGTTTGACTCGGCTCACCAGACGGCCGTCTGGTTGAGCGAGATGACTGTCTCGCATGTGTGAGATCTCTCAGTTATTCCAGAGGAAGGTTTTAGATACTTTATGAAATTGTTTCTATTTCACAATACTTTTGGTGCAATGAATTAATGTTTAGCATTAACATGAATTGATTTTCTAATTTCATCTGTAATTGGGAAACTATCGAACTACCATGTGGCAGTGTGAGACAACCATCTCATATGACCAGAGAATCGTTTGGGTCACCAGAAGACCTCTTGTGATTTACAGGTTGTGAAAATTCAAGATTTTCTTGATCCCTTCCACTCCCGCACAAATCCCGAACAGCCTAGGAACCATGTCCCTAACCCCACCTATAAATAGAGGGGTATTGTGGGTTTCCAGAAGAACAATGTAACACAGACAATTGTGAACTTGTTGCTCGGAAAATTGTTGTCCTTTGGTTGTGGTAACCAAGAGAGCCAAAACAAATCCTACCTGACTAGGGAGGGATAGCTATGGGATAGAACAACTGAGGATCATTGTTTTGGGAGAGCAAGTTGATGACTAGTATGCCAACGGGAGGGACAACTCCTTATTGTCTTCTCTAGTTGAAAGACATGAGTTCTAGTTGGTCTGTGTGGACTATTCTAGAGGCAGCAGTCCTTTGGCTACTTCTAGGAGAGTAAAGTTGGCCTATAGTCTGTGGTGAGACCTAAGGAGTCACTGCATAAGCTATCTTGTTCATTTTTCATTGGGAAGACTAGGAGCTGCACTTCCACTGTCCAAGATCAACTAGGTGATAGTTACATTGAAGTGAGTTGTTGTTGTTGGACTTGCTCCAGGACCAGGTATAACTCGTCAAACCATCCTTCCTATTTCATAGTAGTTGATGCGATCTTGCTATTATGGGAATACAGATAGATAGATGTTTTGTTTCCACTGCTATACTCTATGCCTGTATTTCCCAACCATGGTGTGTGAAACAACAACTTTCATGCCCAGAGTGGGTTTGATCCAATGCAAGATGATAATACATCGAAGGTTGTCGTCATGTGACCATTCTTCTTCATTGTCTTTCTTGCTTGTATCTGATTTAAAATTGAGGAAGCAGTAGGTGGAAGGATGGTGGTAGTTATTGATGGAAGTGGGGCATCTTCGATCGTTCCTCCTTCAAGGATAGTTCATTGAGCCTTAGTGGAGAAGAGGTTGGTGATGAAGATAATTGATGGAAATAGTCTATGAATGTCTTCCATGGTTTGAGTGTTGAGTTCATCAACCTAGAGGCTAAAGAACATATGCCTTGAGAGGGAGGTTGGAGCATTGTTTTTAAAGGATAAGGGTTTTCCCTCTCTAAAAGAATCCAAAAGTGATGGCATTTGACATGATGAAGACAAGGAGTAGCGTGATTCCTAGTATTTTAGTGGGTGGGTGGAGTTAGATCTTTGTTTAAAGTAGTCTACAGTTTTAGCCGTTAACGACATTTTTTATTTCAATACTTGTTAAATGTTGAATTTCCATTGGTAGATGCACATATGAACGTCATTTGTTGATGCACTTGTGTTTCAAATGGTTGGTGTCTTTGTCATTTACATCATCATAGTTTTCATCTATAGGAGATGTAGTATCTTCATCATATGACAAACATGATTCTCTTAGGTAGGTAAAGTAAGGGTTTTTCTCAATTGGTAGTGTATGCATTCTCACTATAAGGCGGTGTAGTATTTTCAATGGTCATTGGTGAGCATGATTTTTCATTAGTTCCCAACCAATGCAAAGGAAAAATAATGCAAATTTACAATGTTGCATACTGAAACACACCATTGGGGGTTATTGAAATACATCAATGAGCATCACTTGATGAAGTTTTTGAGAGATCAAATCATCAACCAATATAGAGACATTTCAACAAAAATTCTATCCAATATCAAATATTTCTTTTGGTATGTTAGTTGGTTAGTGAGGGCACCAATCTATGCTAATGTGTAGGGATTTAAGCTCAAACCTAACATGAAAACTAAGGAATTGGATCAAAATATTACACATTATCAAGAAAGTTAAGAAAACTTGATCGAATCTAAGAGGAAGATGAATGTAAAACTAATATAAAAGTATATTTAAGACTAGGATGAATATGCATTCAACAACACGCAGACCCAACAGAACTTAATCAAAAGATTTACCACCTTTTGTTTGATGTTGAACATTGTGTTGAATTCACTGATAACTTCCAATGGGGCATTATTGATTATTTTTTATATTTCCTTAAGTCTATTCCATTAGTTTTTGTGTGTGATTATTCTTGGACTATTGTAAATAATAGTAACATACCCATTTTATTTTCCAACTTTTTGATGGGTAATTTTTTGTTATTATACATCAAATCAATAAAGCATCTACTATTTCTCCAACATCAACTAAATTTCCCCTTGAGGCGTATGTTTTGAAATGTATTTGAGGAGAAAAACAACTTCTTAATGATTTCTATTGCAATATTACAATTACATTTTGGTTCTACAATTACTAATATTTGTAGTATACATGAAGCATTTAATTATTTTATGAAGAAAATTTTGGTGCCTAAACTTGAAACTTGAACATCCCAATAACATAACTTCATTAAAAGAAGTAGGAAAGAAAGAAGATCATTTAAAATGCCACTTACAGTCACATGGAATACCCTTCCCCTTTAGGCTACATATCTATATCATATGTTGCATGTTCCAATGTTATTGGAAGTCACATAGCCTCCAGTCCTCATTACTTGACATTAGGTAGAATTACTTGGTTCAACTTCGTTTTTTCCTAACCATGTCTGGTCATAAGAGTGTCTGGTAAATAGTCCTACTATAACAAGGAATTTCATACCCACTACATCCTCTCCCATATCTTGCCACTTTTTGACAAGGTAGGCTTTACTTATTTATATTTTTGTCTACATGCAGTTGGTAAGATGTGTTTTCATCTTCAAGCGAGGAAAGAAATCTTGTATTGACTTCATTGTCCTATACATTTAGAGTGGTTTCATGGTAGTGTCATTGATGGTTCCTTCTTTTATTCCTTTGGATTTAATCTTTCTTAACATTATTTTATTCATTCTATTATTTCCAAGGTTACTTCATGTTAGTGAACTTTTTCCAATCCTCGCCATCATTTGTGCAAACATCATCCTCAGAGATTGGGATGGGGTTTTGTCCTTGGACACTAGGATTTTTCCATTGTTCATGTTATTGTCTATCATTTTCTTTGGTTTTTTCGTTTTTGGTGTTTCCATATTCCATTAATGATTCTTAGCATCATTTTCCATAGTGTAACAAACACCCAAAAATTGAATAGAGGGACTAATTCAGATGTGGTTGAGTATAACTGGCTAGCCTCTTGCATACATTTATTTTTTGCATGGCCTAAAATCATCACACCTGATGCAAACTATGGGCAGATTCACATAATCAAGATGAAAATGTTATCCACTAATAATGATTGTAAGAAGTAGTGGCTTGGCTATCACAACCTTGATAATGATTCTTATGTATTTTCAATGATATCCAAAGTATGTATGTTGGTCTATTTTTGATCATTTTCTAAGTGACATCTCCTATACTACTTAACAACTAGTTCTACTACAACCAAATTTCTTAGTGTCATATAGAGGGACGAAACATGTGTGACTAACACTATACCCATGTGTATCTTCTAAATATAGTGCAAACAACACCTTTCATTTCCATCAAATGATCTTCATGATTTAAAAATGTAATCATGTCACACCCTAGTTCATGGTAAAAAATGCCATAGTGGCATACAAACACGTTAGATCATGTTGAATACGGTCCAGAACCCAAGATAAAGGGTTGACAACTTCAACCAAAACATCTTTCTTCCATGTCCTAAGAAGAGGTTTCATGAAATCTCTATGAACCTAGAAAGATGGTAGGAAACCACATAGGGTTGACACTAATATCAATTTCTTCCAATAGATATGATGGGACATGATATAGGTTAGAGTGCTTCATCTCCTACTTACGGTCTCATATTTGTAGTAACTATGGGGACAATTTTCATTTTTGCTGTTTGTGTACAATTTTTTATTCCCCCATGAACATCATATGCTTGGTTTTTCCTTCAAAGTTACTCTTCCCTTGATCTTGCATACTTTCTGAATCTGGCATGTCATTTTTGGCCAGATTTTGATTGTACGAAGGTTGATCATAGAATACATGACTCCTACCATCTTATCATCTCCCCTTGCCACCTCCACAAATAAATTTTAGCATTACCAACTTTTAGAAAAGTATTTCTTAACATACAAGTAGAATTATGGATATAGTAAATGAAAAATAAGATATTTTTAGGCTTAAATATTAGTCGTGGATAATATGTGGGACAATTATTCAAACACTGGATATAATAGATTAATGCCTCTATACATGCTCTCCTTGAGCATATTGGTGATTTGGATAGTATTCTCATAGATAGGAGAACCCAATTTGTAATCATAGGTGTCTATAATCTCCATATCCAGTATGATATAGTATTTAAATGGGAGAAGCCAACCTAGATGCATTGATCTCTTAGGAGGAATAATACAACAACATAGAAAGCATTCTCACAAAAGTAGCCCATGTGCACTCAATTGAGAAGACACATTCCCACTTTCTCAAGATGCATGATAAGTGCAAATAATAAAATGACAATCCACAATGATGCTTTTTTTTTTAGGAAGTCATGTGATTAATGTACATCAACTTTCTAATGTTATACCTATAAGTACATCTACTTGAATGATTTGAAGAGAAACACATATTGTTTCATCATTTCTTGTCATCTACCAATTGTGTGTAGAAATATTTTTAGTAATTACTTTAGAGAAGTTGGCATAGGATTTAGTTATTGTCATCACATGTTTTGAGTTGCATGTATACATAGATAACAATGAAAATTCTTGTTTATCTTTTTTGTCTTTTTGCATATTATTTGTTCCTTTATCTTTATTATTATAAATGAAAAAGAATGACTTTGAAACAAGATGGTTTCTTATAGTGTTTAGCATCCTTTCAAGATGTTTGAATGAATTACATTGTGATGTAATGATGAATAAGGTTAAATTGTGAGTCATAAATAGGTCAAATGGTTCCTTCATGGTAGATGACAAAATATAAAAAATTTATGTCAAGAAGGACACGTTTTGATTATGTGATGATGGTTTGCCTGATCTTTTTGAGGATCCAAATTTTATTTATTTAATGATAGATATTGCCAAAAAGTAAAATAAGGACTATTAAACTTGTACAACTTGCAACTGACATTTCTTTGTATAGAGGGATCATAATAATTTAAGTAGACTGTAAATGACTACATATTTAAAATAAGGTATTTTAACAATTAGAAATGATTGATCATACAAAAATTTGAACATTTCAAGAGGTACGTACTAAACCCAATTTGATACTAGGATTTTCCAACTTTTAGAGTTGTTTGACATTTGGAGTTTAAAATTGAGAGTGTAATAGGAAAAGAACATTATTGTACATCTACATGAGAATTAGGTACTAATTTTCTACAACACATCACAAAACTTGTGCTAAAATGAAAAATTGGTCATCTACATGTTAAAATTGGTTTTTGACTCTATAGGTGAATGATTACAAGTTTCACCTTTCTTAGTCAGTTATACACATTTTATGTGATCTATATATGATGAGAATTCAAGATATAATACAATTATAGACATATATGTATATGTACATTCTCATTCTATATGATACATTCACACTATATTCTTCTTCTAATTTCTAAAATTTCACAAATGGAGGTGCTTTGGTGACACATAATTGTGTGGCAATCTAAAATTTTAAAGAAATTGGGTAATTTTGTTATTCAAAATATACAATTGTATACGAAATAGGGTGTCAATAATATTCAATGTGTAGAATTAGGTAGAGGAAGTGCATTTGAAATTTATATCTACTTTTCATTCAACCCTAGTAGTTTCTGTGTCCCTTAAAGATAAGTAAGAATTTCAATTATTTTCAATATCGACCTCAACATCACATGAATGATTCCATGCCTGTAAAATTCAATATCTACAGTGAGTACCTTGTTGTTCTTAAATATGATGATGAACTAATGCAAAAATAAACATAGGCATGAATAATTAGTTGAAACCCAAAAATGGAATGAGCTAAGAAGCAAAGTCCATTTTATATGCATTTTTAAGGGACTATTCAGTTGACATATGATTTTTTTGACGAAGATATTTGGTTGATTTTATAAAGAAAATAATATTTGGTCATATCTTTTTCATTCAAATATCACCATCTTCCCCAAGTACATCACCTTACTTTTGCTAGAGTCTAACTCACATTTCTATGCCTAACCATGTCAATTATTTGTCCTTGTATCAAAACATCCATTTTAGTATACACATAAGTATCACCAATAGCTTGCTTAAGAAGGTGAGTTTGGAAAATACATGTTCAATCACACCCAAATGTTTTGGGTGAGAGGAGTTTTTTGTTTAAATATCCAATTAGTTGATGGTCCTGATATGTAGGGTATAATATAACTCCAATTTCCTTTGAAATTGATTTCTAAGAGTTATAAACTTGGTAATCCTTTGACTAACTCCTACTTTACCGCATATCATATGAAATATGAACCCTGAACACATTCTATAAAACTGTTTGCTTGATCATCTAGATGAACATGCATTTATAGAAGATTACTATGCAATTGCAGCCACTTGCATTTCTAACGAAGAGAGTGTAGGTAGGAAAAGCCATCAACCTTTTGGTTGACCATTTAGTGTGATTCAAATTTCTATGTTCAATATCTGATTTCCCTAAGCCTTAGCTACTTATACAACTACTAAATATGGAAGGTATGGATAAATGTGCAACTTTCATATGATAGCAATAGAGAACATATGTGCACCCAATGTGAATTACTAGCAAATAATTATAAACATTGGTCATATTGAATGTCATCGCAGGCCTCTAAATTGAAGAAAAAAATCACAATAAAACTAATTTTATGGTGCCACTCATGTTAAAACAATGCATTTTACTCCACCGCACTACCAACATACGCAGGGGCAGAACTAGGAAGGAGGGCGGGGAGGCTGTAGCCCCCCCCCCCCCCAACTCAAAAAAAAATGATGAAATATGATTATGAAAATATGAAAAATACAAATAATAGTTAGATATATTCATATTTTACAGTATATTTGACATAAAGAGTGACTAGCTGTAGTGGTACTTTGTATCTTTAATTGTGTAAATGGTGCATGTTCAAATCTCAATGTGTACACATTTTATTTTTTACCCCCCCTTTAGAAATTCAGCCTCCCCATTATGTATTTCTAGTTCCGCCCCTGAACATAAGAACATCTCTCCTTTGCAATGACTCACCATGCATACACACGAGTAGGTTTGGAAGTTAAATATCACTATTTATACACACGAAGATATGTCTAAATATATTCTATCACTTGGCCCTACACACATAAAGTTGGTTAACGGTACACGTCAGAAACTCATTTTCCTTTAAGCAATGTGTATTGAGTAAATCCGTAAATGGGTTTTAACCCTACCCACTGTCTGTCTTGGCAGACACAACTATACAAACCTTTTAATTGCACAGACCAATTTTTACCACACATGTGGCCTATTTGCCTTGTACATCCACGACCATTTTCAATTAGTTAGAACATCGTCAGAATAAAGACTGCTAAGTGGTGCATCATCATATCAGGTTCTCGGTTGGAGGTCTTAGGATTTAGTAGTTAATGTGAACACGGATTAATTTACACCCCCTATCAGATGAAAGTCACATATTATATCCATTTGAACCGAACCAACAATTTTAGTTGCACTATAATCAAAAGATAAACGAACGAGTAGTGCACGTATTCACACGGGAGTAGCAAATCAGAAATCCAACGGGAAATGCGTAAGTTTATGCAACAAAGACTTCTATGTGGCGCATCATCATATCAGATCCTTGCACTTGCCAACTAACTCAGTTGGTCAAGTCTGCTATTTGTGAAGCGCAAATTGTGGGTTCGAATCTCAGCGAACTCCTTGGGGCACTACATGAGGAGATTATAGCCTTCGGCGTAGCTGATGGTGTTCTTTTTTTCTGAAATTCTCTACTTAAAACAAAAAAAAATCATATCAGGTCCTTGGCTGGAGACGTCAGTTTCCGCAACAAAGACTTCTATGGGGTGCATCATCATTAGCAGGTGCCATCTACCCCGGCATAATGACACGTGGCGTATTTGCAAACGGATCTCATCGGCAAGAATGAGGACATGCAAGCCGTCAAGCTTAGGAGTTGCTATTAATTGCAACAATAACTATATCTTGTTCTGCTGGTAGCAGCAACAGAGATTGACAGGACACGGTGAGTATCATGGGAGGGAATGGAGTCTATACGTGCCGTGAGGACAAATGGAGAAGGCGTACCTTGTGACGCTCGTGCGGGGTCAGAAACACAGAGAGAGGCCCTCCAGTGTCCACGCTCGGCTGCAGAAATTCGGGATGTGGACAGTAATCGACCGGCAGGTCTAATTGCAGGTTTGTCATTGAAGCAGATGGTGACTGGCGCATTATGTATTGGACAGCGAACCAGCAACTCTGTGCTGAGAGTACTAGAAAAATTCTCATAACTGAATCAGAGAGGGAGATCCGTTTCATTCATATGGTTTGGACGTGAGAAATAACCCAAATAGCTTTTAATAGAAAAAGCCGATACGGATATCCGTATCTATCAAATGATCAAGTCCAGAAAGAAGTTCTCTACGTCATGTTACATGAAGGTATGACTTTTCAGCGACCATTAAATTTATCAAATAATTGCTAGAGGACATGTGTATCACATAAGTGTGAAATGTTCCCTTAAATAGTTTGAGACACATGCGTAGATTGTGACATTGGTTGGCGCAGGAGGTGGTAATAGCAGTAACAAAAGCACCCACG
The DNA here is from genome assembly GCA_963693085.1 of Alisma plantago-aquatica. Taxonomy (NCBI): domain Eukaryota; kingdom Viridiplantae; phylum Streptophyta; class Magnoliopsida; order Alismatales; family Alismataceae; genus Alisma; species Alisma plantago-aquatica. The sequence goes on along the minus strand of OY856413.1, from coordinate 1,083,617,285 downwards.
AGGGGCTGCATGCTACACATCTGTACGAGAAACCAAGACGACCGATAATTAGAAAAAAACGTCCATTATGTGAGGGGAGACACTTTCTAAGTACATGCCCAAGATCATGCGAATAAGAAAGGGGGTGCAGCCTTGAATCATAGGATTCGTCAGATGTTCATAACTCTTGGTGATGAGATCTAACTCTAATCTTCGCATCTGCAAAGTAGGATGTGGGAATTGTTTTTACTTTTTCCCTTGTTGCCTCCAAGTTGAATTTGTGACCTGTGCTACAAGGCAGTGATAATTTTATCTGCTGAGCAAGCTTTTAGGTGCGGCAATATATGACAGTTGATGGTTGGTGATATCATGAATCATCAAATAAACACAAAAACATAGAAGTCATCATTCTGCTTCCACAAAGAGTGATAACTTGTGCCCGTGATATATATATGCTCATCATCGAAGATATGTAAATAGATGAAGACATGAAATGTTGCACAAAATCATGAAAAACTATTCAAAATTAACATTTTGACAACATATAACATATTCATCACATGGTAGAAGTAACACACTTATTGCCATTATAATAAAAAAGTTAGATGATGCACCACTCCCAGGTAATGGTGTATGCTAGAACCCATAATATTGTAAGTTTCTAAAATTTTTAAATTACAACATTATCTGAAAAATAAAGTTTAAAATTGTCATGATTTAGAAAAGTATCATCACATCTTAAAAGAAAATAACTCTCTTATTTTGAACCCTCTGCATGTGAGATAACCCAAAAACGCATATATCATTTCAGTGCGCATGTCTTTTATTTCACTGGCCATATGTGCATAGGGAACACCTCAAGGTTTAACATAACAGTTCGTCTCATTGTATATTATAATAAATGATTTGTACTCCTTGGAATTTATTTTTAATGTTTCCCGTTTAGCTAACATCATTCACTATTGCATTAACTCCGTTCCAAGTCCTATATCTAAAATATTCCCCCTTTTTATTGAGATTATGATCTACAAATCTATAGGATTCACCAATGATCCAAATATTTACATTGTGGATAAGAAAAATTGAAGGGTTGTCTGTCAAAGCATCACGAATATACTTTGATTTCCATTAAAATTGTTAGTTGATATACTAATTCTTTGTTAAAAGGTATCCAATTTGTGATAACCAAAAAATGGTCAATTGAAGAATGAATTGATTTACATCCCTTCCTTTCCAAGGAAACTTCATAGGATAAATCTAGTAGTGGCATAACAAATTGAAGCAAACACTTGAATTTAGATCTAGCTACTAATTGTCTGGTGGGTCCAAGTTAACCTATTTTGCTCTTTTCATAATATTTGGTTCTTAATATACATTCATGGAGATAATATCCCTAATAACCATTGACTCTAGTTTATGAAATAATTTATCTTTTATAGACTAGGGGAAGGTTTCTATTACAACCCCGATTTTTGGGTTCAATTGGTGAGAAATGTAACTTCTCATATTTGAGCAAATAATGATATAATTTGTTTTAAATAAATGGATTTCATTTACAATAGCCTTGATGTTTTTTTTGTGGGCTTTATTGGCTATTGGGCTCAAATAACAAGAAAATTCAATTAGTAAATGAATAATTGAATATTTGAGAAAAGGAAAATATGGAAACCTCTAGAAGGGCACATCCAAAGAGGATTTCGTGCCTCTTGGGTTCCTTGGGTTCCAAGGAGTCCAATGTTGTAAAAAGAAAGCAATAAGAAAAGAGAAGATTAATTAAGTATTTCTTTAATAAGAAAGAAATTGAAAATAATGTTAAAATGTTGGAAATAAGTGGAAAAAGGTATAAGTGGGTTATCCTTGGTGGAATTTTGTATTCCAATGATTCCTAATGATAAAAGGAATACCAATGAGGAAAATAAAAGAAAAATAAAGAGAAATCCTCAAAAAGAGATATTTTAATAAGAAATACACATGATAATGAGAAATATTGCATTTAGATGCATCTAGAAGGATAATGAGTATCCAATAAACAGGATTTCGAAATAATAGAGCTTCTTGCGGGTCTAAGGAACCCCAATAAAGAGGAAAAAAAGAGAAAATACCAAATTTGCAGAATAAAAGGATAATGTGATACATTATTAATGAATTTTGTGATATTGTTAAAAAGGAAAATAGTGTCTACCAAAAGAAAATAGAAATTCATGCTTATGGATTAAAAAGAAAACATAAAGAGAATAAGAGAAAAGAATTTTGAATTCTTAATGACTAAGGATCAAAGGGAAATAAAGAATTAAAATGAGGAGAGAGAATATACTTCTCATTAAAGGAATCAATGTCCTACTTGAAAAGGGACTTCTTTATTCGTGAATAGCCAACCTATGGCTTCGTTTCCCACCCCTATATAAGGGGTAGAGTCTTGGTTCGAAAGGAAGAAAGAACCCCACGTTCTTCTACTTTCTTCTTCTTCTTCATTTTTTCCCTTAAACCCTATCTGTAAGACACAACATGAGCAAGAGGTTAGAAAGGGCCAACACATAGTAAAGAAGGAACCCAGGAATACCCTGGTGCCGAGGAACAGCACGACCGTCGAGGCCATACCTAGGAACTCGCACTATAGCAGCGACTGGGCTGCAATGACGACCACCAAATATTGGTCCGACGAGCACCATAACGTCCACCTTGGCCAAGAAGTGTGGGTGCCCTGTGTGCGCCCATGATCTACGGAGGTGGAGGAGCAAGTTTCAGAGAAGATGGAGGCCCAGGGAGAGAAGGAGTGCCCACACATGGCCGCCAACGGCGGCCGCTAGGGTTTGCTGAAGGTTGAAGACAACATGTTGGGCCGTTGGACGGATATACCCTCCGGGGTATGAAGCGGCGACCAACTTAAAGGATGACAGAACAAACTTTTCATTATATTTCCAAACAAGTCACGCGAGCAGTTGCATGGGAACTAAGCTACGTGGCACCTCCCCATTGGCCCAAAGTAAGTCAATATTTCATAATTCATATCTAATAATCGGTAGCTCAGATGAATACAAATAATATATGCATTTTGCTCAGAAAAATGAGAGGAATTCAATAAAATTATGTTTCGAAACTAATTCCTCTTACAATTCAAAAAGTCGTGTAAGTTATCAACTGTAATGAGTTAGTAGAGTTTAATGGGTGATTAAAGTTGATATTAACCTGTTAAGATCGAAAAGGATGAAATTTGCACGTAAGTAGTCTAATTTAGAGTTTATGTGCATAAATATGCTTGAAATTTGAAAAATACATAAAGTTATCATCTGTAATGATTTAATTAATGAAAAACCCTTAGATTTGATGATAGATGGATCTGATGATGTTCTTTGGATAATTCAAGAAAATATTAACCTTTTGTTAATAAAAGTGAAAATTGAATCTAAAAAGATGATCTTTTTATATAATTGGCTTAATTTAGGGTTTCGTGCATGAATATGCATAAATGAGCTTGAAAACCCTAATTTAGGTGAATATGTCTTTTAAATTGTTTTAATGGTTCAAATCCATGAATAAATAGAGATATGATGATCCTAAGTCAATTTGGGTATAAAAGACTATTAAAATGGATAATTTGAGCAATTAGGGTTTATATAAGTAGAAAAGAGTATTTTAGGGTTTGTTGACCTAAAGGGATAAAGTTTGAGAAATTGATCTAAGAAATCCTAATGAATATTAATGAAACCTTGATTCGGATTAGAAACCCTAGAAAATGAATCCAAGTCAATAAAGTAGATTCTTGATAAAGTGTGTAATAAATAGAGTACATATTCTTTTCAGGAATTATGTGATAGTTGAATTGCTTGCTTGGATTGCTTTCTTGGTTGCAATTGCTTAATGCTTGTGAAATCATCAAATCATGTATGTGGTTACGCCTATGAATATCTTGAATTAGTTTCCCGAGGATTTTCGAGGTTTTATCGATGAAATGAGTTAAACTGTTGGTTGCATTTAATTCTTGCAAATTATAATGTTAATATGACTATCACATAAGAGATGTGCCTACTAGCTCAGATCCTAGTCCCCTCTGTAGCTTAATGGGTTGACCTAGTACATGGCTACCAATGGGGTAGGCCCATCAGGTCATTGAATGACTTAGTATATGGCTACCAATGGGGTAGGTCCATCAAGCCACTTTTAGCTAGAGATTGGACTACCCATGGGTAGTGCCATGCGACTCAACCCGAGAAATTGATATACCTGTTAGGTAGGATCATGCGGGGTTTAATAAGGATCTACCTAGAGAGAGGTAGTATCTTAGTCCACTAGAGGGACAACACAGAGATAAGGGATAGGAAAGGATTGAGTAGTATGGTTTAAAATGTAATCTTGGTTGTTAAATGATAATTGGTTGATTACTTGTTATTATATAGTTGCACGATTATTGTTTCCCCCACATACCAACTTCTTGCTAACCGACATTTTATTTGTCAGCATTTTAGGTACAATGAAAAGAACAAACAGTAAAGTGGCATATGTGGAATTAAATGAGAATTAACATGCACGGGAGGATTAGTTACATTAGTGTCTTCATGGTTAGAAGTTTAGAAATCCCAGTTTTTAAAAGGTAAGCAAAGTTTTATTTTATACCGGTTTTTAGTTTAGTTGGTAAAGTTTATTAATTATTAATGATTATTTGTCGAACCTTTGATCCAGGTTATTCGTTAACGGCTCTGACCTTTCGGTCTCCCTTAATTGGGGGTTACTAGGAGGCGGGGTCGTTACAATTGGTATCAGAGCATGGGTTCCTCACTTAATGTTTAATAATTATTAAATTTTACAAACTCTATAGAACACAAGGGAGTTATTAGAGGATTATCCGAAAGATGAAGGTGTCTAGAAAAGAATCACAATCAGGGGTTGGCAATATTTTCCTCCACACCGCTGGTCGGAATACAAGGACTCCCAGATCTGTGTGACTGTCTGGCCAAAGTCTTAGGGTATGAATCGAAATAAGATACATTTAGGACTTTCTCATCTTATTCATCCCTTCTCAACTCAAATTATATTAAGGACCTTAAGGATTAGGGTTTTCTCTCTTTTCCTCACCCTCTTGAGGTATGGGTAAGGTTAATAAGGTCTAAGGAATCCTCCACCAAATTAATGAAAAGCATGTAAATAAGATGTCATGGACATAAGCTTAATAGATTAAGCGCAAACTAAGGAATAGATACATGCTTAGGTCGTATGACATGAGTTGTCATTTCCCTCAGGGGAGACCTGAGGATAGACCTCCTTGTCAGGATGATGAGTAGAGAGAGTTAGTCTTGGAGGTAGAGACCTCCATTAAAAGCAGAGACCTAGCACATCCATTGATGATGATGTTAACCCTAACCCTAAGTGAAGGTTAGAGAGAGTGATGACACGAAGAGTTAGATGTCTTAGTAGACCAGGTGTTTGGATGGACATGCCTGGGGATGCCATACGAGCCATGAGAGGTTAGATGACCTAGTAACTTTGACGACCCAACCCTAGAAAGGGTCGTGCATGTTAGAGTGAAGGATAGCTCCTTCATTGATGAGGTTAGTGAAGAACCTTTAGAAACCTTATCGGTTGTTGCAAGTAGGATATAGCTTGCACCCAGAATACATCAGAAGTACAAGCAGTGAGTTAAAACTGAGGCCAGTAGGACAGGATGGATGGCTTATGGGATAAACATATGGGGCTATGGATAATCACGAGCAAACATAAGTCGAGCATAGGCTTCACCCACGTAGAGGTATGCCTGTGAGCTTGATCCTTCATGGAGAGAGGACCTCTGGTAATAAGTTTGGATGTAGAGTTAGCTCTAGAGAGAGAAAGCAGGACTCAAGCAAGAAGGTTGGACAGTGGAGGTTGAGGATGATGCGACCTAAGTGGATGTTTGTGGTTTCCTTATGCTTGATCCGTGGAGGCTGATGATATCTTAGTTGCCTTTGGAGGAACCAAATCCTAACGAGAGGATGATGCTTCTAGTACCTATGTGCCTATGGTATAAGTGGTTACCTACTGATATGAGACAAAGAGTGCCTTAGACGCTGAGGAGGTTTAAGTAACCAGTTATGAGGCATTACACCTAGTTGGTTGTCCTTGAGGAGGACTCAACTCGGAGGTCTTGCTCATATAAAAGGATCATGGGAGTACATGACATACCTTGGACATTCTTGATTCATGGTTAAGAGATTGAGCATGCAGTTGGATACCCAAAGGAGAACCTAGGGTTCCTAGACCTAAGAGGGGAATAAGTGTACCCGATGTTCATGATGAGATTTGAGTCTCTATAGCTTCAAGCATGTGTAGAGAAAGAAAAAAAGAAACCCCTTAAGTTAAAGGTATGTTTGATGAACCTCTCACCACTAAGCTGGTCTAATGTTGAGGATGAGAACCAGTGTTACCTAGCATGGTTTAGTAGGTGGTCCACTTGTGCCTTAGTAGCTGCTGGGTTAAGCATACTCATGTGAATGTAAACCCTAAGGACAGTTGTGACCTTGTTGTCAAGAGTTGTAGTTTCCTCCCATCCTGGGAGAGGGACCCTTTTCTAGGGTGTATATCAGTTTTGTTGGTTGTGAGGTAACCTAAAGGGGTTTCATATGATCTAGAGAAGCTAAGTGAAGAGTACATGGTAAGAGAATGAACCTTTAGACCCATAGTTAACCATCTCTAAGTGCATGTGGATGTGTTACCGTGGAGGTAACTGGTATGGGGCCTGACCAAGGTAGGCAGGTCGCCATGACCCTTATAAAAGGATGAAAGACAGCCCATGAATGCAGAGGGAGATGATGAAGGCTTGGGTAAGGTTCTAAGTTGGACATGTACTATAATAGAATCCTAAGTCTGTCCTAGGGTCAGGTAGGGATAAGACCGATGGAAGAAGGAGTTGCCTAATTCCCTAGTTGCACATGACTATAGGGTCGGGCGGTAACAAGTATCATTATCTGAGGGCCATGGGTTAGGAGATTGATCACCTTCATGAACTCATGGGACCTAAGGGGAAGATGAGTAAGGCACTCTCTGGATGCATAAGGGAAGAGGGATAACCCCAAAAGTTCCGGCACCCTATAGACCTAGAAGAGATGACCAAGGATTGTGTGTAAACCCAAGTAGGTTCGAGACCAGTTTTCCATGGAAGCAACTTTGATATCATGATGTTTGTAATGTAGAGACATGAGTTGCATGTTTCAACTTAGAATTGAAGGTGTACTGGCGATGTGGGATGTATCATCTCTACTCTTGGAATAGGAAGAACTTTGTGTTTGGATGGCCGCCAAATGCTTATTTCCTCTTGTTATGAGAGGGAGAGATGGGACAGTACGCATGCCATACACCAAGGATAAAAGATGATGCGAGTTGGAACATTGCTATGAGGTATGAGGACAGAGATGATAACATACCCTGGTGGAGTAAATGATACATGGATGGTTTACAAACACTAAGAGGAATAGTGTAGTCATCTTATGAGGATGTTATATCATGAGTTATGAGGAACTTGCAAGTTATACAAGGTTGAGTTTGATCACCATGAGGATGAGCTCAAAGTTTCTTGATGAAGACAAACTTAGAGATTGAGATGAGATGATAAGTTTAATACATGGATGTGTATGTCCTCAACAATACCTAACACCTAAGGATAAGAATTGGTAATGAATGCTCTGGTTGAGATATAGCTGCCTAGTTTAGCTGGAAGCTATAAGAAGTTGAGGTTGTTAGACTAACCCTATGTTTGGAAATAAGATCGGTTTGGCTAACCCTCAGATGCAACGATACTGCTTGATCAAGTTAATGGTTGATTGGTTAGCCAGCCTAGTCTTTGATATAATGAAGGAGTGGTTGTAGAACCTCAAATGCATTTCTTTGAAAAGGAAGATGATGAAACCCCGACTAGAGTGGTTTAGGGTTTCTGAGGTATTGATCTTGAAGAATAATGACATACAAGAGATCATGATTTTAAGATTACCATACACCGTACCACCAAGATGATGAGTGACAGTCGGACTTCGGATGCCTAAGATGAAGTTGCTTGTGGAATGAGGCCATGCAAGCCAGGAGGTAAAGGACGAACCCCAGTAACCCAGTGCAGGGATATAAAGTATGAAGAGTTCCCGAAAGGGAGTGTGAGTTCATCACTATGGATGTTGTGAGTTTCCCCTAGACCAAGGAAGGTCAAGATGCAATATGGGTTATGGTAGATCGTCTTACCGAGATTACAAGTGAAAGAAAGAGTACTGTCACGAGACTGATCCGGTTGAACTACTTATAAGAGAAAGATGGTTCAACCACACCATGATGTGAGTGCAAAGTTTTTGAGTACAACCTAAAGGTTCACTTCCCTGGGGTGGAAGTAAATACCTGAAGAACTCAATGTTAGTACAATTTAACACCCCATACTAACGGTTAGTATGATCTAGACTAGAGGGTCTGATGAGAGCATGTGTTCTCATTCAGGGTGATACAATGGGACAGTTCTTAAGATGTGACGTTAACCACCATAGCCTTTATCAGGATGAAAGAAGTTCTAGAAGGAGGTTGTTTCAGTCACCACTTCATTAAGATGATGTTGGTGAAGGAGGCCTCGCGAAGGTCAGAAAAGGACCACAGTGTGTGCAGATGAAGTCGCTTTGATCATGCAATGGCTGAGTGAGAGCCCAGTGGTGACATCATTTGCAAGATGATGCAAACTAGACTGACATGCAGTTCACTGTGGGAGAATATGTGATGTGAAAAATCTGACCCCTCTAAGCTACAACTGAGAAAGCTGAGTCCCTGATATATGGGTCCATTTGAGATGGATTGGTGGAGATGGTTGTGTTTAGCCTTGCCCCTCAGGATAACATGATGAATAACATGTTCCATGAGTCCGATCTAGAGCACTATGTGATATACCCAAGCCCTGTGCTGAGCCCTGAACCTATTTCAGTTTTATGAGAGGCTGAAATGTCCTGAGTCACCTATGAGGGTACAATATTCCAAGGTAATAAAAAACTTAGATGGAAGAATATGTGATGATAAAAGTACTTGGGAAGCACCACGGAAAGGGGGAGGCCACATGGGAGCCGTGATGGACATAGGAAAGTCTTATCCTGATTTGTTTGTTTGCTTGAGGGAATTTTGAGGGCAAAATTTCTATAAGAGGGGAAGGATGTTACAACCTCGATTTTTGGGTTCAATTGGTGAGAAATGTAACTTCTCATATTTGAAAAAATAATGATATAATTTTTTTTTGAATAAATGGATTTCATTTACAATAGCCTTGATGTTTTTGTTGTGGGCTTTATTGGATATTGGGCTCAAATAATAAGAAAATTCAATTAGTAAATGAATAATTGAATATTTGAGAAAAGGAAAATATGGAAACCTCTAGAAGGGAACATCCAAAGAGGATTTCGTGCCTCTTGGGTTCCTTGGGTTCCAAGGAGTCCAATGTTGCAAAAAGAAAGCAATAAGAAAAGAGAAGATTAATTAAGTATTTCCTTAGTAAGAGAGAAATTGAAAATAATGTTAAAATGTTGGAAATAAGTGGAAAATGGTATAAGTGGGTTATCCTTGGTGGAATTTTGTATTCCAAGGATTCCTAATGATAAAAGGAATACCAGTGAGGAAAATAAAAGAAAAATAAAGAGAAATCCTCAAAAAGACATATTTTAATAAGAAATACACATGATAATGAGAAATAATGCATTTAGATGCATCTAGAAGGATAATGAGTATCCAATAAAAAGGATTTAGAAATAATAGAGTTTCTTGTGGGACCAAGTAACCCCAATAAAGAGGAAAGAAAGAGAAAATACCAAATTTGTAGAATAAAAGGATAATGTGATACATTATTAATGAATTTTGTGATATTGTTAAAAAGGAAAATAGTGTCTACCAAAAGAAAATAGAAATTCATGCTTATGGATTAAAAAGCAAACATAAAGAGAATAAGAGAAAACAATTTCGAATTCTTAATGACTAAGGATCAAAGAGAAACAATGAATTAAAATGAGGAGAGAGAATATACTTCTCATTAAAGGAATCAATGTCCTACTTGGAAAGGGACTCCTTGATTCGTGAATAGCCAACCTATGGCTTCATTTCCTACCCCTATATAAGGGGTAGAGTCTTGGTTTGAAAGGAAGAAAGAGCTCCACATTCTTCTACTTTCTTCTTCTTCTTCTTCTTCTTCTTCTTCTTCGTTTTTGCCCTTAAACCCTATCTATAAGAAACAACATGAGCAAGAGGTTAGAAAGGGACAACACATGGTAAAGAAGGAACCCAGGAGTACCCCGGTGCCAAGGAACAGCACAGCCATCGTGGCCATGCCCAGGAACTCGCACTGCAACAACAACTGGGCTGCAATGACGGCCACCAAATCTTGGCCCGAAGAGCACCATAACGGCCACCTTGGCCAAGAAGTGTGGGCGCCCTATGTGCGCCCATGAGCGAAGGAGGTTGAGGAGCAAGTTTCGGTGAAGATGGCGGCCCAGGGAGAGAAGGAGAACCCACGTATGGCTGCCAACGGCGGCCGCTAGGGTTTTTTGAAGGTTGAAGACAACCTATTGGGCCATTGGATGGATATACCCTCTGGGGTATGAAGTGGCGACCAACTTAAAGGAGGGTAGAACAGACTTTTCGTTATATTTCCAAACAAGTCACGCGAGCAGTTGCATAGGAACTAGGCTACGTGGCGCCTCCCCATTGACCCAAAGTAAGTCAATTTTGCATAATTCATATCTCATAATCGGTAGCTCAGATGAATACGAATAATATATGCATTTTGCTCAGAAAAATGAGAGGAATTCAATAAAAATATGTTTAGAAACTAATTCCTCTTATAATTCAAAAAGTAATGTAAGTTATCAACTTTAATGAGTTAGTAGAGTTTAATGGGTGATTAAAGTTGATATTAACCTGTTAATTGTAAAAAGGTACATTAAGATCGAAAAGGATGAACTTTGCATGTAAGTAGTCTAATTTAGAGTTTATGTGCATAAATATGCTTGAAATTTGAAAAGTACATAAAGTGATCATCTTTAGTGATTTAATTAATGAAAACCCCTTAGATTTGATGATAGATGGATCTGATGATGTTATTTGGATAATTCAAGCCAGTATTAACCTTTTGTTAAAATAAGTGAAAATAGGATCTAAAAAGATGATCTTTTTATATAATTGGCTTAATTTAGGGTTTCGTGCATGAATATGCATTAATGAGCTTGAAAACCCTAATTTAGGTGAATATGTCTTTTAAATTTTTTTAATGGTTCAAATCCATGAATAAATAGAGATATGATGATCCTAAGTCAATTTGGGTATAAAAGACTATTAAAATGGATAATTTGAGCAATTAGGGTTTAAATAAGTAGAAAAGAGTATTTTAGGGTTTGTTGACCTAAAGGGATAAAGTTTGAGAAATTGATCTAAGAAACCCTAATGAATATTAGTGAAACCTTGATTCGGATTAGAAACCCTAGAAAGTGAATCCAAGTCAATAAAGTAGATTCTTGATAAAGTGTGTAATAAATAGAGTACATATTCTTTTCAGGATCTATGTGATTGTTTAATTGCTTTCTTGGATTGCTTTCTTGGTTGCAATTTCTTAATGCTTGTGAAATCATCAAATCAGGTATGTGGTTACGCCTATGAATATCCTGAATTAGTATCCCGAGGATTTTTGAGATTTTATCGATGACATGAGTTAAACTATTGGTTGCATTTAATTCTTGCAAATTATAATGTGAATATGACTATCACATAAGAGATGTGCCTACTATCTCAGATTCTAGTCCCCTCTGTAGCTTAATGGGTTGACCTAGTACATGGCTACCAATGGGGTAGGCCCATCAGGTCATTGAATGACTTAGTATATGGCTACCAATGGGGTAGGTTCATCAAGTCACTTTTAGCCAGAGATTGGACTACCCATGGGTAGTTCCATGCGACTCAACCGTAAAAATTGATCTACATGTTAGGTAGGATCATGCGGGGTTTAATAAGGATCTACCTAGAGAGAGGTAGTATCTCAGTCCACTGCAGTGACAACACATAGATAGGGGATAGGAAAGGATTGAGTAGTATGGTTTAAAACGTAATCTTGGTTGTTAAATGATAATTGGTTGATTACTTGTTATTATATAGTAGCACGATTATTGTTTCCCCCACATACCAGCTTCTTGCTGATCGATGTTTTGTTTGTCGGCGTTTTAGGTACAATGAAAAGAACAAACAGTAAAGTGGCATATGTGGAATTAAATGAGAATTAACATGCACGGGAGGATTAGTTAGATCAGTATCTTCATGGTTAGAAGTTTAGAAATCCCAGATTATAAAAGGTAAGCAAAGTTTTATTTTATACCAGTTTTCAGTTTAGTTGGTAAAGTTTATTAATTATTATTGATTATTTGTCAAACCTTTTATCCGGGTTATTGGTTAACGGCTATGACCTTTTGGTCTCCCTTAATTGGGGGTTACAGGGAGGTGGGGTCGTTACAATTTCTATTTTTTTTTTCATTTTAGTGATCAATGTCTTATATACCACCTTGCCATATTTTTGTAGTGGACACCTGATGGGGTATAACCTTAAAATTGTACTTATTTATATCTAATACCATATCACTTCTCTCATCCATTTAGTTTCTCTTCATCTATCCCATTTACGTACCTCATTAGCTATTTCTCTTAGGCTCACTATGAGTCTTACATCTACAACACTTCCCCTTCTCAATTGAGATTATGATGTACGAGATCTCTAGTATTAACTAGCATAAAGGGTCTGAACATTTGTATCTTAAATTAGGAAGTTTGTTAGATAATAACATCATACAAATAAGTTGGTCACTGTAGACAAGTTTATTTGATGAAACAAATCTTTATAAAGGGTGCCTAAATTTAAAAACCTGAAAAAAAAAACAAAAGTGAAGAAATGTCAATTCTCCTTGATTCGTTTACAAGGAAACTTCATAGTCTAAAATCTAGTAGCGGTACACCAGCAAAAAGCACACACATGCATTTAGATCTATATTCCCATTGCTAGGTGGATCTCATTTTCATCTATTCATTCTAAAAATGGATTACTAGAACTAATATCATGAACAACTATTTCATCTTCACTTAATGGATTATGCTTTATAGCATGATAAAGTGACATCTAATGATATCATACACTGGAAAAGGAATTATGTTATTCATCAAGATATCAATAGATGGAATGCTAATTTCACAACATTTGGCTAAGAGTTTCTGGTGATGTACCTACTTACAACACCTTCTTTTAGTAATCCGTCCTATCAAAAAAATTATCAATGTAATCTCAAAGACTATAATCATTCAAAAAATATTGATATGTAATTGTAAAATAAAAAACTAAAATAGTTGTTGAAACCCAATTTTGGTTACTCAGTTAACAATCATAATAAAATGAATGCTCTATATAATGATGGATATGATCCCCTTATCCCACATGGGTTTGATATTATTTCCATGTATTTAGTGGAGACATTTGTCCATTTTCTACATGTTAAGGTTCATGGACAAATGAACTTTCTATATGTAAATCAAAGAATAATTGGACTTTAACTGAGCTTTTAGTGTGCCTTTTATGCCAAAATATATGGATTGAATTCATCATGAATAAATACTCAATTCAAAAAGCAACTATAGAGTCAATTGCATTGTATATCTCTTTGAATATCAGTACACATTTTCAAAAGAAATGAGATTGAATTCAATTACATGGCCGTACCAAAATTCTAGTTCCGCCTTTATTCAAAGATATACTTTCTAACAAATACTTGATAGAAGGGATAAACAAAAAAGTGATAATAATTACTCATCAAGTATCTATTTCTCTCATCCCTTTTCCTTTTTCAATTCAATGTGGGTAAAAATGAAACCACATGTTTGAGACAAAATCCAATGGTGAGATAAATTTGGATCTTTCTTGAAATTTAGAAACATGGACAAGGAATGAGACATATTTTCTGAAGGAATATTCTAGGGGATTGATCTGATCCACTAACACAACCATGTAAATTATTACACATTCCTCTACATGCCTACCTCTACAGTGCAGAGCAATCTATGGGGCCCATAGTGAGATAATTTCAATTTTTTAATAGATCAATATAAATTGGTTTCCTATTTAGTAAAACATTTTATCTTATGTTTGAGCTCTCCAGTATACCAAAACAACAATATATATTTACATGTAATCAATTTTTACCCCTTCTAAATCTCTTGAAGACCAAGATCATGTTGTCATTCTATTCCCTAATAATAACTACTTCCTCTTTAAAATAGCATCCTCCTATAAAAGGTATCATGCTATGTCGGTAGTTTGTACTACAATAAGGAAGAATGAATGGCCTATTTAACAATTTTAACTACTCTAATTTCTTTTCTAACCTCTACATCAAGATCATTATTTACATGCGAAAATGTTATATTTGATTCTTGGGTTTTATGTTTAAGTTAGTTATTCTTATGATCTATCTACTCACTAAAACCATTAATCTTTTGTGACGTAATAATCAATTTTCTCTTTTTAGGATTATTGGGTATTGCTTTTATGATCATATTTGACACTGTTCTAATTTATCAAACTATATAGATGAAAATATGCACCTAATTTTTGAATCTATTTTGATATGGATCTTATGTTCAACATGTCCATACAGACCCAGAATGCACATTGATTACTACTTGATGCCTTTATTTGACCAGATCATATGATTTTCTAGCTAGTCAATCATAATTTTCATGAATAACTCTCATAATTGCTTAGGTCTACATGATTGATCTTTCTTGAGATAGACATGTCAACATTGATTAATAATATACTACAAATTTTGTTAACTACGTCATGATACATTGTGACAAAAATAGATATTGTTCGCTCTATTAGTCTTGTTTATATAATGCTATGACTTCTTTTTATCTTCAATAAAAGCATATTATCCCTTTAGCATATTAAGCATCTTCATCTTGGGAGGCCCTAAAGTTATTGTTATCCTCAATACAGTAGAATTGATAAGAATGACGAAGAAAGTCCATGGTAGTTAAATGGTTTCAAGAATAGACAAACCTTAAATGTTTTGAATTTTATATGTCATCTAGTTACACTCAAACTCTGAATTTTAAGCATAGTCATTTTCCAACTCCACTAAACATGGGTAGAAAAAATTTCTAAAATGGCATGGGGTGTGTAACACCTCTCCTAGCGGTAATAAGATTTCTTGACCCAGTTTGATGGTCATCATTTCATTATTTGTTGTCCATTGTATGGTTTCATGTTTTGGTCTTCTTTTTTCCCACTATTTTAGACTTTGAGTAATAATTTCTCTTTCTTACCTCTAAAAGTAAGGTATAAAATATTTGTTCCTTAATTATCACATTTGGTTTATCAATATTAAAAAAGTGTGTTGGATGTAAAGAATTTATGATGGATTATATAGCCTAGCTAGTATGAAGGGATATTTAGCACATATAAGTTGCATCTTCTAATTTTATTGAATTCCCTTTTTTTCATTTAATTTTTATGTCTTTTGATTTTGTGCTTGTATTAAAAACACACACAAAAATGGAAAGGTTTATTTTTATGAGCAAGATTGTTCTCTTTTTTACACAAAGTTATATCATCTCATATGACCACTTTCTAGCATGATTGATTGAGTATGAAAAAGATAGTATGTGTAATGCATGTCTTCTTTGTAGTTTCCTAGTTTCTCATGATTACTTCATATTTCATTATGGTTCAAATAAAAACAATATAATTTGAACATTATTAGACTATACTCCTATAAATCAATGTGTCTACAAAATGAGTGTCATCGCCCACTTCAAATCTTGTGATAAAGTGTTGGAGTGTTATTAAAGGTGTGAGTTGACCATAGTGTTTCGTGTCTAAAGGAATTTAAGACACCCATGCTTCTAGAACTAATAATCAATTTTTGCCACAAAGTTAAGGGCGTATACGATGTAGATTGAATAGACAAAGAAAACTAGTTCACCTTAAAAGAGTGATGCCATATGCAATTTAAGTAAAGGACCTTCCTTCTTTTATATGTACTGTTTGAGTAACATAGAGAATCACATGTAATTCATGTTATACGTGGTGAAACCATTATCTTTCATACCTACATCTGTGAGATTTTTAAAGTGTAAGTTACTTGAAAAACAATTTAGTATTTATTTATACTCTCATGTTCTAGAACAATATTTCTCACCAATATATATAATATCCAAAGCAAAAGACTACTCAAGATACTTTCAATAACACATACTACCTCTTGTTGTTAGGATTCCAAAATCACCTCAACACATCATTTGACCTCTCAAATAATGCTTTCCCATTATGTGTTGTTAGACTACCATGATCATCCCCTTATCAATCCACCCAATGAGGCTTCAAGTTTACGTCTTGTTATGAACGTAGCATGTGTCAAAATGCTATAAAACATT
This sequence comes from Alisma plantago-aquatica, assembly GCA_963693085.1. Classification (NCBI taxonomy): domain Eukaryota; kingdom Viridiplantae; phylum Streptophyta; class Magnoliopsida; order Alismatales; family Alismataceae; genus Alisma; species Alisma plantago-aquatica. The sequence goes on along the minus strand of OY856413.1, from coordinate 1,083,600,872 downwards.
GACCTTACCATAAAGTAACCCTATACATAAGAACCTTCAAATGGTCTTTACACCCAATTTGTATTTTTCTTAATAAAGCATTACTTTAATTGATCTTTATTGGCCTTGATTGTGTGGTATATGTGATTATTAAAGTCAATGTGAATTTATATGGAATTGTCTAAATAGTAATATTCTGAAGGGAGTATGAGCACATATATTTTAAATCATGGAAAAATTATATTGTCATCTTCATTGAGAAGAATGTTTCGTGTCATGGACTTATAAAAAGCATACATTAGTTTGTTTACATTGTTTAATGGGATCAATCAATTTCATGTGGTTTGATTTGTGGGTTTCATTAAATCCTTGAGATGTGGTCATATCGATCTCCTAACCAATTGATGTGAGTACTAGGGCTAAACCTATGTGGTCACATCAGGCCAGTCAACACCCAATCTATGTTGTTGGAGGGTTATGTGTCCTTTTAGGGGTGTTGGTAAGGAGGATGTGTAATTTTTCCACCTGATTTATTTTTTAGCTCTATATTGATGTGTTATGTAGGGTTGAGGCTGATGCACATTTGCGGAGGTCAAAGAATGCTCTTTATAAGTGGATTTGAGAAATTTTAGTCAAATGAGGATCATTAAGTGATTTTTTGTGAGATGAAATTATACTTTATCCTCATTCAGACTTTCAATATGTACTTCTACATTAGGATTAAATTAATCACTTTGATGATAGAGAACACTAAAAGAGGTAGAAAAAATCATTCTTAGTGTTGTATGCCATGGTTTTTTATGCTTATTGATGATTGATCAAATCCTAAAATCATCATAGAAACCTTGTTTAGAACTAATTCATGTTGGTTATTCCATCTCTTCTCAACTTTTCTTACTATTTCTTTTTCACTCAGAATTTCTCTCTCTGTATCACTTACACTTTTGCCCATTGTTATTGTCTATCTATGGTAAAGATAGATTTTGTCCTAAATATCCTCTTTTCACGTTCTTTGGCCTAGTTGGAGCTAGACCTAGCCTAGTCATATGCTTTTGGTTTGTTCTGTGAAGTTTGGAGAAGTAGGGTATCATTCTTACTGTGTAGAGGTCATGTGTTTTTTTTGCAGAAGGGAATGATTTACACTCTTTTTGTATCCTTTGATATGTTCCTATGTGTAACCACTAAATCTCACTAGTAACATGCTAAATGATACAAATATGGCATTTTATGGGATTTTTGGGATGACAATGTCAACAACTAGATTATTAAACTTCTTTCTTTTTCATTCTATTCTAAAAAGAATTGATGAAACTCTTTAATCCTAATTCACATATTATGCCCTATACACTTAGATAAGTCATTTGTTACTATTTTGTCCATATTATGCTCATAAAATGGAATTATTAGATGATATTATATTCCATTTAATAAATGTGACTTCTAAGCCTCTTATAATGTTATAGTCATACATTTGTCTTGGATAGAACATTCAAACCCAATAAGCATAAGTTGATGATTCATTGATATCAACTCATTAATTTCCTAGTTCTTGGGGTTTTACATCCATTTATAATTCAATTAAGCAATATGATGACCTTCAATCAAGCCTTCTACTTAGCATGCACCTAGCCTATGTCATTAAACTACATCATGGAGGTCCTACACTATTCATTTCAACTAGTCCTCACTATCTTTCAATAGTGTTAAGTGTTGTTCCGATCTACAACCTTAAACTAAAATATATGGGTGTTAGACTATGAAATTAAATTCTCCCACACTCCCACTCATTAACCTTTTCTTTTCAATTGTTATTTTTCTTACTAGATATGATTGTAAATTGGACCAAATCAATTTATTTACACCTCTACATGTCTTACTAAAATAACTAGTACCCACCTCATGCATCAATGAATGCACTTTATGGGAATATGACACCTTAGGAGTAGTTTACAATGTCATTCCTACTATTGACAATGAAAGTAAAGACAAAAATAAGGGTAAAAATTGATTTTAAAGACAATAAACCAGCTCTATAAGGGCATCACGTCCACTACTAAACATGTCAAATCAAATCCATCAAACAAGAATAGAGGGACCCGTATCTACATGATCTACCCTCCAATACCTCCAAGGTACAACCCATATATAGGAGGTATTTACAAATATCCACCACAATTATACACAATGCATCCATCAACTATTATTTTATGTCATCACAAGAATCTACAAAGAAATAAACAAATGGAGAGGATCATGGTTTGGATAATGTGATTCAAGAGATCATATGAAATATGAAAGAGCTTCAATGGAAGAAAGACAAGGTTAAAACATTTTGGGATTTCTACAGTTTAACAGATGCAATGTTACCATTAACTTTGAAATGCCAAAGTTACATGGAGGGAGGGGATCCTATAGAAGACATAAAGTCATACTTCTCATACATCAATAAAACTAGTAGAATGTGAGCCAGGACAAACTTTTCTAGGTACAAAAACCATTATCATCTACTCTTCATAACCAAATGAAAACTTAAAGAGAAGTGCACTAGTCAAAATTTTAGAAAACATTACCAAGTTCTTACAAAGGAAAACCTTGAGGTTCTCCAATAGAGGATGTAATAAATATTCACCATGTTCATAGGAATATGAAGAGAACAAAACACTACATAGGATGAAGCCTAGCAATAAAGATGACTCTAAGGAGATAAATGTATATTTAATAATGCTCATTTTTTATGCTTTCTCTATAACTACCACCACCTTCTTTGAACTTATTCAGGTAATGATGTGCATTGGAAAATCAAACTCGAAAGATGGATATCATAATGACAAGATTAATTTTACTACCCAATCATTGACGTCAACAACACCATGTCATGACTGATGAAGACAATAAATACTAAGAAGGAAGACACCAAAATTAGGGAAATTCGTATCTCCTCCAAAAATATATATGATAATTGATGTGTTTCTAGGTCATGTAAGGAAACACATATGCACATCCTAAACACATATATGTAGATTCTATACCACGTAAGCATCAACCTCAGGCATAGTAGGAAAATGTTATGAAACCCAATATGCAATACATCCTAGAACATGTCACATATATGCTCCTTAACACTTGTATTGTCTTGATCACATTTCTAGATATGAATCATCTCTAATCCAACAACTAGTTCCACTGCCTACTATGCAACACCTTTACCACAAGTTGAAGCATTGGTTTTGAAAAGCCTTAAAAGAAACTAACTTATAGAGGTAGATCATTAAGAAGGACCATTCCTAATATTTAGATTCTATTGAAATTATTGTCCATCAATGTACCAACAAATATGTTGCCCAAGAATCACGTATCAATGCTGACTGTAATTACCACTAGGGAAAATTTCACAACACAAGTGGATAAACATTGAAGATGGAAAAGAAACATTTGATTGTCCACAAGATACATCATCAACATACATCACGATGGATTCTATCTTAGAAGAAAACATGTATATGGTTGGCTCAATCATCTTATAGAAGGGACAATCAGTAATTTGAACCTCCAAGAAAGATTCATTTGGTATATATATGAAACAATAAAGGCCCACTATCATGTTGGTAAACCCAGGAGATATCCATTTCCCTTTCATTTTACAAGGATTATGTCCACATTTATCTTCTAACATGTTGTGGGTATCAAAACAGATGTCTACACATTCCACCATGACGTAGTAATACTTAAACACACACAACCAAACACCCATGTTGCACACATTGTATGCTGAATAATTTACCTCAATGAAGATGCATCCCCTGAACGAATAAAGACCAAATAACTAGCATAAGATTATAAGGTTCCAATATGTACTCCTTTCTCATATCTAACACATGCCATAGATAATGATGCAATGGTAGAAACTCTATCTCCAATGGATAACACAAAATAGGATTTTCATAACTATTAAATTTATATAGCTAAATATTTTAAGAATAAACTTATGTTGTCCAAGTAAAATCATGGGAGTTTTTATCACCAACATTATTTTTAAGGTGTTTGCTTGAATTTTTGAGTTATGACTTATCTAGTTTTTTAGTGAATATGAATGAGAAACGTCAATCTCAAACCTAATGGAAAACTAATCAAAACACAAACAATACTTAGTGAGGATTATAAATGATACTAATAAAATTATGTGAACCATAACACAATTTTTTTGAAAATTGCGCTCATCAAAACCTCACATCTTTTATCATTTTTTAAAGACAAGGCTCTAAAATAAAGGCACCCCAACATGACATTTTTCACTAGCACCATCCACATAGGCTTCTACAAACCCTTATTATTTGTTGACTATGGGTTATCTCATTTGGTGTCTATTAAAAAATGAACTCAACTTCAAAGGTACCCAATATATATGCAAACAACAACCAGGATATCAACATATGCAATGATGTACCCAATATAATCTACATGAAAGAATGCTTAAATTTTTATTTTCCTAAGATACTCTATGTCCTATTTATGGTCAAGAAGTTTAGATTTATAGTCAATATATTCATCGAAATATAGGGCATCGAATACGGTGGTTCCCTCATCCTTATCAAATATCTAATGAGAAACACCATAGTTTTGTTTATGGTGATATTCCCACCCAAATATGTATGTGGGTCAGCACCACCTCCATGACACCCACAAATACTACAACATACCTCACAACACGTCCATTATAAGTTGAAAAATTGGTCACCATGACCCACTAGATGAACAATCAGATCCAAAATCCTAAAAAGAAAATTTCTCTTATAAGAACATTACTAAGAAACATAATGCCTACTATTTTGCCTCTATTAAAATGCATGTCAAACAAATGATATTGATATCTATTTTTTGAGGATTGCAATATAAATGATGGTTGTGACTACCATTGGGGAAAAAGTCACAACACAAATGGACTCATCTTGTTTATACAAAAACTAGGAGATGTAGTTGAAGCTAAAGAAGTCACAATTCTCTCCTCCATAATGAAAAATACCCAAATCTAGTTATATGTTAACCTTCCCTCTTCTAGGCACTTTTTAGTTAGTACGATATTAAATCCTTTTCTAACTAATTTAGTTTAAACGGTGTAAGATTTGATTGCAAATATTATCATGCATATATAATATTATTTATATTTGAATTTCTAGAATAATGAAAGGTTATTTGTACAAATACACGAATTAGTTGGCTTTTACCCTAAATGGATACCCTAGAATATATAACTTTATTTTAATAAAGGAAGTAGAAAATATAAAATAGTATATTAAAACAAATTAAGAAGGACATCAGTTGCATAATTAAGTACTTAACTTTTTGATCAATAAAAGGAATGACAAATATTTTCAAAAAGTAAAATTAATGTAGAAGATGACTTCTTCACACCTTAGTTCGCCTACATGTCAATTTTCATGATAAAATGACATCATTTGTTTCTTATATTTAACAAAGTAATTAATTCACCTATTTTAGTTAATGTAGACATTTATTTGGGTCAAAGTAGGTTTATATAACAGATAATGCCTTCATCCTTCCTCTTGGTTCACACAACTAGTAATCCCCTATGTGTATCTCCTTCCCTAATCATGTACTAGTGTCAAGATTTGGATATAGATAGTGGGCTAGTTGTGATGACCGTTTCTTCTCATCCTATCATTATTCTCTTTATTCTCCCCTTCTCTCTCTTCCACTTCTTAGTTTCTTAACCCTAACTTCAACGGATGTGCCTCATATAATGCTTAGTGGATGGGTGGAGAAAAATTCCTCTCCAACACTCATAGAGCATTGTGAAGGTTGTGTCATCGACCTTGGTTGTGCCATTTTCCTCCCTCACCACCACAACTGGTGTTGATGCAGGGACCGATCCCAGAAATGCCATCTTCCTTCTCTCCATTTCTTTCCCTTCCTTCCACTCGACGTATAACATAACAACCATGTCTTAGCTATTCATAATAGATCCCTAGATCTAAAACCAACTCCACATTCTCACAACTACACATTATATCTTGTGATGTCATGTGAAACAACCATCATCACTTAGATGTATCCCTACAGCCACCCCACTCCCCTTATTCTTTTTCTTCTATGTTCTCGACCACCATGGTAGGAACACAGCCTCCATCATTACCCTAACAATTGGATTTCATCCATTATCTGGAATTGGCACTACATAGATGACCTCCACTCCTTCTTTCTAGTCTCCTTGCCCATCCATCCTTTCTAGTTCAAGAAGAACAACATATGGCTTCCCTCCCCATCTCGTGGTTGTCATAGAAACCAACATTGTCGTTGAAACTATGGATCCTACTTCATCTAGATGACCCTTTGATAGTGATCCTCATACCCCATAGATCTCAAGAAGCCTCTTCAGTCTAAGACTACATACAACACCAATATGAAACTCCGCCACTAATTCTACAAAAACTATCTCCATACCTGTGTATCCATGACAAGTATGTTCCCCTTCATAATCTCACATCCCACCCGCTACAGTAGTAAAGTTTTCACCGCTTGGCTCAACCCTGACCAGGTACTTTACAATTTTTTTTTCCAATTGTGCCTCTACAACCATGAATCTACCTTTCACCTAGCCTCAATATCATGCATGTATGTCCACCATGAACTGAAGACATAATTACAAAGATTAGACCACAACCTCCTAATTTCACTTTCTCCTTGATACTGGTGTACAGACTCTGGCCTTGGTTGTGTGCCTGACAACCATCCCACATATCCACACTAAATGATGCCCCCTATCTTTCTGCAATTGGATATGCCAACTAGTTCATAAACCACATGTGTAGCAAATTCTTGAGAGCCTTAGAATTCCCTAGTCTATGGGCCAAAGGAGTTGGATTTAGTACATCCATAGATCATGACATGTAGATTGTATCATCATAAGAAATGTCCACTAACTTTTTCTAAGCATCCTCTTACTTAAAATATAATGGTAGCAAGTCAATTAATGATACTAATCTAGATAACAATTATTGCATCAATTAATAATAAAAATATTAATTTCAACATCTTAGTCACATGATACACATATGAAACTGTACTTATGTTGGTTGTAGGGAAGTTTAAAATCCCTTTGGACCACATCTGACTAATTGATTCCATATAACTATATGTACTACTTACACTAGTGTAAAACAAGTGAGAAATCTTACTAGTTTTCTGATAAACCTAATGTACATTATTAGTTATTACTATGATATGTAATGTTAAGTTAGATAATAGTAATATGATCCCTACCATAGTATAATATATATGCAGTTAAGTAGTTCATCTATCAAACCATATATTATATGTATCATTAATTGAATGCTAATGAGAAACTATAACTATCAAAGTCATTAGTGTTGGTATGTATGCCCATAGAGCCAATCATATGATGATTATAATGGAATATCCAGTAAACAATTTTATTAATAATAAGGACATACTTCCATTTATTATGTTTTATTTACTTACGAGATAATGATTTTACATAATAAATGTCCAAATAATGATGTTACTCAATGACATATGTCTTTAGGTTGAGGACCTGAACAATGAGATCATACAAATGTTAAGAGTATATACAATATTGTTATGTCCCTAGTTGGTTGATATTGTGGAAGTTGATAGACATCATTAACACATAAGACTAGAATGTGTGTTGGGTAATGACATAATCTCAGTAGTCATGATATGTGATATAAAACCAAACACATAGGTACTTGTAAGATAACTTTGCATCAGACATACCTACCTTGAGAGTGATACGTGGAGACATTGGGAAGGTAGTCAAAATTAGCTCTCATAGTGATGGTGGTGATTGTGGTTCTTAGATCTAAAGTCACTACACTCATTACAAGTTGTTCAATGTACTTTGAAATAATCCAATGTGGACTTGAATAAGGGTTATCATAAATGTGGTTCTCAAATACATTGTGTCACATGGGGAATGATTGTGAGTGATGTAGATGGGATTTGTCCCTCCTATAAAAGATTGGTATCGTGGCCACTTTAAAAGAGAGATTGAGAAATGAATGCCCATTTGCATGTGAGTCAATATTCGACATAGAGTTCACATATATCTCAAATAGACTGCTCTAGTTCAAGGAACATAGATTACACGTTGAAGAGGATGATGATTCCATGCCTCCAGTTCAATCTAGATATCAGAGACAAAGGACTATACGATCACTATAACACTAATCACAGATTGTAGGTTGAAGTTCTTCTCCAACTTACCAATTACTTGGGTAGCAATGATGTCTTAGTAGATACCACTCATTTCTTGTGATTTCATAAATCATTTATGGATATTCACTGCCAATGTAATGTGGGACCTATAGGGTCACATGCATAGGATACACCTAAAATAGGAATTTATTCATGAATGTGGTTTAAAAGTGATTACTAAAGTGTTATATATTAAATTTAAGCAAGATTGTCAATCACAACTCTAAAATGATCGATTCATTAGGTGAACCGATCAAATCAGATGTATGAACTGACCAATTCAGGTTGTGAACCGACCATTTGGTTTATCAATGAAATCGGATCAAGGATTGAAGATGGCGTCATGTTGTACATTAATTGAATATTAAAAGGCAATAGAATAGTGAATAGGAAACATATTTAATTGAATGGTTCATGCATTGAACCAATCATCTCACATGTGAACTGACATGTGCACTAGTGAACCGAATGATTCATGGTTCACAGGCCATGGAAAATTCACTAGATTCCATCTCTTTGACTCCTAGTTGATTTGGAAATTTTGACATTGACCCTCATATAAATAGACAGGTATTTGAGGCTTTCTAGAGTCACAACAACAATAAGATATGATAATTGTTGTCTTCTCACAGTGGTGGTGATGTGATAACGCGAGCAAGTCCTTTATGTCAATGGGAGGGACAATAAGGGAGAGACAATAAGGAAGAGCAAGTTGACCCTAGCACGTTGACTAGAATAGACAACTCATTCTTGTCTGTTCATCTAAAATGGTAGGAGTTTCATAGTGGTTTGTGTGGATTACTCTAGAGGAGAGGAGTCCTTTTCCACTTGTTAGGAGGATGTAGTCAACTATTGTCTAGGGTGATAACCAGGAGGCCACTATCGATATCCGTCTAGGTGCAACTTGAGAAAGAAGCACGCTGGTAAGGGATATTCGTTGGACTTTCTCCAAAATTAGGTTTATGCCTTGCAACCTTTCCTTCCTATTTCATAATTGTTGATGCGATATGCTATTTAAGGGGAATATGGTCGTAATTTTTTTTACTGCCATATCTAATTCCAAATTTCCTACATTGCTATCAGATCCATGCCAACTTACTATGTTTTGAGATCTAATAGATATGATTGGATTTTTGGTTCTATCTATTATTTCTTACATGCAATATGAATATTTAAATGATTAATGTACATATCTGATTAAATACCACATACGATCCCTAATATATATATACATATACATATATATATATATATATATATATATATATATATATATATATATATATATATATATATATCCAATTTAAACGTGTCACCCCCAAATTGGTTTTGTAGATGTAAGCGTGGTTATGGCCAATAACACCATAGATCCTTGTGCTTGGTTTGATGGTTGGTATTCCTATTTTATATCTTGGTTTAAATACCAAGCCTCTCCTTTTCCATATGAAAAAGTATTAGTGTTGTCCTACCTATGCCCCCATCAAATGTAACTGAAGTTTCCCTATTACAATGTAATATGTTAAATAGGAATTGTTTTTTGTTCTATTATGGTAAAGAAGACATTCTGCTCCAAATGAATCGACCATTTTAGAATTCAAACTGATCGATTATAAGACTGAGGAGGGAAGATGACAGGAGGATATGACCAATTGGCTCGTGTCCAAACAAGCATGCAAAGCATGAATGACTAATCATGGGCACCCCAAGGATGGTGCATTTTCCATCACATGGAAGTGTTATGATAGTTATGTGGGTCTGCCAACAGGGTGCATTGCAATCATGTTGGATTTTTTGTTAGAGATAACTAGGTGACTTTAAAGATATTAAGTGCCTAGAAGTATGTAGATGGCTATGGAAAAGAGTTGTGCATATTATCTATCCAAGAATTTCATGTGATGAAATTGGCAAAACTTACCTACCTTAATAATTGGTTATGGATGTTGGCGTTGGTCAAATAATAATTCAATTGTTTTGGGCCTTGGCTCACTATAAGAGTGTACACTACAATCTTACAAATTGATATGTCATGGATATCAGTTTGAAAAAAATAGTGGGAGCGATAATTAATTAAAGGCCTAATTCAACATCGTCAAATTTTATGTTAATCAAATCAAATCAAAATGTTTTGAAAAATTGCAATTTTTTCTTGTTGAAACAAAAGGAAAACTAATCTTCCTTGCGATCAGTCCTTAAGAAGGTCATACTTTGTGGGACAAACTTGCATGCTTGGTTTTGGCCTTTGGGAAGGGTTCTCAATTATGAGCATAAGCTCTACGTCCTAGATACACTAGTTCCAGAAGAACATGCTCATGATGCACCTAGGGATGAGGTGGATGCTTATTGGAAGCATGAAAATGATGCCTTAGACATTAATGACCTTATGCTATGTTGTATGAACTATAAGTTGCATGAGAAGCATGAAAACATGGGGATACTTTAGATTTTTTTTGAGCAATCTGAACATCTTCATTACTGAAAAGCCATACAACATCTACACATTGGGAAAGTGATACTGGAAGTACATACAACCACCAAGAGTAGGGCTATCCGATCACCAAAAATCATATGTGAATGATAATAAAACGCTTCTGCATTGATCTCTTTTCCACAAGGCTGACATAAGTAGCTTTTCATAAGAGATTCCTTCAACCTAAGCATAGATCGGTGGTGATAAAAATACAAATGAAAAATATGCAGACCAGTGTTTTCCGCTACAAGAAGAGCCATAGACCCATTTGACATGAATTTACCATGCATAGAATGCAAGTGCACGCGTCAGAGTAATATAGGCCTTTTTGAGGCCCGAGTCGAATTGAGGGAAATGTAATTATTGGTAGACTACTACTAACTACTTGCAATCAGCTAGACCAATTAAAATGATTTGAGAGTTGACTGAAAAAGAAAGGAAAAAGAAAAGAAAATAGAGAAATCGATTAAATGTTTGGTTTAATAAATTCAAATGGGAATCTTTAGGATTGTGGCTTCACCACATGTTCTTATTGTATTAATTCCTACACAGTTATCCTAATTCATCTCTCATTCTGGGTAGTGGTATGTATTCAGAACTGTTTACTTTCGTAATACAATTCACAACCTAAATCTAGGTCCATTCCACGGTAGTAGTAACCTATACCCTAAACTAGGTGCATGAAGGCCATACTCTGGGTTTCCACCATTAATTGTACATCGCCTTGTTCAAAGGATTTATTAATTAATGTGAATTTCGTCTTTTTTCAACCGTTAATTATTCTTTCAAAGTAATTAAAGGTATTAGATTATCATTAGGGTGATCAATCATAATGATATAATGGAGAAAACGAAATCTTACCACGGATTTAAGAGACAAATTATGAAATACTATGGTAAAAATGTCATACAAAGATCACCCGGGCTACTCCCGACCCTAAAGATAAAGGGGATTAGCCCTGCATGTTCATCTCAATGAAAGACATGATGAGAGAAAGGGAAAACATGGGGAAAATGTGAATAGAAGTGATGTAAACCCCTGAACGGTGGAGATCCGGGCATTCCTCGGCGTATAATGAGCGATCTACAGCCTTTCCGTAGTGGGAAACTCCTTCTGCAGTTCTCAGAACGATCGCGGCATGGCACTGCGCTCCGTTCTTCTCTCCTCTCCTCCTTGAGACTTGTGCAATGACTAATGACATGATCCCCTACTTAGGGCTGCCGTAATTAGGTATATGCACCACTTTAGATCGCCAAAAGATCACCACCATCCGATTAGAATTGATCCGTAACAAAACCTGATGTGACAGCATCGATACCATCGATGTAGGTCGATGGTATCGACCCGTCATAATATCGACAATTCTTCCTTTTTCTGATGTTTCGTGCTGATGCAGACTCAATACCATCGACTTTAGTGTCGATGGTATCGACACCTTTAGGCGTCTCTTTTATCACCAATCCGACACTGAACATGGGAGAGGTCGATAGTATCGACTTTATGTCGATAGTATCGACCAGTTGACTGCTAGCTCGTTGTAGGTATCTCGCTACCATCGACTTCAGTGTCGATGGTATCGACTCATCTTGGTTCCTTAAGGCTGTCTCACTGTGGCCAAGTCAATATTATCGATAGTTGTCGATGGTATCGACAGCTGCATGTATTCGTTTTTGCTGAAAATTCAAAATAAACAAATCAGCCTTGCTAAAACACATCAATATGATCATTTATAACCAAAAAGATGAAATATAGTAGATTTGATGCAAAATGAGATTATAGACTAAAGCGAGTGAATCATGCGATACTAACCACAAATGTGACTAATAAACACATAAAATACATGTAAAACTAGTCTATAAAAGCGACTCAAAATCCTCGCATCAAACTCCCCTGAGATTAAACATTGCTTGTCCTTGAGCAACAAAACTATAGAATAAAATTGTGAGGATCAACTAAAGAACATACTATCACAACAGACATTACTGTATGATTCCCACCAGACATTCACACACCGACCCTCACTAACCACATAATGGTAACTACCCTACATGTGACAATGATCATCCATAATAGATATCCACTCCAAGATTGGTGAACACTATCAAATAAGGCAGTTAATATAATAAAATCTTCCAGTTCAGGCTTGGTGCATCTTGTGATCTCCTATCTACGTTGCTCATAACCTAACTACCATCGACATGGAACCAGATCTCCTAAAATACGAAAGTGAGGAGATAATCACGGGTGGCCTACCATTTTGAGCAACAGGTGGATGGGATAGGCGGTTTATGTAAGAAAAAGTAGCACAATATAGTTAGACATCCAACAGTACAAAAATGACCTACATGATGCTCATGCATATGAAAATGACCTAATGCTTACATTTTAGGTGGAATGATGCATGCACTATCATTCTATCCCAATGAGAGACATAATATCTACAGAACTACACATGTGCTTGTTCTTCTTATTATGCATGTGAACAAGTTCCTTCCTCCTTCTGATCTTTACTTACTTATTAATTTTTTTTTTCTTTCTCTTTTCAGCCCTTATTTTGCTTAATGAACTAAGATGAAATTTTTACATCTTCGTCTTGGGCTTATTCTCATTACTACTATTTTTTTCATTGTATTTTATTTTTCAAAAAGTATGAAACAAGTTCCTTATTTTCAGAAGAAGAAAGACACATCATGTAAAAAATGATTAAAATTGTGCAAAATGCAACTAAAATGACATTGACATGCAATCTAAAATTTGTGAATGCATGACTATAATGCAACATTTTTTTTTCTTTTCATATATGCAACAGATGTAAAAACTAACTACAATGCAATCCTATCTACATGATATGCAATCAAGAGATGACAAACTGTAAAGTGCTCCCAATTCTTATGGTGGAGTGTAAATGAGATGAGGTGGATAGATCACAAGATTAATTGACAGAACCATTGGAAGATATTATATGTCCCTCCTTACTGGCATGTGTAAAATCAAGGGGTTTCTCTCTCTTATTTCATATTAAAGTCCCATTACCATTTGGTCAGTTTAATCTCAACATCCAATTTCGTCCACTTTCCTTGAATCATAGGCATGTACAGTTGTGGTCTTATGTTTTAAAGTTGACAAACCCAATTATTTTCATAAGTTAAGTGCTCAAGTTCAAACAAAGAAAGCTTGCAATTACATGAAATTTTTTCAAATTTACCCATAACTCCCATGTGAAAAACATATAGATGACAAATTACATTAGACATCCATAGATACACTAGATAGCATGTGAATCCTAAAAGCTAAGAAAATTGCTAAAATAAAAGAAAAGGCAATAAAGGATAAAAACAATGGAAAATAAAAGATAGAAAATGTTCCATCTCCCCCCCCTAAGCTTGAATTTGACTATGGCCTCGTAGTCAAAAACAATCTCAGCTGGTGGAACAGTGATACCATTTACTGCTCAGGTGCCAGGTACTATGGGGTGTTGGGATCCCATGATGGATATTGCCCCTGGAAGTTTGGATCATATGGGGGCATCGGTGGTGGTTGTTGGTAGCCCCCGAAGTAACCTTGATTCCAGTAGTGATCATAAAATGGATGTTGCTGCTGCTCGATCCTCCCCAACTGGTCATAGACCTACTGTTTATTGGAGAACATCTGACGTTCATTCTCAAAGATAGCTTGTTGATTAACATATAGCCGATTCGTAGTATCCTGGATATCGGAAAATGACGCAGTGTGCTGTTGTTGCGTCTCCTGAATGCTCTGTAGCATGGTGTACATGCCCTGCATATAATAGACATCCTCTCCTTGTTGAGAGGGCTATGGTGGCTGAGGCTACGAGGATGATGATGCACTGGGGTAGAAGCGTGGCCGCTTCCTTAGTTCCGCTCATGAACGAAGAGGAGTAACAATCTCCTCTTCCTCCTCCTACTCATCACAGTCATCATTGTCGTTGTCGTTGTCGTCCTCGTCTTCTCCACTGTCGGAGTTGTCGATGGAAATTATGGGCCATCTGAAATGTTGGGCCCCCTGGATGTTGAAGATGGGATCTGGAAGGGTGCACTCTTGATATTCTTTGTTTATGTGGCAATGTGCATATACCATGCCATCACGAAATGTCAACAAGTTAGACCGATGCAAATGATGAAGGTTGACAGAGCTTTTACTTAGCAGGGGAGGCATTGAAGAAAGGTCTAGCCCAAGGTAGAGGACTAAGGGAGTGATGAGTCCCCCAAATTGAATTGGGGCCCGCCGAGTACTTTTCTTCACCGCCATTATGCGCGTTAGGAAGAACGCGCCCCAGTTAAGCTTTCCTCGTGTCAGCAGATTATACAGAAAGAAGAGGTCAGTCTCTTGAAATTTACTCAGTGAAATCTCTCCTCGAGTGAAAAAGGTAATACACAACATGCAGTATAAGACCCGCACGAAGGGATGCTCAAAATCAGCCACCGCAACATTGTGATAGTTGATCGTTTTGCCTTGAGGGGCTGTCACCAGCTGTGTGAACATGGCATCGTAATCAACTCAGTTGTCTGGCCACCGGTGCTGTCTGGGGGAGTGTCACCAGTTGCATATGGAGTTGAATTGTTGTAGAGTAAGATTATAGTTTCTGTTGAAGAGCCAGAAAGACACTCGACCTTTGATCCATTCCCTATCGGAGGCGTTGAGGTCGTTTGGGACAACACAAATATCAAGCGACGCCATAAACTCCACCACCAATTCTTTATAAGTCAGTCACTCGCCGAAAAAGGGGTGGCCCTCCACATGATGGGTGACCACACTGTTGAGCCTTCCCGTGTTCCCCTCCTGGCCATGGAGGACATACATCAGGTTATCCTCAAATCTGAGATCTCGGATCATTCGTCTGTCGCAATATCGAGTCAGCTCGATAGTTCTTTTCATAAGCTCCTCATAAACTTTCTTCACATATGCAGAAGGATGTGCAAGTCAGGGATGAGGGATGGAGCCTTGCGGGGGTGGAATAAGTGTCTCAATCGCCATCAGCGCAATGCTTGAAGATGATGCAGTAGTGTTCCTCCTCATGAGGAAAGAAAGAAGACAGAAGAATGGAGCTCGATGAAGATCGGAGTTGCTCAGAGAAGATGACCACCAATGTCGATGAAGATCTCGGTGAAGATTGCTCGATTGCTATATACTCGGTGAAGATCTCCGGTTGCTCGGGATGCTTGGCACAAGAGTTGAGGGGATTCACTCTGAAGGTGAGAATAGAAATGAGAAACTACCCGTCCTTTTATAGATGAACCCGTCACCACTTTCGCTCCGTCGATACCATCGATGGGGTGTCGATGGTATCGACACCTGGAGCACAATCTGCTCTTCGTGACTATCGATAGTTGTCGATTGCTTAATGCGCGGGGGTTGGATAGGTGACGTGTCGATACTATCGACATGGGTTGATGGTATCAACCCATCCCACAGATTGACTACATTTTGGCACATTGTTTTAATTTCTTATCGTGGATCGGTGACGTGTCACATCAATACCATTGATTGGGTGGCGATGGTATCGACTCTTTATGGTTCGATTACCCTCTTGAGGCCCGGGCGCCGCTTCCTTGCTAACCCCGGGTCGATACCATCGACTGTGTCGATGCTATCGACTTCACTGAGAAGAAGTCGTCTATAAATCTTCAGGGATCTCGTGAGCATCGACTTCATTTCGATACTATCGACTACATTTTTCTTGTTCGCTGATAGCATGTCGATACAATCGATGAGGCCGTCGATGGTATCGACTTAGAAAAATTCTGTAGTCGCTTCCCTGCACCCATGTTGCTACCATCGACATTGTGGTCGATGGTATCGACTTTGATTCAGTACTGCACACTGAGAAAAACGATTAGGGTATCATTTTTACACTAAAAATAAAATTAAACAAAACTAACTTGCAAATGCAAAAGAAAATGAAGGAAGTACAAATTAAAACTACCGATGGTTGGGTTGCCTCCCAACAAGCGCCCTTGTTTATTGTCTTAGGCTAGACGCAATAAGGCTCTTCATTCTTCCTTAAGTGCCATGAGTTTAACCTCATGAACTTTTCTCGTGTAGTTATCTCCAAAGTAAAGCTTCAACCTTTGACCATTAACTAGGACCATGAGCTCTCCATATCTCACCATAATAGCACCATGTGGGCGCACCACCTCCACCATAAACGGTCCACTCCACCTGGATTTCAATTTACCAGGATGAAGCTTTAGTCTCGAGTTGAACAGTAAAATGCGATCACCCTTTTTGAAAACACGCGTTTGAATGTGGCGGTCATTGATTTTCTTTGTCCTTTATTTATATATCCTTTGATTCTCATAGGCATCCATCCTATGCTCATCTAACTCATTTAGCTCCAATAGTCTCTTTTTCCCTGCAGCATCATAACTCACATTGAGCTTCGGTAACGCCTAGTGCGCCTTGTGCTCAAACTCAACCGGCAAATGGCAAGCCCACCCATAAGCCAACCTAAAAGGTGTAGTGCCTATTGGTGTGTTAAACGCAGTCCTATATGCGCATAAAGTATCCAGTAGGAGTGCACTCCAATTCTTCCTAGAAGATGCTACTGTGCGTTCCAATATCTTTTTGATCTCTCGATTGGAAACCTCAACTTGACCTTGAGTCTACGGGTGATACGAGGTATCGACATTGTGCTTGACCCTGTATTTACTCATTAGTGAAGCAAATTTCTTGTTCATGAAGTGGGTGCCTCCATCACTTATAATCATACGGGGCACACCAAACCTGTAAAAGATATGTTCTTTCACGAACCTACACACTACCGCAGCGTCATTAGTTCTTGTGGGTATTGCCTCTACCCACTTGGACATATAATCAACGACCAGCAAAATATATAAATTGGAATTCGAGGACACAAATGGTCCCATGAAATTGATGCCCCATAAATCAAATACCTCAACTTCTTGAAACACATTGAGGGGCATCTCTTGCCGCTTTGAGATATTACCTGCCCTTTGACACGCGTCACATATTTTCACATAGTCATAGGCATCCCGAAAGAGTGTAGGCCAATAAAGACCACTCTCTAACACTTTGGCCGCTGTTCTTGTGCTCGCATGATGGCCGTCAGTGGGTAATGTATGGCTGTGAGTAACTACACTATCATATTCATCCTTTGGTACACACCTGCGTAAGATGCTATCCCTGCATTGCCTCAACAAAATGGGGTCATCCCAAAAGTAATATCTTAAGGAATGGAAAAATCTCTTCTTTTCTTGAAAATTGCAATCATCCGGTATTTCCTTGCATGCAAGATAATTCACAATGTGCAAAAACCACAGATCTTTGGATTTTATGGAAAGGATTTGCTCATCGGGAAATGTCTCGGTAATGGATATATTGATATCTCGCTCATCTACCCGCTCTATCTGAGACAAATGGTCCGCAACCACGTTCTCAATACCCACATTGTCTTTAATTTCAATGTCAAACTCTTGTAAAAGCAAGATCCACCTAATTAATCTAGGC
Source organism: Alisma plantago-aquatica (assembly GCA_963693085.1). Lineage (NCBI taxonomy): Eukaryota > Viridiplantae > Streptophyta > Magnoliopsida > Alismatales > Alismataceae > Alisma > Alisma plantago-aquatica. The sequence goes on along the minus strand of OY856413.1, from coordinate 1,083,582,685 downwards.
TTGGCATCTTTCTTTTAAATTAAATATTTAATAGCAGTGTGGTCCATCCAAACCACAACTTTTCACCCCACTAAATATTGCCTAAAATTTTCAAATGCAAAAACCACAACAAGAATTTCTTTTTCAGTGGTAGTATAGTTAAGTTGTGCATCATTTAAAGTCTTTGATGCATAGAAAATTATTGCAGGTTTGTTCTCAAAACGATACCCAAGAACAACCCCAATAGAAAAATCCGATACATCGCACATGAGCTCGAACGGTTTGGTCCAATCTGACATTTGAACAATCGGTGCCGAAATTAATTTTTCTTTAAGAACATTGAAGGAATGCATGCATTTATCATTAAAATCAAACATTGCACCCTTCTCAAGCAATTCAGACAATGGTTTAGAAATTTTGGATAAATCTTTGATAAAACGGTGATAGAAATCCGCATGCCCAAGGAAACTCCTCACTCCCTTCACTGAGTTCGGTGGAGGTAATTTGGTAATAACCTCGATTTTTACTAGATCTACCTCAAGTCCTTTGCTAGACACCTTGTGTCCAAGCGCTATTCCTTCGCTAACCATCATATGACACTTTTCCCAATTTAAGACCAGATGCGTATCTTCACATCTTTGCAGCACTCTATCCAAATTTTGTGAACACTCATCAAAGGATGCACCGTGGACGGAAAAGTCATCCATGAAAACCTCTAAGCAGCGTTCTACCATATAAGAAAATATAGCTAGCATACAACACTGAAAAGTAGCTGGTGCATTGTATAACCCAATTGGCATTCGACGATATGCAAAAGTCCCATAAGTTCAAGTGAAGGTGGACTTCTCTTGATCCTTAGGGTCTATAGAAATCTGATTATAGCCGGAATAGCCGTCCAAAAAGAAAAAATGAGAGTGGCCAGCCAGCCACTCTAAAATCTGATCAATAAATGGGAGCGGAAAATGATCCTTTAGAGTTGCCGAATTCAAGCGTTGATAGTCAATGTAAACACGCCACCCAGTTACCAATCGGGTAGTAATAGGTTCATTCATAAGATCCTGAGTCACCATGATTCCCCCCTTTTTAGGGACTACCTGTGTGGGGTTTACCCACATCGAGTCTGAAATAGCGTAGATGATGCCCACAGAAAGGAGCTTGATCACCTCCTTCTTGACGACCTCCATCATGCTCAGGTTGAGTCGACGTTGTGGTTGAATCACAGACTTGGCTCCTTCCTTGAGATGGATCTTGTGCTGGAAAAGCATAGGGGAAATCCCCTTAATATCAGCAACTGACCACCCGAATGCACCACGGTGGTTCTTTAGCAAGATCATCAATTGCCCTTCTTCACCGGCACTCAGATATCCTGAAATAATCACCAGTAGTTTTTCACCATCAACTAAGAATGCATACTTCAAGTGAGGGGGCAGTGGCTTCCATTCTAATTCTGGTGGACAGATCAATGATGATTAAAGCGGTGGTGGGAGCGGCCCAAGATCCTCATAACGATTGGCATAATAGCATGGGAGCACTTTAAGCATCTTTATACATTGTTGTAACGACGTGCTTCTCATCCAATCATTCATGATGTTAAATAAGAAAGCTTCAAGGGGCAATTCTGGATATGAGTCAAGCACATAACTTGCTATTGCATCATCCTCAGTAGATAGATAAATTTCCACCTCTTCATCATTTGGATAACCCACAGCTTTACAAAGAGAAACAACTTTTGTTTGTTCCATAATATCCACTTCCAGTGTCCCCTTATCTACCTTGGTCATTACATGAGCCATATCCAGAAATGGCTTCCCTAAACAAAGAGAAATGTTTTGATCAAAATGCTTCACCATGCGACATTGCTCCTTTGCCTGTGATTGTTTTGTACTTGGTGACATAACCATTTCAAATATGTCATCTGCTATTCCCAATGTCAATCGACCTCTACCCATCTCCAATATCATATCAGTAGTAGCTTGGAAGGGTCTTCCTAGGAGTAGCTCATTCCCTTGGTCATCTTACATTTCCATTACCACAAAATCAGCTGGAAATACCAATCTATCAACTTTTACCAGGACATCCTCGCAAATTCCATATGGTCGTACCACAGAATTATCTATGAGTTGAATCGTCATGTTTCTTTGTCTAGATTCATTAAGACCCAGCTTCTTGAATGTTGAGAGGGGCATCAAGTTTATACTTGCCTTGGAATCGCATAACACTTCACCAAATTTCACCTTACCAATGTAACATGAAATATTGAAGCAACCCAGATCTTGTCATTTTGGTGGTAATTTTCCCAAAATGAAGGCGCTAACCTGCTCTTTGAGAACCACCACCTTAGTATCAGGAATCTTCCTCTTCTTGGTAATTATATCCTTCAGAAACTTACCATAAGAGGGTATTTTCTCAATAGAATCTAACAGCGGGATGTTGACAGAAAGTTTCCTAAAACTATCTAGGAACTTTTTGAACTGGTCGTCCACTTTCTTTGCCTTCAGGGAACTGGAACAGGAAGTGCCCTCTGATGTGGCAGCACATATGGCTTCCTCTTTTCAGTATCTTCCTTGAAATGGGCTCTACTGTGGCTTCCTCTACATCATCCTCTATTGACTCTGTGATTGTGACCTCCTCTGTGGCCTCACCTGTGGTCTCTGGCTGGGGTGTGCTTGGTTCATCAGCCTTAGAGTTTAAAATCTTCTTTCCACTCCTTAACAGAATTGCTTTGGCTTTATGATTTCCTCCTGGAACATTTATATTTCCTGGAAAACCTTACTGTGTTGGTTTCTTCAAGTTTGAAATCTCTACTGTCATCTGTGCTAAAGATGTCTCAAGTGTCCTCACCTGAGCCCCATGACTTTGTAAAGTTTGCCGAAACTGATTCATAAACTCTCCTTGTTGCTTGATTTGTTGACCAAACATGCTCATGAGTTCTTGATTCTTCTTGATTACTTGATTGATCAACTCATTGCTCTTTTGTTATGCAGTGGGTTGTGGCTTAGCTTACGGGTCCTGTAAGAAATTGTTAGGATCTTTCCAAGAAAATTTCTTATCCTTCCTCCAAGAATAGTCGTTATTCCTATATCCCTATTGCTGACGCATGAAATTCACCTGTGCTTCATCATCATACTCTTCATTTTCTTTTTCCAGAAGTCTCTTTGCGATAAGATCCATCTTATCATTTAGTTCTTTAATGGCTTTAGTGTCCCCTACAGATCTAACTTGTCTAGGTGCATCTCTGGTACCCCAGGACTGCTTCTTTGACATGTTTTTATGAATCTCCCAACACCTTGTATCAGTATTGTTCAGAAAGAATCTTGAACCTGCTGAATCTATGTTGCTTATGTCATGCTCATTAAGTGTGAAATAGAAAATGTTCACCTGTTTTTCCTTGTTTAACCCATGATGAGGGCATCTTCTCAGCATTATCTGAAATCTTTCCCAGGTCTTCGAATAAGTTTCCCCTGCATTCTGAGTGAAGTTGTGGATTTTCCTGATTAAATCATTAGTCTTCTTAGGTGGGAAGAAACATTCGAAAAAAAACACGATCATCTGCTCCCAAGTCTCAACAATCTCATCATCCAGATTATGAAACCACTCCCTTGCATTTCTTGTAAGAGAACTTGGGAACAATTTCAAATATAGTGTCTCCTGTGGAAAATGATAGATCTTGATCATGTCACAATTCTCCACGAAGGTGCTTATGTGGGCCACTAGATCTTTGTTCTTTAGTCCATGGGATGCTTCAGATTTGACTAGATTTATTAGTGTCAGATCAATTTTATAAGTCGGGATGTTGATTGCCTGCCTCTTGATCGACCCTTTTGATGCGGAGGAAGAAGACACCTTGATCTTTTCCCATATCGTCTTTTCTTCAGCCATCTCTTCTTGTTCAGAATCTGAATTTACTCTCTCCGATTGATTCTGAATGTAGTGCTCCTCCTTGTCTAAACCCGAAGATTGGACCTCTGGTAATGACTGCGCATAGTCTGTACTACGCGTTCTCACCATGCCTTGGTACCTACAAAATGATATATTTAGTTAAGTACAATGCTAGATGAATATAGATTTCTAAAAAATAGACAATCAATTGCAAGAATTAAAAATGTAACTAAAAGAAAAACGTAGCCTAGTGTGGCTGCTTGTAGCACTCATCGTGCCAACAATTGTCGTTTCCCCGACAACGACGCCAAAAACTTGACACGAATTTATCGTGCGTAGAACGCAAGTGCACACATCAGAGTAATATAGGCCTTTGTGAGGCCCGCGTAGAACTCAGGGAAACATAATTATTGGTATACTACTACTAACTACTTGCAATCATCTAGACCAATTAAAATGATTTGAGAGTTGATTGAAAAAGAAAAGTAAAATAAAAGAAAATAGAGCAATCGATTAAATGTTTGGTTGAATCAATTCAAATAGGAATCTTTAGGATTTTGGTTTTGCTACAGGTTCTCATTGTATTAATTCCTACACAGTTATCCTAATTCGTCTCTCATTCCGGGTAGTGGCCTGTATTCAGAATTGCTCACTTTTGTGATATAATTCACTACCTAAATCTAGGTCAGTTCTACGGTAGTAGTAACCTATACCCTAAACTAGGTGCATGAAGAGCATACTTTGGGTTTCCACCATTAACTGTACATCACCTTATTCAAAGGATTTATTAGTTAATGTGAATTTCGTCTCTTTTCAACCATTAATTCTTCTTTCAAAGTAATTAATGGTATTAGATTATCATTAGGCTGATCAATCATAATGATATAATGGAGAAAATGAAATCATACCATGGATTTAAGAGACAAATTATGAAATACTATGGTAAAAATGCCATAAAATGATCACCCGGGCTACTCCCGACCCTAAAGATAAAGGGGATTAGCCCCGAATGTTCATCTCAATGAAAGACATGATGAGAGAAAGGGAAAACATGGGGAAATGTGAAAAGAAGTGATGTAAACCCCTGAACGGAGGAGATCCGAGAGTTCCTCGGCGTAGAATAAGTGATCGACAACCTTTCGGTAGTGGGAAACTCCTTCTACAGTTCTCAGAATGATCGGGGTGTGGCTCTGGGCTCCGTTCTTCTCTCCTCTCCTCCTTGAGTCTTGTGCAATGACTAATGATGTGATCCCCTACTTAGGGCCACTGTAATTAGGTATATGACTACTTTAGATCGCCAAAAGATCACCACTGTCTGATTGGAAACGATATGTAACAAAACTTGATCTAACGACGTCGATACCATCGACGCGGTTCGATGGTATCAACTCGTCATAATATTGACAATTCTTCCTTTTTCTGACGTTTCGTGCTGATGCTGACTCGATACCATCGACTTTAGTGTCGATGGTATCGACACCTTTAGGCGTTGCTTTTATCACCAATCCGATGCTGAACCTAGGCGACTTCGATATTATCAACTTTATGTCGATAGTATCGACCAGTTGACTGTTGGCTCGCTGTAGGTATCTCACTACCATCGACTTCAGTGTTGATGGTATCGACTCATCTTGGTTCCCTGTAGTTGTCTCACTGTGGCTGAGTCGATACAATCGACAACTTTCGATGGTATCGACAACTGCATGTATTCATTTTTCTTGAAAATTCAAGATAAATTCGGATCAGCCTTGCTAAAACACATCAATATGATCATTTATAACCAAAAAGATGAAATGTAGTAGATTTGATGCAAAATGATATTATAGACTAAATCGAGTGAATTATGTGATACTAACCACAAATGTGACTAATAAACACATAAACATCATGTAAAACTAGTCTATAAAGGTGACTCAAAATCCTCACATCACCAGTAATGAATCCGAACAAAACAAAATTGATGCCAGCAAGAGCAAAGACTCATAGCTCCCAAATAGAGAGAACAACAATGCCGAAAAGTAGTGACAACAACGCTAAAAAGCAGCGACAACAACGCCGACGAGTGACGAGAAATGGGCAGAAGAACCTGCCGCAAAGCAAAACAAAAAAAGAAGGTAGAGAAACTGCCTAAATGAAAAGCACATGCACAAAAGGGAACCAAAGAAATCGGAAAGAAAGAACACTAAACATGGTAGGTATGTGGAAAAAAAGCTAGCCCCTCAGCAGATCCATGCCAAAAAGCATCTATGTGGCCGCCTCCACACCTCCACCAAGCAATTGTTGCACCAGAGATGAAGCCCCCGTACGGAAGCCGCCGCCCCTCCACCCTGAACCGCAGATCCAGAGGTCTAGGAGACCCGGCCCCGACAACCAGAAAGGGGGGAAGAAGATGGCGTTGGAGAGAAGAGCAGAGCTAGCCGGTCAAGACACAGTAGATGTGGGATATGTGAAGAGGACAGGTGCCAACGGAAGCCCAGGGGGAGAGGGTGGTTACACACCGGCAACCGACCTCCTCCCCCGAGCCAGAGGGTTGAGTGCTCGGTAGCCCTAGGTTGCCTCCTCGATCGCCATGAGCACTTGCTGGGTATACTTTAGATGGTAACACATCTTAAGAACATGAATAAGAATCATGCAAAGCAAGAAAGGTACAATGTCATAAAAGTGCTCTTCGAGTTCAAGATGACATAAGGAAATCCATTAGAGACCCATGTGCTCAATATGATTGAACATGTGAAACATCTAGAGAGACTACAATTCCCTTTGTGCCGAGAGTTGGCCAAGGATATGATTCTATAATAGTTTCTTGAATCATGTAGTAAGTTTATCGAGTGCTATTACCTGAGTAACATGGCCACACTGCTGTCAAAATTGCTTGGCATGTTGATAAAGGTTAAAGTGTGAATGAAGAAGGACAAATCCTTGATGGTTGTCAGTGGGGTGGAATCCAAGGATGAAATAAAAGAAAGAAGAGTTTTGAGGATAAGAAGAATTTCAAGTCTTCAACACTCAAGATAAGGAGAAAGATAAATGTAAATGGAATATGTCCTTTATACTTAAAAGGATTAAGAGAGGGGATATATATCTACACTTCAAGTTTATATGTTATTGAGATACATTCTACTTCTTCTTCATCATGGGTACCAGATATAGGATCTGGATCTCACATATGTTCAAATATACATGATTTGAAAAGAAGTAAGCCTTTAGGAAAGGGTGAGGTTGAACTGTGTGTTTCGAGTGGAGAAAGAATTGTTGCCATTATAGTTGGAACCTTTGATTTATCTCTACCCATAGGGCTTATAATAAAGTTAATGAACTGCTATTTTGTACCTGCCAAAATAGAACTATTATTTCTGTATCTTGTATGGACAAGGATGGATATGAATTTCATATAAAGAATGGTCAATGTTCTATTTCAAAAGACAAGGCTTTTATGGTATTTCCCCAATGTCTAATGGTTTTTAGTTGTTAGATCTGAAGACAAATGATTACAACATAAATACCAAAAGATTACAACTTGATAACTCAATTAAAACATATCTTTGTCATTAGCGTTTAGGGCACATCAATGAGAAATGCATTTCTAGAATCTATAAAAATGGATATCTAGACTCTTTTGATTTCAAATCAATAGAGACATGTGGGTCTTGTTTGTTGGGAAAGATGACAAAGACTCCCTTCACCAGTAATAGTGAGAGGGCTAGTGATCTCTTATGACTCAGACATACTGATATTTGTGACCCTTTTAGCACACATGCTAGAGGTGGTAATCAGTACTTCGTTACCATTATAGATGATCTCAGTAGGTGATTATGTTTACTTGATGAAACATAAGTCAAAAACCAATGAAGTGGTCAAGGATTTCGTGAACAAAGTACATAACCAACTAGGTAAAACTATTAAGGAACTTTGTTTTGATCGAGGTGGACACCATTTAGGCCAAGAGTTTGAGGACCATCTGCAAAATTGTGGTATCTTATTACAGTGGACTCCACCTGGAACACCACAATGTAATGGTGTGTCAAAAAGAAGGAATCACACATTGCTAGATATGGTGCAATCAATGATGAGTTTTTTTGACCTTCTGACTACCTTCTGGTGTTATGCTCTAGAAATTGTAGCATTTACACTAAACCTTATACCATCTAAATTACATGAAAATTTCATAGGAGATATTTTATGGGAAACTCCCCAATGTGCCTTTTATGAATATTTGGGGTTGTGAAGCTTATGTGAGATTATAGTTTCTCAAAAAGCTTGGACCCAAATCAAATAAATGTTATTTTGTTCGATATCCTACGAAAACAAAAGGATACTACTTTTAAACTCCATATGGAAACAAAATGTTTGCTTACAGGGATGTTGTATTCAATTCATTTCTAAAGGAATCATTGGGAGGAAAGTAGAGGTTCTAGACCAACAAGAAAGAATTGAACGAATAGTGATAGAAGAGGAACATAAAGAGTCACAAATCATTGTGGAATCTCAAATTCCTCATATAACATAGGAATGTTGCATATCTAGTAGGATACTCCCTAAGCCAGATAGATTTAGTTATCTTGTGAGTCAAGAAGGCAATGAGTTGGTCATTGATGATGAGTCAACAACTTACTTAGAAGCTGTTAAGGGACTAGAGTCTGAGAAGTGACTTCAGGTCATGACATGGTGTAAGGATTTTACTTCTCAGATTCCCTAACTAAGGAAAGACCCAAAAAGTTAAAAGCCATTACTTTAATTTCCCAAGGTCTCGATTTAACCAAACAATAAATAATAGCAAATAATTCCATCAAATCAAATATTTTTTACAAAATTATCCTTGAAAACTTACATGAACTTCTTATGAAAGAATTGTACCTATTAGAAGAAGTATATATCTAATCCTACTACCAGGTTAACCTGAATGTCTTCACGTCATTTAATATGTACATCATATCTTGATATCGTCTAATCTAGCATGTACCTAAAATGTAGTGAAATAAAAAACATGGATCAACATATTAAAATATACTGTATATGCAGTGTGCATGCAAAAGTGTACAAGTACGTAATAATATATATTCAATCAATCACATGCAAATTTTCATCACATTGCCTTTCTTTATGTGATACTTTTAGTAGCATTAATTGAATAGAATGTGAATAAACATCCAACAATTTAGTTGTGAAATCCTTGAGAAACCCTCAGCAAACACCAAAAAACTAATGTGGGTAGTCATAACCGTAACCATGTACCTATTTTAGAATGATGCATATTATTGAATCATACTTTAAGCATATCATCCAATCAAGAAAGAAAATAATCCAATCATTTATGTACATGTATATAAATCCTAAAGTGTCAGACTTCTTAAATGGGGTATTCAGTTAGACGCCACCTACTACTTATGTAAAGAAGAGGCTGAGTCAGCTGATCACATCTTCTTTGAGTGTAGGTACACCAATCGACTATTCAAAATCACCTACCTCAGAAATGGTTGGATGTACAGTGGCCTAAACAATCCTTATGGGATCTTAATGTGGGCCAAAGATCTGTTTAGACATCAAAAAGCCCAAATTAGGTTTGCCAATATCTGCATTTCTGGCTTAATCTTTACGATCTGGAATGAAAGAAATAGGAGGAAGCATAATTCTAGTGAGTGTGATGAACTCAAGTTGTTGGAGTTTATCTCTACTAACCTTACTTGGCATGTAAAGCATAGACAGGAGTTGTTAGTTAATTTGTGCTCTGCTACAAAAGTATATTGGGGGTTTTTGTATAGTTCCCCCGTATAGTTTTGTTTTCCTCGGGTTTGGGGTCTTGTTTTTAGAGATGTTGGGTTTTTTTGTATAGTTCCCCATACAGTTTGTTTGTCTCTGATTTGGGGTCTTGTTTTTAGAGATGCCCTGCTTTGTTGTATAGCCTGGCTATACCTTACTTTTTGGCAATATATTTACCCTATTCCAAAAAAAAAGTGTCACCATTCAAGTTAAATAGATTAACCCTACTCGGGTCTTAATCTAGGGTTTTAGGGTTTGGATGAGGAATATGGGTATAAATCCTATTTACATTGCATGTTAACCATTAAATGAAATTGTAATTACTATATGCATAATATCCTTTCATGATGATCACTTAGATCTGTTTAGTTTCACTAACAACATAGCAAGTTAGGATCTTTAACCCTAATTAGTCATTTGCAAGGCCTTTTTCATTGGAAACCTTAATTCTATATTTTTATGATCATGAACATGTTAAATCATAACTATGTCCTATAATAGCAGTTTACATCTTTAGGAGACATATTTAACATATTTAACAACCTTTTCATGAAAAACTAGGGTTTGCATGAATTAATCACCAATTTGACACATATTAGAATTAATTTGAAATAGTAATGGGAATCAGACATTAAATTTATTTTAGTAATATTTCTCTTATTTTTTAATCAATTTGGTATATAATATGACTATCATCTGATCTATGATTTAATTACTACATTTTATGTAGTATTATTTGATCAAAGGCAATCAGAGAAGTCCATATCAGTGAAAATTATCTTATCTTTTCTTGGTCGTGTGGCAGGGTTAGGCCAATAAGTCAGGGCCACGGTAACACTACAAGACATACTGGCCAACACTTTGAGGATGACAAAAATACATATTTTTCCTTCCTTGGTGAATAGATCTTTATTCACACAAGGGTTGGTCTGGTCATTCAGTCCTCGACCATCTTAAAACTCATGATGCTAGCTCTGTCCACCATGGAGAAGTCAACCTCATGATTGATATTATGCTTTTGTGCATTAGAGTGCTTGGAAAGAGCTCTTATCTTTCTGTGTGGTCTTCTAGAACACAATGAGGTTCTTGGATTGGCCGGAATTATCTGTGGGAAGGGATCATGGAGCCTGGTTCCATTCAACTATAGCATGGCTAGAGAAGAAGACAAGTTGCTACCAGGGTTCAGGGTTTAGAGAACTACTAGGGTAGATTCTTAGAGGTCCTACAAGGTCCATATAATGCCTATGATGTCTCGCGATGTCCAATAGGGGTACTTCTGATGAGAGTCATTGAGTTCTAGACACTGGAGATAGGGGGTTCAGTTATAACCCTCCACGTGTGCATATGATAGTTGGAGCTTTCTCCTGACTACCTTGTGGTACTTTCGACACTGTGAATTCTCTAAAATGCCAAGGATTTCCTAGGTGAGTTCATCATTGTGGAGAATAATCATACTGACGGGTAACACTACTCCGAGCCCGTAGTCCCAAATTGAGGGATATATCTAGTTCATTTCCCTATGAGGGAATTAGAGGCCACTTTTTATATACTCGAAGATGAGCAAATTGACCACCAAGGAGCATCCCTAGAACCTGTGTTCTAGGGAACTGGAAACTTTCCATATTCGGAAATTTAGCAGACCATTCGGGGTTTAATGGTTCTTCCCTTTCCTTCTGATTTCAAAGGATTTTGTCTCGTGTGAAACAATTAAGGGAGTAGAGAATGAGAGGCCAGAGAAGGTTGTGACTATTGTTACTCCTCTCTTTCCTATTTAGACATGAGGTAGGTGAAAAGATGATCACCATGGATCTCTGATCCAACTTCTTGTGATATCGTGACACATTAAATAGATGCACACAATCCATTACTATAGTTGTATATCTATTAATTGGTTTCCAAATCAGGAATCTCATGTAATAATTGGAATCAATTCCTTTTCTCTTCACAATTTTCTATAGGCCACCATGAAACATCTTTCTCTATGAAACATAGAGAGAAACATAGTAAGGACACTCCCAATCTTTATGTAATCTTTGGATTTCATAGGTATAAGTTCAATAGTCAAAACTTGTTTCTTTAATAAATTATGAAATTAATTACCTATTGCACATGGAGATTCCTTTTTCTTCCAAATTCTAAAAATATCTTCTTTTCATTATTATTTCCAGGTATGCCAAAGGTCAGATCAAGTTATCAGTATTGTTTCCTCGAATATTGTGTTTCCAATAATGGATAGATAATTACTCTGATAATTATCTAAAACAAAATGCAATTTATTTTCCTTTAGAAACTTGCACAATGGCTTATTTTTAGTTATATAATAATTAACAAAATCACCATCCATTATTTGTGTGTAGAATCTCTTATTTCTTTAACTTGTTCCACAAGGACATATTTGCAAAGCAAGTAGTCTTATAGGCCCCATTTGGGCCTTGGGTTGCACCCATGCCATAGAGTTCTTGAATATCATTATTCCATCAATAATATCATTAGGAAGATCATTTATCAATTAATGCCTTATATTTAGTAAATTAAATTTCCCAAAATTGGGGATATTATATATGGAGTCTGTGAATACCAACAAGGTATGGACTTTGGTGGATCCACTTAAAGGGGTAAACCCCAAAGGGTCGAAGTGGGTCTTTAAGAAGAAGAATGACATGGATGGTTATCTATAAAGTTACAAAGGTTGATTGGCTGCAAATGGTTTCAGACAACTTCAAGGTGTTGACTATGATGAAACTTTTAATGTAGTTTCCATGGTTAAGTCCTTTAGGATGATGCTTGCATTGCATACTATTATGACTATGAGATTTGACAAGTGGATGTTAATACAAAATTCCTTAACAAGAATTTTCTTGATCATGTGTACATGACACAACTCGACGGTTTATAAATCCAAAGGATGCAATTAAAGTTTGTAAGCTACAAAGATCAATCTATGGATTTAATCAAGTATCTCGAAGTTGGAATCATTGAATTAACAAAACAGTCAAATAGTTTCAATCAAGTATCTCAGAGCAAGATTTTTATATTTAACAACCTAGTTAAAGAGTTTGTCTTTAGTCAAGATAATGATGAACCATGTGTTTACAAGAAGGTTAGTGGGAGCATGATTGTATTCCTCATACTGTATGTGGATTGACATATTATTGATGGGTAATGACATCCCTACTTTAAATATAATAAATACATGGCTAGGAAATACATTCTCTATGAAGGATTTAGGCAAAGTATCCTATATATTAGGAATCAATATTTATAGATATCAATCGCAAAGGCTTCTTGGGATAAGACACATCATATACATTGATAAAATGTTGAAGAGTTTTACGATGAATAACTCAAAGAGAGCAAAATTGCCCATGTTTCATGGTGTTACTATCTTTAGAGCTCAATGTCCCAATTCTTATGAAGAACTGGAGCGCATGAGTAAGACTCCATATGCTTCTGTAATTGGATCTATCATGTATGGAATGTTGTGTACTCATCCAAATGTCTCATATACCTTGAGAATGATGAGAAAATATCAGTCAAATCCCTGTGAAGCTTAGTGTACTTCCATGAAGAACATCCTTAAGTACTTGAGAAGAACTAAGGATCAGTTACTAACAACGGTGTTGACGAAGAGTTGGTGGTAAAGGTTTACACCGATGCAAGCTTCTAAACTAACAAAGATGATTATAATCACAATTAGGATTTGTGTTTTGCCTCAGCAATGGAGCTGTAAGCTAGAAGAGTTTCAAGAAAGAAATAATTGTTGATTCTACAATAGAGGCCAAGCATATTGTTACATTCAATGCAGCAAAAGAGGCTATTTGGATCAAGAAGTTCATTATTGAACTTGGGGTGGTTCTAAACATCTATGATGCAATTGAGCTATATTGTTACAACAATGGACCTATTGCACAATCTAAGGAATCCAGATCGCATCAGCATTCCAAACACATACAAAAGTGGTTCCATCTCATACAAGAGATCGTACAATGAGGAGATGTGAATATTTTTATAGTACCAACTGAAAGAAATGTCGTTGACCCATTGACCAAAGCACTTTCATAATAGAAGCATGAAGGTCATGTTGGATCACTTGGGATTAAGATCATGGGTGATCATCCATAAGCACAAGTGAGAGTATGTTGGTATGCATGCCCAAAGAGCTAATCATATGATGATGTAATGCATATCCTGTAAACAATTTGAATAATATTAAAGGCAATTTTCCATTTATTTTGTTTTATTCAGTTACGAGATAATGATGTACATAATAAATATCTGATAATGAATTTATTGAATGACTTATGCCTTCTGGTTGAGGATCTGAATAATGAGATCACATGGATGTTAAGAGTATATACATTTTTATTATGTCCCTAATCGGTTGTTATTTTCGAAGTTGACAGACACCAATAACACGTAAGACTAGAATGTGTGTGGGTTGATGATAGAATCTCATTTGTCATGTTATGTCATATCGAACCAAACACATAGGTAATTGTTAGAGAACAATGTATTGAACATACCCAACTTGAGAGTGATACATGAAGACCATGGAATGATAATCAGAATAAGCTCTCATATTCATGGTGGTGATTGTGCTTCTTAGACCTTAAATCACTACACTCATCACATGTTGTGCGATATAATTTGACATCATCCAACGTGACCTTGAATAAGGGTTGCCATAGAGGTGATACTCACATACATTGTGGCACATGGGAAATGATTGTCAGTGATGTAGATGGGATTTAACCCTCCTATAGGAGTTGTATATCATGGGCACTTGATAAGCGAGACTGAGAAATGCATGGCCATTCTCATGTGAGTCAATATACAATATTGAGTTCACATATCTCAAACGGTCTACTCTAGTTCAAGGAACATGGATTGAACATTGAAGAGGATGACAATTACATGCATCAAGTTCAATCTGGATATCAAAGACAAAACAACTATACGATCATTGTAAAACTAATCAAAGATTGTAGGTTGAAGTTGTTCTCCAACTTTACATTTACCTTGATAGAAGTGATGTCTTTCGAGATTCCACTCAATTCTTCTAATGTCATAAATAAGTTATGGACATCCACTACCAACATAACTTGGGACCTATAGGGTCACACACATAAGATACACCTAGAATATGATTTTACTTATCAATGTGGTTTAAACTTGATTACGAAAGTGTTAGATGTTAAATTTAAACAAGATTGGAAATCATAACTTTGAAACTATCGATTCAACAAGTGAACCAATAGGCTCAGATGTTTAAACTGACCGCTTCAGGTTGTGAAATGATCGTTTGATTGATCAATGAGATTGAATCAAGGAAGTTATTGACGTCATGTTGTGCATTAGTTGAATGTTAAAAGTCAATACAATTGTGAATCAAAAACATAGTGAATTGACAGATTCAAGTGTTGAACCGATTGTCTCACATGTGAATTGACCAGTACATTGTTGAATCGACTGGTTCACTGGTGAATCGACTGATTCATTGGTGAATCGATCGATTCATTTGTGAATCGATCGGTTCACTGGTGAATCGACTAGTTCACTGGTGAATTGATCGGTTCATTGGTGAATCGATCATTTCACTTATGAATCGATCAGTTCACGTGTGAATTGACTGGTTCACTGGTGGATCAACTGGTTCATGGTTTGTAGGTTCAAGAAAATTCATGAAATTCCATCTCTTCGACTCCTAATTGATCTGGAAATCCTAGCCCTAACCCTGCTATACATATAGGGAAGTCGATGCTTTGTAGAGATACAACAACAATAAACTCTGACAATTGTTATCTTCTTATAGTTGAGGTAACATGAGAACCCGAGCAAGTCCTACCCAATAAAGGGAACGGCAGCAAGGGAGAGACAATAAAGGAGAGTAAGTTGATACTAACACATTGACTAGAAGAGACATGTAACACCCCAATTTTCATATCAAATGAGTTGAAGAATTTCTTTTTCCTTTTAACTTGGGACTACAACAAACACAATACCTCACAATAATAATAGAAAGAAACCAAAATAGCTTAGTGTATATATTCTCATAAATTCTTAGAATACAAACTTGGTGAAATAAAACTTTACAAGAAAGACTAAATCCATGTTGCAAAAGCTTGCATTCTATCTATCATATTGGATCATGTAGATGGTTCCCCACCAAGCAAACCTCTCTTAAAACTATTGATGAGTCCTTTATCTTGACTGATCTTCCTAAGGATTAGTACATGTGGTTATCTCGTACCCAACCATGCACAAAGAGAAACCTAGGTTAGAGTAAGTGACATTCAATTTCTAATAAGATAAAAATAAATGTGCTATAACTGAAAGCTAAACTAAATTATGAAAGTTGTAAACATATATTGAATCAACATGTCTTTTATCTAATTTGTGGGCACCATTATAAGATAAGTCCTCCTAAATTGGCACATCTATGCCATAAATTGGTACCGAACTACCCCTAAATTGGCACTACATGTAAGGCCCCTGGCCTAGCTTAGTTCTTGAGTGTGCTTTCTTTGCTTAATGAGATGCTTTTATAACATGTGACAATCTTGTGTTTTTAGTTTGGTCCTATTTCAATGTTGTTTGAGCTTTGTTTCCTTGTTTTCGACCAAGTTGCAATTTGCTTATGAGTGAGGGCTATTTTGCAATTTTTCACGTAGCAATTTACTTATGAGTGAGGGATATTTCTTAAACCCTAATTTCATGTTCTTGATTTCTAGGTGATGTTCAAGTGATGTTATTTCATGCACTATGATTCTTTATTTTATCACCATGCTATGTTTTTGGTCCTTAAGTTTTCTTGTTGGTTTTAAATCAATTGTTCATGAGGTTGAAGCTTGGTCTTCCCACTCCTAGTGTTGTTTCTTGGTGGATCATGTATGAGATAATTTTTAGGGTCTAAATGACCATCTTGTATGTACTTTCCCCTCTTAGATTTTGCTTAATGTTTTGATGATTACTATCTATTTTGATTATGGATGATTTCTATTTTTAAGGTGGTTATGTGTGGTTGCGGTAGTTTTACCTTGTTGGCTACTTCACCCACCCAAATGTTTTTAACTAATACAAGTGAGGTTGGTCTATTTTGATCGACATGCCCTTGTCTTGGGTTGGTTTTATTTAGTCAAAGAGCTTCAAGTTGGTTCTGTTTTGGTCAACACTCATGAGACCTTTTTATAGTCGATACTCTTGACTTCTTATGTTGGTCACAACACATGTTTACCTTGGTGTGTGTTTTAGTTGCAAAAGATACCTATGGTTACACTCGCTACCCTTAACACCCCCTTAGGTTGATACAAGGTGTAACCTAGGATGGTCTACAAACCTACATGTGTATATGGTTGCTACATAGGTGTAACACAATAAGGTTGCTTCACGTGTGCATGTAAATGATGGTTGATACATAGTGTTGTTTGGATGATTGTTATATTAATCCTAATCATGTTTCTCAGCCCTTACGTACTCCAAGAAAGTGGGACATGATGTATCTAGGGTTTGGTGGTTGAATAATAATATGAAACCTTAGTCGGCTATGTGTGTGGAACCCTAACCCTAATTCTAGGGTATGAATAGATTATTGAACTTGACTTGAGATATGGCCTACAATTATACTTTTTCTCTCCTACTTGAATGGTTATAACCTTGTAGGTTGAATGAGTGTCATAGCTTGTGAATTCTATGGTGGTAACTATATGACACATGAGGATGGTTATGAGCCTTAAAGAGGCATGTTGAGATCATAATGATGAGATGGGTCTTATAACCTGGAAGAGTTTTAATGCCTAGTGAGAGGTGTATCCTCTAGTGAAGTGATGGGGGATTGATATCCCATCACTGTGTGATAATGTTGATGGCCTTGAATTGGCAGTGATAGTGTGACAAGTTTGCACTTTATACGCTTTATATCTTCTGGTGTTTTTTCATCCCCTTATCTTTGTAGAGTTTGTTTAGGGTTTTTATGTTGTAACTTGATTGATGCTAAAAGATATCCGATTGGACTAACTAATCATGTTAAACTCTAATCATGTAGTTGCCATGTGCCATAGATCCATCTTCAATGTCTGTACTTTGTTGGATGGTGAAATGAGTATTCCCAAGGAAAACCCACAATGCATATAGTTGAGCATGTGAGGTGCAAGTGACTACATGTCCTTAAAATCTTGATCCCAAGTGTTTTGAGAATAACTATCATCAAGTCTAGGTGATGAGCATGTGATATGATGTAATAGAGAAAATATGTTGTTGTACCTCAATGATTAGGTTATATACCCTAATTTCTTGTGTCGTGACCAGTACCAAGGCAGGTAAGGTGTTTCATAGGACCATAGATTTGACTATGAACTATTGTCTCTATAGGACCATAGCTTTGTCCATGTGTTTCTGTCTTCATAGGACTATAACTTTGACTATAAGTTGTTGTGTTTGCAGTTTGACTATATGTCACTACGGTGCAGACTCAGACTGACCGGGTAGTGTAGGAGTAGATCATGGATTTTGTCTCTTCCATTGGTCTTGTATGGCATTGATTTTGACTTTATAGTGGTCAGTTGGGTTTGAGTGGTATGCCTTAAATCCTCAAGATATAATAAAAGATGTAATACAACCATGCATAATTTTTACTTTGGGTGAAATAGGATTGACATGGTTGATCACTTTCCTTATCTTTGTACTAGTTTATTGAATTATAATACAGTAAGAGAAATCAACTATTATACATGTTCTTCATATTCCTTTTAATAATTTGAATTGTTCTACTGCTAATGGTAATTTCCTAATTTGCTTAATATATATTATCAATTTAATACAAATTGTTTAGTTGACTCTTCTAAACCTGATAATAATGTATTCTATCATCTTTAATATACCAATTTTTATAATAAATGTTGGCAGAGAGTTATTGGGATGTTTGGTCTCACCCCATGGGTTTCCACATCTTTTAGGTGGTTGTGCATGATTAGGTAGATATCGTGCAATTGAGGCTGAACACCAAGAGGAGAAGTAGCTATTAAAAGGTTGGACATGCTACTATTGTTTTTTAGTAGAGTCCTATGTGTCATCCTTGTAATCTCAGGTCCTTGGGTAGGTTTATATGGTTTGTACATCGATATGAGTTTTTGGCTATATGCCATTGTCATACAAATATGTCATGTATGTATATGAATAGGTTACCTCTTCTAACAAGTTGTGGCCAGTGAACTAGTGAACAATATCATGTAATAATCTTTTGATGTTGGATACGTAATACAAGTGTCTTTTTTGGACTCGAATTTGGCAAGTTCCAACTTTTGTGCTTATGTGAAATTGGTTTTAATTTCCTATAGCTTCAGACAAGGAGAGAATCTGGCACTTTGAGAAAGGTTTGAGTACAAAGTTGAAGATTCCAGTGTCGTCTCTAGAGAATAGAGAGAAGTTTGCCATATTTTTGGATTCAGTTAGGAGGGTGGAGCAATTAGTGGTGGAGAAGCATGAGATAAGGGGCAAGAAGAGGCTTGCGTAGTATTAAAGACAATCGTCTTGAGGCATTATGAATCCTAGGTTTTAATTACCTCTGTTACAATAGAGATCGGCGAGTCAGTCATAGTGGTCACCGAGAAGAGGTAGAGGTCATAGATTTCCACCATTAGGAGCCCATAGTGTTGCATAAGTGTTACTAACAGGGCCGTCTAGGGCATGGTATTAGAGAAAGTCTTGCTAAAAGTGTGGATAGGTTGGGCAGACAAAGTGGTTTTGCCTAATGAAGGATGAATAGGTTACTCAACAGCCGAGATGGAGTTAGTAGGGGTCACTGCAGCAACAACAATTTAACATTGATAGTGGATAGGGGTCACAAACTGGTTCTTCTGAGCAAGACAATAAAGGAAGGGGATGACAATAGGAAATAGCTCGATTCTACATAATGAGTCAGCCAGAAGGAATGGTCAACCTGCAAGTTGTGACAGTTTAGATGGAGTTATTTCATTATGATTTGTATTCTTCTTGCTTTATATCTATTTTGGTTGATCCTGGTGCAACACAGTCTTATATCACTAGAGAAGTGATTTCTAGCTATTCTTTTCCTGTTAGGTGTAGATGTGACAGTCATTGCTTAGAAACTTGTTTTGTTGGTTCCGTCGAGTTGTAGGAGGTGTGTCCTTCCTACATTCCTTCTTTCTTAGGACACAACATTCAAGTGGATCTCATACTAGTTGACATGCATAGATTCGATGTGATCCTTAGAATGGATACTTTGGAGAAGTATCAGGTAGTCTTGCACTGTGGTTCCAAGGAGGTGACGTTTTTCGATGATGATGGGATGTGGGCCTTCCAAGGATATGGGAAGATTCTTCCAACCTGTTTGGTGTCAGCGATGGGGGCATAGAAGTTTAAGAGGCAGGGTTGTGATGTGTTCTTGGTGCATGTGGAAGATACCAAGGCAAGGAGTCTAAGTATCCAAGAGGTTCCAATTGTTTGTGAGTATGAAGACGTGTTTCTTGATGAGTTACCATGTGTTCTCCCAGTTATAGAGATTGATTTATAGTTCAATATGGTACTCAATATGCAACTGATAGTACATACACTATACAAGATGGAACCAACTGAGATGTCATAGTTAAGGAAATAGTTGCAAGAGCTAGGTTAGAAAGGTTTTATCAGCTCAAGCACTTCACCTTTGGTGCTCCCATGTTGTTTGTTAAGAAGAAGGATGGATCCATGAGCTTGTGCATCAATTATAGACAGTTGAACAAAGTCACAATAAAGAAAAAGTATTTCTTGCCCTATATAGATAATTTTCTCTATTAGTTGTGAGGTACCACAATGTTCTTGAAGATATATCTGAGGTAAGGATATCACCAGTTGCAAATCAAGGAAGATGACATACCAAAGTTAGCTTTTAGGATGAGGTGTGGTCTACAAATTTTGGTTATGTCATTTGGGATAACCAATACATCAACAACATTCATGGACTTGATGAATAGGGTGTTCTAGCCTTATCTTGATCCGTTTGTGGTGGTATTCATAGATGACATCTTGATATACAAATGAAATAGCTTGTTACATGAGCAACATTTGTGTCAGGCGTTGACTCTATTGAGACAACACTAGTTGTATGTGAAGTTTAGCAAATGTGAGTTTTATTTAAAGGAGGTGTCTTTTCTTGGGCACGTCATATCCGCTGAGGGTGTTTGTGTGGACCCCAAGATGGTGGAGTGTATGATAGAGTGGGAGCAACTATGACACCAACAAAAGTCCATAGTTTTATAGGTTTGGTAGGATACTACTAGAGGTTCATCAAGAACTTTAGCATAGTGGCCTTACCCCTAACTAAGTTGACAAGGAAAGGTGTGTCATTTGTCTGCAATAGCAAGTGCCAACATGCTTTCCAAATTTTAAAGGAGAAGCTGACAAGTGCACCAGTGCTAGTGCTACTGCAGAAGGGAAAAGGCGACATTGTCTTTTGTGATGCCTCAAATAATTGTTTGGGTTGTTTTCTCATGCAAGATACGATTGTGATCTCTTTC
This sequence comes from Alisma plantago-aquatica, assembly GCA_963693085.1. Classification (NCBI taxonomy): domain Eukaryota; kingdom Viridiplantae; phylum Streptophyta; class Magnoliopsida; order Alismatales; family Alismataceae; genus Alisma; species Alisma plantago-aquatica. Next base: position 1,083,561,560 of record OY856413.1, on the reverse strand, counting down.
ACATCATTATAGTTGAAGAAGCATGAGGAGAATTATCACACTCATGATTTGGAGCTAGATATAATTGTCCATGTTATGATGATCTGGAGTCATTATGTTTATGGTGAGAAGTGTCAAATCTTCATGGATTGCAGGAACCTATAATATATCTCCTCGAAGAAAGAATTGGACATTAGGCAACATCACGAGATAGAGTTAATCAAGGAATATGACTGTACTATATATTACCATCTAGGGAAGGAGAACGTGGTGGCAGATGCTCTAAGAAGGAAGTATTCATCGTCATCATCTACTAGGAAGGTGTAGTTTTGTTCCTTAGTGTGTGATAAGAGAGATGTGTTAGTGTCCTTGCATGAGATGAACGTAAAGTTGGGAGTCTCCTTTTTGGTAGGTTTGTTGGCTCAGTAACAAGTGAAGTCCATGTTGTGGCAGTAGATCTGGGATGCTCAATAAGATGATTATGTGATAGAGAAAATATGAGCAGAGTTTGGCAGTGAGAAGTGTGATGGTCTCCATGAGGTAAAAGATGGGACACTATGTTATCATGACAGAATTTTGGTTCCTGATGTTGATCATTTGGGGAAGTTGGTTTTAGAGGCGGCTCACTCCTAAATGTATGCTATGCATTTAGAAAACACTAAGATGTATCACAATCTACAACATTTGTATTGGTGGCCTGCCTTGAAGTGTGACATGGTTGCATTTATTACCAAATGTCCTATGTGCCAGTAGGTTAAAGTCGAGCATCAGAAGCCTTCATGATCTTTTTAACCATTTCCTATTCCAAAATGGAAGTTGGATCATGTCATGATGGACTTTGTGGTTGGCCTACCTAGGACAACCAAAGGTCATGACTCCATATGGGTGATTATTGATTGATTGACAGAGACAACACACTTTTTGTTGGTCATGACTCCAAATGTCTGACAGAGGTCCTCAGTTTAGCAGTCATTTTTGGGAATGCCTTCACATAGCTACGAGTATGCTATTAAAGTTCAATATGTGTTTCACCCATAGATAGATGTATAATTAGAAAGGAAGATCCAAATTCTAGAAGATCTACTGAAAGCCTATGTTTTGTAGTTTTTGGGAAGTTGGGATGTGCACCTTAGTTTGATAGAATTTGCATACAATAACAATTATCAGATGATCATTGATATGGCACCTTACGAGGTGTTGTATGGGAGATATTGTAGATCTCTGTTGTGTTGGTACATGATCGGTGAATATCATCTTTTGGGTCTTGACTTTGTACAACAGACAACAGAGAATATCAGAGTGATTTAGCAGCATCTGAAGGCAACACAAGATATGCAGAAGTCATATGCACATAATTGGCATAGACATTTAGATTTCCATGCAAGAGACAGAGTGTATGTCAAGGTCTCTCCCTAGTAGAGTGTTTTGAGATTTGGTAAGAAGCATAAGTAGGCTCCTCGATATATGGGACCTTTCCCGTTGGTGGCACGTGTTGGTAAGGTGGCCTACAAGTTGGAGCTACCACATGAGTTGCAAATGTTACATCCAATGTTTGATGTGTCTATGTTGAGGAAGTGCCACCCTAATAATGAGTTGGTGTTGTAGGTCATGGAGGTCGAGCTAGATGAGGGTATATCTTATGTGCAAGGTCATGTGTTGATCTTGATAGGAGGATCAAGAAGTTTAAAAAGAAGTACATCATGTTGGTTAAGATTTTTTGGCATCCTCGTGATGTAGAGGAAGCCAGGTTGGAGCTTGAGGGGGGAATGCATAGGAAGTACCCATCTCTTTTTGTGTAGGATTTTAGGGGAGAAATCCTTGTTAGGGGTTTATGGTTGTAAGCCCCCCTAACCTAGATTAGTGCTTGAGTGTGCTTGATTTTCTTAATTAGATTCTTTTTTAACATGTGACATTCTTGTGTTTTCAGTTTGGTCTTGTTTGGATTTTGTTTGATATTTGTTTCCTTATTTTGGACCAAGTTGCAATTCATCCTTGAGTGAGGGTTATTTTGTAATTTGTCACAAGTAGATCATTTTTCTTGTGCCTTATCATTATGAGAGAGAAGATGATGTTATGTCTTACCCCACGAAGTAAACCTCTCTTAAAACTATTAATGATTCCTTTATCTTGACTAATCTTCCTGAAGATTAGTACCTGCAATCATCTCATTCCCAACCATGCACAAAGGGAAACCTAGGTTAGAGTAAGTGACATTGAATTTCTAATAAGATAAAAATGAATATGCTATAACTGAAACCTAAACTAAATTATGAAAGTTGTAAACATATATTGACTCAGTATGTCTTTTATCTAATTTTTGAGTGCCATTATACGATAAGTTCTTCTAAATTGGCACATTTGTGCCCTAAATTGGTACTGAAATACCCCTTAATTGACACTGGACGTAAGACCCATGACCTAGCTTAGTGCTTGAATGTGCTTTCTTTGCTTAATGAGATGCTTTTATTTTTTTTTATTTTTTTATTTTTTTTGAAAGGAAAAGGTCAATATCATTAAAGGCAAGCCATACGGCATCTACAAGATAGCAATCTCACACCACAGATCCAAACATAACTCCATATAGAAATCGGCGTTACACACAAGCTCAGATTGGGAGGCGGTAGGTATATTACTTGCATGATCCCCCTTGATTGTAGCTGTCCAAAGCAGCTGTCAGCGAGAGAATCCTTCAATCTACACGAGCCCATGAGAAAGCCGTAAACGGAGTAAGCAGCATCAGCGGCAAAGAACACCATCACATACACACCAAAGACACACCAGAGCATACAGAAGCTCAACCACTAGCTGACCAACAGAGATAAGCAAAAACTAAGCTACACACAGAAACAAAGAAAAAAACTAAGGCTAAGGGAAACAAGACACGGAGGGATGAAAGGGGAACAACCTACAAAAAGACAAACACAAACAGGAAAAGAGACAAACAGATAAGGGGCACAACCAAGGAAAATGAAGGGAAAGTGGCCAAACCCCAACAGGTGCAAAACACAAGGAAAAGGAGGTCCCAAGTGGGTGAAAGGTGGGGGGTAGAGGCACAGGGAACCCACCACCACTCCAGCCACTGCGGCGCCGCCCGCCCAACTCAAGTAGCAGCTTGAGGAGGCGAAAACGGGTAGTAGGGCGGCAACACCAACCCAGGACGACCCCCCGTTTGACTCCTAACCCTGTAACACACACCCAGGGACCCCAAGCCCGACGGTCGTCTACGGAAGACGCCCCAGCAAACAGAACAAAAAAGGAAAAAGCAACCCAAGAAGAGAACGAAAAAAGAGGGAAAAGGTACTCGACCCCAGAGAGCTGACGTCCGGAGGACGGGAACACCCACGAAACGGCCGTCCACGCATAGCACCACCGGGAAGAAGACCAGCGCCAAGCGCTGCCACCACCAGCCCCAGAAGCAAACCGCAGCTTCGTGCAGACGGACAGACGAGGGATGAGACGCGGTGGAGCCTCCAGCCGACGAGGCCCACAGGGAAGGTCGAGGACGGAGAAGCCCAGGGGGAGAAGGACAGAAACGCTGCGCACCTAGGCAGCCTCCTCCCCCCCGAGCAGGGTCGGCGGCGGCGAGCCCTAGGTCGCTTTTGCTTTCGCGATCGCGGGAGCTCCGAGCGAGAGGGTAGATACAAACAAACCTAATTTCCTAATGAGATGCTTTTATATCATGTGACAATCTTGTGGTTTTAGTTTGGTCCTATTTGGATGATGTTTGAGCTTTGTTTCCTTGTTTTGGACCAAGTTGCAATTTACTTATGAGTGAAGGATATTTAGCAATTTGTCACATGTAGAGTGTGTTTCTTGTACCTTAGCATCATGAGAGATAAGATGATGTTATGGGGCACCTTGTTTGGACCATGGTTGTTAATGTGACATTCTGTGGTGATGCTAGGGTTTCTAGGGTTTGCCTTGTTGTTGAGTATCAACCTTGTTAGGGTTTGAGTGTGTTGCCACATCAACATCACTCTTTGATGATTGTTGCAACCGCAACACATGCCCTAGGTGTTGCTTGCTTCGACCATAGTGATCTTGATATGGTTTGGTCGACATGGTTTGTCCTTTAGTGATGTGTCTCAACCATGTGGAGATGTGGTGACCTAGTGTTGTGGTCGCTACATGAGCTTGGTGTGCTTCGATCGCAACAAGGGTGTTGGTGACCTAAGTGGTCGATACTGGTTATATCCTCAATTGTTCTTGTATAAATTGAAATGCAAATTTTCAAATAAAAAGGGGTTTGAATGGAAAATTGTATGGTTTGTTTTCAGAGAATGGATTCTTTTACAATATTTCCCTTGGATGCATAATTTCATGGTTCATACAGATTTGATAAATCCAATAATTATAAAAGGCAAAAAGAGATAAAAGAAATATTGTAATAAATAAAAGGAAAAAGAAATAAAGGGATAATTGTGTGCATATGTGAGAATTATGTAGAATTCTCTAGAAAGTGGTATGGATGACCACTATTGATTAAATTTCGATTCCTATTTGTTTCAAATAAGAAAAGAAATCAAAATAGATGAGAAAAAAAGAGATAGAAGAATTTTAATTACATGATATATGCCTTTTAAGTGAATGACTTGCATATGAAGAAAAGACTTTGTTATTTTTTAGTTTTGGTTCCAAACTTTGCACACAAGTAAATGAAGTTATTAAGAGTTTCCCTTAACATTCAGGATTAGTGTGGTTTAGGATATGAATTCATGAAAATTTCCTACAGGGAGAGGGATATCAATAAATGTCATGATTTTCTAATCCATTTGGAAATTGATTTAAATGACATTTTCATGGCGCGCGTAGTGTGAGCCATCAGATCCAAGATCCAATGGCACGTGATCGTCGTCCAGTTCTATCCAGATTGACAAAGGGACTGTGAAAATGAGATTTTTAATCTCAAATTTTTCATGATCTACTGCATGTGCAATCATGGAAGTTGCTTGGTTGGGTCTGGGAGAGGATTCTGAACCAACCTAACATAGATTTGGTGGGGCATGGAGGCTTCTAGAGCAAACACCCAATGTCTCTAAAATCTTGGTTGACCGCGAGGGTTGGAAACCCTAAAATAGACCCCACACCAACAAATAGGACAACCATCAACCTCGTCCAAACCCGACAAACCCAAATGACCAACTCTCATCTCTGGTATCTCTCTCTTTCTCTCAATTGCCCTATGCTCCAGTGAGCTCTCCGCCGCTGACAGCCATGAGTCAAAAGTGATGGGTTTTAGTGGAGACAAGGAATGAAGTACGTCCCTCAATTTTAAGTCAAACACTGACCATTGAAGGTGATCGACAGACCAATTCCTTTCCGCATTTTAGAACGCATGAGTGGACGTGATCAATGTGAGCAACCCGATCCCCACTTGGTCAACAAAGACCCAAAATCCGACGGCTAACATTCTTCCAAAAGAAAAAAGTAATTCATTTCTTTGATTAGGATATCTAGAAAATAGCTAGATCTTGTTTAATTTACTAAAAAGCAATGCTTTGGCCAAAAAAAGAAAAGTAGATAGTGCTTTTTGATGAGAAAAATTCATAGAGTCCATTAAAAATGAATTTAATGCGTAAATCTTCTTGTGACTCAAAAAATATGTAATGGTTCTACATTTAATGGCTTTAATTAATTTAAAACCGTATTTTTTGAAGATTAAAGGATCTAATGATTTTCCTTGGATATTATAAGCAAAGTTTAACCTTTTGACACAAAAATGATAGATTAGATCTCATGGGATGCTAATTGTTCATAATTTTCTTAATTAGGGAGCCAGAGAGATAAATGTGCAATAATGGGCTTAAAAACCCTAATTTTGATCATTGTGAAGTTTAATGATGGAAATAAATCAAGAAGATGTGAAAATGTTGTTCTTTAACTAATTTGTTGATAAATACCCTTAATTTGGATAACTTGAGTAATTAGCATTTTTAGAAGTGGAGAAGTTCTTTTAGGGTTTGTTGAAATAAAAAGGGTAAAATTGGAAAGAAAAATCAAGAAACCATAAGGAAACCCTAATAAGGCTTAGAAACATTAGAATGGGATCCCATGCCAATAAAAGATGTTTGGATGTGATTGTAACCATTAGGTGTTATAAATGCTTTTTAGGATTAAGTTGCTTAATATTTTTCTTGACTTGGTTGATTGAACTTCTTGATTGGATTAGATGTTTTGCTTGGTTTTGAGACTTCCAAATCAGGTATTTGTTTACGCTAATGACTAATTGCTTTAGTTTTACGGTGATTTTTGAGGTTTTATCATTTTCTTGAAATTAACTGCTTTGATGAAATTTAATTCTTACAACTATAAAGTGACTATGGCTATCACCACAAATATGTGCTTGACTAGCTCAGATCCTAATACTCCTATGTAGCTTTGTGTATATGTGATAACTTGATGATCTAGGTATTGATCTACCTTGAGTTTTGGTATACCTTTGGGTAGGATCATGCAACTATAAAACTCTAGTTCTTCGTCTACCTGTGGGGTAGGACCAAAGAGGGCTAATGAGGATCTAGCATATGGGAGAGGTAGTATCCATGTCCACTGCAGGGACAATATAGAAGCTTGGATAGATCATGATTGAGTAGTTATGATTAAGACGTAAAGTTTGATCTGTTAAATTATAATTGCAATATGTTTTTACAAATAGATGCAAATGTTTGATTCCCCCACATACTGGTATAATTCATTATACTGACCGACGTTTTGTTTGTTGATGTTTTTGGGAAATATGGAGTTACGTTTATGAAAAGTGAGTGTTCAATAAAAGGTGACATTGAAAAGAACAAGGCTAAATGATGTTAAGAGGATTATAGTTAGTTGGTTCTTTCGATGGGTAAAGTTCTAAAATCCTATTTTTTTAAGGTATGTGAAAATAAATTTTTTATCCTGCATTAAGCTTAGTTGTAGTAGAATTTATTAATTATTTTTAATTATTTAGAAAACTATATCATCCTATTTTGGGATAATGGATATAACTTCCTTGACTTCCTTAATTGGGGGTTTTCGAGGAAAATCCCTAATTAGGGACAAATTCCATAGGATGATAGCAGGGTGAAGACGCTCTATGAAGTGGTCCACCCTCCTCTCTTTGTACATCATGTGTCTGAAACATTCCAGGATGTGGAACTTGTGACCAAAGTCTGCAACCGACGAGCTTCCTTGAGTCATGTTAGTGAACTCTCTTTCCTTCTCCTTCTAGGCTGAGACGGGGATGAATCTGGCAGTGAAGATGGTCTTAAAATCAGTCCATGCCATAGGCTCTTCGCTTAAGTCTCTTCCTATGATATGGTTCTTCCACCATATCTTGGTTTCACCTTCCAAAAGGTGAGCAACAAAGAGAACATTCTTGTTTGACTGCAACTCAAGCATATGGAACCCATTCTCGCCTGCAAGCAGCCAAGCCTCTGGCTTGTCAACCACTTCAGACTTATCTTCTCCCAATAACTTCTCGATGTTCAACTTGATGAAGTCCATGATGGTGGCTCCCAACCGAGGATGAATAGGAAGTGGCTCACCATTCTCGCATCTAGCTATGTCTTTGAGGACTAGGGCAAAAATCGCCTCAGTTAGCTGTTTCTGCTGCTCCATCCATACCGTATATGTAGTGTGAACCGCCATAGTTGGTTTCAGACCACCAGACTGGTCCTCCTCCATATGGACTACCTCCTCTACACATGTTGCTCCTCATATCCCGGTCCCTCCTCTTGTTCAAGGTTGCTGAAAGGTATTGGTTTAGGGTTGGGGGCCTCATAAGTAGTCTCCTCAGGTCTCTTCCTCTTCTTTGAGGATTCACCACCATGGTTCCACTTCCTCTTCTCGGAAGACCCCTTCTCCTTGCGAGGAGGCCCACCACTATTGGTGGAAACCGTGATAGCATCGATCTTTTTATGAGCCATCTACAAAAGCATGCAAACTGACCTTTGGTCTATACTCAACTGATTATACTTATGTCAATGACATCTTAATTATGTATCTTTTATTAATTTGGTGGAGGATTCCTTAAACCTTATCAACCTTACCCATACATCAAGAGGGTGAGGAAGAGACAGAAAACCCTAATCCTTAAAATACATAATAGAATTTGAGTTGAGAAGGGACGAACAAGATGAGAGAGTCCTAAAGGTATCTTATTTTGAGTCAAATCCTGAGACATTAGCCAGGAAGTCACACAAATACAGAAGTCCTCATATTCCGACTAGCGGTGTGGTGGAAACTATTTCCATCCCTCGGATGTGATCCTTTTCTAGACACCTCTGTCTTTAAAAAAATCCTCTAATAACTCCCTCGATTCTATGGAATTTGTAAAGTTGAATAATTATTAAAGATTAAATGAGGAACCTATGCTCTGATACCAAATGCAATGACCCCGCCTCCCAGAAACCCCCAATTAAGGGAGACCCGAATGTCAGAGTCATTATCCCAATTAACATGATCAAAGGTTCGACAAATAATCAGTAATAATTATAAAATTCTACCAAACTATATTGAAATATGGAATAAAAGAAAACTTTGCATACCTTTTTAAAAAATGTGGATATCTAACTTCTATCCACATCTGGACTCTATTCTAACTAATCCTCCTTGCACTTTATTTCTTAATTTCCCAATATGCCACTTTACTGTTTGTCCTTTTCAATTTGTACCTAAAATGTCGACAAACAAAATGCCGGTTAGCATATAGGAATATGCCAGTATGTGGGGACAACAAAAATTTTGCACATATGGCTAACAATCTAAATATCACAATCAAGTTAGTTAACAAGCCAAATTACACTTTCAATATGACATTCTCCACCTCTATTACTCTAACCCTGGCATACCCACCTTAGGGTTTCTCTTTTGCCAATGATTGAAGGCCACCTTCTCAATCCCGAGCTTGGTGCCTGGGGTCACCTCTCATAGTTCCCATTAGTCATTCTATAAAGACCACCTTCTCAATCCTGAGCTTGGTGTCTTGGGTCACCACTCATGGTGCCTGTTAGTCTTCCCTCCTAGGCTTGTCCTTTTGGCATCATCCATCAGGGTGGCATGTAGGTGCGATAATACACACTTCTAATATTATTGTGACAATCATAGTGACTTTATGATTTGCAAGTATGAACATCCAAACTGATAGGTTGCATTCAATGTGATGAATCATCCACAAAATCTTTGGGAAACTAATGTGATTAACCATAATTAACCACATACATGTCAGGCTGATTTGAGATAGAATTTGTGGCAAAGCGTTCAAAACATTCATCATTAACTAAGCAGAAGCAATTACTATTAGCGGATTACTGAAAATCACTAAAAATTAAAACCTTTTTCAAAGAGATCCATTCATAGGAAAATTCTTTCAATAAGAACCAATGTATTACATTTACATCCTGGTTCATAAGTACATATCTTGTACCATCTCTTCTCGAGGTTTACAATATCAACTACCTTGTTAAAAGCTAAACACAGATAGCATAAGAACCTCAAGGCATTAAGCCAAAATTTCAAAAACGATTCATTAAAAGCACTAACTATTAACTACGAGGACCTGAGAGTATAGAGATGACACATAGGACTTCTATCTACAAGACACGACAGACAGTACACTCAACCTGAGTTGTCACTGTTGTCACTGCTGCTGCTGATGTTCCTCCTCTACAAGATAATCCCAGTCTCCTCTGTGCTTGTCCACATAAATATGTTGGATCCCACGGGGGTGAGACAATTGAAAATTGCCCCAGTGAGAGATATAAGTCTCCGCCAGAAACATCATTATTGCAATTTAATTAATATAAAACTGAGTAGAGGATAGGCAATTTAGATCATTCTTATCTTTAAAGTATTGTAACTATCTATATTATAGCAGGTAAATCATCTATTCTCTTTATAAGGAATAGGAAGAACATCTATATCATTTATCAGTTATATTAACTCAACATCCCATGCTTTTCTCATGATACTCATTACTCTGATATGTCACCCATGAATCTTTCTTGTTTCTATCAGTTAGCCTTAGCCAATCTGCTAAACAGATTTTGGTTTATACTAGACATGAGAGTGTACATCATCATGTCTTGTTCAGACATTGGTCCATACCAATCCTATATAAATATTCCAGGCATTGGATTATATCAATCATGTGAAACTAGGACAAGCATTAGACTTATATTATTTCTGTATATCCATTCAAAGTATTGGACTATGCCAATCCTGTGTAACTATTCCAGGTATTGGACTATGCCAATCCTGTGCAACTATTCTAGGTATTGAACTATGTTAACCATGTGCATCCATTGCACATAGTGGACTATGCCAAACTTGTGTAATTATTCTAGGTATTGGGTTGTTACCAATCTTGTGTAGTTATTCCAGGTATTGGGTTGTTACCAATCTCGTGATATTATTCCAGGTACTGGGATTTAACCAATCCTGTGATATTATTCCAGGTATTGGGATTTAACCAATCCTGTGTTATTATTCCAGGTATTGGGATTTAACCAATCCTATGTTATTATTCCAAGTATTGGGATTTAACCAATCTTGTGATATTATTCTAGGTATTGGGATTTAACCAATCTTGTGATATCATTCCAGGTATTGGGATTTAACCAATCCTATGATATTATTCTAGGTATTGGGATTTAACCAATCCTGTGATATTATTCTAGGTATCAAGATTTAACCATTCCTATGACATCTATTCTAGGTAATGGACAATGCCAATCTTGTGATTACATCCCATATCTGTTTATACAGCACTGGGTACCACATTCTTCTACTAACATTTAAACTTTGTCCATGCCATCATGATCAATCACATTCTTTATGTAATACAAGTATCCCTCTCTTCTCCACACTTGTATAATTAAGGTTCCATCATTATTATTGTATCCTTTTGTTATAATTGTTATGTTACTAAGTTTCCATTTTCTTGATTTATTAAGAACATTATCATCTCTTACAGGGAAGTTTTATAATTATCTGGGTACCTTTCACTAGGTATCAACTTACTTATGTGATTCACAAGGCTTATTAAAATATCTTGTTACCTTTCACTAGGTAACAACTAACCTCCTGGCTCATAAAGAACATTTAACATTTTTTCACCTTTCACTAGGCAACAACCATTCTCATGGTTCATAAAACACATTACATATTGATGTAATGATTGGAATAGCACTCTTTATATGTTACTTGTCCAAGTATGTTGGATTTGAGATGCATCATGGCATATCATTCTTAAAGAGCTAGATATGATATCTATGATGTCTTGATATATCACCTCCCACAACACTTTAAACTTACTTGAGTTTATCAATTTATATTGTATTAAGGTATTTGCCCATCTTAATACTTCCATATACTAACCTATCACCTTTATTGTGAAGTGCATAGGTCATAAAACACACATAAGGATTGTCCAACTATCTTCAATGATAGGAACTCATCTCAGGTTAAGGCATTGCTTACTATAAAGTTACCCATAATCAATCACTTTAGGTATCTCCCTTATTAGTGTATTAGTCACCATTCCATTATTAGGATTAGGGTCTCCCATACCATCACCCTTTATTAGGGTTAGGGTTTCATATACATTCACCCTTCATTAGGGTTAGGATTTCACACATCATCACCCTTCATTAGGATTTGGATTTCACACTGCCCATAATTAGGGTTTACTATTTATCCCAACTAGGGTTTCGCATGGAATCACCCTCAATTAGGGTTTCTCATAGAATCAACCTCAATTAGGGTTTCTCATGGAATCACCTTAATTAGGGTTTCTCATGGAATCACCCTCAATTAGGGTTTCTCATGGAATCACCCTCAATTAGAGTTTCTCATGGAATCACCCTCAATTAGGGTTTCTCATGGAATCACCCTCAATTAGGGTTTCATGAAGCATCTTTTCAAATTAGGTGTTTTTCATGATGTTACCCTGAATTGGGATTTCCCATATTATCATCTTAGTTTAGAGTTACACCATTACCCTAGATTAGGGTTACATATGATATTGCCCTAAATTAGGGTTAGGGCTCAATAATATTCTTGATTAGGGTTTCATAATCTCTTTATTAAGGATCATACCCTAATTACATAATTATTCATGTTGAAGGTGTTAGAGCTTGACTTTTACATAATTATTATACATGTATGAATTCCACTCTCTTTCATCCTTTCTAAGATGTCCACTACTCGATTCTTGATTAGATTTAATCTACTCTTTATTCAAATTCATGCATTTAGGGTTTGCATGATGTATTGAATTATTACATTATTAAACATCAATGATTAATCCCATTACGGGTACCAATAATTTAGGTACATTACGTGTCCAAATGGTTTGATCAATTGAACCTTCAATTACATGAGGTATGCAATTGGATTGACCAAGTTGTACCTTAAATGATTTCGATTACTTAGATTCCAAACAGTCTTAGTCTCTCAGAACTCAAACGGTTTGAAACCGTTTGGGCAAATTGTCCTTGAAACCGTTTAAGCAAGAAGTGCATTGAAACCGAATGGACTTGTTTCCCCAAATGGTTTGAGACCGTTTGGTCCCAAATGTTCTTGAGACCATTTGATCTCAAATGGTCTTGAGAATGTTTGGACTCAAATGGTCTTAAGACCGTTTGGTCCAAAATCTTTCAAAACTGAATGGACCAAAAAGGTATTTCATCACTTAGTCAATTCAGGGTTTCAATCATTGAACCATCTATCAATTGAACCACTGATTTATTATTCAATTGATCCATTGAATCACCCTTAAATTGGACCTTAAATTAGGGTTTTGAACCCAACTGAATTAGGATTTATAATCAAGAAACCTTCCATTAGGGTTTTGAAATCAAGGAACCTTCAATGATTAACATTGTGGAACCGATTCAATTGAAATCAATGAATCATCATCAAATTATGATATGACCTAACCTAAAACGGTCTTGAGGTCATTTGGATGACCTACAAATGGTCTTGAGACCGTTTGCCCCATCCATCATTAAAATTTGTGAAATTCAATTAGGGTTTGAATCATTGGATTGATCATCAAATTGGCTATTGATTGCATTTCAATTTGATATCTCTGGATCTCCAAATACTCAACCATACTCAACCATAGACCTCCAAACGGTCTTGGTTGACCTCCAAATGGTCTGGAGACCATTTGGGCGATCTCCAAATGGTCTTGAGACCATTTGGGTTAATCAACCCAAAAGATTAAATCAACCAATTGAAATTTCAGCACTTAACCCGATTAGGGTTTCTAATTGGAGGACTGTCCATATATTGAATTAATCAATTGTATCCATTAGATCATCATCCAACATTTACTAGGGTCCTGACCTCAAATGGTCAACCCATCCAAACGGTCAACCCATCCAAACGGTTTGGAATACAAACCTCCAAACGGTTTGCAAACCGTTTGGTCTCCAAACGGATTGGTGAAACCGTTTGGACCAAAAGTGTTGAAACAATTTGCAACTAAAACCGGTTGAGATGTGTTCTTATGATGATTTCATCATCATCAAGCTTCAATCCCTCGAAAGATACTTCCATTTCCATGGTAGTTTCATCAATTATTCAAAGGAATTGCAAGAAGAACGATTGAACATAATGGATTGAGAAACTGAATTCAATAACAATGAATAAGGGTTCAAGTTATATAACCCGCATTTAATTGAGATTCAAAACTCCAAATTCCACGTATTTAATGGTGGAATAAGCTTTCTCAACTATCCCAAGCTCGTCCTCAAGATTTTGAGTGAAAAGTAATGGCTAGGATTGAAGATTGCATGGAGAAAAGAAGAAATCCATCATTTATTTTCGATTTCCACCATGAAATCATGGTTGAAAGTGATCAAGAAGCTTACCTACTGGTTGGAACTCGTCCTCCTGTTTCTCCTTAGCCCCCTTGGTCGTTTTTCAAGCAAAGAGTGAAAGTGGATTCGAAATTCCCCTTTCAAGCTATGGATAAATGAGCTTATATGCATTTTTATTAAAATTCATTTTAAGAGAGAGAAGGTAGAAGATAACTCCTTCGTTTCCTTTCCAATTGCCCCCTCCTCTTCCTTGAATACGAGGCTATCTTCCTTGCCTCTTATTACTCTCAATTATTCAAGAAATAAAGAAAAGCAAATTATGCACCTTAACCTTTATAATAATAATATCCTAAAGCTAGTGGATAATTCTTTTTCTTTTAATAATGTGAGTGAGTTATCCACTTCCTTTGGATATTTTCGTTCCCTTGCAAGGCACATGGTCGTCCATTCTTTTTGCAAAATCATCCCTCACCTTTTGGTTGAAGGGCTCTTTAATTAATATATTTATTTTTGCATTAATTTGAAGTAAAGTTCCAATTATGCTTAAATCTTGATTATTTTAATATCAAGATTCTCTCTCCTCCAAAGTAATTCAAATGAGGTGACCCTCTCATTTTATTTTCTCTACATGATTCCAAGAAACATTAGGGACTATTTGAAGTGGTAATTTGTATATGGAACCCTGGGTTTTGGGTAAATTGCACATTACACTAAAACTAGGTTTTAATGCACAAACATTGTTCAACAAGCTCTTTCTTTTTATTCAGGCTACCACAATCCATACTAGTGAATCATTTTTATCTTTATGATGCTTCAACACTTGAGGAACATCATATCATGCAACATTTGCAAGTTAACCCCTCAACTTGGGTAATTTGCACTTTAGTCCAAAACAGGCAAAACAATGTTTCAACATTATTCGAAAAGGACTAAAATTGAAACATAAGTTCCTCTTGAACCTTAATTGCTTTTCAAGAAATAAGAGCAAGCATATAATTAACTTTATTAAGAAAAAAATCTAGGGTTAAGGCATAACCCAGGTCAGGGATGTTACAGAATTAATCCAATCAATGCAAGAAATCCAATAGGCAAGCAAGCACACAAACAGATCCTAAAATATGCATACAATTTCCTATCATTGATCATGCCATCAAGATCTATTAAACCTAGCTTGCTTCCTAGGGTTTCTAGTCAACTTTTAGGGTTTCCATTGCAATTACGGTTTCACTTCATTTATACTATTTTAAACCCTAATTTTAAGCAATTACTCACAAACCCTAATTATCTCATATATTCCTCATGAAAGATATTAAGGCTACCTTTTAACAACATATGACCTTAATTTTGGGTAAAAGGCACAATTAAACATGAATTAAGTCCATTATGCCTCTTTTACATTAAAACTACCATTTTTATCCTTTTAATTCATGATAAGGTCGTTAGGCGTAATTATCATCTTTGGTTCCTTCTGGATTAACATCTCATATTTCATTATGATCTAATTCACATATGAACTATATTTATCATTAATTCCACCTTTATCCATTAGAAAACCCTAATTACTATATTAAGGGTATTTATCTACTATTAGGAACTTTTATACTCGAAATAGATTAGAACCATCATATCTCAGCTTTATTCATGAATTTGAACAACTAAAGCCATTAAGAGTCACAATTACTAACATTAGGGTTTCAAGGCTCATTAAAGCTCATTTATGCATATGGAATTCAAAATTAAACCAATTACATGCATAGTTCATCCTTTTTGTTGTTAATGTATATTTTTTATGATTAACATGTTAATATCATCTTCAATCATCCATAAAACCCTTCTCAATACATTAATCATCTCAAATTAGGTTTTCTTAAACATTAAAGCATTAAATTTGATAAATTCCACTACTTTTCAAATTGCAATAGGAATTAGCTTATAAATATATTTTTAATGAATTCTCCTCATTTTTCTAAGCAACTTTCACATTTTATACGCATTCATCCGAGCTACCAATAAAAAGATACCATTTTTGCAAAATAAACTTACTTGAGCCAATGGGAGGTTGCCATGTCATTCCACTCATGCACGTATCCGCGGCTAATTCAAAAATAACCAAAAGACCATATTGCCCATGTTTAAGTTGTCGATCCTTCACAGAGCTGATGGGTAAAACTGTCCAATGCGCCCCTCCATCTTCAACCTCACGAAAGCCTAGCACTGCTGCTCTGGCTGTGATTGGCCCAACTTCTCCACCCCTTCCCCGACCCCGACAGTCACTAGGGAAGGTTCTCCTCCCTCTGTTGTACCTCCACGCAACTGGTGGTACCCTCCGCTCACAGCTAGGGTGACTGGTCCACGCTGGTCGGGCCTACAACCCGCGACCGGCCAAGTAGCAGCGCTGCAGGTGCTACATGATGGTGGTGGGTAGGGAAAGGTGACCGACCACCCTAGATCCTAGTTGTTTCTTAGTGCCTCCATCGAGATCCTACCACAGTCACTAGTTGCCCCTGAGATAGCCCTCCACTTTCTTGGTTAGGGTTTGTATAGAAAGAAGAATGAGAAGAGAGAGGGTTGTGTGGGATCTCTCTTGAACTCGAACCAGAGGTTCGACCCCTTATATAGGGGAGGGTATCCACACCCTAAGGTGTTCACCCACGAGTTAATAAGTTCTTTTCCCAATAGGAACCCTATTCCTTCAATGAGAAGGAATCTTCTCGCTCCTATTTATCTCCTTGATAAACTATATTCTTTCGATATTTAGGAATTCAAAAATTCTCTCTCTTATTCTCTTTATGTTTGCCTTTTAATCCATTGGCACGGACTTATATTTTCTTTTAGTAGAAAATACCTCCTTTTCAACAATGCCACCAAAGTCATTAATTATGTATCACATTATCCTCTTTTTTGAATTTATTGGTATTTTCTCTTTATTTTTCTCCATTGGGGCTCCTTGGACCCCAAGAAACTCTAATATGTTAAAATCCTTTTACAGTGAATACTCATTATCCTTCTAGATGCATCCATATCTATTATTTCACATTATCTTACTTATTTCTTTATTAAAATATCTCTTTTGGAGGATTTCTCTTCATCTCTCTTTTTATTTTCCTTATTTGAATTCCTTTTAACATTAGGAACCTTACGTATATGAAAATCTACCAAAGATAACTCAATTATACCTCTTTCCACTTAGTTCCCACATTTTATCATTGTTTTCAATTTCTTTCTTAATAAAGAAAGAAACCAAATGTAATGACCCCACCTCCCGGTAACCCCAAATTAAGGGAGACCAAAAGGTTAGAGCCATTATCCCAATTAACATAATCAAAGGTTCAACAATTAATCAGTAATAATTAGGAAATTCTACCAAACTAAACTGAAATTTGGTATAAAATAAAACTATGCATACCTTTTTCAAAAACATAGATATCTACTTGTATCCACATCTAGAGTCTATTCTAACAAATCCTCCTTTGTACTTTAATTCTTATTTAATTCCACATATGCCACATTATTGTTTTTCCTTTTCAATCTTGTACCTAAAACGTCGACAAACAAAACATTGGTCAGCATAAATGAATATGCATGTATATATGTGGGGACAACCAAAATTTCAAAAATTTGGGTAAAAATCTAAATATCACAATCAAGTTAATTAACAAGCCAATTTACACTTTCAATGTGACATTCTCCATTGATTTTTCCCTAACCCTGGCATACCCACCTTAGGGTTTCTCTTTTGCCAATGACTTAAGGCCACCTTCTCAATCCCGAGCATGGTGCTTGGGATCACCTCTCATGGTGCCCATTAGTCATTCAATAAAGACCACCTTCTCAATCCCGAGCTTGGTGTCTGGGGTCACCACTCATGGTGCCCACTGGTCTTCCCTCTCGGGCTTGACCTTTTGGCATTATCCATTAGGGTGGCATGTAGGTGAGAATACACACTTCTATTATTATTGTGATAATCATAGTGACTTTATGATTTGCAAGTATGAACATCCAAACTGATAGGTTGCATTCCATGCGATGAATCATATGGAAAATCTTCAAGAAGCTAATGCGATTAACCATAATTAACCACATACTTGTCAGGCTTATTTGAGACAGAATTAATCCAATCAATTCTAGAAATCCAATAGGCAAGCAAGCACACAAAGTGATCCTAAAATGTGCATACAATTTCCTATGATTGATCATGCCATCAAGATCTATTAAACCTAACTTTCTTCCTAGGGTTTCTAGTCCACTTTTAGGGTTTCCATTTCAATTAGGGTTTCTCTTCATTTATACTATTTTAAACCCTAATTTTATACAATTACTCACAAACCCTAATTATCTCATTTATTCTTCACAAAAGATATTAAGGTTACCTTTTAACAACATATAACCTTAATTTTAGATTAAAGGCACAATTAACTATCAATTAAGTCCATTATGCCTCTTATACATTAAAACTACTATTTTTATCCTTTTTAATTCATGACACGATCATGAGGCCTAATTATCATCTTTGGTTCCTTCCGGATTAACAACTCATAGTTCATTATGGTCTAATTCACATATGAACTTCTTTTATCATTAATTCCACCTTTATCCCTAACTACCATATTAAGTGTATTTATCCACAATTAGGGACTCTTATACTCAAAATAGCTTAGAACCATCACATCTCAACTTATTCATGAATTTGAACAATTAAAGCCTTTAAGAGTCACAATTACTAACATTAGGGTTTCAAGGCCCGTTAAAGTTTGTTCATGTACATGGAACTCTAAAGTAAACCAATTACATGCAAAGTTCATCCTTTTTGTTCTTTTTATAATTAATAGGTTAATATCAACTTTAGTCATCCATAAAATCCTTCTTAAAACATTAATCATCTCAAATTAGGGTGTATTAATCATTAATGCCTTAAAGTTGATAACTTCTACTACTTTTCGAATTGCGAGAGGTATTAGCTTCTAAATATATTTTTAATGGATTTCTCGGATTTTTCTGAGCAAGATTCATATTTTGCGTGTCCCCATCGGAGCTATCAATTTTGAGTTACGATTTTTACAAGATAAGAATATGTTAACCAATTACTAATTGACACGTCAGCAACTTACCCCTTTTAAACTCACATTGTGGTCGCCAATGTTAGGGTTGGAAAGACATATATACCCTTCCTTGTTGTTCTCAATTAAAAAGTCATGCAAGGGCTTTTTTTCTTTTGACCTGGTCATCTTCTTCCTCACCCGCTCCTGTCCGCGACAGAACCAACCTGCGCAAGTCAACTCCAGGGTTGACTCCCGGCTCCTTGCTCCCCAAGTTGTCGGTGAAGGAGGTTGCACCACTGTCGCACCCTACTGGACTCAACCATGGTCTCAGTTGGCCTACTACTGGCCTGATTCATCGGGATAGAATAGCTCTCCTCGGGTGAGGAGCATGGCTGATCATGGTACAGGTCGAGCGCCTCCTTACAATTGGTTGCACCAGACAGTTAGGTCCTCCTTCGCGAACTCGTTGGGGTAAATAGGGGCAATTCTCCTAGATAAATCCCCCCTCCTTATATAGAGTACAAACACATACATTTTCCCCTAATTTAGTGTAATTTTTCCCAGACCATGAGAGGCCCCAAATCTTGGGTCGATTAGATGCAAAAAAGGCTCTCGAAGCCAAAGGAATAGTTTCCTGCTTCGCACATTAACTGCATGGAGAGGAAATTGAATCAAACAGTTTCGAGTTACTATTCTTCTTTCCTTTTCCTAACCGAGGTAGGTGACGGCACAAACACCATCAATCTCAGATCTAAGGCCTTTCGTTGCATGCACCAAAAAGAAAATAAATATTTAATCGTGACATTTAATTCTTTCCTCTTATGTTGTCCACATTTTAGAGATTTTTATAAAACCCATATCTCCTAAACCACTCATCCAATTAATCCCAAATATTAAGGGAAAGTCTATAAAAACTTAATCTAAGTATATTCCAAATTTGGAACTCAAACTCGAAAGTATAAGATACTTTTCTTTATATGCAAGTTATCTCTTAATAAGGCATATTTTATGCATATTTCCTCTCTATTAATCTTTTATTTTCATGATTTTGCTTCCTTTTACCATTAGAAACTATGTGGACATGAAATCTCATTCAAGATGGAACCATTATCCATATATCCACATATTTCTTGTGATTTCTTTGTTATCTCATATTTCCTTCTTAATAAAGCAATATTTAATTGATCTTTTCTTTTCTTGTTGCATTATTTTTGCAACATTGGACTCCTTGGAACCAAAGGAACCCAAGAGGCACGAAATCCACTTTTGGATTATATTCTTTTTCCTTCTAGAGGTTTCTACATCTTACTTTTCTCCATCTCTTATTAATAATGGAGTTTCTTTTGTCTTATCCTTGTTATTGGGCCCAATAGCCAAAAAAGCCCACAAACAACCAACAAGGCTTTTGTAATTGAAATCTTTTATTCAAAACAAATTATATCATTATTTGTTCAAATATCCTTAATAGGAGAAATTACAATTCTCATCCAAAGAACCCAAAATTTGGGGTTGTAACATCCTTCCCCTCTTATAGGAATTTTTCCCCCAAAATTCCACCAGGCACACAAACAAACAAGATAAGACTTTCTTATGTCCATCATGGCTCCCATGTGGCCTCACCCTTTCCATTGTGCTTCCCAATAACCTTCATCATCTCATATTATTTAATTTTAGTTCTCTCTCACCATGGTATATCATACTCTCATAGGCGACTCAGGACATTTCAACCTCTCATAAAGCTGAATACGTTTAGGACTCAGCACATGGCTTAGGTACCTCACATAGTTCTCTAGATCGGACTCGTGGAACACATTATACATCATGTTATCCAGAGGGGTAAGGATAAACATAACCATCTCCACTAATCCATCTCAAATGGACCATGTAGCTGGGACTCATCTCTCTTAGTTATAACATAGAGGGGTCAAATTTTCACATCGCATACTCTCCCACAGTGAACTGCATGTCAGTCTACTTTTCATCAGCTCATGACTCATGTCGCCCTGGGCTCTCTTTCATCCATTGCACGATCAAAGCGAACTCATCTGCACACAACGTGGTCTTTTTCCTGACCTTCGTGAGGTCCCTTCACCAACATCATCTTAAGGAAGTGATGACCGACACAACCTCCCTTACTAGCTATGGTGGTTATCATCATATCTTATAAAAGACAAGAACTATCTCCATGTATCACCCTGAACAAGCACACATGCTCTTATAAGACCCTCTAGCCTGGATTATACTAACTATTAGTTAGGGGTGATAAACTATACTAACATCGAGTTCTTCATGTACCTACTTCCACCGCATGGAAGTGAATCTTTAGGTTATACTCGCATCATGGTGTAGTTGAACCATCTTTCTCATATGTAGTTCAACCGGATCCATTCCTTGACATTATTCTTTCTTTCACATGTCATATGGGTAAGGTGATCTACCATAACCCATATTGCATCTTGACCTTCCTTGGTTTAGGGGAGACTTATCACAACATCCATAGTGATGAACTCCCATTCCCTCTTGGGGACTCTTCATCTGCTATACCAACACACTGGGTTACTGGTGTTCATCCTTCACCTTCTGGCTTGCATGGAGACAAGCCACATGCAACTTCATCTTAAGCATCCGAAGTACTACTGTCACTTACTATCTTCGTAGTACCACGGTGTATGATGAACTTAAAATCATGATCTCATGTTTATCATTATTCCTCAAGATTGATTCTTTGGAAACTCTAAACCACTCTAGTCGGGTTTCATCTCCTTCTTTTCCAAAGAAGTGCATTTGAGGTTCTACAACCATCCTTTTATTACATTAAGGCCTAGGTTGGCTAACAAAACAACTACTAACTTAATCAACAATCTCGTTACATCTGTGTATTAGCCAAACATATCTCCTTTTTCAAACTTACGGTTAACCTAACAACCTTGTCTAGCCTCTAGCTAAACTAGGCAGTTGTATCTCAACCAGAGCATCCATTACTACCTCACATCCTTAGGTTTTAGGTAATGTTGAAGACATACACCTCCATGTATTCCACTTATCGTCCCATCTCAGACTCAACAAGAAAACTTAGATCTCATCTTCTTGGTTGTCAAACTCAACCTTGTATGACTCACAAATTCCACATAGGTCATGATACAAGCATCCTCATAAGATGACCACCTTAGTTCTATTGATGTTTGTAAACCATCCACATATCATTTACTCCACAAGGGTATGTTAGCATCTCTATCCTCATACCTCATAGAAACGTTCCAACTCCCATCATCTTTATCCTTGGTGTATGGCATGCATATTTTCCTATCTCTAACTCCCGTAACAAGAGGAAATAAGCATTTGGCGGCCATCCAAATACTAAGTTCTTCCTATTCCAAGAGTAGAGATGGTACATCCCACATTGCCAGTACACCTACAAATCTAAGTTGAAACGTGCAACATATGTCTCTACATTACGATCATCTCAATATCAAAGTTACTTCCACAGAAAACTGGTCTCGAACCTACTTGGGTCACCACACAATCCTTGGTCATCTCATCTAGGTATGTAGGGTGCCGGCACTTTTGGGGTCATACCTCTACCCTTATGCATCTAGAGAGTGCCCTCCTCATCTACCCTTTGGGTCCCATGAGTTCATGAAGGTGATCAATCTCCTAACCCATGGCCCTCAGACAATGATAGTTGTTACCTCCCGACCCTATGGTCATGTGCAACTAGGGAATTAGGCAACTCCTACTTCCATCAGTCTTATCCCTACCTGACCCTAGGATAGACTTAGTATTCTAACATAGTACATGCCCAACTTATAACCTTACCCAATCCTTCATCATCTCTCTCTGCATTCATGGGATGACTTTCATCCTTTCATAAGGGTCATGGTGACCTAACTACTTGGTCAGGCCCCATACCGGTTACCTCCATGGTAACACATCCACATGCACTTTGAGATGGTTATCTATGGGTCTATAGGTTCATTCTCATACTATGTACTTTTTACTTAGCTTCTCAAGATCCTATGAGACCTCTTTACATTACCTTAAAACCAACAAAACTGGTACACACCCTACAAAAGGGTCCCTCTCCTAGGATGAGGGGAAACTATCTCTTGATATAAATAAAGGTCACAGACGTCCTTATGTATAGGGTTTACATCCACATGAGCATGCTTAACCCTAGCATGCTACTAAGGCACAAGCAGACCACCTACTAAACCATTCTAGGTCATACTTGTTCTCATTCCTCAACATTGGATCAAGATCATACCTTCCCATGTCACCAACTTAGCAGTGAGGGGTTCATCAGACATACCTTACACTTAATGGGTTTCTCTTTCCTCTCAACATGAGGATTGCCATGCTCGAATCTATAGAAACTCAAATCTCATCATGAGCATCAGGTACACCACTACCCCTCTTAGGTCTAAGAACCCTAGGTTCACTTTTTGGATGTCCAACTACATGCTCAACCTTTTTTACCATGAACCAAGCATGTACAAGGTATGACATGCACTTCCCATGATCCTTCTACTTGAACAACACTTCAGAGTGGAGTCCTCCTCAAGGACAACCAACTAGGTAAAAGGCCTCACGACTTGCAACTAAACGTCTCCATGGTCTAAGGAACTTTTTTTCCCATCTCAGAAGGTAAACACCTATACCATAGGCACATAGGTACCAGAAGCCTCATCCTCTATCTAGGGTTTGGTTCCTCTAAAGGCAACCAAGATATCATCAGCCTCCAGGAATCAAGCATGATGAAACCACTATCATCCACTTAGGTCGCATCATCTTCAACTCCTTACTATTCCTCAAATCTCGGAGGCTAAGCTTCCAACCTTTTTGCTTGGGTTATGCTCTCTCTCTCTCTATAGATAACCCTACAAACAACCTTACTATTAGATGTCCTCTCTCCATGAAGGATTAAGATCACAAGTATACCCCTAAATGGATGAAGCCTATGTTCAAACTTATGTTTGCTCAAGATTATCCATAGCCCTTTATGCTTATCTCATAAGCCATCCATCATACTATCTTCAGGCCTAGGTTTCAACCTACTTCTAGCACTACTGACATACTCTGAGTGCATACTAAGACATGCTCCTATAAGCCCATAGGGTTTCTATAGGTTCTTCACTAACCTCATCATTGAAGGAGCTATCCTTCACTCTAACATGCACAACCCTTCCCAGGGTTGGGTCGCCAAAGGTACTAGGTCATCCAACCTCACATGACTCATATTGTCATGGGCATCTGAAAGCATGTCCACCCCCACACCTAGTCTATCATGACATCTAACTCATCATGTCATCTCTCTCTCTAACCACCACTTAGGGTTAGGGTTAGTATCATCCTCAGAGGAGTGCCATGTCTCTACTTATAAGACTAACTTCCTCTACTCATCCTCCTGACAACAAGGTCTAGCCCCAGGTCTCTCCTAAGGGCATGACAACATATGTCATACGACCTAAGCATGTATCTATTCTTTAGTTTATGCTTAAACTATTAAGCTTATGTCCATCACATCTGATTTACATGCTTTTCATTGATTTGGTGGAGGATTCCTTAAACCTTATCAACTTTACCCATACCTCAAGAGGGTGAGGAAAAGAGAGAAAACCCTAATCCATAAAATCCATAATAGCAATAGAGTTGAGAAGGGATGAATAAGATGAGAAAGTCCTAAAGGTATCTTATTTCGAGTCAGATCCTAAGACATCGACCATGCAGTCATACAGATCTGGGAGTCCTCATATTCTGACTAGCGGTGTGGAGGAAAATATTGCCAACCCCCGGGTGTGATCCTTTTCTAGACACCTCTGTCTTTCGGAAAATCCTCTAATAACTCCATTGGGTTCTAAAGAGTTTGTAAAATTTAATAATTATAAAGATTAAATGAGGAACCGATGCTCTAATACCAAATGTAATGACCCCGCCTCCTGATAACCCCTAATTAAGGGAGACCAACAGGTTAGAGCTATTATCCCAATTAACAGGATCAAAGATTTAACAATTAATCAGTAATAATTATGAAATTCTACCAAACTAAACTGAAATTTGGTATAAAATAGAACTTTGCATACCTTTTTGAAAAACTTGGATATCTACTTCTGTCCACATCTGGAGTCTATTCTAACTAATCCTACTTTGTAATTTAATTCTTATTTAACTCCACATATGCCACATTACTATTTGTCCTTTTCAATCTTGTACCTAAAATGTCGACAAACAAAATGTCGGTCAGCATAAATGCACATGCTGGTATGTGGGGACAACCAAAATTTCACAAATATGACTAACAATCTAAATATCACAATCAAGTCAATTAACAAGCCAATTTACGCTTTCAATTTGACATTCTCCACCGCTTTTGCCCTAACCCTGGCATACTCACCTTAGGGTTTCTCTTTTGCTAATGAATTAAGGCCACCTTCTCAGTACCGAGCTTGGTGCCTGGGGTCACCTCTCATGGTGCCCATTAGTCATTCAATAAAGACCACCTTCTTAATCCCGAGCTTGGTGTCTCGGGTCATCACTCATGGTGCCCATTGATCTTCCCTCCCGGGCTTGACCTTTTGGCATCATCCATCAGGGTGGCATGTAGGTGTGAGAATACACACTTCTATTATTATTGTGATAATCATAGTGACTTTATGATTTTCAAGTATGAACATCCAAACTTATAGGTTGCATTCAATGCGATGAATCATTTAGAAAATCTTCAGGAAACTAATGCGATTAACCATAATTAACCACATACCTGTCAGGCTAATTCGAGATAGAATTAATCCAATCAATGCAAGAAATCCAATAGGCAAGCAAGCACACAAAGAGATCCTGAAATATGCATCCAATTTCCTATCATTCATCATGGCATCAAGATCTATTAAACCTAAGTTGCGTCCTAGGGTTTCCATTGCAATTAGAGTTTCTCTTCATTTATACTATTTAAAACCCTAATTTTATACAATTACTCACAAACCCTAATTATCTCATCTATTCTTCATGAAAGATATTAAGGTTACCTTTTAAAAACATATAACCTCAATTTCAGATTAAAGGCATAATTAACTATCAATTAAGTCCATTATGCCTCTTTTACATTAAAACTACCATTTTTATCCTTTTTAATTCATGACACGATCATTAGGCCTAATTATCATATTTGGTTCCTTCCAGATTAACTACTCATAGTTCATTATGGTCTAATTCACATATGAACTTCTTTTATCATTAATTCCACCTTTATCCCTAATTACCATATTAAGTGTATTTATCCACAATTAGGGACTC
This sequence comes from Alisma plantago-aquatica, assembly GCA_963693085.1. NCBI lineage: Eukaryota > Viridiplantae > Streptophyta > Magnoliopsida > Alismatales > Alismataceae > Alisma > Alisma plantago-aquatica. The sequence continues at coordinate 1,083,535,447 of OY856413.1, read as the reverse complement.
TTATACTCAAAATATCTTAGAACCATCACATCTCAGCTTATTCATGAATTTGAACAATTAAAGCCTTTAAGAGTCACAATTACTAACATAAGGGTTTCAAGGCCCATTAAAGTTTGTTCTTGTACATGGACCTCTAAAGTAAACCAATTACATTCAAACTTCATCATTTTTGTTCTTTTTATAATTAACAAGTTAATATCAACCTTAATCATCCATAAAACCCTTCTTAATACATTTATCATCTCAAATTAGGGTTTCTTAATCATTAATGCATTAAAGTGGATAACTTCTACTACTTTTTGAATTGCAAGAGGAATTAGCTTCTAAATCTATTTTTAGTGGATTCCTCGCATTTTTCTGAGAAAGATTAATTTTGCATGTCTCCATCAGAGCTACCAATTTTGAGTTATGATTTTTATAAGATAAGCATATGTTAACCAATTACTAATTGACACATCATCAACTTACCCCTTTTAAACTCACATTGCGACCGCCGATGTTAGGGTTGGAAAGACATATCTACCGTTCCTTTATGTTCTCGATTAAGCATTCATGAGAGGGCTTTTTGTCTTTTGACCCGGTCATCTTCTTCCTCGCCTGCTCCTATCTGCGACAGAACCCGCCTACGTGAGTCAACTCCAGGGTTGACGCCCGACTCGTTGCTGCCCCAGTCGTCGATGAAGGAGGTTGCACCTCCGTTGCACCCTACCAGACTCAACCGCGGTCTCGATTGTCCTGTTACTGGCCTGATTCATCAGGATAGAACTGCTCTCTTCCGGTGAGGAGCATGGCTGATCATGGTACAGGTCGAGCGCCTCCCTATAATTGGTTGCGCCGGACAGTTAAGTCCTCCTTCACGACCTCATTGGGGTAAACTGGGGCAATTCTTATGGCTCACGGACCCCTCCTTATATAGAGGAAAAACACCTGTGTTTTCCCATGATTTAGGGGAATTTCTCCCTTACCATGAGAGGCCCCAAATTTTGGGTCGATTAGATGCGAAAAAGGCTCCTGAAGCCAAAGGAATAGTTTCCTGCTTCGTACATTAACTACATGGAGAGAAAATCAAATCTAAAAGTTTCGAGTTACTGTTCTTCTTTCCTTTTCCTACCCAAGGTAGGTGATGGCACAAACACCATCGATCTCAGATCCAAGGGCTTTTGTTGCATGTGCCAAAAAGAAAATAAATATTTAATCATGACATTTGATTCTTTCCTCTTATGTTGTCCACACTTCAGAGATTTTTATAAAATCCATATCTCCAAAACCACTCATCCAATTATTCCCAAATTTTATGGGAAATCTATAAAGAATTAATATACTTATATTCCAAATTTGGAACTCAAACTAGAAAGTATAAGATAATTTTCTTTATATGAAAGTTATCTCTTAATAAGGCATATTTTATGCATATTTCCTCTCTCTCTTTTTTGGACAGCCAAAACTCTGTTGCTTTTTTCATTTTTGATTTTTTGGAGAGTACAAAACTTGTTGGAAATCAAGTGAGAACCAACTGTAAATGAAGGGATCTATCTTTACATTGGAACTCTATCTGTGAGAACATAGAAGGGTATAAAGAATATGACCCACAAAAACAAAGGAACAACAGAAAAAATCTTCAGGCTTGAACCAGTAGAAAAGCCTCAACCCGAACAAGAAAGACAATAAAATAAGAAGAATCAAAGGACCCATAAAAAAGGAAAGAGACTTCATGCTAAACCAGATGATCAGCCACAGATATCCAGCAACAACTCGACCATCACTCCTCGAGTGAGACGGGAGCAACATGCAAACAAAGACAACACCAACAGACAAGAAACAAACATGAATCCAACCACATAACTCTAGAAGGAGCCAACCATCACAGGAAAACACCACTCAACCATCACTCAACAAGTGAGAGGGGAGCAAAGGCACCAAGGCCAGCAAGGATAAGCACCATCAGGGATAAGCAGCCAGCTCAGGGAAGGAAATCCAAAGAAACATATGCAGGAAAATAAAGGGTCATCAGACATCTCTGCCAAGACGAACAGATGAAGAGCTTGAGAAGATGCCAGCCTCAGACCTCCATAAAGACAACAGCCAACACATAAACTAGACAACAGGCCAACCATCATCAAGGAGAGATGACTAGAACACCTAACCATCAGAAGCAAGCAACCAGATCCGGACACCCAAAGGGTACAAAAGACAAACTCCATCACATGAAAAACTCAACCATCACTGCAAAGCAGAGAGAGGGGAGCAAACCAGGGAAGAGCCTGATTACAAAAACAACAGAGATATTCAAAAAACAAACAAAGATAGTAGAACCATCCTCCAAGAACCCCAGAAAGACATAAGAGAACTCCGGCAACCTCCAAGCCATCTCAACAAGACATCATCAAGAAACCCATACACAACCATACACCAACAGACAACAGAAAAAGGAAGGAGAGGGGAGCATCAACTAAACTCAACCTTCACCTCAAGAAACCCGAACAACTCCAGCCACCATAACTCAGATCAACAAGAAATCAACACAACCAACAACAAGAAAACCCAGCAGAGTCCAACTAAAAATAGGACAGGAGCACAAAAGGAGCCCAACATCAAATGAATATCTATAGAGAAGCATCAACAGATAGAGCTCCAATCAATTCTCAGGGAAAAAACATATAGAGTCTTGATTCACAACCATCCATAACTGATATGATGTTCTGGACATTCCATCATGGACTCTAAGATTCCTCTCAATCCTAGAGTGATAATAAATGAGGCTCATGATACACTTCATCCTCATAACAGGCAAATTTTCTGCTTGAGTCCACGACCTAATCATAGGAATATTCATAGATTCCCAAATGTCCTCAACATACTTACAATCAAAATAAAGGTGGTAGGTGTCTTCATAATCATTTGGGCACAAAAAACACCTAGAAGCCAGACAAAAACCTCTTCTCCTAGAGTAATCAGAAGTTGGAAGCCTATTGTGTTTGGCTTTCCATAAATGTAGCACATCACGCTTATGGGTTTTAATCTTCCAAATCCATTCAAAACTATAGCAACAATCCTTCTTCTACCTGATAGCTTCCCAAACATCATGAAGCTTGATCTTCAATTTACCATCAAAGAGGATAATATCTTTCTACCCCTGGTGAATCCCAATGCCTTTAACAACATTAAATATATCATTCTGGCCATGATTATTATCTTTTGGCATTTTCCAAGCACCATTACAGATCATCACATTTAGCTTATAATTCTAAGAGATCCCAGACCTAATAATGCATTCTCTGCCCACAAAATGATCCAGGAAGTGAGAGTCACACCAATGGTCTTGCCAAGTAAAAAAAGAGTCAACATTGCCCAAAACAAACTTGACAAATTTTTGTAGGTCACCCCTAACACGAATCATATTATTAAGCATCCAAGAATAGTTAGGATACTCTTTAATAATCCAAAAAGATTGTTTCCTTAAATACTTTTTAGCAATCCATTTAACCCAAAGAGTATCTTTTTTACTAGCAATATCACAGGCATTAATGATCAAGCATGCTTTAGCAACATCTTTTGGTTTCTTGATATTCAAACCTCCATCTTCTTTTGATTCTGTAACATCATCCCATTTAACAAGATGAAGATTCTTCTTGGACTCAGTTTCACCCCAGAGAAAATCACGACAAAGTTTATCAATATGTACAAGAATAGAGCTAGGAATGGGAAATGAGAAAAGCCAGTACAAATGCATGTTAGCTAAGGTAGACTTGCTTAAAACCATTCTCGCAGTAGTAGATAGGAGTTTGGATTTCCAAGAGTCCAGTCTAGATTTAACTTTATCAACCAAGATGCCACAATATCTTTTAGAAAGTTTCCCAGAAAAAAAGAGGGATGCTAAGATATTTAGAAGGAAAACATCCCTCCTTAATCTTCAAAATATCAGAATAGAGTTTTTGTCATAATTCTTACTAAATATGATGGAACTTTTTTCATAATTTACACGGAGGCCAGAAATCTCAGCAAACAACTCCAGAGTAGACTTGACGGCCTTCACATCATTACTACTAGCTTTAGAGAAAATCATGAGATCATCCGCAAAAATAAGATGAGATCTTCTCAGATTCTTAGAAGCACCAATAGGATCAAGATCACCACTCACAACCAACTTTTAGAAAAGCTCAGAAATACCTTGCATGCCAATAACAAACAAATAGGGGGCAATGGGGTCCCCCTGTCTCACCACATTAGTAGGTTTGAAAAAATTCAAAGGTTCTCCATTGATAAGGACCTGATAAGAAGTTGAAGAAAAAAATTCTCTAATCCAATTGATCCACATAGAAGGAAATCCCATTCTGAACATAATAGAGAAAAGGAAGGACCATTTGATTGAGTCATAATCTTTCGAAATATCAACCTAGATACACATACTAGCATGCAGATTATCTTTTTTGAAATTACTTACGATCTCATTGGTGAGAAAAGTAGCATCTTTAATGCTCCTATCGTTGACCAAATAATACTGAGAGTCATCAATAATGAAAGGCAATACATTTTGGAGTCTATTAGCAACAAATTTAGAGATTATTTTATAAAAGGTATTACAAAAAGCAATAGGTCTCCAATTCTTGATGTCAGAGGAATCAAATCCTTTTGGAATGAGGGTCAAGAAAGTTCTATTAGCTTCCTATAGTAACTTGTTATTATTGAAAAACATAAACACAACATCACAAACATCATCACCAATAATACTCCAACATTTCTCATAGAAAAAACCATTAAAACCATCAGGGCCAGGGGACTTGTCAACTTTCATATTATTTATCACCTCTTTAATCTCATTTCTAGTAACACTTGAGATAAGAGCATTTCTTTACTGGATAGATAAGGTGTTGCCTTGCCATTCACCATGCCAGACCTCAATAGAATTTGACCTGTCATTAAAAATCTTAGAATAGAACTCAGTAATAGAATGTTTAGTAGAATTATTATCATACGAGATAACACCATCAATCAGGAGCTTCCTAATAGAGTTGGATTGTCTTCTCACCTTCATAGATGCATAGAAAATAGCAATATTTGAGTCACCTTCTTTTAGCCATTTTTCTCTAGATTTTTGCTTGTAAAGAGACTCCTGAACAACTGCATGATGATGAGCTTCCAACCTAAGATTCTTAGCAATAACCCCTAACTCTTCATTAAACGGGTCCAAATCAGCTGCTTCTTGAGCTTTAATAGCTTTGAAATTTGCAATCTTCAAGTTATCATTAATATCACCACAAATCTCTTTATTCCACAACACAAGATTCCTCTTGAGGTTTTCCAACTTCCTATAAAGCTTAAACATGGAAAAACCTGGAATATTAATATCTGAGTATTTTTTCACAATAGAATTAAAATCTTCGTGGTTATCCCATCAGTTTATAAATCTGAAAGGAGATTTGACTTTCCTTGGATCACCAATCTTAACAATGATCTTCCTGTGCTCACTAATGATGTTAGACACAACTTCACTAGAGAAATCCAAGTTAGCATTAAGGAATTCAGAATTATAGAATACTCTTTCAATTTTGGACATAACAAAATTACTACCATCTTGTCTGTTATCCCAAGTAAAGAAGGGCCCTTGAAGATTCATCTCAAACAGATTACAATTCAAAATGCATTCTTTGAAAACATCCATAGATTTCTTGGTAGGCAAATGCTTACTGATCCTTTCAGAACTCTTATGCACACATTTAAAATTACCCAAGATGATCTGTGATTTATCAACTTGAGAACAAAATCTTTTATTTTCATGATTTTGCTTCCTTTTACAATTAGAAACTATGTGGACACAAAATCTCTTCTAAGATGGAACCATTATCCATATATCCACATATTTCTTGTGATTTCTTTGTTATCTCATATTTCCTTCTTAATAAAGAAATATTTAATTGAACTTTTCTTTTCTTGTTGCATTATCTTTGCAACTTTGGACTCCTTGGAACCCAAGGAACCCAAGAGGCACGAAATCCACTTTTGGATTATATTCTTTTTCCTTCTAGAGGTTTCTACATCTTACTTGTCTCCATGTCTTATTAATAATGGAGTTTCTTTTGTCTTATCCTTGTTATTGGGCTCAATAGCCAAAAAAGGCCACAAAACAACCAACAAGGCTATTGTAAATGAAATCTTTTATTCAAAACAAATTATATCATTATTTATTCAAATATCTTTAATAGGAGAAATTACATTTCTCACCCAAAGAACCCAAAATTTGGGGTTGTAACAGGTGGGGCCGTTACATTTGTTATCAAAGCTTAGATTTCCATATAGTCACTAATAATTATTGAATTTTACAAATTCTTTATAGCCCAAGGAAGTTATTAGAGAATTTTCCAAATATGGAGGTGTCTATAAAGGGATCACGATCCGGGGCTGACAAGATTTTCCTCCTCCCACTAGTTAATTTATGAGGACTCCCGAAATTCGTGTGACTGCCTAGCCAAAATCTGAGGATTTGACTCGCAATGAGATACATCTATGTCTTCTCATCTACTTTCGTCCCTTCTTTACCCCTTTTCATCGAAGAAACTTTAAGTGCTTAGGTTTTTCTCTCTCTCCACCTCCTCCTGAGCTTTGGGATTAAGAATTTTAAGGATTAAGGAATCCTCCACCATATATTAATAAAGAGCATGTAAGAAAGATGTCATGGACATAAGTTTTAATGATATAAGACTTAGGTTGAGTTTACTTACATGCTTATGTGTAGCATCATGGCATGTGTCAAGACTGTCGTTGTCCCCATTGCCACCCTTCAGAAGAATGTCGATGTTATACTCTCTCACAGGAAGAGATGGTCTCTGAGAAAAGATGGAAGGCGATGGAGGAAGAAGCCTATAGGAAGAGGAAGAGACCTGATGGAGCCTTAAAGGAAGGCTCATAGCCTAAGCCAATTTCCTTCTACAACATGAACTTAGAGAAATACCAGGAGGATGATCTAATGTCTAAACACAAGGTAAAGCCCAAAGGGAACCTGACAAATGGCTCAGGACCAGTAGTAGTAGCCCATCCTCCTGATGTCCTCTAAATGGAGTAGCAAAAGAAGTGGATTGAGGCCATTAGAACCTTAGCCCTCAAGGACATAACTAGAGGTGAAGATCGTGAGCCACTACCAGTTCGTCCAAGACTTGGATCCACCATTTTGGACTTTGTAAAGTTGAACAATGAGAAGTTCAAGGGAGAAGACAAGACTGAGATGGTCGACAAAGGCGATGCCTAGCTTCTAGTGGTGGAAAATGGTTTCGGCATGCTGGAAGTGCAGCCAAGCAAGAAGGTCCCGTTTGCCACTCATCTTCTGGAAGGAGCAACCAAGATATGGTGGGAGAACTACATCATGAGACGAGACCTCAATGAAGAATTGATGGCTTGGACTGACTTCAAAACCATTTTCCTAGCCAGATTCATTCCAATCTCAACAAAGAAAGAAAAAGAAATGAGTTCACCAACCTGATCCAAGGTAACCTATCTATAGCAGACTTTGGTGGCAAGTTCCGCCTCCTGGAGCAGTTTGGATACATGATGACTGAGGAAAGATGAGTAGACCATTTTTTAGAATGTCTACACCCTACCATCAAGCCTCATGTGATGGTGAGAAAACCAACATACTTCACCGACACCTACAACAACACCCAAGACATGGAGAAGACGGTGATGCTTACTCAAAACCCCTCCAAGGGATACTTGGGTTTTACTTAAGGCAACTATGGCCCACAGAATGATCACAAGAAGGGACAAGGACACAACCATGCCAAGGAAAAACTTGGAGACAAAGGAAAATCCCACAATGAGTACAACCATCCTAGGTGTCACACCTGTGGAAGATGGCATTTGGGAGAGTGTTGTTATAAGAAGAAGGTGTATTACAGTTGCTAGCAAGAGGGAAAGTTTCAAACTAATTGTCCTTTTCTAGTCATGAGAGGTTATGGCCATGTAGCAGCCCATCCTATAGTAGCCCATCCTGTAGCAGCCCAGCCTATAGCAGCCCATCTGGTAGTCACAGCCCCACCTACGAGAGAGTGAAGAAAAGCTCAATTTTTTGCCATCAACAATGAAGAGGCTCAAGCTAATGCTAATTAGTTAATAGAAGGTAATAACCCTTACAGTTTTCTTTCCTATTTTAAGATAAGCATGTAGTAGTCTAACATGCTACGAAAAATAATATAGGCATTCTTGAGGTCATGTGACACAATTTAAAAGCTCTTTTTAACTTTTTTCTACTAATACATTCATTGTGAGAAATCTTGCAACTATGTTTTGTTTGGACATCATGGATTTAGGATATGTTTTGTATGTCACAACCCCAAGTGGTCAAATCTTTACATATCTTTTAAAAACCCTGGTGATACCTATTAAGTACCTGGATCATGAGCTCCTTACATATTTTATCCTCCATGACATGAACAATTTTGATGTGATCATTGGTATGGATTGGCTCTATACATATTGGTAAAAGATCGACTTAAGGGAAAGAAAATAAGAATAAGGAGACTTGGTCCTCGATCGTTCACAATTAGAGGTAGGAAGGATGCTACCACCAGCCTATATGTGTCAACATTGAAGGTAGAGTGGATGATAACCAAGGGTTGTCAATCTTTCCTAGTAGTAGTTATCGAGCCGGAGCCCAAGGTGCAGTCCCTAGAGAAAATAGAGGTATTTAGGGACCACACAGATGTGTTCCCAGATGATTTTCTTGGGATTCCTCCTGAGAGAGAGGTAGACGTTTTGATAGAGCAAGATCCTGAGACAAACCCTATTTCTAGGGCACCTTATAGGATGGCCCTCGCTGAGTTGCTTGAGCTGAAAAAGCAACTACAGAAATTGCTAGACAAATGTTTTATCTAACCTACCACATCACCATGGGGAGAGCCAGTCCACTTTGTGAAGTAGAAGGATGGATCGCCCAGAATGTGCATAGACTACCGAATGATCAACCATGCTACCATTAAGAACAAGTATCCTTTAACTCATATAGATGACCCGTTTGACCAACATAAGTCTGCTCGAATCTTTTCAATAATTGACCTAATGTTTGGGTACCACCACTTGCAAGTCAAGAGTTAGGACAACCCAAAAATAACTTTTTGAACCTGTTATGGCCACTATGAGTTTGTGGTTATGCCTTTTGGGTTGTCCAATGCCCTGAGAGTGTTTATGAATCTCATGAACAGTGTGTTGCAACTTTTCCTCGACTCATTTGACATAGTGTTCATAGATGACATCCTAGTTTACTCCAACAAACTAGAGCAACACCGAGACCACTTAGGTAGAGTGCTTGATATTCTGAGAAAGAAAAAGTTCTATGGGAAATTCTCGAAGTCTGAGTTTTGGAAAGACCGTATCACATTCCTTGGACACATCATATCTTGATGGACCATCTTACTGGATCTTGCTAAAGTGTCAGTCATGCGGGATTGGCCAGCATCGAAGAACCCTTCTGAGATTGGTAGTTTCTTGGGATTGGTCGAATATTATTGGTGCTTCGTAAAAGATTTCTCAAAGACTACTTTGCCACTCACCATGATTACCCAAAAGGATGAGAAGTTTGTGTGGTTTGACCTGTGTGAAGCTCACTTCTAGGAGCTAAAACAAAAATTGAACACAACTTCGGTGCTATCTCTATTGGCAGGTAATGAAGGTTTTATGATCTTCACCGACACGTCAAAGATGGGGCTTGGATGCATGCTAGAAAAAAATAGGTATGTTGTTTCTTATGCCTCCAAACAGCTCAAGCTCAATGAAGTGAACTACCCGACACATGATTTAGAGCTGATTGCGATTATACATGCCATGAAGATTTGGCTACACTATTTGTATGGGGCCACTTTTGACATCCTTACTGACCACAAGAGCTTGAAGTACCTCATGACTCAGAAAGACCTAAACCTAAGACAAAGATGATGGATGGACTATATGAAATACTATGATTTTGCCATCACCTATCACCCTAGGAAATCTAATGTTGTGGAAGATGCTCTTAGTTGGAAAAAACTTAGGCGTGCAACTATCTTGTCTAGCCAGTGGAGTAAACTGGAAGAGTTTGTTAGGTGGACTCCGCATCCATTAGCAGAATGGATCTGTGTGGCTAACATCCTGATACAACCAGACCTATTACTCAAGTTGGTAGTTGCCCCGTTAGCCAGCCTAGAGCTTGACAAGATGACAAGTTTATTAAAGAAACCTCAAACCCATCTTTCAGTGGGATACAAGAGTCATATTTTGGTTCCTAGAGATTCACCTTTGAAGAATCATATCTTGCAAGGATCTCATGGTTCTAAGTACACGGTACACCCTGGCACTACCCAAATGTTTAAGGACTTGTAGTGGTACCTTTGGTGGCCTGGAATGAAGAGAGAGATAGAGGAATATGTGGCCAATTGTCTCACATACCAGATGGTGAAGGCTGAACACCAGTGACTGGTTGAATGCTATAGTCGATTGAAATCCCTAAGTTGATGTGGGAGAAGATCAACATGGACTTTGTGGTGGGTCTCCCCAATACCAAGAGAGGTCATGACACAATATGGGTTGTGGTAGATCGCCTTACAATGACAATGCATTTCATTGTCTTAAAAACCACTACCAAAGTGACACATCTAGCCTAACTTTATATGATAGAGATAGTATGAATACATGGTGTTCTAAGTTGAATTATTTCAAATCGTGACCCAAAGTTCACTTCCATGTTGTGGACGTAAGTGCAAGAAGTACTCGACACTAGACTAAAGTTTAGCACAACTTACCAACCCTAGATTCATGGATAATCAGAAAGAACAATCCAGACATCAGAGGATCTCTTGAGAGCATGCAAGCTTGATTGGGGTGGATAATGGGAGAAGTACATGTGCTTAGCTAAGTTTTCTTTCAATAACAACTACCAGGCCAGTATCGGGATACCTCTGTATGAAGCTCTTCGTGGGAGGTCGTATCAGTCACCGCTTTGCTTGGATGATGTTGGTGAAAGGACCTTGTTGAGGTTGGAGGAAACATAGTTGTATGCTGATAAAGTCACTTTTATCAAGAAAAGGATAAAGAGAGCCCATGATTGACAGAAGTCGTATGCTGATGCAAAGTGGACTGACTTGCACTTCATTGTGGGTGAACATGTATTTTTGAAAATCTGACCCCTCCAAGCTATAGCTAAGAATAAAGGAAAGCTGAGTCCCCAATACATGGGACCGTTAGAGATTTTGGAATATATTGGTGAAGTTTCTTATCATTTGGCCTTACCCCTTCAATATAGTATGATGCATGATGTTTTCTATGTGTCCAATCTTAAGCTCTATCTAATGGACCCCAACCATGTGTTGATCATTAAACCTATTGAACTCCAAGGGAGGTTGACTTATCCTGAGTCACCTGTGAGGGTACTGGATACCAAGGTGAAAGAGCTCAGGAGTAAAAAGACAGAGCTGGTAAAGGTTCTCTAGATGTACCATGGAAAGAATGAAGCCACATGGGGGCTGAAGACAGACATGGAAAATGCCTGCCCTGAATTGTTTGTTTAATTGATTGAATTTTGGGAGAAAAAATCCTATAAGGGGGGAAATTTGTTATAACCTCAATTCTTCTTATATTAATTGAAATGCAAATTTTCAAATAAAAAGGGGTTTGAATGGAAAATTGTATGGTTTATTTTCAAATAACGGATTCTTTTGTAATATTTCCCTTGGATGCATGATTTCATGGTTCATACTGCTTTGATAAATCCAATAATGATAAAAGGGAAAAAGATATTATAGAAATCCCATAATAAATTAAAGGAAAAAGAAATAAAGGGGTAATTGTGTGCAGATGTGAGAATTATGTAGAATTCTCTATAAAGTGGTATGGATGACCACTATTGATTATGTTTCGATTACTTTTCATTTCTAATAAGAAAAGAAATCATAATATAAGAGAAAGAAAGAGAAAAGTGAATTTTAATTAATTGCATGATATATGCCTTTTAAGTGGATGACTTGCATATGAAGAAAAGACTCTGTTGTTTTCGAATTATGATTCCAAAATTTTAACACAAGTAAATTAAGTTATTAAAGAGTTTCTCTTAAAATTTAGGATTACAAGAATGTGTAGTTTAGGAACTATAAATTTGTGAAACATTCCTAAAGTGAGACGGATATCAATAAATGCTAGTATTTTATAATCCAATTGGAAATTTATTTAAGTGACCTTTTTACGAAGCGCATAATGTGAGCCATGGATCCAAGATCCAACAGGTGTGCGTGCATCATCTAGTTCTAGCCAAATTGGAAAAGGGACAGTGAAGACGAGATTTTCCATATGAAATTTCTCATGATCCACTGCATGTGCAAGCATGGAAGTTGCTTAGTAGGGTCTAGTAGAGGATTTTGAACCAACCTAACCTAGGTTTCATGGGGAATTGAGGCTTCTAGAGCAAATGCCCAATTTCTCTAAAAGCTTGGTTGACAGTGAGGGTTGGAAACCCTAAACTAGACCCCGACACCTATAAAAAGGACCATCATCGATCTTTCCCAAACCCCACGAACCCAAGTGGCCAACTCTCATCCCTATTCTCTCTCTCTTTCTCTCTATTACCCTCTGCTCCAGTGAGCTCTCCGCCGCGGACTACCGTAAGTTGGAAGTGTTGGGTTTTATTGGAGACGAGGAATGAATACCCTCAAATCTAAGTCAAACCCTGACCATTGAAGGAGATTGACAGACTAGGGCCTTTTTGCATTTCATAATGCATGAGAGAACACGATCGATGCGAGCCACCCGATCTGCTTCGAGTCAACAGAGACCCAAAATCCGACAGCTAGTGTTTTTTGAAAAGAAAAACGTAATTTGTCTCTCAAGTCCTAAAATCTAGAAAATATCTAGATCTTGTTTAATTCACTAAAAATTGATCTTTTGGCCAAAAAATAAAAGTAGATAAACCTTTTTGATGAGAAAAATGTGTATATTCCATTAAAAATGAATCCAAGGCCTAAATCTTCTTGTAACTCAAAAAGTATATAAAGTTCCTACCTTTAATGGTTTTAATTAATTTAAAACCCTATGTGTTGAAGATTAAAGGATCTAATGATGTTCCCTAGATATTATGAGGAAAGATATACCTTTTGACATGAAAAGGATAGATTAGATATAATGGTATGCTAATTGTTCATAATTTTCTTAATTAGGGTTCCATAATGATACATGTGCACTAATGGGCTTAAAAATCATTATTTTGATAATTGTGAGGTTTAATGATGGAAATCAATCAACAAGATGTGAAAATTATGTTCTTGGACTAATTTTTGGATAAAGAACCTTAATTTGGATAACTTGAGTAATTAGGGTTTTTATTAGTTGAAAAGTGCATATTGGGTTTGTCAACCTAAAAAGGGTAAAATTGGAAAGAGAAACCAACAAACCCTAAGGAAACCCTAATAAGGTTTAGAAACATTAGAATGGGATCGCATGTCAATACCAGATGTTTGGATGTGATTGTAACCATTAGGTGTTATAAATGCTTTTTAGGATCAATATTAGCTTGATTTATTGCTTGAATGGGTTGATTGGACTTATTGAATGGATTATCTATCTTTCTTGGTTTTGAGACTTCCCAATCAGGAATGTGGTTAGACATATGTCTAATTTCTCTAGTTTCATCGAGATTTCTAAGGCTTTACTGGTTGCTTCTAATTAACAACTTGGATGAAATTTGATTCTTGCAACTATAAAGTGACTATGGCTATCCAAACAAATATGTGCATGACTAGCTCAAATCCTAATCCTCCTCTGTAGATTTGTGTATATGTGAGAAATTGATGATCTTGGTGTTGTTTTACCTTGGCGTAGGATCAATAGATTGTCATGAGTTGAGGTTTAGTCCATGTTTGGGTAGGATAAACAAATTATCATGAGTCGATGTTTGGTCTACCGTTGGGTAGGATCATACGACTGTACATCTCTAGGTCTTGGTGTACCTCTGGGGTAGGACCAAATAGGGCTAATGAGGAGATACCACATGGGAGAGGTAGTATCCATGTCAAATATAGGGACAACATAGAGGCTTGGATAGATCAGGTTGAGTAGCTATGATTAAGACGTAATGTTTGATATGTTAAATAATAATGTTTGTTGCAATATGTTGTTAAAAATAGATGCAAACTTTTGTTTCCCCCACATACATGTATAATTCATTATACTGACCAATGTTTTTTTGTCGGTGTTTTAGGGAAATGTGTAGTTACTTTATAGAAAGTGAGTATTCAATAAAAGGTGACATTGAAAAGTAAAAGGCTAAGTAATGTTCGGATGATTATAGTTAGTTGGTTCTTTCCTTGTGTTAAGTTTTGAAATCCTATTTTTTGAAAGGTATGTGAAAAGAAAATTTGTATCCTTCACTAAGCTTAGTTGTAGTAGAATTTATTAATTATTTTTTATTATTTGCAAAACCATATGATCCTATTTTGGGATAAAGGCTCTAGCTTCTTGGCCTTCCTTAATTGGGGGTTGTTGAGGGGTGGGGTCGTTACAATACCCTACCTAGGTTATATCACCCATTGTTTCGTGTGATTTTTTAGTGGTTGCATGGCTATTTTCTTGGTGAACAAGTGTCCCTTTCATGCTCTCCTATGTTGACACCGCATACCCACATTACCTCCCTCCTACCTTGAGTATATAATATCTCTCTTTTTCATGCAAGTATCCTTTTCATCTCTCCTTATTTCCTCCTCTCTTGTGCTCATCCTTGAAGCTTTGTAGAGCAAAGAAGGACTGATCTGGGTGCTTTGGTGGTCAATCATCCTTGCACGTGGTTCTTTTGAGCTTGATCATCTCCTTGGTGGTGGTTATTGGTGATCCCCTTTCTTGGTAAGTGGTTTTGGACATTTGATTTCATTTTCCCTTGAAACCTATCTTTCTTTCTCCCTTTCAGGCATGAGAGTATGATGCAACCATGGTGGCTTCCTTTAAGATCTTCTTCTTACGAAAGGAGTGGGAGACTTTGGTTTGACCATGGTGGTACCTATGTGAGAGGAAGCTCTCTTCTTTCTTCTTCTTGTTCGGCCTAGGGTTTTCACCCTCTTTTCTTGAGTTTTCCTTTTACCATGGTGTTTTTCTCTTAGGAGGTGATCTTGTGGCTAAGGAGTTGATCTTTGTTGGAGCTTCTTTCTCTCTCTTAAGAGCTTGTGGCTTTGGATCTTAGTTCATTTCAAGGTGGGTTATATAACTCTTTTCTCTCTTCTATTATTGCACCATAATCATGCTTGCATGCTATTATTTTAATCTCTAAAACTTGATGCTAATGTGCTAGATGTGGTTGTTAGGATCTAGGGTTTATGACTATGTAGTATTCTCATGTAGACTGCCCTTTTTTTAAACCCTAATTTCTTGTGCTTGATTTCTAGGTGATGTTGAAGTCATTTTCTTACATGCACCATGATTATTGCTTTTATCACCATGCTATGTTTTCAGACCTTATGTTTTCTTAAGGTTTTGAATCAATTTTTCATGAGGTTGAAGCTTGGTCTTCCATCTCCTAGAGTTGTTTCTTAGTGGATCATGTCGGAGGTCATTCTTAGGGTTCTAATGAATATCTTGTATGGATTTTTCCTTACTAGGTGTTTCTTAGTGTTTTGACAATTACCATCTATTTTGATTATGGCTTATGTCTGTTTTGAAGGTGGTTATGTGTGGTTGAGGTAGTTTGACCTTGGTGGTTGCTACACCCACCCCAATGTTTTTTGTCGATACAAGTGGGGTTGGTCGATTTTGATCGACATGCCCTTGTCTTGGTTTGTCTTGATTGGGTCGAAGAGCTTCAAGTTGGTTATATTTTGATCGAGACTCATGAGAGCTTGTTGCAGTCAACACTCTTGACTTTTAATGTTGGTCGTAACACATGTTTACCTTGGTGTGTGTTTCCATCATAACAAATACCTATGGTGGCAATTTTTACCCTTAACCCCTCCTTCAATTGCTAAAAGGTGTCACCTAGTACATGGTCTCTACATACATGTAACATAGTAATGTTTATGTGGCTTGCACATCAATACGAGTTTTTTGTCTTATGCCAATGTTGTACAAATATGTCTTGTATGTATGTGAGCATGTTACCTCTTGTAATAGGTTGCCAGGCGAGCCAGTGACCAGTATCATGTAATAATATTTTGACATGAGACATGAAATAAAAGTGGCTTTTGTGTACGCAGATATGATAAGTTCCAACTTTTGTGCTTATGTGAAATCAATTTTAATTTCCTATGCTTTCTAGTAACCAGGTTGTTAGTATTAGTTCCTCTCTTTGTTTTGAGTAATCTCTATTTGTGGTGTGTTGGGGAATCACACTACATGCCTCTTAATGACATCGAGGTATCTCTAAATTGGTAAGACTATGACCTAAATTGGTACCAAAGTACCTCTCAATTGGATTAAACACTCCTCTGAATTGGCAACATATGCCTATGAATTGGAAAAACATGCCTTTGAATCATCCTGAGACTTACTAAATGGGGACTTACATTATAATGTCTTATGTGAAGGTTTTGACTTAATTATCTTAGATCTAAACTTACTAAATTATGATTATGAACTTATGTAATATTAAAATTGAATATTAGTAACTATACATTTACTTAATTCTGAATCTAAATTTGAATATATGTTCTTAAATTTTGAGCTTTATGTAAATTTGAATATGTAGTCTAATATTCTTATTGTTTGATAAATCTTAATATAAACTATTTATTTAATAGTTGAATTAATTAAATTTTGATGTTTGATGTATGACATCAAAGTCTAAGGCTTGAGAAAATAAACTTGTACTAAATCTAAATCTAGATCTGGAATCTGATATACTTATTGTTTGGATATATCTTAATCTGAAGCTCTTTAATTTAACAACTATATTAAAACTTATATCTTAGCCTAAGGCCTTAAGAAATAAACTGAACATAGAATAGAAGTATTGAGTGTAAAAAAGTAATATAAATCTCAAATATCTAAAATCTAAAAATTGAGCAACATGATTCAATATGGAAAAAATGTGATTTCTAAAGCATGACTAGATATTAAATACTAAAATCTGAAAGGAACTCAATCTCTAAGTTACTATGTAGGAAGGTGTAGGATGAATAATAATACTAATAATAATAATAATAAAACTCAATGGACATGGCCCACTTACCAATGACACTGACAATTTCCTTAATACATTCTCCATTCCTTTTTTGATAACCTAATCACCTGGACATCAACAAATTTATGTAAGTCCATTGGTGTTTCCATTTTACATTTTTAATTATCAAGGCCCCATCTTCTTAACATTGTATACTAATATATGATTCTTACTTAGACTATAAAACTCTAACATAAAACCATGATAATTTTTTTGGCATTGAATGTATATTAAAACTCACACTATATAATCACTATAATACTCATACTCGAATAATCCATCACAAATCACATAATGTATTATACATGAGCATATTAAATTAGGAGTAAAGGAAAACCTTCAAATATAATCATATGTCTTTAGTTATTGTTATTTAGTTGAAATCAGTTAAAAATACCAAAACCTCTATTCTATAGAGGTTAAGCATATATGTAATGTAATATCTCATGAATATACATAAAAAAGCATATAATATCCTCTTGAGTACAAAACAAATACTAATTTAAAATATCAAGAAGCCTCTTCAAGACTTTACAGGAAACAATGATACCATGTAATATGGTCTGGATAAAAATATCAAACCATACCATAGACAAACTATGGGTAGAATATCCAAAATACTCTTCTTAGGATTTACATCAAAAACCTTAGTAGAACTTTAAATTAGAATGATCAAACTTTGGAATCATGTTAAACACATGAAAATATACTTACCAAAAAATATCCATTAAATTCTAAATTGATTTTCTATTTTACAGCATAAAACATCAAATTCATATAGATTTTAATACACATAACATATTAAATAACAAACGTCAAAACCATCTTCTAAAAATATTTTTAGGACATAGTAAGCTCAAAATTCTTTTTAGTGATATCTTCAAATCCCCAAACTAACACCCAAAACTCAAGTTATGATTTTGCAAATTTACCTTAGTTTTACTTGATATCAGCACCAACTATGAAAAGGATATGATTGTACATCCGAGTAGAGGGGGCTATGAGGCCACAAAAGTGGTGATCTATCATGGGTGTTGTGAGCATAGGAGGAGACGAAGAGTGTATGCTATGTGATGGTGTAGAGAAAAAATAGAGGGGGAGGCATCATCTTGGAGGAGTAGGAGGTCAACTACCTCTGTTTCTTTGTTCCCTTACCATGATACATCTATAAAAGAGGGAAAGAACAAGGCTTGGGAAAAGGATAACATGGCTAGGGGAAAGGATGGTTAAGGAATCACCTCAAGAACATAAGTCCCAATAACCCTTAAAAATTCCCTCCTATTGTACAAATTTTTATTTCTTGTCTTCTATGTCAAGATAAAGCATGAGTTGAATTATGACAAGGAAATCCAAAGGAATTTTGTTTCATTTAAGGCTTCATCTTCTTCTCTATCTTCAAAAATTCTCAATTTTTAAACCACATTATTCTAATTTTTTTTTGAAATAGGTAAATGTATTTCCAAAAGGACCTCTACAGATGACAAGCCCTATGATCTACAAAAACTATACATGGGGTGTTTATCTACAAAAACCCCAGTATAACTTGGCTTGGTCAGACATCCCCTACTCTAAGCCTTTTCTATTTATCATTATCTGTTTCAGAGCTTTGGATATCTTATCTATTACAATATCCTCCTTACAAGCCATCCTATCATGATTTCAAATATTCCTCTCGTCCCAGACATTCATAATAACAAACAGATGTGATGCATAACCCACCAAAGGTGATTCTTGTTTTGACTTTAATCTCTAGAAGTAGTTTTGTAATTGTTTTTATAATATTATCCTCCAAAATTTTCTCCCATTCACTTTTCAGGCAAGTAGTCGCCCATATCCTTCTGAAGTAGGTACAAGATCTAAAGAGATGATCATGGGTCTCCGACTCTATCTTGCACAACGGGCATATACCATCAACCTGCAAACCCCAACCTCTGAGCCGGTTTGAGGTAGGCATCTTTGACAAAATGGCCTAGTATGTCGTGGCGCTCCATTTGGGAATGTGATTGGGATTCCAAAGCAATCCGGACCAAGGCATGTCCTCCCCATTATACGTTTTGATCCATGGTCTCGCTCTGGGGTTAACCAGTATCACAACACCATTAATATCAACACCATAGTAGGTTTGGATCCCTATCCACTACTTACACATGTTACTCCAAATTTTAGATGAACTCCCATCATATCCCTATTGCATTCTGTAATATCTCATCTTTAACCAAGTAGATCATATGTTATCATTCTCTCGCACAAACCTATCCACTCTTCTACACTGCCCCTATTTCACCAGAACAATGGGAGTTGTGATGTTAAGTCCTCCTTTGTAGTAAGGTCTGGCTATAGTTTCCCATGCCACATTATGCCCCTTCCCCCCAAATGAAATTTGCAGATATCCTCCTCATGCTGTCCGCAACATGGATAGGGATATCACAAACTTCATTCCAAAATCTGATCATGGGTTGAACAGCCAATATGATGAGTAGCAGTCATCCAACCATGGATAGCCATATAGCTAACCAACCATCGAATTTAGTTCTCAGTTGATCCAAGTATTGTGAGAAATCTTTTGAAGATCCTTTCCCACCAGCCACCAACACACCGAGGTACTTGGTAGGGAGCCTACCAATTCTAACCACATCTTATAATTGTAATTGTGAATGTAGACCACATGTTATAATTGTAAAATAAAAATACCCTAAAAGTCGAGAGAAGTTATATGATGTAATTGAATTCTTAGAGGAATTTAAACTCATTTAAAAATTTTCACTAAAATCTTAAAATGTATGATGGTTATTATGAGTACTAGTTTCATATTTTAGACTCATTCAGATTGTTGATATCCATCTATAGTCAACCTAACATTTATTACACATTCTATAAAACTCAAATAAACCATTATTACATTACCATATTTTTCTTATTCTAGCAGAAAACTCATTTCATAACCATTCCATGTCCATTAACTCCATTCCTCTAACTTTTGGTTTATTACCATATATATTAGGAGCAACTATTTCAATTTATTAAAGCCAATTAATATAACATTTCCTATATATTTTAAAAAATATATATGTAACATGGTAAAGTATTATTAAAAATATGTTGAATATGATTACTCACTCCTATATATATTTGTATTTTTTTGAAATAACTTTATGAATATGAAACAATAAGACATTTTATTTGTCCAAATTAAATACATCATTCACATTTTTTATTTACATAACATATTTTCACTCACGATTAAATCTCCTTTACATAACATCTTTTCACTCATGCTTAAATCTCCTTTTCACTAATGGTCAAATCTTCTTTTTCACATCATTACGGTGTTGGGAAGGTGATGGGTCATAACTAGGGCTGGACATTAAAGAAAACTTGACCATCAGACCAAACTGAACTTGACCTAACCGCCTGGTTAACTTTTATTTGCACAGGTATTACAGTCAAGTTTGGTTTGCAAAATGTTTAGACCATCATTAACTATTTTGGTCATAGTTTGGGCACTAGTTAACCAATCAGACCGAACTTGACCAACTTTGTATATGTGTATGTGTATGTGTCTATATATATTAAAGAAATAAATGTAGTCATTATTTGATTGATGTATATACAATATTTTAGATTATATGAACATTATATACATTATTAATGCTTCCATGAATTTTATATTAATGTAAGTACCCAATGTATAAATTTTTTTAAAATAATTTAACATTTATTATTACGTTTCATATAGAAAACATCCATCTAATTTAGACAATAAAATTTATTTCATGTTATTAGAGTGATTTTTATTGAAAATGCCAATAACATGACATCAAAAGTGAAACAAATTATTGTTGAACTATTTTTTTATTCATCTAAATATATGGCTAGTAAATACTAGATATTAGTGGTTTTAGACTAAACTTAACCAAACTTAACCTAATTTTAGAGGTCAAGTGAAGTTTGGTCTAAACCTTTTAGCAGTCAAGTATGGTTTGGTAAATTTTCAAACCACTATATGTTGTCTGGTCCATTGTTTTAGGGTCATACCAGACTTGATAAAACCACACCCACCCCTAGTCAAAACAAACACTTTTCTATAGCCTCCGATTAATATACCACTCAAGGAGATTTAACTAGACTATAGTTAATCATCTAAATCTTTAAATGTTAAAAAGAAAATCATTAATCTTTTCCTTCATCTTCCTTTATACTTCTATTTTAAATACATAGTTTCCATTTTGACTAGACTTTTAACAATATATAACCACAATTATAAGCATTTTCCTAAAAATAACAATTTTAAAATAAATCTCGATAACTTTTAACATTTATTTCCAATCCAAAATGACATGCAAAACTCATAATAAATAATGTAGAAAACATTTCATATACTTATTGCCTCAAAGGATTTGTCTCCTAACCTCTTTATAACTTAAAATAATTCAAAAATATTCCTATCATTAATTAATCTCACAACAACTATGAAATCATTTTCAAAGGGTATTATGAAAAATGGTAGAACTTCAATATCATGGTTTTTGACTAATAATTTTGATATTTGTTTCATTCTAATTTCAAAATCTTGAGAAAAAAATCTTGAGTCATCTGTCAAATTATTTTATTTATATGAAATGAACCACATCTAGCTTTATCTTCATTGAATTTATTTCATTATCTAACACTAACCAAAAGTCATTAAACTTTGATCTCTGCTATATACTTATCTAAGGATTATACTTAAGGTCTTAGAATTTAAAAATAAAACCATTCTTTTTTTTAATCACTCCAAATCCCTTTTTGCATAAATAATATACATATATTTCTAAATGAACATTACTAAAATAAAAACTTGGTCAACATGTATTTCTCATTATTTTGATGATGTATATATATTGGAAAAGTTAATTAACACATGCCAAAATAGAAAATATCATTTTACTCTATTGTGATTATTACAACCCCAATTTTTGGGTTCATATGGTTGGAAATGCAATTTCCCCAATAAATGTATGATTATGGGAATTGTATGAATTATATGTATTTGATGGATTCCCTTTGCAATATTTTATTTGTGCATGTGATTTTGTGGATCATAATATGTTAATGAGTCCAATATGATTTAATGAAAAAGAACAAATCACATATTACTTTATTAAGAAGGAAATTTGAGATAGTGATGAAAATATAAGAAATATGTGGAAATATGGATAATGGAATCATCATGGATGGTATTTCGAGTCCTCATGGTTTCCAATGGTAAAAGGAATCCAAATAAAGAAAATAAAAGAGTAAGAGAGAGAAAAAATATGCATAAAATATGCCTTAATAAGTGATAAATTACTTAAGAAGAAAAGTATCCCATACTTTTGGATTTGTGTCCCAAACTTTGCACCCAAGTAGTTATAGTCATCTAGGACTCTCCTTTAAAATTTAGTATTAATTTGACATGTGGTTTCAGAGATATGATTTTTATAAGTATTCCTAAAGTGAGACAGATACTATTAAATGTCACAATTTTAATTAAGTTTCCTTGTAAGTGGGTGCATGTGATGTGGACCGTTGGATATGAAATCCAACGGTGTACCATCAGCTTTTACCCTGAATAGTACTAGGAAATAGACGAGTTTTGCTACTCGATTTCCCCGAGACTCAATGCATGGGCACGCGAATAAGCTACCTGGTTGAACTTGGGAGATGATTCTAGACCTAAACGACCTAGATTTCTTTAAGTTTTGTGGTCATTTTGAGAAACGCCCAAATCCCACTAGGACTAGGCTTGGGGAAAAGGTTGGGGAGCCAACCCTAGACCCCCACATCTATAAATATGACCCACCTAGAACTCGCCCAAGCATCCCAGATATGAACGGTAGGATTTGGCCTCTGATTGCCTTATCTCTCTCTTGTTTTCTTGCTCTCTAGTGAGCTTCAAGACTGCGGCACCGCCACTGGATCGCGCGAGGAACAAAGGAGGGGAAACAATGAAAAGACCATTTTTCCCTTGGCTACAAAGCACAACAGGGAGGGTAGAAACGACTTCTCGCCCTGACCCGACGATCGAATTTCCTAAGATGCACCTCGCACATGGCATGAGATGATTCACAAAGACATGATCCGTGTGGAAAAGAATAAAAGGATCCAAAGGTTGACATGGCAGACAGCGATTGGCTGGAAGAAAATTTACCTTGTATAATTCATAATTAATTATTGGTAACTCTGATTAAGACAAACAATATATAAAAATTGATCAGGAGAATGCAAGGAGTGCAATAAAAATAAAATTGAGTCCTAAATAGTCTTTAAATTTGAAAAGTTTATAAAGATGTCATCTTTAATGGTTTTATTAATGAAAAACCAAAGGATTTGATGATAATTGGATGTAATAACGTTCTTGGTATATTTTGAGAAACTATTCACCTGTTGATGATAAAAGAGATAATTAGGTCTAAAAAGGTGATATTTATGCATAACTAGCTTAATTTAGGGTTCCATGTACATGAATATGCATTACTGGGCTTAGAAACCCTAATTAAGGGATAAAGGTTTCTTATGTGGATTAATTTGAAATTCATTAGAGGAAAGTGATGTTAAGTTGGTCCTAAGCCTGTTAGGAAGATTTTAATTAGATAATTAGGGTTTGCATCTAGTTTTACTGTTGTTAGGGTTTGTAATTATAATGATGGAAAGTTAAAGATAAACCCTAATGAAACCCTAAAAAGGAGTAGGAAACCCTAGGAAGCAAGTTCAATTCAAATAGACAGAATCTTGATAAAGTATGTAGTAAATAGAGTGCATGTTCTTTTCTGGATCCTTGATTGTGTGGTTGAAATACTTGCTTGGATTACTTTCTTGGTTGGAACTACTTTTAGCTTGTGAAATCTACTGAATAGGTATTTGGTTAAATTATGAATAATCAAGTTATGTTTCACTACATTTTCATGAAGATTCTCGATTGCAATGAAACCTAAACTGCTTGGTTGTTTCAATTCTACAATCTCATAAAGTGACTATGTGTATACCAATTAAGTATAAGTGTGACTGTCTCAAACCTACATACCATCCCTGTCGTTTGATGCAAGACCAAGCCACAGAGGGAAGGTCTGAAGTGGTCAAGCCCCGACAGAAGATCACCGGGCACCCAGAGAGGTGACCCCAGGCACCAAGCTCAAGATGGAGAAGGTATCCTTACATCCCTTGCAAGGACAAAACCCTAAGAGTGGGTATTCCAGGGTATGTGTAAAACCAGTTGAGAAGTTACATTGAAAATGTAATTTGGCTTGTTAGTCAACTATTTTCTATGTATAAGTTGTTAGAACATAATTGTGATGATGTGTTTGTCCCCACATACCAGTATAGAAATATACTAACTGACTTTTTATTTGTCGGCATTTTAGGAACCATCTGAAATTGGACAAATAGTAAAATGGAATCTATGAAGATAAAGTTAATTATTCAAATGAGGATTATCTAGTTAGATTCCTACTGTGGATAGAAGTCTTAGTACCTATTTTTGCAAGGAATGTAAAAGTTAATTTTTTTATTCTAGCTTTCAAGTTTAGTTATCGTAGAATTTGATAAATATTTCTAATTAATTGTTAAACCATTGATCCTAAATTTTTAGGATAATGCCTATGACCTCTTCGTCTCCCTTGATTAGGGGTTACCAGGAAGAGGGTTCATTATAATTGGTATCAAAGTTATGGTTTTCCATTTAATCTCTAATAATTATTAAATATTACAAATTCTTTAGAACCTAAGTGAGTTATTAGAGGATTTTCCAATGATGGAGGTTTCTAGAAAAGGATCACAATCTGGGGGCTGGTAAGTCTTTCCGCTTTCATGGTAGTCGGTCTATGAGGACTCCCAGATATTTTGTGGCCAAAAATGGAGGTTTTGACTCAAAAGGAAGATACCTCTAGGACTCTCTCATATGTCTTCTTCACTTCTCAAGCCTTATTCATATAGGATTCTAAGTGATTAGGGTTTCTCTCTCTCCACACCCCTCATGTGTTTGGGATAAGGGTAATAAGGATTAAGGAATCCTCCACCAAATAATGAAAAGCATGTAATCAAGATGTCATGGACATAAGTTTTCAATAGTTTAAGCGTAAACTAAAGATTAGTTACATGCTTAGGGTGCAGGGCGTGTGCTATCATGCCCTTAGGAGAGCTCTGAGGTTAGACCTACTTGTAGGAGGATGTGGAGAGAGTTATCTTTGGAGGAATAGGCCTCCAGGAAGAGGTAGAGACCTGATGCATCCTCTGAGGACGTTGCTCAACCCAAACCCTTAGTGGAAGTTAGAGATGACAAGATGAGTTGGATACCTTAGTCTTATATAACTTCAAGCACGTGGGTTAGACATACATGCTTGGCGTAAAGCTTTAGGGTACCAATGAGGAGCATGAGCTATATGTGGTTGTTTGACCTAGTGCTTTTCGGTGACTCGACCTTGGTTGGTCGTGCTTTTTTGGGTGAAGGATAGATCCCTCATGGAGGAGGTTAATGGTGACCATATAGGAACCCTAACATATATATATGAGTAGAAAGGAGGCATGCACCTACGTAGAAGAGAATGACAGTAAGGCTGACAACAAGTATAAGACATAGGTCTGAAGAGTCATGACTGATATTTATGAGATGAGCATGCAGAGCTTTGGATAATCTTAGTTGAACATAGGTTTTGGATCATACGTTCCACCCAGATAGGTGTATAAATGTATCTTTAAGAGCTTGAACCATCTTCTGAGAAAGAATCTCCAATGGTGGGACAAGTTGTAGGGTTAACATCAAAGAGAGAGAGCAAGACCGATGGGGAAGGTTGGCGACCCTAACTCTAAGGCATGGGGAATCATGAGAAGTTGGGTATGATATGACCTGGTTTAGATGACCCAGAGTGGATAGATGTGGTTGCCTCATGAATGATCCTTAGAGGCTTGTCATGCCTTGGTTTCCTTTAGAGGACCCAAACCCTAGAATGAGAAGGGGCTTCCTAAACCAATGTACAAAGGTTATAGGTGCTTACCTTTTAAGTGTAGGAGGAGAGTTCCCTAGCACCCTGATGAGGTATGGTAACAAGTTGTGAGGTCTTGCACCCAGTTGGTTGTCCTAGTGTAGGACACTAAGGGTTGTTCACGTGGAAGATTTGTAGGAAGTACTTCCCCTATCCGGTATAGGTTCGACTCTTCGTGGAACAGTTAGGCACGCTGTTAGAAAGTTGATGCATGTGAAGTGAACCTAGGGTTCTAAGACCTAAGAGGGTAAGTAGTAGTACCCAATGCACATGATGCTCACAAGGATGTATGAGTTCATGGAAATCGAGTATATAACCCCCTCATGTTTAGAGGAAAAGGAAACCCCTTAGAATAGGGCATATGTTTGATGACCCCTCATACAGGTTGATGACATATGCATGTATGCTATTAGTCCAAACTTGTGGTATGATAAACAAGTGTGACATACCAAGGGACGTAGCATGGCTTAATAGGTTGTCTTCTTGCTAGCTACATGCATAAGTAGCATAATAGTCCTAAGCATATACATGATGATGTAAACCCTGAGAGTAAGGATGTTTGGTGACCTTGATTACTATCAAGAGATATTTTTCTCTAGTCACAGGAAGGGACCGTTCATGTAGGGTGAGTACCAACTTTTGTTTAGGTTTGAGGTAACCTAAAGAGGTCTATCATAAGATCTTGTTTCTCTAAGTGTAAGAGCACATAGTAAGATCATGAATCTATAGACCCATGTGTGACCATCTCTAAGGGGGCATGTGGATATGTTGCCATGGAGGTAACTTATATGGGGCCAGAACGAGATAGGTAGGTTGCCATGATTCCCATTAACGTATGTAAGTTTGACCATGAGTGCCCAAAGAGATTATGTAGATTCGGGTAAGGATTCAAGTTTGAGATGTACCATGATAGAATCCTAAGTCAATACTTGGGTCAGGTAGGGATAAGACCGATGGAAGTAGGAGTTGTTTGTTCCCTAAATGCACAAGACCATAGGGTCGGGAGGTAACAACTACCTTTTCCCAAGGCCCATGGGTTATGAGGTTAGCCACCTTCATGAGTTCATGGGGCCTAAGGGGTAAATGTGATAGGTACTCTCTAGATGCATAAGGGTCAGATCACCCCAAAAAGTGTTGGTGCCCTAGAGACCTTGAAGTAACGACTAAGGATTGTACACAAAAGAGTGATGTTTAAGACCTGAAAGTGTTTGGGAGAAACCTTTCCATAGATGTGAAAATAGTTTTGTGTTTTTCATGGTGTGGAAGACATGTGAAGTATGTTTCAACTTAGATTGGAAAGAGTGATGGAGATGTGTGATGCACCATCTCTACTCTTGGAATGGGATGAACTCTGTATTTGGACTGCAACCAAATGCTTATTTCCTCTCATTATGAGTGTGAGAGATAGGACAAAACACATGCCATATACTAAAGATAAAGGTGATATGAGTTGAAACCCTTCTATGATGTTTACTGATTGAAGGAAGTACCACACCCTTTGAAGAATATATTAGATAGGTGATTTGAGAGCATAAGGAGAACAAGGGAATATGCGAACGTACATATCCATAGTAGTTTGAAATATATGAATTATAAGTTTGGGATTGATAACTGAGATGATGAGCTCAAGGTTTTCTTGACTCAGTTAGACCTAAACCTGAGATGAGGATGTTGAGTGAAGAATATGAAGGTTTATGTCTTCACTATCTCTAGGTGTATAAGGAAGCTTATGCAGTAACAAGATGTTCTCAACAAAATACAACTTAGGTGTAAAACTGTCTTATATAACCAAGAGAGACTCTGGAAGAGGTTTCTAGGTGAACCCTATGATTGTGAGAAAATGAGACATATGAGGCTAACACCCAGATACAACCAAATATGTTGGTCAAGTTAGTGGTTACTTAGTTAGCCAGCCCAGAGCTAGATGAGATAGAAGGATGGTTGTAAGGACCTCAGGTACACTTCTCAAGAAAAGAAGGTGGTGAAACCCACTACTAGAGTGTTGTAGGGTTTCTAAGGAGTCGACCTTGAGGAATCATGTCATGCAAGAGGCTCATAATTTTAAGTACACCGTACACTGTGGTACTACCAGGATGGTTAAGATCTACATTGGTACCTCAAAGTCCTAGAATGAAGAAGGTTATAGAGTTGCATGTGGCCAATTACCATGCATGTTAGAGGGTGAAAGTCGAACACCAGTAACCGAGTGAGTTGCTATAGAGAATGAAGAGTCCCTGAGAGGGAATGTGAGTAGATCACCATAGACATTGTGGTGTGTCTCCCCTGGATCGAGAGAGATCATGATGCAATATGGGTTATGGTAGATCACCTTACCAATTTGACCTAATCCCTTGCCTAAGAGAGAGCACTGTCAATGCGACATATCTGATTGAACTATATATATACATGTGAGAGAGATAGTTCAACTACACCGTGATCCAAGTTCAAAGGTTTTTGAGTATGACCTAAAGATTCACTTCCATGTTGTGGGAGTAGGTACAAGAAGAACTCAATGCTAGATTGAAGTTTAGTATAACTTATCACCCCCTGACTGATGGACAGTCGAGAAAGTATGATCCAGACTTTAGAGGGTCTCATGAGAACATGTGTGCTCATTCAGGGTGATATAGGGGAGCAGTTCCTATCCCTAGAAGAGTTTTCTCATGACGATAGCCACCATAGCTAGTATCAGGATGAAACATGCTCTGTAAGGGAGGCAGTGTCAGGTCACTGCTTCATTAGGATGATGTTGGTGAGAGGACCTTGTGAAGGTCAGCGAGACCACAGTTTGTGCATATGAAGTCACTTTGATCGAGCGATGGCTGAGAAAGCCTAGGGGCGATAGGAGTCATGAGCTAATGTGAAGTAGACTGACATGTAATTCACTGTGGGAGAACATGTGTTATGAAAAACATGACCCCTCTGAGATATCACTGAGAAAGATGAGTCCTCGATGCATAGGTCCATTTGAGGTGGATTGGTGGAGTTGCTTATGTTTAGCCTTCCCCGTCAAGATAACCTGATATACGATGTGTTCTACGAGTGTGATCTAGAGTACTATGTGATGTACTTGAGCCATGTGTTGAGCATTGAACCTATTGAGCTTCAAGAGAGGCCAACATATCATAAGTCACCTACAAGGGTACGAGATACCAAGGTGAGAGAGAACTCATATGTAAGAATATATGATGCTAAGGTTCTTTGGAAGCACCATGGAGAGGATGAAGCCACATGGGAGCCAACGATGGACATGGAAAAGTCTTATCATGAATTGTTTGTATGTTTGGTGAAATTTTGAGGGAAAATTTCCTATAAGAGGGGAAGGATGTTACAAACCCAATTTTTTGGTTCATATAGTTGGAAATGCAATTTCTCCAATAAATGTATGATTATGGGAATTGTATGAATAATATGTATTTGATGGATTCCCTTTTCAATATTTTATTGGTGCATGTGACTTCATGGATAATAATATGTTAATGAGTCCAATATGATTAAAACAAAAAGAACAAATCCCATATTGCTTTATTAAGAAGGAAATTTGAGATAATGATGAAAATATAAGAAATATGTGAAAATATAGATAATGGAATCATCATGGATGGGAGTTTGAGTCCACATGGTTTCTAATGGTAAAAGGAATCCAAGTGAAGAAAATAAAAGTGTAAGAGAGAGAAAATATGCATAAAATAAGCCTTAATAAGTGATAACTTACTTATGAATAAAAGTCGCTCATACTTTCGAATTTTTGTGCCAAACTTTGCAAATAAGTACTTACTGTCATCTAGGACTTTCTTTTAAAATTTGGTATTAATTGACCATGCAGTTTGGGAGATACAATTTTTATAAGTATTCCTAAAGTGAGAGGGATACTATTAAATGTCATAATTTTAATTAAGTTTCCTTGTAAGTGGGAACATGCGATGTGGACCGTTGGATTTGAAATCCAACGGTGCACTATCATCTTCTACCCCGAATAGTACCAGGAAATAGACGAGTTTTTCTACTTGGTTTCCACGAGACTCAGTGCATGGGCATGCGTGGAAGCTACCTGGTTGAACTTGGGAGATGATTCTGGACCTAAATGACCTAGATTTCTCTAGGTTTTGTGGTCATTTTAAGAAACACCCAAATCCCATTGGGACTAGGCTTGGCAGCAAGGTTGGGGAGCCAACCCTAGACCCCCACATCTATAAATATGACCCCCCTAGAATTTGCCCAAGCATCGCAGATGTGAATGGTAGGATTTGGCCTTTGATTACCTTCTCTCTCCCTCGATTGCTTGCTTTCCTATGAGCTTCAAGACTGTGGCACTACCACTGGATCGCGTGAGGAATAGAGGAGGGGAAAAGATGAAAAGACCACTTTGCCCTCAGCTACAAAGCATAGCAGGGAGGGTAGAAATGACTTCTCACCCTGACCCGATGATCGATTTGCCTAAGATTTGCTGGAAGGTAATTTACCTTGAAAAAATCATTATTAATTATTGGTAACTCCGATTAAGACACACTATATATGAAAATAGATTAGGAGAATGTAAGGAGTGTAATAAAAATATAATTGAGTCCAAAATACTCTTTTAATTTTAAAAGTGTATAAAGATGTCATCTTTAATGGTTTTATTATTGAAAAACCTTGGTTTTGATGATAATTGGATCTAATGATGTTCTTGGGATATTTTGAGAAAATATTCACTTGTTGATTATAAAAGAGATAACTATGTCTAAAAAGGTGATCTTTATGCATAATTGGCTTAATTTAGGGTTCCATGTACATGAATATGCATTAATGGGCTTAGAAACCCTAATTTAGGGTTAATGGTTTCTTATGTGGATTAATTTGAAATTTGTTATAGGAAAGTGATGTTAAGTTGGTCCTAAGCCTGTTCGGAAGATTTTAATGAGATAATTAGGGTTTGCATCCAATTTTACTATTTTTAGGGTTTGTAGTTGAAATGATGGAAAGTTAAAGATAAACCCTAATGAAACCCTAAAAAGGAGTAGCAAACCCTAGGAAGCAAGTTCAAGTCAAATAGATAGAATCTTGATAAAGTGTGTAGTAAATAGAGTACATGTGCTTTTCAGGATCCTTGATTGTGTGGTTGAAATACTTGCTTGGATTGCTTTCTTGGTTAGAATTGCTATTAGCTTGTGAAATATACTGAACATGTATGTGGTTAAATTATGAATAATTGAATTATGTTTCTCGGCAGTTGCATGAAGATTCTCAATTGCAGTGAAACCTAAACTGCTTGGTTGTTTCAATTCTGCAATCTCATAAAGTGATTATCTGTATAACAATTAAGTATTAGTGTGATTGTCTCAAACCTACATGACATCCCTAATGTATGATGCAAGACCAAGCCCCGGAGGGAAGGTCTGAAATGGTCAAGCCCCATAGGGAATACCATCGGGCACCTAGAGAGGTGACCCCAGGAACCAAGCTCCGGATGGAGAAGTTGGCCTTACGTCCCTTACAAGGACAAAACCCTAAGAGAAGGTATTCCAGGGTATGTGTAAAAGTAGTCGAGAAGTTACATTGAAAATGTAATTTGTCTTGTTAATAAGCTATTTTCTATGTATAAGTTATTAGAGCTTAATTGTGATGTTGTGTTTGTCCCCACATACCAGTATAGAAATATACTGACTGACATTTTATTTTTCGGTGTTTTAGGAACCATCTAAAATTGTACAAATAGTAAAACAAAATTTGTGTAGATAAAGTTAATTATTCAAAGGAGGATTAGCTAGTTAGGTTTCTATTATGGATAGAAGTCTTAGTACCTATTTTTGTAAGGTATGTAAAAGTTAATTTTTTTATTCCAGCTTTCAATTTTAATTATCGTAGAGTTTGATAATTATGTTTGATTAATTGTTAAACCCTTGATCCTAAATTTTTGGGATAATGCCTCTGACCTCTTGGTCTCCCTTGATTGGGGGTTACCAGGAAGAGGGGTCATTACAGTGATTTTGGATAACTACTGATTCATAAAATACAATTTAGCATGTGTCAATCATATGGATTGGTTCTCATAAGGATAAAATTATATATATCGAATTACTTAGAATTTTACATGTTATAAGATAACTCCTCCTTGTCTGTTTATCTAGAAAAATTTAAGTTTTCCAGTGATCGGCGTGGATGACTCTAGAGGTGAGGAGGCCTTTGCCACCCACTAGGAGTATGCAATCAACTGCCATATGTGATGATCAATCAAGAGGCCACCACCAATAGCCGTCTAGGTTCAACTTGAGGAAAAAGCATATTGTAACAAGAGATAGTCAACCAGACTTACTCAAAGACTAGGTATATTCCTTGCAACCTTTTTTCCCAGTTCATAGTTGTTGATGTGATTTTCTATTTAAGAGGAATATGATGTTAAATTTTTGTTTCCACTGCTATATTTGATGCCATATTTCCCTACAATTAGGGCCTTAAAAACCTAGACAATATAGCAATATTATTTTGGAGAAATTTGTTACAATTAATTATTCATATAAATCCATATTTTTGTAATCTTATTAAATTGAAATTTAGAAAGGAGGACTCTACTTAAAGGATAATAATGTGGAGTATGTATGTGTAATGACCCCGCCTCCCGGAAAACCCCCAATTAAGGGAGACCAAAAGGTCAGAGCCGTTATCCCAATTTTTACGATCAATGGTTCGAAAAATAATCAATAACTATTATGAAATTCTACCAATTAAACTGAAATCGGGTATAAAATAAAACATTGCATATCTTTTAAAAACTTTGGAAATCTACTTCTATCCACAACTTGAATCTATTTTATCTAATCCTCCTTACACTTTATTTCTTATTTTCACAATGTGTCACTTTAATGTTTGTTCTTTTCATAGTTGCACCTAAAACGCAGACAAACAAAATGTCAGTCAGCATATAGGAATATGTCGGTATGTGGGGACAACCAAAATTTCACAAATATGGCTAACAATCTAAATATCACAATCAAGTTAATTAACAAGCCAATTTACGCTTTCAATGTGACATTCTCCATCACTTTTTCCCTAACCCTGGAATACCCTCTTTAGGGTTTCTCATTTGCCATTTACTTAAGGCCACCTTCTCAATCCCGAGCTTGGTGCCTGGGGTTACCTCTCATGGTTCCTATTACTCATGCAACAAAGACCACCTTCTCAATCCCGAGCTTGGTGTCTCGGTCACCACTCATGGTACCCATGGGTCTTCCCTCCTGGGCTTGACCTTTTTGCATCATCCATCAGGGTGGCATGTAGGTGCGAGAATACACACTTATATTATAATGGTGATAATCATAGTCACTCTATAGTTGCATGAAATAAAAGTCATCCAAGCAGTTATTTTCAGGAAACCGATAAAACATTCAGGAATCATCATGTAAGTAAAGTGATTAAACATAAGCATAACCACATACCTAATCCAGAGCAACATGATGTCCAAGAAATAATGATAAAGAACAATCAAACAAGCAATCAACAATATCCTGAAATTAATGCAATACTTCCAAGTATTATAGTTTATCCAAAACATTCTTAAGATAGACTTGGATTCCATCTTAGGCTTTCTAGTCCACCTTTAGGGTTTCATTAGGGTTTTAACCTCCATAATACATTTATCACATTTAATGCTCTCTTAGTTCACAAACCCTAATAAGCCTAATTGAATGTAAATTAAGTCTATTATGCCTCTTTTACACTAAAACTACCATCTTTATCCTTTTAAGTCATGTCAAGATCATTAGGGCCAAATGTCATCTTTGGTTTCTTTCGAATTGACAACTCGTATTCTATTATGGTCTAATTCACATATGAACTCCATTTATCACTAATATTATATTATTCCACTAGAAAACCCTAATTACTAAATTAAGGGTATTCATCCACAATTAGTAACTTTTATACTCAAAATATCTTAGAACCATCAAATCTCAACTTTATACATGAATTTGACCAATTGAAGCCATTAAGAAACATAATTACTAACATTAGGGTTTCTAGGCCCATTAAATCTTATTTATGTACATGGAACCCTAAATTAATCAAATTACACATAAAGATCATATTTTTATATCTAATGCATCTTTTTATAAACAATAGGTTAATATCAACTTTTATCATCCATATAACCCTTCGCAAAACATTAATCAATAAAGATTAGGGTTTTTCATTAGACAAACCATTAAAGATAGCATCTTTACATACTTTTTGAATTTCTAGTAGAATTAGGCTTCAATTACATTTTTATTGCATTCCTTGCATTTTTCTAATCAATTTTTATATATAATACTCTTTCATCGGAGTTAAAAATTATTTCCTAGGAATTTCGGAAAATAGTTACCTTTGGTCCAATAAGACATTACCACATCAATAGAGTGGCTTGCTCTTCCTTTTCCACGGGAGCAGGCGCCTGGTTGAGTTATTTTCCAGTTTTGCCCTTATAACTCCCATTTATCATCCTTGTACGGGCTGGGCAAAATTGTCCAAACACCTGTCTGTCTTCTACCTCGTGACAGCCTGGCAGCTCCCAGCCGCAGTCAACCCCACGGTTGACTTCGGGCATCTGGGTCCCTTAGTAGCCGAAACGGGGGCTACAAGCACCGGACTTTGTTTCCAAACTCCAGGGCAGGGTCAATTGCCACCGAGGATGCTTGCACAAGGGATTCAACTAGGGAGTTCCCTCCCATGGAAACCATGAAGAAGAAGGAGACAAATAGGGCTAGAGTGCGGAATTGGAGTCTGGTTTTGAAGCCATTAGTTTGGCAGAACCTCATGACCATTATGTTACCTTGAATTTGAATGTATTGGCCCTATATATATAGCCCCGGGGTCAACATGTAGATATCTAGGAACTATGAATTGGGTGTATCTTCTAGAGATTCCCAAACATGTTAAAGCCTAGGGTAGGTGGGTGTGTTCCTTGCTCCCGAAGTCATTGATCCAATTTCTAAATCTTCTCATTCATCCATTCGCCAGAAATTCGATTTGGAAAAACTGATCCTATTGCTCCCCTTTCCTATTTCATCTGGGGTAGATGATGATTGTGTCACCCTTGCATCTTGATCCAATGGCTGAGGTGCCCTGCGAAGAATAAAGGAAATCGGTCCCTGGTTTTTTTTTTTTTGAGCAATCCGAACATCTTCATTACTGAAAAGCCATACGACATCGACACATAGGAAAAGTGATTCTGGAAGTACATACAACCAAGAGCAGGGCTATCTGATCCCCAAAACTCATATTGGAATGATAATATAACGCTTCTGCATTGATCTCTTTTCCACTAGGCTGACATAAGCAGCTTTTCATAAGTGATTCCTTCAACCTGAGCATAGATCAGAGATGATAAACCTGCAAATGAAAAATATACAGACCAGTGTTTTCCGCCACATTCAGAGCCATAGACCCAGTAGTGAATATGAATATAAGAAATCGAGGCCTGCAAGAGCCAAGACTCATAGCTCCCAAACAGAGAGAACAACAACACCGACAAGCAGCGACAACAATGTCAACGAGCGACGAGAAACAGGCAAAAAAACCTGCAGCAATGAAAACAAGAAAAAAAAAACAGGGAGGCCCGCGAAGAAGCAAGGGGGTGGGGGTCTTGACTGTCGTAGGGATTGATGATCAGGGCAAGTCACCCACTCTCCCCTCCACCCCAGCAAGCCAAAGCACCACCAGGGCACGCCGCCCAAACCACCAACACCACAGCCTCAAGATCTGAGGCCGAGTACCACCACTGAGAAGGACGGGTCTTAGACGAAAAGCAGATGAAGGCTCCGATCGTCGAAGCACCTTGAGACAGCCGAGGAAGAAGAAGCCCAGGGGGAGAGGGAACATTGCGCGTCGGCATGAAGCCTCCCCCCGAGAAGGGTCGGTGATAGGGCAAGCCCTAGATCACGGGAGCTAGGGAGAGAGCCGCCGCTAGCGGCTCAGTCCCTGGTTTCTAATTTAATCAAATCGTGACATTTATTTATTTCCTCCACACATTATGAATACTTTCAAAAATCATATCTCCCAAACCCCTTATCATTTTAATCTCAAATTTTTGGGGAACGTCTATAATGACTTATTCCACGTGTGTACCAAATTTGAGACTCAAAATCGAAGTTATGAGATACCTTTCTTTATATGAAAGTTATCTCTTAATAAGGCATATTTCATGCATACTTTCTCTCTCTTAATCTTTTATTTTATTTGATTTTGATTCCTTTTTCCATTAGAAACTATGTGGACATGAAATCTCATCCAAGATGGATTCATTATCCAGATTTCCACATATTTCTTGTAATATTATCATTACCTCATGGTTCTTCTAAATAATGGAATATTTAATTAATCATTTCACTTTCTTATTGCATTATGTTTGCAATTTAGACTCCTTGGAACAAGGAACCCAAAAGGCATGAAATCCACCCTTAGAGGATATTCCTTTACCTTCTAGAGGTTTCTACATCTTTCTTTTCTCCATTTCATAATTATTCATTTACTAATTGAATTTCCTATTTCTTTTCCTTGTTATTGGGCCCAATAGCCAAAAAAATCCCACAAAGCAACCAACAAGGCTATTATAAACGAAATTCATTCATTATCTTGTATCTTTCTCCATTATTTGGATTTTTCTTCCTTTCTTCTCTTTTATATCCATTAATGGATTAATCTAATAATAGGAATCACGAAATTCCTATCCAAAGGGATATCTGCAAAGAAATCCATCCTTTGAAGCAAAGCATACAACCTTTTCAATTAAGTCCATATTCACTAAATCTTTACAACTCAATTATGAAAACATATGAAAAATTGAGGTTGTAACATCCTTCCCCTCTTATAGGAATTTTGCCCTCAAAATTCCCTCAAACATACAAACAAACAGGATAAGACTTCCTCATGTCTATCATGGCTCCCATCTGGTTTTAATCTTTCCATGGTGCCTCCCAAGA
Organism: Alisma plantago-aquatica; assembly: GCA_963693085.1. NCBI lineage: Eukaryota > Viridiplantae > Streptophyta > Magnoliopsida > Alismatales > Alismataceae > Alisma > Alisma plantago-aquatica. The sequence goes on along the minus strand of OY856413.1, from coordinate 1,083,498,371 downwards.
ACCTTCATCATCTCATATTCTTACATCTGAGTTCTTTCTCACCATGGTACCTTATACCCTCATAGGTGACTCAGGACATTTCAGCTTCTCTCAAAGCTAACTGGGTTCATGGCTCAGCACATGGCTTGGGTACCTCACATAGTGCTCTAGATCGGACTCGTGGGACACATCACACATCACATTATACTGAGGGGTAAGGCTATACACAAGCATCTCCACCAATCCATCTGAAAAGGACCCATATATCAGGGACTCAGCTTTCTCAGTTGTAGCTTAGAGGGGTCGGATTTTCACATCTCATATTCTCCCACAGTGAACTGTATGTCAGTCTGCTTTGCATCAGCTCACGACTCATGTCACCCCTGGGCTTCATCAGCCATCGCATGATCAAAGCGACTTCATCTACACACATTGTGGTCCTTTTCTGACCTTCATGTGGTTCCTTCACCAAAATTATCTTAATGAACTGGTGACCGACACAACCTCCCTTAAAGAGCTTCTTTACATCCCGATACTGGCTATGGTGGTTATCATCACATCTCTCATAAGGCAAGAACTCCCCCCCATGTATCACCCTGAATGAGCACACATGCTCTAATCAAACCACTTTTCTGGATCATACTAACCATTAGTTAGGGGTGATAAGTTGTACTCACATCGAGTTCTTCATGTATCTACTTCCACCTTATGGAAGTGAATCTTTAGTCATATTCAATAACTTTTGAACTTGCATCCTGGTGCAGTTGAAACATCTCTCTTACTTGTAGTTCAATTGGATATGTCCCTTGACAATACTCCCTCTTTTCTTAGATTATGTCATCTAGGTAAGGCGATCTACAATAACCCATATTGCATCTTGACCTTCTCCGGTCCATGGGAAACTTACTACACATCCATAGTGATGAACTCCCATTCCCTTTCATGGACTCTTTATTCTCTATATCAATCTTATGGGTTATTGGTAATCATCCTTCACCTCCTGGCATGCATGGTGACAAGCCACATGCAACTCCGTACACTTCTTAGGCATCCAAAGTACTACTACCACTTATTATCTTAGTAGTACCATGGTGTATGAACTTAAAATCATGATCTCCTACATGTCATGATTCCTCAAGGTTGATTCCTCAAAAACCCTAAAACACTCTAGTCGGGGTTTCATCACCTTCTTTTCCAAAGAAGTGCATATGAGGTTCTACCACCATCCTTTTATCGCATCAAGGCCTAGGATGACTAACCAACCAACCACTAACTTGATCAACATATCTCGTTATATCTGATTGTTAGCCAAACACATCTCATGAACTTAGGGTTTACCTAACCACCTCTTCCAGCCTTTCGACTAGTTAGACTAGGAAGCTGCATCTTAACAAGAGCATCTATCACCACCTCACATCCTTATGTGTTAGGTAATGTTGAAGACATACACCTCCATGTATTCCACTTATTATCTCATCTCTACTCTAAGTCTATCTACATCAAGAAAACTCTGATCTCATCCTCTTAGTTTTCGAACTCAACCTTGTATAGCTCACAAATTCAACATAGCTCATGATAAAAGCATGCTCACAAGATGACTACCTTAGTAATATTGGTGTTTTTACAACATCCACACATCTTACACTCCACAAGGGTACGTTATTATCTCTATCTTTATGCATCATAGCAACGTTTCCACTCACATTATCTTTATCCTTGGTGTATGGCATGCGTACTATTCTATCTCTCACTCCCATAACAGGAGGAAATAAGCATTTGGCTACAGTCCAAATACATAGTTCTTCCCATTCCAAGAGTAGAGATGGTACATCCCACATTTCCAGTACACCTACAAATCTAAACTGAAATGTGCCTCACATGCATCTACATCATGAACATCTCAAAATCCAGGTTACTTCCATGAAAAATTGGTCTCAAACCCACTTGGGTCCACACACCATCCTTGGTCATCTCCTCTAGGTCTGTAGGGTGCTGGCACTTTTGGGGTCACCCCTCTTCCCTTATGCATCAGAGAGTGCCCTCTTCACCTGCCCTTTGGGTCCCATGAGTTCATGATGGTGATCAATCTCCTAACCCATGCACCTCAGACAATGATAGTTGTTACCTCCCTACCCTATGGTCATGTGCAATTAGGGAATTAGGTAAGTCCTACTTCCATCGGTCTTATCCCTACAAGACCCTAGGATAGACTTAGGATTCTAACATAGTACATGTCCAACTTAGAACCTTACCCAAGTCTCCATCATCTCTCTCAACATTTGTGCTTTGACTTATGTCCTTTCATAGGGGTCATGACGACCTATCTACCTCAGTCAAGTCCCATACCAGTTACCTCCATGGTAACACATCCACATGCACTCAAAGATGATCATCTATGGGTCTACAGGTTCACTCTTATACTATGTACTCTCCACTTAGCTTTTCAAGATCCTATGAGACCTCTTAGGGTTTCCTCAAACCCAAGAAAAACTGATATACATCCTACAAAAGGGTCCCTCTCCCATGATGGGAGGAAACTACATTTTGATAACAAAGGTTACAACATCCTTATGTCCAGGGTTTCCCTTCACATGAGCATGCTTATCCCTAGCAAGCTACTAAGGCACATAGCTAACAAACAGACCACCTTCTAAACCATGTTAGGTCTCCATGGTAGGTCCTACTTGTTTCTATTCTTTCACATTGGACTATCATCATACCTACCCATGTCACCAACTAATAGATGAGGGATTCATCAAACATACCCCTTAACCAAGCAGTTTCCTTTTCCTCCAAACATGAGGGGTGTCATGCTCAAATCTATGGAAACTCAAATCTCGTCATGAGCATCAGGTACACCCAACACTACTACTTCCCCTCCTGGTCAAGGAACCCTGGATTCACCATTCTAATGTCCAACTACATGCTCAACCCTGTAACCACATACCAAGCATGTACAAAGTACGACATGCACTTCCTATTATCATTCCACTTGAATAACACCTCAGAGTGAAGTCCTCCTCGAGGACAACCAACTAGGTATAAGGCCTCACAACTTGTTACCAAGCCTCTTCATGGATTAAGGAACTCTTCTTCCTAACCCTAAAAGGGTAAAGATCTATACCATAGACACATAGGTACCAACAATGTAACGACCCCGCCTCCCAATAACCCCCAATTAAGGGATACCTAGAGGTCAGAGTCGTTATCCCAATTTACAGATCAAAGGTTCGACAAATAATCAATAATAATTATCAAATTCTACCAAACTATACTGAAAGGATGAAATAAAATTAAACTTCGCATACCTTTTTCAAAAACTTGGATATCTACTTCTATCCACATCTGGAGTCTATTCTAACTAATCCTCCTTTGTACTTTAATTCTTATTTAATTCCACATATGCCACTTTATTGTTTGTCCTTTTCAATCTTGCACCTAAAACACTGACAAACAAAACATCGGTTAGCATATCGAAATATGCCGGTATGTGGGGACAACCAAAATTTCACAAATATGGCTAACAATCTAATAATCACAATCAAGGTAATTGATAAGCCAATTTACGTTTTCAATGTGTCATTCTCCACCACTTTTTCCCTAACCCTGGAATACCCCCTCTAGGGTTTCTCTTTTGCCATTGACTTAAGGCCACCTTCTCAATCCCGAGCTTGGTGCCTGGGGTCACCTCTCTTGGTACCCATTAGTCATGCAACATAGACCACCTTCTCAATCCCAAGCTTGGTGTCTGGGGTCACCACTCATGGTGCCCATTGGTCTTCCCTCCTGGGCTTGACCTTTGGCATCATCCATCTGGGTGGCATGTAGGTGCGAGAATATACATTTATATTACAATTGTGATAATCATAGTGACTTTATGATTTTGCAAGTATGCAAATCCAAACGGATAAGTTGCATTCAATGCGATGAATCACTTGGGAAACTCTTCGGGAAACTAATGTGATTAACCATAATTAACCACATACATGTTAGGCTGATTTGAGACTGAATTAATCCAATCAATGCAAGAAATCCAATAGGCAAGCAAGCATAAAAAGAAATCCTGAAATATGCATACAATTTTCTATCATTGATCATGCCATCATGATCTATTAAACCTAGCTCGCTTCCTAGGGTTTCTAGTCCACTTTTAGGGTTTCCATTACAATTAGGGTTTCACTTCATTTTTACTATTTTAAACCCTAATTTTATGCAATTACTTACAAACCCTAATTATCTCATCTACTCCTCATGAAAGATATTAAGGTTACCTTCTAACAACATATAACCCTAATTTTAGATTAAAGGCACAATTAAACATCAATTAAGTCCATTATGCCTCTTATACATTAAAACTACCAATTTTATCCTTTTAACTCATAACAAGATCTTTAGGCCCATTTATCATCTTTGGTTCCTTTCAAATTAAAAATTCATAGTTCATTATGATCTAATTCACATATGGACTCTATTTATCATTAATTCCACCTTTATCCATTAGAAAAACCCTAATTACCATATTAAGGGTATTTATCCTCAATTAGGAACTTTTATACTCAAAATAGCTTAGAACCATCAAATCTCAACTTTATTCATGAATTTGAATAATTAAAGCCATTAAGAGCCACAATTACTATCATTAAGGTTTTAAGGCCCATTAAAGCATATTCATGCACATGAAATTCTAAATTAAACCAATTACGTGCAAAGTTCATACTTTTTATTCTTAATGTACCTTTTTATAATTAACAGGGTAATATCAACTTTAATCATCCATAAAACCCTTCTAAATACATTAATCATCTGAAAATAGGGTTTCTTAATCATTAATACATTAAAGTTCATAACGTCCACTACTTTTCTAATTGCAAGAGGAATTAGGTTCGAAATTTATTTTTAATGGCTTCCTCGCATTTTTCTGAGAAAAAATCATATTTTAACTTTATTCATCAAAGCTACCAATAAGGAGAACGATTTTTGCAAATAAAAGTACCTTTTGGCCAATGTTGGCTCGACACGTCAGCAAAAAACAATTCCCTAAGTGGGTCATCTTTGCAAGGGGTAAAAGACCTGCCTGCCCATCCCTTAATGCACAGACACTAGGGGCATCTATGTCATTTCATTATGTCTTCTCCTTCCTCATGACGCAGGGCTCCTGATGATGGGCATGGGATTGTTCCTTTCCTAGCTTGCCCTCGTCCTCTTGAGCCCTATGCACGGCCAAGAAGGACTTCCACCTCATTGCCGGAGTTGAGGAGAGAGACCGCTCTACGGTTGGTGGTGAGAGGTGACCTAGATCAACCCTCCATGCCTGTAGGTCATGACAGAGGAAGACACACCTAACTTATCCATTAAAGACCCTCCCCAAGTGCCATCACACTCTAGTTAGGTAGGGGAGTCCTGTAACAAGCTTTCCACATCCTTTCCAGGTTCTGGGGTTGATGAGACTCCCTTGTATGAACTTGTTTCCATGTGAAGATGAAGGAGTGTGTTGTCGGCATCCTCATGGGTACCTCTGGTTCCCACATGGTTTGCCACCCCAGGAGGGGATCTGGTTTTGTTTCCCCCACTCGAAGACCCTCATGCTCTCTTGTATACTTCTTGAATGTGATGGAAAGAGAGAGGATCGGCTAACAAGGTCAAGGGTTTGAATGAAGAAGAAGAAGGAGAAGAGAGAGATGTGTGGAACTCTCCCTGGGCTTAGCCATGGGCTCTACCCTTATATAGGGGAGGGTAGTCATGCACCAGCATGCTTGCCCACAAAGAAACAAAGCCCTTTCCCAATAGGAATCCTATTCCTTCATTGAGAAGAAATATTCTCTCTCTGATTTATCTTCCTAATATTCCTTATTTCATGGATAATTAGAAATATGAAAATTTTCTCTTTCATTATCTCTAGCCTTGCCTATTAATCTATTGGCCACAAAAATCTATTTTCTTAAAGAAAATAACATCTCTTTTTGATATTATCAAAAAGTCATTAATGATGTATCACATTATCCTCTTATTTTGTTATTATTTGTCATTTCTATTTCTTTTTCCCCATTGGGGCTCCTTGAACCCCAAGAACATCTAATATTTTGAAATCCCTTTTTAGTGGATACTCATTATCCTTCTAGATGCATCTATGTCCATTATTTCTCATTTTCTTGTTTATTTTTTTATTAAAATATCTCTTTTTGAGGATTTCTCTTTATCTCTCCTCTTATTTTCCTTATTGGAATTCCTTCTAATATTAGAAACCTCATTGATACGAAAATCCACCAAGGATAACTCACTTATACCTCTTTCCACTTATTTTCCACATTTTATCATTGTATTCAATTTATTTCTTAATAAAGAAATATTTAATTGATCTTTTCTTTTCTTGTTGCATTATTTTTGCAAATTTGGACTCCTTGGGACCCAAGTAACCCAAGAGGCACGAAATCCAACTTTGGATAACATTTTGTTGCCTTCTGGAGGTTTCTACATCTTTCTTTTCTCCATTTCTTATTAATAACGGAGTTTCTGTTGTCTTTTCCTTGTTATTGGGCCCAATAGCCACAAAACAACCAATAAGGCTATTGTAAATGAATTCCATTTATTCAAAACAAATTATATAAATATTTTTTCAAATATCGTTAATAGGAGAAATTACATTTCTCACCAAAAGAACCCAAAATTTGGGGTTGTAAAATCCGTCCCCTCTTATAGGAATTTTTCCCACAAAATTCCACCAGGAACACAAACAAACAGGATAAGCCTTTCCTATGTCCATCATGGCTCCCATGTAGTCTTACCCTTTCCATGGTGCTTTCCAAGAACCTTCGTCATCTCATATTCTTCCATCTGAGTTCTCTCTCACCTTGGCATATCGTACCCCCATAGGTGACTCAGGACATTTCAACCTCTCATAAATATGAATAGGTTCAGGGCTCAGCACATGTCTTGGGTACTTCACATAGTGCTCTAGATCGGACTCATGAAACACATTATACATTACTTTATCCTGAGGGGTAAGGTCAAACATAACCTTCTCCACCAATCCATCTCAAATGGACCCATATATTGGGGACTCAACTTTCTCAGTTGTAGCTATAACTTAGAGGGGTCGGATTTTCACATTACATACTCTCCCATAGTGAACTACATGTCAGTTTTCTTTGTATCAACTCATGACTCGTGTCACCCCTGGGCTCTCTTTCAGCCATTACGCGATCAAATCGACTTCATCTACACATATTGTGGTCCTTTTTGGACCTTCGTGAGGCCCCTTCACCAACATCATCTTAATAAGTGGTGATCGACACAACCTCCCTTGCATAGCTTCTGTACATCTCGATACTATCTATGGTGGTTATCATCACATCTTATAGAGGACAAGAATTGTCCCCATGTATCACCCTGAATGAGCATACATGCTCTCATCGGACGCTCTAGTCTGGATCATACTATTAGTTAGAGGTGATAAACTATACTAACATCGAGTTCTTCATGTATCTACTTCCACCTTATGCAAGTGAATCCTTAGGTTATACTCAAGAACTTTTGAACTCACATCCTGGTGTTGTTGAACCATCTTTCTCATATGTAGTTCAATCGGATCCATCTCTTGACAACATTCTTTCGTTCTCATGTCATCTAGGTAAGGCGATCTACCATAACCCATATTGCATCTCGACCTTCCTCGGTCCATGGGAGACTTACCACAACATCCATAGTGATGAACTCCCATTCCCTCTCGGGGACTCTTTATCCTTTATATCAATACACTGGGTTACTGGTGTTCGTCCTTCACCTCCTGGCTTGCATGGCGACAAGCCACATGCAACTTCATCTTAGGCATCCAAAGTACTACTGTCACTTACTATCTTAGTATTACCACGGTGTATGATGATCTTAAAATCATGATTGCCTATATGTCATGATTCCTCAAGATTGATTCCTCAAAAACCCTAAACCACTCTAGTCGGGGTTTCATCACCTTCTTTTCTAGAGAAGTGCATCTGAGGTTCTTCAACCATCCTTTTATCATGATAATCCCTAGACTGGCTAACTAAGCAACCACTAACTCAATCAATGATCTCGTTACATCTTAGTGTTAGCCAAACATATCTCTTTTTCAAACTTAGGGCTAACCGAGCAACCTCTTCTAGCCTCTAACTAAACTAGGTAGCTGCATCTCCATCACTTCACATCCTTATGTGTAAGGTAATGTTGAAGTCATACACCTCCATCTATTCACTTATCATCTCGTCTCAAACTCTAAGTCTATCTTCATCATGAACACTCAGAACTCATCCTCTTGGTTATCAACTCAACCTTGTATATCATACAAATTCCACATAGCTCACGGTAAAACATCCTCACAAGATAACTACCTTAGTTCTCTTGATGTTTGTAAACCATCTACATATCATTTACTCCACAAGGGTATGTTATCATCTTTGTCCTCATACCTCATAGCAATGTTCCAACTCACATCATCTTTATCCTTAGTGTGTGGCATGCATACTGTCCTATCTCTCACTCCCATAACAAGAGGAAATAAGCATTTAGTGGTCGTCCAAACACAAAGTTCTTCCTATTCTAAGAGTAGAGATGGTACATCCCACATTGCCAGTACACCTTCAAATTTATGTTGAAATGTGCAACTTATGTCTCTACATCACAATCATCTTGATATCAAAGTTACTTCCATGGAAAACTGGTCTCGAACCTACTTGGGTTACCACACAATCCTTGGTCATCTCCTCTAGGTCTGTAGTGTGTCGACACATTTGGGGTCATCCCTCTTCCCTTATGCATCTAGAGAGTTCCCTACTCATATGCCCTTTGGGTCCCATGAGTTCATGAAGGTGATCAATCTCCTAACCCATGACCCTCAGACAATGATAATTGTTACCTCCTGACCCTATGGTCATGTGCAGCTAGGGAATTAGGCAAATCCTACTTCCATCAGTCTTATCCCTACCTGACCCTAGAATAGACTTAGGATTCTATCATAGTACATGTCCAACTTAGAACCTTACGCAAACCTTCATCATCTATCTCGGCATTCATGGGCTGACTTTCACTCTTTCTTAGGGGTCATGGCGACCTTCCTACCTTGGTTAGGTCCCATACCAAATACCTTCATGGTAACCCATCCACACGCACTTTGAGATGGTTATCTATGGGTCTACAAGTTCATTCTCATACCATGTACTTTTCATTTAGCTTCTTAAGATCCTATGAGACCTCTTTAGGTTACCTCAAAACCAACAAAACTGGTATACACCCTACCAAAGGGTCCCTCTCCCAAGATGGGAGGAAACTACATCTTGATGACAAAGGTCACAAACGTCCTTATGTCTAGGGTTTACATCCACATGAGCATGCTTGACCCTAGCAAGCTACTAAGGCACAAGTAGACCACCTACAAAACCATGCTAGGTCATACTTGTTCTCATTCCTCAGCATTGGACCAAGAATAAACATTCCCATGTCACCAACTGAGCTGTGAGGGGTTCATCAAACATACCTTCACCTTAAAGGGGTTTCCCTTTCCTCTAAACATGAGGAGTGCCATTCTCAGATATATGGAAACTCAAATCTCATCATGAGCATCAAGTACACCACTTCCCCTCTTATTCTAAGGAACCCTAGGTTCACTTTTTAGATGTCCCACTGCATGCTCAACCTTTTAACCATGAGTCAAGCATGTACAAGGTATGACATGCACTTCCCATGATCCTTCTACTTAAACAACACTTCAGAGTGGAGTCCTCCTCAAGGACAACCAACTAGGTATAAGGCCTCACTACTGGTTACTTGAACCTCCTCCGGGTCTAAGGAACTCTTCTTCCTATCCCTAGAAGGTAAACACCCATATCATCTACACATCGGTACTAGCAACCTCATCCTCTCTCTAGGGTTTGGTTCCTCTAAAGAGAACCAAGATAGCATCAGCTTCCAGGGATCAAGCATGAAGCAACCATTATCATCCACTTAGGTTGCATCATCTTCAATTCCCACTGTTCCTCATATCTCAGAGTCTATGTTTAAAACCTTCTTGCTTGGGTCCTTCTCTCTCTCTCTAGAGCTATCAAATAGCTGTACTACCAGAGGTCTTCTCTTCAAGAAGGTGGATCAAACTCACAAGCATACCCCTACATGGGTGAAGCCTATGTTCAAACTTACATTCATTTAAGATTGTCCAGAGCTCTTCTAGCTTATCACATAAGATATCCCACATACTCTCTTGGCCAGGGTTTCAACCTACTGTCAGCACTACTAATGTACTCTGGGTGCATGCTATGCCCTACTTGCATAAGCCCATAGGGTTTCTATAGGTTCTTCTCCAACCTCATAATTGAAGGAGCTATCTTTCACTCTAACATGCACGACCCTTCCCAGGGTTGGGTCGCCAAAGGCACTAGGTCATCCAACCTCACATGGCCCATAACGTCATGGGCATCCAAAAGCATGTCCACACACCTAGTCTATAATGGCATCATGTCATCATGCCATCTCTCTCTCTAACCACCACTTAGGAATAGGGTTAGCATCATCCTTAGAGGATGTGCCAGGTCTCCACTTATAATGGAGATCTCTACCTCCATGACCAACTCTCTCTACTCATCCTCCTGACAAGAAGGTCTAGCCTTAGGTCTCTCATGAGGGCCATGACAACTCATGTCATACGACCTAAGCATGTATCTATTATTTAGTTTGCACTTAACTATTAAGATTATGTCAATGACATCTTATTTACAAGCTTCTAATTATTTTGGTGGAGGACTTATTAAACGTTATCAACCTTACCAGTACCTCGAGAGGGTGAGGAAAACAGAGAAAACCCTAATCCTTAAGGTCCTTAAGGGATGAACAAGATGAGAGAGTCCTAAAGCTATCTTACTTCGAGTCAAATCGTGAGACATTGGCCAGGAAATCACACAAATCCAGGAGTCCTCATATTCTAACTAGTGGTGCAGGGGAAAATCTTGCCATCCCCCGGATGTGATCCTTTTCTAGACACCTCAGTCTTTCAAAAAATCCTCTAATAACTCCCTCAGTTCTATGGAATTTGTAAAATTGAATAATTATTAAAGATTAAATGAGGAACCTATGCTCTGATATCAAATGTACTGACCCCGCCTCCCCGTAACCCCCAATTAAGGGAGACCAAGAGGTCGGAGCTGTTATCCCAATTTCCGGATCAAAGGTTTGATAAATAATCAATAATAATTATCAAAGTCTAAAAAACTATACTGAAAGACTGAAATAAAATTAAACTTTGCATACCTTTTTCAAAAACGTGGATATTTAGTTCTATCCACATATGGAGTCTATTCTAACTAATCCTCCTTTTTATTTTAATTCTTATTGAATTCCACATATGCCACTTTACTGTTTGTCCTTTTCAATCTTGCACCTAAATCGCCGACAAAGAAAACGTCGGTCAACATATCAAAATATGTCGGTATGTGGGGACAACCAAAATTTCACAAATATGGCTAACAATCTAATTATCACAGTCAAGGTAATTAACAAGCCAATTTACATTTTCAATGTGTCATTCTCCACCGCTTTTGCCCTAACCCTGGAATACCCCCTCTAGGGTTTCTCTTTTGCCATTGACTTAAGGCCACCTTCTCAATCCCCAGCTTGGTGCCTCGGGTCACCTCTCTTGGTACCCATTAGTCAAGCAACATATACCACCTTCTCAATCCAGAGCTTGGTATCTGGGGTCACCACTCATGGTGCCCATTGGTCTTCCCTCCTGGGCTTGACCTTTGGCATCATCCATCAGGGTGGCATGTAGGTGCGACAATATACATTTATATTACAATTGTGATAATCATAGTGAATTTATGATTTTGCAAGTATGAACATCCAAACTGATAAGTTGCATTAAATGCGATGAATCATCTCAGAAACTCTTCGGGAAACTAATGTGTTTAACCATAATTAACCACATACCTGTCAGGCTAATTTGAGATAGAATTAATCCAATCAATGCAAGAAATTCAATAGGCAAGCAAGCACCCAAAGAGATCTTGAAATATGCATACAATTTCCTATCATTGATCATGCCATCAAGATCTATTAAACCAAGCTCACTTCCTAGGGTTTCTAGTCCACTTTTAGGGTTTCCATTGCAATTAGGGTTTCATTTCATTTTTACTATTTTATACCCTAATTTGATGCAATTACCTAATTATCTCATATACTCCTCATGTAAGATATTAAGGTTACCTTTTAACAACATGTAACCCTAATTTCAGATTAAAGGCACAATTAAACATCAATTAAGTTCATTATGCCACTTATACATTAAAACTACCAATTTTATCCTTTTAACTCATGACAAGATCTTTAGGCCCGTTTATCATCTTTGGTTCCTTTCAAATTAACAATTCATAGTTCATTATGATCTAATTCACATATGAACTCTATTTATCATTAATTCCACCTTTATCCATTAGAAAAACCCTAATTACCATATTAAGGGTATTTATCCTCAATTAGGAACTTTTATACTCAAAATATCTTAGAACCATCATATCTCAGCTTTATTGATGAATTTGAATAATTAAAGTCATTAAGAGTCACAATTACTATCATTAGGGTTTCAAGGCCCATTAAAGCATATTCATGCACATGAAATTCTAAATTAAGCCAATTACGTGCAAAGTTCATACTTTTTGTTCTTAATGTACCTTTTTATAATTAATAGGCTAATATCAACTTTAATCATCCATAAAAACTTTCTAAATACATTAATTATCTCAAAATAGGGTTTCTAAATCATTAATACATTAAAGTTGATAACTTCCACTAATTTTCGAATTGCAAGATGAATTAGCTTATATATTTATTTTTAATGCATTCCTCGCATTTTTCTGAGCAAAATTCTTATTTTAACTTTATTCATCATAGCTACCAATAAGGAGATACAATTTTTGCAAATAAAAGTACCTTTTGGCCAATGGTGGCTCATCACGTCAGCGAAAAATAATTCCTTAAGTGGTCCGGATTTGCACGGGGTAAAAGACCTCCCTGCCCCTCCCTTCATGCACACACAGCAGGGGCATGTACATCATTTCGTTATGTCTTCTCCTTCCTCGCGACGCAGGGCTCCTGCCTGTCTACCATGACGATGGACTGTTCCCCGCCCAACTTGCCCTCGTCCTCCTGAGCCCTATACACGTCCAAGAAGGACCACCTCCTCCTCACCAGAGTTGAGGAGAGTGACCTCTCTATGGCTGGTGGTTAGAGGCAACCCAGATCAACCCTCCATTCCTACAGGTCGTGATAGAGGAAGGCACACCTAACAGATCCATTGAAGACCCTCCCCAAGTGCCTTCACGCTCTGGTTAGGTAGGGGAGACCTGCAACAAGCTTTCTACATCCTTACCAAGTTCTGGGGTCGACAAGACTCCCTTGTATGAACTTACTTCATCGTGAAGATGAAGGAGTGTGTTGTCAGCATCCTCATGGGTACCTCTGGTTCCCGTACGGTTTGCCACCCCGGGAGGGGATGTGGTTTTTTTTCCCGCAACTCGAAGACCCTCATGCCCTCTTATATACTTCTTGAATGTGAGGGAAAGAGAGAGGATCAGCTAACAAGGTCTAGGGTTTGAACAAAGAAGAAGAAGGAGAAGAGAGAGATGTGTGGAACTCTCCCTAGGCTTAGCCATGGGCCCTACCCTTATATAGGGGAGGGTAGTCATGCCCCAGCATGCTTACCCACAAAGGAACAAAGCCCTTTCTCAATAGGAATAATATTCCTTCATTGAGAAGCAATCTTCTCTCTCCTATTTATCTTCTTAATATTCCTTATTTCATGGATAATTAGAAATACAAAAATTATCTCTTTCATTATCTCTAGCCTTTCCTTTTAATCTATTGGCCACAAAAATCTATTTTCTTAAAGCAAATAACACCTCTTTCTGATATTATCAAAAAGTCATTAACGATATATCACATTATCCTCTTATTTTGTTATTATTTTCCATTTCTCTTTCTTTTTCCCCATTGGGGCTCCTTGGACCCCAAGAACCTATAATATTTTGAAATCCCTTTTTAGTGGATACTCATTATCCTTCTAGATGCATCTATGTCCATTATTTCTCATTTTCTTGTTTATTTCTTTATTAAAATATCTCTTTTTAAGGATTTCTCTTTATCTCTCCTCTTATTTTTGTTATTGGAATTCCTTCTAATATTAGAAACCTCATGGATATGAAAATCCACCAAGGATAACTCACTTATACCTCTTTCCACTTATTTTCCACATTTTATCATTGTTTTCAATTTCTTTCTTAATAAAGAAATATTTAACTGATCTTTTCTTTTCTTGTTGCATTATTTTTACAACTTTGGACTCCTTGGGACCCAAGGAACCTAATAGGCACGAAATCCAACTTTGGATAACATTCTGTTGCCTTCTAGAGGTTTCTGCATCTTTCTTTTCTCCATTTCTTATTAATAATGGAGTTTGTTTTGTCTTTTCCTTGTTATTGGGCCCAATAGCCACAAAACAACCAATAAGGCTATTGTAAACGAATTCCATTTATTCAAAACAAATTATATCATTATTTGTTCAAATATCTTTAATAGGAGAAATTACATTTCTCACTAAAAGAACCCAAAATTTGGGGTTGTAACATCCTTCCCCTCTTATATGAATTTTGCCCACAAAATTCCACCAGACACACAAACAAACATGATAAGCCTTTCCTATGTCCATCATGGCACCCATGTGGTCTCACCCTTTCCATGGTGCTTCCCAAGAACCTTCATTATCTCATATTCTTCCATTTGAGTTCTCTCTCACCTTGTCATATCATACCCTCATAGGTGACTCAGGACATTTCAACCTCTCATAAAGCTGAATAGGTTTAGGGCTCAACACATGTCTTGGGTACCTCACATTGTTCTCTAAATCAGACTCATGGAACACATTATACATTGCTTTATCCTAAGGGGTAAGGTCCAACATAACCTTCTCCACCAATCTATCCCAAATGGACCCATATATTAGGGACTCAACTTTCTCAGTTGTAGCTATAACTTAGAGGGGTCAGATTTTCACATTACATACTTTCCCACAGTGAACTGCATGTCAGTCTGCTTTGCATCAGCTCATGACTCGTTTCGCCCCTGGGCTCTCTTTTAGCCATTGCACGATCAAAGCGACTTCATCTGCACACAATGTGGTCCTTTTCTAACCTTCACGAGGCCCCTTCACCAACATCATCTTAATGAAGTGGTGACCGACACAACCTCCCTTGCATAGCTTCTTTACATCCCGATACTGGCTATGGTGGTTATCATCACATCTTATAGAGGACAAGAACTGTCCCCATGTATCACCCTGAATGAGCACACATGCTCTCATCGAACCCTCTAGTCTGGATCATACTATTAGTTAGGGGTGATAAACTGTACTAACATCGAGTTCTTCATGTATCTACATCCACCTTATGGAAGTGAATCCTTAGGTTATACTCAAGAACTTTTGAAATTGCATCCTGGTGTAGTTGAACCATCTTTCTTGTATGTAGTTCAACTGAATCCATCTCTTGACAACATTCTTTCTTTCTCATGTCATCTAGGTAAGGAGATCTACCATGACATCTTACCTAAGCATGCAACTATTCTTTAGTTTATGCTTAAACTATTAAGTTTATGACCATGACATCTTATTTACATGCTTTTAATTAATTTGGTGGAGGATTCCTTAAACCTTATCAACTTTAACCATACCTCAAGAGGGTAAGGAGGAGAGAGAAAACCCTAATCCTTAAAATCCTTAACAACATTTGAGTTGAGAAGGGATGAACAAGAAGAGAGAGTCCCAAAGGTATCTTATTTTGAGTCAAATCCTGAGACATTGGCCAGGTAGTCACACAAATAGGGGAGTCCTCGTATTCCAACTAGTAGTGCGGAAGAAAATGTTGCCAGCCCCTGAACATGATCCTTTTCTAGACAACTCTGTCTCTCGAAAAATCATCTCATAACTCCCTCAGTTCTATGGAATTTGTAAAATTTAATAATTATTAAAGATTAAAGGACGAACCAGTGCTCTGATACCAAATGTAATGACCCCGCCTCCCGATAACCCACAATTAAGGGAGACCAAAAGGTTAGAGCCATTATCCCAATTTTCAAAATCAATGGTTTGACAAATAATCAATAACAATTATGAAATTCCACCAACTAATCTGAAATCTAATATAAAATAATACTTTGCATACCATTTAAAAACTTTGGAAATCTACTTCTATCCACAAATTGAATCTATTTTATCTAATCCTCCTTGCACTTTATTTCTTGTTTTCACAATGTGTCACTTTATTGTTTGTTCTTTTTAGATTTGCACCTAAAACACTAACAAACAAAATGTCGGTCAGCATATAGGAATATGTCGGTATATGGGGACAACCAAAATTTCACAAATATGGCTAACAATCTAAATATCACAGTCAAGTTAATTAACAAGCCAATTTATGTTTTCAATGTGACATTCTCCATCGCTTTTGCCCTAATCCTAGAATACCCTCTTTAGGGTTTCTCTTTTGCCATTGACTTGAGGACACCTTCTCAATCCTGAGCTTGGTGCCTGGGGTTACCTCTCATGGTGCCCATTAGTCATGCAACAAAGACCACCTTCTCAATCCTGAGCTTGGTTTGTGGGGTCACCAATCATGGTACCCATGGGTCTTCCCTCCTGGGCTTTACCTTTTTGCATCATCCATCAGGGTGGCATGTAGGTGCGAGAATACACATTTATATTATAATTGTGATCATCATAGTCACTCTATAGTTGCATGAAATAAAAGTCATCCAAGCAAATATTTTAAGGCAACTGATAAAACATCCGGTAATCACCGTTAAACTAAAGTGATTATCCATAAGCGTAACCACATACCTGATCCACCGCAACTTGATGTCCAAGCAATGATGATAAAGAACAATCAAACAAGCAATCAACAATATCCTGAAATTAGTGCAATACATCCAAGTCTTATAGTTTATCCAAAACATTCTTAAGATAGACTTGGATTCCATCTTAGGCTTTCTAGGCCACCTTTAGGGTTTCATTAGGGTTTTAACCTCCATAATACATTTATCACATTTAATGCTCTCTTAGTTCACAAACCCTAATAAGCCAATTTGAATGTCAATTAAGTCTATTATGCCTCTTTTACACTAAAACTACCATCTTTATCCTTTTA
Organism: Alisma plantago-aquatica; assembly: GCA_963693085.1. Lineage (NCBI taxonomy): Eukaryota > Viridiplantae > Streptophyta > Magnoliopsida > Alismatales > Alismataceae > Alisma > Alisma plantago-aquatica. Next base: position 1,083,481,182 of record OY856413.1, on the reverse strand, counting down.
AGTCATGTCAAGATCATTAGGCCCAAATATCATATTTGGTTTCTTTAGAATTGACAACTCATATTTCATTATGGTCTAATTCACATATGAACTCCATTTATCACTAATATTACATTATTCCACTAGAAAACCCTAATTACCAAATTAAGGGTATTCATCCACAATTATGAACTTTTATACTCAAAATAGCTTAGAACCATTAAATCTCAGCTTTATACATGAATTTGACCAATTGAATCCATTAAGAAACATAATTACTACCATCAGGGTTCAAGGCCCATGAAAGCTTATTTATGTACATGGAACCCTAAATTAATCAAATTACACAGAAAGATCATCTTTTTAGATCTAATGCATCTTTTTATAAACAACATGTTAATATCAACTTTAACCATCCGTATAACCCTTCTCAAAACATTAATCAATAAAGATTACAGTTTTTCATTAGATAAACCATTAAAGATAGCATCTTTACATACTTTTTGAATTTCAAGTAGAATTAGGCTTCAATTACATTTTTATTGCATTCCTTGCATTTTTTTGATCAATTTTGATATGTAATACTCTTTAATCGGAGTTACCAATTATTTCCTAGGAATTTCATAAAAGAGTTACCTTTGGGCAAATAGGACACTGCCACGTCAGCAGAGTGGCTTGCTCTTCCTTTTCCATGTGAGCAAGTGCCTGGTTGAGTTATTTTACAATTTTGCCCTTATGACGTCCATTTCTCGTCCTTGCATAGGCTGGGGAAAATCATCCAAACACCCTTCTGTCTTCTACCTCGCGATGTCCTGGCAACTCCCAGCCGTAGTCAACCCCGTGGTTGACTTTGGGCATTTGGGCCCCTCAACAGTCGAAAAGGGGGCTACTAGCTCTGGACTTTGTCACCGAACTCAAGGGTAGGGTCAATTTCCGCCAAGGATGCTTGCAAAGGGGATTCGACTAGGGAGTTCCCTCCCATGGAAACCATGAAGAAGAAGGAGAAGAACAGGGCTAGAGTGCGGAATTGGAGTCTAGTTTTGAAGCCATTAGCTTGGCAGAGCCTCATGTGCATTATGTTGCCTTGAATTTGAACATATTGGCCATATATATAGCCCCGAGTTCAACAGGTAGTTGGCTAGGAACTATGACTTGGGTGTATCTTCTAGAGATTCGCAAACTAGGTTAAACCTAGGGTAGGTGGGTGTGTCCCTTGCTCCCGAAGTCATTGATCCAATTTCTAAATCTTCTCATCCATCCTTTCGCGAGAAATTCAATTTGGAAAAAAAGATCATACTGCTCCCCTTTCTTGTTCTGTCTGGGGTAGATGATGAATGAGTCACCCTTGGATCTTGATCTAATGGCTGACGTGCCATGCGAAGAACAAAGGAAATCGGTCCCTGGTTTCTAATTAAATCAAATCGTGACATTTATTGATTTCCTCCACACATTAAGAATACTTTCAAAAATCCTATCTACCAAACCGCTTATCATTTTAATCTCAAATTTTAGGGGAAAGTCTATAATGACATAATCCACGTGTGTACCAAATTTGGGACTCAAAATCGAAATTATGAGATACTTTTCTTTATATGCAAGTTATCTCTTAAAAAGGCATATTTTATGCATATTTTCTCTCTCTTAATCTTTTATTTTATTTGATTTTGATTCCTTTTTCCATTAGAAACTATGTGGACATGAAATCTCATCCAAGATGGATTCATTATCCATATTTCCACATATTTCGTGTAATATTATCATTCCCTAACGTTTCTTCTAAATAATGTAATATTTAATTAATCCTTTCTCTTTCTTGTTGCATTATCTTTGCAATTTGGACTCCTTGGAACCTAAGAAACCCAAAAGGCACGAAATCCACCCTTATTGGTCTATCATAATAAGCATCCATATTTTTTATATGTTTTCCAAGGATATATCCCAAGTTATCCTCTTTAATTTGAACTCGCTCATGCTAATTTTGTTGTTAATTGTGTTATTGGTAGACTCTAGGTTGTGGAACTGATAATGAATCCAATTGAAAACTTTTGTGATCCTTCCAAGAAAATTTAGGAAATTTACTCTATTAGTACTCATTTATTCCATTAAGACTTTGAATGTACATGAAATCTTCTTCCTCTCCTCCATATGATAAGAAAGTGTTCTTCTCTAGTTTCCTTACCTAGTGGGCCACTTGTTTCTTGTGTTCCATGACCTCACATGATTTCTCAAAACTTCTTGTTGATGTAGAACTCTTACGCTTGTCACCGCATGACTAATTCCTAGAAAAATTCTAATAAATTCATGACACTTTAATGAACTTTTATTTAAAGACCATCATGCACCACCACTAATAAGAGTAGTCCTCTCTCATGAATACAAGCAATAGTAAATGGTATTAGCTTGATCACACAAGTCAATCTGATGATGCATCACCTTCCTTAATATATTTTGGTACCTCCCCCAGGACTCCAAATAGATTCCTTTGCATGTTGCATGAAGCAAAAAAAAATCCTACCAATTGTTCGATCTACAGAGGGAAGAGGTACCTCTCAAATAACACATGAATAATTCATTCAGAAGGTAGACATAGGGACCATGTCTTCACCCTATCAATCAAAGTGTAAGGAAATAACTTTAAGTAGTTTGAGTGACTGGAATGTAGTCAATCTTCAACATGTCACAATCTCAACAAAACAATTAATCTGTTGCATTGGGTCTTGACTGTTGTCCCCATATAATGTCTAGAGTAACAATACCTAGATCAATATTTTTGCTCCCCACATTGACGATTTCATAGAACCTATCCTTTCACATGTATTTACATATTTGAAATGCAAAATTCTTAAGGATATATTAAAAACTTGGCATGCCTTTTTTTTAAGTATGGATTTAAAATATAATTTATCCTTCACAATGAATTTCATGGTTTAACTATTTTCAATAATCCATTAATAGATATTTGTTAAAGAACGGAAGAAAAATTCAAAAATAAAGGATTTATTAAAAGTAATTCACAATTGGTATTTTAAATATGGAATTATGTGGAATTTTCTAAAAAAAATATGTTAATGGCAACTTAACAATGTTAGTTCAGTGTAATAGTGCCCACAATGAAGAAAATACAATAAATAGGATAGTTTTCCAAGTTTGGATGGAAGAAGGAATTAATTGATGTCCAAATGAATCAAATACAAAATTTTCTTAAGGTGCAAGAAAAGTGACATTAACTTTCATATTTTGGACTAAAATCTTTCCTACACCTATATTTGAGCACAAAAGACTTTTCTTTAAAATTTGGGGTTAATTTTATAAAAGATGATGAAGTTATGAATTAATTGGATTTGCCAAAACTAAGAAGGATTATGGAGATATGTATTAAATGTCACATTTATTTTTCATAAAAAGAAATAAAGAAGGGGCCATTTGATAAAGGAGTGTGCCTTGGTGACCATCCAATCAGGGATCAAGGGTTAGGAGATAATATCCTACCTTCAATTATTTTAAGAAACGAATACATTAATCATGATCATTATTTTCCCTCCTCTCCCCCTATTAAATGAATAATAGTCTCTCAAACACATTCCAACAAATTTAGGAGGATATTTTGAGCCAATCTACCTACGTTTCTCCTCCTTTGAGAGGCAATTATAGCTTTCCCCCATTTCTAACTTGAATGATGCTCAACCCTTGAAAGAATAGCTATTTGCAAAAAATCTACTTGACTCAAAGACCACTTCCCTACCTCCAATTACCCATGCTAGCCTCACCTTGCCTATCCTGACTCTACTACTAACACCCCGGAGATCGATCTTGTCGTCCTCTATACTCTAACTATCTCCAGACCAATTGAGATCATCGACAAGTTTGACTGGATAAGGTAAAGGCATTGGAACTCTTGCATGTGGCTAAGACGATCAGATGCTCGAAGTTAACCATCCATTTGACTGCCTACTCACATAGAATGAAGCAAGCCAAGGTAGAAGACGACCTTGGGTGAAAGTATTTGTCTTCCCTCAACTCCCCTTTTTGAGGTTAGGGCATTTTCAATCCTTTTCACTTCTTTTTCCCTTACGTAAAAGAAATCTCAGGTTACAGTAAGGTGCGAGTCGATTGGCTCAATCATGGCCCCATCGCACGAACCCTACTGACTGAGCCACCTAGGTGGTAAGCTCTGGTTTGCCCAACGTGAGTTATTTGGTAAAAATTATAGAAAGTTGTAGAATTATCCATATATGGTGGATTATATATGAAAGTTGATTAGAAAAATGTAAAGGATCCATTAAAAGGGTCCAAGACCTAATTCTACCTCAAATTATGAAATTGCATAAAGTTCCTAATTTTAATGTATTGAAAACATAAAAACTGTAATTTCTTAGTTCTAATGATAGTAACTTGTTTGTATGATTTTAATTGCTAAAGACTGATTTTTTAGATATAAGGGTAACATGAATCTAATTTGAGATTTATGATTCATATGATGTAAATTAGGGTTTCTAAGTTTAAAAAGCATTAAATGTGCTAACTAGGGTTTGGGATCCACAACCCTAATGAAACCCTAAGTTGATCCTAAAACCCAAAATTGGATCTCAAGTCAGTAGTAATGATGGTTTATGAACAAAATAGTAATACATGAGTGCTATGCATTAATTTTAGTGTGATTTCTTGGTTGATTACAACTGGTCTTGTTTACTAGGACTTTAAGTCACCTCTGAGAATGGCATGTGGTTACACCGATGAATACTCACCTTAACCGACTTCTGGGTTTATTTTGAGATTCTTGATTGGATTTCAACTAAACTGCTTGAATGTTTATTTGCTTCTTGCAATCTATAAAGTCACTATGGATATCATCTTATAGAACTGTAACATGTTCAAACCCTGAATAATCTTTAGTTATTGAATATCATGAAGTGAAATAAGTCATTATAGGAATGATAGTTGATCAAGCCTGGAAAGGAAGATCACCTAATGCCAAGCTCGAAAAGGAAGGCCAATGTATAAAACAAAGCATGAGTGAGGGAAGGTTATGAATGTCCACTGTAGGTACCAAACCCCTAAGAGAGGTTTCCCATAAAGAGGCTACCCTAAAGAGAGGGCACACCAAGGAGGGGTTGGAGGAGAAGAGACATAGAGAGAATGTTGAAAACCCATGTAACATGGTGTAAGGCTCATCCCCTCTCAAGATAGTTGTGTTGGATAAATTGGATATTATGATAAATCCCTTTGTTTCGATGATGACAAACATTTCATTCTTATTAATCTAACTAGCTACTTAAGTGTGCAGGACTAAGCAGGATGACAAAGTAGCAAGGGAAAATCCAAGAGCTTACTTAGTTATATTTTCATGCAATGTAATCAATGTTGTAAAACTTGTACAAATATATAATGTACAAGTACTTAGAATTGCATGTAAATCAAGCGTTAGATTTTCCCTAGCCAAACACCATAGTTAGACATGTCATCCCATTTAATTTGGATCACCTTTGCACACTCACACATACAATTAATGTTTAAATTGAAACCTTGAAACAGGATCATTCTCGGTCGACAAACTCCTCGACCGAGACACTCTCGGTCGACAAACTCCTCGACCGAGAAAGATCCAAAGTAGCCGTTAGACACAACAGACAAAGTAGTTGGTAGTTGCAAATGAACGTTAATCCAGAGAGCCTGTCGGTCGACAAAACTTCGACCGAGTAGGTGTCTCGGTCGACCATTCCTCGACCGAGATGGTCTCTGACAGGAAATGCAGAATAAATTAATTAGCCGTTGTTAAAGCAACAACTTTGTACCTAACAGCTAGTTAAGCACTTAGAAACCCCTAGAAGTTGTCTAGAACGTCCTCAAGCATATTTAGGCCATTCCTATAAATAGGACAAGCCATAGGACACTAGAACTTACTTGTTACACTTGAGAATACACTTGAGCATACTTGAGCAATCTTTTGCAAGCAATTTGAGCACTGTGATCATTGGCCTACATTCTTCTTAGCTCAATCTCGTGTCCTATAGGCTAGATTCTCCTACCCACAGCAATTACAAGTTCACATACTTGGCTAGGAGATCTTACGCTTGATCTAGGCATATCAAGCCTCGGGCTTAAAGGATAAGTTGTAATTTCTCTATTTCTTTCTTGTTCCTATTTATTCTTTGTACTCTCCTTGCTACTCCTAGGGTTGGAGGCTGCGGATTGGAGAGGGTTGACTTCTCGGAGGAGAAGGGGACTTCAAGCTACTTCAAGAAGGCTATCGCACGGGAAGCTACTTCAGAAGGCTGGTGCAACGGGAGTTGGTGCATCTACTTCAAGGGAAGGCTGCTTCGAGTTGGGCGATTACTTCTAGGTGAAGGCTGCTTGAAGGGTTTAGGGAAAAGAGATTGTATTTTATGTAATTCCTTGAGAGGTAATAAAATAAATTTCTTTTCAAATCCCGGTTGGGTAAGCAACCGGGTAGTGGACTGACTACCTTAGTATTTGCTAAGGTAGGAACCACTCTAAACCCTTGTGTCTCCTTGTCCAATATTTTCTTTGTGGTTGCTTGAGTAATTAATTGTTAAAATTATCTATAAAACTCTATTCACCCCCCCCCCTCTAGTAGTTTTCAATTGGTATCAGAGCAGGCTTCAAGGAGCCCTAACCAGGTCTTGAAGAAATAAAGGGAGGAGGTGACTACAACCACAAGAAAAGGAGCATGGACCAATGTGCGACAAGTTGCAATTGGTGCTTAGGAACAAAGCACTCTACGTCTAGATGTCCATGGAGGTCAAAGAAAGAAGATACACATAAAGAATGTTTCGTTGCTACAATAAGTGAGGAAGAAGAAGAAGAGGTAAGCTTGCTTGATTTACCTAAAGAAGAGTTAGTTACTATTATTGAAGAAACACATAATAAATATGTTGAATGCAAAAAGAAATTAAAGAAATCAAATAAAGAAAATGATGATCTAAATGCTAGATTTCTTGAGCTTACATCCGAAAATGACGATTTATATGCTAAATTGAATACTCTTGGATTTGAAAAAGATAGCATTATGTCTGAAAATCGCACTTTGAAATCATCTCTAAGTAATAGTGAAGTGAAAATTTTCACTCTAGAGACTAACTATGATCTTCTATGTCAAGAAAAGACTGAATTGCTTGCAAAGATAAATGATATTAAAAAACAACCTATATTGTGCACCCATATAGATTATGACAATATAGTGAAAGAAAGAAATATGTTATCATTCAATCTAGACCAAGCAAAATTAGATATCAAGAAAAGAATGGATGAGATCGTTAAGTTGCAACAAGAAGTTAGTAAGTTAAGCAACAATGAAATCCTTGATAGAATATTAGAAAATTCCTATCATCAAATAGGGAGAAGAGGACTAGGTTATAAGCCTAAGGAGAAATCCTATCAACAACCTAGTTGGAGAAGGACACAAGCAATTCAATCCATGAATGTACATAGAGGCAAATATAATTTTGTACCAAAGAACAACCTAGACCAAAATCATAGAAAGAGATATGAGGTTGATTCTATATGTTGCCACTATTGTTCACGTCTTGGACATTACTCCTTCTCATGCCCATACAGGAAAAAGAATGTTGAGATGGTATGGGTTCCAAAATCCCCAAATTGATTCGATTAGACTAAGTTGAGATATGACCAAAGTCTCAAATTTGCACATCTTTTTGTCTATCTCAACTTAACATATAGGGATAACAAATTTATAATAAATTTGATATCACTCTGATATCCATATGTTTTATCTCAAACTGATCTTCGAAATAATTGAATTAGATACAACCTTTATTGCATAGATTTCTGAAACAGTTTTCAGAAACGTGGTCGGTCGAGCAGTTGTCGACCGAGAAAATGTCGGTCGAGCAATTGTAGACCGAGCATATCACTGTTTCTTAGAGCTGATGTAAATTTTCTTTACTATATGAAAATTATTCTTGATTTAATCATACTCTTATTGCAAATTTATCTCTTAGAAATACTTGCAATGATTAAAATGTTTCAAATCGACTTTTGAAAATACTCATTGTGCTAAGCATCACTTAATATGCTTCATCATATTTGATGCCCTTACTAAGTTCTCATAATTTGTACACTTTAATGAGCCTCATATTGATATTCGTAAGCTATCTGCAGAACTTACTCTTCACGTATGAATATTTTTTTTGGAAACCTGCATAATATGCCTCTTGGTTAAAATAAAATTTGACCAAGGGGCGCCATGGTCGTAATCAAGGGCGACCTAAAATAAACTTTGATAAAACAAAAATTGTTTATTTGGACATTATTTTATTGAACTTAATCTAAGCATATTTTTAAATCAAAACTTAAATCATTTGTAGTAATTAGAAGCCTTAAATATTATTACTCCCTTGGAATATACATATATATGCTCTACAAAAATGTTCTATGACTTGCATTAAAATACAGTCAAAAATTGAACTCAGTAAGTCTGTCGGTCGACGACTTCGTCGACCGAGAACCACTCGGTCAGCCCATCTCACTCGACCGAAAAATTCTAAACAGACTCAGTATCGGACGAACTGTCGGTCGACGAGTTCTTGACCGAGACAATGTCGGTCGACGAGTGCTCGACCGAGAAATAGCCGTTGGATACGACCGTTGCAACCCGACCGTTATGACCGTTTTCTTTACCGTTGGAGGACTAAGTGGCGCGTCTGCAACTCGACCGTTGCGGACGCTCGGTCGACGAGTCGTCGACCGACCAGGTCGCTGGAATTCTATAAATAAGTGCAAAAACGAGCCTCTTACTCACACTTGCATTTCCTTGCTTCCATAGTCCATCTCTAGTGCAATTTCGTGCAATCCTTCAGCATTCTTACCCTCAAATCTTCCTTGCTTCTTCTCCACACTCAAGAAACACAAATGGCTTCATCCTCAGCTATCCGTGGAAAGAAGAAGGTCGCCAGAAGAAAAGGAAGAGAAGCTCGGGAAGCCACTCCGCCATTGACGATCATCAACGATATCGCCTTCGTCGACGGAGATGCTGGAGATCGATACTTTTGGCTTTCCTCTAAAGCTCCTCTTCCCCGACGCCCGGTCGAAGTGATGGACTTCATCAACATAGTCGACCTGGAGCATCTCTTTGGAGTACAAAAGCTGAAGGACTTCATCAATTCATCCTTTCCTTCCTATTCCATTAAGGTAGTCAACGAATTCTATGCCAATCTTATATCCCATACCGAAAATTAAACCACAATCTTCTACACCATGGTCAATGGGCATAGTTTTAAGTTTACCGAAGGGGATATTCTTGATATGTTAGAAATTGATATAGATGCATATCAAGATTTCCTTGACCTTACCACCGGCAATCCACTAAATTTATTATCCCATGATGACCATTCCACTAACCTTAGTGAAATAAAAAGAGTCATATTTCAAGCCAATACCACTTGTCATGAAGATAGGGGAACCTATTATGCAATAAACCTAAAACCGGCATGTAGGATAGTAAACCTCATTGTTTCCACCAACATACATCCACGAGCCAATAAATCCGAAGTTCCTATTTTCCGTATGTGTCTAATTTATGCTATCATAAAAGAAATTCCCATCAACTTCATTCGCATAATACTTAAAAATATGCTTGAGTTTTCTGGCAATCCACCATATGCCGATTTTGTATGCCAGATTACTCAACATTGTCTTAAGTTAAACATTGAAGATATGGGATACATATGGGAGCGTAGACCACCAAAGATAAGTAAGAACACCGTAGAGAAGATGGGGATTGACTTTGGTCATAAAAGGGCTAGAGTAGAAGGAGAATCATCACATCAAGATATACCACCACCCCCTCCTCGTACTAATCTTTCTATTGATCCCATCCAAAATACTCTCACTTATCTTGTTGGCTCCCAATATCATCTCAGTAACCAACTCAACTATACCCATCATGCCATGACATACCTAAATCAAAGAATGCAAAATCTTTCTCCGGCTGAAACCAATGAATATCTGCATTCTTTAAATCCTGGCATGCTCAACCCATTTAACCCTTCATACAACTATTATCAACCTCCACCTCCACCATCAATGGATCTTGCACATACTCAATTTTCCTCCATACAATTGCAAGATATAGCTGCTCACTTCCGATTTGACCGAGTTCCCACATTTCTGGAAGCATATGCATTGGCTATGACAGGAGCTTTAGAGTGGAAAACTCTGGTCAAATATTATGGAGCCGAGCCATTCCTTGGGAAAGATCCAGACATCGATGTAATTCTTAAATCTTTCCTGTGAAGTGTTGGAGTTGTACTAGTTGTAATAAAAATGATTAGTCAAATTCTATATGATTGTAATCTTCTTCATGCTATTGAATGAAATTTGCCATTTTTTCATGCTATTGAATGAAATTTGCCATTTTTATTTGATTGACATGGTTATTTTTTTTGGCATATAAGACATCTTCAAAATATGGATCACAAGTTCATTATTGTAGAGCATAACAAATGAAGGGAATAATAATTAAAACAGGCAACTATTACAATTGTAATTGAATTTCCAAATGCAAAACAGTTCTCCAGAAACATTCTCGGTCGAGCAACTAGTCGACCGAGAACATTGTCGGTCGAGCAATTGTCGACCGACTGGGTTTCTGTTTTTTCCAGATTGACATAAATTGCATACATCTTTGTTAAATCTTGGACATTTTATATATTTGCTTAGTATTCAAACTTTCATTTGAGATATCTATCTAAGGGGGAGCAAAGCATAAGAAAAAGGGGGGAGATCATCAAAACTTTGACCATTTGATTGAAGAAGCTTACAAAAATATTGTAATCACCATGTGTAGCTGAAAATTTTCAAGAAATTTATGAATTTATTGAAAATGGTATCTTGTATTTACAGGTATTCTCTACCCAAAATAAGGCTTTTTGATGGAAACATTTTTATGTACTCTAAGCTTAGAGGATTCTCATTTAATCTAGGGCTTAACATCCTTTGATACATGAGAAATCAATATACATTCATCATTTGCTTACGGGAATCTCATATCATTTCAAGGCTTAACATCCTTTGCGAATGATTGAGAAACAAATTGTGGATAAATTAGATAAAAATCCATGTTCCTAATAGGATATCTAATTAAGGGGGAGCATTATCTTAAGGGGGAGAAGAAAAATAAAACATTCAACTTGGATATCTTTTTGAAATGACAAAGGGGGAGAAAGAATATAAAAATACAAATGAGTTTCATCACATCTTGGCCAGCACTCACTTGAAAAACATAAATAGCTACAAAAGGAGAATTTTCAGGTATGAAACTCACATGCTTTATATTTCCTTATTTCATATTTAGGAAATGTTTGTCATCTTCAAAAAGGGGGAGATTGTTGGATAAATTGGATATTATGATAAATCCCTTTGTTTCGATGATGACAAACATTTCATTCTTATTAATCTAACTAGCTACTTAAGTGTGCAGGACTAAGCAGGATGACAAAGTAGCAAGGGAAAATCCAAGAGCTTACTTAGTTATATTTTCATGCAATGTAATCAATGTTGTAAAACTTGTACAAATATATAATGTACAAGTACTTAGAATTGCATGTAAATCAAGCGTTAGATTTTCCCTAGCCAAACACCATAGTTAGACATGTCATCCCATTTAATTTGGATCACCTTTGCACACTCACACATACAATTAATGTTTAAATTGAAACCTTGAAACAGGATCATTCTCGGTCAACAAACTCCTCGACCGAGACACTCTCGGTCGACAAACTCCTCGACCGAGAAAGATCCAAAGTAGCCGTTAGACACAACAGACAAAGTAGTTGGCAGTTGCAAATGAACGTTAATCCAGAGAGCCTGTCGGTCGACAAAACTTCGACCGAGTAGGTGTCTCGGTCGACCATTCCTCGACCGAGATGGTCTCTGACAGGAAATGCAGAATAAATTAATTAGCCGTTGTTAAAGCAACAACTTTGTACCTAACGGCTAGTTAAGCACTTAGAAACCCCTAGAAGTTGTCTAGAACGTCCTCAAGCATATTTAGGCCATTCCTATAAATAGGACAAGCCATAGGACACTAGAACTTACTTGTTACACTTGAGAATACACTTGAGCATACTTGAGCAATCTTTTGCAAGCAATTTGAGCACTGTGATCATTGGCCTACATTCTTCTTAGCTCAATCTCGTGTCCTATAGGCTAGATTCTCCTACCCACAGCAATTACAAGTTCACATACTTGGCTAGGAGATCTTACGCTTGATCTAGGCATATCAAGCCTCGGGCTTAAAGGATAAGTTGTAATTTCTCTATTTCTTTCTTGTTCCTATTTATTCTTTGTACTCTCCTTGCTACTCCTAGGGTTGGAGGCTGTGGATTGGAGAGGGTTGACTTCTCGGAGGAGAAGGGGACTTCAAGCTACTTCAAGAAGGCTATCGCACGGGAAGCTACTTTAGAAGGTTGGTGCAACGGGAGTTGGTGCATCTACTTCAAGGGAAGGCTGCTTCGAGTTGGGCGATTACTTCTAGGTGAAGGCTGCTTGAAGGGTTTAGGGAAAAGAGATTGTATTTTATGTAATTCCTTGAGAGGTAATAAAATAAATTTCTTTTCAAATCCCGGTTGGGTAAGCAACCGGGTAGTGGACTGACTACCTTAGTATTTGCTAAGGTAGGAACCACTCTAAACCCTTGTGTCTCCTTGTCCAATATTTTCTTTGTGGTTGCTTGAGTAATTAATTGTTAAAATTATCTATAAACACTACTACAGAAACAACATTCAGTGTCGCTTTTCTGGGCGTCGGTTATTTAGGAAAACCGACGCCTATAACATTCAACGTCGGTCATCTAGGTCATCCGACGTCTGTAGCCAAGACACGGGTACCGCTTGTATTAAGCGTCGGTTTTTTTGGTAAAAAACCGACGCCTAAAACTGCCGCGAAATCCAATTTTCGAGCAAAAAAAATATGTCACATACGGCATCGGTTATTTACCTAAAGCCCGACGCCTATATAAGATGAAAATTTGCGCGAAAATTTACAGCTTAGGTGTCGGTTATCCTTAGATAACCGACGCCTATAGTGGTTCCCGCCAATTTATTTGGGGCAAATTTTATCTAATTGGACGTCGGTTTTGTAATAGGAACCGACGCTGAAGACCTTAGGCGTCGGCTTTGTTAGATACCCGACGCCCTTTACGAACTTATTAGACGCATGATCGATCGACTTTAGGTCCCCTTTCCTGTTTCATCGTCTTCATCGCCCGACCCTCCGCTGCTCACCGACGCCGCTGCCCGCCACCCTCCGCTACCGTCGCCCGACCCTCCGCTGCTGCTGTTGCTTGTGCGCCGCCGCCGCTTCCTGCTCCTTCTGCTGCCGGTGTCGCCACCGCCTGCCTGCTCCTTCTCCGCCGCCTTCCTGCCCGCCGCCGCCTGCCGCTCCCTGCTGCCGGTGTCGCCTTCCTGCTCCTTCTCCGCCTGACGACCCCCGCGTCTCCGCCGCTGCTGCCACTGCCCTACGCCGCTGCCGCCTCCACTGCCTACATCGCCGCCTCCACTGCTCATCGTCGCCGCCTCCACTGCTCTTCTTCCTTAACGGAGCTCGCTACCGACAGAGCTACTCCTCTTCTTCCTCCACGAGCTCGCTACTTACAGGTACGATTTTATACCTAGTTACACAGCTCATTTTTGCTTCAATCATATTCATCATGTTGTTGTTTTTTATTGCAATTTTATGTAGATATTCTCCTTTAAATCCTAAGAAAATTATACACCCTTTAATTACAAACCCTAATTCACCTCTAGTCACTCACTTCTATCGATTATCCAAATGTAAATTGCCCCTTACTATGTCACCATTCATTCCAATGCAAAACTGGACCTTCCTACGCCACCATTTACTCAAAAGGTAGTTTTCATTTGATATCTAATTATTACATTAAGGATACTGAAAAAACTATATGAGTTACACCTTCATAGGAATGCATACAACTTCTATCTGAAAGAGATCTAAACATGATAAAAAATAATCTAAGATACAACTTTCTTCATTTAGGACTAGTCCAAGTATCTACAAAATCCTTAACTAGAAAAGGTATAAATTATTCCTTACTTCTATCCCTTAGAGACTGTAAGCATCTAAAATTCTCAGATTCCCTTCTTAGACTTCTAGAATCAACACTACATGAAGAATATGTTTCCTTCGATAATATGTTATAACATAGTATGATCTTAATCTGATCTGGATGTTCATAATAATGTAGTATGTTAAATATGATGATTAGGGATACATATAATGTCTAGTAAAGATTCCTAGACCTTTTGTTTGAAACTATTGATTTCTTGATTTATTATTTAATAATGCTCTGTTGATTAGGATTAACCATGTTGCATGTAGTTTATAGACAATTATTATATATAAGAATGCAACACATGTATTTGTTGGCCTAGAAACCCGTCCAAGATTTACTCATTAGGAGTAAATCTTGGATAGTCCCCGGTTTGGGACTGTTCTTGAACACCTAATCTCACTTAGGATGTAAGTGTATAATGTGTATTGGGTTTTTGAGAAACTTTCAGTAGCATTTCCCTGTTTGTTCTCTAAGTACATATGTACTTAGAGAACAGTGGGGAAATGCTGCCGAAATTTTCTTGAAAACCAATTACGCATTATACACTTACTAGTGAGATTAGGTGTTCAAGGATGGGATAGGTGGTACACATTTATTATATATAAGAATGACATCAAATGTGTTTGTTGGCCTAGAAACCCGTCCAAGATTGACTCATTAGGAGTAAATCTTGGATAGTCCCCGGTTTGGGACTGTTCTTGAACACCTAATCTCACTTAGGATGTAAGTGTATAATGTGTATTGGGTTTTCGAGAAAATTTTGGTAGCATTTCCCCGTTTGTTCTCTAAGTACATATGTACTTAGAGAACAGCGGGGAAATGCTGCCGAAATTTTCTCGAAAACCCAATACACATTATACACTTACTAGTGATATTAGGTGTTCAAGGATGGGATAGGTGGTACACATTTATTATATATAAGAATGACATCACATGTGTTTGTTGGCCTAGAATGTGAACAATCATTGTTTTTTATATTACTTGTACATTGGTATAAATTAGAATGAACAATCACTAAATTATATACTGTTTGTATGGAATCCGGCTTCATTGTAGATATCTATTATTGTTGGCCTAGAAACCCATCCAAGATTGACTCATTAGGAGTAAATCTTGGATAGTCCCCGGTTTGGGACTGTTCTTGAACACCTAATCTCACTTAGGATGTAAGTGTATAATGTGTATTGGGTTTTCGAGAAAATTTTGGTAGCATTTCCCCGTTTGTTCTCTAAGTACATATGTACTTAGAGAACAGCGGGGAAATGCTGCCGAAATTTTCTCGAAAACCCAATACACATTATACACTTACTAGTGAGATTAGGTGTTCAAGGATGGGATAGGTGGTACACATTTATTATATACTAGGGAAATGTTGCCTAATCTTTTCCTAATATATACTTGTTTTCTCTGATCATAGAATGGATAGATCATGGATGTCCATTCGTAATCGTTGCACCCCAGAGTTTATATCTGGTCTTGATCAGTTTATTAGATTTGCCGAGGAACATAGGAAAAAACCTACAGATAGGTTCTACTGTCCATGTAGGCATTGCGGTAACAACTTGAAAGTCAACACTGGTGAGGAAATCAAAAGTCATGTCATGTGCAACGGGATTGTACAAGGCTATACAGAATGGCACTGGCATGGAGAGATTTCAAAATCGAAACCAGTAGATGTCGATAGCAGTTCTTGGGTGGAAGAAGAAATTGCCTCTGATGACGTAAATGTGAACGAACCAGTTCCAGCAGACATCGTTGATGCGATGCTGGATAGTTGTAGGGTAGAGCACACCGATCCACCTCCTATCTTTACAAACATTGTGCATGATGCTGAGATACCGTTATACACAGGTTGTGCTAAGTTTACGAAGCTTAGCGCTGTCTTGAGATTGTATAAGTTGAAAGCTAACAATAGATGGAGCGACAAAAGCTTCACTTCATTGTTGACTTTGTTGAAAGAAATGCTTCCTGAAGGAAACGAGCTTCCAATCTCAACATACCAGGTAAAGAAAATGTTGTGCCCAATGGGAATGGAGGCCAAGAAGATACACGCATGCCCGAATGATTGTGTATTATTTCAAAAGGACTATGTAGATTTGAAAGATTGTCCAAAATGTGGTGCGTCACGGTATAAATTGACGACTTCGGGGGAGTCCAAAACTTGTTCTCCTGCCAAGGTGTTGTGGTATCTACCTATAATATCACGGTTTCAACGCTTGTTTGCAAATCCGAAAGATGCGAAGAATTTGAGGTGGCATGCAGATGTTAAGAAAAATAATGATGGGATCCTACGACATGCGTCTGATTCCCCACAGTGGAAGAAGATTGATCTATTGTACCCTAAATTTGGTGAAGAAGATAGGAATCTAAGACTTGGGCTTTGTACAGATGGGATGAATCCGTACGGGACATTGAGCAGCCAACATAGCACTTGGCCAGTCATGCTTGTTATATACAATCTTCCTCCCTGGATGTGTATGAAAAATAAGTACGTTATGTTGTCATTGTTGATATCGGGTCCTAAACAACCCGGAAATGATATCGATGTTTATCTTGAACCTTTGATTGATGACTTAAAGAAACTTTGGGCTGAAGGTGTGATGACCTATGATGCTTCAGCAAGAGAGACATTTCGTTTGCACGCTATGTTGTTTTGCACTATTAATGACTTTCCAGCATATGGGAATTTGTCTGGATATAGTGTCAAAGGAGCTAAAGCGTGTCCTATATGTGAAGAAAACACTGATTCAATAAGACTAAAACATGGCGGCAAGACTGTATATCTTGGTCATCGAAGGTTTCTTTCAAAATTCCATCCGTATCGTAGGAAGCGCAAAGCATTCAATGGATGGAATGATGAACGAAGTGCACCTAAACCTATACCAGGGGATGTTGTTTATGAAAGAGTAAAAGACATTGTCAATGAATTTGGTAAGAAATCACAATGTAGTATGGCCACACGGAGTGACAATTCTTCATTCAAGAAGAAGTCAATATTTTGGGATCTTCCTTATTGGAGTTCTTTGACAGTCAGGCATTGTATCGATGTAATGCACGTTGAGAAAAATGTATGTGATAGCATCATTGGTACTCTATTAAATATACCAGGTAAGACTAAAGATGGGATAAAATCCAGACTGGACCTACGTGAAATGGGAATAAGGTCAGAATTAACAGAATTACGTGAAATGGGTAATAAAAGAACATACTTACCTCCCGCTTGTTACACGTTGTCTAGAAAGGAGAAGAAAACTTTTTGTGAATGCTTGGTAAATGTTAAGGTGCCACATGGTTACTCATCCAACATCCGTAGATTGGTATCAATGAAAGATCTGAAATTGATAGGTCTTAAATCTCATGATTGTCACACTCTAATGCAACAAATATTGCCCGTGGCAATTCGATCTATATTGCCGAAGCATGTAAGGTTTGCAATTACCAGACTTTGTTTCTTTTTCAACAGTCTATGCAGCAAAGTTATTAACCCTGATACTCTCGATAATTTGCAAAGAGAAGTGGTTGTTACCCTATGTCAGCTTGAGATGTATTTCCCTCCTTCATTCTTTGATATCATGGTACATCTTGTTGTCCACTTGACTAGGGAAGTGAAAATGTTGGGACCAGTTTTCTTGCATTGGATGTATCCCTTTGAACGATACATGAGCGTTTTTAAAGGTGATGTTCGAAACCGTTATCGGCCTGAAGGGAGTATTATTGAAGGTTATGTGGCGAGAGAGGTTATGGATTTTTGCAATGACTTTCTCAGTGGTAATGACACTCCTGATAATGACAAGAATATTGAGGAGGGCAAAGGAATTTTGGGATCACGGGTGAAAGTAATCAGCCGTGAGCAGTTGGAACAAGCTCACTTGTATATTTTACACAATATGGATGAAGTGAGTGTTTATATCGAGGAACATACCAATTTCATAAAGAGACAACATCCTCGAGCAAGTTCAATGTGGCTTGCTAGAGAGCATAATAAGACTTTTACTAAGTGGTTTGAAGATAAAGTCTTACATCAACTATCTCAAACACCACATGATATTACAGAAACTATCAAATGCCTCGCCTTTAAACCAAAACCGAATGTTATGTCTTATGAAGGGTTTGACATTAATGGATTCACATATTACACAAAGCGCCAAGATGATAAGATTGTCGTCCAAAATAGTGGGGTCACTCTTCAAGCGTCGACTATGTACTTTGCAAGTGCAAAGGATAAGAGTCCACGTGAAGCTAAAATGTCATATTACGGTGTCATTGAGGACATTTGGGAGTTTGACTACATAGATTTCAAAATTCCGCTCTTTAAATGTAATTGGGTTGATAACACCAAAGGAGTTATAGTGGATGAATTGGGTTTCACTTTGGTGAACTTTGAAAAGATTGGCGAGAAGGGTGAACCATTCATATTGGCATCACAGGCGAAACAAATATTCTATATCGATGATCCTGCAAATGATAAATGGTTGGTTGTTCTTCATGGTAAAAGACAGTTCATTGAAGATCCTATAGATGAAGAAGAGTACTATGATAAGTATGATGACTCCAGTCCATTCTCAGTTGGGTTGCCAACTCCACAAAATATTGAAGCTAATGATGACTTATATGTGCGCGGAGATCACAATGAAGGATTGTTAATTGATAAAAGATCACAATTTTAGAGACATGTATGTTTATACAAATGCTAAATGTTTGCCTTTTTCTAGTTAATACAAATGCTAAATGTTTGCCTTTTTCTAGTTAATACAAATGCTAAATGTTTGCCTTTTTCTAGTTAATAGAAATGCTAAATGTTTGCCTTTTTAATGACATTTTCAGATGGCTGACCATGATGAGCATGATGTCCATGATGAGCATGAAGTTCATGATGAGCATGCTGTCCATGACGAGCATGGCGAGGATACTAATGTAAGTTCTAAAAACATATCCTGTATTTCTATAAAATTCATTATCTTCTAGTTATGTCATATATCCTATATTTCTATATTGGGCTAAGTTAGTGTGTTTTATTTTTGTCAAATTTTAGGTTGATGCACCTGTACCCACTGAAGCACTGGAGCAACTTGATGCGCAACACCAGACACTTAACAAGAAAAGGGGCATCACTCTGTTGAAGAAGTTATTAGCGCTAAGTGGTAGTGGATCTAAATTGGTGGTGGAGTTTGATAATGGAGGAAATCCAATTGGAGTGAACCACAATAATTTTGTGAACTATCTTGGGTGTACCACTCGGAGCCATTGTGGTGTTAAGTATGACAATTGGCATAAAGTTCCTCAAGGGAAAAAAGACTTGATATGGAAGGATTTATGCGTGAGTTATTATTATTTGCAATTCTATTTTGTAGATTACAAATTCTATTATTTGCAATTCTATTTTGGATACTAGTTAATAACATTTCTATTTTACAGAATCTGTTTGCATTGGATGAGAAGTTGCATCGTAAAAATGTGATGCAACGCGCTGGAAAGATGCTTAGGAATTATAGGACAAATCTGAATAGAGAATACATAAAAGAGGGTGATAAGAAGAAGAAGTCAGCCCTTGAACAATGGAACTTCTTGGACAAAGAAGATTGGGACAATTTTGTTGCTTCAAGAAAATCTGAAGAATTCAAGGTATTAGGTGTCACTCCTAATTTAATTAATATACATTGTATTCACCTGTTTCAAGATTAGCATTTAGTGCTACTAACCAAATCATTAATGTGCATACTAACTAGGCCCTCAGTGACGCACAAAAAGCAAGGCGTGCACTGAATGTGCATGACCACACTATGGGTCCAAAAGGCTATGCAAGCGTTCGCCAAAGACTACAGGCGGAGTCTGCGGCTACTCAGGAGTCTGCTCCTACTCAGGAGTCTGCCACACCCATGCCTCGCCATGATATCTGGATAGCTGGCAGGAAAAACAAGAAGGGTGAAATAAAGAAGCCTGTAACTGCTGAGGCGGCTGCAAAAATGGTAAAATACAACTCTTAGAGAAATCGTTTGAATATTGATTATTTGTGGTGTTAACTTACCAATTTCTGTTTATGGTGATTAGCGGGAGCTGCACGAGCAGAGGAAACAAGGCACGTTCATCCCTCAGGGCACAAGGGATGAATTGACAGTTGCTCTGGGTAACCCAGAGCATCCTGGACGTGTTAGAGGTGCCGGCGCTGGTGTTGGCATCAAAGCATTCTTTGGGCCATCCCAGCGCAAACCCAGAGCGGGACTTTCTCAAGAAGAGGTAACCTATTCTTTTTTTAGAATGTTACTGCAAAAGGAAATTCATTAATAAGAAGCTAATGTTTCTTTTATCCATGTATAGGAGAATAAGAGAGTTGAGGATTTAGTTGCTAAGAAGATCAACGATGTAGTTGCTGAGAAGGTCAAGGAAGAATTGCTGCGGTGGCAGGCATCTCAGGCTTCCAATACGCCTATGGCGACCCACTCTTCTCCTGATGCACAGACTACGAGTAATCCTGGAGACCCATCGCCTAGCACGTCTGCTGTAAGTATTGTTTATGACATTGTAGTTAGTCTTTTCAAGTTGTTATGTTTTCAAGATGATATGTATATATGTATAATATTCTTTACGTAAATTTGTAGGCATTGAAGCCATGCCGCTTAAGAATGCAAGACTACGTTGTTGCAGAGGCGCAGGCTTACCCGTCCCTTCCTGGGGCAATGTTTCACGGGACTCCAATGCCACAGGGCTACGTTCGTGTGAGCCCGATACGTGTGTTACCTGATTGGAGAGAAGCTACATTGCCATATCCCCACCCGGATATTGATAGACTTGCTGATGCAGAAGGCGGGGTGATATTGTGGCCCAAAGCAGATGTCGTCTACACGACTGAAATTGTAAGATAAATTTACATTGATTTAGACTGTTAATGTGTATATATGATGTCAACTGATCTGAAATTATATGTACAGGTTAAAAAGAAGACACCAGGAGCACCTAGGCCTCCACTTCCACTTCCCGCATTACCCGATTGGGTTCCAACTGACCTAACATACCCGTTAGGTCCTGCTTGTAGGGGAATGGCATGTTGGCTACGGGCACATAATGTACATTGCCCTATAATTATTTCTTTAGATGCATATTATGCAGGTCAATCATACGATAGCTCTTTATTTATACAAGATATTATTGAGCTGTTTATGTATGATTGGCTGAATACATCAATGATAGAGACATGGATAAGGTGAGATCTTGTTTATACATCCATATACCTTGTGTAAGATCCGGTGATCTGGTTTCTTATATATTAATGCATACGCCTATATGTTTTGCAGCTACCTAGTCGAAGATCATTGCAAACAATTTGCATTTGATCATGTGGGATTTTTGATTCCATCATTGATTAGTTTGGTAGCTAAAGACCCTGATAATGTTCAACAATACTGTATAGATGCTTTTACAATTTTTGGTCAGCAAAAGAAGACGATAATAATAGCTCCATTCAATGTCAAGTAAGTTTACTTTATTTATAATTTGGACTTAAGAAAATTCCATTTTTATTTTGCATTTTGAGTTATTAATTGTTAACTTCTTACTTCTAGCGGTAGACATTGGGAGTTACTAGTTATTGTCCCCGGGACATTCACTGTTTATTATCTAGATCCTGCGGGGAGTACATTGAACACTAAAATTGGACACGTAATGAGAATGCCATTATTCTGGTGAGAAATATTTCATTTTTATATCCGTTAACATCTTTTATTACATTACTATTTACTTATGCAATTTATTGTGTTATATTAACATGTAGGGGTTTAGATGCATTCAAAAAGGTTGGAGGAACGGTCCCAAGGAAAAAGAACCAGCCAATAAATTGGCAGAACGTACAAGTAAGTTCCCGACTCAAATATATATATTATTGATGTGAATTGTGCTTAGTTGTATTATTTTGTATGTTTCAATTTATAGTGTGCTACACAAGACAATGGATGGGCATGCGCATACTATGTGATGCGATTTATGCAGATGATTATCAAATATGCCGCATTGGACATCGATACCATACATGAGGTATTATATATATTCTCATTAGTTAGTATGCAATATATCAATCTTATATTATTTTTATATTATTACTTATATATATACATCATTCTCTTTGCAGGTGTTTAAAACTGACAACACTACAGGTAAACGTTTAAAAAATATACATGCTCCATATACGATGGAAGCATTAAATGAAGTAAGAGAAGAATGGGCAAAAGCCATACAAGCAGTGGCAACTGTAAGATATAATTGGGATGTTGATAGCGATAATGAATGATACTATGTAAATGAATATTTCTGAATGTTAATACATGTATTTGAATGTTTCTATATGTGTGTGAATGTGAGAATTGAATTGATGTCTGAATGTATGTACTTGTGTAGAATTTTGCTTGTGACTTTTGCAGGTTTGCGGCCTGTTTGTAGGCTGATATCAATGGATGTCGTAAACCTGCAGTTCAGAAAACTGAACTGCAGGTTCTCATCCTGCTGACCAGCCACAGCAGGCCTGCAAACTGATATGAAAAAAAAAAATATATAAATAGGCGTCGGTTATTTATAGAAAACCGTCAGGAAAGACCTACAGCGTCGGTTTTTTCAATAAACCGACGCCTGATGTGGCCAAAGCAGTCCTGGAAATGGCGTCGGATATTCATATCAAACCGACGCCTATTTAACATATAGGCGTCGGTCGTTTAGTATATAACCGACGCCAAAAGTGTTCGCGCCACAAAAAATGGCGTCATCTAGGGCACTTTATGCGTCGGTCATCTACTAAAAGACCGACGCTATATTCCATAGTGGCGTCAGTTATTTACTAAAACACCGACGCAGAAAGTTCCCTAGATGATGCCGTTTTCTGTGGCGCGAACCCTTTTGGCGTCGGTTCTCTACTAAACGACCGACGCCTATAGATTAAATAGGCGTCGGTTAAAAAACCGACGCCGAAGTGTTCGACCTTTAGCGGCGCCCACATAGGCGTCGGTCGGAAACCGACGCCAAATGGGGTTAAACGACCGACGCCAAAGGCCGTTTCTGTAGTAGTGAAAACTCTATTCACCCCCCCCTCTAGTAGTTTTCAATTGGTATCAGAGCAGGCTTCAAGGAGCCCTAACCAGGTCTTGAAGAGATAAAGGGAGGAGGTGACTACAACCACAAGAAAAGGAGCATGGACCAATGTGCGACAAGTTGCAATTGGTGCTTAGGAACAAAGCACTCTACGTCTAGATGTCCATGGAGGTCAAAGAAAGAAGATACACATAAAGAATGTTTCGTTGCTACAATAAGTGAGGAAGAAGAAGAAGAGGTAAGCTTTCTTGATTTACCTAAAGAAGAGTTAGTTACTATTATTGAAGAAACACATAATAAATATGTTGAATGCAAAAAGAAATTAAAGAAATCAAATAAAGAAAATGATGATCTAAATGCTAGATTTCTTGAGCTTACATCCGAAAATGACGATTTATATGCTAAATTGAATACTCTTGGATTTGAAAAAGATAGCATTATGTCTGAAAATCGTACTTTGAAATCATCTCTAAGTAATAGTGAAGTGAAAATTTTCACTCTAGAGACTAACTATGATCTTCTATGTCAAGAAAAGACTGAATTGCTTGCAAAGATAAATGATATTAAAAAACAACCTATATTGTGCACCCATATAGATTATGACAATATAGTGAAAGAAAGAAATATGTTATCATTCAATCTAGACCAAGCAAAATTAGATATCAAGAAAAGAATGGATGAGATCGTTAAGTTGCAACAAGAAGTTAGTAAGTTAAGCAACAATGAAATCCTTGATAGAATATTAGAAAATTCCTATCATCAAATAGGGAGAAGAGGACTAGGTTATAAGCCTAAGGAGAAATCCTATCAACAACCTAGTTGGAGAAGGACACAAGCAAGTCAATCCATGAATGTACATAGAGGCAAATATAATTTTGTACCAAAGAACAACCTAGACCAAAATCATAGAAAGAGATATGAGGTTGATTCTATATGTTGCCACTATTGTTCACGTCTTGGACATTACTCCTTCTCATGCCCATACAGGAAAAAGAATGTTGAGATGGTATGGGTTCCAAAATCCCCAAATTGATTCGATTAGACTAAGTTGAGATATGACCAAAGTCTCAAATTTGCACATCTTTTTGTCTATCTCAACTTAACATATAGGGATAACAAATTTATAATAAATTTGATATCACTCTGATATCCATATGTTTTATCTCAAACTGATCTTCAAAATAATTGAATTAGATACAACCTTTATTGCATAGATTTCTGAAATAGTTTTCAGAAACGTGGTCGGTCGAGCAGTTGTCGACCGAGAAAATGTCGGTCGAGCAATTGTAGACCGAGCATATCACTGTTTCTTAGAGCTGATGTAAATTTTCTTTACTATATGAAAATTATTCTTGATTTAATCATACTCTTATTGCAAATTTATCTCTTAGAAATACTTGCAATGATTAAAATGTTTCAAATCGACTTTTGAAAATACTCATTGTACTAAGCATCACTTAATATGCTTCATCATATTTGATGCCCTTACTAAGTTCTCATAATTTGTACACTTTAATGAGCCTCATATTGATATTCGTAAGCTATCTGCAGAACTTACTCTTCACGTATGAATATTTTTTTTGGAAACCTGCATAATATGCCTCTTGGTTAAAATAAAATTTGACCAAGGGGCGCCATGGTCGTAATCAAGGGCGACCTAAAATAAACTTTGATAAAACAAAAATTGTTTATTTGGACATTATTTTATTGAACTTAATCTAAGCATATTTTTAAATCAAAACTTAAATCATTTGTAGTAATTAGAAGCCTTAAATATTATTACTCCCTTGGAATATACATATATATGCTCTACAAAAATGTTCTATGACTTGCATTAAAATACAGTCAAAAATTGAACTCAGTAAGTCTGTCGGTCGACGACTTCGTCGACCGAGAACCACTCGGTCAGCCCATCTCACTCGACCGAAAAATTCTAAACAGACTCAGTATCGGACGAACTGTCGGTCGACGAGTTCTCGACCGAGACAATGTCGGTCGACGAGTGCTCGACCGAGAAATAGCCGTTGGATACGACCGTTGCAACCCGACCGTTATGACCGTTTTCTTTACCGTTGGAGGACTAAGTGGCGCGTCTGCAACTCGACCGTTGCGGACGCTCGATCGACGAGTCGTCAACCGACCAGGTCGCTGGAATTCTATAAATAAGTGCAAAAACGAGCCTCTTACTCACTCTTGCATTTCCTTGCTTCCATAGTCAATCTCTAGTGCAATTTCGTGCAATCCTTCAGCATTCTTACCCTCAAATCTTCCTTGCTTCTTCTCCACACTCAAGAAACACAAATGGCTTCATCCTCAGCTGTCCGTGGAAAGAAGAAGGTCGCCGGAAGAAAAGGAAGAGAAGCTCGGGAAGCCACTCCGCCATTGACGATCATCAACGATATCGCCTTCGTCGACGGAGATGCTGGAGATCGATACTTTCGGCTTTCCTCTAAAGCTCCTCTTCCCCGACGCCCGGTCGAAGTGATGGACTTCATCAACATAGTCGACCTGGAGCATCTCTTTGGAGTACAAAAGTTGAAGGACTTCATCAATTCATCCTTTCCTTCCTATTCCATTAAGGTAGTCAACGAATTCTATGCCAATCTTATATCCCATACCGAAAATGAAACCACAATCTTCTACACCATGGTCAATGGGCATAGTTTTAAGTTTACCGAAGGGGATATTCTTGATATGTTAGAAATTGATATAGATGAATATCAAGATTTCCTTGACCTTACCACCGGCAATCCACTAAATTTATTATCCCATGATGACCATTCCACTAACCTTAGTGAAATAAAAAGAGTCATATTTCAAGCCAATACCACTTGTCATGAAGATAGGGGAACCTATTATGCAATAAACCTAAAACCGGCATGTAGGATAGTAAACCTCATTGTTTCCACCAACATACATCCACAAGCCAATAAATCCGAAGTTCCTATTTTCCGTATGTGTCTAATTTATGCTATCATAAAAGAAATTCCCATCAACTTCATTCGCATAATACTTAAAAATATGCTTTAGTTTTCTGGCAATCCACCATATGCCGATTTTGTATGCCAGATTACTCAACATTTTCTTAAGTTAAACATTGAAGATATGGGATACATATGGGAGCGTAGACCACCAAAGATAAGTAAGAACACCGTAGAGAAGATGGGGATTGACTTTGGTCATAAAAGGGCTAGAGTAGAAGGAGAATCATATCATCAAGATATACCACCACCCCCTCCTCCTACTAATCTTTCTATTGATCCCATCCGAAATACTCTCACTTATCTTGTTGGCTCCCAATATCATCTCAGTAACCAACTCAACTATACCCATCATGCCATGACATACCTAAATCAAAGAATGCAAAATCTTTCTCCGGCTGAAACTGATGAATATCCGCATTCTTTAAATCCTGGCATGCTCAACCCATTTAACCCTTCATACAACTATTATCAACCTCCACCTCCACCATCAATGGATCTTGCACATACTCAATTTTCCTCCATACAATTGCAAGATATAGCTGCTCACTTCCGATTTGACCGAGTTCCCACATTTCTGGAAGCATATGCATTGGCTATGACAGGAGATTTAGAGTGGCAAACTCTGGTCAAATATTATGGAGCCGAGCCATTCCTTGGGAAAGATCCGGACATGGATGTAATTCTTAAATCTTTCCTGTGAAGTGTTGGAGTTGTACTAGTTGTAATAAAAATGATTAGTCAAATTCTATATGATTGTAATCTTCTTCATGCTATTGAATGAAATTTGCCATTTTTTCATGCTATTGAATGAAATTTGCCATTTTTATTTGATTCACATGGTTATTTTTTTTGGCATATAAGACATCTTCAAAATATGGATCACAAGTTCATTATTGTAGAGCATAACAAATGAAGGGAATAATAATTAAAACAGGCAACTATTACAATTGTAATTGAATTTCCAAATGCAAAACAGTTCTCCAGAAACATTCTCGGTCGAGCAACTAGTCGACCGAGAACATTGTCGGTCGAGCAATTGTCGACCGACTGGGTTTCTGTTTTTTCCAGATTGACATAAATTGCATACATCTTTGTTAAATCTTGGACATTTTATATATTTGCTTAGTATTCAAACTTTCATTTGAGATATCTATCTAAGGGGGAGCAAAGCATAAGAAAAAGGGGGGAGATCATCAAAACTTTGACCATTTGATTGAAGAAGCTTACAAAAATATTGTAATCACCATGTGTAGCTGAAAATTTTCAAGAAATTTATGAATTTATTGAAAATGGTATCTTGTATTTACAGGTATTCTCTACCCAAAATAAGGCTTTTTGATGGAAACATTTTTATGTACTCTAAGCTTAGAGGATTCTCATTTAATCTAGGGCTTAACATCCTTTGATACATGAGAAATCAATATACATTCATCATTTGCTTACGGGAATCTCATATCATTTCAAGGCTTAACATCCTTTGCGAATGATTGAGAAACAAATTGTGGATAAATTAGATAAAAATCCATGTTCCTAATAGGATATCTAATTAAGGGGGAGCATTATCTTAAGGGCGAGAAGAAAAATAAAACATTCAACTTGGATATCTTTTTGAAATGACAAAGGGGGAGAAAGAATATAAAAATACAAATGAGTTTCATCACATCTTGGCCAGCACTCACTTGAAAAACATAAATGGCTACAAAAGGAGAATTTTCAGGTATGAAACTCACATGCTTTATATTTCCTTATTTCATATTTAGGAAATGTTTGTCATCTTCAAAAAGGGGGAGATTGTTGGATAAATTGGATATTATGATAAATCCCTTTGTTTCGATGATGACAAACATTTCATTCTTATTAATCTAACTAGCTACTTAAGTGTGCAGGACTAAGCAGGATGACAAAGTAGCAAGGGAAAATCCAAGAGCTTACTTAGTTATATTTTCATGCAATGTAATCAATGTTGTAAAACTTGTACAAATATATAATGTACAAGTACCTAGAATTGCATGTAAATCAAGCGTTAGATTTTCCCTAGCCAAACACCATAGTTAGACATGTCATCCCATTTAATTTGGATCACCTTTGCACACTCACACATACAATTAATGTTTAAATTGAAACCTTGAAACAGGATCATTCTCGGTCGACAAACTCCTCGACCGAGACACTCTCGGTCGACAAACTCCTCGACCGAGAAAGATCCAAAGTAGCCGTTAGACACAACAGACAAAGTAGTTGGCAGTTGCAAATGAACGTTAATCCAGAGAGCCTGTCGGTCGACAAAACTTCGACCGAGTAGGTGTCTCGGTCGACCATTCCTCGACCGAGATGGTCTCTGACAGGAAATGCAGAATAAATTAATTAGCCGTTGTTAAAGCAACAACTTTGTACCTAACGGCTAGTTAAGCACTTAGAAACCCCTAGAAGTTGTCTAGAATGTCCTCAAGCATATTTAGGCCATTCCTATAAATAGGACAAGCCATAGGACACTAGAACTTACTTGTTACACTTGAGAATACACTTGAGCATACTTGAGCAATCTTTTGCAAGCAATTTGAGCACTGTGATCATTGGCCTACATTCTTCTTAGCTCAATCTCGTGTCCTATAGGCTAGATTCTCCTACCCACAACAATTACAAGTTCACATACTTGGCTAGGAGATCTTACGCTTGATCTAGGCATATCAAGCCTCAGGCTTAAAGGATAAGTTGTAATTTCTCTATTTCTTTCTTGTTCCTATTTATTCTTTGTACTCTCCTTGCTACTCCTAGGGTTGGAGGCTGCGGATTGGAGAGGGTTGACTTCTCAGAGGAGAAGGGGACTTCAAGCTACTTCAAGAAGGCTATCGCACGGGAAGCTACTTCAGAAGGCTGGTGCAACGGGAGTTGGTGCATCTACTTCAAGGGAAGGCTGCTTCGAGTTGGGCGATTACTTCTAGGTGAAGGTTGCTTGAAGGGTTTAGGGAAAAGAGATTGTATTTTATGTAATTCCTTGAGAGGTAATAAAATAAATTTCTTTTCAAATCCCGGTTGGGTAAGCAACCGGGTAGTGGACTGACTACCTTAGTATTTGCTAAGGTAGGAACCACTCTAAACCCTTGTGTCTCCTTGTCCAATATTTTCTTTGTGGTTGCTTGAGTAATTAATTGTTAAAATTATCTATAAAACTCTATTCACCCCCCCTCTAGTAGTTTTCAAGTTGTAGCTAGACAACATTTCCACTGTCAAACGTCTTTTTGGAGGTGTTGGAATGAACCTTTTTTTCATTTCTCCTCAGGTTCTGGTCTCTCATAAACTAGATGATAGCCCCTATGTGTCTATCTTCTTATGTTTTAACAATATAGACTAAAACAAAAATTATCAAATGAACCATTTTATGTTGTGTTTGTTAATGGAAGTCGTTAGAAAAATCTTGGTGATGTCATCTTTGATGTTGCCACCAAGTTATCTCCTTACTCGAATAGGTCATTCCATATGGTGTTGCTGAGTTGACCACTGGTGGAACTGAGATGTCTCTGAGGTAGTTCTAACCTTCTAGTAATTGCTATAGAGCTAGATTATGGTGGCATTGACTCGCATCTCGGGGATACTGAGACTACTCTGTGATGTAGCCTTATTTTCCTTCATGTTGGTGGCACTTAAATGATGTTGGTCATATTGACTTTATTTAGTTTTTTCTTCATTTTTCTACAATAAAGCAAACAATGCATTACACATTAGTAAGTATAAAAATTTCAATCAAAATTCTTGAAAACAAGATAAAATGGGCACACAAGACCATTTTGTGATATTTAGGCAAAAGAAGTATGAATCATATGAATATTGAAGAATTATAATGAAAACATGACTAATTAATCCCACAATTTGGTAGTAAAATTATGTGTATCAAGGATGCACTTGCATTTGGGGTGGGTAAAAGGGGTGTTGAGGAACATCCAATTGTCTACCCACATTTTTTGGATTCACCATAGTTACAAAAGGAAGTGTTAACTCTTCATGATAATCAAGAGTTAGAGTCAATTGATGCAACTATTACATTAACCTATAGGTATTTTTCTATTGTCTAAAAACACCATCCTTTAGTTTGTGAATACTTCTCATTATTTCTAGGAAGTCATCATGAACGTTTGAATTGCATCTTTGACCTTAAGGTTGGTTTGGTACTCATGCACATCATGACCTTGTTGTTTCCATGAGAAATTGGGGTGATATTTCGACTGAAAAGTCTAGGATTAGGACTTTTGGTGTTACATTTTGGTTTCCAAGAAAGTTGAAGGTCTTTCACTTTTTATGCATGGCCTCTACAAATTGCACCAAATTTCTAGAAGTAACTCCCCCTTGATCCTTCAATATCCACTATATTATAAAAATCTTCATGAGTTGTGGGATAGAAACATTTGTGGCGGTTGCATCTACTTTTTAAGGACATATGTTATAGTTTCCATCATAATCATAAATGTAGAAGCATGGTGTCCTAAATTTTCATCTAGATTCTCCAATAGAAGCTAGTATCCTCTATAAGGTTTGAAAAATGCCCACAATATAGATCAATCATCATTTTATTTAGTTGATTATCGATGCATAAAATAATTGCATAATCTATGATAGGGTTACCTCATGGAACTATATGTAACTCGACTGGACAAAAGTATAACTAAACCAAACATATT
This sequence comes from Alisma plantago-aquatica, assembly GCA_963693085.1. NCBI lineage: Eukaryota > Viridiplantae > Streptophyta > Magnoliopsida > Alismatales > Alismataceae > Alisma > Alisma plantago-aquatica. The sequence goes on along the minus strand of OY856413.1, from coordinate 1,083,450,367 downwards.
TGAGTCAAAATTGTAGTACGATAATAATTCTTTAGGAATTCATTCTTCACCATTTCCCAAGTCATCACCTTAGGCTAAGAAGAGTACCTTTCTTTGTCCTTAATCTTTAAGAGATAAGGGGAACATAGTTAAACAAATATTTTCATATGTGGCTACTGGGCACAATAACTTCCATGAAAGAATCCACATGTGTGCAAGGAAATTTATTGTGAAGCATATAAAAAGTTGGAATCATTTGTGGTAAAGCTGATGGAATCGAGAAGGCTTGTGCATGTTGCTTCTCCTATCTAGTAGATATGGAAGAAGTGTAGTTCCCATACCGATGGGAATTGTAATTTCCTTAGAGATGTTGTGGAACCATAAACATGAAAATTTAAATTTTCTTCATGATGTTCAACATGTGTTAGGGGTATTCCATCTGGGTTTCCAAAGGGAGGTGGTCTTAAATTTGGGTTTTCGATGTCCACCTCTTCCTTTTGAAAGTTGTGATGGTTTATTCATCTTCTACGTCGTATGCTTTGATCTTCAAAGAAGGTATCTAAGGACAAAAAGCGGTGAAAAAACATGTATTATCCCCTACAAGTCACAACCAACCAAGATACTATACCGTAACCAAGAAAGAAAAATAAAGACAAAGAATAATGAATAGGAAATTGTGAGTAATACTAAACATAAAAAATAAATTCTAGCTATATCTAAAACATTTTTATCAGAAATGTGATAAGGATGCTTGATGCGCCAACAGACACAAAGGCTATCACAATTTGTAAAAACAAGTTAGGACTCTCTCAATATATGAATCCACAAGTACATGCATTCAGTATAAATTTAAAATAGGCAAGTCAATAGTTGAATCTACAGGGACAGAGGAGGAACTAGAGCTAATGTGTTTCTTTAGGTGCCATGTTCATAGATTAGGGTTTCAAAGGCCCAAAGTTTGTTTTATTTGATTAGACAATGACAATATGTAATTAAAGAGAATGAGATCACAACTAGATGTAACCTTAGCAATTAGAACTACTGAACTAGATAAGGAAACATTTAACAAAAATACAGAGTTGAGCACCGTCATCTAGGTCTACTAGGGTTTGGGAGCGGCGACCTAGGAGGCGACCTCCCACCTTCGTAGGAGGGGAGGCCACCCTCCCCTCTCCAAAGACATGGCGACGTTTGTAGAGGATGCAACAACATTGGAAGGGAAAAAGACTTGGGCCTAGGTTCTTGGAGGAGCAGATACATTCAAGAAGCATGATTTCCTGTTTCCAGAGAAGATTGAAGGAAATGATTTGTCACCATTGACAATAATACTTATGAGGCAATGGATAAATCATGGGAGAACACTGCCATCCTCTACATGGTGGGTAAGAGGTCATATTATTACCATTTCCTAGCTTGGATCAAGATAATATGGAAGCCAAATGGAGGATTTGATTTGTTTTAAAAACCAGATCAATTCATTCTACTTCATTTCAACTTAGCTAAAGACAAAGATAACATCATCAATGAAGGCCCTCGTTGGTTTGATGGAAAATTGGTGGTCGTCAAGGACTACAAAACTGGAAATGATCTACAAAAGGATCTATTTAGTATGATCCTAATATGGATTAACATACCTAGAATGAGGAGAAACTAGTCTCCACTTGTTGTAGGTATTGTTGAGAGTCGTGTGGGTAAACTCTTGAGAATTGAGTACAAATCAATTGGTCAAGAATCCCTGGGTGAAGAAAGATCTTTAGTCGAGATTGAGGCTAATGAAGAGCCACCGGAAGACATTTTGGGTGAATATGCCATGGCATGATGTTGTTCCAATTGCTATCAACTATGAACACAAACCTAAAAGGTGTATGGACTATAAGATTTTGGACACAATGAAACCGATTGCCCAATGAAGATCACTATTGAAAATACTTCCCAAAACAACAATTTATATAAAAGGAAGGAATGAAGAGTTGTGGTCAACAAGAAAAATAAGGTTAACTCGGCCTCAAGAAAATATCATGTTGTGCCTGTCAGTAACATGTTTGATACTCTAAACATAGAAGAACAAGTAGATGAAGAACCTGATGTTGATGTTGACTCTATGACTACAGACAATAACACTACTCACACACATGGTACTGAACCACGAGTTACCCCTGGCCCACAGTTTGCAACTACTGATATTAAAGAAGGTGAGTTCTGCAGCACCCCTAAAACAAATAATATATTAGGAAAAAATTATAGAGTGGACGGGCCACCTAAAACCCGATCCTCTAGCAAAGGTCATTAATGACCTTCCTCATGATGAATGTATGTGGTTCAAGGAAACCATGAAAAAAGAGGGAGGTGATAAGATCAATATGTGAATTGCAAGCTTCTATTACTATTCTAGTTGAGACAAAGATTATGAAACATATGAAGAATTTAACAGAAAAGCTTCTACCTAGAGGATGGAAATGGTTAACTAACCATGAATGTGACAACAATGGTCACATATGTGTTGGGTGGAATCGCAAAACCTGGAATGTTAGCTGTGATTCCATGGATGATCAGCAAATCACTATGACTTGTACTAATAAAGGTGGTCTTGTCATAGCACTAACAACTATTTATATGAGGAACATCTCTCAAATGTGTACTGGTTTATGGAATGCATTAGAGAGTATCAATCACTCAATCACTAACCCGTAGTTAGTGATAGGTGATTTCAACAACATAAGGAAGAGGGAAGAGAAGGTGGGAGGTAGGGAAGTTCCTACTCGTATTCACAGATCATTCAACACTGCTATTGACAACTCAAGTTTCACTGAGTTACCATCTATTGGAAATGAAATCTTCACATCGCATAATAACAAGGCACAACTTGCATGTATGCTTGATCGTGCATTAGTTAATGATGCATGGCTGAGTAGATTACCTGGATCAAAATTGAAGCTAAAAACTTGTGAGTTTTCTAACCGCTCAGCAATCTCAGTCAATCTCAATGAAATGGCAAAGAAAAAGAGACCTTTTCATTATCTAAACTTCTAGTTAGATTGGCCAGGATGTAGAGATATATTTAATAAATCCTAGGATAATTAATGCCAAGGTAATCATCATTTAGATTCACATAGAAACTTAAATGCGTAAAAGATGAGGTCAAGAGGCGGTCGAAGGAGTTTGTCAACCTAAAGAACCTCATCAGTAGGGAAAGAATGAAAGTGAATGACATTGGTACTGGTTGATGGAGGAACCCACTAGATGATGATCTTATCAAAGCTGAGAAAATTACCTTCGATAGATTAGAAGTCTTTTCAAAGGCTAAAGACACACATTATTGGGAGAGAAATAGATTATAATGGAAAGCTAATGGTGATAAAATCACCAAGATATACCATACTGTAGTCAAATGGCACAATGCCACTAATACAATAACCTAGTTGTTGGATGTTGTAGGTAACAACTTGAACAAGGATGAAAGCATCTCTTTAGAAACAATGATCTTCTTTGAAGGCCTCTACAACCAACCAATGTTTGACCATTCATTCCATGAATTTGATTGGATCACTCGAGTGACTATTGAAGAAAATGAAGCTCTATGATAGGTTCTTGATATGCAAGCAATCAAGGATTCAATTTGGAGTATTCAATCTCATTAAAGCCCTAGACCTGATGGATTCAATGGGTTCTTCTGTAGAGAGAATTAGGACTTAATAAAATTTGATCTCAATGATGCTATCCAATGGTTCTTCCAACGTGGGAAAATGGTTCAACAAGTGAACCATGTATTCCTTGCTCTCATTCCTAAAAAATAAATGATAGCATATGTTGCTAATTTTTGCCCCATTTCCTACTTCTCAATGTTATATACGATTATAACTAAAATCATTACTAGAAGGTTAGCCTCTATTCTTCCTAAGCTTATTTATATGCATCAAGGCGCCTTTGTTAATGGAAGATGCATTGAGGATTTTTCAATGCTTGCTACTGAATTCACCATTAACTTCAACTGTAAACACAACCCTCATCTAATTGTGTGAAACTAGACATCACTAAGGCCTTCAAATCAGTCAGTTGGTCTTACTCTGGAAGTCACTTGAAGGATTGGGTTTCTATGATCGATGGATATCTATGATCAAGCATTGTGTAGAAACTCCTTCATTCTCTCTTCCACTGAATGGAAGCTTTGTGGGTTCCTTAAAAGCTCAAATCGACTTCGATAGGGTGATCCACTATCACCCCTACTATTTGCCATTGCCATGGAAGGTCTCTGTTGAAGAATTGAAAAAGCACACAGTGTTGGATTAATGAAGTCATATCCTATCAAGCGTACAAAAGCACTGAGTCATTTACTATTCCTAGATGATGTTTTCATCTTTGTGGAAGGCATATGTAAAATTCTAAAGAACATGAAAACCCTTCTCTTGGAGTTGGGGAACATCTCTTTCCAAGTCTTGTAGGAAAAATATTAACTTAGATAATGCCATTGGCATACAAAGAAGTGAATGGACAACAAAATATCTCATATTTCCTTTGGTTGGGGGCAATCTGTGACGTAGGAACTTCCACAAATGTCTTGACAAGCTAAAGGACATGATTGGCAAATGTCCAGGCTCCAAGATATCAATGGCAGGTCGACTAGTTCTCATCAATCATTGTGTCATGGGATTGATTAACTATTGGCTCTGGAAAGGAGAAGTGTCTTATCTATCTCTATATCGAATGGAGATCATGATGAGTGACTTCATTTGGTGTAGTCCAACTCATCCATTGAGTTGGAGCTAGCTATCCTATCCAAGAAAAAAAGGTGGACTCAACTTAAAAAACCTATCTGAACTTGATGATTACCACACCTTGAAACGAATTAAGAATCTTCTATACAGAGACAACACATATAGCATGTGGATGCATCAAAGATATAGATTGAATCTTGATACTAACCAAGTAGGTGGATCCACTACATGGAAAAGAATGGTGAAGCTATGGCCTACATTTTGCAATGTTGATGATGACTCTATATGGGAGCAATGCAAATAGAAAAAGGAGGTTGACATCTCATTCAAGAATATTTGGCCCAAACTACACCAACCAAGATGGAGTATGACAACCTATAGAGCTCTAAAAAGCTACTTCACACCATGGATAAGGTCAAATCATAGAATCCAAACATTGACACAGTGTGTTGCCTTTGTAAGAATGTTGAAGAAAGCAGTTACATTTGTTTACCGAATGATCATGCTAGAAATACTTATCGAGTCAGACTCAACTGAAGCTTAATACCAGGAAATCAACCTCTCTATTCAACTGCTTGGCTGAAGACAACAAGAAAGGCAAGGATAACAGCATCATGGAGTCTTGGGCCATCACTGATTGTGTTCATTTCATCTGGCAAGAACGGAACAACATGTAACATGGAGCTCAAGAAATGGATTCAGTAGTCCTATTCAACAAAATTGAGAAGGACTTGAAATTCTTTATAATCTTAATAAGAATAAGTTAACTAGACTTTCCCACATTGTATGTAGGAATTGGGATCTATAACCCTACTCCAAGTAGATTAGATTGTTATTTCTATTGAACAACTTGTATAATGGATCTATAAGTTGGTTATAGCTTGTAAAACTTTACCCCTCTTAGTAGGGTCGGAAATATTCTTACCTAGAATTTGCACAAAAAAAGGGAGCAGTTAACAATAGTGTAAGCAATGAACTACATTAGACTATGAAAAACAAGCAAGAAAGTTAGCAAATTGGGACAAACTTGAGCAAACGAAATATACAACAAAGTAACCCTAATAATAATAATTCACCATTAAATATTCATATATCACTAAGTATGAGATCTATGTTTGCAAACACTAAGTAAGATGAGAAAAACAATTAACTAGATGAGTCAATGTTTTGGGTATATCAGAGAATCAACCAACCATAGGGGGATATTCAATCAACATAGTAAAAAGTAATTGTACCAAAACAAATAACAAAAGATATCATATTTTGGAACCCTATCCTACTAGAGGGTCAAGGGGGTCATTGAATGTATTTATGGGAACTATTCCATAAATCACACTCTATCCAACTTTATGAGGCTGAAATCATCAATTATAGGTTGATCTAATTCAAGATCAACACTGGTCTAGGTTTATAAATATGGTTCCATAGTGCATTTGGTGGCAATGGTTGGAGTAGGGTGTAGGAGAATGGTTTTAACCTCTATAAAGTGCATAAGGGAATGCATATATCCCACACCTATAGTTAGTAGCACATAGGGATAGATTATTAGAGAGGAAAACTATTTAAGAATCAATAGTGGTCGGAGATAGGACGCTTTACCTTTCAATTTGCTAAATGTCTCTTATCTCAATACCTTAGGTTATTGCATATTTCAAACACAAATGAAAGTAGTAGGGAGAGAGAACAATCACTAACATATCACTAAGAAACAATAATAATGTTTCCCAAGTATATTCCTACAACATGGTACCAATGTCGTATATTTTTCAAAGAAACAACCCACAATAGGGGCATAAAAACATGTAATTGGAGAAAGTACCAAATAAGGGGGAATAGAAGTTGAAGTATACATGTAGATGAAATTACCCTCCACCTTCTTCCTCTCTAGGTGTAGGGTGACAATCTCATATCTCCTCCAAAAGTTGGCATGATAATTTGGTGGAAGATTTCAAAGGTATAGAAAAATAAGGATTTTGGGTGGAAAAGAGAGTTACATGATGATGAGTGGTAGGTATGGCGTAGGTGGAAGATAGAAATTCTAGGATGAGCTAACCTTCCACCCAAATCTTCAACTGACACTTTGTTAGGGGCATAAGTTATCTAGGGTTAAGTTGGGGTTTTTTTGTGCATAACTATGTAAAATTGGTTTATGTTTTGGGGTAGAATGGTCATTGTACCCACAACCGCTTTACGAATGAAGGGTGGAATATTGTGGTAGTAATGAATGCTCATAGTGGAAGTTTTCTTTAAAATCATTGGATCTGGAGGTCAGGTTTCTATTCAGAATGGTCATTTTGGCTCAAAATATTTATGTTGATTTCTAGTTAGAACAATCTTTCTAACTCAGAAAAGGAATTCTTACTTTTGGTGGGAATGAACATTCTAAGCCAAAATGGATGTAGTGGACTTCTTAGTGGAAATGACATAAAGTTTTTCATCTTTTGGTGGTTTTAACCACTACTGCAGTTACAGGAATGATCATGGAGAATGTTGGGTAGAACAGTCATTCTATGATAGTAAGACCTTTGGTAAAATGGGAGGAAAAGATCACTAAAACTTGGGAGACTGGAGATTTTTCTACTTCCTTCTTAGGCATTTGGAAGCTTCTTGTAATGACCATTTGTTGTTGCCACAAATGTTCTGAGGGAGTTTTGGGGCACTTTAAATTTTTCTTTGATCTTCATGCAATCCATTGCTTCAATTTGGTCTAGGAGAAACACTGGATACCTTAAAGGTGACTATGGATGTCTTTCAGACTCCTCCATGCTTGGTGAGATCCTTTGATCTACCTTTCACACTCTCCTTTCATAAAATAAATCTCAAGCACTTATAAAGACATGTAAAAAGACTCCATAAGTGTATTTCACTTGAACCATGAATTATGGGAAATAGGCATGCAATCTAACTATCTTAACATGTTAAATAAGATAAAGGAAACCAAATCGTGTCCCAAACTAGGGATTCATCGATGATATTTATTGAGAAACTGTAACTAATATAAAGAATAATTAAACCAATCACCTACGACTAAATTGAATAATTTCACTTTTAGAGTGATACTAAAATCAGTTTGTATTAGGTTTGATTATACCAACACTAATGCACCATACCCCATTAGACTACTTAGTTTTTGTGCTTGGGTGAGAGTAATATGAGGATTGATGAACCCCTAAAAAATGGGAATCCATTTTGGTTAAGTGACTTTTAACGAAATATATGGTATTAGAATAAAAATCTTAACTGGGAAAATATCAAATTAAATTGACCAAGCATAAAAAATCAACTATTCTACTCTTCTATATGACAAGGTTCAATTCTATCAATAAAATTCTTGCAATTGGTTGGGATATTTAACAATTGGTCAAACTCTCAAATTAGATTACCAACAAGTTTGTCATCTATGTAATTAACCTACTTCTTCCACGAATGTAACTAAAATGGATTTGTTCCTGATATCTATCTTGAGTATCTACTGATAAAGATGTGCCTGGAAATCTATAACATTGGCCCTCCAAGTACAATCACAAGTGCCACCAGCAGGCCAACACTACAAAAAAGTATGATTTAACTACAATAACTACAATTATTGTAAATACATATATTGTATTCATAGTTAAGCCTTGTATTATTTACAAAATGTTAATGTGTAATTAAAGAAAATGTTGTTGATTATAATATTTATAAATTTCCTACAAATACTTATCCATCACAAAATGAGTATTCCTCACACATCTCTCCCTCCTCTGAAATAACCAATACATCCAAAAATTTCAATTATATCAAACCAAAACCAAATTTACTTCCCTTTGCAACACTTTAGCTCCTATTCACTCAGTCCCTCTTCCTCTATGATACCCATTCATCCCATCCCATGTTTCACCCTCTATGCATTGTCCCCAATCATAGCATAGAATTCCTCTCCCTTTTTCTCCCTCTCTATATACCCAATAACTAAAATCCTACCACAAATATTCTTCCAAGTTATGCTCTTCTCCTCTCAATGCATACACTTGCCTAAAAGCCTTAGGGCTTCTTTGTCTGCTCATTACTTGGTAGTTTTGCTCATGTAGATGTAGGGGACGCCTCCATCCTCTCATCTTCCCAGTAGTGGTTATACCCAACTACTTGAGGGGGCATTGTCAACTGCTTTTTTTTCTTCAAGGGATCCACGTAAGAATTGCAGACACATGCCTTGAAGTGGATGCTCACGAACTTCATCTATTGGAAATTTCATATTTTGGAGGTATCTCTTCTCCCATTAGAATTGGTTGCTAATTGTTTGTGATCTCCTTCACAATAATCATCTTTTCCCAGTCTCTCATCATCTTCAAATTTTTTATCTACATGTAACTACTCATCATTTTAACCACCTGATTCATAAATAGAGCCTAAATACATCTATCTAGTAATTTTTTTAATTATCAATGCATATCTTCACATGATATTATATGCACACATATCTACAAGATGCAACCAACTAATGTTCTTGTTCAAATATAACCGATTATTTTATTAGATCAACACTAATCATGAGGACACATATTGTTAAATACATTTTAAGTTGGTGTTGGTCCTTTGGTAATATTATTGAGGTCAAACATCAATCCATTACACACTAGAAAACCCATGTAACCATACCACATATTACTTCATAAATTGATATGAATTACTTTGCACATACCCCTTAGCATTGACAACACGATAATTTCTTCACTTTTGTTGAATCATAATTTAGATCTACCAAATTTGGATTTCCATGTCCAGGCATCCATTATACTATGATGGATGATGTATGTTCTCATGTGTTTCATCCTATAGTCTTGTTCTAATTACATATACAAAATATATTAATATACTTTTCTATATAATTAATTGTTACCAATGATTTAAATCTATGAAATAGTTAATCAAGTAGTTCATGTGATTGACCTGTGGTCAGTGCCACTCAACTCTTTATGTGTCTATCTAGAGCTCTATCTATTTTGTAATCACTTTGTTAGTCTACCATGTTAGTGAATATTGTAAGTCATAATACTCACTTGTAGATTCTTTCACCGGTTTAAGATTTAACATATATCTATCTAAGTATGGTGCATGGATTTCAATGACGTCTTGAACTTATTTTGAGTGGTAGATAGAAAATATGAGGGTTTTGGTTCCAGTCCCAATCTGATCTCATCACTAGAACAACCATTGTATCCTTTTATGTTGTGTATCTTTGATAATTTAGAATATGTATAAGCTCATTTAGTTTTTAGTTTTATGAATCTAAAAAAAATCTCAATGTTTCTTAATTTTGTCAAGTATTTTTTCAAACAAAATTTTGACCATACTCAATTGGGCTTGAACATGAAATAACCCCTACTATAATATATAATAAAAGAGATCCCTAACACCTTTAACTTTTAGATCACACAACCAATGTTTGTGGTGACCAAAACAAGTGTTCAATCGACGTGCCTTGCTAATCCTGAGTTATATATTATGATACTTGTTGTGCTACTAAAATTTTGTTGTGGGAACATTGACCGTGAACACGATTTGATTTTCCATTAGTTTTTGGAACCTTAAATTTGATCTTATATTTGTTATGTATATTCTTGTACATATTTCTTTTCTTGATGGGTGTAGAATAGAGGTGGTCAGAGATCTTTCTTTACTTCAATCTTTTATGTTCACTGACATCATCAAAAGAGAAGTTTTTTAAATGTCGTTGTTCACTAACCTCACTAGAAGAGTTTTTTTTTGTTGGATATGGTCTTCCACCTGTTACTTCCCATCTAATTAAAGAATATATAAAAGTCTTAATGATTTATGTTTTAGTTTCTTATGATGAGTATTTATTTATAGATATTAACTTAGCTATGGGTTTTATTTGGATAATTTGAATATTTTGACTCAAAGTTTCACACATTCTTTGTCTAAAAGAGAATCAATAGTAACTTGTCATGAGAAGAAGTAGACAAAATCGGTGATTTTGAGATGGCGACGCTAGGGTTCGGAAGCATGAGTCGGGGGGAGAGGGGCGATCGGGGAGATCGAGGAACCCAGGGAGAAAAAAGCGATGGAAGGGAACTGGATCCAAAGGATGGACATCATGACACATCAGATAGCATCACGAAAGTCGGCGAGGACTTTATCCCGATGGATGAAATCCTCCGCAGAGAGGACTCTCGACGGGGTAAAGCAGCCCACTGTATCCCGGAGATAGGGCTGAACTTCACGGTGATAGGAATCAGAGGAACAACACCCCCGAGCAACACTTATCTAAACTCTGACATAGATTTTCGGGGAGCAAAGAAGGAGCAACACGGCGGAGAGAAGAATCAAGAATCGGTTGCCAGTACCGTAGACAGAAAAGTATCATTTGCAGACGTAGTGAACTTGAAGAAAAATCCAGGCTGCGGAAACCCAACAGACCGGGAGGATTTCTTCCTGGAAAACCTATTCGAACAAAACCTACCTCTAGGGGTTGTCTCTCTGACTGACGATGATGGGGTTCCAAGCATTACAGTCGATCCAGATGCCGAAGAAGATCTGGCCCGCTCATGAAGGTATGCAGTTTTCATGTGAATGCTCGGAACTGAGGTTGGATACATGACCCTAAAGGATAAACTGAAGCTTCTATGGTGAATTAAAGGAAGGTTTAACATGTTTGAACTGGAACATGGGCACTTCGTAATGCAGTTGTCATGCAAGCACAACTACGAAACAACACTCACGGGTGGCCCTTGGAAGCTGTTTGGGTGCAACATTATCGTCTGGGCTTGGTACCCCTTATTCCAGCCAACTCAAGAATTCCCGGACTACATAGTAACATGGGTACGAGTAGTGAACCTCCCGCTACACTTGTATGTAGCAACCATGTTTGAATATATTAGCATGGCATTGGGGAGCCTAGTTAAAGTAGACAGTTACACAGAGAACAGATCGAGGAGCCGCTTTGCCAGACTGGCGATAGAAATAAACACAAACAAGGAGCTGGTGAGTTCCATCCTTATAAATGGAAAAAACTATGAAGTAGTGTATGTAGGGTTCCCATGGGCGTGCGCCAAGTGCGGAATGGAGGGACACATCTCAAAGAACTGTAAATAGCAAGGCACTGAAGGGGAGGAACAAGAAATACAAAATGAACCAGTTAGATCAACAAGCGGAGGAGGTACTGCCATAAATAATGCAGGAGGTTGGCAAACGCAGAGGACCAAAGGGGGAAGACGGAGGCACCATCGAATACAGGAAGCTGCTATGGAAGTTCATGCAAATAGATTTGAAGGATTACAGGAGGAAGAAGGGGATGGCCTGCAAAGAACTGAAGAAGAGGAGGTCCAATAAACAAATCAACAGCAACACCATCACAGAACAACGAAGATTTGGAGAAAAAAGAAGACTGTAGCTGAGAATAAAGGCGACTGGACTGCAACTGGTAAAACAAGCAAAGTGGTGTTAGGGGATATCACCAACAAAGTGGTTAATATGTTGATGAAGGAGAACACTACGTAGACATGAAACAAAATTGATGGTAAGCACAAAGCAGTCAACCCAGCAGTAGATGAGGTTATAAATGTCGAGGATATGGAAGATGCACTAGATGCTACCACTGCCACAGAAGAAAAGGAGGAAGACAAGAAAACTAAGCAAGCCAAAAGCTCCATGACGACTCGGCTTAGAAAACCCAAGACTGGAAGAGGAGTCACAGAAAAAACAAAGGTGTTGCAACCAAGGAAAGCTGGAGCGGCCAGCAACTTCTCGACTAAAAGGAGGGGCAAACCACTGGATACAGGGACAGGAAAGCGAAGAAGCAACCGCTTGGCTAGAGCTATAGCTAAAATTGCAGAAAATGGGCAGATAAGTACTGGTGAGAAAGACCAGGGTCAGGAATTGATACATAACGAGAAGAATGATGGGGGCAAGGCTGACGAGATGGGATCCTGTTAAGTTAATCCATCTGTATCTACATCCAAGAAGAATCCAAACACACAACAAAACTAAAACCAATATGAATATTATGTGCTGGAATGTAAGAGGCATTGGCAACAAAGACAGGTGTTCCGTCCTGATGGATTTCATGAGAGAACACAAACCTGATGTAGTAGATGTTCTTGAACAGCATATCAGTGAAAATAAATCTTTAAAAATGATCAAGCGTCTGGGCTTCAATTTCTCTTATCGTGTGGAGGCCAGGGGGTTTGATGGAGGAGTCTGGGTTTGTTGGAAATATGAACAACTAAAAGTTCAAATCCTTTGTTGCCACAGGCATTTAATCACTTGCAGGTTTAACGACTGTATGGTTGTCTCGTTTATATACACTAGCCCTCACCTTGCCATTCATCAGCACCTATGGAAACACATCATAAACATGAGCATGAATATCAGAGAACATTGGGTTATCCTTGGTGATTTCAATACAACCCTCTCACCTGCTGAGAAAGTCCCAAGCAACTGGTATAATTACAGAGAAGCCAGAACCTTCAAAGAAACGTTGATGGAAGCCGGATTATCCGATCTTGGTTTTTCAGGAGTAAAGTTCACATAAAAACACGGAATGTTAAAAGAAATATTGGATAGGGCGATTGCCAACCTTGAATTTATGAATTCGTTTCCGAATGTCAATTTGATACACTTAGCCAGGATATCCTCCAATCATTTCCCCCTTCTGCTTCGAAAGAAGAAGGACGAGAGACGCCCCCACCGTTTCCTGACTAAAGTTAGTTGGAACATGGAGGATGATTTCAAAAACATGTTGGAATCTACATGGGAAGGTACAACAGATTTCTATACCTCCCTCAGTTTGGCAAGACAACAAATCATTAATTGGGAGAGGGATAGAAATAAAAAGAAATCAAGAAAAAGAAACCGTCTGTTCCACAACATCAATACCCTTCAAAGGATGTTGGCTGCTCGGTATGACCCCATTACTGATTTTTTATGCACTAATATGCAAGCTGAGTTGTAGGCATTTATTAACGAGGAAGAAGAGGACTGGAAGCAAAAATCACATGTCAATTGCCTCCGCAACGGAGACAACAATACACGCTTCTACCAAGCTTGGGTGAAACAACGGAAGCGAGCCAACACCATGCTGGCGCTTAAAGACCAACAGGGTAACTGGATCACCGATGAAGGGGATATCATGCAAACGGTAACTACCCACTTTGAAAAGGCATTGTCCGCACCGCATGCAAGTCGCCTATCCAGGAGCTATAGATCCGAAGAACGCATTCTAGGAGTTTTCAAACAACCAAGTGGGGAGGAGGCCACTAGTCTAGCTGCTAGACCAATGAACTATGAAGTATAGCAGGTTCTAAACAAAATGCAGGTTTACAAAGCTGTTGGGCCTGACAGTGTTAATGAAGAATTCTTGCAAAGCAACTGGAGCATTGTAGGTCACTCAGTCACCAAGTCTATTCAGGACATGCTAGAAGGAAAGACTCTTCCAGATGAGGTCTGCAATGCAACAATTATCTTAATTCCCAAATGTCCTAACCCAGAGAAGTGTGAACAACTGCATCCTATCTCCTTGAACAATATCATGCTGAAACTAGCCTCTAAAATCGTGGTGGAAAGACTCAAGAAGTATATCCCTAGCTGGGTATCGGAGGAGCAGAGCAGTTTTGTCCCAGGGCAGCGGATCATAGACAATATTGCTCTGGTCTAGGAGATTATACATGGAATGAAGAATCCAAAGGGAGCTAAGAATATGGCATTTAAGATTGACCTAACGAAGGCGTATGATCAAATGTCCTGGCGGTTTATTCAAGATACCTTAGATCATGTGGGACTCCCATCTTCCATTAAAACATATATCATTAACTCAATCTCAGGAGGAGATACTTTGCTGATATGGAATGGAAAGACCTCTCGCCCTTTCAAAACAAGCTGAGGGTTGCGACAGGGAGACCCACTCTCCCCGTACATTTTTGTGTTATGCATTGAACGGCTAAGCCAAATGATCCAGGAGCAAACTTGTAGCAAGAAATGGAGGCCAATCAAGCTGGGAAATTTGAGCATTTTAGTAGCTCATGTGTGCTTTGCAGATGATCTCATCCTTTTTGCTCAGGCTAGCAAGGAACAAATGATGTGCATCTTACAATGTTTCAAAATGTTTGAGCAGGCGTCAGGACAATCCATCTCAGCATCAAAATCTCGCATATTCTTTTCTGCAAGTGTCCCCACATCGATTCGAAGACAAATTCGACGCAATTATCAATTTCAAATTACAAATGACCTTGGGTGATACCTTGGAGTGTCCACCATTCATTCCAAAGTGACAAAGCATACCTATGTAGACATTGTCGAGAAGGTGGAGGGTAAAGTAAGTGTTTGGGTAGCACGCAGCTTGTCTTTCTCCGGAAGGATATGCCTTGCTAAATCCACACTTATGGCAGTTCCCACTTATGCTATGCAGACAGAAATTCTACCCCTAACTCTCTGCGACCGCCTGGACAGTATCATATGCAGATTCATTTGGGGAGGCAGCAGAACCAGGTCCATCTCCCTGGTTTTGTGGGAGAAGGTTACTAGTTGAAAGAGCAAAGGAGGTCTGGGAATCAAAACGATGTGGGACTAGAATCAAGTGCTTTTATCTAAACATTCTTTATATCTGGAAGGGAGACCATCTGGTGCAAAGTGATGCGGCAATGCCTCAACAAACGCAGTTAGGGGGGAGAAGGATCTCTGTCGCGGCTGGGAAAAGCTTTCTTAGCAGCACGCCAATTCATGAAGGACAATACCAGGTTGATCCCACTGAGTGGAAACTCAATAAATGTATGGGATGATATATGGGTAAGAGAGCACCTGAGGCTTAGATAGGTAGTTAAACGACCCATTCCAGAAGGTATAGCACACATGAAAGTCAATTCCCTAGTAATTGACAAAGGGTGATGGGATATATCTTTCCCACATGAATGGTTCGAAAGTGAAACGGTACATCAAATTCTCCAAATCCATGTCCCCTTGGCAGATGAACTGGAGGATCAAAGCTTATGGATTCACACTGGCAATGGTTCCTTCACCACAAGCTCAGCTTACGAGTTGATTAGAAGGCAAAAAGAAGTAGTGACTCCAGGGATACACCGTGGAAGCTATAGATGGCAGGAAGAATAAAGACCTTTGCTTGGATTGCTCGAAACGATTCCCTCCTTACAAACATGAGAAGGAAATATAGGCACATGACTGAGGTTGGCACATGCCCTAGATGTGAGGAAGAAGATGAGTCTCTAATCCACACTTTGCAGGATTGTGGCACATCCAAGTCCGTGTGGCAGGAACACATCTGTTCAACCAAACAACATTTATTCTTTGAAGCAAGGAACATAGAGACTTGGAACAGATACACTGTCAAAGTAGTTGGCCTTCAAGAAGAACACTTCTGGGTGATCTGCCACGGGCTTTGGCAAGCACGGAATAGTGCCATTATGGAAGACAACCAATTAATTAAAGAACACATGCGGGCAAGTATACGGCGGGACATCCGATTACACGAGATAGCTTGGGCGACCACCCCACCCGAACCAACACACACCATAGGTGAAGTATGGACACCGCCATCTCATGAAACCATTAAGGTTAATGTAGATGCAGCAGTTACAAAATGGGGGGCTTTTGCAGTTGCTATAGCCAGGAATCACAAAGGAGAATGGGTTGGGGCATGGGGCATGCCAGTAGCTACCTCAAACACTACTGAAGCTGAGCTCACAGGGATTCTTTTAGCTCTGGAACAAGCCGAGTTGAATAACTGGCATGTAGTTATGTTAGAATCTGACTGTAAAGTGGCAGTGAGGATGATTGAGGAAGAAGATGAAACCTGGCCCAGGTTTGCTCTCCGGCTTACGAAGATCAGGAAGAAAATTCAAACAAATATTGTAGTCCGATTCAAGAGAAGAACAAGTAACGTGTTAGGAGACAGCCTAGCAAAGTTACATTTAAAGAACAAGGACCATTGTCTTTTCTACCAGTGGCCATCCAAGGAGGTCTTACATCTGTATGGCCAAGATTTAGATAGGGCCATTAATAATGTTGATGTAATCAGTATTTGAATAAGAAGTTAGCTGTATTCCAATATATATATATATATATATATATATATATATATATATATATATATATATATATATGGAGAGAGAGAGAGAGAGGAAACCCGATAGATATCATGAGATTTTATAGTTGCTTCCTTAAGAAATGCTTGCTCCTATTGGTTTGTTTCATCTATTCTTGATTCTTTGCCTTGATCTCTAAAAAGATGATATCGACCTCAATATCATGAAATTCTTGAATTGTTTCCCCATCAAAATCTTGGGCCTCTTATTTTTTCATGTGTACATCTTAATTCCACTATCCTGATCTCAACTGAGAAGACATCATCATCATAATCATCATCGCATCAATAACAAAAAAACATCAATATCATCAAATATCTTTGTTGTTCAACATTATTGTCCCCCTTGTTGCCATGGTTGTCCATCCAAGTTGTAGTATTTTGATGTGCAACATATTCTTTCCTAAAATTACAAAATTGATTGATATGTTTATATATTACAAAAAAGAATAATGTTGGAGAATTTCCAACTTCTCTTGCTTTAAATGTGGTTAATTTCCCTTCTTTACTAGTGCATGGATCTTCTCAATCTAGTACACTATGTCCTATTATGGATTGTTGTAATGATTCTGGCCCTATGCCTCTTATATTACTTTGAAATGCATCCCAACAAGCATAATTTTTGAATAAGATGAACAGTCTAAATCTAGTTCCCAGAGCAAATTCTTCTCTTTCCCATGGATGGTGCAATTGTAGTTATGAAAAAATAATGCTTAAATAGAAAATCATGTTAATAATTATTGTGTAGGTTACTGATCGTGTGATCCCACATAGAGAACTGTCTGATACTCATGTTAATATTGACCATATATGGGTACTATCTATACATATTTTCTCGTGTGATTTACAAAGAAAAATAGCAAAATCTTGTGAATCCAATGGATAACCTTATTTTGAAACATTACTACAAGAAATAGAAGACCAGTAATCCCAGTGTTGTCTAAGATCTTCTTGAAGTCCTCCATTTTAGACATCCTCAACTATATAGATTGTTGAGCTTATCATTCTTTTTGAAAACTATACAATTCATATCGTATATAATCAGTTTTCATATAAAGTATTTGTGTCTGAATGATTTGACATGTTCTATAGAATGAGTTGATATATGTGTATATCATGTTATATGTAATGGAATAAATACTCTAAGGTCATTCTATCTTGAGTTGAGAATAAACATTCATTACAACATAGAAAACATTTGGAAGTATAATTGGTCTTTACCTCTCAAACATTGCATAATAAAGTCAGCTAGTTCTACCATATAATAAGTTGTAATAAATTTTCTTAATTATGATGCCAAACACCACCAAACGTAATTTTTGATCTAAGGTTTGTCTCTTCATAATGATGGTACTAACATTTTGGGTAACTCAAGATAAATTATAAATATGAACTATTATCTAAATTGCAATATTTTAGGTTCCTTGAAACTGAGATGACAAGCTCTTACTCTCTTTATCTACTATGCATAATTTTCATTAAGAATATTTTTCATTACAACAATGTAGTATGTTTTCAAATTTTTCTTCGTTTCTCTACTTCAACTATTTATTTGGCATGCAAACTCAAGTTCTAATGAAATATCTACATAATGAGATACTAGTAGGCTCACTTGTTTATGATTGACATCTTTTTATGATTCTTATCCCTTTTGGTAATGCCTTGGTTTGTATTTGTCTATTCATCATGTTGGGTATCATCATTCTCCATTGTGATGAGATGTAGTTTAAAAAGTGTTCTTGTGGTGTGTTTTTGCATCCTTTGATCAATTAGCAAGTACCATAGAAGTGTTTGTTTTCTTGTTTTAAATCAAGATCTTGGTGTTGGCACTTTGGATTCCATGAGATTCCACATGTCGATCAATATATATATATATATATATATATATATATATATATATATATATATCTTCTTGTTGAATAGATTGGGATTTTTTTTCTTCTATTCATGTCTTATTATGTGGGTTAAGGTATATCTCTCGAAAGAGTATAGCCATTTTATTCAAAGGTCAGATTACTGTATGGTTTCCTTCCATGTTTGGAATTGTTGTAAACTAATTGTATCAAGCATTTGATTTTTTTATTGGAAAATTCCAAAGTTTTCTTTTTCTTAAGAATTGAGGATTGCAACTTCATTATCAAATTTATTTTTTTAAAGAAATTCAGATCAAATTTCTGACAACCTAGTAAAAAAGGGTCCTCTTCTAGAAGAATTTAGTTTTGGATAAAGGAATGAAGATCAAATTTTTGACCACCTAGTGAAGGAGGGTCCTCTTTCCAGTAATTGCACTATTCATTAAAAATGGTATGTTGACATCTTTTATCTTTGAAGACTTAGCTAGGGATTTTTTTTCCTATTATTTGAACTCTAAGACAAAGTCAGCTGCTGGTTTTTGATATAACTCCCAGAGATCATAATATTTTGTTTATTCCTATTCTAGAATTTAATTTCATGAGTACAATGAACTAAATCTACAAAAAAAGTGGTGAAGTTACAATGTTACAGTAGGGAATAAACTCTTTTTTTTCTTCTATAATAGAGATCTTATCTAAGACTAAGCAAGAGATCCATTTATTAACATCCTAATCCAGTCATGTTTCCACCACACACCAAAGCGCTCCCAAGATTATTTTTCTTGAAGATGTGGTAGAAAGGATCACAATTCATCATTATCTGCATTTTTTTTCATTGTCTTTTTCATCATCACTTTCTATGTGATATGCATCCTCCTTTTCTTCATCTGAATCACCTTCACTCTCGGTGAAGTCCTCCTCTTCTTTCTTTTTCTTTGCTTAAAAAAAAAACCTTCTCAACATTTTCCACTTTGCCCGCATGTCTCCTTGGCAAACTTCATAGAATATTTAGTATCACGAGTGATCAAGATACTGTAAAAATGCTTCCTAACTTGACCTGCCATGTTCCAAAAGGCCACATATTTGGAGGAAGTAGATCCCAGACAGAGTATAGGCTACTGATATGTTTTTTTTGGTTGTCAATAAGAACATTGTTGGTAGAATCTGATCAAATGATGAATGTATAATAATGGACTACCTAATCTATTTTGCCCTCCTTCTTTATAATTGGTTCTTTCCATCAAGGCTAAGGATGTGATTTACTTTCCTTATGCTCTCCAACATATATCTTTTCCAAGCATGATGTTGTATGGTCTATCACCATAAAACTTCTTTTCATCAACATCGTGACTTAGTATCTTAATGTAAAAACCACCACACTCATTTTTTATTCATTCTTCATAGAAAATTGAAAACCAATTTATTATTCTTCTTTGGAAACTCAGGAAACTGAGAAGATATGGCAACAAATTTATAGTCCTTGGTAGTCTAAATACCTTTGTCATATGGATCACCACTCCATATTTTTAAAATGTGATTCAATTCTCTAGCCATGTTTTCATCCTTCTTCTAATCACATGGTGATGTATAGTATTATGCTCATGAGAGTGATGAGTATCTTGAATCATTGATGTTGGCAAAACATCAAACAATCATACAACATGGTCAATAACATGTTGAATATTGTGGTTATCCATAATTATTGGAAAAATATGGACAAAAATTTTCTTGCTTAATGTTAATGTGGGTTATTCTTGTTCAGATTGACTGCTAAATTAAAGGTTTATCAAGGTTATGGGGTTAGGATATCACGATTGTGGTATGCCAACCTATGTTTATAGGAGTCACAAAAAGACCGTTAAGACAAGGCTACTAGGTTAGTTAGTTATTATATGTCTATAATATGTAGACTACTGGAGATAATTATGTCCATAATTGTAGAAGCAAGAGAATCAGAAGAGTGTCTCTTAAATCATGAGAAATCCATGTACCATAAAAAGAGAGGTTAACAAATATTAAGTTCAGTTCAAGTTTCAGTGGAAAGTTGCTCTCATGAGAAGACAGATCTATGTAATTTTTCATATTGTTGTATATATATTGCAAGGCTTGTCGTGCGCTTGACATGGGCATACTTGATAAATGCATATTTATCCTTTTTATTTATATCTTTTAGATATTTTTTTTTGATTATTTTGTTATTTATTTTTTTATTTTTATAATTAACTTTGTTAGTTTAATATTTTCTATTTATTTATAGTTTTAAGTATATATGTTTTTTTTATAGGAAAATGGCCCAATCACTCTATGTTTAATTTTCCTTGAGAGATGTTTTTCACAATTCCCACAGTGCTTGATTTCAATAAATATCTTACATGAAAATTGACATAACTCTCACATCCCTAGGAGGAATTTAATATATAGGTACTCGTTTGATAGAAAATTTAACTTCCTAATAGAAAATCCTATATTCTGGACTATTTTTTAGCCATTAATGGGAGAGAAATGCTTGATATTTCTGCTGGCAGAATTCTATCTTGAAGAAGTCATATGGCTAAATACTAAAGAGAAGAACTCATTAAACCCCTCAATTTTGTGGGTAAGCAATCAATAATCTAAAAATTCTCTCCTATGACTAGGAGTTGGTGTATTTCATATTTTTTGCAGTTGAAGAATTCAAATAAAGGCCAGTCAAATGTTGAAAATCATCAATGCGATCAAAAATTGAATGTTACTTTTGGATGAAACAACAAATTATTCCAATCAAAGCGGCCGCCACCACAACAAAGACATATCTCAAGGATTTTTATCCTCCTCATCTCCCTATAAAAGGAGGGGTGACTCCATAGGAAATATCATTGAGTCTTAGTTGTAATAGAGTCATAGTTTCTAGTCTCAATTTTTGTACTGGAATTTTTAGTGAAACTTTGTCAATTTTAATTCTAGTGTAATCATTTCAAGAAATAAAAATTAGTTCTTTCCTTTACATATGGATTTATTTTACTCTTGTTCTTCTTCTCATTCTTTCCCTAGAGCAAGGGATAAAGAAAGCAAGCTGTTTAATTATCATCACCTTGATCTCTTATGAGATTCGGGATTTGTGGTCTATGACTTCCTATTTTTTTCTCCTTGTTTCTCCCTTCTTCTCTGTGACTAGTGAGTAGTTCTCTTATCGAGGGAAGGGGAGTAGCCCTTTTTCCATCTGTTAATTGAATTAAAATTTACACGACTATTTTAGACATGATTTTTGGTTTAGAAATCACCAATTTGAACGAAGTCATTAAACATTTTAATCGCTTGTTAATCCCGACGGATGCGACCATAGAACTTAGGATTCAGAACTCCTAAATTGATTTCATAAGGATTTATATGCGATGTGAAAAAATCTTCATTAGGATGTAGAATAAGGATACTTGAATTAATACCAACACTAATGGATTCATGTAGAGTTCATCTCTTACATTTTGATTGCAAATAAATCACATACATGCTTCCATGTTATTGTCGTGTATCGCTTGATTCTATTTTTACAAGGGCTAAGGAAGTGAAGCCACTAACTCTCGATGCCTTCTTTCCTAATTTCAAACTGCTTCTTCAACATTTATTTTCAATTCACTCTTTTAATATCAACACTCTAATTTTATTTAATTAATCTTGTGAGCTAACATTTTCTCCCTTTACTTTCTTGTATTAGAATAATATTTTTCTTCTTTTGCATTAGTCTAATCTTTTACTTTCTTGCACTTTTAATTTCTCATTCTAGTTTAAGTAACCAACCCCCAAATCGGAATTTATTTCCTGCTCCTTATTCAAAAATACAAAAAAAAATATAATTTCTAATATCAATCTAGTTTAAAAGAGAATAGTCTTAAAAATGTTGTCATGTGGGATCGACCCTTCTATACTAGCCTTAACTGGAAATTAAAAAAGGATTAAACTCTATGATAATTATTCTAGTGAATTGATGTTCACTTCGATGTGAAATTTTTTTTGGCACCGTTGTTAGGGATAACAAATCGTTTTCTCAAACCCTAAAATTTTTTTTGAATAACTTTTGTTTATATTTTTTATGCCTTCCAAGTAAAATTTTGGAAGTGATACTCCTCCTTCTGCTGAGTTTCCATTCCAACAGTACATTTTTTCTACACTTGATATTAATTATCATATTAACTATGCATGCGACGCAAACCCAATGTCGATTCCGCACCGTCAATGTTTGATCCAGAATCGGAGAAGCCAAGGATGATTTCAATCGATGATGATGACAATGATTAAATCATCTTCAATCAAGTAGAATGAACTCCACTACCTGAAGCCCCACCAATCACTTTCATCATGGATGTTAATCTAGTTGTTGTTAATGACCAATATGTTGTTGTTGAATCCTTTCTATATAATGAACCACCAACCTTGGAAGAAGTCCAATGTGAAGTAGTAGAGATTCTACACAACCTTGATCATAACATGGATAGTTTTCTAAAGACATTAAGGTTGCCGCAAATGAAGAACTTTATTTAGCTTGGGCAACAATTGTATGGGGCCCCGACTATCCATATAAGTCAGAAAATGAATTGATGGATGCCTATATGGATCAATTCAGGAATCAAGAATCTTTTAAAAAAAAATTTAAAGACTGGTGGGCTCAAAGAATGCCCAACAACCCAAAGCTCCACCACCCTTCTCGGTTGCAGGACAATATTTAGATGTTTACGATAATCATCCCATGTTAGATGAGCCTATTGTGGCCAATGTACCATCACCTCCCCAGGATGCACTAATGGATATTTTTGAAAGGCTTTCTCATCAAGAGAACTATGCCCTACGTCAACTACTTCTTGTTCCATGTCTGGTTGAACTTAATGACGTGATTCCACCTCCCCAAGAACCGTACATGCCACCATTATATTGTGAGGTGATCCCCTTTGAGCCCATTGAGTTGGGCACATGTTCTATGAATGAATCTGATGAATCCATAGGCATCGATGTTGATGGGATCTTTTATGAAGAAGAGATGGAGAACTCCCCAATAGAGATGGAGTAGCCTGGTTTAATCATCTTAGATAATTATGATGATAATTACACTATTTGTGAGTCATCCAAACAAATTCCAATGGCTTCCATCTATGGGGCAAAGGATCTGGATGCACCTTGTTGCATAACACCCTCTCCATTACCTATAGATCCATGCAAGAAAAAGATGCTCAAGTCAGATCCTCCGCCTAATTTTCCACGTCTGAAACTACATGTGTTACCCAACGGGCAGCCACCAATCTCCCCCAATCCATATTCATCTCCAACACTTTCTTCACCACTAAGGTAAGATCTATGGATCCTACTGGGACTGCAAGGTGACAAGCAACATCATTTAGAAAACATCTTTAAGCTTTCACGACAACCCATCTATTGGGTGTACCATGAAGCTCATTTATTCAAAGCTCCAGTCATCATCGACATCCCATTTACCTGGATATTTTTTGAGCTACCAGGGCCTCCTGGCAATTCCAACAATTTTCTTCCCTCCATTCTGGATTTAAGTTTTGCTCGGGACAAGCAAAATTCTAAGTCAGGGGTGGAGGTGGGTGGTATATTTCAACTCCACCCCTCATATGTTTTTTTATTCATCTTGTTTTCCCTTGTTTTGCATGTAGTTGCTTTTATAATTTCTCTTTTTATGGCCATTATCTAGTCAAACTTTTTGAATATATGTTAATCATTGTACCCCCTTTTGAGTGAGTAAATCTTTTGCAAACAATTATACACCATGTCACTTAGGACCCCAAAATAGCATTACTCCATGGAAAAGTTGGTGAGTCGTATGGAATCAATCAAAACCTAACACAATTTTTCTCTATTTTTAAAGCACTGATTATTTTGATATAAATCGTATATAATGTGATTGACATGAATATTCTATTTGATGTAATGACACTTTTGGAAAAAAAATTCACACCCCAAAAAGGGACGTACCATCAAATGACATCAAAAGACGACAAGAAATAATTTGTGACCAATGAAGCCACAAACTAAATATATTCCAAGTCGAATAGAGAAGGGATCATCGCTTTTTTCTTTGTTATCGCACCCCCCAATTTCATCCTATTCTTGTGTAACAACTCACATCAAAGAAAATATAATAATAAAAACCAGAGTGTCAAAGATAAAGTAAGATGAAGCATATTTTTCTACCAAGTCTTGATTTAGAAACAAGATATGATATTTTATTTTGATAGGAAATATATAATTTGTGTTTTGTGGGTTTAGGAGATGGGGTTTCTCGGCCAAATTTGGAGGTAAGTAATAAAGTCATGCTAAAATTGTGAGGATACACATGTTGTTACTATAAATTGGAATTATTTGGGTTTTTATTTGTTTGAGGACCAAAAAGATTCAAGTATGGGGTATTTTGATAAATGTATATTTATCCTTTTTATTTACATCTTTTAAATATCTTTTTGGGATTGTTTTGTTATTTATTTTCTTAATTTTGTGATAAATTATTTTAGTTTTATATTATATCTTTATATTGAGTTTATAATGATATTTTCTTCATTTTATAAGCAAATGACGCAATCACTCTATGTTTAATATTCCTTGAAAGATGTTTTACACAATTCCCACAATGCCTGATTTAATTATATACCGTACACCAAAATTGGCATAACTCTCACATCCCAAGATAGAATTTAATGTAAAAGTACTCCTTGGATTGGAAATTTAATTTCCTAACATACAATCTTATATTCTGGACCTCATTTTAGCATTTAATATGAGAGAAATTCACTTGAAATTTCTACTACATAATTCTACCTTGAAGAAGTCACATGGTCAAATAATAAAGAGAAGAACTCATTAAACCCCTCAATTTTGTGGGAAAACAATCAATATTATAATAGTTCTCTCCCTTGACCAGGAGTTGTCCAATTCCATATATTTTTGTGGTGGAAGAATTCAAATAAATGTCAGTCAAATGTTGAAAATCATCAATGTGGTCAAGTTGAATGTTACTTTTGGATGAAGCAACAAATTATTCCAATTAAAGTGGTTGCCACCACAAAAAATCCATATATCAAGGGTTTTTACCCTCCCCATCTCCCTATAAAAGGAGGGGTAACTCCAAAATAAAAATCATCGAGTCTTACTTTAATAGAGTCTTAGTTTGTTGTCCTAATTTTTGTATTGGAATTCTGTCAATTTCAATTCTAGTGAACTTTTTTCATTCTAACAATAAAAATTAGTTATTTCTATATATCTGGATTTCTTTTATTCTCTTTCTTCTTTTCATTATTTCTCTAGAGTAGGGGATAAAGAAAGCAAGTTGTTTAATTGTCACCACCTTGGTCTCTTCGGATATTGTGGATTTGTGGTAAATAGCTTCCTATCTTTTTCTCCTTATTTCTCCCTTCCTCACTATGACTAGTGAGTAGTTCCCTTATCAAGGTGAAGAGGGTAGCCTCTTAGAGATGTGTTAACGAATTGAGTTTTATACAACTATTTTAGACATATGGTTTTTAGTTTAGAAATCACCAATTTAAATGAGGTAATTCAACGTTAGAATCACTTGTTAATCCTGGCGAATGCAACCATGGAACCCTGGATTTAGAATGCCTAAATCCAGATCATGAGGATTTGGATGCGATCATGGAAAATTGTCTTTAGGAAGAACAATGATACATGAACACCAGGATAAATGGGTTCACGTGGAGTTCATCTCTTGTGTTTTGTTTACAAATAAATCACTTACCTAATTCCATCTTATTGTCGTGTATCGCTTGATTTTGTTTTGACAAGGGCTAAGAAGGCAAAACACCTAAGGCTCGATGCCTTCTTTCTTGATTTGAAACCGCTTCTTCAATGCTTGTTTTTAATTTTCTCTTTTAATAACAACACATTACTTTTGTTTAAATAATCATGTGAGCTGACATTTTCTCTTTTACTTTATTATCTTAGAATAATATTTCCATACATTTTCAATAAGTGTAATCTTTTACTTCCTTGCACTTTTAATTTCTCTTTCTAGTTTAAACAACCAGCCCCCAAATAAGAATTTATTTTCTATTCATTATTCAAAAATACCAAAAGGAAATAATATCTAAAATCAATCAGGACTAGAAGAGAACTATCTTAAAAAAATTGTCAAATGGGATCGACCCTTCTATACTAGCCTTAACTGGAAAGAAAAAAAGGATTACACTCTAGAATAATTATTCTAGTGAATTGGTGTGCTCTTTGATGTGTATCAATACTACAAAGGTGGTTATGTCTTACACATACCTAGGTTTTGTTCTGATTGATTTGTGGCTACATTGAGTTGTAGGCAGCTCAATATATTTTTTCATGACATAGTGTATATAATACATGGGAGATTGCCCTTAATCATAAATACACTTTGTCTTATGTGGGGAGAATTTCCTAGACTAGTATAACTGAACATTAGCTCAAACTCCTATGTTCTTGCATTCACATTATTTTCATCTTCTCCCCATTAATGCCACACCACACAATGGATTAAAATATAATACTTTTTATTAAATATTGTAAATACATTTTATAAATTTCTTATAACACTCAAAATTACTCTCCTTAATGTCTAACTTTGTATCTATATATTGTTGCAATTTTCTACTTGTTTATATATTTATTTTTTCATTGTGCTTACTTGTATATAATTTTTAACATCTTAATTATTATTTTTAAACTTTTTCTGCTTGATTAACCTAGAAAATTATGATTGAAAAAAGTTATATGATTGAGAAAGACAAGTCCTGCTCAAGGTACTTAACGGGGGTATTCAAATTCATAGAGCATGCTTTTGAGAAATGTAGTAGATATCAGACCAAAAGTGTCTAAATGCACACAGACAAAATCACCAAGTGAGAACTGAGACTTCTTTTGATGACAATGATGATTCCTCTATGCAAAACATGTTGTCTGATGATATGAAAGACATGTGGCATGATGCATATGGAGTTTCCAACTGTATAGAAACTATGTACGATGATGATGTTAGGTTTGTATTTATTGATGATGAAGAAGCTGAGAAATTCTACAAATTGTTAGAGATTGCGTCACACGAGTTGTACCCCAAAAATAAGAAGTACTTGAAATTGTACAGCATTGTGAGATTGTTCATATAAAATGTAGCAATTATTGGATTAATAAATTATTTTGCAGGAGTTGCTTCTTGAGGGCGAGATGTTTCCTAGCTCATACTATGAACTACGAAAAATAATTAGGGCGCTTGGACTTGTGTACGAGAAAATTGATGCACATATAAAGGATTGCATTTTGTATCGCAAGGGGTTTGTAGATTACACGTCATGAACAGGTTGTGATGTTGCTAGATATAAAGAATTTAGAAATGATGAAGAAGGCATACAAAATTTGGGCACAAAAAAATAGTTTCTTCTAAATTTTTGCGCTACTTTCCCTTGACTCCTAGGTTGAAGGGATTGTTTATGTCCTCTAGAGTCTCAATAATAATGCAGTGACATGATGAAAGTCACACTAATGACAAAGCCATCCAACAAATTCACCCACATGGAAGACATTTGATAACATGCATTTGATTCTCATAACATGCATCTTGATTTAGCATATGAAAGATTTAATCTTTTAGCATGATGAGTCTATCATATAGTATTGGGCCGAAGGTATTGATTTTGTATAATTTACCACCACAGGTATGCATGAAGACACCTAATTTTATCCCTTCTATGATTATTCCTGATCCAAGTGGACCATGAATGAATATAGATGTCTACTTACAACCTTAGGTTGAAGATGAAAAGAATTGTTGGAAGTTGGTGTTGATAGGTATGATGTTGATTGTATTGTTGTCTTCAAGTTGTGTTCTACCTTATTATGGATGATAAGTGACTTCCCTTCCTACAATTATTTATTTGGTTGGAAAAGTAGTGGGTATGATGCATGTGTTGGGTTTTAGGGGAGACAGAGAAAGCAGCGCAAACAAAACTTTTCTTCTCCCAAATCCAGAATAAAGGAATCACGTCAACGTCTATACAATAGGAAGGATGGTTTGTAGAGACATACCTTGTCCCGAGGCTTGCTCGGCGACATTACCTCGCGCCTTGCATGGTATTCACCTCTAATCTTGGACGGAGTTTGTGCAGCTCCTAGTCTCACCGGGATATCGGGATTGACAACTGTCCTCCGAGCGGCAGAAGTCTCCCGCCTCTGAAGTAGTCCACACGGACCACCTAGAACTTCGATCTCCTTGTCCCATAATGAATTAGAAGGAGTCGTACCCTCCTGTCGATGTACTAGTCATCGATACACTCTCCTGCAACCAGTTGCCTTTCTACAGTTGTCTTATATCGGCTTCGTTCTATGTTTTATATTATTCATTGAAGACTTTGCCTTTTGAGATACCGAGAGGCTAAGGTGAGGATTGGATTAGTTTGGCCAGCAGGCTGCAGTGGTATTAATTAAGAAGTGGGTATTGGTTCTTTAACTACATGCAATCATCTCCCATGTGGTTAAAAGGACCAGATATCATTCCTTTCCACTGCTAGAATTTTTACATGTATGCTTCCACTACTCGCGAGGTCCATAATTTTTTTAAAGCGGGATTTCATACTTTCAATCAAACTAACATATTTAATAAAACTTTTACTGATTTTTTTTGTTAGTGAATAATCAATCATATCACTTGGTGATGAGTCTTATTTAAGACACCATCTTGTTTCTTTTTGCATTATAATCACATTTAGACATTGTAGATTGCAAGTTATTTCTCCCAATGTGAACTTTCATGTCAAATACACTTATATCTCTTTTTGTGTATTTTTCAAGGTACTTATGGATGCATTGATGCAAGGGAGAGAGATGAAGAGCATCTTTGGATCCTGTACTCCAAGATTTGACCTAATTCATCTCCGAACTCTCAGAATCATTCTAAAGCAAAAAGAGGTCAAATGAAGAAGTTGAAGCTAAAGTAAGTAGTAGGAAGCCCCAAAACGTCCGTACGAAACCACCACGATCGTGGTGAATTAATCTCCAAATGTCACAGTAACTTCAGCGAATTTGTACATGAATGACCACGGTTGTTGAAACGACCGTCATCAAACCGAAAAACAAATCGTTACTAATTAAGCAGAATAAACATAATAAGCAGATTAACAAAAATCACTAAATTTTAAAACCGTTTTGCAAGGAGATCCATTTCCAGAAAACTCTTACTGAAAGATCCAAAACTCATACATATAATGATTACATTGTACAACATCTCATCTTGAGGATAACAAATAACAGTTGCTCTATGAAAACACATACTGGAGCAACATAAAACCTCGAGGCATTCAAGCCAAAATCTCATATCATTCATGAAACCAGTACTAACCAACTCCAAGAACCTAAAAGTACAAAGACGACACATAGGACTTCTATCTACAAGATACGACAGACAGTACACTCAACCTAAGTTGTCATTGTTGCCTTAGCTGTTGTTCTTCCTATGCGGAAAGATCTTTGCCACCTCGTGCACGTCCACCTAAAAAAATGTGGATCCCATGGGGTGAGACAATTGTCCCAGCGAGAGATATAACTCTCCTATGATCATATTATTATCATACATTAATCATTTATAAACTGAGCAGAGGTTCTTTTTATATTAACAGGCAGGGTAATTCACTGTATGAACAGAATGAAGTAATCTCTTTTCTCAAGGAGAACCTTTCATCTACCCATGGTAGAGTTATCAATCATCTATCTACTTTGTAAGGAATGTAAAGAAACATAAATATAATCTATCAACTAAGATGTGTAACTGAAGTGTGCATCAATCAATGTTTTCCATATTCGATCCTTAAGCAGATATGCTACACGAATGATTACATTTTTCAATCACACTTATGCCCGGAGAAGATGGGGTATACTGCTTATACTCCAACCAAATACAACTATGTAAAGCATAGGTGCCATACAAGTTCAATGGGAGAGACGGCTTCCATGACCTCACCCGTCTCGGTTAGAGCGAGACCACATGCAGGACATCTCGTGTCACTGTTAAATAGCTTTCCAGGGTATACTGGAAACTTCGCTAAAGAGCTATAGCATCAACTGCACTCTCTTCGGGGAGATCTCAATTATCCATCCTCAGCATTCATCATCATCGGGAGATTCGTGATGCATCCATCCCGACATATATAATGGAGGGTTGAGAGATTTCATGTTCATCTACACATCAATCCCCCCATTAGGGCATAAGGATATTCACGCCCATCACCCCCACATATTCAAAAATATGCCCTCCAGGTTATGTTGCGGAGCAACCTGTTTCACCATTCAGCAAATTCTGACGCTGATGGATCTATGGTCAGAGCACTGTTGGTATGTATGCCCATAGAGCAAGTCATATGATGATTGTAATGGGATACTTTGTAAATGATTTGAATAATAATAAAGGCGATTTCCGATCTATATGTTTAAACTGTTTCTGAGATGATGGTGTAACATGATAGATGTCTAAAGAATGGTTTTACTCAATGACGTATGCTTTTAGGTTCAGGACCTAAACGATGAGATCATACGGATGTTAAGGGTATACATTCTTGTTTGGTCCCTAGTCAGTTGTTATTGCGGAAATAACCATAGAAATCAATAACACTAAAGACTAGATTGTGTGTTGGTTGATGACAGAATCTCATTAGTCATGATATAGTGATATCAAACCAAGCACATACGTACTTGTTAGAGAACAAGGTATCAGACAGACCCACCGTGAGAGTGACACATGGAACCATGACTTGGTAGTCACAGTCAGCTTTCACAGTGATGGTGGTGAGTGTGATTCTTAGACCTAAAATTACTACACTCAACACATGTCGTTGGGTACACTTTGACATCATCAAACGCAGTCCTGAAACATGGGTTGCTATAAAGGTGATGATTGGGTGGCTTTGACATATGAGGCTTTTGAGGGGTGAGTGATAGATATGGGATTTATCCCTCCTGAGGGAGTTTGATGTCCTTGGCCACTTGATGAGTAGGATTGAGAAAGGCATGTGCATGCACGTGTGAATGAATATGTGATATTGATGTCACACACATCTCACTCAGTCTACTCTGAGATCAAGGAAAGGAATGAACGTTGACATGATGATTGTTCCATGCCTCGAGTTCATTTAGGATATCAGTGACAAAGGAATTATACATTCACTGTAACAACATTCATGGATTGTAGGATTGAAAGTTCTTCTCCAACTTTCTATTTCACTTGAATAGCACAGATGTGTGACTAGGAACCGCTCTTTGCTTGTGAAGTCATAAGTGTTATGGACTTTAACTGCCAACGTGAAATGGACCTGCAAGTTCACACACATAGGATTTAACCTAGAATAGGAGTTTGTCCACAAACATGTTTAGATTGATTACTAAAGGAGTTTAGTAGTTCAATTAAACACTCAATCAATTGATAGCTCAGTATCATAGTGTTCAAGGTGTTGGACTGATTGATTAGAGTATCAGATTGATTGAAACTGTGATTGACTCATTCTTCACAATCTGCACTCCCAACCGATCGGCTCATGTGATGAATCGATCTGCTGAGCTTGGTGAACCGATCAGATCAACTGGTGAGTCGATCGACTCATGGATAGGGTGAATCGATTCGTTCAAGTGTTGAAACGATCAATTCCAGTCCAACCGAGCAAGTTGGGAAAGTAAGATTGGTGACAAATTTCCTTTCGATTCACTTGCCCAATTTGATTGGAAGAAGGATTGGTATTTGATACCAATTAGAAACAAAAGAAGAAAAGTCAATCGGGAACTGATCAGGACCATGAACCGACCGATTCAGAAGTGAACCGATCGTTTCATGGGTCCCAACCGATCGGTTGAGGTGTCAATCGATCGGCTCAGATCCCCAACCGAATGTTTCAGTTGTAAAACGATCGGTTCAGGTTACGCAGTTGGTTATTTTGTGGAAAATCTCGAACCCTTCTACTCCTGCTTTAGTCCCGCATTGCCCGGAATAGAGAACCCTATCCCATGACCCTCCTATATATAGGGGTATTGGGGGCTTCTCAAAGTACAACTCAGTGCAACCAGATGCTCTGTGAAGTTGTCGTTCTCTCTGGTGTTGGTAACCGAGAGAGCCTGAGCAAGTGCTACCTGATAAGGGAGGCACAACAAGAGAAAGACAACTGCAGAAAGTGACTGGTGGCAGGAGAGTGTGTTGGTGACTAGTACACCGACAGGAGGGTGCGACTCCTTCTGATTCCTTGTGGGACAAGGAGATCGGAGTTCTAGGCATTTTGTGTGGATGACTGCAGAGGCGGGAGACCTCTATCGCTCGGAGGACAACTGTCAATCCCGACAGTCCCGGTTAGACCAGGAGTCTTCAGTTCCGATGCGACCAGGAGCTGCACAGACACCGTCCAAGACTGGAGGTGAAGACCACACAAGGTGCAAGGTACTGTCTTCGATCAAGCCTCGGGACAAGGTATGCATCCACAAACCATCTTTCCTATTGTATAGACGTTGACGCGATTCCTTTTGTTCTGGGTTTTGCGGAGAACATTTGTTTTTCTACTGCTTCTCTACCTCCTCTAAAACCCTACAGTGGTATCAGAGCCACGTCAACTGCTCTATATTTTAGGATTATCGATATGATCGATTTTGGTTTGTCGCCTTTATTTATTGCATACGATGCGAATAAAATTGGCTTTATGCATGTCCAATCCACAAATCCCAAATATACATATATGATATGTAATATTAATGCACTCGATACACGTCGCCCTTAAACGAGTTTTGTGGTGGATGTGTAGCATGATTATGGCCTATAAACCCTCTATCTGTGTATGGTTGTATGTGGTTGCTTGCATCTCGGTCTGCGCACCGATTCCCTTTCTCCTATTCCTGATGTAACTCAAAATAATTCGAAATTTCTTTTCCTACCATTGCTCCCCCTGAATGTTACTCGGGGTTTCACATCTCAATTGTAAATAGGATAGATTTTATTTCTTGTTATGTCAAAGAACGGCGGATGACCTGAGACGATCGGTTCAAGGCGTGAACCGATCAGTTGGTGTTCCAGACGACCGGTTCGAGGAGCGAGATGAGTGGGTGGCGATCGGAGGAGATGCACAATGACCGGTGAACCGATCGGTTGGAGGTGCCAGTCGATCGGTTGGTGGTACCCGAACAACCAACTTGATGGTGAGCCGATCAGTCATGGAGATGAGCTGATCAAACCCAGAAAGGCAGGCACATATTACATCTTGTACAGGTTGCATGTGATGTAGACCTAGATGACTGTGATTCCTCTTGGCTCAAGGAATCACAATAGGATAGCCATAATCATTGCTTTTATCGTTTCACATGTTTTCTGTGTGATATAGCATGTATATGATACATATTATATATTGTGGTGATTGGATATGTATATGTATATAAAAACCAAATCCCTCATTCAATATTAAGTTTTAGATGCCTTCCAAATGCGACACACGTGAAAAGCTTGATCGACCAAGTGTGGGCACACCCTAGCATGGTGCACCGTCTATCTCATGGAAGCGTGAAGGATGAATGTGTGGGTATGCTGCCCTAGAAGGGTGCATATTCATCGTGTTGGCTTTGGGCCGGACTTAATGCCACACCACACAATGGATTAAAATATAATACTTTTTATTAAATATTGTAAATACTTTTTATAAATTTCTTATAACACTCAAAATTACACTCCTTAATGTCTAACTTTGTATCTATATATTGTTGCAATTTTCTACTTGTTTATATATTTATTTTTTCATTGTGCTTACTTGTATATAATTTTTAACATCTTAATTATTATTTTTAAACTTTTTCTGCTTGATTAACCTAGAAAATTATGATTGACAAAAGTTATATGATTGAGAAAGACAAGTCCTTCTCAAGGTACTTAACGGGGGTATTCAAATTCATAGAGCATGCTTTTGAGAAATGTAGTAGATATCAGACCAAAAGTGTCTAAATGCACACAGACAAAATCACCAAGTGAGAACTGAGACATCTTTTGATGACAATGATGATTCCTCTATGCAAAACATGTTGTCTGATGATATGAAAGACATGTGGCATGATGCATATGGAGTTTCCAACTATATAGAAACTATGTACGATGATGATGTTAGGTTTGTATTTATTGACGATGAAGAAGCTGAGAAATTCTACAAATTGTTAGAGATTGCGTCACACGAGTTGTACCCCAAAAATAAGAAGTACTTGAAATTGTACAGCATTGTGAGATTGTTCATATAAAATGTAGCAATTATTGGATTAATAAATTATTTTGCAGGAGTTGCTTCTTGAGGGCGAGATGTTTCCTAGCTCATACTATGAACTACGAAAAATAATTAGGGAGCTTGGACTTGTGTACGAGAAAATTGATGCACATATAAAGGATTGCATTTTGTATCGCAAGGGGTTTGTAGATTACACGACATGAACAGGTTGTGATGTTGCTAGATATAAAGAACTTAGAAATGATGAAGAAGGCATACAAATTTTGGGCACAAAAAAATAGTTTCTTCTAAATTTTTGCGCTACTTTCCCTTGACTCCTAGGTTGAAGGGATTGTTTATGTCCTCTAGAGTCTCAATAATAATGCAGTGACATGATGAAAGTCACACTAAAGACAAAGCCATCCAACAAATTCACCCACATGGAAGACATTTGATAACATGCATTTGATTCTCATAACATGCATCTTGATTTGGCATATGAAAGATTTAATCTTTTAGCATGATGAGTCTATCATATAGTATTGGGCCGAAGGTATTGATTTTGTATAATTTACCACCAGAGGTATGCATGAAGACACCTAATTTTATCCCTTCTATGATTATTCCTGATCCAAGTGGACCATGAATGAATATAGATGTCTACTTACAACCTTTGGTTGAAGATGAAAAGAATTGTTGGAAGTTGGTGTTGATAGGTATGATGTTGATTGTATTGTTGTCTTCAAGTTGTGTTCTACCTTATTATGGATGATAAGTGACTTCCTTTCCTACAATTATTTATCTGGTTGGAAAAGTAGTGGGTATGATGCATGTGTTGGGTTTTAGGGGAGACAGAGAAAGCAGCGCAAACAAAAATTTTCTTCTCCCAAATCCAGAATAAAGGAATCACGTCAACGTCTATACAATAGGAAGGATGGTTTGTAGAGACATACCTTGTCCCGAGGCTTGCTCGGCGACATTACCTCGCGCCTTGCATGGTATTCACCTCTAATCTTGGACGGAGTTTGTGCAGCTCCTGGTCTCACCGGGATATCGGGATTGACAACTGTCCTCCGAGCGGCAGAAGTCTCCCACCTCTGAAGTAGTCCACACGGACCACCTAGAACTTCGATCTCCTTGTCCCATAATGAATTAGAAGGAGTCGTACCCTCCTGTCGATGTACTAGTTATCGACTCACTCTCCTGCAACCAGTTGCCTTTCTATAGTTGTCTTATATCGGCTTCGTTCTATGTTTTATATTATTCATTGAAGACTTTGCCTTTTGAGATACCGAGAGGCTAAGGTGAGGATTGGATTAGTTTGGCCAGCAGGCTGCGGTGGTATTAATTAAGAAGTGGGTATTGGTTCTTTGACTATATGCAATCATCTCCCATGTGGTTAAAAGGACCAGATATCATTCCTTTCCACTGCTAGAATTTTTACATGTATGCTTCCACTACTCGCGAGGTCCATAATTTTTTTAAAGCGTGATTTCATAATTTCAATCAAACTAACATATTTAATAAAAATTTCACTGATTTTTTTTGTTAGTGAATAATCAATCATATCACTTGGTGACGAGTCTTATTTAAGACACCATCTTGTGTCTTTTTGCATTATAATCACATTTAGACATTGTAGATTGCAAGTTATTTCTCCCAATGTGAACTTTCATGTCAAATACAGTTATATCTCTTTTTGTGTATTTTTCAAGGTACTTATGCATGCATTGATGCAAGGGAGAGAGATGAAGAGCATCTTTGGATCCTGTATTCCAAGATTTGACCTAATTCATCTCCGAACTCTCAGAATCATTCTAAAGCAAAAGGAGGTCAAATAAAGAAGTTGAAGCTAAAGTAAGTAGTAGGAAGCCCCAAAACGTCTGTACGAAACCACCACGATCGTGGTGAATTAATCTCCAAATGTCACAGTAACTTCAACAAATTTGTACATGAATGACCACGGTTGTTGAAACGACCGTCATCAAACCGAAAAACAAATCGTTACTAATTAAGCGGAATAAACATAATAAGCAGATTAACAAAAATCACTAAATTTTAAAACCGTTTTGCAAGGAGATCCATTTCCAAAAAACTCTTACTGAAAGATCCAAAACTCATACATATAATGATTACATTGTACAACATCTCATCTTGAGGATAACAAATAACAATTGCTTGATGAAAACACATACTGGAGCAACATAAAACCTCGAGGCATTCAAGCCAAAATCTCATATCATTCATGAAACCAGTACTAACCAACTCCAAGAACCTAAAAGTACAAAGACGACATATAGGACTTCTATCTACAAGACACGACAGACAGTACACTCAACCTAAGTTGTCATTGCTGCCTTAGCTGTTGTTCTTCCTATGCAGAAAGATCTTCGCCACCTCGTGCACGTCCACCTAAAAAAATGTGGATCCCATGGGGTGAGACAATTTTCCCAGCGAGAGATATAACTCTCCTATGATCATATTATTATCATAGATTAATCATTTATAAATTGAGCAGAGGTTCTTTTTATATTAACAGGCAGGGTAATTCACTGTATGAACAGAATGAAGTAATCTCTTTTCTCAAGGAGAACATTTCATCTACCCATGGTAGAGTTATCAATCATCTATCTACTTTGTAAGGAATGTAAAGAAACATAAATATCATCTATCAACTAAGATGTGTAACTGAAGTGTGCATCAATCATTGTTTTCCATATTCGATCCTTAAGCAGATATGCTACACGAATGATTACATTTTTCAATCACACTTATGCCTGGAGGAGATGGGGTATACTGCTTATACTCCAACCAAATACAACTACGTAAAGCATAGGTGCCATACAAGTTCAATGGGAGAGACGGCTTCCATGACCTCACCCGTCTCGGTTAGTGCGAGACCACAGGCAGGACATCTCGTGTCACTGTTAAATAGCTTTCCAGGGTATACTGGAAACTTCGCTAAAGAGCTATAGCATCAACTACACTCTCTTCGGGGATATCTCAATTATCCTTCCTCAGCATTCATCATCATCGGGAGATTCGTGATGCATCCATCCCGACATATATAATGGAGGGTTGAGAGATTTCATGTTCATCTACACATCAATCCCCCCATTAGGGCATAAGGATATTCACACCCATCACCCCCGCATATTCAAAAATATGCCCTCCAGGTTATGTTGCGGAGCAACCTGTTTCACCATTCAGCAAATTCTGACGCTGATGGATCTATGGTCAGGGCACTGTTGGTATGTATGCCCATAGAGCAAGTCATATGTTGATTGTAATGGGATACTTTGTAAATGATTTGAATAATAATAAAGGCAATTTCCGATCTATATGTTTAAACTGTTTCTGAGATGATGGTGTAATATGATAGATGTCTAAAGAATGGTTTTACTCAATGATGTATGCTTTTAGGTTCAGGACCTAAACGATGAGATCATATGGATGTTAAGGGTATACATTCTTGTTTGGTCCCTAGTCAGTTGTTATTGCGGAAATAACCATAGAAATCAATAACACTAAAGACTAGATTGTGTGTTGGTTGATGACAGAATCTCATTAGTCATGATATAGTGATATCAAACCAAGCACATACGTACTTGTTAGAGAACAAGGTATCGGACAGACCCACCATGAGAGTGACACATGGAACCATGACTTGGTAGTCACAGTCAGCTTTCACAGTGATGGTGGTGAGTGTGATTCTTAGACCTAAAATTACTACACTCAACACATGTCATTGGGTACACTTTGACATCATCAAACGCAGTCCTGAAACATGGGTTGTTATAAAGGTGATGATTGGGTGGCTTTGACATATGAGGCTTTTGAGGGGTGAGTGATAGATATGGGATTTATCCCTCCTGAGGGAGTTTTATGTCCTTGGCCACTTGATGAGTAGGATTGAGAAAGGCATGTGCATGCACGTGTGAATGAATATGTGATATTGATGTCACACACATCTCACTCAGTCTACTCTGAGATCAAGGAAAGGAATGAACGTTGACATGATGAATGTTCCATGCCTCGAGTTCATTTAGGATATCAGTGACAAAGGAATTATACATTCACTGTAACAACATTCATGGATTGTAGGATTGAAAGTTGTTCTCCAACTTTCTATTTCACTTGAATAGCACAGATGTGTGACTAGGAACCGCTCTTTGCTTGTGAAGTCATAAGTGTTATGGACTTTAACTGCCAACGTGAAATGGACCTGCAAGGTCACACACATAGGATTTAACCTGGAATAGGAGTTTGTCCACAAACATGTTTAGATTGATTACTAAAGGAGTTTAGTAGTTCAATTAAACACTCAATCAATTGATAGCTCAGTATCATAGTGTTCAAGGTGTTGGACTGATTGATTAGAGTATCATATTGATTGAAACTGCGATTGACTCATTCTGCACAATCTGCACTCCCAACCGATCGGCTCATGTGATGAATCGATCTGCTGAGCTTGGTGAACCGATCAGATCAACTGGTGAGTCGATCGACTCATGGATAGGGTGAATCGATTCGTTCAAGTGTTGAAACGATCAATTCAAATCCAACCGAGCAAGTTGCGAAAGTAAGATTGGTGACAAATTTCCTTTCGTTTCACTTGCCCAATTTGATTGGAAGAAGGATTGGTATTTGATACCAATTAGAAACAAAAG
Source organism: Alisma plantago-aquatica (assembly GCA_963693085.1). Lineage (NCBI taxonomy): Eukaryota > Viridiplantae > Streptophyta > Magnoliopsida > Alismatales > Alismataceae > Alisma > Alisma plantago-aquatica. Next base: position 1,083,410,839 of record OY856413.1, on the reverse strand, counting down.
AAGAAAAGTCAATCGGGAACTGATCAGGACCATGAACCGACCGATTCAGAAGTGAATCGATCGTTTCATGGGTCCCAACCGAATGTTTCAGTTGTGAAACGATCGGTTCAGGTTACGCAGTTGGTTATTTTGTGGAAAATCTCGAACCCTTCTACTCCTGCTTTAGTCCCGCATTGCCCGGAATAGAGAACCCTATCCCATGACCCTCCTATATATAGGGGTATTGGGGGCTTCTCAAAGTACAACTCAGTGCAACCAGATGCTCTGTGAAGTTGTCGTTCTCTCTGGTTTTGGTAACCGAGAGAGCCTGAGCAAGTGCTACCTGATAAGGGAGGCACAACAAGAGAAAGACAACTACAGAAAGTGACTGGTGGCAGGAGAGTGTGTTGGTGACGAGTACACCGACAGGAGGGTGCGACTCCTTCTGATTGCTTGTGGGACAAGGAGATCGGAGTTCTAGGCATTCTGTGTGGACGACTGCAGAGGCGGGAGACCTCTGTCGCTCGGAGGACAACTGTCAATCCCGACAGTCCCGGTGAGACTAGGAGTCTTCAGTTCCGGTGCGACCAGGAGCTGCACAGACACCGTCCAAGACTGGAGGTGAAGACCACACAAGGTGCAAGGTACTGTCTTCGATCAAGCCTCGGGACAAGGTATGCATCCACAAACCATCTTTCCTATTGTATAGACATTGACGTGATTCCTTTTGTTCTGGGTTTTGGGGAGAAAATTTGTTTTTCTACTGCTTCTCTACCTCCTCTAAAACCCTACAGTGGTATCAGAGCCACGTCAACTGCTCTATATTTTAGGATTATCGATATGATCGATTTTGGTTTGTCGCCTTTATTTATTGCATACGATGCGAATAAAATTGGCTTTATGCATGTCCAATCCACAAATCCCAAATATACATGTATGATATGTAATATTAATGCACTCGATACACGTCGCCCTTAAACGAGTTTTGTGGTGGATGTGTAGCATGATTATGGCCTATAAACCCTCTATCTGTGTATGGTTGTATGTGGTTGCTTGCATCTCGGTCTGCGTACCGATTCCCTTTCTCCTATTCCTGATGTAACTCAAAATAATTCGAAATTTCTTTTCCTACCGTTGCTCCCCCTGAATGTTACTCGGGGTTTCAAATCTCAATTGTAAATAGGATAGATTTTATTTCTTGTTATGTCAAAGAACGGCGGACGACCTGAGACGATCGGTTCAAGGCGTGAACTGATCAGTTGGTGTTCCAGACGACCGGTTCGAGGAGCGAGATGAGTGGGTGGTGATCGGAGGAGATGCACAATGACCGCTGAACCGATCGGTTGGTGGCACCCGAACAACCAACTTGATGGTGAGCCGATCAGTCATGGAGATGAGCTGATCAAACCCAGAAAGGCAGGCACATATTACATCTTGTACATGTTGCATTTGATGTAGACCTAGATGACTGTGATTCCTCTTGGCTCAAGGAATCACAATAGGATGGCCATAATCATTGCTTTTATCGTTTCACATGTTTTCTGTGTGATATAGCATGTATATGATACATATTATATATTGTGGTGATTGGATATTTATATGTATATAAAAACCAAATCACTCATTTAAAAATTAAGTTTTAGATGCCTTCCAAATTCGACACACGTGAAAAGCTTGATCGACCAAGTGTGGGCACACCCTAGCATGGTGCACCGTCTATCTCATGGAAGCGTGAAGGATGAATGTGTGGGTATGCTGCCCTAGAAGGGTGCATATTCATCGTGTTGGCTTTGGGTCGGACTTAACAAGGTGACCTAGATAGGATCTAGCACCTTGAGGCATGGAGATGATCATGGCATGGAGTTGCATGTGACATCTTTCAAGAGTTGCATATGATGCAATTGGCAAGAGTTGCCTACCTGGGAGATCTGAGTTGTGGGTGACAGCCCTAGACTAGTGTATATAATACATGGGAGATTTCCCTTAATCATAAATATACTTTGTCTTATGTGGGGAGAATTTCCTAGACTAGTATAACTGAACATTAGCTCAAACTCCTATGTTCTTGCAGTCACATTATTTTCATCTTCTCCCCATTAATGCCACACCACACAATGGATTAAAATATAATACTTTTTATTAAATATTGTAAATACTTTTTATAAATTTCTTATAACACTCAAAATTACTCTCCTTAATGTCTAACTTTGTATCTATATATTGTTGCAATTTTCTACTTGTTTATATATTTATTTTTTCATTGTGCTTACTTGTATATAATTTTTAACATCTTAATTATTATTTTTAAACTTTTTCTGCTTGATTAACCTAGAAAATTATGATTGACAAAAGTTATATGATTGAGAAAGACAAGTCCTGCTCAAGGTACTTAACGGGGGTATTCAAATTCATAGAGCATGCTTTTGAGAAATGTAGTAGATATCAGACCAAAAGTGTCTAAATGCACACAGACAAAATCACCAAGTGAGAACTGAGACTTCTTTTGATGACAATGATGATTCCTCTATGCAAAACATGTTGTCTGATGATATGAAAGACATGTGGCATGATGCATATGGAGTTTCCAACTGTATAGAAACTATGTACAATGATGATGTTAGGTTTGTATTTATTGACGATGAAGAAGCTGAGAAATTCTATAAATTGTTAGAGATTGCGTCACACGAGTTGTACCCCGAAAATAAGAAGTACTTGAAATTGTACAGCGTTGTGAGATTGTTCATATAAAATGTAGCAATTATTGGATTAATAAATTATTTTGTAGGAGTTGCTTCTTGAGGGCGAGATGTTTCCTAGCTCATACTATGAACTACGAAAAATAATTAGGGAGCTTGGACTTGTGTACGAGAAAATTGATGCACATATAAAGGATTGCATTTTGTATCGCAAGGGGTTTGTAGATTACACGTCATGAACAGGTTGTGATGTTGCTAGATATAAAGAACTTAGAAATGATGAAGAAGGCATACAAATTTTGGGCACAAAAAAATAGTTTCTTCTAAATTTTTGCGCTACTTTTCCTTGACTCCTAGGTTGAAGGGATTGTTTATGTCCTCTAGAGTCTCAATAATAATGCAGTGACATGATGAAAGTCACACTAATGACAAATCCATCCAACAAATTCACCCACATGGAAGACATTTGATAACATGCATTTGATTCTCATAACATGCATCTTGATTTAGCATATGAAAGATTTAATCTTTTAGCATGATGAGTCTATCATATAGTATTGGGCCGAAGGTATTGATTTTGTATAATTTACCACCACAGGTATGCATGAAGACACCTAATTTTATCCCTTCTATGATTATTCCTGATCCAAGTGGACCATGAATGAATATAGATGTCTACTTACAACCTTTGGTTAAAGATGAAAAGAATTGTTGGAAGTTGGTGTTGATAGGTATGATGTTGATTGTATTGTTGTCTTCAAGTTGTGTTCTACCTTATTATGGATGATAAGTGACTTCCCTTCCTACAATTATTTATCTGGTTGGAAAAGTAGTGGGTATGATGCATGTGTTGGGTTTTAGGGGAGACAGAGAAAGCAGCACAAACAAAAATTTTCTTCTCCCAAATCAAGAATAAAGGAATCACGTCAACGTCTATACAATAGGAAGGATGGTTTGTAGAGACATACCTTGTCCCGAGGCTTGCTTGGCGACATTACCTCACGCCTTGCATGGTATTCACCTCTAATCTTGGACGGAGTTTGTGCAGCTCCTGGTCTCACCGGGATATCGGGATTGACAACTGTCCTCCGAGCGGCAGAAGTCTCCCGCCTCTGAAGTAGTCCACACGGACCACCTAGAACTTCGATCTCCTTGTCCCATAATGAATTAGAAGGAGTCGTACCCTCCTGTCGATGTACTAGTCATCGACACACTCTCCTGCAACCTGTTGCCTTTCTACAGTTGTCTTATATCGGCTTCGTTCTATGTTTTATATTATTCATTGAAGACTTTGCCTTTTGAGATACCGAGAGGCTAAGGTGAGGATTGGATTAGTTTGGCCAGCAGGCTGCGGTGGTATTAATTAAGAAGTGGGTATTGGTTCTTTGACTATATGCAATCATCTCCCATGTGGTTAAAAGGACCAGATATCATTCCTTTCCACTGCTAGAATTTTTACATGTATGCTTCCACTACTCGCGAGGTCCATAATTTTTTTAAAGCGTGATTTCATAATTTCAATCAAACTAACATATTTAATAAAAATTTCACTGATTTTTTTGTTAGTGAATAATCAATCATATCACTTGGTGACGAGTCTTATTTAAGACACCATCTTGTGTCTTTTTGCATTATAATCACATTTAGACATTGTAGATTGCAAGTTATTTCTCCCAATGTGAACTTTCATGTCAAATACACTTATATCTCTTTTTGTGTATTTTTCAAGGTACTTATGCATGCATTGATGCAAGGGAGAGAGATGAAGAGCATCTTTGGATCCTGTACTCCAAGATTTGACCTAATTCATCTCCAAACTCTCAGAATCATTCTAAAGCAAAAGGAGGTCAAATGAAGAAGTTGAAGCTAAAGTAAGTAGTAGGAAGCCCCAAAACGTCCGTACAAAACCACCACGATCGTGGTGAATTAATCTCCAAATGTCACAGTAACTTCAGCAAATTTGTACATGAATGACCACGGTTGTTCAAACGACCGTCATCAAACCGAAAAACAAATCGTTACTAATTAAGCGGAATAAACATAATAAGAAGATTAACAAAAATCACTAAATTTTAAAACCGTTTTGCAAGGAGATCCATTTCCAGAAAACTCTTACTGAAAGATCCAAAACTCATACATATAATGATTACATTGTACAACATCTCATCTTGAGGATAACAAATAACAGTTGCTCTATCAAAACACATACTGGAGCAACATAAAACCTCGAGGAATTCAAGCCAAAATCTCATATCATTCATGAAACCAGTACTAACCAACTCCAAGAACCTAAACGTACAAAGACGACACATAGGACTTCTATCTACAAGACAAGACAGACAATACACTCAACCTAAGTTGTCATTGCTGCCTTAGCTGTTGTTCTTCCTATGCGGAAAGATCTTCGCCACCTCGTGCACGTCCACCTAAAAAAATGTGGATCCCATGGGGTGAGACAATTGTCCCAGCGAGAGATATAACTCTCCTATGATCATATTATTATCATAGATTAATCATTTATAAACTGAGCAGAGGTTCTTTTTATATTAACAGGCAGGGTAATTCACTGTATGAACAGAATGAAGTAATCTCTTTTCTCAAGGAGAACATTTCATCTACCCATGGTAGAGTTATCAATCATCTATATACTTTGTAAGGAATTAAAGAAACATAAATATCATCTATCAACTAAGATGTGTAACTGAAGTGTGCATCAATCAATGTTTTCCATATTCGATCCTTAAGCAGATATGCTATACGAATGATTACATTTTTCAATCACACTTATGCCTAGAGGAGATGGGGTATACTTCTTATACTCCAACCAAATACAACTACGTAAAGCATAGGTGCCATACAAGTTCAATGGGAGAGACGGCTTCCATGACCTCACCCGTCTCGGTTAGTGCGAGACCACAGGCAGGACATCTCGTGTCACTGTTAAATAGCTTTCCAGGGTATACTGGAAACTTCGCTAAAGAGCTATAGCATCAACTGCACTCTCTTCGGGGAGATCTCAATTATCCATCCTCAGCATTCATCATCATCGGGAGATTCGTGATGCATCCATCCCGACATATATAATGGAGGGTTGAGAGATTTCATGTTCATCTACACATCAATCCCCCCATTAGGGCATAAGGATATTCACGCCCATCACCCCCGCATATTCAAAAATATGCCGTTCAGGTTATGTTGCGGAGCAACCTGTTTCACCATTCAGCAAATTCTGACGTTGATGGATCTATGGTCAGGGCACTGTTGGTATGTATGCCCATTGAGCAAGTCATATGATGATTGTAATGGGATACTTTGTAAATGATTTGAATAATAATAAAGGCAATTTCTGATCTATATGTTTAAACTGTTTCTGAGATGATGGTGTAACATGATATATGTCTAAAGAATGGTTTTACTCAATGACGTATGCTTTTAGGTTCAGGACCTAAACGATGAGATCATACGGATGTTAAGGGTATACATTCTTGTTTGGTCCCTAGTCAGTTGTTATTGTGGAAATAACCATAGAAATCAATAACACTAAAGACTAGATTGTGTGTTGGTTGATGACAGAATCTAATTAGTCATGATATAGTGATATCAAACCAAGCACATACGTACTTGTTAGAGAACAAGGTATCGGACAGACCCACCGTGAGAGTGACACATGGAACCATGACTTGGTAGTCACAGTCAGCTTTCACAGTGATGGTGGAGAGTGTGATTCTTAGACCTAAAATTACTACACTCAACACATGTCGTTGGGTACACTTTGACATCATCAAACGCAGTCCTGAAACATGGGTTGTTATAAAGGTGATGATTGGGTGGCTTTGACATATGAGGCTTTTGAGGGGTGAGTGATAGATATGGGATTTATCCCTCCTGAGGGAGTTTCATGTCCTTGGCCACTTGATGAGTAGGATTAAGAAAGGCATGTGCATGCACGTGTGAATGAATATGTGATATTGATGTCACACACATCTCACTTAGTCTACTCTGAGATCTAGGAAAGGAATGAACGTTGACATGATGATTGTTCCATGCCTCGAGTTCATTTAGGATATCAGTGACAAAGGAATTATACATTCACTGTAACAACATTCATGGATTGTAGGATTGAAAGTTGTTCTCCAACTTTCTATTTCACTTGAATAGCACAGATGTGTGACTAGGAACCGCTCTTTGCTTGTGAAGTCATAAGTGTTATGGACTTTAACTGCCAACGTGAAATGCACCTGCAAGGTCACACACATAGGATTTAACCTGGAATAGGAGTTTGTCCACAAACATGTTTAGATTGATTACTAAAGGAGTTTAGTAGTTCAATTAAACACTCAATCAATTGATAGCTCAGTATCATAGTGTTCAAGGTGTTGGACTGATTGATTAGAGTATCAGATTGATTGAAACTGCGATTGACTCATTCTGCACAATCTGCACTCCCAACCGATCGGCTCATGTGATGAATCGATCTGCTGAGCTTGGTGAACCGATCGGATCAACTGGTGAGTCGATCGACTCATGGATAGGGTGAATCGATTCGTTCAAGTGTTGAAATGATCAATTCAAGTCCAACTAAGCAAGTTGGGAAAGTAAGATTGGTGACAAATTTCCTTTCGTTTCACTTGCCCAATTTGATTGGAATAAGGATTGGTATTTGATACCAATTAGAAACAAAAGAAGAAAAGTCAATCGGGAACTGATCAGGACCATGAACCGACCGATTCAGAAGTGAACAGATCATTTCATGGGTCCCAACCGATCGGTTGAGGTGTCAATCGATCGGCTCAGATCCCCAACCGAATGTTTCAGTTGTGAAATGATCGGTTCAGGTTACACAGTTGGTTATTTTGTGAAAATCTCGTACCCTTCTACTCCTGCTTTAGTCCCGCATTGCCCGGAATAGAGAACCCTATCCCATGACCCTCCTATATATAGGGGTATTGGGGGCTTCTCAAAGTACAACTCAGTGCAACCAGATGCTCTGTGAAGTTTTCGTTCTCTCTGGTTTTGGTAACCGAGAGAGCCTGAGCAAGTGCTACCTGATAAGGGAGGCACAACAAGAGAAAGACAACCGCAGAAAGTGACTGGTCGCAGGAGAGTGTGTTGGTGACTAGTACACCGACAGGAGGGTGCGACTCCTTCTGATTCCTTGTGGGACAAGGAGATCGGAGTTCTAGGCATTCTGTGTGGACGACTGTAGAGGCGGGAGACCTCTGTCGCTCGGAGGACAACTGTCAATCCCGACAGTCCCGGTGAGACCAGGAGTCTTCAGTTCCGGTGCGACCAGGAGCTGCACAGACACCGTCCAAGACCGGAGGTGAAGACCACACAAGGTGCAAGGTATTGTCTTCGATCAAGCCTCGGGACAAGGTATGCATCCACAAACCATCTTTCCTATTGTATAGACGTTGACACGATTCCTTTGGTTCTGGGTTTTGGGCAGAAAATTTGTTTTTCTACTGCTTCTCTACCTCCTCTAAAACCCTACAGTGGTATCAGAGCCACGTCAACTGCTCTATATTTTAGGATTATCGATATGATCGATTTTGGTTTGTCGCCTTTATTTATTGCATACGATGCGAATAAAATTGGCTTTATGCATGTTCAATCCACAAATCCCAAATATACATATATGATATGTAATATTAATGCACTCGATACACGTCGCCCTTAAACGAGTTTTGTGGTGGATGCATAGCATGATTATGGCCTATAAACCCTCTATCTGTGTATGGTTGTATGTGGTTACTTGCATCTCGGTCTGCGCACCGATTCCCTTTCTCCTATTCCTGATGTAACTCAAAATAATTCGAAATTTCTTTTCCTACCGTTTCTCCCCCCGAATGTTACTCGGGGTTTCACATCTCAATTGTAAAAAGGATAGATTTTATTTCTTGTTATGTCAAAGAACGGCGGACGACCTGAGACGATCGGTTAAAGGCGTGAACCGGTCAGTTGGTGTTCCAGACGACCGGTTCGAGGAGCGAGATGAGTGGGTGGCGATCGGAGGAGATGCACAATGACCGGTGAACCGATCGGTTGGAGGTGCCAGTCGATCGGTTGGTGGCACCCGAACAACCAACTTGATGGTGAGCCGATCAGTCATGGAGATGAGCTGATCAAACCTAGAAAGGCAGGCACATATTACATCTTGTACAGGTTGCATGTGATGTAGACCTAGATGACCGTGATTCCTCTTGGCTCAAGGAATCACAATAGGATGGCCATAATCATTGCTTTTATCGTTGCACATGTTTTCTGTGTGATATAGCATGTATATGATACATATTATATATTGTGGTGATTGGATATGTATATGTATATAAAAACCAAATCCCTCATTAAATATTAAGTTTTAGATGCCTTCCAAATGCGACACACGTGAAAAGCTTGATCGACCAAGTGTGGGCACACCCTAGCATGGTGCACCGTCTATCTCATGGAAGCGTGAAGGATGAATGTGTGGGTATGATGCCCTAGCAGGGTGCATATTCATCGTGTTGGCTTTGGTTCAGACTTAACAAGGTGACCTAGATAGGATCTAGCACCTTGAGGCATGGAGATAATCATGGCATGGAGTTGCATGTGACATCTTTCAAGAGTTGCATATGATGCAATTGGCAAGAGTTGCCTACCTGGGAGATATGAGTTGTGGGTGACAGCCCTAGCTGGTCTATGGCTCAGAGGATTTCAGGATCTTGGCCCACTACAAGATTGTGCGCTGCAATCTTTTGAATTGATGGTGAGGGCTGTCAATTTGAGTCAAAATAGTGGGAGCGGTAATTAATTAAAGGCCTAATTAACTATCGTCAAATTTATTCAAATCAATTCAAAAGGAGTTTTGAAAAAATGCAATTTTCTCTTGTAGAATGGCAATGCCTCCCTTATGGGGTAGCACTTGTTCGGGCTCTCTTGGTAACCACAACCAGAGAGAATGACAACTTTGCAGAGCAACTGGTGTTCTGAGTTATTGTACTTTGAGAAGCCCCCAATACCCTTATATATATAGGAGGGTCATGGGACAGGGTTCTCTACCCCGGACAATGCGGGATTAAAGTAGGAATAGAAGGGTTCGAGATTTTCTAGAAAACAACCAACTGCGCCAGCTGAACCGATCGTTTCAAGCATGAACTGATCGGTTGGTGACCTGAGATGATCGGTTCACACCTGAACCAATCAATTGGGGCACCTGAGCTGATCGGTTCAAGCATGAGCCGATTGGTTCGTGGTCCTAGTCCAACTCAAATTGACTTTCCATGTTTGTTTCCAACTAATCAAATATTAGTCCTTGTCCAAATCGAATTTGTACAAGTGAAACAAATATGTTTTTGCAAAAAGAGTCTTCTGACTTTCCAAACGATCTCGGTTGGTCCCACGAATCGACCAGTTCAACAATTGATCTGATCATTTCATTGACACATGAGTCGATCGACTCACCACTTGAGCCGATCGATTCACCAACATGAGTCGATTGGTTCAACCCTGTGAGTCGATCGGTTGGGGTAGTACAAATCAGTCAATTGCAGTTCCAATCAATCTGATACTCTTAATCATCTGGTCCAACACCTTGAAGACTATGATTTTGAGCTATCAATTGATTAAGTGTTTAATTAAACTAATAAACTCCTTTAGTAATCAATCTAAACATTATTTGTTGATAAACACCTCTTCCGGGTTAAATCCTATGTGTGTGATCCTACAGACCCATTTCACGTTGGTAGTGAAAGTCCATAACACTTATGACTTCATAAGCAAAGAGAGGTGCCTAGTCGCACATCAGTGCCACCCAAGTGAAAAGGAAAGTTGGAGAACAACTTTCAATCCTACAATCCGTGAATGGTGTTACAGAGAATGTACAATTCCTTTGTCACTGATATCCCAAATGAACTCAAGGCATGTAACAGTCATCCTGTCAATGTTCATTCACTTTCTTGATCTCAGATTAGATTGGAGGAGATATGTATGACATCAATATCACATACTAATTCACACATGTGTGTGCACGCCTATCTCAATCCTACTCATCAAGTGGGCATGGATATCAAACTCCCTCAGGAGGGAGAAATCCCATATCTATCACTCACCCCTCAAAAACCCCATGTGTCAAAGCCACCCAATCATCACCTTTATAACAACCCATGTTTCAGGACTGCGTTTGATGATGTCAAAGTGTACCCAATGACATGTGTTGAGTGTAGTGATTTTAGGTCAAAGAATCACACTCACCACCATCACTATGAGAACTGACTGTGACTACCATGTCATGGTTCCATGTGTCAAACTCACAGTGGGTATGTCCGGTACACATGTTCTCTAACAAGTACCTATGTGTTTGGTTTGATATCTCCATATCATGACTAATAAGATTCTATCATCAACCAACACCACAATCTAGTCTTGTGTGTCATTGTTGTCTATCTACCTTCCACAATGACATCCGACTAGGGGCATAATAAGAATGTACAAACTCTTAGCATTCGTATGATCTCATCGTTCAGGTCCTCAATCTAAAAGCATACGTCATTGACTATTGTCATTCTCTATACATTCAATCTGTTCTATCATTATCTCATATGACTGAACCAGAAAGAATTGGAAGCTTGCCTTTGATGTTTATCAAATCAATCTTAATGTATCCCACCAATCATCCCATGATTGGCTCTCAGGGCATACATACCAATAGCATGTCCTGTTTGCAATAAGGACACATGGTCTCTTAGTCTACCAAATAGTAGGAAACAATGTTTCATGGACTACAGGAGGTTCCTTGCAATGGATTGTAAATTCCGTAAATATCTCACACCAATAGATAAAAAAGAAGAATTTAGAACTTCTACTAAGATGTTGTCTAGAAGTCATGTTTTAGTTGAAACCAGAGATGCAAACAATCTACCTTGCAATTGAAAATAACATAATGTTTTCCTTGAGTTGCCATGCTAGAAGCATAACCTTATTCGTCATAATCTTGACATCATACATACTGAAAACAATGTATCTAAGAGTTTGATTCACATGTTCGTTGGGATGACAAGTCAAAGGATAATGAAAGTTCTTGTTATGACCTTTTAGAGATGGGAATAATGCATAGAATGCACATTATGAAGAATGGAAGTAAAATATTATCACACCTTCTTGTTTTACTTTGGAGAAGGAGGAAAAAGAGTTTTTTGTATGGTTTTGAAGTATATATGGGTTCCTGATGGGTATTTGTCTATATCTCTTAAAATGCACGAATCAAAGAAAGAAAAGTTATGGCATCAATGAATCAAGACTTTCATATAGTAATGCAAAAATTTATAGGTTACCGGGAAAAAATATAGTTGTGATAATTGAGTTGTCTAGGTTTTTTAAAGACATATGCACAAAAGAGATACTTCTGTATGCTTTTGAAAAGCTAGAATATATAATTGCAGAGACTTTGTGCAACATGAAGAAGATTTTCACATAGTCATTTTTTGACTTCATGGAGCACATGGTATTCATCTTCCACGAGAAGCTAAAATAGTCGGGCCACCATTTTATTATTAGATGTATCCAGTGGAAAGGTAGTATGTTGCTACTATTAGCTTTTCTAAAATTGTATCAAATAAATTTGTAATTTTAAACAACATTTATTTATCATTATAGATACTTAAGAACCCTAAAAGAATATGTGAGGAATAAAGCACCTCCATAAGCTTCCATAGAGGAATGTTACCTAACTGATAAATGATTGATATTTTGTTCGAAGTATCTCTTCGGGGTTGAAATATGGTTTACCAAATTGTCTATAAATTATGTTGAAGATGACGATATCATTATTGATGATGAGTGGTCTATATTTTCACAAAAAGGACATCCAATAGAAAAGAATACTCTTATTTGGCTTGAAGATGTGATTCTAAAAACTAAACATCAATAAATTTTATCCTACTGTGTTGCAGACGAACCATTCATGGAGTAAGTTCATTATATAATTAATAAATATGCATGTTCATTGTTAGATGTATGTGCAAATGGGTTATGTATTTGTTAGTAGGGAACACATTCACCATGTGAATAAAATGAATCCACTTGCAATATAAAGGGACATTAGTAATATTCATATGAGCATTTTGAGTGATTGGTTTAAGAAGCATGTAACTCTACCAAACTAATTTCATTTAAAATGATTACAATATTGTATTAATATCTCAATTCATAATACAGATTGAAGAGAAGGCTAAGTCAAAAAATGTGTCATCAAATCAATTTAATCATGCTCAAGGACAACAAACTATGGCAATGAAATATGATGGATATGTAACAAATGGATATAGATTTTGATCCAAGGAGTAGGAACATGGTAAAAAAACTCAAAATAGTGGGATAATGTCGAATGCTCAGATAGAAAGTTTTTCCAGTTTCAAGGATAAAAATCCTATTATGGGTGAAGTTACCTATTACGGGCTAGTATTACAATTTTTGAGATTAGTTACTATGCACAACTCAAAGCTGTATTGTTTAAAGGTGAATGGGTCAATGCAAACAAGGGCATCAAAAAAGATGAAAATGAATTGACAATGTTCAAATTAAACCAACATTACATAATTTGTAATCCATTTGCATTGTTCTCTCAAGTACAACAAGTCTTTTATGTGACTGCATCAATCACTGTGATAAGAGATTTTTCATGAAAAATAGACCATGTGATACTTTTGACATGGAGGATAAGTTTAACATAAATTTTATGGATGGGACATTCATACCCGAAGATACTCATGGAGAAGATTTGGGAATCTATTTTTAGCAATGTTTTTGATGGATCTGGTTTTGTTAGAGAATATATGGAGGGTGTCACCTTTTATAATAGGGAAAATGATGAGCGACATGAATAAGACCATCATGATCTATCATGTTTTTTTTCTCAATTCGTACCTCGATGTTGTGTTATAAGAAATTTATTTTCTTATTTTCTTCTTAAATATGCCTATCTTTTTCCTCCTTAAATTTATATACTTTTTTTATCTTTTGAATAAACAACATCATCAATTGTCTTGTACTATTTATATAGGTATCTCCTTCGACCATTATTTTTACTTATATTTTTATGCATTATGATTTTAATTTATTAATATTTTTATGCATTCTATTTTTAGGGTGATAAAAAGATGGAAACCATTTGTGTCTGCACGAGAAATTGATGATGTAAACAATAAAGTAAAAGGAAAATAGAGGATACAATGACCAATCATTTATCTTGAATTTTTTAGACTTATAATTATAATAGCTCACCTAATTGTTATGTTTGTAGGAATGTCCAATTGATTATAAATGAAGGGAAGCTATCTTGGTTCAGTTAATGTTGATTTGGGATTGAATGGAGGTTATCTCTGTTCAATTAATGTTGATTTGATAATGAAGGGATACTATCTTCATTCAATTAATGTAGATTCTAGAAGTTCAAATTCAAATTTGAGAAATTTAACTAAGAAACAGGTTTTTGCATCATCTTTTTTACCAGCAAAAAACTGAAGAAAACTTTAGAAAAAGAGAAGAATCCCCATGTTCCTATTATAAATCATGAGGTTGGAGTTGGTGGTAGAAATTTTTTTCCAACAATAGTGTGAGAGCTGGTCATTTTGTAGATAATGCTAATATCAATAGTGTGGTTGCAACAAGTCATAGGGATTCCTTGGAAAACAATGGTATGAGGAAGGAAATCCCTGAAAATAAATGGCACACTAGTTTCTAAAGAACTTACCCACATAAATCACAATGATGAGAAACCAAAATATCAAAAAAGTAGATGAAAGTGGATTATAAAATAACATTGAGGATGCACATAATTAAAGAGTCAATATTTCCTACAAATGTTGTTGAGGCTTTGATTGTTCATATGGGTGGTCATGACAATGATTGACTCCTGAGGATTACTACTGTAAGTACTAGTGGCTATCCATCTACTATTTGATCTCAATGCTTTCTATATGAAGTTGCCTTTGCATGTCCTTTTCTTATGTCAAGACCATTTTTTGACACCTTCCATAATGAAAAAGGTTTTGTATTAGATGAACACCACTTATATATGTGGATATGTTTAGGCTACAATGAGGTTGAAGTTTCAAACTAGTTTTCATGTTGTCTTCACCATGAGGAGTGGCAATGATATTCCTCATTTTTTTGGAGTATTGTCTCAATTTATGCGTTGTAAATATCTTACAAACCTTCAAAAATCATTCATGCCTTTGTCAGTTTTCACTCATAGACTTTTAGGGTTTTTAGTTCAAGTGATGTAATTTATTAGAGTTGCATTGTTCAAATCATAATAGTTAACTTTCTTGCATTCATGATTGAAATCAAATGTAATAACAAAAGCATGCAATACTCCATATGTTTTGTCCAAGGATTGCCTTTATTTCAATTTTAGAAAAAGGGGCTACATGGAGCGCACATGTTTTCATTGTTTAGGAATTATGTTTTCATCACACTGCTCTATATCATGGGACTATATCTATTTTTTTACAACATACACTGAGTAGTACGTATCATCGGTCTCGTTGCTTGTATCTCTTTGTAGAGTCATGTTCCCTTCAAAATAAAACAGGTGTGGGATTTCACTAATTTTAAGAGACTGATGCATCTTTAAAATAATGATGTGTTGAAGACATTTATTTGCAATGGCTAGATAATGAGCCCTTGAGCTAATCACCAGAATCTTTAAATTTTTTGGTGCATGGTTCAAATGATTTTTTGTTAGCCTAGCATGCATATCTTATTATCCTTTTCCCACTGATTTTATTCATAATATGAGGATTTGGTGGACTCACATCACCAGATAGAAGAGGTGAGTATGATTAGGAATAATAGTCTCATCATTTACTCTAGTCTTTAGCTCTAGTCTATCCCTTTATTCTGATGTTCCTTAATGTTTATCAAACCAGGAAGAGGACCATACCTCTAGGAAGAGTAATGAGTTGAATGACAAGGTCTAGAGAAGGCATTGAGAAGCTCACAGAGGAAGATATGTAATGGTTCAATGATGTTAATTTTTGCTTTGTTTTTCAAATGAGGTAACTTTTGTGACATACTCATTATGTTTTTTCTTATTATTTTAATGTAGTTAGTGAGCTTTCTCTTTTAAGAGGAGAAATGTTTTATTAAGGTATGAGTTGGTGTACTTATAAATTGATACAACTCAGATGGAGCTAAGTCAGTTAGAATTCAAGAAATCTAGTGATAATTTTACTATAGTTAATTTGTTACTGGATGTAGCTAGGCTTATCAATGATTCGTTAGGACAAAGGCCATGTGATCCTTGTTATACATAGAAGTTGGTCATTATTTATATATGCATCCTTGTTATAAACCAATTCATATTGTTTTTTTTGAAATATGGTAATATATTAACTCAAGAATGAAACTACAAAAGTGTCAACTCCTTAAAGAAGGAGTGTCAAGGCATCAACTTGACCCTATACAGTGGGTTAATATACAAAATCCCAACAAAACTTATTGTGTGGGGTCATACTAGTAGCTATAGGAGGATTGGATCTAACAAGGAGGCAAATCTCCTTACATAAACTATCAAAAAGTTGTAAGTAATCCATGTCTTGGTGCCCACAGATCCTTTTGTTCCTCTCTCTCCAAATTAAGTGGAAAAGTCCCGTGAGACTAATGCATGCAAAACGTGCTGGAATTCTATCCTTGATCTAGTTGATGACAATCTAGAGCTGGAAGGGAGAAGAGTGACCCCATCTGTAACACCCCTGACCTGGGTTATGGCTTAACCCTAGAATTTTTGCTTAAGAAAGTTAATTATAAAAAATTCTATTCTTTTGAAAAGTAATTAAGACTCTTTGTGAAGTTAATTTTCAAGTGTGGGCTTAAATGCAAACTATTTGTGCATTATTTGACAACCTGAGTGTAAAGTGCAATTTACCCTAGATGAGGGGTTACATTGCAATATGTAACATGTTGAACCTAAGTGTTTTAAATATCATAAGAAAAACAATGATGTTAAGTGGTGGCTTGTGGAAAGCCTAAATTCCAAGTATTGAGCTTGTTTGAATAATGTTAGTACTTTGTGAACTAATTTTGGTACAAATTGTAATTTACCCAAAATATAGGGTTGATATGAAAATTACCACCTCTAGTATGTCCCTACTCCCTCTATGTATCATTTAGAGGAGATATAAATAACGAGACTCTATGATTGAACCATATTTGAGTGATGGTACTCTTTGTGATGAAAAGACCATGGAAGTTGTATAGTTGAAATCTGTGTAGGAGCTATATCGAGTTGTAGGCTTAGAATGGGAGTCCTTATCAGCCAAGGGGACATAGAGGGAGTCTCCTATCAGTTTTTGGACTCTTGGAAATGTCCATGACGAACTTAGCACCTCAGGGAGGTAATCCATGACGGGTTAGATGCTCCTTGCAAAAAGTGTATCACTTTTCTTTATTTGTGAGATAAAGATGAGATACCTTATCCAACAAGATAAGGAATGGCCAAGATATTATCCCTAGATTATCCTATACACTTTTGCATGGAAATATATACATGTGTGCAGGCATGGACATGTGTCAACCATGCATGGCCACATGTCACCTAGTAGCATATAATGAAGACACCTCTTATACACCTTCTCTCATAAACCCCAAGTATATATACCTTTCCTTCCACCTACTTATGGAAGTTTACGAACCCCACCATTTATATCTTGGAGATATCATGCATAACCTCTTAGATATCATGCATAGTAGCTCAGGGAAAAAGGGGAGCTCAAGCACAAAGCTTAAGGTAAGGCTTTGGTCATCTTCAACCTTGGTTGATGTATGATTTTGGGTTATAGTTATACGTCTCTTTTCTTCTTCACCAAGTTCTTAAACTATGGTGATTCTTTGTATATGGAGGAGTGGTGAACGAGACTTGGACCTTGGAATAGCTCATCTTCAACCTTAGGAACGTGAAGCTTTGGAGCTAGGAGATTTGATGTTGTTCGTAGGGAGGGTTATATAACTTGAACCCAACTATGTTATTATTCACCTTCAATAATGTTGAGCTTGTTGATCTATTTTAAATTTTGAATTCCTTTGATAAACTAGTGATCCTTTGAGTTCCAAAAGTATCTTAGGACTGTTGTCCGATAACTATAATAGTTAGAATAAGAATCTAGAGGTTGATGATGATGACATCATCAAGGTCCAACCTGATATGGGTTGAAGCACCTATAACCCGATATGAAGAAGTAAATACACCATTACCTCGATATGGTGATGGGTAGGTACCTCTTGCACATTTTGATCATGAAGTGCACACCTTGTGCATGATATGTTGTTAAACAAAACACTATGTGCATGATAAGAGATCAATTCATGCACCCTAAGCATGATAGGAAACCAAGCATGAACTCTAAACCGATATAGAAAAACCCTAGAGGATAAGTGATCTGATATGTTGATGTGAACCCATCTAAAAAATGATATAGTGAGAAGTGTATATCTCATGGGCAATATGAGTAATACATATACACCCCTTGACCACAATATGGGGTCATATATTCACTTTATGCATGATATGGTGGTAGGTTTATATCCTAAACGGATAAGGGTTGAAAACCATAGATGATGATATGAAACCCAAGATGATGGGAAACCCAATAAAGTGGTGAGTGATACCACACGGAAGATATGATTGATATTTCATGGACGATTGGGATAGCACCTACTTCTACTTTGTGAACAATATGAGATCAAATTCCTACCTCATGAACGATATGGCATACTCTACCTGATATGGTTAAAACCCTAGATGAAGAAAGGGAACCCGAGATGAATTACCTTTGAAACCCGACATACCCCTAATATCTTGTGATGGATTGAAGAGCCACTAGGTATCTATCTTTTCATGTAACTATAATGATAGAACTGATCCTTGAAAGTATAAAATATTATGAGATTAAGGGTTTATCTAACATAGGTAACCCGATACGATGCCCAACATGTAAATTGATATAGCAACCCAAAATGGGAAATTGATATGGCAATCCAAGATGGGAAACCGATATGGTAATCCAAGATGGGAAACTGATATGGCAACCCGAGATGGGAAATTGATATGGTACCTTTTATATACTACTTAAATGATACATGATGAGGTACATCCTATGCACGGTATGGTATACATCTAGTGCACGATATGATATCAAGAATACCATTATATCTAATATAAAGTCAAGCATCTAGCTCATACACAATATGAGAATGACTTTAGGTGATAAGAACTAAGGGATAGCCAAATCAACATGGGTACATGATATGGAATAGGGGATACACCCTAAAACCTGATATGGTCATATGAGTACACCATGATGCCCAAGATAGATACATGATGTAGTGGTAAGGTGTATCTTAAAACCAATATGGTAGAATACACTCTATGATGCCTGATATGGTAGGAATATTTTCAAATCCAATATATTTGACTAAGTGACATATGATGTGTGATGAAATTGAATGCAACATTAAGGTGCAATAAATTAATGCAATTGGATAGTTGTAACTAAGTGCTCTCAATTTCCTAGAAGGGGATGGGAGAGAATCTAAGATTCAAATTGTAACATCCCTGACCTGGTTTATGCTTTAACCCTAGGTGTTTTGCTTAATAAAGTGGATTATATGCTTGCTCGTATATCTTGAAAAGTAATTAAGACTCAAGAGGAACTCATATTTCAATTTTAGTCCTTTTTGAATAATGTTGAAATAATATTTTCCTTGTTTTGGACTAAAGTGCAAATTACCGAAGTTGAGGGGTTAAATTGCAAATTGTACATGATAATATGTTCCTCATGTGTTGAATCATCATGAGAATGAAGATGATTCAAAGGTATGGCTTGTGGTAGCCTGAGTACCAAGAAAGAACTAATAAAGCAATCTTTGTACATTAAAACCTAGTTTTGGTGTAATGTGCAATTTACCCAAAACCTAGGGTTCAATATGCAAAATACCACTTCTAGAGGGTCCCTCGTGTTTCTTGGAATCATGTAGAGAAAAGAAAATGATAGGGGCGCCTCATTTGAATTACTTTGGAGGATAATTGAAAACATAATTCAATTTAATGCAAAAATAAATAAAATATTTGAAGGGCCTTCAACCAAAAATGAGATGGTTGAATTTTCTCAAGTGTGAACATCCTTATGCCTTGCAAAGTCATTAAAATATCCTAAGGTGAAAACTCCACACACCTTTTTATAAGAAAAAGAAATATCCACTAATTTATGGATATTAATATAAAAAAGGTTAATGTGCTCAATTTGCTTTTCTTTAAAACATGGATAATTGAGAGGAATAAGAGGAAAAGAGGATAGACTCATCTCTAAGGAAAGGGAGGGGGAAAGTGGTAAGAATTTGGGAGAGATAATTCCTACTTTCTCTCTCTTAATTGAATTTTCAATAAAATTCACATATATGCTCCTTTATCCATAGAATGAAAGGGTAATTTCGAATCCTCTTCCACCCTTTGCTTGCAAAATGACTAAGGAAGCTTTGAAGGACCAAGAGAACGACCCCAACCTGTTGGTAAGCTTCTTGACCTTCTTTCATCTTGATTTCATGGTGGAAATCATAAATCAAGCATTGATTTCTTCTTTTCTTCACTCCATCTTCAACCCTAGCCAATCTTTTCACTCCAAAGCTTGAGGACAATCCTTGAGAGAGTTGCAAAACCTTCTGCCACCATTGTTGTCATGGAGCTCCAAGCTTTGAAGCTCAATTGAAGGTGGGTTATATAACTTGAAACCTTAACTATTGTTATTGAACTCAATTTCTCAATTCAATTGATTCAATTGTTCTTTTTGCAATACCTTTGATTAGTTGATGAAATTACCATGAAGATGGCAGTAGGTTTCGTGGTATTGAAGGTTGATGGTGATGGTATCATTACAATCACACACCTCAACTAAGAATAGGGGCAAATAGTTTGCAAAACTGCATGAACTAATTTGGTTTCAAAACCGAATGAGTGGATTCAGTTTCAAAACCGAATGGCCAATTAAGTTCAAGACCGAATGGGTAATTCCATTCAAGACCGAATGGGTTAAATACACAAAACCGAATGGGTAATTATACCCAAGATTGATTGGATAAATCACTTCAAAACTGAATGCGTGATTCAGTTTCAAAACCGAATGATTGGAACCATTTTCAAGGTCGATTGAAGTGATTCAGTTTCAAAACCGAATGGGTGATTCGGTTTCAAAACCGAATGAAGGTCAAGAACCTCAAGACCATTTGGATTGTCAAAGGTGGTGATTGAAGGATTGAAAATCCAAGGGCCAATAATTGTTGAACTCCAACAATTCAATCGATTGAAGGTTTCAATGTAGCAAAGCATGCTCAATTGATTGATGAGTTTATCTAAATAACCCTTGCGGTTTTGAGACTTAATTGGCCAAACAGTCTTGAGACCGTTTGAGACCAAATAGTCTTGAAACTGTTTGGGTCAAACGGTTTCAAAACCATTTGGAGACCAAACGGTTTTCAAAACCGATTGGTGTTGAAACCTCAAAAAATCGAATGATGGTCAATTGTGATTCAATCATTTGGAAAATGGTGGTGATTGTTCCATTAATCCAATGATTGATAGTAATGTCAATCAATATTAGGCACAAAGTTTGAATTCCTAAAGTACCTAGGTGATTAGTACCTTTAAAGTGATAAACCCCAATTTCTTATAAAAGCAATAATTCAGTACTCTATGTCAATCATAGTTGTATGTACTTGATTAAAGAGATGATGTAACCTAATCAAGTTGAGAGGATGATAGAGAGGAATTTATACATGAATATGATTCATGTGGTGATTAATGGTATGACTCTTAGAAAAGAGATTATAAAACCCTAATATGGAATATGAACCCTAATTGAGAAGGTTAATGAACTCTAACCCTAATTCAGGGCAATTTTAAGTATAACCCTAATCCAGGGTAAGGATGTAATCCTAGACTAGAATGATGACTTGAATAACCATAATTCAGGGTGATGTAATGTGAAATCCTAATTTGGATGAATAGTAAACCCTGATTATGGGTAATTGAATAGAAACCCTAATTGGGATGAATAGTAAACCCTAATTGTGGGTTATTGAATGTAGACCCTATTCTGGGGAAAACATTATGTGAGACCCTAACTTAGGGTGATTTTATGAGAAACCCTAATGTTTGATGTGATGTGGAACTCAAATCCAGGGTGATGCTATGTAATGCCTTATGAAACTCTAATTTTGGGCAATATGGTGATAAACCATAACCCTGATATGGGTAATGGGATGAATATCTCCAAATGACATGAAATGGGAAACCCTAACCCTGGTAAGGGAATTGTGGTGTTACTCTTGATTAGTATGAAACTAAAATATGATTGATATATCTGTTATCATGTGTGATAACCATGCAGGTACCCTGAGATGATGAACATAGCCAGGTATGAGCTATGATGCTTTAGTCATTGAAATTATTCATTGGGCCTTGTGTGCCATGATATACCTTGTTGCTTAGTAAATAGTAATAAGAGAATTAATGAGCCTCAAGTGCCATAAGAGATGCTTGTGTAGCAAGTATCATGTTTACCTTGGTCAAATGACTTGAAGGAGATAATTACCTAAAAAAGTGGTAACAGTGCTCAGTGATGAGCTAAGGATTTGAATACCCAGATCCATATAATTATGGTATTGAGATTGTGAAAGGATGATAATTCCCAGTATTGAAATAAGGGACTGAGATCCCAATGTCTTATAAAGACTGAGACGTAACTGATGAAAATAGTACATGTTTCTTTGTAGCACTTGTCCTAATAAGTTATGTTTGAAAACTTGGCTAATGCTAAAAGAATATGATAATGTACTTAATTAATCAAGTGATACCATAGAATGTAGTTGCCCTGACCACAAATCCATCAGCGTGAGAATTAGCTGAATGGTGAAACGAGTTTTACTCGAAACACATATTTTTGAATATGTGGGGGTAATTGGGAAAATATATCCTTATGCCCCATAGGAATGGCTACAAGCTATGTCCTATGTACGAGATTGGTTTCGGACCATACCCCAAGAAGAGTATGGCTACATGACATAAATCCTCAATATAATACCAGGCATTGGCTATGGGCCATAACCCAAAAGAGAGTATATGCTACGGGCTATAACTCTATAGCGAAGATGCCAATATACCCTAGCAAGCTAATTGCAGTCTGACACATGATGTCTATGCTAAAAGTAGTCTCGTACTAACCGAGACAAATGAGGTCATGGAATCTGGCTCTCCCATTGACCTTATGTGGTACCGATGCTTTACGTAATTGTGGTCGGTTGGAGTATGAGAGGTATATCTCATCTCCTCAGAGATTAAGAATGTTTGTAAAATGTAATCAGCCATGTAGCATATTTGCATAAGATTGAAATACGAGAATCACTAGTTGATGTTATTATTCTTAGTATGTTCTAGATACATAAATGTTATATATGATCTTCAAGTCCTTATTGAATAAGAGACATGCTGCTTTATCAAGTTATATCTTAAATGCTTGAATTGAAATGTTGCTTTAATCTACATAGATATTGATTTATCTATTGTTAAATATATGATTCCACTGTTTAGTTTATTTCTATTAAACTACAAATAATACGCTTCCGCATTAGTTAATCTTGTTTTTGTGAATCGTTCGCCACAATTTAGTGGTATGAGAGCTCTAGGTTCACTGATTCTATAGAGACATAGGATTAAGGTTGTTGAGTCTGTTCTAGTGTCTTCCAGTTATCGGATAGTGTCTTCTGCTCATAAAGGAGGAGAAATAAGAACAAAAGATGTCTGGATCCCACAATGAACATGTTGTTGAGAGCAGCGTTGCTGCACCAGGAGGAGGTGTAAGAGACCAAGATAGGGAGGAGCCTGTACCTAAACAACCCCAGTTTAATCAAGCGGATATGGGGAACCCAGCCTTCCAATCCATGTTTGGGTAGTTTATGGCAGCCATGACTCATATGAAAGATAGGATGCCATTACCTGCACCTAGGGCACCTACCCACCATGAAGGATAGAGAGCCGGCAAGACATTTGAATGACTTTGTCGGGTCGGGGCCATAGATTATGTTGGTACGACTGATCCAGCTGATGCAGACTTATGGCTGACTAAGCTGGAGAAAGCCTTTAGGATCCTTAATATCCCTGAGAATGAGAAGGTGAGGCATGTTGTTAACCTGTTGAAAGGTAGTGCTGGTCACTGGTGGACCATTGAGGAAGGCAAGAGGCCAGGTGTGGCAATTGGATGGGAAGAGTTCTGATGATAATTCGTCAGTAAATACTTTCCCAAGACTTTTCTGGACAAGAAAATTACTCAGTTTGAACGGATTAGGCAAGGAAAAATGAACATTAGCGAGTATGAGGCTAAGTTCATGGAACTTTTGCAGTTTTGTCTACATACGGCCTCTACTGATGAGGAGAGGATACAACGTTTTGAGAAGGGATTGAACATTTAATTGACCACTATGGTGTCTGCTTTAGAGAACTGGGAGAGGTTTTCCACCTTCGTGGAGTCTGTAAGACAGATAGAGAGGTCTATGATTGAGAAGCATCAGACCAAGAGTAAGAAAGAGTACACACGGTTTCAAGGACAAAGGTCTGAGGGTTTCAAGAAACCAATATTTTCTGCACCGGCAGAACCACTGAGGTTCAATACCCAGACGCAGTGGATTTCTAGTAGGGGAAGAGGGCGTAGTTTTCCTCCGAGTAAAGCCCCTAGCATAGCATCAACATCAGTAAATGGACCATCTAGACCACATCAAGAGAGTAGAACTTGTCATCGATGTGGACTATTAGGACATCTGGCCAGGTTGTCTTGGATTGTGAGTCCAAGCAGGCTATGTTCATAGACAACTGTGACACATGGATCTTTCGGGGAGACAGAAAGATTCTTCCAACTTGTCTTGTGACAGCTATGGTAGTTGAGAAGCTGATGAGGCAAGGATGTTTTGCATTCTTGGCACATGTGGTAGATACCACCATGGAGAGCCCTCATCCTTCTGAAGTTTTGGTAGTCAGGGAATTTGAGGATGTGTTTCCTGAGGAACTTCCAGGTGTACCTCTGCCCTGAGAGATTAATTTGATTTCAGGCACGCAACCAATAGCACAAACACCGTATAGGATGGCACCTGATGAAATGGCAGAACTCAAGAAACAACTTCAGGAGTTGCTTGAGAAAGGTTTTAATCAATCGAGTACTTCTGCATGGGGTGCTCCAGTTCTTTTTGTTAAGAAGAAGGATGGATCGATGCAGTTATGCATTGATTATAGGAAATTGAATAAAATAACTTTAAAGAACAAGTATCCTCTGCAAAGGATTGATGACTTGTTTGATCAGTTACATGGTGAAACTATCTTTTCTAAGATAAATTTGAGGTCGGGATACCATCAGTTTCATATTAAGGAGAGTGACATACCTAAGTCTACCTTTAGGACAAGGTATGGTCACTATGAGTTCATAGTTATGTCATTTGGACTAACTAATGCACCAGCTACATTAATGGAACTCATGAATAAAATCTTTCGACCTTTTCTTGATCAGTGTGTAGTCATTTTTATATATGACATCTTGATCTATAGTAGAGATGCTCAACAGCATGAGCAACACCTCTGTCAGGCTTTAACTTTACTAAGAGAGCATCAATTATATGCTAAGTTTAGCATATGTGAGTTCTGGTTACCAGAAGTTTCTTTTCTAGGACACATAATATCTGCTTCAGGTATTCGTGTTGATCCTAAGAAGGTAGAATATGTCCTGCAATGGGAACAGCCAAAGACACCGACGGAGATATGCAGTTTCCTAGGACTGGTAGGCTATTAGATGAGGTTCATTAAGAACTTTAGTTCTATAGCTTTACCCCTGACCAAGTTGACCAGGAAAGATATTCCTTTTGTCTGGAATGACAAGTGCCAACAATCTTTCTAGTTTGTTGAAGGAAAGGTTAACAAGTGCACATGTGTTAGTATTACTTGAGAAAGGGAAGGGGTACATAGTCTTCTGTGATGCATCCAAGAATGGTCTAGGATGTGTGTTGATGCAGGATAAACAAATGATTTCTTTTGCTTCTTGATAGCTTAAGAAACACGAGGAGAATTATACGACACACGATCAAGAGCTAGCTGTTGTGGTCCATGCCTTGAAGATCTGGAGACATTATCTCTATGGAGAAACATTCCAAATTTTCACAGACCATAAGAACTTAAAGTATATCTTTTCACAACATGAGCTGAACATGAGGCAACACCACTGGATGGAGTTAATCAAGGACTATGATTGTACAATTGATTATCATCTAGGGAAGGCCAATGTGGTTGTTGATACTTTAAGCAGAAAATCAGCAACACCAGCCTTAGATAAAGCACAGCTAAACTCCTTAGTGTGATCTAAGAGAGATATGCTTATCTCTTTAAGGCAAGATAATGTACAACTTAAGGTATCATTGTTATCTGGGTTGTTAGCTGAGATGCAAGTGAAACCTACTCTGAGACAGTAGATTAAAGAAGCACAACAAACTCATGTTGTAGTTCAGTAGATCAGGGAAGAGTATGGTAGCGAGAAATGAGATGGTTTCCATGATTCAGATGATCAGGTAGCTTGTTATCATGGTAGGATGATAGTACCTGATGTCGATAACTTGAGAAAGTTAGTCCTGGAAGAAGCTCATTCTTCGATGCATGCTATGCATCCAGGGAGCACCAAGATGTATCATAACTTAAAAGAGATGTATTGGTGGCTTGGATTGAAGAAAGATGTAGTTGAGTTTGTTATGCGGTGTTCGGTGTGTCAGTAGGTTAAAGCTGAACATTAGAAG
Source organism: Alisma plantago-aquatica (assembly GCA_963693085.1). Classification (NCBI taxonomy): domain Eukaryota; kingdom Viridiplantae; phylum Streptophyta; class Magnoliopsida; order Alismatales; family Alismataceae; genus Alisma; species Alisma plantago-aquatica. The sequence goes on along the minus strand of OY856413.1, from coordinate 1,083,384,314 downwards.
CCCGCAGGAACAATGCAATCTTGGCCTATACTATAGTGGAAATGGGATCATGTGACCGTGGACTTTGTGGTTGGTTTACCTAGAACAACCAAAGGTCATGATTCCATTTGGGTGATAGTTGATAGGTTGACAAAGACATCACATTTCTTACCTGTCAAAACAACCCACACTGCTGAGAAGCTGGCATAGTTATATGTTGATGAGATAGTGCATTTACACGGGGTTCTAGCTACTATTCTTTCTGATAGAGGTCCCCAGTTTATGAGTCATTTTTGGAAGAGACTCCATAAAGCTATGGGTATGAAGTTAAGGTTTAGTACAACCTTTCACCCACAGGCAGATGGACAATCTGAAAGGACCATACAAACTTTGGAGGATTTGCTTAGATCATGTGTCCTTCAGTTTGTAGGAAGTTGGGATCTACACCTGAGCTTGATAGAATTTGCTTACAATAATAGCTATCAACACAATATTGAGATGGCACCATATGAATCTTTATATGGTAGACGTTGTAGATCTCCTTTATGTTGGTATGAAATAGGGGAGTACCAACTCATGGGTCCTGAGTTAGTACAACAAACAACTGAGAAGATTAAAGTAATACAACAACAATTAAAGACTATAAAGGATAGATAGAAATCATACGCCGACAAATGATGAAGACCTTTAGAATTCCATGTTGGATATAGAGTGTATCTCAAGGTCTCACCTTGGAAAGGAGTTCTTAGATTTGGAAGAAAGGGGAAGCTAGCTCCTAGATTTATAGGGCCTTATCCAATCATTGAACAGATTGGAAAGGTAGCATATAAGTTGGACTTACCACATGAGTTGCACAAGTTGCATCCAATGTTCCATATCTCCATGTTGAGTAAGTGTCATCTTGACACAGAGTTAGTTCTACAACCTGTGGAGGTAGAATAAAATGATGATATATCATATGTTGAAGGACATGTGTTGATTCTTGATAGAAGAATCATGAAGCTGAAAAAGAAAGACATTTGTCTTGTAAAAGTTCTTTGGCATCACTATGGCATTGAAGAGCTACATGGGAACTAGAGGAAGACATGAGGAGGAAATACCCTACTCTTTTCTCTTAATGTTTTCGTTGATGATTTCAGGGACGAAATCCTTGTAAGGGGTGGATAATTTGTAACATCCCTGACCTGGGTTATGCTTTAACCCTAGGTGTTTTGCTTAATAAAGTGGATTATATGCTTGCTCTTATCTCTTGAAAAGTAATTAAGACTCAAGAGGAAATCATATTTCAATTTTAGTCCTTTTTGAATAATGTTGAAATAATATTTTGGTTATTTTGGACTAAAGTGCAAATTACCCAAGTTAAGTGGTTAAATTGCAAATTTTACATGATAATATGTTCCTCATGTGTTGAAGCATCATGAGAATGAAGATGATTCAGAGGTATGACTTGTGGTAGCCTGAGTACCAAGAAAGAACTAATAAAGCAATATTTGTGCATTAAAACCTAGTTATGGTGTAATGTGCAATTTACCCAAAACCTAGGGTTCAATATGCAAAATACCACTTCTAGAGGGTCCCTCATGTTTCTTGGCATCATGTAGAGAAAAGAAAATGAGAGGGGCGCCTCATTTGAATTACTTTGGAGGAGAGAGAATCTTGATATTAAAATAATCAAGATTTAAGCATAATTGAAAACATAATTCAATTTAATGCAAAAATAAATAAAATAATTGAAGGGCCTTCAACCAAAAATTAGATGGTTTGATTTTATCAAGTGTGAACATCGTTATGCCTTGCAAAGGAACGAAAATATCCTAAGGAGGTGAAAACTCCACTCACCTTATTATAAGAAAAAGAAATATCCACTAACTTATGGATATTAATATAAAAAGGGTTAAGGTGCTTAATTTTCTTTAATTTAAAACATGGATAATTGAGAGGAATAAGAGGCAAATAGTATAGCCTTGTCTCTAAGGAAAGGAAGGGGGCAAGTGGCAAGAATTTGGGAGAGATAATTCCTACTTTCTCTCTCTTAATTGAATTTTCAATAAAATTCACATATATGCTCCTTTATCCATAGAATGAAAGGGTAATTTCGAATCCACTTCCATCCTTTGCTTGAAAAACAGCTAAGGAATCTTTGAAGGACCAGAAGGACGACCCCCAACCTGTTGGTAAGCTTCTTGACCTTCTTTCATCTTGATTTCATGGTGGAAATCACAAATCAAGCATGGATTTCTTCTTTTCTTCACTCCATCTTCAACCCTAGCCAATCTTTTCAGTCCAAAGCTTGAGGACAAGCCTTGGGAGAGTTGCAAAAGCTTATTCCACCATTTTTGACATGGAGCTCCAAGATTTGAAGCTCAATTGAAGGTGGGTTATATAACTTGAACCCTTAACTATTGTTATTGAACTCAATTTCTCAGTTCAATTGATTCAATTGTTCTTTTTGCAATACCTTTGATTAGTTGATGCAATTACCATGAAGATGGCAGTATGTTTCATGGGATTGAAGGTTTATGGTGATGGTATCATTACAAGAACACACCTCAACTAAGAATAGGGGAAAATGGTTTCCAAAACCGCATGAACTAATTCGGTTTCAAAACTGAATGAGTGGATTCGGTTTCAAAACCCAATGGCCAATTAAGTTCAAGACCGAATGGGTAATTCCATTCAAGACCGAATGGGTTAAATACACAAAACCAAATGGGTAATTATACCCAATATTGATTGGATAAATCACTTAAAAACTGAATGGGTGATTCGGTTTCAAAACCGAATGAAGGTCAAGCACCTCAAGACTGTTTGGATGGTCAAAGGTGGTGATTGAAGGATTGAAAATCCAAGGGCCAATAATTTTTGAACTCCAACAATTCAATTGATTGAAGGTTTCAATGTAGCAAAGCATGCTCAATTGATTGATGAGTTTATCTAAAGAATCCTTGCGGTTTTGAGACTGATTTGGCCAAACGGCCTTGAGACCATTTGAGACCGTTATTTGGCCAAACGGCCTTGAGACCATTTGAGCCCAAACGGTCTTGAAACCATTTGGGGTCAAACAGTTTTAAAAACCGATTGTTGTTGAAACCTCAAAAAATCAAATGACAATCAATTGTGGTTCAATCATTTGGAAATTGAAGGTGGTGATTATTCCATTAATCCAATGATTGACAGTAATGTCAATCAATATTAGGCACAAAGTTTGAATTCCTAAAGTACCTTGGTGATTGGTACCTTTAAAGTGATAAACCCCAATTGCTTATAAAAGCAATAATTCAGTACTCTATGTCAATCATAGTTGTATGTACTTGATTAAAGGGATGATGTAACCTAATCAAGTTGAGAGGATGATAGAGAGGAATTTATACATGAATATGATTCATGTGGTGATTAAGGGTATGACTCTCAGCAAAGAGATTATAAAACCCTAATCTTGAATATGAACCCTAATTGAGAAGGTTAATGAACTCTAACCCTAATTCAGGGCAATTTTAAGTATAACCCTAATCCAGGGTATGGATGTAATCCTAGACTAGAATGATGACTTGAATAACCATAATTCAGGGTGATGTGATGTGAAATCATAATTTGGATGTATAGCAAACCCTGATTATGGGTAATTGAATAGAAACCATAATTGGGATGAATAGTAAACCCTAATTGTGGGTTATTGAATGTAGACCCTATTCTGGGGAAAAAATTATGTGAGACCCTAACTTAGGGTGTTTTTATGAGAAACCCTGATGTTTGATGTGATGTGGAACTCAAATCCAGGGTGATGCAATGTAATGCCTTATGAAACTCTAATTTTGGGCAATATGGTTATAAACCATAACCCTGATCTGGGTAATGGGATGAATATCCCCAAATGACATGAAATGGGAAACCCTAACACTAGTAAGGGAATTGTGGTGTTACTCTTGATTAGTATGAAACTGAAATATGATTGATATATATGTTATCATGTGTGCTAACCATGCAGGTATCATGATATGATGAACATAGCCAGGTATGAGCTATGATGCTTTATTCATTGAAATTATTCATTGGGCCTTGTGTTCCATTATATACCTTGTTGCTTAGTAAATAGTAACAAGAGAGTTAATGAGCCTCAAGTGCCATAAGAGATTTTTGTGTAGCAAGTATCATGTTTACCTTGGTCAAATGACTTGAAGGAGATAATTACCTGAAAATGTGGTACCAGTGCTCAGTGATGAGCTAAGGGTTTGAATACCCAGATCCATATAATTATGGTATTGAGATTGTGAAAAGATGATAATTCCCAGTATTGAAATAATGGACTGAGATCCCAATGTCTTATAAAGACTGAGAAGTAACTGATGAAAATAGTACATGTTTCTTTATAGCACTTGTCCTAATAAGTTATGTTTGAAAACTTGGCTGATGCTAAAAGAATATGATAATGTACTTAATTAATCAAGTGATACCATAGCATGTAGTTTCCCTGACCACAGAACCATCAGCGTCAGAATTAGCTGAATGGTGAAATGAGTTTTACTCGGAATGCATATTTTTGAATATTTGGGGGTAATTGGGAAAATATATCCTTATGCCCCATAGGAATGGCTACGAGCTATGTCCTATGTATGGGATTGGTTTCGGACCATACCCCAATAAGAGTATGGCTACGGGCCATAACGCCTCAATATAATACCAGGCACTGGCTACGGGCCATAACCCTGAAGAGAGTATATGCTACGGGCTATAACTCTATAGCGAAGATGCCAATATACCCTGGCAAGCTAATTGCAGTCTGACACATGATTTCTCTGCTAAAAGTAGTCTCGTATAGACCAAGACAAATGAGGTCATGGAATTCATCTCTCTCATTGACCTTATGTGGTACTGATACTTTACGTAATTGTGGTCGGCTGGAGTATGGGTGGTATATCTCATCTCCTCAGGGCTTAAGAATGTTTGTAAAATGTAATCAACTGTGTCACATATTTGCATAAGATTGAAATATGAGAATCACTGGTTGATGTTATTCTACTTAGTATGTTCTAGATACATAAATGTTATATATGATCTTCAACTCCTTATTGAATATGAGACATGCTTCTTTATCAAGTTATAACTTAAATGCTTGAATTGAAATGTTTCTTTAATCTGCATAGATATTGATTTATCTACTGTTAAATATATGATTCTATTGTTCAGTTTATTTCTATTAAACTGCAAATAATACACTTCCGCATTAGTTAATCTTGTTTTTGTGAATTGTTCACCACACAAATGATACTCATATAATGAGTATATAATGATACTCCTGGTATGAAATAAGTATGAATTAGGGTTAACCTTTTATTATGTGGCTTTAAAACTCTAAGTGATTATTAAAGGTAAATCATAAATGAATGGTGATGTTATGCACTTAAAAACCTAATCGATTAGATTGAGAAATCCTAACCCAAATAATGGGAAGGATGCATTTCTCATGTATCACATAGTGATGATATGAATTGGAAATCCTATTTTGTTTAAATAAGCAATCCTAACCATAATAATGGGAAGGATGTACCTCTCTTGAATTGCATAGTGATGTCATATACTATTAGAGTTTTTATCGTGAAATGAAAACTATTTAAGAATCACGAGATGATGGACATAGCCAAGTATAAGCTACGATGTTTTATATGGTATAGATTTAAATGAGCCTTGTTAGCCATGTCAAATATCTATACAATAAGTATAATGATTATATCGTCTGATGGCTTAAAATATAATTGTTGCCTAGTGAGAGGTGACAAGATATTTAATGAACAATGTGAGCTATATGAAATATTTGTACAACAAATGTGTTGAATATCTTGGTCTGAGGACCTAGAGGTAATAGTTATGTGTTACAGAGGTAACAATGCTTAGTGATGATCTAAGGGTTTGAATACCCAGATCTAGTAATCAAGATGATGATGATGTGAAAGGATGAGAATTCCCAGTGTTGTGATAAGGGACTGAGATCCCGAGTGTAATACATTCAAAGTGTTCCAAAGATCTTAAAAATACTACACATTTCTTTATAGCATATGTTATAATTCATGTTTGAAACTTGGTTGATGCTAAAAGAATACTATAATGTACCTAATTAATCAAGTTAAATCTCATCATGTAGTGCCCTGACCATAGATCCATTCAGTGTCAGAAATTGTTGATGGTGAAATGAGTTTAACTCAGAGAGCATTTTTTTGAATAAGCGGGGGTGAAGGACGAAGTATATCCAAACGTCCCAATGAAGAATCGATGTCACACCTTCCTTATTTATCACGGGATGATGTAAATCTTCCAACCAAATAAGAAATTGATGTGTAAATCCTTCTTCATTTCTAAGTGGTATCAAGATTGAAGCATAAAATCTCCCGAACAGGTGAGGAATTGATGTATAATCTTCCTTAATCTTATAATTCAGGAAAGCTAAGTGGTCTTCTCCCAAAGAGAGCACATGCTACGGTAGTAACTCTATAGCGAAGATGTCGCTATACCCTGACATGCTATTTGTAGATGATACAAGATGTGCTGCCAACAGTTAACATGAGATGTCCTGATAAATCTTAGTGGTCTCATACTGAACGCGACAGGTGAGGTCTTGATAGTTGGCTTTGCCATTGACCTTGTATGGTACCAATTTTGACGTACTAGTGTCCAGTTGGAGCATGAATGATATACTTCATCTCCTCAGGGCATAAGTGTGATTGTCATATGTAATCAACCGTGTAACATATTTTCTGAAGGATCAAATACGGAAAGTCATTGGTTGATGTACACTCCTCTTATACATCTTATTTGAATACATGTTATTCATATTTCTTTATATTTCCTTATATAGTGAATATATGAATTATTGCTCTACCATTGATAGATGCATTATTTTTCAGATAAATGATTACTCTGTTATTCTTATAATAGTGATTAATCCTACTTATTAATATAAAAGAACCTCTGCTAAGTTTTATACTGCTTAACCTTGATAATAATATAGTCGAGTTATATTTCTCATTGGGACAATTGTCTCACCCTGTGGGATCCACAATTTTTTAGGTGGACATACACGAGGAGGTAGAAACCTTACTATAGAGGGAGAACAACAGTTGGGATAGCAGTAACAGCTAAGGTTGAGTGTACTGTCCATCGTGTCTTGTAGATAGAAGTCCTATGTGTCGTCTCTTTATTCTCAAGTCCTTGGAGTCGGCACATAATTGTTTCATGGACAATCTGAGATTTTGTCTTGTATGCCTCGAGGTTTTATTTTTCTTCAGTATATGTTTTGACAAAGAAACTATTTTATGTTGTCCTCGAGATGAGATGAAACAATGTATGTACTTTGTGAACCATGATATATATAAGTTTTGGATCTCTCAGTAAGAGTTTCCTGGTAATGGATCTCCTTGCAAAATTGTTTTAATTCTTAGTGATTTTTTTTGTTAATCTGCTATTTATGGTAATTTTGTGATTATTTATTGCTGATGGCTTGATTTGTTTTGGGTTGTCACACCATCCATTCTTCATGCAAAAGCAGCTCCAGAGGTAGAGAGACAGTTTGCACTCAAGAAAAAGGTGGGTGTGAGATTCCTCCTTCTCTCTAGATAAGGGACATAGAACCTCTGTATTCAAACCCCAACGGGCCATCCTTTCTCTGGTGGGTAGCTTCCTTATGATAGCTCTATAGGTAAGGGTACTCTATTCATGGGTGAAGCACCTTCCCCATAGTAGAGAAGCCCATGGAGCCATGTTTCCTTCTCTTATCTTCCAAGGGATAGACTTGGGATCCACCAGGGTCTAGATCCCATCACTAGAATGATTGTACATGGTGCTCACTTCATTCCACCATGTGCTCATATATTTCAACACACGGGAATCATACACATTGTTGGTATTGGACCCCCCAATCCCATTGGTATATGTTATCCTCATCCATTCTTCCCAAGCTCCAGAGGGTTGCCTAAGGAAACCATCAACCATCTTAAGGTTGGATTGTCTCTGGATGTCTATCACATCACGAATACCAAGTACATCATAAAGTAGAGATTTGGTCATCGTGTCCCAAGTGACACCATGCCCTTTCCCACCCCACAGAAAGTTTGATATCAAGCTTCTAATTCTGGACATCTTCGGTGTTGGGAGTATGTAGAGGTTACACCAAAAATGAACCAAGATCGTCCAGCTATCAGTCTTCTTCCTGATCTTATCAAGACACATGTTGTAATCTCTAGAGAACCCTTTTCCACCAGCTATGGGTACACCTAGGTATCTGGTAAGAAAACTTCCTATTCTGATTCCCATAGCTATTCTTAGCCTCCCCCTTCTCAAATCACATGATTTAGAGAGGAAAATCCTTGACTTGACATTGCTTGTGTACAACCTTGTGAGCTTCCTAACTTCACCATGACGTTCTTGTACTGCACCAGACCTTTAACATGTCCTTTGTAGAAAAGAAGGATGTTGTCTGCAAAGATGAGATGGGGCATCACTTTGGTGATCCTGACCTTGAATGGCTTGATCATGTTATGATCCTATGCCTCTCTAGTAAGTGTAGTAAGACTTTCCATTACAAGGGTGAAGAGGAGTGGGGGTCCCCCCTGTCATAGTCCATTCTTAGTTGTGACCATACCAACAGGGGCCCCATTTACAAAAATGGAGAAGGAAGTGGTTTGTATACATTGTTGGATCAAGGAGATCCATCTCGTAGTGAAGCCTACCGATTTCATCATCTTCCATAACGTGTCCCAATTAACAAAGTCATACGCTTTGGTTATATCGAGTTTGACGCATACTCATGTCTTGCCTATCTTTTTAATCGAAAGCATCAGTAGTGTTTCAATCATTTTATACATTATAATGATGTTAGATTTTGATGATTTAGATATTGCATAGGTTACAATTTGATTGTTGGTGTTTCATAGTGGTTATTCATGCAAATTTACAATTAGTTACAGTTGGATGCTATTTTGAATCAAACCTGAACCATCTCCAGGACATAGGTCCTTATGACACATGATCCCTACTTCTCTTCTTAGTCATTGTGAAATGAATGTGCACCATCGTACATCATGGATAGACTTGAGTAGTGCATATAATCTCTACAATTAATTCTCTTGTGATGATCCTCTATAACTAATTCACATGTGCTTAGTCCTTCTGCTACTACATTGGTGTTTCTCTATAAGAAAGTTGTCTTTTAAATGTGTTATGGAGTTGGAACCTTCAAGTTAGCTTTCACTCTGATGCATGTTCCTATATGATTGGATGCACTATGGTCATATTGATAGTAAGAGAGTAGGTCTCTAATAGTGATGCTTTCCTGGCATGTTCCTACTTTTAGGTTTGATTTCTCACTTGCTTATTTTTATCATAATGAATTTGGACTTCTACAGGTAGAGTGTGCTACTTAGGGGTACTGATGTATGCTCTGATTCATGTGTTTGTTGATATGTTTATGATAAGTGTTTTCTTTTCAGTGATTCTGACAAGAATATTAATAGTCCTAGGCTCCTTCTACTTCAAACCTCAGGGTTTGTTTAAATAATCTTCCTAAAGCTTGGAGTGTTTTTGTTTTCTATTTGATCCTTTGTAGCTAATTATCATGTGGTTGGGTTTGATGTTGCTTTACTGGTGTAAATGTTAGTTAATTACCCTTATCCAAGTGCTAAGAATTCCTAGTTTGCCTCCAGAAGGTTGATACAACTTGCTCCACATCCATACCATCAAGCAACAACCAAAGAGTTCCCATGCTCCACCAAAGAGTGCCTTCTCATAATCACTTTTGTATTTAATTAATTGAATAATATAATAGTGCGAAAGAAGGTATCTGCACAGCAGAAGGCTGATGAAAGATCATCTGAAGAGGAGAGCTCTTAATGTTTCTCTTCTGATGAGGGAAGATTTACCTTTGAAATCTATTTTGATAATTTGTTAAATATCGATTTCTTTAATTATTCATAAATTGTGTGCCTTCTACGTATGTTGCAGGAATCACTTGCTAAACCTATTCTTGTAGCTATTAAACAAGCTCCTACAATGTAGAGAAGGCGGAACCTCCTATGAAGAAGGTTGATTCCATCTCTTCAAAAGAGGATAGTTCTGATGATTCATCTTTTGATGAGGCAATTGATAAAAAATTAATTGAAATTTATATGTAACTTGATGGAATTATTTTTTTACAATTGAGGGAATGGTTCTCTATTTTTTTAGGAAATTCATGCAAAACCTGGTGAAGTCAAGAATGGAACATTGGCTTCTAGAAGAAAGAAAACAACAAAAGAAAGCAATTTTGATACAAGCGAGTCCAAGTTTGATTTTCATGATGCATTTCAAATCTGATTCTTGAGTACTTGTTTGTACATATATGTTCATAGCTTTCCTTGAATGAGTTTTTGTGAGGCATCGTTATTCATACTTACAATATATGAATCTCTGACAAGTTCTTCTCTTTTTTTGTTTGTAGTGGATGTACTAAATATATGATGTGAATTTGCACAAACTAAAATGATAGCAAGATTCACAAGGCTTAAATGGAATCTTACTTTTCATTACGTAGATAGTTGAGGATGGAACTTACTAGTGAATATGGAATCAACTTCTATGATATAGAGGAGCTCTCTTACGACTTATAACCTATGTTCTAGGTAATGAGGATAACATAAAACTATGTCTTTGATCCTTGGTTGCCAAGTAATGTTATATACACTGACTTTGTAGATATTGAAAAATTTCTCCATATTGATTTTTAATGACGAATTTTGAAAAAGGATTTGCTAACAACAATTTTAAAACTCTGGCTTGATCCTTGGTTTGCCTAGTAATGTAATGTTGATGGTTGAAAGTCAAGTTTTTGTTTGTCTTTCATGAAGGAGTCTAAAAAGAGATGCAAACTTCATGAAACACTTGGACAAGAAATAAGATTTCATTTCCTATTACTTCTTCTAAATCCTCTCTATCTCGGCCTCTCTTATGACAACTATGTTGTTGCCAGCTTTGAAGCCACCTGTTGAATCCAAAGAGGGAAGGTTCAAACCTAATTTTCCATTTTGATCTGTAGTTTTGTCAACTTATTGTTTATAGACACTATCACTGTATAGATAACGTTTTATTTTCAAAAGAAAAAAAAAGAAGGTTGAACTTTTACATGGGCATGAATATCTTTCTCCATGTACATTATGTAACAGGGGTAAGGTATATTTCCTCTCCATGTACATTCATTTTCTCGATAATAATGAAACTATAGTTGTTGATATTTTAAGAAGAACTTGATCAAAGTTACTATCAATTTCCTATTGAACATGTTTATGTACAAACTAATGTATGCATAATCTAACAACATATATATATGTGTGTAGTAAATGTTGGTTTTATATACACATTAACTACACATAAAATGTAGTAAATTCATGTTTCTGCTACATATTGACTTCATATGCAATTACATTTATACATTTAGCTACAATTAGACCTACTTTAAACATGTAAAGACAATATCTATCTCTATGTCACACTGCATATGTATTTGAAATGAATAGGTTGTTTAACAATATATTTTAAAAAGGTAGTTAAAAGAACTCCCTATACGAGTATATACTACAATTTTTACATGAAAAGAAAAATGTAGAGAAAGTATTTAGCTACAAAATTTGGGGGTTTTGTTACATTTTTTAGATAAAGACCATTTTTTTTTCTAGTGTGCAAGCCATACTTGCATGGGAAATTATTCCTGCAACACAATCTCCACCAAAAGTTACACTCCCACCTCACACATAGAACAATATTAGCACAGTGCGCCTCATTTTTTTAAAGTGATATTAATTGCTTTCTTGTTGGAGAGAGATAGATTAATATGTATTAGTAGATGGAGAAAGTGTGGAATGAGAAAAAGGAGGGCATAATGGATGGAGAGAAAAGCTGTAATTAATAGAAAGAATATGGTAGTGTATGGAGAGATGCAGAAATAAGAAGGTAGTGGATAGAGAGAAGTGTAATTAATTTAAAGAAGGAGATAGTGGATGGAGAGAGAGAGTTAACTATATAAAAGAGAGGTAAAAAATAGAGAGAGATTTGTGACACGATAAATCGTACAGGTAGTTTTAGCACTGTTCAAGTTTAAATTAGGTCATGTAGTATTTATTCGTGAGTACTGTTTATTTTAAAAATAGGTATGATATTTTTCGTACTTATTTAGAAATACTATTTAATCTAGAAGTGTTCACTAAAGGGCATATAAATATATAATGCACAAGTATTATTCAAAGATATGTATATAACTTATACATTAAATAATATACAAAATATAACCAGTATTGAGTAGCACTTATATTGGTTCAATTTCATTCAAAATTTACAACGTTCACAGTGATATTTATCACTAATAACAAGTACTTGTATATTATTATATTCTCTCTCACCTCTGGAGATTTTTCAACTTCTGCAGTGTGTGAAAAACTTCTTTGTACAATACCATAAAACGTTTCGTATTCTGTGTTCACGTTGATCGAAGTCAGGGTATAAGACTTGGTGGAAGCTGCGTGTTCTATATCAGTATTCTACTTGCATACGGACTGCAGAATTGACCTGATGGTGTGTTTCTATCGCTCCGCTGTGTTTCTGTTGGTCCGTTAGCTTCGCTCTTCAACTCACATCTATGGCCCGACAATATGACTGGTTGGAACTGCCAACTGCGGATAAGCAGAACGGTGTTGCATTTGATAAGTGCAACAGAGACAGACGCAGGGTGGGTAGACAGTCGCTGGCGGGCAAACACAGAAGAAGACCCCATATATATCGCAATACACTACATTCCACGTTGTCCAACACCCTCTTATCCTTCCTTCTTTTTATCTTCGTTGGCCGTTTCCCATACACGGTTGCACAGCCTACCTCCTACCTCAGACATGCAGCTAACATGCCAACCATTGTCATGATAGATCTAACAAACAACGCAATGAGTCCGGCGATTAATCATAACGACAACATGTTTTACCATCCGCTCTTTGATAATAATTCCATCCTAGGCAACCATGGTAGCAGTGTCGGGGGATCTCCAACAACCATGTATGGTTGCCTGCCACCACCAACAACCATGGCACGCAATAGGTTCCAATTTCGTATAGATAACACATGGACTCAAATTGCTGGAGGTGAAGCGCATTTCGTCCATGCCATCTTTGATGCTCAGGTCTTGTGTATTCACTTTGTTCTGCAATTCTACTTGTTTGACCACGCCATAAGATTTCTTACAGAGCGGTGACACACTTTCTGGGACCCGACCAACACCTAAGTTAATGTGGTTTCACTACTATGTCCCTTCAGCTTCTGATAAGCGATGCGCCTTCTTCTTGATTGGGAAGGCATTAGTGCCACAAGCCGAGGGCTACCTTTGTAAGAGTACCCATGGCAGAGGCAAAAAGGTAAATAAATACTACATTTAAACGAACTTAATGTTTAAAACTGATGAAGTTTTACACAGATATTTTCTTTTAACTACTTTGCCCCTAACTTATGTGGTTTAACTACTATGTCACTTCTGGTTCTGGTAAGCAATACGATTTTTTCTTTATCGGAAAGGCGTTAGTTTGACACAAGCACTGCGCATGGCCACCTTTATGACAGTACCCATATAGTTTACGGTGGAAGATTTTTCTATTTTGTAATTATTATTATTATCAAGGTCATGAAGGAGAGGTTCTCGTTTATCCAACATACAAAGCCGAGTCTTTAAATATTGCTATAAATCTTTATTTTCTTCATCTAGTGTTCCAGCTGAGAATTGAACCAACGACCTATAACTAACAAACCATCAAGATTATTATATAAGTCAGACTGACAAGTGGTGGAAGATATATATATATATAAGAGTATTGAACAAACATATAGATATAATTTGTCATGATATATCCGTATTTTTTCATTTAGGATCCTGTTTATAATTGACAATGATGTATGTGTTCAAGCAATTAATGTCCTACCGTATCTATAACTACGAGGAAATACTTATATTATGTTTTGATTTATAGAATGGTCCAAGACCTTGTTTTCTAATAGATAAGGCCATGCAAGTATGTAATACCAATCAACAACCTAGGGCATAACACACAGCTCTTGTGGTTCACTCTCTGGCATTCCGTCTAGCATAAGTGCTCTAGAGGTTATTCATTGCTGTAGAGGCAACAACTTGTCACAACCAAGGATTACCTTTGTTCGAAACAATTGCCACAAACTGCGGAAAGTTTATTACAATATATATTAGCAACTAGATGGAACCAAGGTTCACATCTTATAGCTTAAGGTTTGAAATCATTTACAGTACCCGACCAAAAAGAGGTGCTACAACCTTGAATAATAAATTTTGTGTGGAGTGTCCATTTCTTATAATTTAGGTTTGGAGATCGATGTTTTACATATTGTATACTACACGGAAATAATTTTGTTTGGAAATTTTATCAAGATCTTCGTTTAGGAACTAGTTTTCAATTTTGTAATTTTACCCTAAAAATCTATCACGAGTTCATTTAAAACAAAATATTCTCCTTCTACGTCGTGGCAATGTCATATTTTATTTCTTACATAGAAATGCGTTAATATATTTACTTGTAAATTTGTTAATTGCCCAAAAAGACATGACTATTTATCTGGATCGTACGAGCTATTTGTGCTTCAAGGCTAACAACACAGACATCATAGATTTATAAAACATTCATTTCGATTCACTTTACTTGTATTATGCACGGTTAGAGAGCGCTGAGAATAAAAAAGATGGATGCATAAAGTAGTTCTATATGTATATGAATTTAACTTAAAGAGTCACATCAATATTTTAGGGGTTCATGTAGCTTCAGTTTGGCTTTTTTATATTAAATTCGCAGATCAGATAGATATTTATTATCTATTAAAGAATAAAGCTATGTGAGGAGTAATATATAAATTTGAAAAGAAAGGAAGGAATTACTCTATTATATTGATATTCAATAAATGAGTTATAATTTTTTAACAAAATATTATCATATAATAATCTAGTTGTTTAGTGGTCATAGTGGTTCTTCAACTTCCAATCATATCAAATCCCTTCTATTGTGACATAACTACATGGTTGACTTTTTAATCGATAATTAACATTTAGTAACTGTTTATCTAGGGCTGGTATTTATTTTTTTAACAAAATACAAGGACTGTGTTTCCACCCTTTATTGAAAAGTTCAATATTTTTCCAGGCATTTTTTGCCTAAATTTTTTTTATTCACCGGTCCATACCACATGATAGAGGAAGTATGAAGGATATTGACATTTAGTCTCTACTCGTGTCCACTAACTTGATATGTTTCTTTAGTAGGCATCAATAAATGTGATGGCACGTTGATTTCTTTTTTCACTAGACATTAGTAATTGTGACACTACATTTATCTGTATACCTAGCTAATTCTCAAAATAAAATGAGAGGCCTTTACATTGACATAATAGATTTGAGCAAAGTGTACACAAAGCTTAAGATAGAAAATCCCTCCTATGGAAACCATTAATGGGTAATCATTGTCATAAAAAATGAGATTGTATGGGATAAAAGTTTTTGGAATAGTAATTATTATATGATTTTTATCTTGATCTTATTTACAATTGAAATACATGTTTGACTTGTTTGATTGAGTTCTAGACGAGGATCTCAAACAAGATATAACTCAATAATTAAAATAGACCCATAGGTCAATAATGACTTTTCAATTCATAAAATTGTTTCAAAATGGAAATTCTATTTTTGGCTACATTTACTACAAATTCATTCATACAAGTCAATATATGGTATAAACATTAAAGTAGGTTATTTTACTCAAAGTAACAGTTCTTGACATGACTGGTGACTACAGTGCTATTGAAAAGAAGTGTTAACATGTTTATTACTGATGATCCAAATTCATCATGATTTTCAGTCGCCATCTTGGGCTCAATTTGAATCAATACATCTGATTTCATCTCCTAAATCTCACAATATGCAAAATTGGTTAATTTGTTCAATTATCAAGATTATTAACTGGGTTTATATTGATTTTGTGCAGGTCATGATGAGGTTCAACCATCAACTTGAACTCACCTTCACTCAAGATCCTCTCAGCCTCGGTGTGATCAATTAGTATTGAACAAAATAGTTTGATCAATCAGTCTTGACCAAACAGTTTGCCCATTTGGTCTCAAACCAAACAGTTTGCCCATTTGTTCTGCTCAACCAGTTTTGATCAATTAGTCTCGAAACCACGAGCTTATTACACCTTTATCTTCATCAACTTCACCATCAAAACCACCTCCATTTAACCCTAATTCACCTTCCTCAACATCTTAGACCTCTCATTTTCACCCATGCAACCTGCCCTTGTGGTTTGCACTCCCTATTTTTTCCCTAACGGTCTTGACCTTACTTGGTCGTGGCTATACGGTTTTACCCTCTCACTTGCTCTAAACGGTTTGCCCTCAACCACTCTCATAGTTTGGAAACCGAGAGAGCCCTCACTATCTCAAGACCATGAGAACTCTCACGATCCCAAAACCATGAAGAGCAGTCTCTTCGCGAGACCGAATGGAACGCACACCTATTGGCTAAATTGGACATTATTATAATCCCTTTCTTTCGATGATGACAAACATTTCATACTTGTGGATCTAACATGCTACTTGAGTGTTGCAGGAATTAGGTGGATGAAGCTACTTGGAAGATCTATATGCTCAAATTCCTTTAATTCATGATTATAATCAAATGTAAAAACTTGTACAAGTACTTAGACATCATGTAAATCAAGCATTAGATCTTCCCTAGCCAATCACAACACTTAGATAGGTCATTCCCTATAATAGTGTCACATCTGCACACTCATACACACACTTAGTATCTAGTTCAAAACATTGAAACAAGGTCATTCTCGGTCGACAAACTCCTCGACCGAGACACTCTCGGTCGACAAATTCCTCGACCGAGATTGACCCAAGTAGCCTTTAGACCCAGCATACAAGGTGGTTGGGAGTTGGAAATGAACGTTGTAAACACTTGCTCCAGGATGTCCCTCGGTCGACAAATCTTCGACCGAGAAGGACTCTCGATCGACAAATTGTCGGCTGAGATGAGTTCTGTCTGCACTTTTCATAATTAATTAACTAGCTGTTGTTAAAGCAACTAATGGTTACCTAACGGCTAGTTAAGCACTAAGAACCCCCTAGAAAGTGTCTACAATGTCCTTAAGCACTTGTAGGTCATTCCTATAAATAGGACATGCCTTAGGACACCTAAACTTACTCATATACACTTGTGCTATACTTGAGCTTATACTTGCAATTGGCAATCTGTTTTGAGTAATTGAGAAACACTAGCATTGGCTACTCATTCCCTTGCTCTAGATTTGTATCCTATAGGCTAATATCTCATATCCACTAAACCTTCACTTTAATATTCATTGGTTAGGAGATCTATATGCTTGATATAGGCAAATCAAGCCTTGAGCTACAAAGTGGTATTGTAATTTCTATTTTTCCTTCTTGTTCCTTTTATCTTCTGTATTCTTCTTGCTACTCCTAGGGTTGGAGGCTGTGGATTGGAGAAGGTTCTTCTCAGTGGAGAAGGTGGACTTTGGACAACTTCAAGAAGGCTGTTGCAACAGGAAGCTACTTCAAGAGGAAGGCTACTTCAAGGGGGAGCTTGAAGTTACTTCAAGAAGGCTGCTTCAAGGTTGGTGCAACTACTTCTAGGTGAAGGTTGTCTGAAGGGTTTGGTGAAAGAATTGTAATTTTATGTAATATCCTTGCGAGGTAATAAAATTTAATTCTTTCACAATCCTGATTGGGTAAGCAACCAGGTAGTGGATTGACTGCCTTAGTATTTGCTAAGGTTGGAACCACTCTAAATCCTTGTCCCCTTGTCCAATATTTTTGTGGTTGGTTGTTTGAGTTAAATTATTATTAAATAATCATAAAACCCTATTCACCCCCCTCTAGTAGTTTTTCAACTGGTATCCGAGCAGGCTTCAAGGAGCTCTAATCGAGTCTTGAAGAATGAAGGGTGATAGTGTCTACAATCGCAAGCAAACACTACAAGAAAAATAGGAATTAACTACATTTTGTCTAACTACATTTTCTTAAAATATAGTTAAAATGACCTTCGTTTACAAGTTATAAATGTATAGCTAAGATAAATGTAGTTGGTAATGAATTTAAGAAATAACTACATAATAGCTACATATAAGTTCTATTTTTTATTACTATCTTTGAATTTTTACAATCCCAAAAGTTGTAAGCGGGTTCGCGTTCAACTTTTACAAAGCCCGCCACTTTTGTTTACCAGTATGCCAATTCTTTCCCAATTCAATTAGATAGTGATCCCAAACCCCAAAGCGATGGGCAACCCCAAGGTGAAGAAATTCTTGATCATTTCAAGCAGAGGAGAAACTTTCGTGGTAGTAGTTCCTAGAGCTACCATCGCCAAGGACCCAACTTGTTCTCTCTGCCCGTAATTTCTGTTGGCAGCGATCGAAGGAAGCGCTGGGAGGGGGTAAGGAGGGGTTTGCTTCTATGGTAAGGTTTTAATCTTGGACTTTTCATACTTTCTTAGTTGTTGTGTCTTTGCTCGAGCTGATTGGAACTTCCCTCCAGTTTTAGCACCCTATTACAATTCACAGTCTTACTGCAAGTTGAAGTCAAGGAGCACCCTTCTTGGTTGAGCAGAAGCCAACGACGTCTTTTTATCTCTCGCACAGAGGTTCGGTCTCTCTTCTAGTCTTCACGGCCAGAATTCCTTCACATGGGTTGTAAAGTAGCTGGGTTCTGAGGCTTTCTATTAATATTTGTCTGATCCAGTATCGGGAAGAGAGTGATTCCATGCTATATTTTTTTGGTTTAAAGTTGGAGCAAATTGGGCGTGTTTGGTGGCTTGGCGTCAACTTTGAAGTGAAATGGCTTCTACTACTCTCCAACTGAATGCGTTGGTCATTGCTTTGACCAAATGGGTTCGGCTTACTAATTAAATGCGTTTGAACAGAGTAATTCAACCAAGGAAGCCTATAACATCATATTTCTCTAGTCTATCAAAACCAAGCTGGGGAGACTTCCAGATACATGAAGGTAACTCCCCATGACTTACTTCTAGGCATTTTTCCATTTTTGCCTTTTGATTTTAGGTGCTACGAAATCTGGATGGCATTTCCTTGATGTTGTTGTTGTTTGCTCAGAGTGTATCGTAACTGAGATAAAACCACAGGAGGAAGAAAATATCTGGAAAGTGGGTCCAACAACTGACAGGCTTTTGGTAACCTTCATACCATATGTATTTTAGTATTGCCAAAGTTAACAATAAGATGTTTCTTTGTTCATAGAGTACCTGATTCAGGCTTGGTCCATAAGAAGCACGGACATGGACATGGATACGGATACGAACACGGGACACGTCAATTTTTAAAAATATAGAACACTGACATGGCGTTGGACACGGCTATATATAAGCATATACATACATTGGGGTGAGCAAATAATGGTCCAAATCGCAAAACCGGACCGGACTGCTCAATTCGGCCCGGTCCGGTCCATTTTGAGTTCGGTCCGGTCCGCGGTCTGGGAATTTCGATAAGTTCGGTCTTCAGTCCGGTCTGGTTCGGTCCGGTCCGAAAACCGGTCCGGTCCGGACCGCAGACTGACTTTTATATAAAATTTATATATATTTGAAGATGTATTCTATAATAACTATAAATAAAGTACATATATAAGCACTGCTAGTATAAATGTTTGATACTAAAGTTATATAATTGTTAGAAGTGACTAAGATTATCAATTTTGTACAATTAAATAAGTTGTAAAACATGTAAAAAAGGCTGATTACAGTCCAAACGGTCCGGTCCGGTCTGGTCCTAGTACAAAACGGTCTGGTCCCGGTCCGGTCCTACCTCGAAACGGTCCGGTCTGCGGCCCATATATTGTAGAAATTCGGTCCGCGGTCCGGTCTGGTCCGGTCCGATTTTAGACTGATGCTCAACCCTATACATACATATATTTACATTAATATATACAGTTAAAGACAAATATATGTATAGAATTTATTTGTAAACACAACAAGCTCCATAATTCTTAACAACAAGCAGAAACAACGATCACCATGATATACACTTTATATTCACATTTGTATTCAAACTCACTATGTTGATGCTAAAAATTTAGCATACAAAATAATATATTAAAATCAAGAGGAAGAAGAGGGAATGAGTTCCTAGAAAGGGAAGTTGCTTCTAATGGCTGCTCTAGGTGTTGGCAGCTCCAGCTACAAATGGTTGTCATAAAAGGCTGCTGCTTATGGTGGATTTAGCTCCTACTGGTTGTTGATGCAAAGGCTGCTAGTAGCAGCTCCATCTCTTTATGGTGGCTGCTTGCAGCAACTTCAGGACCTAGCTACTACTTGCAGCAATTGCTGCTAGAAGCGGTTTCATTCGCTCTTTACATGAACAACAACAATTAGAGGGTGAGGGTAGTTGGTCACATCTCAAGGGAAGGGATGAGGGGTTTGATGAGGAGTTGGGGTTTAGTTGAGAAGTCTACGGGTCGGGTCTTATTTTCTCTTTTCTTTTTAGTTAGATCTTATGTGGGTTGGGTTGGTCATGTCCAGTATGCGTCTTAGATGTGCCCACGCTGTGTCCAACTTGCCAATAAAAAAAATTGAAATTGGACACGCTGGAGGAGTGTCTGCCGCGTGTCCACGCATGTCCAAGGCGTGTCCAAGTTGGACACGTGTTGGACACAGACACGGAAGACTCCAAGAAGTGTTCGTGCTTCCTAACTTGGTCCCAAGTTTCTTTATGTATACTTTATTTGATTGAAGTTTATTTCCTATATTTAATGTTGGTCCATCAAATTTTGTTTATGCTCCCTTCGTGGAAGTAGTGGAAAAACTTTTCTGTTTCTATAGAAACCCCACTCCTATATAATCACCTATTAAATTGGTTGTTAAGGTTTTAGAAAGTAGGATCTGTCAATCTAGTTGCATTTAAAACACAAAATAGTTTATTTACTTGAATTTTTGAGATCCACTTGCATTGAGTTAGTTTTTTTTTATGTTTTTTTTGGATAAATATATCATCTTGTTATACAACTCATACATCTTAATATAGGTCGAAGGTCTTTAGGCTTTGGTTGACTATGCAATATAGACATTTATGACCTAATATAATTTCCTCTTCCTTAGACTCGAATGTATTCATGGGATTGTTTATCAGTCCATAATTACAGACATGGTCTGGATATGCTGTAGTGCTATGGATCATTAAGGAAAACAACACTCATGAATGTATTACTAAAACACATACGGTGATTAAGATTCTCACCACAATCATAAGGAAATATTAAGTTGTTGGCATTTCAAAATGCATTTATGAAAATCCTCTAAATAATCTTCCTTTGGTTATAAATTATATGTAGGAGACGCAATGAGTTGAATACTGAGAAGTCATATATTAATCTGTGGTTAATCCTTGGTTAATCTCTAGTGACTAGTATTTTGAGTTCTACTATTTGAGAATAGTCCCATGTTATGTGAAACATGTACACATATCTTGCTAGTTTCCACCATCAATGAGCGTGCATGAAATACTGAAGTGAAGGCTTAATCATGGAGAAGTGTTGGGGGTATTGGTATCCATTAAATAAGTCATATGTGATGCCATCATTCACCATTGAAGAGGTTAGTTTAAGCTTTGTTAGGAGTTCAGGATGTACTGAATACTTCCATCTCTCTCACAATTGATGAAGGTTAGGATACCTTCAATATCCATCACATTTTTCCTTCATATAGGTTTAGGTTTTCCGTTTTTGGTATAAACAATGAACCTCAACTGTGCTATTCTTCATTACTGTTTGGTCTTTAATAATTAGTTGAGTATCTTTGTTCATTTTTTATTAGATGACATGGCAATCACGTATAGCTAACTAGATAAGAAAATACCATGGCTCCTTTATTAGCTATCCATTGATCCAAATGAGGCTTTTTGGCTAACATCAACTGTGAAGAATGGCTATTTACTTGGAGGGTTGTATTCATTTGTACACCATGTCGCACAAGTAGAAATATTAGGCAACTGATTAGAAACAAGTAGGAATAAAATGGAATTGGAAGCAAACATAAAAGTTTGGTTTCTCCTTTCTCATAGTTTTGTAACTTTCAAAAATTTATGGTTCTTGGCCAGCTACAAATGCAAGGTCAACCGCCTCAAAGAATGGGTGTCAGACATTCCACAGTACACGTGATACCACAATAGTCAGCATGTATACTTCTCTGTGCAACATTTTTCTTCTTGGTTCAAAGATCATTCTGCACATTTCTATATGTGGATCAATCTTATCACTACATTGAACAAGCTATAACATTGAAAATATATCGTGCTTGTATCTATGTTCTTGTCGTATGGGTGAATTTCCTATAACACTATTGAAAATAAATAAAGATTTCACATTTGATCAGTCCTTATATATGCCTTTCCTTTTGGAATAAATGTTGAGGGCTTAAATTTGTATGAGAATAAAAGATTTTCGTTTCATGCTCTTTGGTATGCCATACCAATGAGAGATCTACGACGCGATCCATCACTTCATAAACCCTTTTTTGGTTCCTCATTTTCATCCATAACTTACCAAACTAGACTTCCTATTTAGCACTGTGTAGGTTGTCGAGGAAATTGGCTCAATTTGTCTTAATGAGTGGGTCATGGTATTTGAGATGTCATGTGAAGTGAATGTATTTTATTGTAACCTATAAGTAACTATTGTTTGTAGTATATGTTTGTATGTGATTAAAAAAGATTTACTGAATGTTGTCCCTTTTAATATTCTTTAGTTGTGCAATATGCTATGATACCATTAGTTTAGGTCCTTATATTATGAGCACCACAAAGATCTTGTAGAAGAAAGTATTCATCTCGTAATTATGAAGTGTTCATACTAGTTCTCTGAAGTTCTTATTCCCTTGACCTACACGTAATGTGATAGGAACTTGCATCTTCAGTTAGACGTGTGAAACACTTTGCATTCTGAAACTATTTATCTTCACCCATCTTCGTATAATGCTCTATGAATCCAATTCTAGACTTTTGGGCGGGGTTGAGGTACCCATTACTTAGGCACTTGATTGTACAAAAACCAATAATAAGTTTAACACATGCTTAAGGTCCATTTATCTTGAATGAATATGGTATTTGTTGACACTCCAATATATGAAGAGGTCTCTTCAATGACAACACACACATTAGTTGGGTTTATATGCTCCTTAGATATTACAATATATTCATCTCTGCCACCATATAATCCCTTATACACCCTGATATAAACTTACGATTATATTAGTAGTACTTTCCCCCATAGACCCAAGACTTGTTAATCCTTTTTTCTATATTGGGTTTAAGTCCACAAATATTATAATGCATAGTTATATATTCTCAAAATCCATCTTCAGTCATAAGAATATATCTAAAAAAAATAAGATTACATTTACATCCCCTCAGAATTGTTCTTTCAGTTCTGTATTGTACTTTGACAAAAGAAAGGGAAAGTGTTGCCTATATCTCCTTGAAATATATTATATGTATAGTGCATAATTACGTAGTTGTTTTGCTAAAAGGCACATTATAAGTAATGTTTTTTGTTAAGGGTCTTATTTGGATTTGATAAATATTCCCAATCTATCAGATATCGTCTCATTACAACCTGGAAATGACAGAGCACAATATGAAATCTATTTCATTCAAACCACTTCAAGAAGCACTATCTTGTTATACCTAGAAACTAAACTATGTAATTCCAAGACCATGCATAGAAATTCGAGTTACTAATAGAGCACACAACTAGACATGAAATAGTGCAATGAACTTGTATTTTTAGTATATTTCTAGAGCCATACGCAGAAAGCATTAAAGAAATCAGTATTTTGTTGCATGAACAGAAGTCCGTATTGAACTGTAATAATTGTAAATGTGATCATAAAACTTTGCCCATGTTCGTGAACTAATATATCCAGATTTTCTAGATTTGTTTCTATTCCTCTTGCATTCCTGTAGCCTCTACTTGAGCTGACTGCTGGTAAAGGCTTGTCTAGACGATCTTATCAAGTGCTCTGTTGTGTGCTTTGCTACTTGGGTTTCAACTGTACACTGAGGCATATGTGTTGCTGGTTATCATACCAGAATGTCTGAAAGCATGAGCCATAAAAAAGGTTCATCATTTTTGTGGCTGTAAATTAGTCTCATTCCTTTGAATGCAGGCATTCCAATGATTCCAAAGTCTTACATATGATGCTTATAGCTTATTTTCTTATTTAGTTGTCGACGTGAGCCTCTCATTCTTGACCTCGTTGATATTTTTATACAAAGAAGCACTTTTGAATAAGTTACCACATATTGGAATATTGAAACTACTCCACTAGTTGTACGGTCAACTTTTAAGCATGAAGTTGAAAAGAATGTCAGAACAACGACTATCACATTCTCTGAACAACCAGCCAGGAATGATGTACTAAGTGAAATCACTCTTGGTAAGCTTCCTGATCAAGTATGATTATTGAAGGAACCTTTAATGCATAGGTCTTTGGTTCAAAATGATAATTCTAAGTGTTCCAAACACCAGGGATCAATATGTACACATGCAAAGTGTCTTCATTGATTTGTCATGTACTTTTATATATAACCTTTATTGCTACATGAAAAGTTAACATGAGTTCTTATTCTTGTTACATGTATACCATGCTTTGTGTTTATCATCTCACTTAGAAGTTTGAGCTTGTAGCCATATCTTGCATCCCGCCCTTTTCTATGATTGTTGTTAACTTGTTTCAGATCTGAAAGTGAGAATGGAGTTTACAAATTTGCAGCTTATTGATTAACAAATTCAAGTCAGTGAAAGTTTAAATGCCTGAGATTTTCTTGTTGGTTTACTACCTTTTTGTTTAAGAGAGCTAACATGAGATTTCATTGTGAAGGTGTTTATGTAATTATTTGGAGAATAATCAGCCTTACTCCTTTAAATTGTAGGATCTCAGGAAGTTGTAGATGATTAGTGGAGGGTATGGAGGTGGAGATGGACACTACTACTTGCAATGATTACTAGTACACTTTATTATTACTATTTTTATCAATT
Organism: Alisma plantago-aquatica; assembly: GCA_963693085.1. Taxonomy (NCBI): domain Eukaryota; kingdom Viridiplantae; phylum Streptophyta; class Magnoliopsida; order Alismatales; family Alismataceae; genus Alisma; species Alisma plantago-aquatica. The sequence goes on along the minus strand of OY856413.1, from coordinate 1,083,359,201 downwards.
GTTGTTTGGAACAGATATTTTCTCAAGCTATGATTCATAAGATAATTTTGTCTTATTCTTCAGGGGCAATTGTGTAATCTATTACATCAAATCGCACACCTAGACGCCTAGAGTTTCAGTAGGATATGCCTCAAGAACAGAACAAAGAGAGTGTCTGCAACAGAGCTTCTTAAGGATTCTTTTCTCCAGGTGGACAATGTGGACATCTTTGAGGAGTGGATTTGGAAACTCTCTATTAGAAAGCCAATGTACTCATTGTCCTTCTAAGTTCTACCAAGCTAGAGCACTAAGTAGAAACATGAAGAGAACTAGAAAGACGAATCCTTGAGACAACCTTATCCCCCCTGAGAGTGCATATAGAAATGGTACATGACTTGCTCCCCAACTATTTTCCCAGACCATATATAGGGGGTGCGTATTTATGACACATGCATAAAAGCTATCTATAGGCTTCTCCTCTCTAAGTAAAGTATCAGTCGGGGACAATATCATTCGATTCATGGATATGATCGAGGTAACACATCTTGTTTTCTTTTTCACTACTCAGCATTCTTAAATTTGCAGCTTTTAATATCCACCTACCATGTTCTAGACATATTATATCATTACATGAGGAAAACATAAGGGTTGTGAATAAAACATCATTATATCAGTACTCAATAATATATTTATAAATAGTTGTGTCTATTTAAGATTTCCTACATTCTCCCATGTTATGGATGAAATGAAAGGTAAAGGCTCTCTTTCTCTTTCTTTGTTCTCCATGAATTACAATACATGGATAGAAGGATACATGAACAAGGAACATAGTTCTGAACATATGAAATTCCATCTTGGGTGTTGTTTTGAAAGGAAATCATTATGTCGAGCATGCAAATTCATGGAAGTTGCTCAAATTGTTAGAGAAGTCATGTCAAATGTGGTACTAACACATAATATTATACTAAAAAATGGTGGACACTTGATCAATGTATTGAAGACACTAAAAAAGGATGATGGGTTAAGAATTAAATAGTATTTTTTGGCTATTAAATTTTAATAAGCATTTAGTAAGAAATAACCAAACAACCAAGATGTAATATGTTGATATGTATGGGTTACTGTGTGGTATCAAATATAAGGAACAAAAGAAATAATGGATTTTTCTAACTAGGGCATTACCTTCCTCGTGCTATACAAACAAGGAAACCCAAATATCATAAGAACAAGAGTGCCTTGCCTATGTTTTGTATATCATCTTATATATTTTGTACATGGCTTAATACAAGCATTCCTCTTTGTAAACATTATTTTTTTAAGTCTGAATTTTAGTCTCAAAGAAATATTAACTAGCATAATGTGCACCATTTTAAATAGTGCAATGCAGGTGAAATGGAAAGGTAACAATTGCATTACTGACCTCCTGAAAATCATCAAAGAAGGATGTAGTTGTATAGTTGGTTCGAGGCTTTTTAAAGTTTATATAGTATATTAAGTTTAACTCAAACATAGCTCTCTATTTGTTTATCTGTATTATACTGCACTAAGTACCCATACCATACACATAAATGAAAATAGTATACAATCTTCTCTTATTCATTGTATTATACTGCACTAAGTACCCACACCATACACATAAATGCACGTTCTGGATATGCTGCCAACATGATTCCTTGATAGAGAACCTTGCATAAATTTTTTTATATTACAAACTATTTAAGACATTAATATGTCATTTTTTTTGAATTATCAAAATAATATTTCTTGCAGTAATTAAATTAGTTATAATTGATCATCTTCAAACTGATTGGTAGTAGTTTCAATGTGAAAATGTTTTGTTGCATCTTTAGACATAAATTTCAGTTGTCACGATGTCCTGCATATTTGCAATACTTGGATCACAGTCAGATGTGGAGGATGCATCCAACAACAAAGGAGACCCAGAGGTTACAACATCATGCTTTGTTATTATGTACTGAATTTCATCATTTATGAAGTCCTTAGTATACATTTTCATAGTTTTGTGTCCATTGTCCACATATTTTCCCATTAAGATTTTTTATTTTGTTACAAATTGAGTTTGAAGAAACTATAAGTAGCTATGGCATAAGAACATTTTGGTTGTACTGGATTCACCATCTTGTTATAGGACATGATTGTAACTACCAAAGAGGTGACTATATAACCTTGGGAAGAAAAGTCCATACCATCATTAAACAGGAAGACACACATGCAAATTGTAATGACCCCGCCTCCCGGTAACCCCCAATGAAGGGAGACCGAAAGGTCGGTGCCGTTATCCAATTAACAGGATCATAGGTTCGACAAATAATCAATAACAATTAATAAACTTTACCAACTATACTGAAAACTGGTATAAAATAAAACTTTTCTTACCTTGGAAAAACTGGGATTTCTAAACTTCTATCCATGAAGATGCTAAACCAACTAATCCTCCTATGCACGTTATTTCTTATTTGATTTCCACATCTGCCACTTTACTGTTTGTTCTTTTCATTGTACCTAAAACGCCGACAAACGAAACGTCGGTCAGTATATCGAAATATACTGGTATGTGGGGGCAATCAAAAGTTTGCACATATGGATAACAATTTAAATATCACAATCAAGATATTTAGCAAGCCAATTTACACTTTTCAGTATGACATTCTCCACCGCTTTTGCCCTAACCCTGGCATACCCACCTTAGGGTGCCCTTTGCCAATGACTTAAGGCCACCTTCTCAATCCCGAGCTTGGTGCATGGGGGTCACCACTCATGGTGCCCACTAGTCATGCAATATCATAGGCCACCTTCTTGGTGCCTGGGGTCACCACTCAAGGTGTCCATTGGTCTACCCATCTGGGCCTGACCTTTGGCATCATCCATCAGGGTGGCATGTAGGTGCGAGAATACATACTTCTATTATTAATGTGATAATCATAGTGACTTTATGATTTGCAAGAATGAACATCCAAACTGTTTAGTTGCAGTCAATGCAATTAACCATCCGGCAAACACGCGGGAAACTAATGCGGTTATTCATAAGCGTAACCACATACCTGTCAAGCAGACTCAGATGCAGGAATATTCCAACAAGCAAGTAATCCAGATTCAAGCAAGTACACAATTAAATCCTGAAATATTCATCCAATATTTTCTATCATTGATCATGGCACGCAAAACTAATAGATCTACTCGTTCCTTAGGGTTACTAGCCTATTTAGGGTTTTGACTATAATTAGGGTTTCACTTCCTTTTTATTACTTTTATCTTACTTTTATCAAATATCCATCAAACCCTAATTATCTTGTATTGTTTTCCATTAAAGTCCTTAATATTAGGTTTGGACCACGAAAATCCCAATTATTCATCTACTCATCACAAAAGATGTTAAGGTTATCCTTTAACAATATTTAATCTTATTTTCAGACTAATAACTCCATTATCTATCAGTTAAATCCATCAAGCCTCTTTTCATTAAAGCTACTATTTTAATCCTTTTAATCCATGGCAAGCTCATTATAAGCATTTATCACCAATTCATAGTTCATTATAATCCAATTCACATATGAACTCAATTTTCCATTAATTCCATCTTTTATTTATCAGAAAATCCTAATTACTACTTTTAGGGCATTTATCCACAAATTAGGAACTTAATGCTCAAAATAACTTAGACTTAGCATATTCCAATTTTAATCATGAAATTAATCAATTACAACCATGAATAGTCGAATTAGTCAACATTAGGGTTTCAAGGCCCATTAAAACATATTTATGCACAAGAAACTCTAAATTAACTAATTATATGCAAAGTTCATCCTTTTTCTTCCTAATGTTCCTTTTTATTATTAACAGGCTAATATCAACTTTAATCATCTATTAAACCCTACTAATCACTTTAAGCATCTCAAAATAGGGTTTCTTAATCATCATTACATTAAAGTTAATAACTTATACTACTTTTCGAATTGCAAGCAGAATTAGGCTTCAACTATATTTTATTTAGATTCCTCTCAATTTTCTGATCAACTTTCATGTATAACATGTCCTTATTCGACCTATCATTTATTTACTATGAATTAAACAAATCTCACTTACTCCGGCGAATCAGGAGCTGCCACGTCGCCTATCCCATGCAATGTTGGCGCGGCTTGCTTTCTTTGGAACATAATTAAAAGATGCTTCTGCCCTTCACTTAAACAGTCAGCGCTTTATACCCCGGAGGGTATAACCGTCCAACGACCCCTTGGTCATCACCTACCTCGCGACGACCTAACCCCGCGCGACCTGTAGCGCGTCGGAGGTCTGTCCTCCCCTCCTGTGGGCTCAGGGGTGGCCGTCCATGGCTGCCCCAACCCCGCTGTACCCCGGCGCCCTCGGGGAACCATGGAAACGCGGCCGAAGATGGCGTTTTTGGCTTGATATCCTCCGCAACTACTGCTGCGTCTTGCTGCGGTTTGCTGTTTTCTGCAGCCACATGACAGAGGTCGTCCGAAGGCTAGGGTAGGGTTCGATAGGCGATCCTCCTGGAACCGCCGCAGATTCTTCTTGCCTTCAACATGACCCCACTACAACCCTCCATGCTCTAGGAAGCACTACACGTTCTTGGTTAGGGTTTGAAGGTGAAAATGAGGAAGAAGAATAGAAAGAAGAAGGGGACATGGGTTTCTCTCTCTGGGCCTCGACCATGGCTTTACCCCTTTATATAGGGTGGTATCCATGCCCAGATTACTTGCCCACAAAGCAATCACGGCTATTCCTTATAGTAAAGGGATTTCCCTATTTTACAAGTATTCTTCTCTCTTTCTTTGCATATTTTGTTCATTAGATCTTAGGAACTCGAAATTCCTCTCACCTAATCTCTTTATTTCTTGCTTTTCACTCCATAGGCACGACATCCTATTTTCCCTTAATAGAAAATTACTTCCTTTTTAGCAATACCATGTAATCTATGAATTATGTATTCTCCTTATATTCTTATTTATAATTATGGTATTTTCTCTTTCTTCTCCTTTATTGGGGCTCCATGGCACCCAAGAAACATTAAGAATTCAAAATTCCTTTTAAAGGAATACTCATCATCCTTAAATGCATCAATATGCATTATTCTCATTATCTTGTTTTATTAAAATATTTCCTTTTGTGGATTTCTCTTTATTCCTTTCTTATTTGCCTCATTAGTGTTCCTTTTATTATTAGGAACCCTTGGAACACGAAATTCCACTAAGGATTAACCATTTATTCCTCTTTTCACATATTTTCCACATTTCATCAATGTTTCCAATTTCTTTATTAATAAGGAAATACTTAATTGCTATTTTCTTTTCTTATTGCCTTTTCTTTGTAACTTTGGGCTCCCTGGAACCCAAGGAATCTAAGAGGCACGAAATCCTCTTTGGATTTGCCTTCTAGAGGTTTCCATACCTTTCTTATCTCAAATTCTCAGTTATTCATTAATTAATTGAATATCCTTGTTATTGGGCCCAATAGCCAATAAAGCCCACAAATCACACAACAAGGCTATTTTCAACGATACTCACTTATTTAACACAAATTATATCATCATCTGTTCTAATATCTTTAAAATGAGAAATTACATCTCTCATAAAAAAGAACCCAAAATTAGGGTTGTAACACAAATCAAACTTACAAACTGCTGAGTTGTAAGTTCAAAGTAAGGGAGACACTGAACTGGAGGGAAGACAGACATAGCAGCTGGCTTTTCGAGTGTTAATCAGAGGACCAAGGTAGATATTGTAATGTCACTGATCAGGTTTGGACCATTAACCAGATTTTTGGGTCACTATTCAAGACTCTGATGGTGTTAGTAGCTAACTAGGCAAGCGGTGGTGCTCAAACTAGACGTCTAAGGTAGCTAATATGTGGTCTCTCACAAGACAGAGGGCCTGCTCAAGGGGCAAGAAGAAGCTCTTTCCTTTTCTTTACCAGAGTGAAAGGGTACTCCATCACAAGACCAGTCTGGATCTTGAGAAGAGTCGGTTGATTTTTATATCAGAGAACGTTATATGTGAGACCATAGAATTTTTGTAATATAGAGTCGGTTGATTTTTATGCTAGAACCTGTAAATGATTAGAAGGAATTACTAGAAACCATCTACAAACCAGATTGCATCCACTTCATAAGGATCAATCATACATGGCATAACAGAGATATATCTACATTGGATTAGAAAATGGGCAATCATACAAGACATAATAACTCTTCCAATAGATAAAGCTAGTCTTATCTTGAGAATGATGCATCCACTATTGCTAATAAATAGTGCATGCACCCCTTTCTAGATGTCTGGAGGTATATCTTCTTCCAATGTGTTATTTTATAAACTACAAAGCGCTAAAACGTGCAATGATACGACTCTTTTTTAAAACGTCCAAGCTGTTAAACACTTCAACTTACATTGCAACTTGTTCCCACAGATTTACTACTTCCTTTTTCACAAGAACGCTCCCCTTCTACTAACTTACATGGGTTGTCTCTATGTGAATCTTGTGTTCCAAATCATTGGGTCAATGCCTGTAGGGTATAAAAGATAGTCGAATACAAATAACATTGGTTTTGTATGGAAATATAAAGCAAAAGAAGAATCAAAATATACCTCCTGATTACAAAAAGGGAGCATAGTTGTTTCTCTTAAGCCTGAATGCAAGATAAAGTGTAGGAGATTTGATTTGCAGGGAATATGGACACTTGGGGGATATTATTGGTCCACTTTTTTTCTAGTAGGAAACAAATATGTCGTTGTCATAAAATATGGGTAACTTTTATAATTAATGAAACTCAATTTAGTTAGAATCTATATTCTTCATCCTGTTGTGTGGGTACAGATGAAAAATTTAGTTGCAAATGAGTATTATTATTTGATCGATTTCATTCAATTTTGTGATTACTCAACTAGTAAATGGATTATTATGGTTTGGATATTAAAAATTTACAACTAATGTGGATGGGTGATGTGGACTGAATAATTCTTTTTGAATGTAAAAACTACTATAGTAGAAGGGTAATTGTCCCTTTTGTATGACAGCCACACATCGTATACCATGATTTTTTGTTCCTATGAGCTGCTTTTCATGACAAAAATCTGGTCATAATAATGTTATGGATTTTTCTATTGTTTACTTTTTCACGGGGTTCTATTCTTTACGTTTTCTTATCTAACCGAAACAGAAAATCAACTATGCTTCATGGAGCTTCTTCCTAGTAAATCTCAGTTGAAAAGAAGCAACACAGTTTCTGTACATAAGTATCTATACACACCTAGTTATATTTTTTTTCCCAACCCTCATTCCTTGAAGCGGTCTTGGCTACTCTTCTGGTTGAGGTGACTGGAAATTCTCCTCTAGATCGTTCTCTTGTTCTGCCAAGTAATGAAGCCGCCGTTCAAGTTCAGCTCAATCAAGCTGGCCGCAATGACAGTGTCATTGAACCTCGCCAAGCAATAAGCGGGTATAGGGAGGCCTCCCACCTTCTCACTCGCTCTCCTAATATGGTTGAAGTCGCCGATGAAGATTTGAGGTAGCTCCATTTGGTTGGCAGTAGCAAGCGTCTCCCATAATCTTCTTCTGTATATCTCAGAGTTGTGTCTGTAGACCGCAGACAGAACAATATAAAGACCACCATGGTTTATGCAGCTGGCCATCACAAGCTGATCCATGGCGAAAATCACTTGGACATCCCAAACCAAATGGTTCCACCCAATAGCAACCCTTCCACCTTCCAATGTACCAAATTGGAAGCTGATCCCCAGCCAGTAGGAAAAAGGCCGTTGATCCTATCCGCCACCTTACGCCTGATCTTGGTCTCCAAACAAACCACAAGTGTTGCCTGATTGTCGGTGATGATCTGTCTCGACCTTCTCTGCTTCTCCGACAAAGATGCACCTCGCAAGTTCCATGCGAGGATGCACATTATGACCTCCTGTTTGAACCCCCCCAGCCAGGGGTGGCTCCACCTCTTCTAGTCCTCCACGGTAACACTTTGGACCTAGCCGCCTCTTCAGTGATCTGCTCCGCATCCATCTGCAGCCCCTCCAAGGTAGAAAAGTGGCTAGCAGGGCCACTGTAACGTGCTTCCATTCTACTTGCATCACCACTAAGGGGGGTGATCTCCCACCATTCCTGACCACTGTGAAAGCTTGGTCATTGTTCTCGATCAGAGGAGGAATAACCTCAACCTCCTATTCCACACTTGCCTCCTTCGCTAGCTGGGGCATTCCGTCGAGCACCTGCCCTACGTCAGGAGCTCCATCCTTGGATACCACAGAGCCAGAGGCATCAACAGCGAGAGCAGCTGTGGAAGGTTCAACCTCCTTGGGGATAGCAGTAGCAAGCACAAGTCTCGACTTGCTATGACTGCCCGCGTGTCTACTCATCCTACTTCTCCGCCTTCTCCTCCTCGCATTGCTCTGGTCCCTGAATGTTTCCCGCCCATCACGCACCACCGAGATATCTACAAGTGTGATTCGCTCCCCGGGGCAGTAGTTGGTAGAGTGGTCGAAGACTACACAACTCTCACACTTGTCGGGGAGGGCGTCGTAGACGACCTTGATCTCCAGCGCCGCCCCATCGGGCATCTCAATCATGACCGAAGGGGGCAGTTTCTTATCAGTTGAGATCTCAATGCAGAGGTGGGCAGCCCCCGCATACCTGCCGTTGGGAACGACATCGATAACCTTAGGGGTACCAATGCCATAATCGATGATTGTAATGTCCCTTCTCGTCCAGTGTTGCCCGATGTCCGGGAGCGTAACCCAGACATACATCATTGTGAGGGCCGCCCTTTGGATATCAGCTTCCGGTGTCCACTTCTTGGTGAGCACGAGCTTCTTGTCAAAGAACCACAGACCTTGCTCCAAGGTCGTGTTCATGTCATTCTCATTGGCGAACCTAGAAAGGAAAAGACCCCCAACCAAAGGCGACAATTGAAGCTCCCCTTTAGGTCTCCACGAATGGATCATCCACCCGTAAAGCTGCTCCCTCACTGCCAAGTTGCCCAGCACCTGCACGATGATGGAGCATTGGTGGAAGGATTCCATTGCCACGACCACCGGTTCCGTGAACTTCATCCACGGTCTAGTATCGTCGGCTTTGTATTCTAGACATCTAGGGTCCTCCAGAAGGGAAACAACCTTGATATTCCTCCTGACCTCCGAAGGCTTCACAAGGGTGCCGACCCAAGATCTTCCCTTGGTGACATCCACCCTCGGATCTGACCATCCCGTAGATGGTTGTCCAGAAGCACCATCACCTGAAGGGTTAGAAGACGGGACGGAGAAGCCCGTCCTGCCTTGGCCCTCCCCCGCCATGGCCGCCAGCTGCCTAGAGATGGACGGGAGCCACAGATAGAGAGAGAAACTTTTGTTCATTACTATCCTTATGTTTTCTATCAATAAGATACCAAGGTGAAGAAGGAAATACATTTCCTTCCATTTCTATGATCTAAAGCATGAACCGGTAATCCCAACCTGGCTAGTATAACCCAAACCCTATTGATGTGACTTGAGTTTAGATTATGATAGATGATTCAAGTTAACAGATTGTTGAACTGAATTTGATATAACTAGAAGGTTTATAGTTTATGATATGACTAGAAACATGTCTAGAATAATCCATTTTTTCGTTGCATTGGTTTAGTAACATACATAGACCTTCTCCTCTAATACTACTTTAATAAGTGAAAAGATGGTCCCACAAGAGTTACTACAATTTAGTGGTTGTTGCACTTGAAAGGTGGGAATTCAAGTCTAGCGTGGTTGTTTTCAGAGGTCTTTGACAAAGTACATATAGATGGGTTGTTTTCAGGATTACCTAACCATGTCCAATTTTTGACGTAGTTAGATGTCTTTTAACTGGGAAAACTGTAATTTACATATAATAGTCCACTGGTCTATTTTCTTAATGATCAGTAGGCATACCACTTTGGTAAATCATGTCTAACTAAGTAAAACAGAGTTGTCTTCCCTGCTCATTCCAAATCAGTCACAATTCCAACATTCTTTCATTATTGTCATGCAATTCCAAGAGGAATGTGATTCCGTGTATCTCAGTGAAATGCACAAGAACATTCTTCCTGATGTAGGAGATCATAGAGGTTCCTTCAAGCATGTGCTCAGATACAAGGAAAATGGAACCATCCTTGATGCAATACCCATCCATCTTCAGCAACTTGTCACTCAAGTTTTTGGTAAACCTGATGATGTCTTCAAACTTCAGGTCATTGGGATTTCAGCTTTGGGTCCTATGCACAACTTGTCTGCAACATGCTGGCCTCTGCCCCCTCATCAAGTTTACTCCTGCAAACACCCATGCTCTGGAAAAAAATTCTTCAGAGTAATGTGGAAGATAGATTCCTAGCTGTCCTGAGTCAAAGGATGAAAGTAAATTTTTGAGTGACCTGGAATGAAACTGGATAAGATTTATGGGCTTTTAAAGAAACAATATGCTATCCAACTAGCTCTCTCCTATTTTAATTCTTAGATGCTGCAAATTGGGGGCAAGTCACCAAATAAGATACTTTTTGCTAAGGATAAAGAAAGAATGTTCCATATGATTTCCATTCTGGTAAATGTGGTTTTGTAGACTTCTTAGGATTTGATTTTGCCTTAGCTTTATATGTTCATCCTACAGTCAACGATGTCGATGGGATGCTTAAAAATTTTCAACATATTCCTTTCAATCTGACAATAAACATCCAGGCTTTCTTCTCTAACTTTGGTGTAGAAGCTTTGTTGCCTCTGCCATGTGCTATGCAACACAAATTGTGGCTATGCCTAAAGTGAGTGTTATGAATAGTGTTTTATATTGTGTGTTAGTGACGATGTATGTGATTTGTTATCTATTAATCTATCTCTGACTATCAACATGCTCTCTTTGTTAATATAAATCATTTTTGTATGCATATTTGATTATCCATGTCTGCACAACTGAAATAGTTGTAGTTAAGTATATGGTCCCTTAATTTAGGTGGACTAAAGAGCTATAATAGAACACAATCAGTACACCACATGAGTTTAGTTTGGGGCATTCGAAGGTCCTACCCTTAAGAAATTGTCCAACTCAGTGATCAGCATGGGTCAAGATCCCTCTTTGTAGTCTTTTGCATAGACTTTTGCTTGTTAAGTTCTTGCAATCTGAGAAACAAGTGTTTCACATCTAAAATGTGTTAAATCTTATCTGTCTACTAAATAAATTGATTGAGTGGGGAAGTTATTGAGTTTTCAGGTGGCTATCTCATGGACACAAAGATAGTGCAGCCCAAATTACTATCACGTCTGATCACGGAGCTCTGTAGTACTGCTATAATGTCAAAATCTTGATAATTTTAGCTCAACGATTCATATAACAGCTAGCATCTAACCACCACAAAAACCAACGTTGGTAGTAGTTTCTATTGAAATGAAGCTTGCTTTCTATCAGAACTTAGGTCTACTGTATTGTATTTCCAAACATTTGTTGTCAGAGCTAACCTCATTTTTAATTGCCATGAGAGGCTATGACCATATAAACTTTGTGAAGTTTACAATTCAGAACTAATGTGCGAAGTCTTTGATTGAGAACTAATGCCATCATCTACTAGTATGTCTTTGGCCCGAGGATTCTGCACTATGAATTGATTTGCCTGTATCATATGATTGGCACTAATCTTTCCTTTATCTTCAATTGTTCTTTTCATACCACTCAATTTTCATGTTTCCTTCTTTAAAAATCATAACTTCTCTAAAAAATGATATAGAAGAACCAATCATATGCTTCTATAAGGCTTGCTTCCACTATGTCATTAGATCATATTCGTATCTTTTCTGCTATCATATAAAACATTTTAATGTATTTTGAATTTTCTTATCAGTTTGTTATTGGTTTTATAGTGTTTTCCATATGTTTTTCATCTTTTGGTTAGTATTTTTCAAAGTCTGATAGCTAGATATCTCTTATATTAACCGTATGACAGTAAGCAGTTTATAGTTTTGGATATATATTATATAATAATTCTGTTAGCATTCAATAATAGCTATAGTAGTACTAGATTTAAGGTTAATGTATACAAAACAGAGTACATGCATAAATAAAAAGTATGCACTTTATTATGCACATAAGGGTTGAAAGATTTGTTTATTAAGAAAACATATTCCAGGCATTCTGGAGGCCAAATACATTTACATCCCGTCTAACTCCCAAAATGGGGTGTGCTATGTAGTAACCAATGTGATATAGGGATATGCATCATGGAAGTTACACTGTCTGTGTATACATGACATGTTAACTACTGTTCTGTGTACGTCTTATACATCATACAAGCAGAGTGGCATTGACGTTAGTAGAACTAGGGGCAAAGACAGCACAGACACAGTATCACCAACTCATCACTAAATCAACTGGTCAAATAGTTAGTGCCCTCGTAATAAAAAAGAACACTGAGAGAAGAGGTTACTTTCTCTTCTTTCAGCCGATTGCCAATCAAATCTAATAAAAAAACTCAAAGATCTCATCAAAACATTTGTAATAATCACTAGGTCAGTTAACTCGTACAAGGTTTTCTACATTTATAAACCAGTATATGCTAGATGAATTTCCTCTTCAGTCATCTCAACGGTGGCATCACTGTCAAACCCAATGTCTTCTATGGAAATTCCCCTCTCTGACTCGTTCATTCGAGTCTCTTTTGGGATCTTTCCCACAGGAGCAGCAGCAATACGAGTAAATTCAGTTGTATATAGTTGCTTGCAACTAGCAGCCAACTTGATCAGCTCCTCCTTTTAAGAAACAACAATTTAACAAGGTTACAACTTGAAGATTACATACTCTGCTGTGATAAGGTCACTGCATTTTAGTCACTGAGTATTACAACTTGAAGCTTACATATTACATTAAGATTAGCTCACTATTGATTGTTCCTGAGATTTTACACATGCTAGGTGCTAGCATGAAATTACATACAAATTAGGCTCTAATGAATTATGATACATATGTTACCTTGACTATTTGTAGTGCTCCATTGGATTTTTTGAGGTGCATTCGTCTTGAGCAACGTGCTTTGTCAACTCAGTAATCTACAACTTAAATTATGACACATCCTTGTTGAACCACTTCCATGGATCTTTTTCTCCTAAATTGAATCTAAAATGATGAATGGCGTCTTTCATTCTCTTAAATTTAGTGATATTTTAATGGATAAATGAAAGAGTTTCCTTTCTTTATACCTGTCTGTAAGTTTCTTTCCAATCCCTTCTATTCACAACCATTTCGTTTTCTACATCCCACTATATATCCAGTAACATAGCTTCTCGACATTCTTCATTCCTAACCTTTGTTGTGATGTAATACACATCACCCACACTGTTGTCACCACTGTGACTTTTTGTCTTCTTTCTTACACTGGCATACTGTGACCTATTGATCTATGCTATGGTTTATTCAGGGTGGTGTCCTTTAATGGTTTGTTAACTAGAATGAACATTTTGTCATCTTTCATTGTAGAAATGCCATCAAATCTTATATTCTGGAAGTACACACTTTACATGTATTACCAAGTTGTTTAATGTGTGGATGGGAGTTAGATGCATCTTTGAATCAGAGGAATTCTTTGAGCTTCACGTATACAACTACAATTGAGTAACTTATTAGTGACTATCATGCAATATCTTATATTACAAAATCTAAATGGAGATCACTTCTATGAATCATGTGAACTTCCTACCATTCTTACTTTTCAGTTGGAGCATTGTGTCTACTAACCAAAGGTAATTCTTACTTGAAAATTGATATTCCTAATACAAGTAAATCAGTTTCAAGTAAGATTTATTAGATGGGCTAAATTTTGGTTTTAGGCCTTGTGGTATGCGTGGGTACTCATTTTTGGCTATTGTTTCACTTGATCCATCTTTTGGTTTTTTTTGTATTTAACACCATATTTATATATAATTCAGTTTGAAATCTTGCACTATAATTCTTTTTAATGTACTACATATGGTGTATCTTTCTTTTGGTCATTAGTATGACATATCTTATTAGTCTTCTATTGTTGCTATTCTTTTTGATGAACAACAATTTCAGATGTAACCTGGGGAAGCCCATGCAATACAACTACCTATTTACCCTAGTACATATTTGCTCATGTAGGTGTTTTAATCGTTAAGAATGTCCCTAATCATCTATGCTCCATAAAATTCTCCATAGAATTCTCCATAACTGTTCAACATAATTTAACTTGCTATACAGTAACATCGTAAGCTTCCAACTTCTACAATAACCATCTCGATATCATCTTCCTCATCCCTTCCATACCACCTCTATTGTATGCTCACACACAATCATTAGAAGTATTGACTGATTACATCAAGCTATCTACTAGATGCAAGGTACTGAAATGGGGATTGGTCACCCACAAAGCACTTGTCTGATGGGAAGATGGCATATCTGTAGGGAAAATCCCACTACAGTTGTGCTTGGTTTCTTTGGTTTTCATATCATCCCACTAAAGTTGAGTGCCTATTTCCAGCTTGCTTTAACAAAAAAAAAGTACCATATCATATATTCTCTGATGTTGGAGTTGCAGTCTCAGTTCTGAAGACCTTAGAAAAGAAGAGGTGGGTTCTATTTTACACTTATGTGTATGTTCTCTAAGGTTTCATGGCTCCTATCTGCTGGTTTCCTAACAATGAGGTTTATGGAAAAATTGGTATGCAGGAACTTAATGTTGTAGTTTGACTAAAATCATAACTCTACAGTTGCAACTTTCCACATAAGCCAATAAGCATTGGTCTTTTATTGCTTTTAATATGACATGTGCTTGGCAAGATAATACTATTGCAGGAACTGAATGTCGTAGATTGACTAAACTCATAACTCTGTACTTCCATCTTTCCATATAAGTCAATAGGCATTGGCCTTATATTGGTTTTAGTATGACATGTGCTTTTAGTTGAGACGTTGAATTTTTATCTAACATAAGATCTGCTTCAGATTCTTTATTCCAATTTCAGTTTTGCTAGACTCTTGCATGCATCTAAACAACTCGAATGACTAATTTAAAGATGATAGTGAAGGTAGTCTCAGCCAACCAACCCATTAGGGATTAGGTACAACATGTTTTAGAACACTATGCACACTTGAGATTTCTCAGGCAGACCCCCCACACCTGTTTGTGCTTTCTCAGCTAGTGACTTTGAAGTAGTTTGAAGTGGTCCTTGCTATCATAACCTCTCTTGCTTTAGTAAGAATACATTTGCTTCAAGACGTTGTTTTCAAATGATATTAGATGGTTTATCACAATTTGCATGGCTTTCTGAATATCATCCTGCATATGTCAGATAATTGCATTGAATCCAGAGCCTGAAAAGCTTGATTGAATTCTTTTTTGACTTCAGACTGAAGAACTGCCTATCTCTATATTTATCTTCAAAATTACAATGATATTTGTTCTCTTGTTAAGATTCTCCTTTAGTGAATTATTTAGATCTTCAGGTTATTCCTTTCCATTATCTAAAGCATGTTCAACCAAGGATATTGATAGATCTTTTTATATAATTTGTTGTATAATCACTTTTAAATAGCAAAAATTGTGCTTATTTTCCTCCCTGGCTTGAGTATTCCCCTCTAAGTAGATTACTTTAGGTTCTTCCATTGAGGACATGAGAGTTGCAGAGTCAGTTGGTCATAATTTTCAGCTCTATGGGTTATGATCATTCACCTATTCGTATTGTTATGTCATCATTTTAAAGTTGTATAAGTTTTCTACAACTTTGAATATTGTATATGAACTTGTGCGAGCTCAACTTTTTTTTGTTTATAATAGAACAAATATATAAAGTTGTTTTTGTTGTGGACATAAACTTTCTCTTATTCATATTACTAATCACGTGGTTTCCATCTTATCGTATTTCCATATTTTAGTTCTAAACTTTCATCATATGGACCTCAGTTTTGATGAGCTTTTTTTCAGTTGGGAGACTTTTCAATCTGTATGTGGACTCCTTGCACAACTTGATTGGACTGCTTGGGACCAAACTGTTGAGTATTGGATTGCTTGGGAGCAGACTATTTTGTATTGGATTACTAGGAAATAAGTCTTAATCTAAATTATGCTCTCTAAAAATTCTATCGGTCCATATTAATCACTATTCCTAGTATATTTCAGATCTTACGAAAAGGCTAATTCTCTGGTTCTCATACCAATTGTTGTGAAAAGGGTGATTCTCTGATTCCCTTCGTGTAATCTGATGGATTTTTTTGCTTGGACACATACCAGGTTCCATCTCTCTGTTTGGATTGACTTTGGTGCTGCATTCAAGTGCATGATGGACAAGGATATCCAAGAACCTGCGCACTCTGCAGAAGATGTACAATGAGTGGTCATTCTTTAGGGTCACAATAAACTTGGTTAAGATGGTGTTCGCAAAGGGAGAAGACAATAAGGACACTGGTCGATTGAGAAAGATACATACTCATTTTCCAAGATGCGTGTAGACCTCACAGAATCATTATATGTATATCCTTTTCTTTGTACATTGTGTATTAGGGGCAAGGTATACATCCTCCCCAAGTACGTACATTACATTTCAGTATAAATGAAAGTAAGATTGTTGGCATAATGAGCATAAATTGGTCTAACTATTACAATTGTGTTACTAAAAGAGCTTCTGTACTAACATATTACAAAATATATGAATAATCAAACTATGCATATATGTTTGTGTAACAAATGACACTACATATGTAGCAAGATGCATAATCCAATG
The DNA here is from genome assembly GCA_963693085.1 of Alisma plantago-aquatica. Lineage (NCBI taxonomy): Eukaryota > Viridiplantae > Streptophyta > Magnoliopsida > Alismatales > Alismataceae > Alisma > Alisma plantago-aquatica. The sequence continues at coordinate 1,083,342,462 of OY856413.1, read as the reverse complement.
ACATATATATATGTGTAGTGACTACTGCCTTTCCCTACACATTAACTACATATAAAATGTATTAACTTCATCCTTTTGCTACATACTGACTACATATGCAATCGTAGTTTTACATTTAGCTATAATTACACTTACATTTAAATATGTAAAGAAAATATCTAGCTACACTCCCGACTACATATGTATTTATAGCGAATGGATTATCTAACTACATATTAAAAAAATGTAGTTAAATGCTTTAGCTATACGAGCATATACTACAATTTGTATATGTAAAGAAATATGTAGCTAAAGCCTTTAGCTACAAAATATGGGGTTTTCGCTACAATTTTTTTTTGTAGTTAAAGACCATTTTTTTGTAGTGAAAGGAAAAGCATGGATCAATCTTCAACAAGTTGCAATTGGTGCTTAGGAACAAGCCACACAACACTTTGTTGCCCATGGAGAGAAAAGAAGGAAGAGGTGCATAAAAATTGCCTCATTGCTACAACCAATGAAGAAGAAGAAGAAGATGAGGTAAGCCTTTTTGATTTATCAAAAGAAGAGCTAATTCCCAGTCTTGAAGAAACACATAATAAGTATATTGAGTGCAAGAATAAATTAAAGAAATCTAATAAAGCAAATGATGAGTTGCATGCTAAACTTCTTGCTATTACATCTGAAAATGAAAATTTGTATGCTAAATTAAATAATCTTGGATTTGAAAAGGATAGCATCATTTTTGAAAATCAAACTTTGAAATCATCTCTAAGTGATTGTAATGTGAAGATTTTTACGTTAGAAACAAATCACGATCTTCTATCTCAAGAAAAGGTTGGATTACTTGCAAAGTTAAATGATCTTCAAAAACAACTTGTTTTATGTACACATCTAGATTATGATATTATTGTGAAAGAAAGAGATTCTTTATTATCTAATCTAGATCAAGCAAAGTTAGATATCAAGAAGAGAATGGATGAGATTTGTAAGTTGCAACAATATGTGAGTAGTTTGAGTAACAATGATATCCTTGATAAAATCTAAATTATCCTTATCGTCAAGTTGGAAGGAGAGGACTAGGTTATAAGCCTAAAGGAAAATATTATCAAAAACCTAGTTGGAGAAAGACACAAGTGCCAAAGAGTCAATCCACGAATGTACCTAAAGGAAAATATACATATGTACCCAAGAACAACCTAGAACAAAATCATAGAAAGAGATATGAGGTTGATTCTATATGTTGCCAATATTGTTTACGTCTTGGACATTATTCTTTCTCGTATCCTTACAAGAAAAAGGATGTTGAGTTAGTATGGGTTCTAAAACCCCCAAACTAAATGAATATAATTAAGTTAAGATATGACCAAAGACTCTAAGTTGTATATCTCGATGTCTATCTCAACTTAAAATAATATGATAACAAATTGATTCAAATATCTAACTTGAAAATACACATTTTATATAAATCTGCAGAAACACATCTTTAGAAATTCGTCGTAATTTGGGTTCTCAAAACCTAGAGATTTGAATATGATTAGTTGTGATTTGATCTACATATTACTTTGATATTTATATGTTTTATCTCAACTAAACTGATTTTTAAAATTGCTTAATTGAATTGGAAGTGATCTATGTTTCATTTGGAAACAATTACTGAAAACAGTACAGAAACAGTAACAATTTCGGTCGAGAAGTAGTCGACAGAGACAAAGTCGGTTGAGAACTTTCTCGACCGAGTAAAGCTCTGGAAAGAATGTTTAAATAAAAGACACTCAAATCGCAATCAACTTAAATATGTGATGAACTTTATATATTCTGGTGCTTTAAATATTTGAATGACCCAAATCAAAAGAAAGAATATATGAACATCAAAACAAAATACTTTTCATGATTAAATTATTAAGTATACAAGATAAAAGGATCGATTTTACTAAAACTGCTGCAAAAATGTTGCTTGCAAAGAAAAATGATACTGAAATCTATACTCCTACTGTAGGTAGACATACTTGATTGGAAAAATAAGTCACATATCTTGAAGACAAATTTCTCATGAATATTAGTAGTTTGCATCATTGCATATATGTTAATAACATCCTTATCAAACTTGATGCAAACCAAAACTTGTGAAATTCTGATTTGTATTCAAATTGAAATTGATTATGCTTTCTTTGAAAATTAAAATGTTATCAAATTTCAATTGCTACATTCTTGAAAAAGCTAATTAAGCATAAATAGTCTATCTTAAAATTTTCATTAGAATGATAAAAATAATTTGTTCTAAGAAAATTGAAAGAATAAATATCATTGTGACATCTAAATGTATATGCACTAATTAAGTTTGAGATATGATCAATAATCTTGAATTAAGAAATCTTATATCTATCTCAATTGAATAACATACAAATCAAAGAATTTCAACACATAAACTAGAACATACAAATTGCTGAATAAAATATGCATAAACATTCTCGGTCGAGAAATACATCAACCGAAAATAATTCGGTCGACAAATTATTCGACCGAGCAAGAATTTGGAAAATATGTTCTGCTGTTTCTTAGTTGCTATCAATTCAACAATAATAAAAAATTATTTAATCGAGAATCACAATTCTTGGAGACTATATTTTAAAGAACATATTGATCTTTTACATCATGAAATGTTAAATGAAGATATTTGAAATCCTTGAACCATGTTTAATCAAGAAAATCATAAATCTGCTTATTATGAGATTATTTTGGTTCATCTTCAACATGGTTTAGCTTGAAACTGAAAAATTATGAACCATGTTGATTTCACTATTCTATCATGCACATGATTTATCCTAAGTTTTTCCTGGTCTATCTATATAGGGACCGTGTGTATTGAAACTTGGTTTAAATGATCATGATCATTGTGTGAAATTATATGCTTGTTTCTTGATCATTGTATTGTGGATATGGTTCTACTATTCTATCATAAATATTGTTTTTGATCATTGTGATTCATCTCATATGAAGATGCCATTTTGCATAAATAGTAAAACTTCATGGCACAAATACTTCTACAGAAAATATACTTCACATATAAGTGTTCAAATTGGAATCTGCAGAAATTGCCTCTTGGTTAAAAATAAGCTTGACCAAGGGGCGTTATGGTCGAAGTCAAGGTCGACCAAAAATAAGCTTGACAAAATGCTTATTTGTACATCTTTTTACTGCACTCAACCTTAGTATCTTGATTCAAAATGTGTTTATCATATTGAAAACATAATTTTAGTACATATCTCTCACAAAAGGTCAACTTATTATGATCTAATATTGATTGTGACCTTAGAATCCTTAAATTATCTTAACTATAAGATTAAGGGGGAGCTCACACACACTATCTTGATTATCAGATTAAGAAGCTTACAAAACTATGTAAACATCATTTGAAGCTTGCTAAGACCTTAGTATTTTTAATCTTGGTTATGAAAATAAAGGAATCTACAAACTTCATGAATCTGATATATATCTTGTTCTTAATAGAATTTTCTAAACAAATCAGGGCTTAACATCCTGTGCATTTGGTTAGAGATATTTTTCATATATAAGCTTAAAAGGTTCTCATGTCATTTTCAGGGCTTAACATCCCTTACAAAATGGATGAGAAATCAATATATATCCATCATGAGCTTAAGGGAATCTCATTTCATTTTCAGGGCTTAACATCTCGTGTAAAATGAATGAGAAATCAAAATACATATGCCATAGACCTAAAAGGATCTCATATCATTTCAAAGCTTAACATCTTTTGCAAATGATTGAGAAACAAATTGTGGCTAAATTGGACAATAAATGGTTTACATTTATATTAATCCCTATTTTTAAAACTGAATATCTTAGTTAGAGGAACATAGCATAAAATTAAGGGGGAGAAATGAAAGTCATACAAAATGATTTTCTTGGATATCTTTTTAAAATGACAAAGGGGGAGAAATAACATAAAATCAAAAACATAAAATAAAATGAGTTTCATAATATCTCGGCCAGCACCCACTTGCAAAACAAGAATGGCTACAAAAGGTAAACTTCATGTATGAAACTCATATGATTTATATTTCATTATTTTATATTTAGGAAATGTTTGTCATCTTCAAAAAGAGGGAGATTGTTGGCTAAATTGGACATTATTATAATCCCTTTGTTTCGATGATGACAAACATTTCATACTTGTGGATCTAACGTGCTACTTGAGTGTTGCAGGAATTAGGTGGATGACAAGCTACTTGGAAGATCTATATGCTCAAATTGCTTTAATTCATGATTGTAATCAAATGTAAAAACTTGTACAAGTATAACATGTACAAGTACTTAGACATCATGTAAATCAAGCATTAGATCTTCCCTAGCCAATCACAACACTTAGATAGGTCATTCCCTATAACAGTGTCACATCTGCACACTCATACACACACTTAGTATCTAGTTCAAAACATTGAAACAAGGTCATTCTCGGTTGACAAACTTCTCGACCGAGACACTCTCGGTCGACAAATTCCTCGACTGAAATTGACCCAGCAGACAAGGTGGTTGGGAGTTGGAAATGAACGTTGTAAACACTTGCTCCAGGATGTCCCTCGGTCGAAAAATCTTCGACTGAGAAGGACTCTCGATCGACAAATTGTCGACCGAGATGAGTTATGTCTGCACTTTTCAGAATTAATTAACTAGCCGTTGTTAAAGCAACTAATGGTTACCTAACAGATAGTTAACACTAAGAACCCCCTAGAAAGTGTCTAGAACATCCTTAAGCACTTGTAGGTCATTCCTTTAAATAGTACATGCCTTAGGACACCTAAACTTACTCATATACACTTGTGCTATACTTGAGCTTATACTTGCAATTGGCAATCTATTTTGAGCAATTGAGCAACACTAGCATTGGATACTCATTCCCTTGCTCTAGATTTGTGTCCTATAGGCTAGTATCTCCTATCCACTAAACCTTCACTTCAATATTCATTGGTTAGGAGATCTATACGCTTGATATAGGCAAATCAAGCCTTGAGATACAAAGTGGTATTGTAATTTCTATTTTTCCTTCTTGTTCCTTTTATCTTCTCTATTCTCCTTGCTACTCCTAGGGTTGGAGGTTGTGAATTGGAGAAGGTTCTTCTCAGTGGAGAAGGTGGACTTTGGACTACTTAAAGAAGGTTGTTGCAATGGGAAGCTACTTCGAGAGGAAGGCTACTTCAAGGGGGAGCTTGAAGTTACTTCAAGAAGGCTGCTTCAAGGTTGGTGCAACTACTTCTGGGTGAAGGCTGTCCGAAGGGTTTGGTGAAAGAATTGTAATTTTATGTAATATCTTTGCGAGGTAATAAAATTTAATTCTTTCACAATCCCGATTAGGTAAGCAACCGGGTAGTGGATTGACTGCCTTAGTATTTGCTAAGGTTGGAACCACTCTAAATCCTTGTCCCCTTGTCCAATATTTTTGTGGTTGGTTGTTTGAGTTAAGTTATTATTAAATAATCATAAAACCCTATTCACCCCCCCCGTTAGTGGTTTTTCAATTGGTATCAGAGCAGGCTTCAAGGAGCTCTAATCGAGTCTTGAAGAATGAAGGGTGATAGTGTCTACAACCGCAAGCAAAGTAAAAGCATGGATCAATCTTCAACAAGTTGCAATTGGTGCTTAGGAACAAGCCACACAACACTTTTGTAACGACTGGGCCCACTGCCCAAGGCTCTAGTAGAGTTTCAGGAATGACGACTGGCCCCACAAACCACCACTAGCCTTAACTGCATGTTTTTTATCCACTCACGCGCAAGCCAGGATCAACTTCCCGACTGGTCACCCATCCTAGTACTACTACAAGCTGAGCACGCTTAACTATGGAGTTCTTTAGAGATGGGCTCCCGGAAAAGGAGGTGCACCTTGGTGATATGGGTAGTCCAATCATTCCTTTTAAGATCATGTTATCCTAGGCCTCAAACTTGGGATGTTACAATCTCCCCAACTTAGACTCTTGACGTCCTCGTCAAGGCTCAACTATATGGCCTCATAATGTGACCCCATTTCAGTGCAGACCCACAATGGCCCATGGACACCCAGCTCCCGTTCATGGCTACCAGCGTAAGGGCGGCTCCATCTCGTCTTTACGGATAGCCCTTTCCAACTTGCCTGGACCGCACGGCTCAAGACTGGCATGCCACATGTCCATGTGGGCCCCACCTACTGGAGGGGTTATGGCTCTGATACCATTTGTAACGACTGGGCCCACTGCCCAAGGCTCTAGTAGAGTTTCAGGAATGACGACTGGCCCCACAAACCACCACTAGCCTTAACTGCATGTTTTTTATCCACTCACGCGCAAGCCATGATCAACTTCCCGACTGGTCACCCATCCTAGTACTACTACAAGCTGAGCACGCTTAACTATGGAGTTCTTTAGAGATGGGCTCCCGAAAAAGGAGGTGCACCTTGGTGATATGGGTAGTCCAATCATTCCTTTTAAGATCATGTTATCCTAGGCCTCAAACTTGGGATGTTACAACTTTGTTGCCCATGGAGAGAAAAGAAGGAAGAGGTGCATAAAAATTGCCTCATTGCTACAACCAATGAAGTAGAAGAAGAAGAAGAGGTAAGCCTTTTTTATTTATCAAAATAAGAGCTAATTTATAATCTTGAAGAAACACATAATAAGTATATTGAGTGCAAGAAGAAATTAAAGAAATCTAATAAAGCAAATGATGAGTTACATGCTAAAATTCTTGCTATTACATCTGAAAATGAAGATTTGTATGCTAAATTAAATAATCTTGGATTTGAAAAGGATAGCATCATTTCTGAAAATAAAACATTGAAATCATCTCTAAGTGATAGTAATGTGAAGATTTTTACTTTAGAAACAAATCACAATCTTCTATCTCAAGAAAAGGTTGGATTACTTGCAAAGTTAAATCATCTTCAAAAACAACCTGTTTTATGTACACATCTATATTATGATATTATTGTGAAAAAAGAGATTCTTTATTATATAATCTAGATCAAGAAAAGTTAGATATCAAGAAGAGAATGGATGAGGTTGTTAAGTTGCAACAAGATGTGAGTAGTTTGAGTAACAATGATATCCTTGATAAAATCTTCAATGATCCTTATCGTCAAGTTGGAAGGAGAGGACTAGGTTATAAGCCTAAAGGAAAATATTATCGAAAACCTAGTTGGAGAAAGACACAAGTGCCAAAGAGTCAATCCACGAATGTAACTAAAGGCAAATATACATATGTACCTAAGAACAACCTAGAACAAAATCATAGAAAGAGATATGAGGTTGATTCTATATGTTGCCATTATTGTTTACGTCTTGGACATTATTCTTTCTCGTGTCCTTACAAGAAATAGGATGTTGAGTTAGTATGGGTTCCAAAACCCCCAAACTAAATTAATATAATTAAGTTGAGATATGACCAAAGACTCTAAGTTGTATATCTCCATGTCTATCTCAACTTAAAATAATAACATAACAAATTGATTCAAATCTCTAACTTGAAAATACACATTTTATATAAATCTACAGAAACACATCTTTAGAAATTCGTCTTAATTTGGGTTCTCAAAACCTAAAGATTTGAATATGATTAGTTGAGATTTGATCTACATATTACTTTGATATTTATATGTTTTATCTCAACTAAACTGATTTTTAAAACTGCTTAATTGAATTGGAAGTGATCTATGTTTCATTTGGAAACAATTACTGAAAACATTACAGAAATAGTAACAATTTCGGTCGAGAAGTTGTCGACAGAGACAATGTCGGTCGAGAACTTTCTCGACCGAGTAAAGCTCTGGAAAGAATGTTTAAATAAAAGACACTTAAATCGCAATCAACTTAAGTATGTGATGAACTTTATATATTCTGGTGCTTTAAATATTTGAATGATCCAAATCAAAAGAAAGAATATATGAACATCAAAACAAAATACTTTTCGTGATTAAATTATTAAGTATACAAGATAAAAGGATGGATTTTACTAAAACTGCTGCAAAAATTTTGCTTGCAAAGAAAAATGATACTGAAATCTATACTCCTACTGTAAGTAGACACACTTGATTGGAAAAATAAGTTACATATCTTGAAGACAAATTTCTCATGAATATTAGTAGTTTGCATCATTACATATATGTTAATAACATCCTTATCAAACTTGATGCAAACCAAAACTTGTGAAATTCCGATCTGTATGCAAATTGAAATTGATTATGCTTTCTTTGAAAATTAAAATGTTATCAAATTTCAATTGCTACATTCTTGAAAAAGATAATTAAGAATAAATAGTCTATATTAAAATTTTCATTAGAATGATAAAAATAATTTGGTCTAAGAAAATCAAAAGAATAAATATCATTGTGACATCTAAATGTATATGCTCTAATTAAGTTTGAGATATGATCAATAATCTTGAATTAAGCAATCTTATATCTATCTAAATTGACTAACATACAAATCAAAGAATTTCAACACATAAACTAGAACATACAGATTGCTGAATAAAATATGCAGAAACATTCCCGGTCGAGAAATACATCAACCGAAAATAATTCGGTCAACAAATTGTTCGACCGAGCAAGAATCTGGAAAATATGTTCTGCTGTTTCTTATTTGCTATAAATTCAACAATAATAAAAATTTATTTAATCGAGAATCACAATTCTTGGAGACTATATTTTAAAGAACATATTGATCTTTTGCATCATGAAATGTTAAATGAATATATTTGAAAATCCTTGAACCATGTTTAATCAAGAAAATCATAAATATGCTTCTTATGAGATTATTTTGGTTCATCTTCAACATGGTTTAGCTTGAAACTGAAAAATTATGAACCATGTTGATTTCACTATTCTATCATGCACATGATTTATCCTAAGTTTTCCCTGGTCTATCTATATATGAACCGTGTGTTTTGAAACTTGGTTTAAATGATCATGATCATTGTGTGAAATTATATGCTTGTTTCTTGATCATTTTATTGTGGATATGGTTCTACTATTCTATCATAAATATTGTGTTTGATCATTGTGATTCAGCTCATATGAAGATTCCATTTTGCATAAATAGTAAAACTTCATGGCACAAATACTTCTGTAGAAATTATACTTCACATATAAGTGTTCAAATTGGAATCTGTAAAAATTGCCTCTTGGTTAAAATCAAGCTTGACCAAGGGGCACTATGGTCGGAGTCAAGGTTGACCTAAAATAAGCTTGACAAAATGCTTATTTGTACATCTTTTTACTACACTCAACCTTAGTATCTTGATTCAAAATGTGTTTATCATATTGAAAACATAATTTTAGTACATATCTCTCACAAAAGGTCAACTTATTATGATCTAATATTGATTGTGACCTTAGAATCCTTAAAATATCTTAACTATAAGATTAAGGGGGAGCTCACACACACTATCTTGATTATCAGATTAAGAAGCTTACAAAACTTTGTAAACATCATTTAAAGTTTGCTATGACCTTAGTATTTTTAATCTTGGTTATGAAAATAAATGAATCTACAAACTTCATGAATATGATATATATCTTGTTCTTAATAGAATTCTCTAAACAAATAAGGTCTTAACATCCTGTGCATTTGGTTAGAGATACTTTTCATATATAAGCTTAAAAGGTTCTCATGTCATTTTCAGGGCTTAACATCCCTTACAAAATGGATGAGAAATCAATATATATCCATCATGAGCTTAAGGGAATCTCATTTCATTTTCAGGGCTTAACATCCCGTATAAAATGAATAAGAAATCAAAATACGTATGCCATAGACCTAAAAGGATCTCATCTCATTTCAAAGCTTAACATCTTTTGCAAATGATTGAGAACCAAAATTGTGGCTAAATTCGACAATAAATGGTTTACATTTATATTAATCCCTATTTTTAAAACTAAATATCTTAGTTAGAGGAACATAGCATAAAATTAAGGGGGAGAAATAAAAGTCATACAAAATGATTTTCTTGGATATCTTTTTGAAATGACAAAGGGTGAGAAATAATATAAAATCAAAAACATAAAATAAAATGAGTTTCATGAAATCTCGGCCAGCACCCACTTGCAAAACAAGAATGGCTACAAAAGGTAAACTTCAGGTATGAAACTTATATGATTTATATTTCATTATTTTATATTAAGGAGATGTTTGTCATCCTCAAAAAGGGGGAGATTGTTGGCTAAATTGGACATTATTATAATCCCTTTGTTTCGATGATGACAAACATTTCATACTTGTGGATCTAACGTGCTACTTGAGTGCTGTAGGAATTAGGTGGATGACAAGCTATTGGGAAGATCTATATGCTCAAATTTCTTTAATTCATGATTGTAATCAAATGTAAAAACTTATACAAGTATATAATTTACAAGTACTTAGACATCATGTAAATCATGCATTAGATCTTCCCTAGCCAATCCCAACACTTAGATAGGTCATTCCCTATAATAGTGTCACATCTGCACACTCATACACACACTTAGTATCTAGTTCAAAACATTGAAATAGGGTCATTCTTGGATGACAAACTCCTCGACCGAGACACTCCCAGTCGACAAATTCCTCGACTGAGATTGACCCAGTAGACAAGGTGGTTGGGAGTTGGAAATGAACATTGTAAACACTTGCTCCAGGATGTCCCTCGGTCGACAAATCTTCGACTGAGAAGGACTCTCGATCGACAAATTGTCGACTGAGATGAGTTATGTCTGCACTTTTTATAATTAATTAACTAGTCATTGTTAAAGCAACTAATAGTTACCTAACGGCTAGTTAAGCACTAAGAACCCCCTAGAAAGTGTCTAGAACGTCCTTAAGAACTTGTAGGTCATTCCTTTAAATAGGACATGCCTTAGGACACCTAAACTTACTCATATACACTTGTGCTATACTTGAGCTTATACTTGGAATTGGCAATATGTTTTGATCAATTGAGCAACACTAGCATTGGCTACTCATTCCCTTGCTCTAGATTTGTGTCCTATAGGCTAGTATCTCCTATCCACTAAACCTTCACTTCAATATTCATTGGTTAGGAGATCTATACGCTTGATATAGGAAAATCAAGCCTTGATCTACAAAGTGGTATTGTAATTTCTATTTTTCCTTCTTGTTCCTTTTATCTTTTGTATTCTCCTTGCTACTCCTAGGGTTGGAGGATGCGGATTCGAGAAGGTTCTTCTCGGTGGAGAAGGTGGACTTTGGACTACTTCAAGAAGGTTGTTGCAACGGGAAGCTACTTCAAGAGGAAGGCTACTTCAAGGGGGAGCTTGAAGTTACTTCAAGAAGGCTGCTTCAAGGTCGGTGCAACTACTTCTAGGTAAAGGTTGTCCGAAGGGTTTGGTGAAAGAATTGTAATTTTATGTAATATCCTTGCGAGGTAATAAAATTTAATTCTTTCACAATCCCGATTTGGTAAAAAACCGGGTAGTGGATTGACTGCCTTAGTATTTGCTAAGGTTGGAACCACTCTAAATCCTTGTCCCCTTGTTTAATATTTTTGTGGTTGGTTGTTTGAGTTAAATTATTATTAAATAATCATAAAACCCTATTCACCCCCCCTCTAGTGGTTTTTCAATTGGTATTAGAGTAGGCTTCAAGGAGCTCTAATCGAGTCTTTAAGAATGAAGGGTGATAGTGCCTACAACCGCAAGCAAAGGAAAAGCATGGATGAATCTTCAACAAGTTGCAATTGGTGCTTAGGAACAAGCCACACAACACTTTGTTGCCCATGGAGAGAAAAGAAGGAAGAGGTGCATCAAAATTGCCTCACTGCTACAACCAATGAAGAAGAAGAAGAAGAAGAAGAAGAAGAAGAGGTAAGCCTTTTTTATTTATCAAAAGAAGAGCTAATTGCTAGTCTTGAAGAAACACATAATAAGTATATTGAGTGCAAGAAGAAATTAAAGAAATCTAATAAAGCAAATTATGAGTTACATGCTAAACTTCTTGCTATTACATCTGAAAATGAAGATTTGTATGCTAAATTAAATAGTCTTGGATTTGAAAAGGATAGCATCATTTCTGAAAATCAAACTTTGAAATCATCTCTAAGTGATTGTAATGTGAAGATTTTTACTTTAGAAACAAATCACGATCTTCTATCTCAAGAAAAGGTTGGATTACTTGCAAAGTTAAATCATCTTCAAAAACAACCTATTTTATGTACACATCTAGATTATGATATTATTATGAAAGAAAGAGATTCTTTATTATCTAATCTAGATCAAGCAAAGTTAGATATCAAGAAGAGAATGGATGAGATTGTTAAGTTGCAACAAGATGTGAGTAGTTTGAGTAACAATGATATCCTTGATAAAATCTTAAATGATCCTTATCGTCAAGTTGGAAGGAGAGGACTAGGTTATAAGCCTAAAGGAAAATATTATCAAAAACCTAGTTGAAGAACGACACAAGTGCCAAAGAGTCAATCCACGAATGTACCTAAAGGAAAATATACATATGTACCCAAGAACAACCTAGAACAAAATCATAGGAAGAAATACGAGGTTGATTCTATATGTTGCCATTATTGTTTACATCTTGGACATTATTCTTTCTCGTGTCCTTACAAGAAAAAAGATGTTGAGTTAGTATGGGTTCCAAAACCCCCAAACTAAATGAATATAATTAAGTTGAGATATGACCAAAGACTCTAAGTTGTATATCTCCATGTCTATCTCAACTTAAAATAATAAGATAACAAATTGATTCAAATCTCTAACTTGAAAATACACATTTTATATAAATCTACAGAAACACATCTTTATAAATTCGTCTTAATTTGGGTTCTCAAAACATAAAGATTTGAATATGATTAGTTGAGATTTGATCTACATATTACTTTGATATTTATATGTTTTATCTCAACTAAACAGATTTTTAAAATTGCTTAATTGAATTGGAAGTGATCTATGTTTCATTTGGAAACAATTACTGAAAACAGTACAGAAACAATAACAATTTCGGTCGAGAAGTTGTCGACAGAGACAATGTCGGTCGAGAACTTTCTCGATCGAGTAAAGCTCTGCCAAGAATGTTTAAATAAAAGACACTCAAATCGCAATCAACTTAAGTATGTGATGAACTTTATATATTTTGGTGCTTTAAATATTTGAATGGTCCAAATCAAAAGAAAGAATATATGAACATCAAAACAAAATACTTTTTGTGATTAAATTATTAAGTATACAAGATAAAAGGATCAATTTTACTAAAACTGCTGCAAAATGTTGCTTGCAAAGAAAAATGATATTGAAATCTATACTCCTGCTGTAAGTAGACATACTTGATTGGAAAAGTAAGTCACATATCTTGAAGACAAATTTCTCATGAATATTAGTAGTTTGCATCATTACATATATGTTAATAACATCCTTATCAAACTTGATGCAAACCAGAACTTGTGAAATTCTGATCTGTATGCAAATTTAAATTGATTATGCTTTCTTTGAAAATTAAAATGTTATCAAATTTCAATTGCTACATTCTTGAAAAAGATAATTAAGCATAAATAGTCTATCTTAAAATTTTCATTAGAATGATAAAAATAATTTGTTCTAAGAAAATCAAAAGAATAAATATCATTGTGACATCTAAATGTATATGCACTAATTAAGTTTGAGATATGATCAATAATCTTGAATTAAGCAATCTTATATCTATATGAATTGAATAACATACAAATCAAAGAATTTCAACACATAAACTAGAACATACAGATTGCTGAATAAAATCTGCAGAAACATTCTCGGTCGAGAAATACATCAACCAAAAATAATTCGTTCGACAAATTGTTCGACCGAGCAAGAATCTGGAAAATATGTTCGGTTGTTTCTTATGTGCTATCAATTCAGCAATAATAAAAATTTATTTAATCGAGAATCACAATTCTTGGAGACTATATTTTAAGGAACATATTGATCTTTTGCGTCATGAAATGTTAAATGAAGATATTTGAAAATCCTTGAACCATGTTTAATCAAGAAAATCATAAATCTGCTTCTTATGAGATTATTTTGGTTCATCCTCAACATGGTTTAGCTTGAAACTGAAAAATTATGAACCATGTTGATTTCACTATTCTATCATGCACATGATTTATCCTAAGTTTTCCCTGGTCTATCTATATAGGAACCATGTGTATTGAAACTTGGTTTAAATGATCATGATTATTGTGTGAAATTATATGCTTGTTTCTTGATCATTGTATTGTGGATATGGTTCTACTGTTCTATCATAAATATTGTTTTTGATCATTGTGATTCATCGCATATGAAGATGCCATTTTGCATAAATAGTAAAACTTCATGGCACAAATACTTCTGCAAAAATTATACTTCACATATAAGTGTTCAAATTGGAATCTGCAGAAATTGCCTCTTGCTTAAAATCAAGCTTGACCAAGGGGCGCTATGGTCGGAGTCAAGGTCGACCTAAAATAAGCTTGAAAAAATGCTTATTTGTACATCTTTTTACTGCTCTCAACCTTAGTATCTTGATTCAAAATGTGTTTATCATATTGAAAACATAATTTTAGTACATATCTCTCATAAAAGGTCAACTTATTATGATCTAATATTGATTGTGACCTTAGAATCCTTAAATTATCTTAACTATAAGATTAAGGGGGAGCTCACAAACACTATCTTGATTATCAGATTAAGAAGCTTACAAAACTTTGTCAACATCATTTGAAGCTTGCTATAACCTTAGTATTTTTAATCTTGGTTATGAAAATAAAGGAATCTACAAACTTCATGAATATGATATATATCTTGTTCTTAATAGAATTCTCTAAACAAATCAGGGCTTAACATCCTATGCATTTGGTTAGAGATATTTTTCATATATAAGCTTAAAAGGTTCTCATGTCATTTTCAGGGCTTAACATCCCTTACAAAATGGATGAGAAATCAATATATATCCATCATGAGCTTAAGGGAATCTCATTTTATTTTCAGGGCTTAACATCCCGTGTCAAATGAATGTGAAATCAAAATACATATGCCATAGACCTAAAAGGATCTCATATCATTTCAAAGCTTAAAATCTTTTGCAAATGATTGAGAAACAAATTGTTGATAAATTTGACAATAAATGGTTTACATTTATATTAATCCCTATTTTTAAAACTGAATATCTTAGTTAGAGGAACATAGCATAAAATTAAGGGGGAGAAATAAAAGTCATACAAAATGATTTTCTTGGATATCTTTTTGCAATGACAAAGGGGGAGAAATAATTTAAAATAAAAAACATAAAATAAAATGAGTTTCATAATATCTCGGCCAGCACCCACTTGCAAAACAAGAATGGCTACAAAAGGTAAACTTCATGTATGAAACTCATATGATTTATATTTCATTATTTTATATTTAGGAAATGTTTATCATCTTCAAAAAGGGGGAGATTGTTGGCTAAATTGGACATTATTATAATCCCTTTGTTTCGATGATGACAAACATTTCATACTTTTGGATCTAACGTGCTACTTGAGTGTTGCAGGAATTAGGTGGATGACAAGCTACTTGGAAGATCTATATGCTCAAATTGCTTTAATTCATGATTGTAATCAAATGTAAAAACATGTACAAGTATATAATGTACAAGTACTTAGACATCATGTAAATCAAGCATTAGATATTCCCTAGCCAATCACAACACTTAGATAGGTCATTCTCTATAATAGTTTAACATTTGAACACTCATACACACACTTAGTATCTAGTTCAAAACATTGAAACAGGGTCATTCTCGGTCGACAAACTCCTCGACCGAGACACTCTCGGTTGAAAAATTGCTCGACCGAGATTGACCCAGCAGACAAGGTGGTTGAGAGTTGGAAATGAACGTTGTAAACACTTGCTCCAGGATGTCCCTAGGTCGACAAATCTTCGATCGATAAGGACTCTCGATCGATAAATTGTCGACCGAGATGAGTTTTGTCTGCACTTTTCAGAATTAATTAACTAGTCATTGTTAAAGCAACTAATGGTTACCTAATGGCTAGTTAAGTGCTAAGAACCCCCTAGAAAGTGTCTAGAACGTCCTTAAGAACTTGTACGTCATTCCTATAAATAGGACTTGCCTTAGGACACCTAAACTTACTCATATACACTTGCGCTATACTTGAGATTATACTTGCAATTGAAAATCTGTTTTGAGCAATTGACCAACACTAGCATTGGCTATTCATTCCCTTGATCTAGATTTGTGTCCTATAGGCTAGTATCTCCTATCCACTAAAACTTCACTTCAATATTCATTGGTTAGGAGATCTATACGCTTGATATAGGCAAATCAAGCCTTGAGCTACAAAGTGGTATTGTAATTTCTATTTTTCCTTCTTGTTCCTTTTTTCTTCTCTATTCTCCTTGCTACTCCTAGGGTTGGAGGCTGCGGATTGGAGAAGGTTCTTCTCGGTGGAGAAGGTGGACTTTGGACTACTTCAAGACGGTTGTTGCAACGGGAAGCTACTTCAAGAGGAAGGCTACTTCAAGGGGGAGTTTGAAGTTACTTCAAGAAGGCTGCTTCAAGGTTGGTGCAACTACTTCTAGGTGAAGGATGTCCGAAGGGTTTGGTGAAAGAATTGTAATTTTATGTAATATCCTTGTGAGGTAATAAAATTTAATTCTTTCAAAATCCCAGTTGGGTAAGCAACCGGGTAGTGGATTGACTACCTTAGTATTTGCTAAGGTTGGAACCACTCTAAATCCTTGTCCCCTTGTCCAATATTTTTGTGGTTGGTTGTTTGAGTTAAATTATTATTAAATAATCATAAAACCCTATTCACCCCCCTCTAGTGGTTTTTCAACACCCTCAAACCACATGAATCCCCCCTCGCACCAAGACCAGTTGGCACTCCGCCTTCGTCTTCTTCTTCCTTCCGCCCGAATTGCAACCCGAAAACCACCGCAACTCCACAACATCTGCTTGCTCCACCCTCCCTTCCTCTTCCCTTCACGATCTTCACCACTCCACACCACCTCCATCACTTGCCACGTGCATCTCTCTTCAGATCAACCTGCAACCTACTGACGTCATCACCCGCCACCACAACAACACATTTGTCCGCTCCTATCACCTACTTGATGCACGTGCTCGCGTTTGGCTCATCGAGACCGCGCATGCCCTAACAGTGTGCAAGACCATGTGGCAATGCTCGGTCCTCAAGATCGTTGGGCCAGTTGAGGGCACGAGACTGATTGGAGGGAGCAAACTATGAACAACCGAGATCGCATGGCGGCCGATCATCCAAAACCATTTGGATGATCAAAATGCCAAGACCGGTCAGAAGCCAAGACCGTTTGGATGGAATGTGAGATCGTTTGGTTGTCAAAGACTATTTGGATGCAATTAGACGAGACCATTTGGAAGTGAAGACCGCTCGGGTAGCAAATTGTGAAGGCCAAAGTATCCAGGACTGTGAAGAACCAACATTAACCCAAGACCGTTTGGTCAGTATACAGGACCGTGAGGATATTAATCAGTCTGGAAGACCGTTTGGACGAGAGTCCTCAAACTGTTAAGAAAAAGAAAACGGTCTTCCAAACCTTTTAAACTCAACACCGTGAGGAAATATTATGAGTCCAAACTGTGAAAATTACAAGAGGGTCCAAATCGTGAAGACCCCATCCAAGTCTATAAATAGGACCAACCAGGTCCTCATTTGGGGCATCGGATTCGGGACGCCGCCAGGCTGCTCCTTTGCAAGATCGACCCCTGCTCCCTCCGATCTACATCAACAACACCACCACTAGGCTGCACCTAGTGTGCTCGACCCTAGGAAAGCTCCTCTGCCTCCATTTCTCCTCATCCTCCATTCCAACACCAGGTTGTCCCTAAGAAGCACTCGACCCCTGGTGGAGGACGATCTCCATAACCAAGTTGAGTGGCAGGCTTGCACATCCGCCCGTTATCCACTCCACCTACGCATCTGCAACCTAGTCCTCCTACTGTGACCAAGGAGGATGAGATGAGAAGGAAGGTGGAGAGAGAAAGACTGCCCAGTCTGTCTTGGTGTCCCTCGCTCCTCGTCAATATCTACTCCGACATGACGTAGAAGACCGCATCATCTTCACTGAGCTGCGACAATCTTCTACACCATTCTCATGGAAGAATCTTCCCTCTCTCTTGTTCTTCTTATTTCTCTCACCATGAACGAGTAGTTTCATTACATTGGGGTGCAGGGACTAGCCCCGCTGCCCATGCTTATATGTCCTTTTGTTAAACATCCCAAGGCAATGTTTATAACTTTTCATTTCATTGTTAATCATCAATGTTTACTTGTAGATTGATCACCTGCTTGCTTTTATCTTGTTCTTTCCTATGTTGTGAGAACTTCAATATGTAGGATATGATGTCGATTAACGCGGTTGACTCCCTAACTAGAAATGGAAAGGGATTCCTTGAGGTCGTAAGTGAATGATCAATGAGGGGATGAGCAATCTATCCCACGGTAATGCTTCTATGTGCCTAAACATCCCTCAGGGAGGGCCAAAACTTTAGTTGGATATCTATATCTTCAGAACAGTAAGTGCATGATCTGGATGGGGACGAGACATCTAATGCTTACGTGAACCTAAATATCCCTCAGGGAGGGTTCGCAACAGGTCTATTTGGATAGTTAGATCTTGCATGGATGTTTTGTGTTTGGATATGTTTGCATGTGCAGTGGTGGTGAAACCCAGGACCACCCCATTGATCTCACTCATTAATCTAGATTCAACTTTAATTTTGTTCTTTACTTTCTTGCAATTAGGCTAGTTAAACTCAATATCAATCTTTGTTCTAAATATTAGCCTTATTTTTTCTAGACTAGACTAGAAATGATTCTTAAAAACGTTGTCCCTTGGGATTCAATCCTTAACTATACTACGATAAGACCCTTCCGCTTGCGGGTGGTATTATTGCACAAGGTTTTGGTAAAAACTCAGGGATTTCAACCCTGAGTGAATTTTTTAGTACGATAATAGACCACGTCAAATTCTGGCGTCGTTGCCGGGGACAATGGAATCAGTTAGTCAAATCTAGTTCTTTTAAGGCTAATCTAGGATTTTGCTTTTTATTTTATTACAATTGATCATTCACTTGAATTCCATTCTACTCCGTCAATCTCACATTTGAAAAATATTTCCATCCAAGTTACCAACAAAGACTAGTGCATGCACCACTCAAACAATCCCGGTCTCACTGCTAGCTTTAATCCTGAGATAGATAGAACTTTTCATCATCAGAACAGAGAGAACCAAGCAAGGATGGCTCAAGAGGAGGAAATAGCCTGAAGGGTTGCTCAAGCCCTTGCTGCACAAAGAGATAGGCTTATGCAAGAAGCCAGAGCTGCAGTTGAAACATAGATTCGAGCAGCACAAGCAGCAACACAAGCAACAAAACTACAGAAGGACATTAGGGAGTTCTCAATCCCTAAAGCTGCCGACGTTCATCACCCAGTGCAACCACCTCCCATCAACACTCCCAACATTGAGATACGGGCACATTGGATCACCTTGCTACAAAATAGCCCATTCTATGGGAAGCAAGGCAAGGATAGTCAAGAGCATCTTTGAGGTTTATTGATCTATGTGCCATGACAAAACAAAATGGAGTATCTGACAATGACATTCAACTCCGTCACTTCAGATACTGTCTTGCTGATAGAGTTATAAGCTGGTATAACTCCTTGCAATGCGAACCCATCACCACTTGGGAACAACTTCAAAATGTTTTTCTAGAAAATTTCTATCCTCCTTCTCTCACCTATGAAATCAGGGGACGTATAACTCAATTCACTCATGTCCCTGGAGAATCCATAGTTGAAGCATGGGAAAGATACAAAGAGCTTCTACGCAAGTGTCCATACCATGTAACTCCTAAGAATCATCTCTTCGAGATCTTCTATAGGGGTGTGGATGATGATATCAAGAGGTTCTTAGACTCCTCATCTGGAGGAAACTTCATGCATCAAAGTTATGATAGTGCATGGAAGGTTGTCACCCTTGGAGGTGAAAATCAAGCTAATTGGGGTAGATCAGTTGGAAAAGGAGTGTTGAAGGTAGCTATGGCTGAAGCTACTCCTAAATACAAGTCTATTACCGAATCCCTCAAGCTCTTAGTTGCCAAGAAAGACCATATCGAATCATCTCTTGCCGCCTAGGAAAGATGACACTCACTCCCACAACAACAAGATCAAGTCAAGTCAGCTTCTGTATTCTGTGAAGCCTGTAAAGGCAATGACCACTCCACTTTATCCTGCAATGTTCTTTATGATGTTGTTTTAAGAAAAATCAATCGACAAGGAGACAATGGTCATATGGAAAGTTTGAATGTTGTCAACACTATCCCTGGTAAAGGATACTATAACCCAAATCAGAATAGGAGCCATCTCGATTTTCAATATGGAAATCCTTCGGGAGCGGTAAACTCACATCAATTTTGTTCAAACAACCAACAACAGAATTTTAGGAATCAAGGGAACTTTAAGGGTAACTTCCAGAATAGGAACTACAACAATTACTAGAACAACCATCAGTTCCAAGATCCAAACCAAGTTCCTTACCAGAATCATCAACAAGGACATCAAGCTGGTCCCATCTCTCCTGATGACAAGCTATCAGTAATTGAGAAGATGCTACAGTCATAGAAAACGACGATAGCTAAACAACAAGCACATTAGAAGGCCATTAAATCTCAACTAGCTCAACTTGGAGCTAGCCTCAAGCCACCTGTTGGAGCTTTAGTTGGGCAACTAGAAGACAATCAGAGGCACGTAAAGCAACTTAAAGCTGTGACAACTCGTTCAAGCTTTATCTTACTAGAATCCATGACTCCTATCACTGTGACAAATGTCCAAAGCACTGAGCATAATGTAGTGGCCACTCAGAATGATAAGACCGACAAGGCAAGTTCTGAGGAACATATTGTTGCTGATGTAGAAGACTCGCCTGAGCCAGTTGTTCCAGTGTACAAACCTCGTGCGCCGTTTCCAAATCGACTGAATTTTACCTAGCTCGATACTAGGTTCAACAAATTCAAGGAAATCATGAAAAAGTAGTATGCCAATATTCCGCTCCTGGATGCCATGGACGAGATGCCCCAATGGTCAAAGTTCTTCATATTCCTACTTAGTCGGAAATATAGAATTGAAGATTATCAGACAGTGAAACTGGTAAGAACATCATCTGATTTAGTGATGGATAGGATGCCTCACAAACATAAGGATCCTGTCTCTTTCAGAATTTCCTGCTCGATAAGTGATTCCATCAATCGACCAGGTCTAGCTGATCTTCGAGCTAGTATTTCTATCATACCTCTTAGCTTATGTAATAGACTGGGCCTTACTAACTTCTCCCCTACCAGAATATCCATCGAGCTTGCTGACTCCTCCATGACCAAGCCAGTTGGCATAATAGAAGATATCCTCATAAATCTTGGGAATCTTTATGTCCTGTGTGATTTTGTAGTTATGGAAATCAAGGAAAATCCACGCTACCCCCTCATTTTTGGAAGACCTTTCCTATCCACTACTAGAGCTCTAATAGATGTTGAAGTTGGAATTTTAACCCTAAGACTGGGAAACCAATCTTTTGAATTCTATGCATCTAAAAGTGCTATGGAGCACACTCAAGAAGAAGAGGAATATTTTGTTGACTGTGTTAATTAATTCAGTTAGATGCAACAACAATTCCTTTCTTAAAAATCTAATGTTCCCTCAGAAAAGAGTCATGATGAAGAGAAGACTGAGAGAAAACCAGTATATGAAGAGATGAAATAAATACCGCCAATTGTGGAAAAGACACCTCTCAACCCTGTTGGTACACATACCGAACCTTCTTCAAGGGTCCATGAGCTTCCTCATCTAGAAACAACTATCCTCTGGAATACACCAGTAGCCCAATAGATAGAAACTGCTAATTTCATTTTCCCTCCACAACAAGATTTGGACTGCAGTTTCTACTGTGAACATCCCCCAGATCCATATCTGGCCTTTCGTTGTCTTGGTTTGGTGGATATCATTGACCAACATTGCTACAATTAAGGGATAATGCAACAACAAATGGACTTTTCCTCTACACCTCAATAGCACTACACCATCAATGGTTCCACTCAGATCCCCTACAACTGTTCTCCACCTCAGATTGAGCAACATAGAACAATTCAACATAACTCAAGTTGTTTCCCTATGTGCTCTGACATTACTCGCTCTTTATGGTGAAAAATACAAGAGGCTAAATTCAAAGCAAGGGTTACTGAATGGCTGAGAAAGAAACCACCAAAAGAATATGTCAGTCTAGCTCAAGCACCACCTAGATCCCCACCATGGTGATAGTATCCACATCGAGCCATCGACGTAAAACAAAGGCGCTTGTCGGGAGGTAACCCGATCAATAATTTCATTTTTTTTCTTTTAATTTTGAATTAGAAAATTTCCTTAATATTTGTTTTTAATTCTTAGAAAATTGTGCACTAAATAAAATCGCATCGCGAGATGCTATCTTAAGTTTTGATTAGTCTTCATTTTTTAGATTTTCAGATGGAGGACGCATGCTGATTGGAATGCAACTACATCTGGTGGTCCAACCAGCATTAATTTTCCCCTCCATCTCGGATTTAGAGTTTGCTCGGGACGAGTAAATTTCAAAGTTTGGGGTGGAGGGAGGGTGGTACATACTTCACTTTCCACCCACTCCTATCTATTTTAGACTTAAGATTTCATTGTTGCATTTTTTAGCATATTTTTCAAAAAAATTCAATAATTTTTGAAAATTTTAAGTTTTCAAAGAAATTGAACAAAATCTTGATGAAATTTTGACACTTTTCACCGGCTAGTTTCTCTCTCTATTTTTTTTCTTTACATCATTATACCCTCCTTATTCGAAGAAGATCCTCAAAAGGGCCATTTTCTGAAAACTAGCATGTTGATTGAAATCATCTTGTGAGGGTTATGAATCCTAACATCATTATCCTTCTACAAAAATGGCAAGTGTCTGTCGAACTGATAGGGATCAAACACATCGTGCTTCCTAACTAACAAGAGGAATAATAACATGGAACCCCCATTGGATCCTCATCAAATCACTATTTGAGCAGAGTATGATAAAGAGAAAGACCCAGTGCACTGAATTGTAAATCAAGTTGCATACTTATCTAAACTCTCTTCTACACTTCTTCTATCATCTTCATACCCCTCCGTCCATCAAAAAGAAACAAAAATAGCCAAAATAGTGCCAAACCCTAAGTTTAGGGTGGCACGCCACCTCCCTCTATATATGCTTCTTCCATACCCCTCGATAAAATAGGGGTGTATCATCAAGAGAAGATGCCAATGCGCACACAAAAAATGCAATCTCGAGTTGAATAGAGGAGAGATTCGCACAAAAAAAATCAATCAATAAAATTGAAATCATATAACAAAAATATTGATTCGAATAGAGGAGAGATTTATTTCTTCCTTCCATACCACCATTCACTCCCTTTTCCACCTAAATGCACAATGAATGCCTACACTATCCTGGAAAACACTAGTGTCAGATCAGGTGCACACTTGTTTCTCTGTTGGTGTCTATGGACTCTTATAAAACTCTTAGAAATTCATGTTGTTGGAAAAAGTGAGGAGGAAGTGATGTTGGAAAACAAACTCATGAACGAAGATATGGTAAGATGTGTTCTGTGATCTCAGGAAATTGAGATGCTTAGTCATGCTAAGTAGAAAGGAAACAATCGTGATAAGAAGAGGAGGAAATCACACACTTTGAATTCATTAATATGGCAACTGTTTTAGATTTTGTGTTACTCGAGGATGAGCAATGTTTAAGTTTGGGGTATTATGAAGAATCCAAATTCATCATGATTTTCAGTCGCCATTTTGGGCCCAATTCGACTATATACTTTTGATTTCATCTCCTAAATCCTACAATATGCTATTTTGCCTAATTAGTTGAATTATCAAGTTATTGACTAAATTCCATATTGATTTCATGCAGATTGAGCAAGTCATGATAAAGACAAATATTCATCTAGACCCACCTGCACTCAAGATTCCCTCAACCTTGGTCTTGATCAATCACTATTGACCAAGCGGTTTGGACCATTCAGTCTTGCTCTCGCAGTTTGGCCATTCGATGTCACCCATTATCGGTTTGCTTCCATTCTGTCTCCACCCTCTTTCAGTCTCAAGACCGTAAGCCTTCCAACACCACTCGATCGCCGATCAACGGTTCTTCATCACCTTCCCTAATGATCTCCCCCTAACGGTCTCAAAACCGTGAGAACCCTTGCAATCCCAAGACCGCGAGGAGCATGCTCACGACCCCAAAATCGTGAGGATATGCAACGGGTCTTCGGCGCACACAGACCAGTTCCTCTCATAGCCACCCAAGATGCCAACTTGCAACCACGAACATCGACGTCGCCTCCTCTTTCAACCACCATCACCTTCCCACCAACACCTACACACCTTCAACCCTAAAATCCTAGCGACCTACTTCCTCACCATACCAACCTGCTGGCCTCCACCTCAAGACCGTCCTTCATCATCTAAACCTACTTTTGAACACCTACCACCACCATGATAGAACTCATAGAGCCGCCACCCTCTCCGTCTTCGCGATCTCCAAACCACAGGATCTCTAGTGGTTTCCAAACCATGAGACTCCAAGACTGTGAAGCTCAGGACCGTGTGACCTAGCAAACTGTGAGGCGAGAAGACTATTAGAGTAGGACCGCGAAGAGCACAAGATCGTGAAGCCTAAGGCAAAAGGCACAAACTGTGAAGAGCCTCGCAGTTTCCAAACCGTGAGGCCAGATCGTATAAGCAGTGAAACTGCAAGAATGTGAGGGTTTATCCCAAATCGAGAAGGCAGAGATCGTGAAGAGATCAAAACCAAGAAGAAACAAATGGTTTCCCAAACCGTGAAGATAGAGGTACATGATCGTGTAGAAAGAACCATGAAGGAGCCTCACAGTTTCCAAATTGAGAGGGCTTATCAAGTTTTCCAAACCGTGTGAGACCAATCGGTCTTAAGACCTTTAAAGATATGCTAACAGGTCCAAACCGTAAAGACCGGACCAGTTCCTATAAATAGGACCAATAGCGTCCTCATTTGGGCATCAGATCTGGGACACTTCCAGGCTGCTCCTTTGTGAGCTCGACCCCTGCTCCCTCTATTCTACAACAACTCCATCACCAGGTTGCACCTAGTGTGCTTGACCCCTGGGAAAGCTCCTCTGCCTCCGTCTCTCCTCATCCTCCACTCCAGCACCAGGTTGTGCCTAAGAAGCTCTCAACCCCTGGTGGAGGACGATCTCTACAACCAAGCTGAGCGACAGGATTGCACATATGCCCGTCATCCACTCCACCTACGCATCCACAACCTACTCCTCCTACTGCGAGCAAGGAGGAAGAGATGAGAAGGATGGTGGAGAGAGAAAGACTGCCCAATCTGTCTTGGTATCTCTCGCTCCTCATCCATATCTACTCCGACACGGTGTAGAAGATCAAATCATCTTCACCGAGCTACGACACTCTTCAACACCATGCTCTTAGTGGAATCTTCCCTCTCTCTTGTTCTTATTGTTTCTCGCATCATGAGCAAGTAGTTTCATTTCACAGGAGTGCAGGGACTAGCCCCACTGCCCATGCTTTCATGTCCTTTCATTTTGACATTCCATGGCAATGTATATAACTTTTCATTTTGTTGTTAATCGTCGATGTTTGCTTGTAGACTGATCACCTGATTGTTTTTATCTTGTTCTTTCCTATGTTGTGAGAACTTCAATATGTAAGATAGAATGTTGATTAACGTGGTTGACTCCCTGACTAGAAATAGAATGGGATTCCTTGAGGTCGTAAGTGGGTGATACATGAGGGGACGAGCCATCTAGCCCATGGTGACGCTTCTATGTGCCTAAACATCCCTCCGGGAGGGCCACAACTTAAGTTGGATATCTGTATCTTCGGAACCGTAAGTGCATGATATGGATGGTGATGAGAAATCTGATGCCTAAGGTGATGCTTATGTGAATCTAAACATCCCTCCAGGAGGGTTCGCAGTAGTTCTATTTGGATAGTTAGATCTTGCCTGGATGTTTGTGATTGGATGTGTTTGCATGAGTAGTGGTGGTGAAATCCAAGACCACCCCGATGATTCCATATCATTAATCTAGATCAAACTTTAATCTATCTCTTTACTTTCTTGCAATTAGTTTAATTAAACTCAAATCAACCTTTGTTCTAAATATTAACCTTACTTGAACTAGACTAGACTAGGAATGATTGTTAAAAATGTTGTTCGTTGGGATTCTTAAAAACCTTGTGCAATAATACCACCTGCTAGCAGAAGGGTCTTATCACAGTATAAATGAGGATCGAATCCCAAGGGACAACATTTTTAAGAATCATTGCTAGTCTAGTCTAGCTCAGGTAAGACTAATATTTAGAACAAAGGGTAGATTTGAGGTTAATTAAACTAAGTGCGAGAAAGTATAGAGCAAGATTAAAGTTTGATCTAGATTAATGATATGGAATCACTAGGGTGGTCTCAGATTTCACCACCACTACTCATGCAAACACATCCAATCACAAACATCTAGGAAAGATCTAACTATCCAAATAGAACTGTTGCGAACCCTCCCAGAGGGATGTTTAGATTCGCATAAGCATCACCTTAGGAATCATATTTCTCATCGCCACCAGGATCATGCACTTATGGTTCCGAATATACAAATATCCAACTGAAGATATGGCCCTCCCAAAGGGATGTTTAGGCACACATAAGCGTCACTGTAGGCTAGATGGCTCGTCCCCTCACGGATCACCCACTTACGACCTTAAGGAATCCCATTTGATTTCTAGTGAGGTAGTCAACCATGTTAATCGACATTCTATCCTACATATTGAAGTTCTCACAACATAGGAAAGAACAAGATAAAAGCAAGCAGGTGATCAGTCTACAAGCAAACATCGAAGATTAACAATGAAATTAAAAGTTATATACATTGCCATGGATTGTCAAAATGAAAGGACATGAAATCATGGGCAGCGGGGATAGTCCCTGCACCCCAATGAAATGAAACTACTCGCTCATGATGCGAGAAATAAGAAGAATAAGAGAGAGGGAAGATTCCGTCATGAGCATGGTGTAAAAGAGTGTCAAAGCTCGATGAAGTTGATGCGGTCTTCTGCGCCGTGTCAAAGAAGATATGGATGAGGAGCGGGAGACACCAAGACAGACATGCAGTCTTTCTCTCTCCAACTTCCTTCTTGTCTCGTCCACCTTGCTCGAAGCAGCAGGAGCATGTTATGGATGCGTAGGTGGAATGGATGATGGGCGGATGCACAAGCCTGCCGCTCAGCTTGGTTGTGGAGATTGTCCTCCACTAAGGGTCAAGTGCTTCTTAGGCACATCCTAGTAGTGGAGTGGAGGATGAGGACAGATGAAGGTGGAGGAGCTTTCCTAGGGGTCGAGCACACTAGGTGCAACCTGGTGATGGAGTTGTTGTAGATCAGAGGGAGCAGGGTTCGAGCTTGCAAAGGAGCAGCTTGGCGGCGTCCCGGATCCGATGCCCAAATGAGGACCATGTTGGTCCTATCTATAGGCACTGGTCAAGTCTTCACAATTTGTACATGTTAGCATATATTTAATGGTCTTATGACCGAGTGGTCTCACACAATTTGGAAAACTTCATAAGCCCTCACGGTTAGGAAACTGTGAGGCTCCTTCATGGTTCTTTCTTCATGATCTTGTACCTATGTCTTCACGGTTTGGGAAACCATTTGTTTCTTCTCGGTTTTGAGCTCTTCACAATCTCTGCCTTCTCGGTTTGGGATAAACCCTCATGTTCTCGCAGTTTCACTGTATACACGATCTGGCCTCACGGTTTGGGAAATGTGAGGCTCTTCATAGTTTGCGCCTTTTGCCTTAGGCCTCACGATATCGCGCTCTTCACAATCCTGCTCTAATGGGCTGGTCACCTCGCGGTTGTTAGGTCACGCAGTCCTGAGATTCACGGTCATGGAATCTCACGGTTTGGAAATCGCTAGAGATCATGTGGTTTGGAGACCGCAAAGACGGAGAGGATGGTGATGCTACGAGTTCTATCATGGTGGTGGTCGGTGTGCAACGACAAGTTTAGATGATGAAGGATGATCCTACGGCAGAGTCCAGTAGGTCAGTATGGTGAGGAAGCAGGTCGCCGAGATTTTAGGGTTGCAGGTGTTGGTGTTGGCGGGAAGGTGATGGTGGTCGAAAGAGGAGGCAACGTCGACGGTTGTGGTTGCAAGTCGGTGTTGTGGGTGGCTGTGAGTGGAACTGCTCTGTGTGTGCCGAAGACCCATTGCATATCCTATTGGTTTTGGGGTTGTGAGCATGCTCCTCACTGTCTTGGGATTGCAAGGGCTCTCACGGTTTTGAGATCATGAGTGGGAGATCGTTAGGGAAGGTGATGAAGAACCACTGATCGGTGATTGGGTGGTGTTGGAAGGCTTATGGTTTTGAGACCGAAAGAGGGTGGAGACCAAATGGAAGCAAACTGATAATGGGTGAAACTGAATGGACAATCCGCAAGAGCAAGAACGAATGGTCCAAACCACTTTGGTAAACGGCTAGGGCAAACCGCGAGAGCAAGACCGAATGGTCCAAACCGCTTGGGTAAACGGTTAGGGAAAACTGCTTGGTCAAGAATGATTTAGCAAGACCAAGGTTGAGGGGATCTTGAGTGTAGGTGGGTCCAGATGAAGATCTGTCTTTATCATGGCTTGCTCAATCTGCATGAAATCAATATGGAATTTAGTCAATAACTTAATAATTCAACTAATTAGGCAAAATTGCATATTGTAGGATTTAGTAGATGAAATCAAAAGTATATAGTCGAATTGGGCCCAAAATAACAACTGAAAATCATGATGAATTTGGATTCATCAGAATACCCCAAACTTAAACGTTGCTCGTCCTCGAGTAACACAAAATCTGAAACAATCACCATATTAATGAATTCAATTCGTGTGATTGCCTCCTCTTCACATCATGATTGTTTCCTTTCTACTTATCATGACTAAGCATCTCAACTTCCTGAGATCACTGAACACATCTTGCCATATCTTCGTTCTTAAGTTTGTTTTCCAACATCACTTCCTCCTCACTTTTTCCAACAACAAGCATTTCTAAGTGTTTTGTAAGAGTCCAGAGATACCCACATAACAACAAGTGTGCATCTGATCTGAGATTGGTGTTTTTTAGGATAGTGGAGGCTTTCATTGTGCCTTTAGGTGGAAAAGGGAGTGAAGGGTGGTATGGAAGGATGAAATAAATATGTCCTCTATTCGACTCAAGATTGTTATTTATTTGATTGCAATTTCATTGATTGCATTTTTTGTGTGAATCTCTCCTCTATTCGACTCAAGATACATATTTTTGTGTGCACATTGGCATCTTTTCTTAGTTGTACGCCCCTATTAAATAGTGAGGGGTATGGAAGAAGCGGATATAGAGGGAAGTGGTGTGGCACCCCAAACTTAGGGTTTGGCACTATTTTGGCTATTTTTATTTCTTTTTGATGGACAAAGGGGTACAAAGATGATAGAAGAAGTGTAGAAGAGAGTTCAGATCAGAATGCAACTTGATTTACAATTCAGTGCATTGGGTCTTTCTCTTTATCATACTCTTCTCAAATAGTGACTTTATGAGGATCCGGTGGGGGTTCCATGTCATTGTTCCACTTGTCAATTAGGAAGCACGATGGGTTTGATCCCTATCAGTTCGACAAACACTTGCCTTTTTTGCAGAAGGATGATGATATTAGGATTCATAAGCATCACAAGATGATTTCAATCAACATGCTAGTTTTCAGAAAATGGCCCTTTTGAGGATCTGCTATGAATAAGGATAGTATAATGATGCAAATAAAATCATAGAGAGAGAAACTAGCCAATGAAAAGCATCAAAACTTCATCAAGTTTTTGTTTAATTTCTTTGAAAACTTAAAAATTTAAAAACAAATTGAAAATTTTTGAAAAATTTGCTCAAAAATGCAACGATGAAATCTTATGTCTGAAACAGATAGGAGTGGGTGGAAAGTGAAGTTTGTAACACCCGCCCTCCACCCCAAACATAGAAATTTTCTCATCCCAAGCTAACTCTAAATGTGAGATGGAGGGGAAAATTGATGTCGGTTGGTCCACCAGATGTGGTTGCATTCCAATCAACGCGCGTCCTCCATCTGAAAATCTCAAAAATGAAGACTAATCAAAACTTAAGATAGCATCTGGCGATGCGATTTTTATTTAGTGCAATTTTTTCTAAGAAATAAAAACAAAATTAAGGCAATTTTTTAATTCAAAATTAAAAGATAAAATGAAGTTATTGATCAGGTTGCCTCCCGACAAGCGCCTTTGTTTTATGTCGATGGCTCGACGTGGATACTATCACCATGGTGGGGCTCTAGGTGTTGTTGGAGCTAGATTGACATATTATTTTGCTGGTTTCTTTCTCAGCCATTCAGTAACCCTCACTTTGATTGTAGCCTCTTGTATTTTTCCCCATAAAGAGCGAGCAATGTCAGAGCGCATAAGGAAACAACTTGAGTTATGTTGAATTGTTTTATGTTGCTCAATATGAGGTGGAGAATAGTTGTAGGGGATCTGAGTGGCACCATTGATGGTGTAGTGTTGTTGAGGTGTAGAGGAAAAGTTCATTTGTTGATGCACTATCCCTTCATTGTAGCAATATTAGTCACTGATATCCATCAAACCAAGACCACGAGAGGCCAGATATTGATCCATGGGATGTTCACGGAGAAACTACAGTCCAAATATTGTTGCATAGGGAACATGAAATCAGCAGTATCTGTCTGTTGGGCTACTGGTGTATTCTAGAGGATAGTTGTTTCTAGATGAGGAAGCTCATGGACCCCTGAAGAAGATTCGGTATGTGTACCAACAGGGTTGAGAGGTGTCTTTTCCAAAGTTGGTGGTATTTCTTTCATCTCTTCATATTCTGGTTTGCTCTTAGTCTTCTCTTCATCATGGCCCTCTTTTGAGGGAACATTAGATTTTCCAGAAAGGAATTGTTGCTGCATCTGAGTGAATTGGATAACATAGTCAACAAAATATGGCTCTATTTCTTGAGTGCGCTCCTTAGCACTTTTGGATGCATATAATTCAAAAGATTGGTTTCCCACTCTTAGGCCATGTTTGGTTCGCAGGATAGGATATGAATGGGATGAGATCAAGGATAGGAATGGATAGGATGTGGTGAGTGATAGGTTGTGATGTTCCCATCCCATGTTTGGATAGAACGAAGGAATGGATAAGATATAAAGTTCAATTATTTTTTCACAGATTCATTGTTATTAGTGAATATGATCAAAACATTGACATAAATTTTATGCAATTTTGGAAAACATTACAAAATATTTTATTAAATGAGAAAAACAAAAAATTCCATTTTTACCCTTACAACTATTTTGAAACAATTCATTATTTTATAATTTTATTAAAGTATTATAGAAAGTATATTCATAATTGTTTATATATTGAACATCGATTGAATATAGAAATTGAAGCGTATAAACTTATATATGACTACTACAAAATTACAAATGCAATATTTATGAAGGGAACTTTTGCACAAAATATTTCTTACATAAATTAGAAAAAGATACTAGCATCAAGTCTAACTAAAATAATTTTCCAATGATGGCTAACTAGAAAGTTTCTTATTATTACATGGTCATATTCAAGATCTAGTTTTTGTCCAACTGGCTCTTCAAAAATATTTCCCTTTTGTCATTGCTCAACTGAAAGAATGCACGACATAAGGATTCGTTTCCAGTCAACAAAACTACACCAGAGATCTTCTCTATGTCATTCAGATTACTTAGCTTCTCAATCTCTTCACCAACTGAACTCATTTGTTTCTCAAATTTGGAGACCATCGACTCACTAAATTCACGTGTGGATGTGATCATTGCATCACTAAATTCACGAGTAGATGCTCTCATATGTTCTCCAAGTTCTTTAGCAACATCAGTCAAAGCATTCACTAGTTCATTTTCAAGTTTTCGCTTCCTTTTTCACCCCTGAGTGTTGAATTCTTTATTTATTTCACTCTTATCTGAAGGTGGAACTTCTTGATCATTCCCATTCCCTTATAAATCTTTAACATTAGTGGTGTTGTCTTGTTGTCTCTCTTCCGTATCTGCTACCATTTCCTCTGCATCTTGTGCATTGCTTCCGGTTGCACGATCTTTCCCAAATACAATACATAGTTTGTTATAGTGTGGGAACTTCTTTGTTCTCCAAGCCTCTGCTTCAGGATGACTCTACAAGTAATAAATATCTAAGTAAATCATTAGCTAAGACAAATTTTTGAGGATATGAAATTATTATTTACCGTGACATAGCTATCCCAAACACTTCTTTCAGCCTCAACAGAGTGAGTATTGTCATTATACCCAAAGCCACTCGTGCTCCCGTTCACCATGTCATAAATGATGTTGAATTCTTTCTTTAAAACTTTTATCTTTGATTCGATATGTGGTTTTCCTGTTAAACCACATCCTGGTAGTTTCTTCTCAAGATCCATCTCTAGTACAGT
Source organism: Alisma plantago-aquatica (assembly GCA_963693085.1). NCBI lineage: Eukaryota > Viridiplantae > Streptophyta > Magnoliopsida > Alismatales > Alismataceae > Alisma > Alisma plantago-aquatica. The sequence continues at coordinate 1,083,309,867 of OY856413.1, read as the reverse complement.
TAGAAATCCAGGCTTGAATCCATTTTCAGCCTTGTATTTCCCCGAAATAGTCATTTCAAGTAATTCCTCAATTAACTTTTCTTCCTCCTCATTTGTCCATATTCTTTTGGTCTTCTTTTTCGTCTTCCAACCAACATCAATTGCTGCTTGCACATTTTTCTCAACACCTTGACTTTGTTGGACACTGATCACCATTTGTTTTCCATTGGTATCCATCCTAGGATGATGACAATCAAATAAATATAAAAATAACAAAAAAATCTTAACAGTGATATAAACATGAATGAAATATACTTCCATTAAGGAAATAATTGTTCTTTGATCACAATATATATAAATCAATATTAATTTAAATTAGACCATTCATGAAACATTTGTTCAGCTAAATTATCTCTCCACAATGACCATTCGTCACTTGGTTCTACATTTTGTACATCATCATCTACATGTCCTTCATTTTGAACTACTTCTGGAACTTCATCCTCCACTGGATCAACGAACGTCTCTCGTCTAATAAAGTTTTGCAATAGACAACATGCAAGTATTATTTTGTTTGCTATTTTTACTGGGTAAAATGAGGGACTTCTTAATATTGCCCATCGTTGCTTTAGTAGACCAAAACATCTTTCAATGACATTTCGAGAAGAAGCATGTTTAAGATTAAAGAGATCTTTTGCAGTGGATGGTTGATGGCTTGATCTCCATTCATTTAAATGGTATCTTTGTCCTCTATAAGGTCCAAGAAATCCTTGTCCATTGACATAGCCAGCATCTACCAAGTAGTAGTTTCCTATGTTGATATTCATTTAAGTCAACAATTAGTATTTATGTTTCAAACAAATTAAAAGGATGAAATTTTATAATTATTACCATGAGGAACCCGAAATCCATTTGGTCTAGATAGTGCATCTCTAATAACCCTCATATCCGTTGATGAACCCTCCCAACCAGGGAGGACATAAACAAATTGCATTTCTTTAGAGCATACTCCCAAAACATTGGTTGATAGAAATCCTTTTCTATTTCTATATTTTGCTCTTTCCATTTCTGTGATGCGTAATTCAATATGTGTTCCGTCTAGTGCACCAAGACATCCCTATAAAATACAAATCAATTAACATCGAATAATGGATAATTTTAGTATAGTATATGATTTTAAAAATCTTACTTTAAACCATTTCCATCGATGATCTGGTGAGCTTTCAGGAATTGGTTCTGGGAGATGATACAACTCCTTATGCAACCTTATCACAGCATTCAAGACCTCACCAAAATGCCTACTAACAATTTCACCAGATCTAAAAAAATCATCTTGAATTATTCTATTCTTTGTATGATGTGCTAGGATGTAAAGAAACATAGATACCATTTCATCTATGTTTGCATTCCTAGTAGATCGTAGTTTTCCAATTGAAGTCAACAACCTACACAAATGATGGAAAGCTCGACGGTCCATTCGTAACTTGTTGATACACTTCTTGTCACTTTTATAAACTAGTCTAAATATGTGATTTCTCCTATTTTCCTTATCATCAGTCAGACAAAATTTTTCCTTCAAACTTTTCTTCTCATGGGTCAGTGCTACTATGAATAGAATAACGATCAACAAGATAATGATGTTTTGCATAAAGTTTAACCACATGAGCATCAATCTTCTTCTATTTCCAAGAAAATGATATGTATGTTTTGATAGTCGAGACATACCTACACGACATGTATAATAAGTTGATTATAATAAATGAACTTCAAAATATGTATGAACATATAATTTATTTGAACATTATAAAACTAGAAAGCAAATAGGGGCCGGATGAATGGGGGCAGAAAATATAGATTGAGCAGAATTTTTTTGTCTAGTATACTACATAAACAAAAGAAAGATGATGTAAACAAAAACTACTGTATTTGGGCAAGGGAAACATATTCTGCGAGAACTGCAAGACAAGTTAAATCTTTATATATGAGAGCATCTGGCTGTGAATTCTTGAAGCGATAATTAAATATGCAACAATGTCGGTTAGAACATGTCGTGTACATGTACTGCTACAGCCATAGGCAACAAGACATATTAAGCGAGCAAGTGGAAACGAAGCATGATAGACCAAATAGAAGCCACGGGAGTATCCTGATTACATCACATTAATCAACAGGAACGTGATGAATATACAATAGCATAAAGAAATGAATGGATATTGAACAAGTCTGCTTCTGCGATGGCAGAACCCTTTTCAGCGGCCAATAGTCTTTGTTCAGTGTGAATGAGGCGGTGGGTATATGCAGAAACGAGAAAGTACCATGTGTTGCTGTTAGTTTGTCCGGCTATTATATAGATGTGGAGATGCCGTCTAGGCTTCTCGGTGATTCAATCTCTGCGAGTTTTTTCCGGAAACGCTGGTCTACGAAGGAATCTCTTCGCCGTCCCAAAAGGAAAGCTTACGAAAAATTTTGGAACGCGTCGGGAAAGTTGGCCTTCCAGAAAGAGCCATCGGGTAAATACACACAGAACGGATTAAATAAAGCAAGCCCCCAATGCCGATTTAAATAATCCCATGTCTAACGGAATACATATCCATTGGGATTCAAATCCATACTAATTAATGCGCAACCAAACATGGGAACAAGTTTCATGATAAGATTTTATTCCTATCCTGTGTTTAATGCAACGATCCAAACATGGCCTTAGGGTTAAAATTCCAGCTTCAACGTCTATTAGAGCTCTAGCAGTGGAGAGGAAAGGTCTTCCAAAAATGAGGGGGTAGCGTGGCTTTTCCTTGATGTCCATAACTACAAAATCACACAGGACATATAGATTCCCAAGCTTTACAAGGATATCTTCTATTATGCCAACTAGCTTGGTCATGGAGGAGTCGGCAAGCTCGATGGACATTCTGGTAGGTGAGAAGTTAGTAAGGCCCAGTCTATTATATAAGCTAAGAGGTATGATAGAAATAATAGCTCTAAGATCAGATAAACCTGGTCGATTAATGGAATCGTTTATCGAGCAGGAAATTCTGAAAGAGCCAAGATCCTTATGTTTGTGAGGTATCCTATCCATCACTGAATCAAATTATGTTCTTTCCAGTTTCACTCTCTGATAATATTCAGTTTTGTATTTCCTACTAAGCAGGAGTTTGAAGAACTTTGACCATTGGAGCATCTCAACCATGGCATCCAGGAGTGGGATATTGACATACAACTTTTTCATGATTTCCTTGAATTTGTTGAACCTAGTATCGAGCTGGGTAAAATGTAAACGATTTGCAAACGACACACGAGGTTTGTACATTGGAACAGCTGGCTCAGGCGAGTCTTCTACATCAGCAACAATAGGTTCCTTAGAACATGCCTTGTCAGTCTTATCATTCTGAGTGGCCACTGCACTATGCTCAGTGCCTTGGACATTTGTCACGGTGACATGAGTCATGGGTTTTGGTAAGATAAAGCATGAACGAGTTGTCACAGCTTTAAGTTGTTCTACATGCCTCATATTGTCTTTTGGTTTCCCAGATAAAGCTTCAGCATGTGGGTTGAGGCTAGCTCCAAGTTGAGCTAGTTGAGATTTAATGACCTTCTAATGCGCTTGTTGTTTAGCTATCGTCATTTTCTATGACTGTAGCATCTTGTCAATTACTGATAGCTTGTCATCAGGAGAGATAGGACCAGCTTGATGTCCTTGTTGATGATTCTGGTAAGGAACTTGGTTTGGATCTTGGAACTGATGGTTGTTCTATTAATTGTTGTAGTTCCTATTCTGGAAGTTACCCTTAAAGTTCCCTTGATTCCTAAAATTCTGTTGTTCATTGTTTGAACAAAATTGATGTTAGTTTACCGCTCCCGAAGGATTTCCATATTGAAAATCAAGATGGCTCCTATTCTGATTTGGGTTATAGTATCCTTGACCAGGGATAGTGTTGACAACATTCAAACTTTCCATATGACCATTGTCTCCTTGTCCATTGATTTTTCTTAAAACAACATCATAAAGAACATTGCAGGATAAAGTGGAGTGGTCATTGCCTTTACAGGCTTCACAGAATACAGAGGCTGACTTGACTTGATCTTGTTGTTGTGGGAGTGAGTGTCATCTTTCCTAGGAGGCAAGAGATGATTCAATATGGTCTTTCTTGGCAACTAAGAGCTTGAGGGATTCGGCAATAGACTTGTATTTAGGAGTAGCTTCAGCCATAGCTACCTTCAACACTCCTTTTCCAACTGATCTACCCCAATTAGCTTGATTTTCACCTCCAAGGGTGATAACCTTCCATGCATTGTCATAACATTGATGCTTGAAGTTTCCTCCAGATGAGGAGTCTAAGAACCTCTTGATATCATCATCCACACCCCAATAGAAGATCTCGAAGAGATGATTCTAAGGAGATCCATGGTATGGACACTTGCGTAGAAGCTCTTTGTATCTTTCCCATGCTTCAGCTATGGATTCTCCAGGGACATGAGTGAATTGAGCTAGTTGAGATTCAATGGCCTTCTGATGGGCTTGCTGGTTAGCTATCATCATTTGCTGTGATTGTAGCATCTTCTCAATTGCAGATAGCTTATCATCAGGAGAGATGGGACCAGATTGATATCCTTGTTGATGATTCTGGTAAGGAACTTGGTTTGGATCTTGGAACTGATGGTTGTTCTGGTAATTATTGTAGTTGTTATTCTGGAAGTTACCCTTAAAGTTCCCTTGATTCTCGAAATTTTGTTGTTGGTTGTTTGAACCAAATTGATGTGAGTTTACCGCTCCCGAAGGATTTCTATACTAAAAATTGGGATGGTTCCTATTCTGATTCGGGTTATAGTATCCTTGACCAGGGATAGTGTTGATAGCATTCTTACTTTTCATCTGACCATTGTCTCCTTGTCCATTGATTTTGCTTAAAACAACATCATAAAGAACATTGTAGGATAAAGTAGAGTGGTCATTGCCTTTACAGGCTTCACAGAATAGAGAGGCAAACTTGAATTTTTCTTGTTGTTGTGGGAGTGAGTGTCTTCTTTCATAGGCAGAAAGAGAAGATTCGATATGGTCTTGCTTGGCAACTAAGAGCTTTAGGGATTCACCAATAGACTTATATTCAGGAGTAGGTTCTGCCATAGCTACCTTCAACACTCCTTTTCCTACTGATCTACCCCAATTAGCTTGATATTCAGCTCCAAGGGTGACAACCTTCCATGCGCTATCATAACTTTGACACATGAAGTTTCCTCCAGATGAGGAGTCTAAGAACCTCTTGATATCGTCGTCCACACCCCTATAGAAGATCTCGATGAGTTGATTCTTATGAATTCCATGGTGTGGACACTTACGTAGAAGCTCTTTGTATCTTTCCCATGCTTCAGCTAGGGATTCTCCAGGGACCTAAGTGAATTGAGTTATACATCCCTTGATTTCATAGGTGAGAGAAGGAGGATATAACTTTTCCAGAAAAACATTTTGAAGTTGTTCCCAAGTGGTGATGGGTTTGCATTGCAAGGAGTTGTACCATCTTATAACTCTATCAGCAAGAGAGTATTTGAAGAGACGGAGTCTAATGGCATCCTCAGATACTCCATTTTGATTTGTCATGGCACATAGATCAATAAACCTCAGAAGGTGCTCCTGACTATCCTCGCCTTGCATCCCATAAAATGGGCTATTTTGTAGCAAGGTGATCTAATGTGCCCGTATCTCAAAGTTGGGAGCGTTGATTGGAGGAGGTTGCACTGGGTGATGAATGTCGGCAGCTTTAGGGATTGAGAACTCCCTAAGGTCCTTCTGCAGTTCTGCTGCTTGTGCTGCTCGGATCTCTATTTCAACTATAGCTATGGCTTCTTGCATAAGCCTATCTCTTTGTGCAGTAAGGGCTTGAACAACCTTTCAGGCTATTTCCTCCTCTTGAGCCATCCTTTCTTGGTTCTCTCTGTTCTAAAGATGAAAAGTTTTGTCTATCTTAGGATCAAAGGTAGTACTGAGACCGGGACTGTTTGAGCGGTGCATGCACTAGTCTTTGTTGGTACCTGGGATGGAAAGATTTTTTAGAGGTGAGATTGATGAAGTAGAACCAAATTTAGGTGAATGCTCAATTGTATCAAAAGAAAAAGAAAAATCCTAGATTAGCCTTAAAAGAACTATATTTGACTAACTGATTCTGTTGTCCCTGACAATGGCACCAAAATTTGACATGGTCTATTATCACACTAACAAATTCATTGAGGGTTCAAATCCCTGAGCTTTTACCAAAACCTTATGCAATAATACCACCCGCAAGTGGAAGGGTCTTGTCATAGTATAATCAAGGATCGAATCCCAAGGGATAACATTTTTAAGAATCGTTGCTAGTCTAGTCTAGCTCAAGTAAGGCTAATATTTAGAACAAAGATTAATATTGAGTTTAACTAGACTAATTGCAAGAAAGTAAAGAACAAAATTAAAGTTGAATCTAGATTAATGAGGGAAATCTCTTGGGTGGTCCCGAGTTTCACCACCACTACACATGCAAACATATCCAAACACAAAACATCCATGAAAGATCTAACTATCCAAATAGAACTACTATGAACCCTCCCTGAGGGATGTTTAGGTTCACATAAGCATCACCATAAGCATCAGATGCCCCATCACCATCCTATTTATAGGCTTGGATGGGGTTTTCACAATTTGGACCCTCTTGCAATTTTCATAGTTTGGACTCTTAATATTTCCTCACGGTCTTGAGTTTAAATGGTTTGGAAGACCGTTTGCTTTTTCTTAACGGTTTGAGGACTCTCATCCAAACAGTCTTGGAGACCGATTAATATCCTCATGGTCCTGTATACTGACCAAATGGTCTTGGGTTAACACTAGTTCTTCACGGTTCTGAATACTCTAGCCTTCACGATTTGCTACCCCAGTGGTCTTCACTTCCAAAAAGTCTCACATGATTATGTCCAAATGTTCTTCGGCCTCCAAACGATCTCGCATTCCATCCAAATGGTCTTGGCTTCCGCCCGGTCTTGGCATTTTGATCGTCCAAATGGTTTTTGATGATCGGCCGCCATGCGGTCTCGGTTGCTCATGATTTGCTACCTCTGATCGGTCTTGTACCCTTAGCTAGCCTAACAGTCTTGAGGATCGAGCACCTCCACATGGTCTTGCACACCGTTAGGGCTTGTACAGTCTCGATGAGCCAAATGTGAGCTGGTGCGTCAAGCAGGTGATAGGAGCAGACATAGGCATTGTTGTGGTGGCGGGCGATGATGTCGGTAGGTTGCAGGTTGACTAGAGGAGTGATGCTCGTGACAGGTGATGGAGGTGGTGTGGAGTGGTGAACATCGTGAAGGGAAGAGGAAGGGAGGGCGGAGGAAGTAGAAGTTGTGGATGTGTGGTGGTTTTAGTGTTGTAGTTCGGGTGGAAGGAAGAAGAAGATGAAGGAAGATTGCCATCTGGTCTTGGTGTGAGCGGGGGCTTCATGCGGTTTGAGGGTGTGCGTTCCATTTAGTCTTGTGAAGAGGCTGCTCTTCGGGATCGTGAGAGTTCTCATAGTCTTGAGACCATGAGGGCTCTCTTGGTTTCCGAACCATGAGAGGGGTTGAGGGCAAGCCATTTAGAGCAAGTGAGAGGGTAAAACTGTATAGCCAAGACCAGGTAAGGTCAAGACTATTAAGGCAAAAATAGGGAGAGCAAACCACAAGGGCAGGTTGCATGGGTGAAAACGAGAGGTCTAAGATGTTGAGGAAGGTGAATTAGGGTTAAATGGAGGTGGTTTTGATGGTGAAGTTGATGAAGATAAAGGTTTAATAAGCTCGTGGTTTCGAGACCAATTGATCAAAATCAGTTGAGCAGAATGAATGGGCAAACTGTTTGGTTTGAGACCGAATGGGCAAACCATTTGGTCAATACCGATTGATCAAACCGTTTTGTTTAAGAATGATTGATCAAACCGATGCTGAGAGGATCTTGAGTGAAGGTGAGTTCCAATTGATGGTTGAACATCATAATGACCTGCATAAAATCAATATAAACCAAGTTAATAATCTTGATAATTGAACCAATTAAGCAATTTTGCATATTGTGAGATTTAGGAGATGAAATCAGATGTATTGAGTCGAATTAAGCCCAAGATGGTGACTGAAAATCATGATGAATTTTGATTCATCAAAATTCCCTGAACTTAAACATTGCTCGTCCTTGAGTAACACAAAATCCTGAAATAGTTACCATATTAATGAATTCAATTTGTGTGACTGCCTCATCTTCACTTCACAATTTGTTTCCTTTCTGCATAGTATGACTAAGCATCTCAACTTCCCGAGATCACTGAACACATCTTACCATATCTTTGTTCATGAGTTTGTTTTCCAACATCACTTTTTCCAACAACAAGCATTTCTAAGAGTTTCATAAGAGTCCAGAGATACCCACAGAACAACAAGTGTGCACCTGATCTGACACTAGTGTATTTTAGGATAGTGGAGGCATTCATTGTGCCTTTAGGTAGAAAATGGAGTGAATGGTGGTATGTAAGGAAGAAATAAATATCTCTTCTATTCGACTCGAGATTTTTATTTTATGATTGAAATTTCATTAATTGCATTTTTTGTGTGAAACACTCCTCTATTCGACTTGAGATTGCATTTTCTTTTTGTGTGCACAGTTGCATCTTTTCTTGGTGATATGCCCCTATTTATTAGTGAGGGGAATGGAAGAATAGGATATAGAGGGAGGTGGTGTGCCACCCTGAACTTAGGGTTTGGCACTATTTTTGCTATTTTTGTTTCTTTTTTATGGATGGAGGGGTACGAACATGATAGAAGAAGTGTAGAAGACAGTTCAGATCAGAATGCAACTTGATTTACAATTCAGTGTACCAGGTTGTTCTCTTTATCGTACTCTGCTCAAATAATGACATGATGAGGATCCAGTGGGGATTCCATGTTATTGTTCCACTTATCAGTTAGGAAGCACGACGTGTTAGATCCCTATAAGTTCGGAAAACACTTGCCATTTTTGCAAAAGGATCATGATGTTTGGATTCATAAGCTTCACAAGATGATTTCAATCAATAGGCTAGTTTTCAAAAAAATGTTCCTTTTGAGGATTTTCTTCGAATAAGGAGGGTATAATGATTCAAAATGCATAGAGTAAGAAACAAAAAAAACTTCAACTTTAAAATTTTTGAAAATTTTGATAAAAAATGCACGATGAAATCTTAAGTCTGAAATAGATGGGTGTAGGTGGAGAGTAAAGTACGTACCACCCACCCTCCACCACGAACTTAGAAATTTGCTCATCCTGAGAAAACTCTAAATCTGAGATGGAGGGGAAATTTCATGTCGGTTGGACCACTATATGTGGTTGTATTCCAATCAGCACGCGTCCTCCATCTGAAAATCCCAAAAATGAAGACTAGTTAGAACTTAAGATAGCATTGTACGATGCGATATTTATTCAGTGCAAAATTTTCTTAAAAAATGAAAATAAATTTAAGTAAATTTTCTAATGCAAAATTAAAAGTAAAAATGAAATTATTTATCGGTTTGCCTCTTGAGAAGTGCCTTTGTTTTACGTCGATGGCTCGACGTGGATACTATCACCATGGTGGGGCTCTAGGTGGATCTTGAGCTGGATTGACATATTGTTTTGGTGGTTTCTTTCTCAGCCATTCATTTATCCATGCTTTGATTCTGGCCTCTTGTATTCTTCCCATACAGAGCGGGCAGTGTTGGAACACATAGGAAAACAACTTGAGTTTTGTCCCTCAATGCGAGGTAGAGAATACTTGTAGGGGATCTGAATGACTTCATTGATAAATTAGTGTTGTTGAGGAATGGAGGAAAAGTTTATTTTTCGATGCACTATCCCTTCATCGTGGAAATGTTGGTTATTGATGTCAATCAGATATGGTTCTGGGGGATGTTCTTTGTAGAAACTACAGTCCAAATCTTGTTGCGGAGGGATGATGAAATCAGTAGTCTCTGTCTATTGGACTACTGGTGCATTCCAAAGGATGGTTGTTTCTAGAGGAGGCACATGGACACCTACATAAGGTTCAGTATGTGTAACAACAGGGTCAAGAGGTGTCTCCTACAAAGTTGATGACATTTCTTTTATCTATGCATAGACTGGTTCAGTCTTAGTCTTTTCTTCATCATGGTCCTTTTCTGAGGGAATATCAGATTTTGAGGTAAGGAATTGTTGCTGCATTTGAGTGAATTGATTAACACAATCAACAAAGTATGCTTCTTCTTCTTCAATGCGCTCCTTAGTGCTTTTGGATGCATAGAAATCAAATGATTGGTTTCCCACCCTTAGGGTCAACACTCCAGCTTCAACATCAATCAGAGCTCTAGAAGTTGAGAGGAAAGGTCTTCTAAAAAGGAGGGGGTAGCGTGTATTCTCCCTGATATCCATAACTATGAAATCACATGGGACATATAAATCCCCTAGCCTTACAGGAATATCTTCTATAATGCCAATTGGCTGGATCATTGAAGAGTCAGCAAGCTCTATGGACATTCTAGTGGGCAAGAAGTTGGTGAGGCCCAGTTTGTTGCATAGGCTGAGAGGAATGATAGAAATGCTAGCTTTGAGATTGGATAGGACTGGTCGGTTAACGAAATTTCTTATCGATCAGTTAATTCCGAAGGTTCCTGGATCCTTATGCTTGTGAGGCATCCTATCCATCACTAAATAAGATGAGGTTTTTGCCTTTTTCACTGTCTGATGTTCTTCAGTTCTATATTTCCGACTGAGTAGGAGTTTGATAAACATTGACCACTGAGGCATCTCAGCCATGGCATCCAAGAGCAAGATATTGACATACAACTTTTTCATGATTTCTTTGAATTTGTTGAACCTAGTATCGAGCTGGGTAAAATTCAGTCGATTTGGAAACAACACATGAGGTTTGTACACTGGAACAACTGGATCAATGAGTCTTTTGCATCATTAACAATAGGTTCCTCAGAACTTGTCTCATTTATCATATCATTCTGAATAGCCACTTCACCATGCTCAGCACCTTGGACATTTGTCACGGTGACAGGGATCGTAGGTTCTGGTAAGACAAAACCTGAACAAGTTGTCATATCCTTAATTTGTACCGCATGCATCAGATTATCTTCTGGTTGGCTAGACAAAGCTCAAGCAGGTGGCTTCATGCTAGCTGCAAGTTGAGCTAGTTGAGATTCAACAGCCTTCTGATGGGCTTGTGGGTTAGCTATCATCGTCTGTTGCGAATGTAACATCTTTTTAGTGGCTGATAGTTTGTTATCAGGAGAGATATGTCTAGCTTGTTGTTGATAAGGGACCTAGTTTGGATTTTAGAACTGATTCCTATTTTGTAAATTACTTCTGAAGTTTCTTTGGTTTCCAAAATTCTATTGTTGGTTATTTGAACCAAGTTGATGCGAGTTTACCGCTCCAGAAGGATTTCCATATTGAAAACTAGGATGGTTCCTATATAGATTTGGGTTGTAATAACCTTGACCAAGGATAGTGTTGACAATATTCAGACTTTCCATCTGGCCATTATCTCCTTGTCCACTGATTTTGCATAAAACAACATCATAGAGAATATTGTAGGACAAAGTAGAGGGATCAGTTCCTGTACACGCTTTGCAGTAAAGTGAAGCTAACTTGACTTGCTCTTGTTGTTGAGGGGATGAGCGTCTTCTTTCATAGGCAGCAATAGATGATTCATTATGATCTTTCTTGGCAACTAAGAGTTTAAGGGTTTCAGTGATAGACTTGTACTCAGGAATAGCTTCAGCCATGGCTACCTTCAACACTCATTTACCTACAGATCTACCCCAATTAGCTTGATTTTCATCTCCAAGGGTGACAACCTTCCATGCACTATCATAACTTTGGTACATGAAGTTACCTCCAGATGAGGAGTCTAAGAACCTCTTGATATCGTCATCCACACCCCTATAGAAGATTTCAATGAGTTGATTCTTAGGAATGCCATGGTGTGGACACTTGCACAGAAGCTCTTTGTATCTTTCCCATGCTTCAGCAAGAGATTCTCTAGGGACCTGAGTGAATTGAGTTATACATCCCCTAATTTCATAGGTGAGAGAAGGAGGATAGAACTTTTCCAAAAAAACATTTTGAAGTTGTTCCCAAGTGATGATGGGTTCGCATTGCAAGGAGTTGTACCAACTTATAGCTCTATCATCAAGAGAATACTATAAGAGACGGAGTCGGATGGCATCGTTGGATACTCCATTTTTCTTTTTCATGGCACATAGGTCAATAAACCTCAGAAGGTGCTCCTGACTATCTTCTCCTTGTTTACCATAGAATGGGTTGTTTTGAAGCAAGGTGATCCAATGTGCCCTTATCTCAAAATTTGGAGCATTGATGGGAGGAAGTTGTATTGGGTGATGAACGTCAGCAGCTTTAGGGATTGAGAACTCCCTAAGGTCCGTTTGTAGTTCTACTGCTTGCGCTACTACTTGTGCTGCTTGGATATATTCTTGAACTACAGCTCTGGCTTCTTGCATGAGCCTTTCTATCTACGCATTCAGGGCTTGAGCTACCCGTCGGGCTATTTCCTCCTCTTGAGACATTCTTTCTTGGTTCTCTCTATTCTGATGATGAAAGGTTCTGTCTATCTCAGGGTCAAAGCTAGTAGTGAGACCGGGACTATTTGAGCAGTGCATGCACTAGTCTTTGTTGGTACTTGGGATGGAAATATTTTTCAGAAGTGAGATTGACGGAGTAGAACCGAATTCAAGTGAATGATCAATTGTATCAAAAGTACAAGCAAAATCCTAGATTATCCTCAAAAGAACTATATTTGACTAACTGATTATGTTGTCCCCGACAACAGTGCCAGAATTTGACGTGGTCTATTATCGCACTAACAAATTCACTCAGGGTTGAAATCCCTGAGGTTTTACCAAATCCTTGTGCAATAATACCACCCGCAAGTGGACGGGTCTTATCGCAATATAGTTAAGGATCGAATCCCAATGGACAATGTTTTTAAGAATCATTGCTAGTCTAGTCTAGCTCAAGTAAGGCTAATATTTAGAACAAAGATTGATATTGAGTTTAACTTGACTAATTGCAAGAAAGTAAAGAATAGAATTAAAGTTGAATCTAGATTAATGAGGGAGATCATTGGAGTGGCCCCAGGTTTCACCACCACTGTACATGCAAACATATCCAAACACAAAACATCCATGCAAGATCTAACTATCCAAATAGAACTGCTACGAACCCTCCCTGAGGGATGTTTAGGTTCACATAAGCATCACCTTAGGCATCAGATGACTCGTCTCCATCTAGATCATGCACTTATGGTTCCAAAGATACATATATCCAATTGAAGTTGTGGCCCTCCCTGAGGGATGTTTAGGCACACAGAAGCATCATCGTGGGCTAGATGGCTCGTCCCCTCAGAGATCATTCAATAATGACCTCAAGGAATCCCTTTCCATTTCTAGTCATGGTGTGAACCACGTTAATCGACATCATATCCTACATATTGAAGTTCTCACAACATAGGAAAGAAAAAGATAAAAGCAAGCAGGTGATCAATCTACAAGCAAACATTGACGATTAACAATGAAATGAAAAGTTATAAACATTGCCTTGGGATGTTTAACAAAAGGACATATAAGCATGGGTAGTTGGGCTAGTCCCCACACCAACGAAATGAAAAGTTATAAACATTGCCTTGAGATGTTCTACGTCGTGTCGGAGCAGATTTTGACGAGGAACAAGGGACACCAAGACAGACCGGGTGGTTTTTCTCTCTCGACCTTCCTTCTCGTCTCGTCCTCCTTGCTCGTAGTAGGAGGAGTAGGTTGTGGATGTGGATGTGGAGTGGATGACGGGTGGATGTGCAAGCCTGCCGCTCAACTTAGTTGTGGAGATCATCCTCCACCAGGGGTCGAGTACTTCTTAGGCACAGCCTGGTGGTGAAGTGGAGGATGAAGAGAAACAAAGGCGGAGGAGCTTTCCCAGGGGTCGAGCACACTAGGTACAACCTAGTGGTAGTGTTGTTGTTGTAGAGCAGGGGGTGAGCTCACAAAGGAGTAGCCTGGCGGCATCCCAAATCCGATGCCCAAATGAGGACCCTGCTGGTCCTATTTATAGGTACTGGTCAGGTTCACAGTTTGACCTGTTAGAATATTTTTAACGGTCTTAAGACTGATTGGTCTCACACAGTTTGGAAAACTTGATAAGCCCTCACGGTTTGGAAACTATGAGGCTCCTTCATGGTTCTTTCTTCACGATCTTGTACCTCTATCTTCACAGTTTGGGAAACCATTTGTTTCTTCTCAGTTTTGTGCTCTTCACGATCTCTGCCTTCTCAGTTTGGGATAAACCCTCACGTTCTTGTGGTATCGCTGCTTACACGATCTGGTCTCACGGTTTGGAAACTGTGAGGCATTTCACAGTTTGCACCTTTTGCCTTAGGCTTCACGATCATGTGCTCTCCGCGGTCCTACTCTTATGATCTACTCGCCTCACGGTTTGCTAGGTCATGCGGTCCTGATCATCACGATCTTGGAGTCACATGGTTTGGAAACCTCTAGAAATCCCATGGTTTGGAGACTGCAAAGACGGAGAGGGTGGAGACGCTACGAGTTATGTCATAGTGGTGGTAGGTGTTCGAGGCAGGTTTAGATGATGAAGGACGGTCCTGCGGCAGAGGCCAGTAGGTCGGTATGGTGAGGAAGTAGGCCGCTGGGATTTTAGGGTTGTAGGTGTGTAGGTGTTGGTGGAAAGGTGATGGTGTTCAAAAGAGGAGGCGACGTCCATGATCGTGGTTGCAAGTCAGTGTCATGGGTGGTTGTGAGAGGAACTACTTTGTGTGCGCCAGAGAACTATTGCATATCCTTGCAGTTTAGGGGTCGTGAGCATGCTCCTCGCGGTCTTGGGTTTGCGAGGGCTCTCACGGTTTTGAGACCATAAGGGGGAGATCGTAAGGGCAGGTGATGAAGAACCATTGATCGGTGATCAAGTAGTGTTGGAAGGCTTACAGTCTTGAGACCAAAAGAGGGTGGAGACCGAATGGAAGCAAACCGATAATGTGTGAAACCAAATGGCCAAACCGCGAGAGAAAGACTGAATGGTCCAAACCTCTAGGGTAAAATGCTAGGGCAAACCACTTGGTCAAGACCGATTGATCAAGACCAAGGTTGAGGGGATCTTGAGTGCAGGTGGGTCCATATGAAGATCGTCCTTATCATGTCTTGCTCAATATGCATGAAATCAATATGGAATTCATTCAATAACTTGATAATTCAACTAATTCGGCAAAATTGCATATTGTAGGATTTAGGAGATGAAATCGAAAGTATATAGTCGAATTGGGACCAAAATGGAGACTGAAAATCATGATGAATTTGGTTTCATCAATTACTTATCATCATACTTTCAAATGATGTAGATCCCTTTTACTATTAACAAGAATCATATGACATAGATCATGATACAATGACATAAAAAGGTTTGGGGTTATCCAGTTATAAATGTTGTCTAGGAAAGCATCATGTAGAAACATGAGCTATTATGAACATGCATACCATCCATACTGAGATGGTGAAGGGAGAGACACATATGGGATAAGGAAAATATAAATATATTATCGACCTCCTTTATTATATTAAATATATCTTTACAAATAATGTGGAAAAGTCTCCTTTGTTTTTTCCCTCAAAGGGAAATTCTTTGCAATAACAACAATGCTATAAATGCACTTACCTGAATAACATGAGTAGTTTTTCAGGAATTTGTGTTATTTCATGGTGTTTTCTTATCTTCAAAACATTCTATATTATATGTTTTTATTTTCAGACTAATTGGAATTCTTCTTCTTGTTATAAACATTGATGAAAATTTTCTAATGTATTAACATGTTCTTTTTAGCTGGAGTAGTTTGCTAATTGATACTTATGCCTTTAAACTAGGTATACAAAAAAGAAAACTAGGTTCTCCTTTGTGAAAGATGAAAGTGACCTATATCTAAACATGAATGCTAGTATATTATAATTACTCCTTATGTTAAGTAGCCCCTACCTTTCACTACAATGATTTAATCTGATAAAGTTGAATATCATTGTTGTAAAATTATAATATGTTGTCATCAACAATTCAATTAGGTCAGATATTATGTTCACAATACCTTTAAAACTAATGAAGATAATGTATCAACTGATTCGTTCTTACTTCTTTTTAGTTAACTTTTATAACAAAAATAACTCTATACATAATGAAAAGCAACAATTAATAAGGTTTGAGTGGTGCAAGCTAAAAGAAGACTTCTAGCATAGAATATCGTATATATTCTTAATTAGATTAATTATTTTTTTGGTGATCGAGAGAACCCACTCTTGACGAGTCCGACATGGTAAACTCTTGAGGCATGAGAGGATGTGGTCTTGTCCCCCTCCTCCCATGCTAATGATTAATTATTAGTTCAATGTTCGAACCAAACGAAATATCTTACCCTAGTATGTTTTCTTTATTTCAAATAGATCATTTCATGTATCTATGAAATGTGTTTCTTAGATTTTACTATGACATTTGAAAAAAAATATCATAGTAATTGTTTAAATATAATGATTTGTTTTATGTGAATTTCAAAAAGTGATTTAACAATACATGTTAATGTACATGATACCATGTTTTATAAAATAATATTAATTATAGATGTATGTCACGTGGAAAGGACATGCATTACTAGTAAATTCAAATTTACCTGTGTCATAAGAAAATGAAGCACAATTAAATAATTCATTTGATGAGGTGTAATTTATGCATACTACTCTAGGTAGAAGGATTTTCAAAAGATCTCCAACTTCGGGTACAAAAATCAAGAACATTACTCCAAAGGTATAACAAATTGGTATGCTACTAGCTTTTTAGATCAAGTTTTGATTACCCAAGTAATAAGAGAAGATATGTATCATGATTTTCTATTGAATGTATATATGCAACAAAGAAATCAGATCATACATCTACTATTCTAACCCAAATTTTTGCATGAATTTGTGCATGTATTTGAATACCAGTGTTGAATTGTTATGAATATATTTGAAATATTGGCATGCTTTGTTTGTAAGAGTATTGATTTGTTATGCAAATTCTTTCACCATTGCAAGGATTTTCAAGAACTTACTGTCTTCCAACAACCTAATGGTATAAATGGAGGAAACAAAGAAAGAAAATTCATTGATTAAAGAACTATCAAGAATAATGGAAAATTGTTATTTCACTTCAGGAATTATGTGGAATTATCTAGAAAAGTGATATCGGAGATAAGTAATGTCTTGGTTTCGATTCCACATTGTTTCTAATAAGAAAAGTATTCAACATAACAAATATGGAAAAGTTAGAAAAAGAAAAGAATTATTATGTGATTTAAATGGATTAAATAAAGTAATTTCTTAAGGGGCAAAAAAAGTCTATGTAATCTTTGTAATCTAAGACCAAATAGTGCATACACCAAGATATAGTTATTAAAATATCTCCTTTGAAATTTAGGGCTAATTGTAGTAAAGACGACATAGAGATGTGATTTATTTAAATTTCCATAATTAAAAGTTTACAAATAAATCTTTGTGAAAAAATTTGGAATAAGGGAATCTCATGACCAAGATAAACATCCTAGATAATTTTAGATGAGAGATAATCCCAATTTAATATTATGGAAGAAAATCTAGAGGAGTCCAAGATAACTTGTGTCCTAAATAATTTATTTGATGTTTATTTAGTTTTGCCTTAACAATCAAGTTTCAAAAATGTAAGGGGTTAATTAAGGTGTAATCATTTTCCCAATAGACATAATTGTTTTGGATGGAGTTCTCCTAAAGTTTTGTATTAAAATGAGGCATAATGAGAGAGATATAATTTTTTTATGGAACTGGAGTTTTATTAAAAGAAAGTTGTCATTTTGAAAGGGGTTTTCCTTTTCCTACAAAACTGGATCCAACGACCATGTTTCCTCACAGCTAGCCCACTCATTGTGGGGTCATAGGTTGCCCCCCTTACCCTATATAAACCTCTCCATCTTCATCTAAGGGCATAGTATCTCTTGTAAGGACTCATAGAATCGATCTTATGATCAAGTACACAAAATGCTACCGTGATGGGAGTCACTGTGCATGACTAAGGCAACATGGGGCTTGCAAGCTCCCAACAAATTGACAAAGTTCCTCCCTCTTCCCTTGCCAAATAAATTTGGTGTGTCCTATGCTCCATTCTTAAGCTTTCATTTTTCCTTCCTTCTATGATTAGTAGGGTTTTGAATGTCATCTATCACCTAACCCATCTTTGCCTAAGAGCCAGCTATAGTGAAGTTTTGGCTAGGTCCAAAAAGGGTCAAGGAATCTCTCTAACCCTCTAACACCTTCTAAACCCCAGGGAATCCCTTGCCCAGCTGCATATATGGTTGCATTCCGACGATGGCATGACGTTAGGGCTGACCTCAAGTCAAATGACTTGGATGCCCCATTCTATTTATATGAGAAGTGGGGGTATTGAGGTCATTTCCCATGGTCCCTAGTCTCACTGACTATAAAAATGTTTTTGGAGTCAACGTGTCAACTTCTGATTGGTCAAAAAAATGATATCTTGAATTAATTGTAGAAATTACTAGGATGATCAAATCGGGACATGTTATATGTGAAAGTTGATCACAAAAATGCAAGTAATAATAAAATTAGTTTCAAGACTGATAACACTCTACTTTACATACTTGTTGTATATATTTTACACCTCTTTTAGTATAACTTTTGGCAATTTTTCATTTAGTTTTTCTATCTTTTTTTACTAAAGCCTAACTTACATGTTATTAGGAACACCCATAGCAGGTTGCGGTTTTGGGGACTGTGACCGTGATCTACTTATTTCTCAACTGTGACTGTGGTTCCAGCATGCCCTAGAGATTTTGATCATCAGGCAATGAGGAAAGACCGCGACCGCGATCACTGATGGACTCCTGAAGACCGCGACCGCGGTTCCAGCATGCCCCAAAGATCTTGATCATCAGGCAATGAGGAAAGGCCACATTCATGATTACTGATGGACTCCTGAAGACTGTGAATGTGGTTGTCACAACACTATGACCGTGGTTGTCACAAGTCCGCGACCGCAGTTGTCACAATACCATCATCGCAGTTATCACAAACAATGTGGATCCCAGAAGACCGCGACCAAGCTGGATCGTGACAAGACATGAATAAGGCACAAACCATGACCACGATCTCACGTCGGTTATCACCAGACCACGAATGTAGTTCTCAGTCAGTGGAGTGTGCCTATAAATAGTGCACCCATCTATCTTGTCAAGAGATCAGATCAAAGAGATCAGATCCAGGGGACCACGAGGTGCTGCTTCGTTCTAGATTCATCCCCGACCATTCCATCCATCAGTCTTGGATCTCCAAGGGAAGAAGATGAGGAGGGAGAAGACTGAAGATCTCTTCTTCGAGAGAAGAAGACCATCGACACCTTCCACGTGATAGATCAAGATCTGAAGAAGTAGTGTGTCATATCACGTCTCTTCCACTCTAGATCTATCATTCCATCTTGATGTACTTCCTCCCTCTCTTCGTGGTATCCCATGGATCTATCATTCTGTAACGTCGTTATGCTGCCCAAAAGCATGAGCGGCTAAACTGCTTAACTCTGGTTGTGAGTAGCCACTAAGGCTCTCCTAACATGTATATTGTCTCTTTTTGTTGAATATACATATTCTTATCAAGATTATCTCCATGAACCTATTTTAATGCTTCACTTGTATGCTTAGCTACCATGTTGTGATGTTTGATTGTCGATATCTCGAGAGAGTAATATCGCTTTTAGCATGTGTCATGGAGTAGTAGGAATGCACGAGAGTGTTGGAGTGCTAAGGGTTCAAAACCATATGCTATGTTGCGAAGTTTATGTGTGGTCATCTTGAGACAGAGGCTACCCTTAGACTAAGATCTTTCCTCATCTTGAGAGAGAGTGGAATGGACACTTTTGATGGTTGCTTGTAATCTTGGTAAGAGTATGCGAGAGAGAGAGGCGATGTTGCATGTTGGTGAGATGCTTTAGAAGGTGAAACCCAACCTGGGTTTCCTCCCATATACTTGTTTAATCTTATTTCTTTTGTTTCTTTTGTTCTTGTTGTTCTTGTTGCTTTTGAACTATTCTTGTACGTGTACTACCGTTCCTTAGGAAACACCTTTATATACCTATTTCGGCTGGAGTATACGGGTGTTAGATTCCGAATTCTTAACACTACCAACCTTGTCCCTGTGTTCAACCCTGATCATTACATTGGACTCCGTTTATCATTACGGGGGCCTGAGAGTCGGGTTATCTCTTTAAAAGTTTGACTACTTTAAATCCACTTCTTTTAGACGTGTGATTTAGGCTGGTCAATTTTTTTGGTGCCGTTGCCGGGGATGAGGCAAAACTACACTATTAAGAACTCGAGTCTGCTTACTATACTCCCGTGCCTCAAGCTTAGATATAAGTTTGACAACACAATTACTTTAAGTTTGCTAACCTGGGTTTGTATAGAGTAGTACGTTTGGACCAGTTTAGTTTTCTAACTTGACTGTACGATCTATTAAGGTACCTAGGAAGAAGTAACTTGTTCAAATTTAATCCTTTTCACCATGCCACCTGACGTAGATGTTACCCTTTCAGTCGATGAGTGGAACGTGAGGAATGAACAACACCCACCCCCACCAGTAATAGATGAAGATAGAGGTGGTCGTTACAATGTTGACCATCAGTATCAAGAGCAAGAAGAGCGGCATGAAGACAACGATCGTCATATGAGGAGTGTCATCATCGTCGTAGGCACATAATAAACCATAACAACCACGAGCGCAATCGCAGGAGCAACAATAGCGACGATGAAGAGGAGGAGAAGACTCTTTGGGAGTTGGCAGCTATAGGAGCCAACAACTCAAGATGCCTTGTTATCATTTCAAGATTGGACGTAGCGAACTTCGAGCTGAAGCCAGTTGTAACCTTTATGATCCAGAATAAAAGCTTCTGAGGGAGCTCAAAGAATGATAACCCTTATCATCACCTCAATGCTTTTTAGAATATCTGCGACACCATCAAGATGTGTGGAGTTCCTTAAGATGTCATTTATTGCAAATGTTTCATCTTCTCCTTAGAGGACAAGGCACTATCCTGGTACCTTGGATTTCCGCATCAATCTTTGAATGGATGGAATGCATTGGTTGATACTTTGGTGAACAAGCTCTACCCCACAGAGAAGATTGTTCGTAACAGGAAGAAGATTGTTCGTAACAGGAAGATAGCCATTGATGTCTACCAGCTGAAGGAATTGGGGGGGAAGGGAAAGAAGCATGTTGAAAAAGTGATGAAATGCATCACTTGCAGCGAAGGTGGGAATGTAATAGATAACTGCATATACACCCGACCTGAAGAATCAAGTGAAAGCAAGTCTGAGGAGGAGGAAGCTGAAAATGTCTCTTATGCTAACTTTAAGAGACCTGATCACCCAAGATTCAGTCATGGTAACAAAGACGCCGTAGAGAATTCGCATCAGCTAAATAATCCACCTAAGCAGCCGCCAGGTTTCGAGAAGAGAGGCGGACAAGCTCAGTACCAGAACAAGTACTTTCCAGACAAACAAGGCCAACTATCAAGGTTAGGGGAACTATCAAAACTGCCAAGCCACATACACAAGTCAAGGACAAGCACAAGTTCAAGGACAAGGTCAAGCAAAGGATAACAGTCAACCTGACTTAGTAACTCAACTATTCGATTTCTTCAAGAGGCAAGATATGGTGAACAACCAACTGGGACAAAGTGCACTATCTAAGTCTAGAGTTCTAAATATGATGTAAGTCCAAATGGAGGATATGCAAATGCATCAACGCCAGATAGACCAACAGCTCACGTAGTTGGCTGAGCTAGTAAAGAATCCTACAGGGAAGATACCATATAACACTGAATCTGCCAAGATGGTGGTTCTTAGATCAGAAAAGACGATAGAGTGCCCTAAGGTGACAAGACTTGAAGAACCTAAGCCAGAAAGTATTCTTGAGAGGTCAGCTGAAAGACAGAGAAAACAAGATGAAGCTAGAGAACCATACCCTATTAAGTATATATTCACCAAAAGGAGTTAATATTGAGGATATATTCACCAAAAGGGCCCAAATAACAAGAAAATTCAATTAATTAATGAATAATTGAGATTTTGAGAAAAAAAAGATGTGGAAACCTCTAGAAGACCAAAGAATGTAATCCAAAGATGAATTTCGTACCTTTTGGGTTCCTTGGGTTCCAACGAGTCCAAAGTGCAAAGAAAAGGTAAGAAGAAAAGAAAAGATTAATTAAGTATTTCTTTATTATGAAAGAAATTAAATTAATGATAAAATATCATAAATAAGTGAAAAGAGGTATAATTGAGTTATCCTTGGTGGAATTTCATATCCCAAGGATTCTTAACATTAAAAGGAACAAGCAATGAGGTATGGTGACAAGTCTAATAGCTTAGTTTTTGGAGTGTTGTTGAGGTTTATACAATGTTTTGGATCTATAATTTTATGCCTTCTGGAGGAATTTAATTGACAAGTCTAATAGCTTAGTTTTTGCACCAAAATCGAATGGATTGTACCTTGAGGTATGGTGAAGCTATGGTTAAAATTGGATGGTGAGTACCTTGAGTTGTGATAAAGTTATGGTTAGAATTTCATAACGTTTGGAGAATCCTAGTGGAAGTTATTTAGGTTTGATAATGATGAAATCATGTACAGTTTGGGATATTTTGGAACAAATTATTCGATTCATAGGCTAAGTTGTAATTTTAGGCCGAGGTCACGCAGTGCAACGCGCCCTTGAGAATAGGGTGGCCACGGATTCACTATAGACCAGGACCCATCTCCACCGCACATGAAGAACCAACGTCCATGATTGCTTCTTCAACAGTGCAGTTACACCTTGACCGTGAGAAACAACCACACACAACATGGACTTTGTGATCATGTGATGGAAGGAGCGAGAGATGGGAAGTTACCGTTGGTAGTGCAGAGACTCTTTTTGACCCCTCAACCACGTACTATGATTATGGGTTAAACGAGTTGAGTGTTCGGTCTCCCTCATCTCTCCACCACAAACTGTAGGTGAATTCGACAGAAAAGATGGAGCAGAAGAAGAGCGACGGGGAGAGAACCCAAGTGGCCCGCCGGAGACCTTTCAAGAGCGGCATCACCCTAAGAAGATCTAGGTCGGCGGCAAGCCTGCAAGGACGGAGATTAGGAGGTGTCGAGCTTCCTTGCGGTGGTCGAAGGAAGAGAGGAAGTGGTGGATTTGGGTGATTCCTCATTAGGTACAACAACTACGACAACAACCGACTTTGACTAGTTGCCATGCAACATGAAGGAGCCTTCATTAGTTGACTAGGAGTAGTAGGCGGCGACTGATTCCTCGCTGGAGAGGAGGATCCATGGTGTGGCTATCGGGACCACGAGGACATCGCTTGACGGAGGTGAAGATGGACCGTGGTGTTCAAGCAAGTAGGCCAGGGTGGCGACTGATCCAGAAGATGAGCGCACATAGTAGGGATCAATGCAGGAATGACATTGGGTGCAAGAATAGGAAAATGGAGCTCGAGGCGGCGCTGTACGTGACCAGAACAGAGAAATCATAGACAAACAATCACCACTGGAGGACCTCACCGCTACGAAGGAGAGCGGCTGGAGATGCTCGCGTCGGGTACTAAGATCACAATGGGGCGATCGTAAGGAGAAGCCAGCCTGGGCCAGAGCAGAGCCCCAGGCGGCGGCGGCGTTTGTGCTGCAGAAGAAGAGTCCCGCTGGGACTCCGCGATCGCATAGAACACGATGAAGAAACAGAAAGAGCGAGAGCCGACCAAGCAAACCTTGAACCGGGTTTAGAAACCATGAACCGGTCGGACTTCAATAAGACCAATCAAAGGAGCCGCAACCCTAAGTGTCCACGTGGCGCAGGCCAATTGGCCAGAATAAGGTAAATATCTCAGATCTTAGATAAATCATAGTAATTAGCTCGATGATCAGAAAAATACAAACAAAGTACCATCATTCTCAGAAGAATGCATAGAACAAGATGGAATGATAATATCAGACTTTTGATGCTTAAATCTGAGTGATATCTTGCAAGATGTATAATGGTCTTTTCATGTATAATAAATATCAAATGATTCCCTAAAATTATGAGAAAATACTTGTAAATCATATTTCATGTTTATAATGCATAGGATGTCAGTTATGGTCATGATGATGTACGAAATCATGTAATTTGCTTAATATTTCTAATTAGGACTAATAACCCTAACAAAATGCAATAAATACATATGTGCTCTATAAATGATGAAATTTACAGAGAAAGCTCATATCAGTATATTGAACCTCAGTTTTATTTATGAGATCATAATGATGAACAAAATCCATGTTACATGAAGATGAACCCTAAACACATGGGTTGTAACCCTAATATGTATAATGCATATAAGATATGATTAATGGACACACAAAAATATATGGAACCTAATGTTCAAATGATGAATTTTGATAATGAGATGTAATTTGGAAAATGACATCAGTGAGATAATCATAGGATATGAATACAAGTAATGATACACATATCCTAATGAACTAAGAGAAATTCTAATGAATACGATTAGGGTTAAGATGAGATGCAAGATGATGTGAACCTGATGATAGTATGTGATCTTGTCTTAATCAGGGTTTGACGAAGGATATATTTAACCTGAGGAATATATATATGATGATTAGGATATCTCTTGATCAAGGTACACCATTACCTCTTACTTGGCTTATTATACAATATGCTTGTGTTATATGCGTAGTAAAATACTTGGCATATGGTATTGGATGAAATGATTGTTCTGGTATGCTATGTTACTTGATTTTCCATACTTATTTCTATGAACACATGACACATAATATATCTGTTCCATTATATCCAAGCACTTCATCTCTTTGGTAGTAAAGTGCTGGAAAATAAGTACTTCAACTCTTTGGTAGTAAAGTACTTGGAAGTGATCCAACTCTTTGGTAGTAGATCACATTGTGAAATGATCCAACTCTTTGGTAGTAGATCATAAAGGCCTTAATGCATTCAACTCTCAGGTAGTAAATGCATGGATGATATAATGGAAAATCAACTTAAAATATGTGTTCTCTTTTGTTATTGAATATCTTTGTGCAAGTATACGATTTTTTTATATTCTTCTGTTATTGCCAAGTATTAGTTTTATCTGATTACCAAGATATGATGAGAGGTAAATAAAAGACACGTAGGCGTACTTAGTACAATATTCTTCAATATTGTGCTGATGTGTACCGCATGTAATCTTTTGTTTAGGTTGTGGTTATGCTCTTGAAGATCCAGGACAGTGAGAGTTGTATGGCGAGCTGATGTACAGGTGGACCTGTTATCTTAAGATCCTGTAGTTTAGATGTAGTACATGTATATGTTAGAAGTTTGTTGTTCAATGTGTAATATCAAATGTTGTAACAATTCATGTTGTAATTATATGTTGAATGGTGAACATATGTGTATGGTTTTATTATTGTTCATGTACATGTGCTACTGATTGTTTCCTTTTGACTTCCTCTGATTTTCTTCTTCTTAGCCTTGTGTGGGATGTTTAAATTGGAATTCTCGATGAGGTGAGGGTTTCAATTTGTATGTCACACATCAGATTAAGTTTTAGAAAATCCGGGGACGTCACAGGTGGTATCAGAGCATGAACAATAGAAAAACCTGACATTTGCTCATTATGGAACACAAAACTAAAGAACCTTGAACCTTAATAATCTTTAGGGTTAGATTAGTCGTCTTTTAGAGACTAGATCTGACCTAGCCTCTAGGTTAGCACCTAGATGTCCGAGAACTAGGTCTAGACTAGTGCTTGTGGCATAGCAAGTTCTTAGATGTCGTTCTTTCCTTGTGGTGCAGCGGTATGGGACGTTGCACTATTTGGAAATGACGTGCATCAATGGAAGAGAAATCCTAGACATATTGCGCACATTGTCTAGAGTAGCTACACTAGTCTACCCCTTGTTCTCACCCTTTTCACTAGTTTTCATGACACTGGACTCTCTACTATGTGTGGGACACTCATTTCTGGTTTTGGTTTTTGATTCCAAATGGATTGAACCTCGATAGTTTTCTCTGACGCTTGTTTTATCGGAAAGAAACTATATAATATTATACTATGTATATGTATTACAAAAATGTGTCCCCACACATGTACGAGTAGGAGGTGGTCATGCAACCTAAGTGAAAGTGAATGACATCAGTCTAGAAGAGAGAGTAGTTCTAGATTAGATGTCTAGAGCCTTATTTGGAATATATGATAGATGAAATAGATGAAATAAGTTTTGATGATATGATGTAGGTCTTATATAGATGATATAAGATAATATATGATGATATATGTTTGTCTTTGAGGACTTAAGTTCAGTTTTGAGGATTTGAGATAAGTATTGAGGATGTAAGTATGCTTTCTTTTATGAGATAAGATATGATAAGTTAAGGCAAGGTTGTGAGTCAGCATGAGCCTCAAGCTCTTTTACAAAGGAGGACCTCCAATGTTAGGACCAGTTTTAGGGTTAGCTCAAGAGGGAGCGAGACCCACAGGGAGAAGGTCAGAGAACCTAGACTCCATGATATGAGAATCATGAGATATGTGATATGATATGTCCTAAACTAGACTACTCCTGAGTGATTGAGTTGAGTTGCATTATGCATGATTCCTATAGTTTGTTGAACCCTAGATGTCCTTGGGATGACCAAACCCTAGAAATATAGAGAGGTTGGTTTTATGTGCATGTGAATATGAATATGAGTGCCTTCCATATGGGTGAGGGAGAGAGAGCCCAAGATCCTGCAGGAGGTAGCTATGTTAGTTTCTGTGAAGCCTCATGCTCGGGTTGGTGGTTTCCCACATAGGAATCTAGTGGTGTATATAAGAGAGTTTTGGGTAAGCATGTTTCATGGGTAGAAGGCCTGTGATGAGAACATCATGTCATAGAATGTTTTGGTTTGTGCTTAGGTGGCTCGAGCTTGTAAATCTATCACTAGTGCCAATGAGGTTATCCGAGAACCCTAGACTAAGAGAGGAAAGATAAAGTATATGCATGTGAGATACTCATAGAATTGAGTTAGCTCAGAGAGTATGAGCATGGCACTACCCTCGTGGTATGGGTTAGAGGAACCTCTTTTGGCCTAAGTAAAGTTTTGATATATGAGCCACTTGTATAAGTTGGTTTAGTACAACCGTGATATAACAAAGATAAAAATGTGATATGATATTGATGACGTGATATATAGACATAATATAATGGAAAACCTAGAGATGGTTTAATAGACATCAGTGCATAAATGGTTAACCTTATACATGAATAAAGTGAAAATGATGGCTAATCTTGTGATGAAATCACTAGTAAATGTTGTAATTTATTATGAGCAATGAAATAAGATCATATGCATGAAACATGTTACACGAGGTGTTAATCTTAGTGCTTAATAAGGGTGAAAGATATAGTTTGACAGTTAGCACAACATAATGATTATGACACCTTGATATATGGGTTAACTTGGGTTAACTCCTTGGGAACATGGTAATAGATGTAGAATAATAATGCATGAGTTAAGATAAGGAAGCAACCCTAACATATGAGATATGTAATGACATAACCTAAGCTTCTAAACCCTTGGTTGAGCCTTCTATGAAGTGAGGTTTCACCCTAGATGCTTTTGAAACCTCCTAAGAGTGGTTTGGGCATGACCATGGAACTTTGTTTCATGAATATGTTACATGTAAAATAGTGCCCACATGTTGATGAAAGCAAGATAAGGTTTTCCCTGGAAGTATGAGTATGGTGTACTTTCGAGGACGAAAGTTCCTTTAAGATGTATATGATGTGACAAAGTGGTTTTCTGGCTTAATTCTGAGGACATAATTTCTTTTAAGGTGTGTAGGATGTGATGGAGTGGACTTTTAGAATCTTAAATGTCCAATGACACAAGTGAAGTCACACATGTTGAGTTGTTTTGAGAATCCCATATGTGTTTATAAATTTGGAGTGTTGTTGAGGTTTATACAATGTTTTGGATCTATAATTTTATGCCTTCTTGAGGAATTTAATTAACAAGTCTAATAGCTTAGTTTTTGCACCAAAATCGAATGGATTGTACCTTGAGGTATGGTGAAGCTATGGTTAAAATTGGATGGAGAGTACCTTGAGTTGTGATAAACTTATGGTCAGAATTTCATAACGTTTGGTGAATCCTAGTGGAAGTTATTTAGGTTTGATAATGATGAAATAATGTACACTTTGGGATATTTTGGAACAAATTATTCAATTCATAGGCTAAGTTTTAATTCTAGGCCGAGGTCACGCAGTGCAATGCGCCCTTGAGAATAGGGTGGCCACGGATTCACTATAGACCAGGACCTGTCTCCACCGCACATGAAGAACCAACGTCCAGGATTGCTTCTTCAACAGTGCAGTTACACCTTGATCGTGAGAAACAACCACGCACAGCATGGACTTCGTGATCATGTGATGGAAGGAGCGAGAGATGGGAAGTTACCGTTGGTAGTGCAGAGACTCTCTATGACCCCTCAACCTTGTACTATGATTATGGGTTAAACGAGTTGAGTGTTCGGTCTCCCTTATCTCTCCACCACAAACTGTAGGTGGCTTCGACAGAAGAGATGGAGCAGAAGAAGAGCGGCGGGGAGAGAACCCAAGTGGCCCGCCGGAGACCTTTCCTAAGCGGAGGCACCCTGAGAAGACCGCGGCCGGCGGCAAGCCTGCAAGGACGGAAATTAGGAGGTGTAGAGCTTCCTTGCGGTGGTCGAAGGAAGAGAGGAAGTGGTGGATTTGGGTGATTCCTCATCAGGTACAACAACTACGACAGCAGCCAACTTTGACTAGTTGTCATGCAACATAAAGGAGCCTTCATTAGTTGACTAGGAGTAGTAGGCGGCGATTGATTCCTCGCCGGAGAGGAGGATCCATGGTGTGGCTATCGGGACCACGATGACATCGCTCGACGGAGGAGAAGATGGACCGTGGTGTTCACGCAAGCAGGCCAGGGTGGCGACTGATCTAGAAGACGAGCGCACACAGCGGGGAGCAATGCAGGAATGACATTGGGTGCAAGAATAGGAAAATGGAGCTCGAGGCGGCGTTGTACATGACCAGAACAGAGAAAGCATAGACAAATGATCACCACCGGAGGACCTCACCGCAGCGACGGAGAGCGGCTGGAGATGCCCGCGTCGGGCACTGAGATCACAATAGGGCGATCGTAAGGAGAAGCCAGCCTGGGCCGGAGCAGAGCCCCAGGCGGTGGCTGCGTTTGTGCTGCAGAAGACGAGTCCCGCTGGGACTCCGCGATCGCGTAGAACACGATGAAGAAACAGAAAGAGTGAGAGCCGACCAAGCAAACCTTGAACCGGGTTTAGAAACCATGAACCGACCGGCCTTCAGTAAGACCAATCAAAGGAGCGGCAACCCTAAGTGTCCACGTGGCGCACGCCAATTGGCCAGAACAAGGTAAATATCCCAGATCTTAGATAAATCATAGTAATTAGCTCGATGATCAGAAAAATACAAACAAGGTACCGTCATTCTCAGAAAAATGCATAGAACAAGATGGAATGATAATATTAGGCTTTTGATGCTTAAATCTCAGTGATATCTTACAAGATGTATAATGGTCTTTTCATGTATAATAAATATCCCTAAAATTATGAGAAAATACCTGTAAATCATATTTCATGTTTATAATGCATAGGATGTCAGTTATGGTCATGATGATGTACGAAATCGTGTAATTTTCTTAATATGTCTAATTAGGACTAATAACCCTAACAAAATGCAATAAATACATATGTGCTCTATAAATGATGAAATTTACAGAGAAAGCTCATATCAGTATATTGAACCTCAGTTTTATTTATGAGATCATAATGATGAACAAAATCCATGTTACATGAAGATGAACCCTAAACACATGGGTTGTAACCCTAATATGTATAATGCATATAAGATATGATTAATGGACACACAAAAATATATGGAACCTAATGTTCAGATGATGAATTTTGATAATGAGATGTAATCTGGAAAATGACATCAGTGAGATAATCATAAGATAAGAATACAAGTAATGATGCACATATCCTAATGAACTAAGAGTAATTCTAATGAATACGATTAGGGTTAAGATGAGATGCAAGATGATGTGAACCTGATGATAGTATGTGATCTTGTCTTAATCAGGGTTTGACCAAGGATATATTTAACCTGAGGAATATATATATATGATGATTAGGATATCTCTTGATCAAGGTACGCCATTACCTCTTACTTGGCTTATTATACAATATGCTTGTGTTATATGCGTAGTAAAATACTTGGCATATGGTATTGGATGAAATGATTGTTCTGGTATGCTATGTTACTTTATTTTCCATACTTATTGCTATGAACACATGACACATAATATATCTATTCCATTATATCCAAGCACTTCAACTCTTTGGTAGTAAAGTGCTGGAAAAGAAGTACTTCAACTCTTTGGTAGTAAAGTACTTGGAAGTGATCCAACTCTTTGGTAGTAGATCATAAAGGCCTTAATGCATTCAACTCTAAGGTAGTAAATGCATGTATGATATAATGGAAAATGATCTTAAAATATGTGTTCTCTTTTGTTATTGAATATCTTTGTGCAAGTATATGCTTTTTTTATATTCTTCTGTTATTTCCAAGTATTAGTTTTATCTTATTGCCAAGATATGATGAGAGGTAAATAAAAGACACGTAGGCGTACTCAGTACAATATTCTTGAATATTGTGCTGACGTGTACCGTATGTAATCTTTTGTTTAGGTTGTGGTTATGCTCTTGAAGATCCAGGATAGTGAGAGTTGTATGGCGAGTTGATGTACAGGTGGACATGTTGTCTTAAGATCCTGTAGTTTAGATCTAGTACATGTATATGTTAGAAGTTTGTTGTTCAATGTGTAATATCAAATATTGTAACAATTCATGTTGTAATTATATGTTGAATGGTGAACATGTGTGTATGGTTTTATTATTGTTCATGTACATGTGCTACTGATTGTTTCCTTTTGACTCCCTTTGATTTTCTTCTTCTTAGCCTTGTGTGGGATGTTTAAATTGGAATTCTCGCTGAGGTGAGGGTTTCAATTTGGACGTCACACATTAGATTAAGTTTTAGAAAATTCAGGGACGTCATAGTACCTATCACCACAGACAGTACCAACCCGTTCTCTGTATTGGAGCAACTTGAAGAAGGAGATATGCCCGAAAGTTCAGAAGGGGGAAGAAGTAGAAGCCCGAGAGCCACTAGAAGCTCCACAACAAAGCCAAAGAACAGACCCAAATCCAGAGGTGAAGGAGGGTCAAAAGATAAAGGTAAATGACTTTCCTCACATGGAATGTGTGAGGGGCTTCCTTACCTAGGTCTCAATCTAGATTAAGGAAGATTCTTAGTAGGATACAAGATGATGTGGTTTGTTGTTTTGAGACAACAATAAAGAGAGATGTCTCGGAGAGAGTTATGACCTTATTTCCTCCGAACTGGGAGTCCCTGTCCAACCTTCAGGTTGTGTATGGGGGCAGGATTGTGCTAGGGTGGAACCTGGAGAAGTGGACCATTAAACCAATAGCAATACATGATCAAATCATTACTGTCAGTTGCTTCAATCCTGGGGGTTTCTCGTGCATTATTTCTTCTATTTATGGTGAATACTTAGAGAGTGACAGGGAGAGGCTGTGGCCTGTGCTAAAGGAAACTGCTCAAAATCAAATCTTGTGGATTGTCCTTGGAGATTTCAACAACATCCGGAGTGCCAATGATAAGAAAGGAGGGAGGAGAGTTCCTGAGAGAATTCTGAACAAGTTTAATAACTTCTTAGATGATGCTGACCTCCATAAAGTTAATATGATAGGATGCGTTGGATAAACGATGGTGATCAGAACACTAAGATCTATCATGCGGCTACTAAGAAAAAGATCATGAGGGATATCATAAATAATCTGATTGATGAGCAGGGGAGGATTGCGGACAACCATGTGGAAATAGCTTCCCAAGCTATTGATTTCTTCAACAACTTATACAACAACAACTATGAAGGGGAACTTAATTTGCCGAGCAATAGAGTCAATGACAACATGAACGCAGATCTCTACTGGGATATTGATGAAGAAGAAGTTAAAGTTGCCCTCTTTTCCATTAACTCCTCCAAAGCGCCAGGACCAGACGGGTTCAATAGCCATTTCTTTAAGACTACCTGGCACATCATTAAAGTAGACCTTTGTGATGCTATCAGATGGTTCATTAATGGGGGTAAAATGGTCCTCGCTGTAAACCATTCTTTCATCAAGTTGATTCCCAAGTCCAAAGATGTGAGATCTATGAAAACCTACCATCGAATAGCCTACTACAGCGTTCTGTACAAAACGATTGCTAAGCTACTTGTAAAAAGACTAAAAGAGGTTTTTCCACACATCATATCTGATGACCAAAATGCTTTTATCAAAGATAGGAAGATGGAAGATTGCTCTCTCTTGGCATCTGAGTTCCTTATTGATTTCAATAGAGGTAAATCTAATGCTAAAGCTGTTATGAAGATCGACATAAGTAAAGCCTATGACCATGTCAGCTGGTCCTTTCTTCACAACATGATGAAGTCCTTGGGGTTCAATCAAAAGTGGATTTGCCTAATGCAAGAGTGCTATGAAACCTGCTCCTTCTCTGTGCTTATTAGTGGCACCCCTAAAGGGTTATTTAGATCCTCTAAAGGGTTACGGCATGGGGGCCCTTTATCCCCTCTACTATTCACCTTGATCATGGAGGGCCTCATCCACCTCATCAAAGATGCGAAAAACAACAATTTGGTGAAGACTTTTAAGGTGAAAGGTGTCAATGTTAAACTGGATCTCATTTTTGTAGATGACATACTCCTCTTCTTTGTGGGACATGCTAGAAGACATCCTTGTACATTAGTGCCATTAAGTCAAGGGTCTACTTCTCTAAATCTTGTGATAACAGAAGAGGGAGATCAAAGATTGCTGCTAGTATGGAGATAGGTTCTTTACCTACTAGATATCTTGGCATCCCTTTGGCTTCAGGGAGAGTTAAAACTAGTGACTAAAACCAGCTCATGAACAGCCTTCGCCAAAGGATTGAAGAATGGAGTGGTCTGAATTTATCAATGGTTGGTTGATTGGTTTTGATCAGAACAGTTGTCCAAGCTATTGTAAGATTTTGGGCTCATATGGGGGACATCCCAAATCCTGTCCTGTACAATATTTGATTTCTCACTGCCAATTTTCTATGGGCGGGCAAGGCTCATGGTATTGCTTGGGAAAAGATAGCTAAACCTTTCTCACAGGGTGGGGGTTACAGATTGCTGACCCGATGACTATTAAGGAGACAAATACAAAAAAGCGCATCGACATATTACTATCTACCTCTGAAAGCCACTGGGGGTGTGGATAAAGCAAAGATAAAACAGGTGGAGATCTCCTTCTGCCGACAACAACCCTTCGAAGAACTAGAGAGCTATGCGTACCTTTGTTACTAAAAACCCAAACCTATAAAGTGTGGATGCAATTGGTGGATGGGTTGCCTTAACCCCTCCACCATTAATCAACACCAATATATCATTGACTGATGGGGAGGTGCACACAGACCTGATTTGGGGCTGCTTCCATTGTCCCAAATGGAGTACCCTTGCTTACCGTATTTTACTTAACAAATTACCCACTGCTGATAGGTTACTAAGGTGGGGTTTACAGGTGGAACCTACTTGCTGCTTGTGCAAGGAGGCTGAGGAGATGAAAGATCACATTTTCTTTGATTAGTAAGTATTCCAAATAGATGCTTACCATCATTTTCCTCAGGAATGGTTGGTCTTATAGTGGCCCATCAAAACCACATGACATTTTGAGCTGGGTCAAAGACATATACAAAAACAATAGAACCTTATGCAGTTTTGCTAACCTCTGCATAACGAGGTTGATGTTTGGGATATGGAGCAAAAGAAACAGGAAGATACATGACAAGGGGGAGATGGATGAGTTAAACCTCATCAAAATCTTCTCCACTAACTTAACCTGGCATGTAAAGAATAGGCAGAAACTCTTAGACAATTTGAGTTTGATGACAAGTACATACTGGGGCTTTTTGTATACAACCCCTGTATAGTTTGCCTCTCTGTTGGCTTTTGGGGTCTCTTTTTGAGATGCCCTGCACTGTTTATATAGCTTAGCTATACCCTTTTTGGCATTATATTTACCTTATTCCAAAAACAAAAAAATAGCTCTATTTGCCCATGTTTTGATCAATTTTATTTGGATTTGGAGCTTATTGGGCCCTTTTTCTCACGGCCCATCTACCCAATATATCTAAGGTAAATGGGAGCGGATCTTCACCACCCTAGGATCTTGAGAAGACCACCATGGTATTTTAATCTGATGACCCAGTTTCTTTGTTCGCTCTTTCCCTTCCCCTTCAGGAAACGAGTATGCGGCTGGGGAAATTTCTCCGATTTCAATCCAGATCCGGCAATGGGGTTTTTGAGAACCCTAAAACTACTTCTTTATAACCCCACCACTCTCTCCTCATCTTCCTTTTGATCTCAGTTGCCCCAGCCACCAGCCGTATTTTGCTTCCTCCTTTTTCCTCTTGTGCCAGTGTCCCTCCTACCTTCTTGTTGCTTCTGCCCGAAACCACCTTGGGGAGATGCCAATAGCCAGCCGTGAGCCCTCAACGCCAAAGTCGCATCCAACAAGCACCAAGCCCCCACACCAATCTCCAACCTACTTCTTCATAGTCTGCCATGGGTCAACGGACCATCGGGGAGGCTGGGGCGCCATCCCTGTCTCTCCCATATTCTCGCATAGGGAAATAGAGGTGCCCAACCAGAGTGTTGAGGGAGAGGGACGAATAAAGGGTTCTTGGATCAGAGGCCCAACAAGAAACCTGGCCCAAGGATGTGAGCAATTACAGCTTCCAGATCGAGAGCATGGTCAACTCTTGACCCTAATCGGATGGATGTACATGTGCCATGTTATTGGCCATCATCCCCCCTCTCTTTCTACTATGAGTGGGCACGCCCCATCTTAGCCACTCAATCATAGGTGGTCCATGAAGAACATTCCATCGATGGTCCTGAACATCACATAAATAACAGTGACATTCCTTCTTCCAGCTAATATAGTTTTAATACATATCTCCAAAAAGTCATATCTCCTAAACCCCTTGGTCAAATAATTTGAAACAATATACCAAATTGATCCTTTTGAAAAGATATACACATTAGACTAGGTTTTAGGGTCGAATTCCATCATTTGTTCTCTAGTTTCCCAAAAGATGCATACTTTGATCATTTGGAGTATAGTTGATTTATGATTTTGATGCAAACTTGGATTTTGATTACTCAATCTACACTATGATCCTTAAATTAGTACATGTGATTTATACTTGAACTAAATGAAGGTCCTACTCACCCTATTGTTCATAAATGACTCCTTTTTGTACATATGTGCTTAGTTTGGACTTTTATGATGAACTTTACTCTAGATTGCTAATCTTGATTCTAATGGACATAAACCTAATCTTATTATATGTTTCTGATGACTTAATATTTCTGATCTAAATTATCTTTTAGATATAGACCTATGGACTCGATGAATCATGATCTAGGGTGGCCTATTATGAGTCTTTTGACCCTAAAATGCATGTAAATGCCTTAATCCTTGATATGATCATAAAAAGTGCATTGAACGTAAAATGGCATGCCACTTGAACCACACCCCCATGAGGGACTCTAAATCAGTATAAGGTAAAAAAATGTACTAATAAGCAACTTGGAACCTATCTTGGCCAAAACCCTAAAATGCATAAAATTAGGGTTAATGATGAGAATCTAATGCATATATGTAATCTTGTTGTTAATCATGTTGGCTTATGATCTAGATGGTAATGGAAGTGTTAAGTTAAGAATCTTTGAATCAGGTATGGGCCATATCTAGTTATATGAATATCACTTTCTTGCTTGAAAAGACATGTACTATATGCATGTTTGTTTACTTGCTCAAATATTGCCATGTAGTATTGCTATATCTTAATCGATGTTTGCCTTGTCAGTTTCATAACTTGAACATATATATATATATATATATGCATATATATATATATATATATATATATATATATATATATATATATATATATATATATATATATATATATATAGGGAGATGATCTAGTGCGGACCATACTGAAGTGCGGACAGTGCGGACGGTTCATTTTGCATGCAGGAAGCAATGCAAGTCCTTGTCACTTGCGTAATTAATTGTGACCATGTACTTGTATACCCGTTTCTCTTCTTGCCGAAATCAATTCATTTTGAATATGGACGGGAAGCTGCACCACTTTTGTTGTCAACTTCTGGTGGACATCCATGACCGTATGCACATCATGATCAACAACGGCATAGACCATCTTCTGTTGTTTACTATGCATGTGTCTACTGATAGAATTGATATATTATGGATCCCGTACACACATATGAATTGTATGTGTGAGATTGGACATAAGTAGTAGATGCAGAATATATGGAACACCTTTATTGGTTGAGGTAGAGCATGATGTTGACGATCATCTTGTGTGAGGTTGTCATTAAGTAATAGATGAAGGATACTAGTAAACTATACCAGGTCCTCGATGAGCTTGCCCCATACTCCATATCCATACTGTAGGTGAGATACTTGTTGAGCATCATCTTCAGCTAACTCCATGAATACTTCTTACTTACCTAGTTTATATTAATTGAAACAACTCGCTTCTGTAATTTGTTGGTATGTAGTGAACAAACCAACCCATTTAGATTTTACCATCGGTTTTGCTTCCGTGCCAAAGGGACCCTGAATTACAGTTATAGTAGATGATGTTTATAGTAATATGTCACGTACGACGAGTTTTGCCGGTTATTTAGCATTGTCACATTCGAGCTTTCTAGTGCTAATCATGATCAACTTAAAACATATTTCGTTAATGGTGGTGATATGAAAACGACCAAATGGACAAATACTTATAGAAAAAATGATTCACATCTTAGTTTCATGTTATGTATCCACTAAGAACTGTAGAACACTATCTAATAAATTAATGGAATGTAGGACAGAGGAGCCAATCTTGGCCTGTCAGCATAAAGTGCAACAAGCAAGCAACAAGGTTTGTTATCTACATTGCGAAGGATATGACAATTAATCTAGAGCTTATTGTAGTAGTGTTTCTCTGCAATGACAGTATATCCGAGCTGCTTCATCGTACACTTGTTGTGGAGTGATAATTCTACCACGTTGCGGCAAAGACATTTCTGAGTAGTCTCCATCATTGGTTTACAAATTGAAGAGGAGGAATTATAGTAGGTTGTCAACAGTCAACTAATTGGAGTAGAGGATGAAGCGTACTGAGTTGGCTTAGAATGCGATCGTGAATCCATAAAAAGTTGGTCAGGAAAAGAGGATAAAATGATCCCAGAAAGTACAAAAACGGGTAGGCAACGACCCCCGTAATAGCAATTAATTACGTGAGTGATGAAGACTTGTGTTGCTGAACCGTCCGCACCGTCTGCACTTTAATATGGTCTGCACTAGATCATCTCCCTATATATATATATATATATATATATATATATATATTTATATATATATAGAACTCCATTATAATATTGTTGATAAAGGGTTAGCTCTTCTCTATGGCCTTGAGGTCCCTCTTGTATAAAAGGGTTAGCTAATCTTATAACCCTTACAGACCCTTCTGATGGGAAGATGGTCAAATGCCTTAAACATGTTGGATATTGTTGATATAATGGAGTGAAATGACAGAAAACATGGTTTTGCATTTTGTTAAACAATTAACATGTTTATTCATTTTCATTTAGGCTTGAAATCTTTTCAAATTATGCAAAGTTTATACCTATATGTATCTTTCTGCCCCATACTCAACACCTCATGTGTTGACCCATTTCTCGTATTTTGTTTTTAGGTTCAGAGATCGCTAGAAGGTTGATGGGCTTGGTGAGCTATGCTAGGTGTACTTGTTGTAAGATCCAGATTTAATGCACATGAATGACTTGTACCTTGACTCTGGAAATATGTAACTGAATTCATGAATATAATGCATTTTGTATAATTTATACTTGTTGAGTGTTGAGATAGTGTTGGTGCCTTTATCTTGTTATATGTTCATGTGTGCTAAGATTTACGCTTCCACATGTTGCCTTTGGTATGCATTTGGTTCATGTGACTGGTATTCCGGTTCCATGACAGAGATTCCATCTGCGTACTAAAAGACGACCTCCGAGAAACATTAAAAATAGGGGAATACCTTTCTGTAAGCACGATGTTAGGCTACCAAGCGATACTAGGTGATATCATGCCAAGTACTCACATTGCATACTTCTTACTGGTAGATGGCATTCTCAAGGACAAAAAGTTAGGAGAGAAGGAGCGGCTGTGACAATGCTTGGAGACGGCCCCTCCAGAGCACATCTTCCTGCCCAATCTTCATGACAACCATTGGAATTTTCTACATGTCAACCTTCTTAAAAGGATTGCAATTCTATATAATAGCTCTGATGTAGCCTTCGCGCTCAACAAGAAGACCAATATGACAACAACAAAGACACCCATAGAGGAAAGGCAAACACATGCGCCAAAGCTATCATCAAAATGATAAGACAACATTGCAGAGGGTACGACTGTACAAAAGGCAAGGACTTTAAGAAGACACATTATTGCCACAGATGCCCTCAGTAGGTACCCCTATCTAATGGTTTCTTCTGCCTATCATGGATGATGTCCATAGCCACTATAGGCTTCAAGATGGAAAACATGCATTATGAGCAATATCACAAGCATGTTCCTAGAGTCCAAGTGGGCCTCCACCGACAACAAAAAAAACAAATAAAGAAAGCCCATTTATACATCTCACTCAAATTTTGACACCCCGAGATGAGGTGAAGGATAAGTTTGGGGGAGGAGTCATAAACGGGCTACAGAGGTACATTTACCATCCCTTTTCCCTTTTACCCCTTTTTACCGCCAAAATTTTGAAATTTTTTGAATTTTCCATTAAAATTTTGAAATTGAAATTTGGAACTCTTGGTACAACTAACCTTTTAGAAGCTCGCCTCCCCTATCGCTAATTTTTCTGATTGTAGTGGTTCAGCCCTCTTAGAGAGAAATATATGTGCATCATATACAAGTATATACGAGTAAAACAATAGTCATAGAAATACTGCCATACCTCATTCTTGCAATAAGACATTGTAAATGTAACAACCTTAACTTATGAAACACTCAAAGACTAGAGAACATCACCTAGTCATAGTCCTGACCAATGACACTCATCAGATGCTTTTGACCAGAAAATCCTTATCTCTGTAGAAAGGGAAAAAGCTTCCCTCTTCAAAGAATATCTAAAAGAGGCTTGGCCGCCCAGAAGACCAAGTAAAACTCCCCAAACCCAAGTCTAAGAGGAGAGATAAAATGCCAAAAATAAATAAAGAAAATAAAATATATGAGAGTTGTGCCTGAAAAGATGCCAAAAGTTTCCACATGGTTGGTATATTGCTGCAATCATGAATGCAAATATGTCGTGCCCGTAAGTGGAATCTTGAACCCAAGCTTGCACACCTCCAATCCTGAATGGAATTTTACAAAGCAACCTAACTTAAACTCAGAAGCCCAAAAAAGGCAACATTGTTCTTACGACAGTTGTGGGTGAGGAGTTCAAGAGGAAGAGGAAAACACCTAAAATCCTTAATCCTACCTGAACACATTAGCATAGGGCCAACTGTAAAATAAAGAATTGGTGTGATAGGTACCCTTCGAAAAAGATATGGCATTAGTACGGTCATTACCTAAGGGAGGGGGTGATAAGTTTAGAAGGAAAAGCCTTTTATAATTCAAGGTTATGATAGAGAATTGAAGTTATACAACTCTGGTTGAAAGAGGGAGATTGAGACCTATGGGTTTGAGTACATACCACAATAGTCTTGATGCAAGAATGAGATATATCAATCATGTTATTATGTTTTCTTTTAAGATTTTTCATTCTTTCTCTCTCTGAGTTCTTGAACCTACACTGATACCATGATGTAAGGAGAGTGAGATCACCCCTTTATTAAAAATTTGAAGAATTGACATCCATTCTGAACCCTCTCGGAGGTATGATGGAATGGGCATAAATTTTCCAAATTTATTAAACATTGGTATACAAAAGACCATTAGAAAGTAGTGGAATAAAAACTAACTGACTATATTGAATTTCATAAAAGGTTTACAAAGTACATCAAATTCTCCCATTAGGGTTTACATAAAGACACACAATCAGGATCTGCATAGAGGAAAGTCTAGACTACTACAATCTTGTCTCCAAGCAACATCTCCATCAATTGAATCCAAGCCAAAAGCTATATACTCCTTGTCTTGTTCATCACCTTGCTCATCAACTGGGTGGTTGGGAAAGCACCCAGCAAAAGGGAGAGGAAAACAAGGTATGTGTCAAATAATGAATAAGTACAAGAGAAAAGGAAATCATATGAAACATAAATATATTGAATCATCATAAGATGAGAGGGCCAAGAGAATGAGGCACATAACAAAATAGATTCTTACCATTACAAAACATATAAGAATTAGAATGCATGATATTAATTGGACTACATTAACTAAGTAGGGTTGAGGCACCTACCGAACCTCAACCTATAGGTGAGGGGAGAATTCATACATTCCCAGTCACCTATCAAATTTTATAGGGGAGGAATAACACATTCCCCATGGGAGAATAAGACGTTCCCTAGGGCGATTATTTACATGCCCTCTGTGGGTAGTTGTACATAAGTACCACTATTATAGTTAAATAGCCAAATAAACCATCATGCTCAAGAAATAGTAAAGTGGCAAGATAAATCATCATATAATTACAACTTGGTGGTGGGGTTCCAAGACCCAAGAATAATGTTCTGAAACTGATTTATGAGGCAAGTATAGCAAAATATTCAAGAGTATATGAAATAGGGTTTAATAAAGCCTCATTATAGAAAAATTGGTACGACACAATTATTCCAAACTTAAGGTGTAAATGCACATACACAAAGAGGGATTGCACATACATAGAACATACCTCTTACTTAGATTCCTATTAACCTCTTTTCCAAACCTTTAGTTGAAATCAGGGTCCACTGTCCTATTTCCAATTTCATATTTATGTATTAGAACAACATGTATTAGAACAACATATT
This sequence comes from Alisma plantago-aquatica, assembly GCA_963693085.1. Taxonomy (NCBI): domain Eukaryota; kingdom Viridiplantae; phylum Streptophyta; class Magnoliopsida; order Alismatales; family Alismataceae; genus Alisma; species Alisma plantago-aquatica. The sequence continues at coordinate 1,083,268,529 of OY856413.1, read as the reverse complement.
TATGTATTCGAACAAAATGTATTAGAACAACATATATACCTTCGATTCAGACCTCAAAAATATCACCAATGACTTAGTTAGGTTTTTCTGATTAAGAAAACATATAATTTTGCATATATTGGAGTTATGAAGTTTAAAGTGTATTTTTTTGGTGATTTTTAGGTATTTAATTCATTTTCTAAAAAGTCTTTTCGAAAAGACTGAAAACCAATACTTAGAAATATTTTTATTAAAAAGAACATGTTTTTCTAAGTTCAGAATATATCTTACTTTAATTTTTGGACAAACGAATCAAAAGTTATAAGTTATTGAAAATCGACCAATTAGAAATCGACACATCGTCAATTTTTAACATAAGATCATGAGTTTTAAGCATGTAATAAGAAATATATGGGAAGGGGGTTATTAAGCTCATACCTAGGGAAGATAATAAGGTACAAACAGAAAGGATCCCGAGCTTATAAGGTCTGGTTGCTCAAAGCCTAGCTCCTTTCTTGAACAAAGATCACCTTATCCACTTAGAGGTGATAAACCCTAGCAAAAGAGCATAGAGATGAGGTGTTTTAGGGTTCTAGGTGGGGTTTCACCATGGAATTCTATCGTTACGACCTGTAATAGAGTGTAAGGAAGACTAACAGTATGAAAATAGGGAAGGAAGGGAGGCAACTTACTAGTTTTGGTCGAATTCACCAAGGAGGAGCTTTAGAAACCCTAATAGAGCAATTTGGAAGCCATAGGAGCCTTGTTCACCAAGGTAGGCTCCCTCTATTACCTTGGGGCAACAAATTCATGGCCAAATATAGAAGGAACTATTATCTAAGCTAGAGGAAAGAAAAGGAGAGCAAGAGTTTTTGAATTGTGAGTTGGGAAGGGGTATACATGGCTATATATAGAAAGAGGTGAAGCATGAGGAGTCTTAAGGGACTTTCCATGTGTCTTTAGCCTAGGGATTGATGGCCATGCAAGAGGATAGCTCATAGATGCTACATGCATATAAAAAGTCAGTCCTAAGAGCCCATAGATTATTCTAGGCCATCCCCACTATTTTTCAAGAAATAAATAACCTCATTGGTTGATAGCTTTTAACGATAAGCATCCTTATAAAGAGGGTAATCCCTATAATGCCCTTGGACAGAAATACCATCAAACCAAGGTGAAACTAGGTTCTCCAATGGTTTAAAATCTCGTTAATGGTAAGGGAATATCTAAGGATTAAAATTCAGTTGATAATTTGCAAAGAAAACCTCCCAATTGGGTAAATTGCATAAAAGTCCAAAATGTACCTAAAATTACATAACTTGCACAAACAACATCCAAATTGGACCAAACTTTATCCACAAGTGATATTTGATGTTTAGAATATTAATTTGAAGTTATTTATATATTTTGAAGTTATATAATCACATTATTTGTTACTTATTCCTTTTACTCATTTTCTCTCTCCTAAACTTATCCTAATATTTCAAGGTAGTCCGAATTAGATGAAATTTGACATGTAGGCTAATTTTGATATGTAGATTTTGAATTTGAAGTTTGTTTCCTTTTTTGAGACATCTTTTAATGAGATATGTCATATGGCCCATTAACGACCCATTATCTAAATTATTCATCCAATTAAATTTCTTATCTTCATATTACTACCAAAATGAGTTATGTGGCATATTTTATGTTTTCAAATCACATCAAAAAGTTAGATTAATATTTAGAGTACTTAATTATGGTAATTAAGATTTCAATGAGGTATTTATGCATAAATACAAATATTGGAATCAAAGATGAACAAATGTTCATTAGACCATTATATTCTCCACAAAATAAATATAACGGCCAAAGAGGTTGCACACTCACCCTTCCCTAATTGCTAGTGATTTTGGGGACAAAATCCTCTTTAAGGGGTGGAGTGTTGTAACATACTGAGTTCTGGGCATTTTGCCTTTTGATCCTCTTTTCCACCTTTGTGTATATATTTTACACCTCTTTTAGTATAACTTTCGTCAGTTTTTCAGTTAGTTTTTCTATCTTTTTTTACTAAGGCCTAACTTACATGTTTTCAATATCACCCATAGAAGGTCACAATTTTGGGGACTGCGACCACAATCTACTTATTTCTCAACCGCGACCGCAGTTCCATCGTGCCCCAGAGATCTTGATCATCAGACAATGATGAATGACCGTGGCCGCGATCAGTGATGGACTCCTAAAGACCACGACTACAGTTCCAGCGTGCCCCAGAGATCCTGATCATTAGGCAATGAGTAAAGACCGCAACTGCGATCACTGATGAACTCCTAAAGATCACGACTGTGGTTGTCACACGACCGCGACCGTGGTAGTCACAAGACCAAGAACGCGGTTGTCAAAAGACCGCAACCATGGTTGTCAGAAGACCGCGATCGTGTATATCACAAGACCATGACTGTGGATTCCAGAAGACCATGACTAAGTTGGATCGTGACAAGAGATGAATAAGGCCCAAACCGCGACCATGGTCTCACCCTCAGTTATCACCAGACCATGATCGCGGTTCTAAGTCGGTGGAGTGTGCCTATAAATAGCGCACCCATCTATTTTGTCAAGAGATCAGATCAGAGAGATCGGATCTAGAGGACCACGAAGTGTTGCTGTGTTCTAAATTCGTCACTGACCATCCCATTCATCAGTCTTGGATATCCAAGGGCAGAAGTTGAGGAGGGAGAAGACTGAAGATCCCTTCTTCGAGAGAAGAAGACCATCCACACCATCCACGTGATAGATCCAGATCTAAAGAAGTCGTGTGATGTATCACGTCTCTTCCTCTCTAGATCTATCATTCCATCTTGATGTACTTCCTCCCTCTCTTCATGGTATCCCATGGATCTATCATTCTGTAATGCCATTATGTTGTCTGCAAGCATGAGTGGCTAAACACCTTAACTCAGGTTTGGAGTAGCCACTAAGTCTCTCCTAACATGTATATTATCTCTTTTTGTTGAATATACATATTCTTATCAAGATTATCTCCATGAACCTATTTTAATGCTTCACTTGTATCCTTAGCTACCATCTTGTGATGTTTGATTGTCAATATCTCGAGAGAGTAATATCGCTTTTTTCATGTGTCATGGAGTTGTATGAATGCACGACAGTGTTGGAGTGCTAAGGCTTCAAAACCATATGTTATGTTGCAAAGTTTACATGTGGTCATCTCGAGAGAGAGGCTACCCTTAGACTAAGATCTTTCCTCATCTTGAGAGAGAGTGGAATGGACGCTTTTGATGGTTGCTTGTAATCTTGGTAAGAGTATGCGAGAGAGAGAGGTGATGTTGCATGTTGGTGAGATGCTTTAGTAGGTGAACCCCAACCCGGGTTTCCTCCCATATACTTGTTTCATCTTATTTCTTTTGTTTCTTTTGTTCTTGTTGTTCTTGTTTCTTTTGAATTATCCTTGTTCGTGTACTACCGTTCCTTGGGGAACACCTTTATATACCCTTTTCGGCTGGAGTATACGAGTGTTAGATTCCGCGTTCTTAACACTACCAACCTTGTCCCTGTGTTCGACCCCGATCTCTACATTAGACCCCATTTATCGTTGCGGGGGCCTGAGAATCGGGTTATCACTTTAAAAGTCCGACTACTTTAAATCCACTTCTTTTGGACATGCGATTTAGGCCAGTCAAAGACCTAGATCTACTTTGAATTTGGAAAGTGCTTAAAAGTTGTTTAACTTTAATGTGTTGTGTAAAAACCTTAACTTCAAGTTTTTGATGATCATAATAATTTTAATTAATTTTAATGTTTGAAGATTTATATTTTTGGATAAAAAGGCATATCTTGGATCTAGTTTGAGATTAATAAACTCATAAGTTGATGAACTAGGGTTTTTTTGAGTATGAAATACATATGATGGTAAAATGAAGGTGTATTGAAGAAGGAAAAAAAGTATTAAAACATGATGATTAGTGTTTCAGAAGCCAAAACCCTAACTTGGACCTCAAGTCAGTCATAATATGGGTTTATGAATAGATAGTGGTACTAGGGTGTTACAAAATATTTTTAGGATAATTGCTTTCTTTATTGCTTTTGTTGCATGTTTCTTGGATTATGTTGCTTTTTTTGGCTCTAACTAGGATGTCGAGTGCGACTGAGAGGGGCGACTAGGGCACAACTTCGTCGATCCTAGGGGAGGGGGCTCAACGGCCTGGTTGCGCTGCCCTAGTCCCCTAGGGCCACCCCATCTGGGCTCTAATTGGATCGCGTCTGAAGAAGGTTCTTTGAGGTCGTTCTCTTCTCCATTTTCTTCACCCCCTTCCTGCAACGACTAGGCATGGGATCTTACATCCGACTCTAGAAGGTGCTTTGAAGGTCAGCAAAATGCCATGGTAGCTTCTTCAGTTGATGTCGGTGTTTTGTTAGGTGTCATGGATCTGACACGAGGCACCCTTGGGATACCAATACTGCTATTGCCACTGGCTTTTCCTCCCCCTTTCTTCTATTTTCCTATTTCCTTCATTTCAAGTTGTTTTAGGTACGAGTGTTGTTAGTGGAAGCTTTTCTTCCCCTTAGTCACAGTTATGTCAGCTTTATTCATCCACCTTCTTTGTGTAATCCTCTCTTTTGGATAGCGATGAGATTCTTAGATTATGCTAAAATCTCAATTTTTCTTTGGTATGATCTCATTATTTGGTTGTATGGCCTTGCTTGAAGAGATTTCCCAGCAAAAGTATGTCGTCCAAGTCTAGCCACTCTACCACAACTCTATGCTCAAGTTGAAGGAATTCTACATAAAAAGCTACTTTTGTCAGCCTCAATGTAGATGAATCAATACAGAAGCTCCTTACTCTTGTTCTAATATGAGTTGTTGTGGACTAGTGATCCTATTTTTTCTTGATGTATGTCTTATTGGTTTAACAATCTCCTCTTGTAGATGTCATATGGATGTTGAGTAATGAATTGTTCTAGTTGCTCTAAAAAAAGTAGTATGCATGGTTCTACATGAAAGAAAATGTATGTAGTTACGCCTAAGACTAATCGACTTAATAAACTTATGCGGCTTTCTCAGAGTTGTCCCAAATGGATTGTAAATAAATGCCTACTTGTTTATTTATTTCATTGAATATATAAAGTCCCAATGGATATCATAATATATAGAAATAACATTATCAAGCCCTCAACAATATATTTGATTTAGATGCATGCATAATGATTGTTGAAAGCATGCCTAGAGAGTGGGTTGGATAATGGATACTCCCAGAGTGTGAGTATGGTATATTGAATACCCCCAATGAGTGGGTATAGATGGAAATAACCCCCAGTGAGTGGATGGATCAAATAAATACTCCCATAGAGTGAGTATGTTAAGATTAGGTACCCCTAGACAGTGGGTATGCCACAGAGATTAAGGGATGAGAAGTTAAAGAAATCTAAATGTGTTCTAATTATTTGATAATTACAAATATAGTTGATTATGTTGTTATCCATACATGCACATATTTTGTTTCCCTTACATACTGGTATAACTTGTTATACTGAGTGTCTTTTGTTTCATGACATTTTACGTTAATTTGCTAGTAACCTGCAAATAATGATGAAAGATGGACATTTGGAAAGCAGGCACCACAAGAAAAAGATAATGCAATCCCGGAGGATATTGATAGATAGATTTTATTTTTGTTGCAAACATTAGATTCCATGTAAACTCCCTTGAAGAGATATTATCTTGTTAACCTCTTTTTCATATAATGATGTTAATTGATTATTATTGGTTACATGCTAATCCCTGATCCCAGAATTATGAATATGTCCCTTACTCTTTCGGGCATCCTTTCTATGGGATAACAGGTGGAGGGGGTCATAACATTTGGTATCAGAGTACAAAATTAACATTTAATCTTTAATAGTTAATTAATTTCTTAAAAATTCCACAGAACCCCAAGGAATTATTAAGTGTACTTTCTAAAGATTAAGTGTCTAGAAGGGACCAGAATTCGTGCATTGGCAAATTTACCTCTACACCGCTAGTCGAATTATAAGGACTCTTGGACATGTGCATCCTATTTGGCCAAAGTCAAATGATTTTAATTGAAGTGAAATACCACTAGGATTTCTTCTCATCTAATTTCATCCATTTCTTATCCCCTTGATTAGTAAACCAAAAATGGCACTACCCTCCTCATCTCAAGATAGAGTTTTGAGAAGAAGTAGGCTTAAGACATCCTCTACCAAATAATGTACATGTAAATATGGAAATAATAACTTACATGTAATGATGAAATGATAAGTAACATGAAGTGTAGAAGTAATGATAAAATGATGAAAAATGTTTTATGGGCTGCAAGGGTAAATCCTAATTGGAACTAACGTTCATTAGGAAACCCTAGTTGGTGAAGGGACATGGAAACCCTAAGATGTAGGGTGCAGATTGTCTAGTCCCTAACCTGAACCCTATACCCCAATCTTAAGAAATGGGAGTGGAGTGGGTGATGGAGTAACCCTACCCATATGAACCCAAATTAGGGTAAGAGTAAAGGGAAATAAGAAAAATATAAATGAGTTTAGGTGACCCAATCACGCATGCATGAATGTGGAAAAACTCATGCATGCATGTGAAGGAATTTGAATATACATGAGGAACATAAGTAACCAATGGTTGTATGTGAAAATGAAAATGTGAATGTTACTTTCTCATACCCCTAAAGCTATCTTTAGAGGAATGAATGAATAAAGAATAACCCCATGGAGTGGTTATGCTACCCCCAATGAGTGGGTAAGCTATCCAGACTACCCCCAGCGAATGAGTATGCTATTGAAATTACCTCCAGATCATAAGCATGCTACCCCGAGTGAGAGATCATGAAATTAAAATACTCCCAAGGAGTCAGTGTTGATACTATGGATACCCCATTGAGTGCGTATACGATAAAAAATGGGCAAATATAGGTTGAGAAGTTATAATTAAAAAAAGGTGTGAATTGTTACATATGAAAACCCTGAGTACAACCTCTAGAGTTGGCATATCAACCAGACAGAGGACAACCCTAGGGTAAATAAAAGACATAATAGGAAGAATAAACCCTAACCCATTAGGTTAGTTTGTGATTAGAAGGCCTAACCTCCTTCTACTAGGCACCCTAACAAGGATGTGTCTCTACACATGTACAAGTAGAAGGTAGTCAAGAACATAAATGAAAGTGGGTGACATCAAGATAAAAGAGTTATGTCTTTCGGAATGGGTGCCTAAAGTCTTAGAAGAATACATGTATAAATTTGGATGACATGATTTAAGTTTTACATGATGAGATATATGGACTATAATGACCTTAATTGGATTTGACGTGATTTTTGAGGTGTTGACATAATATTTATGATACAAGTGTGTGTATGTTTATCCAGGATGATGATGTGGTTTATATTATTGCACTAACAAACTCACTTAGGGTTGAAATCCCTAAGTTTTTAACCAAAACAACGTGCAATAATACCACCCGCAAGCAAACGGGTCTTATTGCAGTATAGTTGAGGATCGAATCCCAAGGGACAATGTTTTTAAGAATCTTTCTCTAGTCGAATCTAGTTGAATCAAGACTAATATTTAGAACAAGGTTGGTTGAAAAGAGTTTAATTAAGCTAAATGCAAGGAAAGTAAAAGAGCAGGATTAAAGGTTGATTAAAGATTAATGATGGAAATCACTGGGATGGTCCCAGGTTTCACATCCACTACACATGCAATCACATATGAACATCAAACATCCAGGCAAGATATAAACATTCAAATAGAGCTGCTGCAGAACCCCCCATATGGGCGTCAAGTCCGCGTAAGCATCATATTAGGTATCAGATGTCTCGTCACCATCCAGATCACATACTTACAGCTCCAAAGATACAGAAATCCAAATGAAGTTGTGGGCCCCCTTTACAGGTGTTAGGCACACAGAAGTGTCATCGTGGGCTAGATGGCTCGTCACCACACGGATCATACACTTATGACCTCAAGGAATCCCACTCTATTTCTAGTTTGGGAGTCAACCGTGTTAATCGACATTCAAAACCTACACATTGAAGTTCTCGCAACATAGGAAACAAACAAGATAAATGCAAGTAGGTGATCAATCCACAAGCACACATCGACGATTAACAATGAAATGAAAGATTATATACATGCCATGGAATGTTTAACAAAAAGATATGAAAGCATGGGCAGCAGGGCTAGTACCCGCACCCCAACGAAAGTAAACTACTCGCTCATGGTGAGAGGAACAAGAAAAATAAGAGAAAGAGAAGATTCCGCCATGAGCATGGTGAAGAATATGATCACATCTTGATGGATAAATTGTCTTCTACACGATGTCGGGGCAGATCTAGACGAGGAGGGAAGAACACCACGGCAGACGGGGTGAATCTTCTCTCTCCACCTTCTTCTTCTTCTCATATTCCTCGCTCACAGCAGAAGGAGCAGCTCGTGGACGAGATGGTGGCGTGGAAGTGGCGTAGACTCAACATATCTAGACCCAGATCTAGATCTAGATCCGGATCTGAATGAGGTGGCTTGCAGATCTGAGTCTTCACTCCAGATCTGGGTGAACAGGCTACAAAACCACCACGGGGGGTAGGTTCTTGGCTATGGAGATTTCTCTCCTTAGGCCCAGGATAGTCCTGCAGCCTAACATTGTCTGGAGATGATGATTTGGCTGGCTGGAGTCGCGTCCTATTTATAAGAAGGCTGGGAACCGACTTAAAATCGTGACATTGTCATTTCTACAGTGGGTCATGACTTTTTTCGTGGTCGCGGCTTTTGTCGTGGTCGCGGCTTTTGTCGTGGTCGCGACTTTTGTCACGGTCGCGACTTTTATCACGGTCGCGGCTTTTGTCGCGGTCGCGGCTTTTGTCATGGTCATCGCGGCTTTTGTCGCGGTCGCGGCTTTTGTCGCAGTCGTGACATTTGTCATGGTTGCGGCTTTTGCCGTGGTCGCGGCATTTGTCGCGGTCGCGACATTTGTCGTGGTCGCGGCTTTTGCTGCGGTCGAGGCATTTGTCGCGGTCGTGACATTTGTCGTGGTCACGGCTTTTGTCGTGGCTGGGGGAACCACGGCTGGAATAGAAGAGAAGACCGCGGACTGCTGGCTTAGAAACGATTGTGACCAGGCTCTATGAATCGTGATTAGGTCAAGCTGGGAGAAGAAGGGGATCCACTGGATGCTACTGAATAGAGTATTGGGTCATGGAGACAAGGCCCAAATGCCCAAAGTGACCTGCACAAAGGCGCAAAATTTCAATGAAAATAGGGATAATTCTAATTAAGTCAAGTGAATGAACATATTAGAAGATAAAGCCAATAAATGCATGAATGCGACCAAAACTGGGCTAAACGCGATGATTGAACCAAGATGAATATGCATTCATCAAAATACCCCGAACTTAAACGTTGCTCATCCTCAAGTAACGCAAAATCTAAAATGCTCGCCGGATGAATACTTTCAACTTGTGCGATCACTTCATCTTCACATCACGATGGTTTCTTTTATGCTCGGTATGACTAAGTGTCTTAACATCCTGAGATCACATAACACATTTTACCATATCTTCATTCTTGAGTTTGCTTCCCAATATCACTTCCTCTCTACTTTTTCCAAAATCAAGCATGTTAGGGAGTTTCGTAAGAGTCCAGAGATACCCGCAGAACAACAAGTGTGTATCTGATCTGACTCTGGTGTTTTTAGGATCAGGGAGGCATTCATTGTTCCTGTAGGTGGAAAAGGGAGTGAAGGGTGGTATGGAAGGAAGAAATAAATCTCTCCTCTATTCAACTCGAGATTTTTATTATATGATTTGCAATTTCATTGATTGCATTTTTTTTGGGTGTGCGAATCTCTCCTCTATTCGACTCGAGATTGCATTTCTTTTTGTGTGCACTTTGGCATCTTTTCTTGGCGATACGCCCCTATTTCGTAGAGAGGGGTATGGAAGAAGCATAAAAAGAGATAGAGTGTTCCACCCCGAACTTAGGGTTTGGCACTATATTGGCTATTTTTGTTTGTTTTTGATGAACGAGGGGGTAAGAAGATGATGGAAGAAGTGTAGAAGAGAGTTCAGATCAGAGTGTAACTTGATTTACAATTCAGTGCATTGGGTCATTCTCCTAATCATACTCTTCTCAAATAATGACTTGATGAGGATCCGGCGGAGATTCCATGCTATTGGTCCACTAGTCAGATAGGAAGCACAACGTGTTTGATCCCTCTCAGTTTTACAGATACTTGCCATATCTATTTATCATGATGTTAGGATTCATAAGCTTCACACAGTGATTTCTAATCATAGGCTAGTATCAGAAATTGTTCTCCTTGAGGCTTCGCTTCAAATAAGGAGGGTATAATGATTCAAAACTGTATGGAACAACAGGATAGCCAGCTAGGTAATGGCTTTGATTGAAACAAAAGCATCAGAACTTCATCAAGTTTCTATACAAGTTGCTATGAAAACTTTTGAAATTTTTTGAAAACTTTTCTCAAAATTGCAGCAAAATTTCAACGACGAAATCTTAAGTCTGAAACGAATAGGATAGGGTGGGAAGTAGAGTACGTACTACCCACCCTCCACCCCAAACTTAGAAATTTTCTCATCCCGAGCAAACTCTTAATCTGAGATGGAGGGGAAAACTCGTGCCGGTTGGTCCACCAGATGTGGTTGCATTCCTTTCGGCGACACATCCTCCATCTAAAATCTCAAAATGGAATCTATCAGAACTTAAGACTGCATCTTGCGATGCACTGTCTATTAGGTGCAAAATTTTCTAAAAACAAAATTAAAAGTAAAAGCTTAGTTAAAGATCGGGTTGCCTCGTGACAAGTGCCTTGGTTTTATGTCGATGGCTTGACGTGATTTCTTCAGTTTTCGGGTAGATATGTCAGTTTGGATAGATTCATCAATTCCTTAGTGCTGGTATCAGTTGTGGTGAAATATCTCTTCAAGCGTTGTCCATTTGCCACAAAATCACCTGACTTCTCATTCCATAAGGTAAATGCACCATGTGGTTAGATTCTCTTGACAATGTATGGTCCAGACCATCAAGAGCAGAGTTTCCCTGGGAATAATCTCAGTCTCGAGTTGAATAGAAGAACTTGGTCTCCCACTTGAATGTCCTTTCTCTTCAGATGACCATCATGCCAAAGTTTCGTGCGTTCCTTGTAGATTCGTGCATTCTCATAAGCTGTCATTCGGAGTTCATCCAACTCCTGAAGTTGTAGAATCCTGGCTTCGCCTGCTTTCTTCATGTCAAAATTCAGCTATTTGATTTCCCACCATGCTTTATGTTCTAGTTCCATGGGCAGGTGACATGATTTTCCATAAATGAGTCTGAAGGGTGTTGTTCCAAGAGGAGTTTTGAACATAGTTCGGTAGGCCCATAAAGCGTCATTGATTTTCACTGACCAATCCTTCCAGTTGCATCCTACTGTCTTTTCTAGGATAGCTTTGAGTTGACGGTTTGAAACCTCTACCTGCCCACTTGTTTGTGGGTGGTAGGGGGAAGCTACTTTGTGTGTTACACCATATCTTCTCAACAACGCTTCAAAGCTTCTTTCCATAAAATGAGAACCTCCATCGGAGATCACAGTGCGTGGAACTCCAAAATGGGGAAAAATGATATCTGTGAACATTTTAATGACGGGTTTTGAATCGCTAGTAACTGTTGGTATTGCCTCCACCCATTTGGAGACATAATCAACCGCGACTAGGATGTAGGAAAATCCATGTGAGGATGGGAATGGACCCATGTAGGCCACTCCCCAAACATCAAAAATCTCAACTTCTTGCCATAGCTTAAGTGGCATCTCATCTCTTTTTGTAATGTTTCTCGTTCTCTGACACTTGTCACATGACAGAACAAAGTTATAAGCATCTCTGGATATGGTTGGCCAAAAGAAACCACATTGCAAAATCTTCAAAGAAGTTTTCTGAGAACTCATATGGCCTCCAACTGGGCCTGAGTGGCATTGTTCTAAAATAAGTTGGGCTTCTCCCTCAGCGATACAACGTCTGTAGAGACCATCAGCACAGAGCTTGAAGAGGTACGGTTCGTCCCAGTGATATTGCCTCACATCATGCATGAATTTCTTTAGAGCATTGTCAGTACACTCAGGGTGGATGATACAGGCGGCAAGGTAGTTCATATAGTCCGAGTACCAAGGGGTAGCTTCTGAGACTTTCATAAGCTGGTCATCTGGAAGAGAGTCATTGATTGGGACCTTCTCAGTTTCCAGAGTGATGATACGACTTAAGTGGTCTGCTACAACATTTTCTGTGCCTCTCTTATCTCTAATCTCAAGATCAAATTCTTGCAATAGGAGAATCCATCTTATTAACCTTGGTTTTGCATCTTTCTTTTTTAGAAGATAACGGATAGCAGCATGATCGGTGTAGACAATCACCTTTGAACCAATGAGGTAGGATCTAAACTTATCAAAGGCATAAACGACAGCTAGGAGTTCCTTCTCAGTAGTTGCGTAGTTCCTTTGAGCTTCGTCAAGGGTCGTCGATGCATAATAGATGACATGATGTTTCTTCTCTATACATTGGCCCAGAACGACACCCACAACGTAATCACTGGCATCACACATAATTTCGAATGGGTTGTCCCAATCCGGGGCACAAATGATGGGTGTTGTTGTAAGGGCATACTTTACGTTGTTGAAACTCTTGATACACTCTTAATCAAAATGGAAATCAGCGTCCTTCAACAACAAGTTTGTCATGGGCTTGGTTATCTTGGAGAAATCCTTGATAAACCTTTTGTAGAAACCCGCATGACCAAGGAATGTGCGGACTTCTCTTACATTGGTAGGGATAGATAGTTTGGAGATCACTTCAATCTTGGCCTTGTCCACTTCAATTCCTCGATTACTGACTCTATGGCCAAGGACAATACCTTCTTTTACCATAAAATGATATTTCTCCCAATTAAGCACCAGATGTGTTTCTTCACATCGTTTGAGGACAAGGGAGAGGTGCCTTAGGCATGAATCATATGAATCCCCATATACAGAGAAATCGTCCATAAAAATTTACATAATGGTTTCGGTTAAACCAGCAAATATGGCCGCCATGCAGCGTTGGAAGGTTGCAGGCGCATTACAGAGTCCAAATGGCATCCTTCTAAAGGCATATGTTCCAAAGGGGCAGGTAAACATAGTTTTCTCTTGGTCATCTGGATGTATAGGGATTTGATAAAATCCAGAGTAACCATCGAGATAGCAAAAATATTCCTGATGAGCCAATCTCTCTAAGACTTGATCTAGGAAAGGCATCGGAAAATGATCCTTGTGTGTGGCTTTGTTCAATTTTCTGTAATCGATGCACATCCTCCACCCAGTTACTGTTCGAGTGGGGATGAGCTCATTTTCTTCATTTCGTATCACAGTAGTTCCACCTTTCTTTGGAACAACATGTACAGCACTCACCCAAGGTGAGTCAGATATTGGATAGATGATCCTGGTAGTGAGCATCTTGATGACCTCGCGGTGGATGACTTCTTTCATATTAGGGTTCAACTTCCATTGATGCTCAACAGTCAGCCTGTGGTCTTCGACCATAGGGATTTTGTGAATACAAAGCGCTTGACTGACCCCGCTGAGATCGCTCATCTTGTAGCTGATAGCTTTCTTTCTTTCCTTTAACTCTTTCAGGAGTTTATCTTCTTGTTCGGTCGTTAGATCGGAATTTATAATAACTGGACAAACCTTGAGATCATCCAAAAACATGTATTTAAGTCCCTCGGGCAGGGGCTTCATTTCAGGGGCTTCTGGCTTTTCACATGGCTCTTCAGATACATTCAAAACTTTGAGTTCCTCGATCCTAGCTTCAGGATCTTCCTCTACAGAGTCGAGGTGAAGGACACAATCCTTAACTTGTTCGTTGATGAAATTTTCAGCATATGGGTTTGTCAGAGCCACTTCTAAAGGATCGGCCTATTCATATTCCTCTTGTGTGAGGAGAGACATTCTCTCAATGCGATCAATCAAATAGACTTCTTCCTGCATGCTCGGTCTTCACATGCTTTCAAAAACTTTGAACTCAAGGGTTTCTTTCCCTAGTCTGAGCAACAAGGTCCCTACTTCAATGTCAATCAAAGCTCTTGCAGTGGCAAGGAACGGACAACCAAAGATAAGAGGGTATCTGGCTTCTTCTTTTATGTCCATGATGACAAAGTCACAAGGGACAAAAGAGTCTTTTCCAACCTTGACAGGGACATCTTCGATGATTCCCAAAGGAAGAGTCATAGAGTTATCTACAAGTTGAATGGTCATTCTAGTTGGGAGTAATTCTACAAACCCTAGCCTCTTGCAAAGGCTCAGTGGCATGATAGAAATGCTAGCACTGAGATCGGCTAATCCCTTCTTACATGAAGAGTCACTGATATGGCATGAAATCCCAAAGGATCATGGGTCTTTCTGCTTCTTGGGCATCTTTCTCTGGATGATATCGGAAGTGGTTGTTGCTAGCTTAACAGTCTCGTATTCTTCAGTTATGTACTTCCTTGTGAGGAGAGACTTTAAGTACTTAGTCCAGGCTGGTATCTCGGCCAGTGCATCTAGAAAGGGTATATCTACATGAAGCTTCTTCATAGCTTCTTTAAACTTGTTGAATCGAATATCGAGCTTTGTCTGCTTCAAACGAGCTGGGAAGGGAGGACGGAGCTTGTATACTGGCACATCCGGCTCAGGTGTGTCTTCTGCCTCTGTAGCCAACGGTTCCTCCACTCTTGCTTTATCTGTCTTATCAGTGGTTGGTTGTTCCTTTGGTTGGGACTCGGGTGTTGCAGAGTCTTGGTCATTTGCAAAGTTATCATCGTTTGTTTCCGCTATTGGTATCTTAGAAGGGTAGTCAGAATAGTTTTTCCCGGATCTGGTGGTGACAGCCTTTAGTTGCTCCGGATGTTTAAGATTGTTTTCGGGTTGTCCAGCAAAGGTTCTAGCAGGTGGCTTCATGCTAGCCACAAGTTGAGCTAGTTGAGATTCAATAGGCTTCTGATGGGCTTGCTGGTTAGCTATCATAGTCTGCTGTGACTGCAACATCTTCTCAATAGCTGACAATTTGTCATCAGGATGGATGGGACTGGCTTGTTTCCCTTGTTGTTGCTATTGATTGGGGGCTTGGCTGGGGTTCTAAAACTGAGCATTGTTCTGATAATTGTTGTAGTTCCTATTCTGGTAGTTTCCTCTGAAGTTCCCTTGATTCCCAAAATTCTGTTGTTGGTTATATTGGAATCCTGGCGGGCCTTGTTGTTGAGTATTTGAACCAAGTTGTCACGAGTTCTCTGCTCCAGAAGGATTTCCATATTGAAAACATGGATGGTTCCTATTCTGATTCGAATTATAGTACCCTTGACCAGGGATAGTGTTGACAACATTCAGATTTTCCATTTGACAATTATCTCCTTGGGCACATGTATTGCTCAAAACAACATCATAGAGAATGTTACAGTATAGAGTAGGATGGTCAGTTCCTTTGCATGCTTCATAGAAGAGTGAGGCTGACTTAACTTGCTCTTGTTGTCGAGGGGGCGAACGTCTTCTTTCATAAGCTGCGAGAGATGATTCTAGATGGTCTTACTTTGCAACAAGGAGTTTGAGAGATTCAGCGATAGACTTGTACTCAGGTGTTGCTTAAGCCATAGCTACCTTCAGCACTCCTCTGCCAACAGGTCTACCCCAGTTGGCTTGGTTTTCAGCTCCAAGGGTGACAACCTTCCATGCACTATCATAACTCTGACGCATGAGGTTTCCTCTAGACGAGGAATCTAAAAACCTCTTGATATCATCATCCACACCTTTATAAAAGATTTCAATGAGTTGATTCTTTGGAATGCCATGATGTGGGCACTTGTGTAGAAGCTCTTTGTATCTTTCCCATGCTTCAGCTAGGATTCTCAAGGGACCTGGGTGAATTGCATTATTCGGCCCCTAATTTCATAGGTGAGAGAAGGTAGATAAAACTTTTCAAGAAAAACATTTTGAAGTTGTTCCCAAGTGGTGATGGGTTTGCATTGCAAAGAGTTATACCAACTCATAGCTCTATCAACAAGAGAGTACTTGAAGAGGGGGAGTCTGATGGCATCATCTATGACTCTATTGTGCTTTGTCATGGCGCATAAGTCTATGAATCTCAGAACATGTTCTTGACTATATTCTCCTTGCTTACCATAGAAAGGACTGTTTTGAAGCAATGTAACCCAATGTGCTCTTATCTCAAAATTCAGAGCAATGATGGGAGGAGGTTGCATTGGGTGACGAACGTCCGCAACTTTAGGGATCGAGAATTCTCTAAGGTCTTTTTGTAGCTCGGCTTGTTGAGCTGCTGCTTGAGCTTCCTGGATTTCTTCTTGAAATGTAGCTCGGGCTTCTTGCATAAGTCTATCTCTTTCTGCATTAAGGGCTTGATCTACCCTTCGAAAAATTTCCTCCTCTTGAGCCATTCTTGCCTGGTTCTCTCTGTACTGACGGTGAAAGGTTCTGTCTATCTCAGGGTCAAAGCTAGCAGCGAGTCCGGGACTGTCTGAGCAGCGCATACACTAGACTTTGTGTGTACCTAGGATAAAAAGATCTTTTGCTGGTAAGATGGACGAAGTAGAACCGAATTCAAGTATATATGATCGATAGTATCAAAAGTAAAAGAAAAACCTAAATTAGCCTCAAAAGAACTAGATTCAACTAGATGATTCCATTGTCCCCGACAACGGAGCCAAAACTTGACGTGGCTTATATTATCGCACTAACAAACACACTTAGGGTTGAAATCTCTAAGTTTTTATCCAAAACAATGTGCAATAATACCACCCGCAAGCGGACGGGTCTTATCGCAGTATAGTTGAGGATCGAATCCCAAGGGACACTGTTTTTAAGAATCTTTCTCTAGTCGAATCTAGTTGAATCAAGACTAATATTTAGAACAAGGTTGGTTGAAAAGAGTTTAATTAAGATAATTAAATGCAAGGAAAGTAAAAGAGCGGGATTAAATGTTGATTAAAGATTAATGATGGAAATCACTGTGATGGTCCCGAGTTTCACCACCATTACACATGCAATCACATTTGAACATCAAAAATCCATGCAAGATATAACCATTCAAATAGAGCTGCTATAGAACCCCCCATACAGGTGTCAAGTCCGCATAAGCATCACATTAGGTATCATATGTCTCGTCACCATCCAGATCATATACTTACGGCGCCGAAGATACAAAAATCCAAATGAAGTTGTGGGCCCCCTTTATAGGTGTTAGGCACACAGAAGCATCACCGTGGGATAGATGGCTCATCACCACACAGATCATACACTTACGACCTCAAGGAATCCCACTCTATTTCTAGTTTGGGAGTCAACCGCATTAATCAACATTCAAAAACTACGCAATGAAGTTCTCACAAAATAGGAAACGAACAAGATAAATGCGAGTAGGTGATCAATCCACAAGCACACATCGACGATTAACAACAAAATAAAAGATTATACGCATGCCATGGAATGTTTAACAAAAAGATATGAAAGCATGGGCAGCGGGGCTAGTCCCCGCACCCCAGCAAAAGTAAACTACTCACTCATGGTGAGAGGAACAAGAAAAACAAGAGAAAGAGAAGATTCCGCCATGAGCATGGTGAAGAAGATGATCACAGCTTGATGGAGAAATGGTCTTCTACACGATGTCGTGGCAGATCTGGACGAGGAGGGAAGAACACCACGACAGACGGGGCAGATCTTCTCTCTCCACCTTCTTCTTCTTCTCATATTCCTCGCTCACAGCAGAAGGAGCAGCTCGTGGACGAGATGGTGGTGTGGAAGTGGCATAGACTCAGCAGATCTAGACCCAGATCTAGATCTAGATTCAGATCTGAACGAGGTGGCTTGCAGATCTGAGTCTTCACTCCAGATCTGGGTGAACAGGCTGCAAAACCACCACGGGGGGTAGGTTCTTGGCTATGGAGATCATCTCCTTAGGCCCAGGATATTCCTGCAGTCTAACGTCATCTGGATATGATGATTTGGCTGGATGGAGTCACGTCCTTTTTATAGGCAGGCTGGGAACCGACTTAAAATCACGACCTCGTCATTTTTGCAGCGGGTCGTGGCTTTTGTCGTGCTTGCGGATTTTGTCACGGTCGTGGCATTTGTCGCGGTCGCGACTTTTTTCGCGATCGCAGCTTTTGTCGCGGTCGCGAGTTTTGTCGCGGTCGCGACTTTTGTCGCGGTCGCGGCATTTGTCGAGGTCGCGGCATTTGTCGGGGTCGCGACTTTTGTTGCGATCACAGCTTTTTCCGCGGTCGCGGCATTTGTCGTGGTCGCGGCATTGGTCGTGGTCGTGGCTTTTGTCGTGGCTGGGGGAACCGCGGCTGGGAATAGAAGAGAAGACTGCAGACTGCTGGCTTAGAAACGATTGCGACGAGGCTCTATGATTCGCGATTAGGTCAAGCTGGGAGAAGAAGGGGATCCACTGGCTGCTACTGACCCCAAGCACGCTCGAACAGACCAAGGCCCAGAATAGAGTATTGGGCCATAGAGACAAGGCCCAAATGCCCAAAGTGACCTGCAAAAAGGCACAAAATTTCAATGAAAATAGGGATAATTCTAATTAAGCCAAGTGAATGAACATATTAGAAGATAAAGCCAATAAATGCATGAATGCGACCAAAAATGGGCTAAACGAGATGATTGAACCAAGATGAATATGCATTCATCAGATGATACATATTAAGTGAAGATAAGATGACAATCTACAAAAGCCTCAATTTCTTCTACAAAGGAGGATCCCTAGTAATAGAACCAAGTACATGGTTAACTCCAGATAGAGTGGGACCCAGAGGGAGATGGATAGGAACACAACTCCCAGATATGAGGAATTATGAGAAATATTCAATGTCCTACGTAAATTAGTTGAGTTGCTAGATGCATGACACTTGAAGGTAACCCTAGATGATCATAGAAGGACCAAACCCTAGAGACAGTGAACGATGCTAGGATGTTTACACACATGTACATATGACATGAGTACCTACCATGTAGGTGAGGGAGAGAGAGAGAGTCCTAAGACACTAAAGAGGTAAGGAATGATAGTATAATGTAAAGTCTCATGCACGGGTTGGTGGTTCCTTGGTAGGACTCTAGTGGTTGGTTATGAGAAAGAGATAATGAAGCAAGGATAATTCATGAGTAAAGATATTTGAAACAAAGACAATGTTACGTCCTAATTTTGGTATCTGCTGGAGTGGTTAAATCATGTGGGGTTGAGGATCGATGCTACAAAGGTAGACCCATGAAACCTAGACTAAAGTGGGAAAATGGATCTAGTGCATACAATTCTCATAAAGTTGAGTGAACTGATGAGAGTTTGAGTGTGGCACCTTCCTCATGTAATGAGTTAAGGGAAACCCCAATTGGACTTGTGATGGATGTTTAACAAGCCACTCATACAAGTTGGTTTAGAACCACCAAAATACCACATGTTCATATGAAATTGATCTAACCTAGAAAGGTGATGTATTGGTATGACCTGATGAAAGGCTTAGATGTGGTTTAATAAGTTTTCTATTGGTCAGTCATATGCATAAAAATATGATAGTGTGAAGTAACAATCTGATCTCGAGATGAACCTCTAATAAAGAATGTTGTTAAATATTTGGAAGTGAAATGAATTAATTCTCATGACAAATATTAATTTTGGTGGACGTTAGGGTCAAGTGGTTGTGTAAAATGGCCTATTATGTGGAATGAAGGATGTTGTATGGGTACAATGTACTTGGTATATAAAAATTAAGATGAAATGGTTTTATGAAAGTCCTGAACATGTGAAACTAAACACTTGGTAGTTAATAAAATTGTTGATAAGCAACCCAACTCTTGGGTAGTAGATTGCATAGCATACTAATATAATCATTATGTTGTAAATGCAATGATGATATAATGAGAAATGGGCAAAAAAAAAAGAAAAAGGAAATCACATGTTCACTTGTAGTGATATACATTTTTTTTTTAAAGTATGCTTTTGTGAACCTTAGTTTCGCCAAGTATTGGTTCTACCTTATCCTGGGAGGGGACCTGCCCTACAAGGGTGATTTCATCAACTGGTCTAAAATTTGAGGTAACTTTAAATGTCACTTAAAAATTTAGAGACTAAGGGTATGGAGCATGAAAGTACATATTTAGAGTATGAATCTTTTGTCCTATGTATTCTATCTCTAAGGGACAAGAGGAAAAGTTACTCATAGTATGTAACCAAGACTGAATAGGGAGGCCACCATGAGCCCAATGAAGGGACATAAAGTAAATAATGTGTGCCCTAAGGAGATGAAGAAAATTTGGGTGAAAGAATCTTAAAGGAGACAATGTGCTTGAATTTATTAAAGAAACCTCAAGCAAAATATGTAGTAAAAAGAAAAGTTATGACATCTCAATAAAACTATTAGGAAGGGTAGATCCCTAAGTCAACCCTATAATAAACTAGGTATGATTAAAGGTACATAAGACTAATGAGGTGAGAAGATGATCATATATTGGCTGCATAAGACCATGAGTTCAAGATATTGGCCACCTATGAAAGTTGATGAAGCCCGAGGGGACAATGTGTGAGGCACTCCCTAAATGCATAAGGCTTCAAGGGTCATGAAGAGATAACTCCAAAGGTACTGATACCCCTAGAGATCTTAAGGGAATGACTAAGGATGAGAAAACATGAGGTGTATAAGTAATGAATATAGAAAGTCATATGATGATGTGCGTATAAGAATCTAAAAAAAGTTGTGCATAGGCTCAAATTTTTTTAGGAAATTTACATCCCATGTGGATGCATGAAACAATAAGGAAATTGTGGAACTAAAGGTATTCACAGTATGGTGTCATGGTTAAGAGTGACTTAAACAAAACTTGGATTCAGAGATAATGTGTGAATGCATCATCTCTACTCTTGGAATGGTATGAACTTTGTATTTGGACTTAACCAAATGGTTATTTCATCTTGTTATGAGAGAGAGAGATTTGGTAGGCACATGTAAAAAAATGGATACATGAAGATGAATACCTAAGTTAAAATTTTAATTGTATATTCTTGGATTGGAGGTTTTATCTTACCCTTATGTGGAAAAAAAATAAACAATAGGTTGGAAACCTAGGTGAGAAGGTAGTCATCAAGTAAAATGGAAAATCACAAGATGATAACTTAATTATTAAGATATGATATTATGTGGATAATAAAAATGTGGATACCTTGAACCAAACTCAAGTACCATCTCATTCATTAGGTGTGGAATTTTACATATCACTAAAAGATGTTTAGGATATCTAAGAAGGGTTTTCTAACCCTATAGTTTTGAAAGAATAAATACAAGGCTTGGTTTGATAAACAAAATGTTGGATAATGAAGCTATCTACTTTGTGACATGGGTTTAACCCATGGCATAAGTGAAGTTCAAGAGACTATTTGCCTTGCAAATAGATCCTTGTGGCAAGAGTTAAACAAAATAAAAGGAATTCATTCATCAAAGACAAGGGATTTATAAAACATTAGATAACTGAAAAATGGGATAATTGTCTCATATCAACCTTTTGGTTGACTAGTAGAATTTTGAGGACAAAATTCTTATAAGAGGGAAAGGATGTAATAACCCAAGATTTTTGCATGAATTTGTACATGTATTTGAATACCAAGAATGAATTGTTATGAATATATCAGATTGCTTTGTGTGCTTTGTTTGTAAAAGTATGGATTGGTATTGCAAATTCACCATTGCAGTGATTTTTTTGAATTTATTGTCTTCCGATAATCCAAGGGTAAATATGAGAAAAGAAAGAAAGGAAATCCATTAATAAATATTCTATCAAGAATAATGGTAAGTTGTTATTTCACATGAGGAATAATGTGGGATTATCTAGAAAAGTGATGTTGGAGATAAGAAATGGCTTGGTTTTGGTTCCACGCTGTTTCTAATAAGAAAAGTAATGAATAAAAGAAATATGGAAAATTTGGATACATAAAAGAGATATTATGTGATTTAGATGGATCAAATAAAGTAATTGATTAAGGGGCAATCAATGGGTATGTAATCTTTGTATTCTAATACAAAATCGTGTCCACACCAAGATATAGTTATTAAAATGTTTCCTTTAGAATTTAGGGCCAATTGGAGTAAAGATGAAAAAGAGATGTGATTTATTTAAATTTCCAAAATTAAAAGTTTACATATAAGTCCATCTGAAATAAAATAGGAAAAAGGGAATCTAGTGACCAGGAAAAACATCCTACATAATTGTAGATGAGAGATAATCCCAATTTAATATTATGACTGAAAATCTAGAGGATTCCAAGATCTTTTGTGGCCTAATTAATTTATTTGATGTTTATTTAAATTTTCCTTAAAAATCAAGTTCCAAATATGTAAGGCTTTAATTAAGGGGAACCCTCTTTTCCCAATAGAAAAAATTGATGTGGATGGAGTTATCCTAAAGTTTGGTATTAAAAGGGGGCATATGAGAGAGATATAAATATTTTATGAAATTGGAGTTTCATTAAAATGAATTTTCCTTTTTAAAGGGGTTTTCCTTTTCCTATGAGATTGGATCTAAGGGCATTGTTTTTTCACAGCCAACGGGCCCATTGCAGGGTCATAGGTCGCTCCCCATTACCCTATATAGACCCTTGCCATCTTCAACCAAGGCCATAGAAGCTCCTCCAAGGAATCATAGAATCAAAGTTATGATGTGGTACACCAAATGTTTCAGTGATGGGAATCACTATGCATGACCAAGGAAGTATGGGGCTTGCAAGCTCCCAATAGATCGACAAGGTTCTTCCCCTTCTAAATAAATCAGGTGAGTCCTATGCTCCATTCTTAAACTTTCATTCTATCTTCGATCTAAGATTACTAGGGTTTAGAACCCAGTCTGCCACCTAACCCATCTTTACCTATGTGCCAGCCATACCAGAGTTCTGGCTTGGTCCAACAAGGGCCGAGGAAGCTATCCGACCCCTCTCACACCTTCTAGACCTAGGGAATCCCTCACTCAATTGTGTGTAGGGTTGCAGTCAGACAATGGCATGAGGTTAGGGAAGACTTCGGGTCAAATGGATTGGACTCCCTAGTCTATTTATGTGAGACAGAGGGTTACTGGGGTTATTTCCCAAATTACCTTGTCGTGCCAACTGTAAAAATGTTTTCAGAGCCAGCATGTCAACTTTTGATTGGTAAAAAAATTATATCTTGAATTAATTGTAGAAATTACTAGGATTATCACATTGGGACATGTTATATATGGAAGTTGATAAAAAAAATACAAGGAATACAATAAAAATATCGTCAAGACCTAGATCTACTTAAATTTCGAAAAGTTCTTAAAAGTTGTTAACATTAATGTGTGAAGTGCGTACAAACCTAAATTTCTAGGTTTTGATGATCATAATGTGTTTAATTGATATTAGTGTTGAAAGACTAATCTTTTTGGATAAATAGAGGTATCATGGATATAATTTGAGATTAATAAATTTATAAGTTTTTTGGGAAACAAAACACCTAACTTGGATCCCAATTCAGTCATTATATGAGTTTATGAACATATAGTGATACTTGGGTGTTACTCAATATTTTCTGTATAATTGTTTGATTGGTTTCTTTTGTTGCATGTTTCTTGGATTACGTATGCTAAAGTATTATGTATTATTCTACATGAAAAAAAAAAGTTATGAGGTTACTCCTAAGACTAATTGACTTAACCAACTTATGAGGCTCTCTTAGAGCTTTCCCGAATGGATTGCAAATAAATATATACTTGTTTATTTATTTCATGCAATCTATAAAGTCACTATGGATATCATAATATATAGAAATAACTTTCTCAAGCCCTCAATAATATCATTGATTTAGATGCATACATAATGATTGAGGAAAACACCCCCAGAGAGTGGGTTGGCTAATGAATACTCCCTGGGAGTGGGTATGATATAGTGAACACCCCCAATGAGTGGGTATGGATGGAAATTACCCACAGTGAGTGGGTGCATCAAATAAATACTTCCAAAGAGTGAGTATGGTAATATTGGGTACCCCCAAAGAGTGGGTATGCCACATATATTAAGGGTTGAGAAGTTAACAAAATCAAAATGTGTTATTATTATTTGATAATAGAAAATATGGTTGATTATGTTGTTATCCATACATGTTCATATTTTGTTTCCAACCCATACGAGTATAACATGTTATGATGCTCATGTTTTGTTACATGACATTTTAGGTTAACCTACCAGTAACCTACAAATAATAATGAAAGATGGATATTTGGAAAGAAGGAACTAAAAGAAAAAGTTAATATAATCTTCGAGTATATAGATTGATAGATTTTATTTCTATTACAAACATTAGATTCGATGTAAACTCCCTTGAGGAGATATAATATTATACAAACCTATTTTCATATAATATTATTTATTGATTATTATTAGTTGCTTGCTAATCCTGATGCCAGAAATATGATTATGATCCTTACCCTCTCAATTCTCCTTTTTAGGGGATAAAAATGGGAGGGGGTCATAACTTCTACTAACAAATATTTTATCTAATGTGATGAACGCTTTCATGTTCTTCTGAATCTTGAAATTTTTTCCAAAATTGTACAAGGAAAACATATTGAAATCTAGGGTTTGAAGAAATTGGGGTTGATAAAAATGAACTACAACTCATGTTTCAACTATTACAAAAGTTTCCCAATTAATCATATACCAAAATATTCTCAACCCAACAATTAGTCATCCAAAACCCAATAAGCAGGTTAATTCCCTGGAATGACAACCAGACTACCAAGCTTAACTGTATTGTGTCATTTGACATTGTTGATTGACTAACACTCAAGTCAGATACAAAGATTGATCTGACTTAAATAAGCTGGTGGAATTTCCAAATATATCCTTGATTAGTATATCCAAACTCATATCGGATGCAACATCTAACCCAAACACATTATACTCAAATATGTATTATAATCCCTATTTTTTACTCGTTTCTTGAACTAATGAAATTACATTATAAATATTTTAATAGATTCCTTTATACTCCAAATTATGCATTTGATTTTGTATTTAGGTTCAACTACTAATTTCTTGTTATCTTTTCAAGTTGCATTGGGATCTAAACCATGTGCGCTAAATCAGGGCTTCTAACTACATAACAATCATGATTTGGACTTTCACTCTAATCTTTTCAATACAAAAAAGCATGTTGCATAATGATTGAACTCATTCATTCATAAAAAGTTGTATTATGATACTAAATATTAACTATGTTTTCTTATCCCTTAACTACTTCAACAAGCAGAATTGCAGTTGTTACAATCTCTCTTCCTCAAAATTACATGTTAAAGAAGAATTGTTCATTTAAAATGTGTTTATGTGTACTATATTTTAGTATTTTTCATACTTTTGAACTTCTTATTTACCACTACGTTTTGTAGTTAATTATCTATTTTTCAAATCACAAATATCTAAATTAATCTTTTCAAAATAAGATTATATATCATGATAAGCTATTGAAACTGAGCTTCCTTTTAACTAAGCAAATTTTGTAGAGGTTTTATCCATTTTCATCCTTCATACTAGTACTATATCAAGTCATACGTTTATTTTTCATCTATTTTTTATATCATTTATTAGTTTACTCACAAAAACACTTTATAGTGTTTGATCTTACTATTACAGGCTACTAGTCTGAAATCCAATATAATCCTCATTGGGTAACCCATGCCTTTATCACCTAATATATTACCTCTTAGATCATAACATTCCTATTGAAATTCTAGTTTCTCATTTTATAGTTTGGATACTTTTCTTGGTACTTAAAGAAAATATTAAATACTAGAATGTGCTCATAAGAAAAGAAAATAGATCATCTTAAATAGTAGTTAGGTAGCTATTAGATTACTGAAATGGTTTTAGGTAGCTATTATTTTACCGAAATGGTTAAATTTCTTTTTGTTTCATTTACAATCTTTTTTCTGTATAGCATTTTCTCAAGGTTATGTTCTCCAAATAAGTTTATATTCTCATATTCTTGTAATATTATGCTCTTGTATTCTTTTTCTAATCCAGTGTTTATAGAAAACCATTGTCACATTTATTTCACCAATCTTACATATTGTTTCACTGTATTAGTGTCCTTAAATTAAATTTCCTAGTTTTCATGAATACTCGTATATTCCTGTATGATTTACTTCTTATTTTATTTCCTTCAATTATAATTTGAAGTATAATAAAGACAACACATTTAGTTATGTAAAATTATATTTGTCAGATGTCATCTTGATTTGTTAATGATGATACCTATCATTCATCTAGACTAGTACATTCTTATAAAATAACTTTGACTATTTAGCCTTATAATTATCATCATATTCTCTTCAATAACAATGATATCTTATTTTAATGTATCTATGTCATAAGTGTGTTTATTTTCTATCATTTTTGTAATTTAAGTCATTCATTTGATCTAACATCATTAACCTTCTTCCTTTTCCTATTACTTAATTACTATTGATGTGTATACTTATGTATATCATGACATGTATAGTTCTCATTAGATTTCAACAACTCCACTTTAATTTCAAGAAGATTACATATTAATCCCACAACCTAAATAAACTACCATACCAATAATAGATATTTAACTACTACTATGGTTTCAATGGATTTCAAAAACCAAAATGGATGGACTTTGATGTTGGACTCTGCAAATAGAATTACCTTCACATTTATGAGAAAAATAAGTACATTAGGAAGAGCTTACAAAATGTGGGTGGATAAGGAAAAGGGTAAATGTAATATAACGCTATTATATCAAACATGCGTAAGAAAAGTGTTCAATAGACAAAATTCCCTTTTTATATCACAAATCCCTATGAGGTGAACTAAATTTTAACCAAAAAGAAAATAATGAATATTTATAGGTCGAAATGACAAAAAACAACCTGCAAACGAAAAATGAACACAATTTTATTTAATATGGGTGATCATGAATATTGGGTTCTCATATATTCACACCATCAGAGTATTGCAATTAGGAGGAGTGAGTAACCTATATTACGACTTGGAAAATTCTACCCTACTTGAATAGTATAGGAGGAATTTATAGGTCTTTCCTCTTATTTCTCTTTTGGAAATTATGGGATTTACTCTAGGATTTGGAGGTAGTGGGTGACTTGTTTGGCTTAAATTAGGAAAGCCTAGGGGGTGTTCTTAGTCTTCATATACACAAGTCAAATTTTTTAGTCTTTCTATTTTTTAGATCTCAAAATTATAGCATGACAATTGCCAACTAAGTTTAGATCTGTTCGAATTGCATTCAGGTGGTATTGTTTATAGAGAAGTAGGGGCTATATAGGGTCATGGTTTAAGTGGGAAGTGTTGGTATGATATGCCCATGGAGAAAATCATATGATGACTGACATGGAATAATTACCTAGAAGGATTTGATTAAATAATAATACATATATAATGGCAAGCTTCCAGATCATCTATTTCACTTAGTTATGAGATAATGAGGATTCAGAGCGCATGTCTAGAGAATTATATTACTCAATGGCATATGTTGTCAAGTTCCTATCCTTGTGATGAGATCATACAGTTAAGAGAACATGTACATATTCTCATTATGGCCATTATAGGTTTTTATTGTGGAAGGTTGATAGACAACAACAACATATAAGATCAAAGAGTGACCTAGTTGATGAGTAAATCTCATTAGTCATGATATTCTATTATCAAACCAAGCACAACGATACATGTTAGAGAATAGTGTATCAGATAGACCCACCTTGATAGTGACACATGGTTTTGTGGTCACAATCATATCTCATAGTGAAGGTGGTGATTGTGATTCTTAGACCTGAAATCACTGCACCCATCACATGTTGTTGGGTATGCTTTGGCATCATCAAATGCAGTCCTGAAACATGGGTTGTTATAATGGTGATGATTGGGTGACTTTGACACGTGGGATAGATTGTGAGTGATAGATATGGGATTTTTCCATCCTACAAGAGTATGATATTCTGGCCACATGATTAGCAAGATTGAGAAATACATGCTCATGCAGATGTGAATAAACATATGATATTGATGTCACATTATCTCAGACAGTTTAATCTTAGTTCAAGAAACATGGATTGAATGTTGAGAGGATGACCAACCATGCCTTCAGTTCATCCTACATATCATAGAAAAAGCAATTATACAATCACTGCAACACCTTACACATATTGTAGGTTGAAATTGTTCTCCAACTTTCCATTTCACTTGAGTAGCATTAATGTGCGACTAGGTGCCACTCTTTTCTAGTGATGTCATGAGCTAGTTATGGACATTCAATGTCAATGTGATTTGGGACCTATAGAGTCACACACATATGAACTCATCTAGAAGAGGAGTTTGATCTTGAACGACAGTTGGATTGATTAATAAAGTATTATGATATTCAATTCACACAACTACTTGCTTGAATGGCTAGCCAGGTATGCCAAATGACCATCTCGCTGAGTGAGACAGCCATTTAGGTAGCCAAAAGGGCATCTCATGTTGTTGAGATGGTTGTTTGGGGTCAGGTTGATCAAAGATTGATTTGTCTAAGTGTTTCCCTTACACCAACCGATTCAATATGATTGAACTGACTGGCCCATCTCAACTTATCAGATGACCGTCTGGAAGGGTGATCCAGGCATCTCCTTAGTGTGCAACGGCTCAAATGGGATGAACAAAAGTTTGGAATTTTCCCAACCTTGTTTCAATTGCACATACTTGGGGTGCAAGTAAATGAATGTGTGATATTAATTAGGAAACAATTTACCAATTCATATTTGACTGGAAAAGTGTGAAACAAACATCTTGCATCCCAGACAACTATCTCCCTTAGCAAAATGACCATCTCGAGTGTGAGATGATAGTCTCAGCTTATGAGATGACTGTTTCAATTGATGCAAGTTGTGAAACTTCCAGAATTGTTGTGAAAATTCAAGATCTTCCCTTCCTTTCCACTCCTGCTTTAGTCCCGCATTGGCTGGGGATCAAAAATCTTGACCCTGGCCTCTATGATATATAGAGGGGTATTGGGGGCTTCTCAGAACACAATATAGACAATTTAGAATCAGTTCCTCTGACAATTGTTGTCCTCTCTGGTTGTGTTAACCAAGAGAGTCTGAGCAAGTCCTACTTGAAAAGAAGGAATAGCCAACGGGAGAGAACAATTGAGAAGTTGTCTTTGTGTGAGAGAAGGTTGGTGACTAGTACACCAACAGAGTGGACAACTCTTTATGTCTGTTCTTGGGGAAGGATAAGAGTTCTAGTTGGTCCGTGTGGACTACTCTAGAGGCAGGAGTATTTTAGCTATTGCTCGAAGAGAACCTACAACCTGCAGTCTATGGCCAGACCATAGGAGTCGCTTCAGAGGTCATCCAGACAACTATTCATGATGAAGATCAGGAACTGTACAGTCACCATCCAAGAGCAACTTATCAATAGCTGCAAATAAGTGAGTTTTTTTGTTGGACTTTCTCTAGGACTAGGTATAACTCGTTAAAACCATCCTTCCTAGTACATAGTAGTTGGTGCAATCATGCTGTCATGGGAACATAGATAGATAAACAAAATCCACTATTATACTATGTGCCTGTATTTCCCTATAGTGGCTATACTATGTGCCTGTATTTCCCTATAGTGGTATTAGAAACACATCAATTTACTATGTTTAAGGATAGTCAATATGATCCAATTTTAGTTTTATCACTTATTTATTGCATATGATGTGAAGATTTAAACTGCTCTCATATGCATATCTGATCAAAGACCACATAATCCCAAACTCATATATATACATATGATATGATATATATGCAATTTACACATGTCACCCTAAAAGTGGTTTTTATTGTGGATGTGTAGCATGGTTATGGCCAATACACTTTATCTTTGTGTGGTGGGATGGTTTGGTTCCATTTATCTCGGTCTGCGTACTGAGCCTCTACCTCATTTTTCCCAAAGTAAATTTAATGCTTTCCTATCTTTGCTCCCCTTGAATGTATCTCGAGGTTTCTCTTATTCAATGTAATAAAGTAGCAATAGGATAGTATCTTTTCATGCAATGACGTTGAAGACCTTCATCGTCGGTTGAGGGAACTAGTTCATGAGACAAGTCGGTTGTCTAGAGGATCATGGAGGATAGAGGATGATGGAACTAGACAACTGCCTGATGGGCTCAACCGACCGTCTGGAAGGATTCCAAACATCGGTTGTACATGATGACCAATCGACTAGCCAAGAGGTGAGATGGAGTGGTTCAAGGGTTGAACTGATCTACCCAAATTAGGAAGCACAGATCTACATCAACCGTAGGTTTATACATGTGATGTGATGATTGACCTAGATGGTAGTAATTCCTTGTGGGTCCAGGGAATTACAAGTAGACATGACCACAAGCATCACTTTTTGTTTTATATTTCATGCTTACATTGTGGGATTATCATGTATATGATGCATACTATATATGTGGTGATTGGATACAATATATGTATATATACATGATATATATACATGATATATATATATATATATATATAAACCCCTCAATCAAAAATATTAAGTCTAAGATTCTTTCCAATAGAAATAAACATGAAAAACTTGATCGACCAAGCGTTTATTTGCATAAAGCATGGTGCACCTTCTATCTCATGGAAGTGTGATGGTAGGTACATAGATTTTCACAAAGCATTGTGCATATCTATCGTATTGGCTATTGGGTCATGCTTAACTAGTGACCTGGAGAGCCCAGGCCCAGAGGCATGCAAATGATCATGGCAAGGTGTTACACATATCATCTATCTAAGAGTTTCATAAGATTTAATTGGCTAGTTAGCCTACCAAAATAGTCAGGTTGTGGGGATCCACAAATGCCGACTCATGACTTGATGATATATGGATCTTGGCTCATTAAAAATTGCACGTAGAAATTTTCTGAATTGATACTTGAGGGTTGTCAATATGAACAAAATAATGAGAATGATAATTAATTAAAGACCTAATTGTTATCACCCAAATTTAATCAAATAAAATCAAAATTGAGTTTTTGACTAAATTGCAAATTCTTTTGTAGAATCAAATGGCCACACTGAAAAATCTGCGATCGGTCCTTGAGAAGGACAAGCTTATTGGGAACAACTTCCACAACTGGTTCATGATGTTGAGAATTGTTCTCATGAAGGAGCGCAAGCTCTATGTCTTGGAAATGCCAGAACCAGAGGAACCTACTCATAATGCTCCAAGGGTTGATAAGAATGCTTAAAAGAAGCATACTAAGGATGTTGTGGATGTCAAATGCCTGATGCTTTGTTCAATGAACCATGAGTTGCAAATGCAACATGAGAACAAGGGGGTGATTGAGATGGTCACACATCTCTAGAACATGTATGAAGATCAGGCAAGACAAGAGCGGTTTGATGTCTCCAAGGCACTGTTCAAATGTCACATGGCTGAAGGAGATCCAGTAGGTCCTCATGTGCTCATGATGATTGGGTATGTGGAGAACTTTACCAGACTGGGATTCCCCTTGGCCCAAGAGTTGGCCACTGACGTGATTCTACTGTCTCTGCTAGAGTTATATAGTCTGTTTGTCATTAACTACAATAGGAACGACTTTGACAAGCTGTTGACAGAGTTGTTGGGCTTGTTGAGGATAACTGAGACACAAATGAAGAAGGACAAGCCCAAGTCTGTGATGATGATCCACAAGACAAAGGGGAGTCTAAAGGCAAAGTCAAAGCTAAGAAGAGTACTAAAGCTAGCCAGAAGCCCAAGTTATCATATCTCAAGGCAAAAGGTGGAGTAAGGAAACAAAGAGGTGATTGTCACCATCATGGACATTGGAAGAGAAATTTCCCACTCTGGTTAGAGGAACTAAAGAAGAAGAAGGATGGCACTGAGGCCTCCACTTTAGATATAAACCATATAAGATAAATTTGATTACTTCTTCATTTTGGTATGTGATACCAAATAGAGATCTGATATATTGATGTGTAGGATCTCACAAGAAGTAAAGGCCTTCATGGAAGAACAAAGATGGACAAGGTAGAGGAAGTGTTGTGGAATCCGTAGTCTAAATTTAAATTTATCTTAATCAAATGGGCATGTTATAGAGTTATTAGAACTATTATTTCATTCTTCCATTAGGATAGAAACACTTTCTTTATGCATCTTATCTAGACAAGGACGATTATCAATAAAGAAAAATTAGTACTTCTATTTCAAAGATATGATCTTGCATGACATTGGCCCTAAAACATCTTGTGATATTTATGTAAAATGAACACATATTAATGTTTACAATGTTTATAGCAAAATATTATAATTGATAACTCAATATCATTAGCATTAGTCATCTTGTATCAATATGAGACATGCATTCCTAGAACACATGTTGATGTTGATCTAGGTTTCCTTGGTTATTGAACCTAAGGAAACATGCAAAGTCTTACTTGCACACAATATGACGTGACATTCTTCACTAGATGTAGTGGGAGGATAATTCTTCCATTAGACCGCATACATATGATGCATGAAGATCTTATGGAATGAATGATATAGATAAACAAGTAATATTTCATTTTGATATACTGGTAATATGATGATATGTACCAAATGTTGAAAGCATCAATCTCTTGAAAATGTTCAAGGAGATTGTAAAAGGAGTATACCATTGATGAAAGTATTAACATACTTTGATATGATCAAATGTTGAAATACTTTATACCAATACCTTAGGTATTGTGATAATGTATCACATGACAATCCATTTGAACATGATTATGTGTCAGAATGAAGGATTTATAACATGATGAACTAAAGTATAATTCAAAATGTTTGAGGTTAACAACAAGGGTATAATGAGAACATTGTGAGTTACAAGTTTTTATGGAATATCAAGTTCATCATGTAATACAGAACAAAATATTCTAGTAGAACATATCTGAGATTGGAGGATTGTGAATTCAACAATTCAGATGGGTTGGTCATACATGATGAGCCAAGTAGTCAACTAGAAGCCTTTTTCTAATCTATATGTAATCTATGTAAGGTAACAAGGTTGGACCTTGATAGTGCCACCTAAAGGGTGCAATAGGGTATTAGGATCAAGACCTACATGGATAACATAAAAGGACAAATTGGTTGAATAAATAAAGTTCAACATGTTGAACATGATCAAAAATCCTTTACCAATTGTCATACTTGTTTTTGTAGTTAGAATGGAGTATGATATTTGCATATGAAAATGGAAATTGGATTCCTTAAGGGAATACATTAGAGGATGTGTATGTGACACAACCTAAAAGGTTTCATAACTTCATGAATGAAAATTAAGTCCATAAACTACAAACATCAATCTGGGATTGAAATAAGCAACTCATAAGTGGGATCTTTTGACCTGACAACATAGGCAAAGAGTTTGACTTGAATCAAGACAAAAGAAGAAATTTGCGTTTACAAAAGATTTAGTGGGAGCATATATGAATATTCCACATATGATGAGGAATAACATCTCAATATTGTGAATATTGAGAATAGGAATAAAAAGTCATTCAAAAATTAAGGATAACGTGAAACATCTTATCAGATAAGGACCAATACCTATGACATGGTTCTTGAAGGTTTCACTATGGAAGTTTAAGAACATACAATAGCAATGTGTTGAAAGAGTTAAATGTGGAAGGATTCCATGAGAGAAAATTTGGATTGGTTTCTCATGAACCCCATGTTCCTATTCTTGTGAAGAATGGAAATATCATGAATTAGATTTCGTGGACCAGCCCAAAGTGGATCTATCATGAATGCTATTAACACACTTATCGTATATAATATTGTATGTAATGGACATGACAAGATGATATAAATTACAATAAGGGAGAGATTTCTAGTCAATGATAATTGCAATAATAGGAAGAGTTGGATGTAAATAGTTGCATTGATGCAAGCTTCCATAAATGACAAAGTGAACGCAAAATTAAAATATGTTTCGTTTAAAAGAATAAGTTATGATTAGTTAGAAAGCTTCCAAACTAAGAGCCATTAATGCTAATCTACATTAGAAGCCGAGTATATTTATGTTATGAACACAAAATGATACTATATGGATCTAAAGGTTCATTGGATGTACTTATAGATGGTCCAACCATTGATAACTCAGTTCAAATATAGTAATAACAATGGATATAATTTTTAGGCAAGGAATATCAGATACCATATTATGAATGTTTCATCTCAGTGCGAAGACATAAGAAACATGCATTATTTGCTAACCCACTTTTTTAGCACTAGCTCAACAGAAGCATGTTTGACATGTTTAGATCACAAAGGATGAGATCCATTGGTGATTGGCTCTAAGTGCAAGTGGGATTCTGTTGGTAAGGTATTCCTGTAGAGCAAATCTTATGATGATTGACATGGCATAATTACCTAAAAGGATTTGATTAAATAATAATACATATATAAAGGCAAGCTTCCAGTTCATTTGTTTCACTCAGTTATGAGATAACGAGGATACATAGTGAATGTCCAAAGAATTATATTACCGAATGACATATGTTGTCAACTTTCTATCCTTATGATGAGATCATACGGATGTTAAGAGTACATATACATATTCTCATTATGTCCATGATTGATTTTTATTATGGAAGGTTGATAGACAACAATAACACATAAGATAAGAGTGTGAGTTTGTTGAAGACTAAATCTCATTAGTCATGATATGGAAATATCAAACCAAGCACAACGATACATGTTAGAGAATAGTGTATCAGACAGACGCACCTTGAGAGTGACACGTGGTTTT
Source organism: Alisma plantago-aquatica (assembly GCA_963693085.1). Classification (NCBI taxonomy): domain Eukaryota; kingdom Viridiplantae; phylum Streptophyta; class Magnoliopsida; order Alismatales; family Alismataceae; genus Alisma; species Alisma plantago-aquatica. Next base: position 1,083,233,665 of record OY856413.1, on the reverse strand, counting down.
GTGGTAACAGTTATCTCTCGCAGTGAAGGTGGTAGTTGTGATTCTTAGACCTAAAATCACTACAGTCGTCACATGTTGTTGGGTACACTTTGAAATCATCAAACGCAGTCCTGAAATATGGGTTGTTATAACGGTGATGATTGGGTATCTTTGACACATCGGGATAGACTGTGAGTGATAGATATGGGATTTGTCCCTCCTATGGGTGTATGATATCCTGGCCACTTGATTAGCGAGATTGAGAAATGCATGCTCACTCACATGTGAATCAATATATGATATTGATGTCATATTTTCTTAGACAATTTGCTCTTGGTTCAAAAAACATGGATTGAACATTAAGAGGATGACCAACCATGCCTCGAGTTCATCTTGGATATCCAATAAAAAAGAATTATACAATCACTACAACACCTTACAAACATTGTAGGTTGAAGTTTTTCTCCAACTTTCCATTTCACTTGGGTAGCACTGATGTGCGACTAGGCACCACTCTTTGCTTGTGATGTCATAAGATAGTTATGGACATTCACTGCCAATGTGATATGAGACCTATAGGGTCACACACATAGGAACTCATGTAGGATAGGAGTTTGATCGAGAACAAAAGTTGGATTGATTACTAAAGTGTTTAGGTATTCAATTCATGCAACTGATTGCTTGAATGGATGAGCAGGTCTTCCAAGAGACCATATCACTGAGTGAGACGACCATTTGGGCAGCCAGATAGGTGTCTCATGTAGTTGAGATGGCCGTTTGGGGGTCAGGTTGATCATAGATCAATTTTGGCTAAGTTTTTCCTTTGAACCAACCATTTTAATATGATTGAACTGACCATCTCATCTCAACTCACCAGACGACCATCTGGGTGGGTAAGACGACTCACTCAGGATGAATGAAAGTTCTTGAGTTTTCACAAACTCGTTTCAATTGCACATACTTAGGGTGCAAGTAAATTATTGTGTGATATTAATTAGGAAACAATTTTCCAATTCATATCTGACTAAGAAAGCATGAAATGACCATCTCGCTCAGTGAGATGACTATCTCCCATCCCAGACAGCCATGTCACTTAGAGAAATGATTATCTTATCTTACAAAATGACTGTTTTGACTGATGCCAGTTGTGAATCTTCCCGAATTGTTGCAAAACTTTAAGATCTTTCGGTCCTTTCCACTCCCTCTTTAGTCTCACATTGATTGGGGACTGGGAAACTTGACCTTAGCCTCTACTATATATAGAGGGGTATTGGGGCTTCCCATAACATAATACGCATAACTAAGAATCAATTCCTCTGAAAACAGTTGTCCTATCAAATTGTGGTAACCAAGAGAGCCCTGGCAAGTCCTACCTGAAAAGATGGGATAGCCAACAAAAGATAAAAACTGAGAAGTTTTCATTGCAGGAGAGTAGGTTGGTGACTAGTACACCAAAGGGGAGGACAACTCCTTCCTGTTCATCCTTGGTGAATGATAGGAATTCTAGTTGGTCCATGTGGACTACTCTAGAGGCAGGAGTGTTTTGGCTGATGCTTGGAGAGAAACTACAACATGCAGTTTGAGCATCGTTAACCTGCAATCCATGGCCAGACCACCAGAGTCGTTGTAAAGGTCACACAACCAACTATTCATGGTGAAGACCAAGAGCTATACAACCACCATCCAAGAGAAACTTATCAACAGTTGCAAAGAAGCGAGTTTTGTCGCTAGACTTGCTCTAAGACTAGGTATAACTCGCTAAAACCATCCTTCCTATTGCATAGTAGTTGACGCGATCCTTCTATCATGGGAATACAAATAGATCAATTTTTTTATTTCTACTGCTATACTCTATGCTCATATTTCTCTACAGGAAGTTTGCCAAGTCAAGAGGTGAATAAGTGGTGAAGGATGTACGTCAAGTGGCACCATGTTTTGTGGTGTCTTTGAGGCATGTTTGCTAGCATCATGTCAGCCAAGCAAACCAAGGAAAGTGAGATGTGTACCTACCCTTTGACATACTACATAGGCTTCCTGGTGTTTATCAATGTCATTAAGTTGATTGGTTAAAGGACAGGGAAAGAGGAAGCTTCTTGGTGCAAATCATGTTTTTCAGGTTGTAGGCTTGTTTGAACTTGTTATACTAAAGGCAGACTCATGAGATGGTTTAATTTCCTGTACCAGGGGCACACACATGGTAGGTTCTCAATTGGACCTCATTCTCTATGAATGATTAAACATGATGAGGTGGTACATAAGCCTATGTATGACCACGGAAAGGAACATTTTTTGGATGTACCGCATGATTTTAAGCGGAAGAGCTCACTCGAGGTGATCGATACCAACTTATGAAATTATCTTGGGTTGGGGCATCAGTGACAATGACTAAGCAAGGTAGTTCTTATGTAAACATCTATCAATTGGACATCCACTTTGTTACTTAGCTTTCGTACACCTGATAATTTGATGTCTAAATTTACAAGCATATGACCTCTAATCTTAAGTGATTCAAGATCGTTTTCTATTAAAAAAATGGTTAAATATCAATTGTATTTGTCTTCAAATCACATTTGATATTTGATCTTCAACCTAGTCAATATTATCATGGTCAATCAGATTTTTAAGAGTTACATTGAATCATATTTTTGTATGTTTACATCACACAAGAGATTACTTGTAGACATAATATGTTTGTATTTCTTACTTTCATTCTAGGTTGAGGTTTGGATAGTCACTACAATGTTTTAGTGACTATTCTTACCCCATGGTTCATCACCAAATGTTTTTTTTAACTTTTATGTTTGTTTGAGTATGTATATTTTATTTCCATGTCATTTTGTTTGACATTTTCCACAATTTCACTCATCCAACAACTAGATCACTTGAGTTCATAGTTTTTAGTTCTCAGGATGACATCTAAAGCATGTTTGGTGAACTCATTTATGATTATGGTTGATGTCTTCAGTCAATAAGAAAAACATTTTCTAATATGGGTGTGACTTTTGATGATACATGATGCACTCTTATGTCTAGGAACAATTGTTCTCATGCAAGGAGTGCAATTGATCTAGGCAACCTTAAAAACATTAGTATCTTTTTGCACTATGTGTTTTCTATAAAAGGAATTGGATGGTTGTACTTTCATGGTTCTATAAAATTTCTACTTAAAAGGCTTTAATTGAATTTATTATAAAGTAAAGTCTTAAAATTGAGTTTCTCTTATTAAAGACGCTTATCCTAAGTGAAAATTGGGCCCAACTGGCCAAATCAATATATTTTTAGGCATAACCATGCTTTTTAAGGACAAGTGGACATGAAATGCCTTTGAAAAGGGAACATAATGTTGAATAATGGGCATTTTTTCTAGGAAAATTAGCCCAATTGGCTATGTCGCATGTGGAGGGACATGGATGACTTGCTAACCCATAGTGAGAGATGAATTAGGCAGGGAACATATTCGGCATGAGCCCTCCTATGCATAGAATCTTAGGTTCAGGCAAGGGAGTAGGGTGCCACCACACGCCTTGGGAAATAACATTCAAAGGAGGAACCTAAAAGTATTCACCCATCATGGTTATATATATAAGAATCTTTTTAGGGAAGTTGCAAGATCACATCTCATGGGGTGCATGCAATTATTCTTGAGTTTTTGTTTCATAACAGAGAGAGGAAACTTAGATTTTTGTTCTAAGACTTGGACATTAACATTTATTTTTATCCTACATCTCTTTTCTAGTAATGAGTTGATCTTATCTTCCACTTATGGTTTATCTATTGATGTTGGGGTTGGTTGTCATACAACAATTTTCTAAAGTTGGACACCTTCGTCATTTTTTATTTGAGGCAGGGACATGGCTTCACCGGAATTGGAATCTGATGAAGGATTACAGAGGAAGTGTTGTTTGTGTTCATGTATAAAAACTTTATAACCCTACATATCTCTTAGTGGATTGGATCTGCCAATGAACAACTCCCAGGAGTGTAGGGTCAACAAGTTTTGGTTCAGTCAGACCCACACAATGTCAATGTGGCAAGAGGTCACATATGTAACATGATTTTCATTGCATGATTAATGGTGGTTTCAGTGAACTTGAGATTCTTTAGTGCATCTATTAGTTAGGATAATGGTAATGAAAAAATATATAGCCACATTCTTCCTTATCTAGTTTGGTGTGATGGTGCAACTACAAAAGTTTTGGTTTTCCTTCAAGTCAAACAAGTGTTCACCTGGGTTCCATGAGTTAGGAGGTCATTCAATGGTATCCATAATGTTGTTTGTGTTGAAATTGCTTTACCATCCCTTCGATAAGGTGTCATTGCATGTTATTTCAACAATGAAGGCCATCATCAAGTGAGCATGTTTCATCCCTCTAGTATTTCAAAAGTTATTTTTAGTGTCTCACAAATTCCTTGCACAGTGGGTACTTAAATATCAGAGTTGTCCATCTATTAAAATCTAGTTGATAATGCATTTATTTTGCATCGGGTCACACCATCCTTGGGGAGATATAAGAATATGGTCAAGTTACATTGCAATTATTCCGTGATTGTTTGGACTAGACTATCTCTAGCACGAAGTTGTTTGGAGTGGTGTCTAGCAAGTTTAAATGTTAGGGATATGTGTTGGCACTTGGTGGTAGTCGGAGGGTGTCTTGAGTCCCATGCTTTGGAGATGGTGGGATATACAACCTGAGTGTGCTTCCTTGGTTAAGGAGTTATGTGGCCTATTACACATTGATATTCTTGTGGTTGTTATGGTGGAACCATTAGATTAGTATATATTGGATGACATTCTAGTGAGATTCCAAGAAGACCTTCCCATTAATCATTTTGTTGCACGACATGATCTTCTAGTGTTGTTGTAACATACTGAAATCTCCTTTGTGCCTCTTTGTACTCTTTTCTATAAAGCTTTTACCTTCATTTTCGTTCCTTTTGTCCTTGGTCTTGATTTAAAAGAAATTAAGATGGTTATTGGTTAAATATTTCCCATATGTTCTTATTTCAAGGTTTCATGTACAAAAGACTCAGTTAACATTAGACAAGGGGTTTAATATGCAATTTCACCTTAATAAATAAAAAGGGGATAAAATAATTCGTCCTAGAATCTTCTAGTGTTTCCTAGAATATAAGAAATAAGAAGAAAATCCGAATTTTATAAAAGAAAGATGATAAATATCATAAGTAAAGGAAATATGAGAAAATATGAGTAAAGGAGATAATTACAAAGATTTTGTAACAAATAAGATAATCTGAAACCATCATGATAATTTGATAGTTTAATTCGTTTCCTTGGGTAAAGAGTAACTAAAGGGTCAAGTATTAATTAAAATAAAAATATTAATAACATTATCAAAGGAATATAGGAAATAAGCCAATAAAAAGAAGTAAAATATTTAATGCGATCAAATCAGGGAAATAACTTCAAAATCGTATTCTAAACATAAAAATAAGCCTCTGTGCAAATTTGCAACAAATTTGGATAATATATGAATAAATAGTAAAAAGGAGAGAGAAAGTGTGTAGAATGTTCTAATTAATTTAATAAATATAAAGATAATGTCAACTTGTGAAGATAATTGCAAAATCGTGTTTCAAACCATTAAGGAGACTTAAGGGTGAAGTTACATTAATTTTAGATAAGGTTATCACTTCTTTTGAGGGAGGAAAGAGAAAATGACATATTAATTATTTCACCTATTAAACTTTCTCAAAATGAAACACTAACTCCATATTCGGATTCTACACGTCGAAATAAGTCAGAATATAAATTTTCATAATTTTTGGGCAACGTTTGAGCCTCCAAAATAAGAAAGAGAAAAACATTTAAAATCTAATAGTTTTAATCGACTTTTGCTCAGGGATATTTCTCTGATCTAATGTGCGATCGAACGGCCCAGATTGCTTGATGGACCCGCGTCCATCAATCCGACGGCACGTGGTCGTCTTCTAGCTCGGGTCGGATAAGGCAACATGCCTTGGATTTTTGTTTTCTTAAAATCGCAATAACTTGAGATTTACTCAACGATTTTCCTTGATTTTTGTTGCGTTGGTTTCCTTGCGAGATTTCACACAGGATTATCCCAACTTTTGCGAGCTTTAACGCGTATTTGAGAAACGCCCAAAGTAGCCGCCGGCCACTTTCCTTTGCTCCTATCCACATCCTAGTCTAGGGTTCCTTGCCTATAAATAACTCCACCCTCGCAACCGCAATCACCTTAGCAACCTGTTCGTACCTCCAATTTGGATTTTCGTCGATGTTTGGACCACCATCGAGCTGCCGTTTGCCCCTGCTCTTGCGGCACATATTGCTCCCTACTCGCTTCATCTATGTCCAAATTAAAGGTACTACTGACTTCGTCTTCTCGTTCTCTTTCTTTCGAGTACCTAAGCATTCGAATTGGTCGAGAATCGTGGTTTTGCCCAAATCAGCCGAGCAAGCTGCTCGCGCGCGACCAAGGTTGAAGACGACGCGCATTTGACCGTTTTGCCCTCGCCTCTCTTCTTTTCTGGACTTCACGCGCATGGGTTTTCGGTCTTTCCGCCGTCCCGCCCGACTGCTTTGCGCGGCTGGTAGCGAGTGACCACGGGTCGCGGGTCGCCGCTGCCGGGCGCTCGCCACCGCTCGGCCATCCAGCTTTGCCTACGTGGCAAGCTGTGATTGGTCGAGATAAAATAATTTTTATAAATTATTTCGTTGGTCAAAAATTAAAAATAAATAGTGTTTTGAAATCAGGAAAATGAGATCTATTTAATAAAAATGTTTCTGAGTTTTGGTTTTGAGTTTTTCAAAAAGGTGTTTTTAATATCGATTTAATTAACTTAAAAATCCCTAAAATTAATCCTAAAAATCTATATTTCCAAAATATACAATATTATATGTTATTTTGATCAGGAAAACCTAACTAAGACGATTATGAGGTTTTTGAAGTCTGAATCGAGAGTTTGTACAAAAAGTTAGTAATTTAGGGCTTTCAATCTTTTAAGTGAATACATGTAATTCTAATAAATGAATTAAATGATGTATTTGGAAGTTTGGGGTTATAGTTCGTGTGAAGACTTGAAAAAGGGAACTTAGGACACATGTGGCCAAGGTATGTGATTAGTATGTGTTTATTATGAGTCTTGTTGTACATCTACCTATCAGTTGGGAAATACTTAATCCAATACCTAGATTTCTTCTATGAGGTTTAATTTGATCTAAACCATTGAATTTTCTTGAAACCCAAAATGTCTTATTTGCCTCAAAAATCAGATATAGTATTCTCTTGTTTGGGTATTCATACCCCATTGCCATGTTGAATATCTTTTGCTTATTCTTGCCATAAATCTCTTATTAGCATGAAATTAAATGTTCTATTTAAATTTTAAGTAGTGGTACTTATGTACAACCACCCATAGAGGGCATGTATAAAATCGCCCTAGGGGAATGTTTATTATTCTCCCCATTAAAAATTTGTAGGTGATTTGGAAATGTTTATAATTCTTCCCTCACCTAAGGTTAGAGGTTCGGTAGGTGCCTCAACCCTACTTAGTTAGATAGACATATTAATAAACATGCTAAAACCTTTTACTTACTTTGTTAATGGCAAGTTCTCTTATAAAAACCTCATACTCCTTGATATCCTTTTACACCAAATACTTAGTCTAGTTTACTTGTTACATCTTTTCTTTGCCTTTGAAAGATTATTAGTGTAACACATACTTTTCTTGTTTTCCCTCTTGCTGGGTGCCTTCCCAACCACCCAGGTGTTGGAGCTGTCCAAGGAGAAGGACGGGCTTGAAGAAAGAATCCTTGCTATGATCGTTTGCTTGAAAAGAAGGATGGCTAGGTTGCTATAGCTAGATCATCTATTCAATCTTATCTTTTCTTTTAGAAAGCAATGATGTAATAAACTATAAAGCCATTAGAAGGCTTGATATTTGTTTCTTTCCGCTGCTATTGACATTTTATTATGTATCTGGAATCATGCTTATTTATTTGGATTATTATGGAACCATCCTCAAAAGTCTCAATTTCTGTTAAAATTGTGGATGTTTGTATTTCCTTTAAATTTTAGTAGAGAGGTTATCTCGCCTCTTTACAGCATGGTATCAGAGCCTTTGGGCGACTATTAGGGCATGCAGTTGAGACAAGGGTGTCTAGAAAGGATCAGGGCATGGGGGCTGGCAAGATTTTCCTCTGACCCACTATCTTGGCATACGGGGACTCCCGTGCCCATATGATCCGGCCTGGCCTGCGCCGATACGAACTGCCCGAAGTAGTATGCTTTTAGGCAATAGAATTCTAGTTGTCCTTTTCTCTTCTCTATTTCTTTTCCCTCTCATCTATGATTCATTACTCCTGAAAATTTAATATGATAACCCTAATTTCAGGAGAGGTGACCTGTTTGACAACTCAAACCAGGAGTCCAACACTGACAACCTCGACACTCCTGCGACTCTTGCTGTTACTCAACCAACCTCTGGTGTACCTGCCTTCACACCTGAGGAAGAGCTGGCGATGTTGCGACAGCTGTTGTCCTCCACCATGATGGGACAACTCAACACCATTGCTGCAGTTGCCACCAAGCCGAGGGAGTTCACCCTCACTGATTTCATCAAGATGCAGCCACCCTACTTCAAGGGTGAGAGTGAGCCTAACATGGTGGACAAAGCTGATGACTGGGTGTTGGCCCTGGATCGGACCTTCGAGGGTATGGCTTGCCCTCCTCACCAGAAGGTTCGGTTCGCGACGTACGTGCTGGATGGACCTGCGCGTGTCTGGTGGAATGGAGTTGCCCTTACTCGAGACACCTCCTCCATGGAGTGGACTCAGTTCCTGAAGCTGTTCAGAGAGAAGTACATCTGTCCTGCGTTCCTGAGGAAGAAGGAGGCTGAGTTTTACAGTCTCAAGCAAGGAAGCATGAGTGTGGCAGACTATGTTCAGAAGTTTCTGCTGCTGGAACGTTACGCCACCGACCTTGGAGCTGACAGGAGAGCAACCTTGTTCTTGGAGGGCCTGAACTACCACGTTGGTCGAAGCCTCGTTCCACAGCTGCCACTCACGTTTCAACAGATGGTGGACAAGGCTCTCGCCATCGAGTCTTATCCAAGATTTCAGTCTTCCAGTAGCTTCAACAACAACAAAAGGAAGAATCCAAACCAGCATGAGAACCGTGGTCGTGATCGTTGCAACAGATGCAATTGCCACCATCCTCCTGGAAGATGTCCCGCCAACAATGCACCTGCTCGTGTTGGCAACCGTCCTCCACCGACCTGTCATGAGTGTGGCCAGGTTGGGCACATCCGACCTAACTGCCCTCGTTTCCAGCAAGGGCAGAATCCTGCTCAGCAACCACAACAGCTGAGACAGAACCCTCCACCGCAAAACAACAACAACAATAACAACAACAACCAGAATTCGAGGCGTCCGCTAGCTGAGAGGCGGAATGGGAGAGTGTTTGCTCTCAATGCTGAAGAAGATGGTGAAGGTAATGAAGTGATTGAAGGTACACTACACCTCAATATGCATCCTTTAAAAGCTCTATTTGACTCTGGTTCCTCCAATACCTTCATATCTAGTCAGTTTGCCTCTATGCTTGAAATTGAATCTGAATTCATGGATCATGTGTTAGATGTAAAAACTCCTAGTGGAAAAATCTGCTCCTCTTATCTCCAAACTCCTACCCTGAACCTCTGTATATCTGGGATAATGTTTCCCACAGTTTTTGTTTTGCTTGATATGACTGTCTTTGACATCATCCTGGGCCTGGATTGGTTGAAGAAGTTTAAAGCTGTTCTGTTCTGTGAGGAATCCAAGGTTAGTCTGTTCCATCCTGATGAAGGAAGAGTGTGTGTCAAGGGCAAGAAGCACGGAGACCGACAGTTCATCATCTCTTCCATCTAAGCTGAAAAGCTCGTCTCTCAAGGGTGTAGAGCCTTCCTAGCATCCATAGTTCTTGATGCTACACCTCCTGCCCTAGACCATGTTGTTGTGGTGAAGGACTTCCCAGATGTCTTTCCTGAGGAGTTACCCGGGTTGCCACCAAATCGCGAGGTGGAATTCTCCATCGAGCTCAAACCTGGAACTTCACCGATATCGAAGCCACCTTATCGCTTAGCTCCTACTGAACTGGCGGAGTTGAAGAAGCAGCTTGAAGAGCTTCTTGAAATGGGTTTCATTCGCCCCAGTGTTTCCCCTTGGGGAGCCCCTGTCCTATTCGTGAAGAAGAAAGATGGCTCTTTGCAGATGTGTATGGACTACCGCATGCTCAACCAGGTGATAGTGAAGAATCGTTATCTCTTGCCATGCATCGATGACTTATTTGATCAGCTGAAGTCAGCCACAGTGTTCTCCAAGATGGATCTGCGGAGTGGCTACTACCAGATGCGGGTGAAGGATGATGATGTTCTGAAGACAGCGTTCAGAACTCGCTATGGGCATTATGAATTCTTGGTCATGCCTTTTGGTTTGACAAATGCCCCTACTGCGTTTATGGACCTGATGAACTGAGTATTCCGCCCATACCTAGACAAGTTTGTGGTGGTGTTTATTGATGACGTTTTGGTTTATTCCGAGACGTTGGAACAACATCGCGAACACTTGCGGATTGTACTCAACACATTGAGAGAAAATCAACTATATGCAAAATTCTCAAAATGTGAGTTCTGGATAAAGGAAGTGATGTTTCTTGGTCATGTGATTTCTGCCGGCCATATAGCTATTGATCCTGCAAAGGTAGAAGCTGTGACAAAGTGGAATGCTCCGAGAAACCCGTCTGAAATCCGTAGTTTCCTTGGTCTAGCTGGTTACTATCGGAAGTTTATCAAAGGGTTTTCTGAGTTGGCTTTACCTTTGACCAAGATAACTCGGAAGGAAGTCAAGTTCTCATGGACCCCTGAGTGTGAGGATAGTTTTCAGAAGTTGAAGATGAGTCTGACTTCTGCTCCAGTGCTTGCTTTGCCTGTAGAGGGCATACCCTATGTCATCTACACTGATGCGTCCCGACAAGTCTTAGGGTGTGTTCTGATGCAAGACAGAAAGGTGATCGCCTATGCTTCTCGACAGTTGAAACCTAATGAAGCTAATTGGCCTACGCATGATTTAGAGCTGGCTGCCATAGTTCATGCTTTGAAGATCTGGCGACACTACCTCTATGGAGAAAAGTTTGAAGTCTTTTCTGATCACAAGAGTCTAAGATATCTGTTGACTCAGAAGGATCTGAACTTGCGACAACGTAGGTGGATGGAAAGTCTTAAAGATTACAATTTCACCGTCACCTATCATCCTGGTAAAGCAAATGTTGTAGCTGATGCTTTAAGTCGCAAGAAGGATGTTGTTTGTGCTGCTCTGAGATGTTCTGTGTGGGAAAACCTTGAGCTTGTGGCCAGTTGGAGACCTCAACCTGTCAATTCAATAGATGAAGATAAGTTGTGTGTTCATATGGCCAGTCTGACCGTTACACCAACTTGTATCTCAGAAGTTGTGTCTACACAGTTGGAGAGTTCAGAGCTTGAAGAGTTGAAAGCTTTATCTGAGAAACCGCAATCTGACTTCTCTGTCGGAGTGGATGGTGCTATCCGCTTTAGATAAAGGTTGTGGATACCTGATGTTGGTGATCTGAGACAGAAGGTTCTGAGTGAAGCTCATGGTTCCAAGTACACTATTCACCCTGGCACAACCAAGATGTACAAGGACCTACAACAAAGTTTCTGGTGGAAGAATATGAAGAATGATATAGCTCTGTTTGTGGCAAAGTGCTTGACATGTCAGCAAGTCAAGATTGAACATCAACGACCTGGTGGTCTTCTTCATCCTCTTGAGATTCCAGAATGGAAGTGGGAGAAGATCACAATGGACTTTGTTACTGGTTTTCCTAAGTCCAAGAGAGGTTATGATGCTGTTTGGGTGGTGATTGATCGGCTTACTAAATCTGCTCATTTCTTGCCTTTCAAAACCACATATAAAGTTGCTGAGATGGCTCAGTTGTATTTGGAGTGGATAGTTCGTCTGCATGGTGTCCCTGCTGTGATAGTTTCTGATCGAGACCCGAAATTTACTTCTCGTTTGTGGGGTCAGATTCAGGAAGAGATGGGTACTGATCTGCGTTTCAGCACTGCCTACCATCCGCAAACTGATGGTCAGTCCAAGAGAACAGTTCAGATTCTGGAGGACTTGCTTCGTGCTTGTGTGATGGATTGGAGTGGTGCCTGGGATCGGTATTTACCATTAGCAGAGTTTGCTTATAACAATAGCTACCAAGCCAGTATTGGTATGCCACCTTTTAAAGCTCTCTATGGTAGACCTTGTCGTTCACCTTTGCACTGGGATGATGTTGGTGAACGTTCCTTAGTGAAGTCTGATGACATGCAGATGATGCTTGAGAAGATACAGTTGATAAAGAAACGGATGAAAGCTGCTCAAGACAGACAGAAGATGTATGCTGATAAGAAGAGGTCTGATGTAAGCTTCTTAGTGGGTGACTATGCTTTTCTAAAGATCAAGACTACACATTCTATTGCAAGATCTAAAATAAAAGGCAAGTTGAGTCCTCTCTATGTTGGACCATTTGAGATCTTAGATAAAGTGGGAGATTGTGCATATCGTCTAGCTTTCCCTCCTGCTTATGATAAGATTCACAATGTATTCCATGTTTCTGTGCTGAGGAAGTACGTTAAGGATCCGTCTCATGTGCTCACCATCGAACCTATGGAGATTAATGAGAATTTGACTTATGAAGAACTACCTGTGAAGATCCTTGACTCCCAAGTAAAGCAGCTAAAGAATAAGGAGATAGAGTTAGTGAAGGTTTTGTGGAGGTATCATGGTTTAGAAGAAACCACTTGGGAGTTGAGAGATGAGATGTTACGTACTCACCCTTCCCTCTTTGTATGAGATTTCGGGGACGAAATCCTTTTTAAGGGGTGGAGTGATGTAACATACTGAAATCTCCTTTGTGCCTCTTTGTACTCTTTTCTATAAAGCTTTGACCTTCATTTTCGTTCCTTTTGTCCTTGCTCTTGATTTGAAAGAAATTAAGATGGTTATTGGTTAAATATTTCCCATATGTTCTTATTTCAAGGTTTCATGTACAAAAGACTCAGTTAACATTAGACAAGGGGTTTAATATGAAATTTCACCTTAAGAAATAAAAAGGGGATAAAATAATTCGTCCTAGAATCTTCTAGTGTTTCCTAGAATATAAGAAATAAGAAGAAAATCCGAATTTTATAAAAGAAAGATGATAAATATCATAAGTAAAGGAAATATGAGAAAATATGAGTAAAGGAGATAATTACAAAGATTTTGTAACAAATAAGATAATCTGAAACCATCATGATAATTTGATAGTTTAATTCGTTTCCTTGGGTAAAGAGTAACTAAAGGGTCAAGTATTAATTAAAATAAAAATATTAATAACATTATCAAAGGAATATAGGAAATAAGCCAATAAAAAGAAGTAAAATATTTAATGCTCTCAAATCAGGGAAATAACTTCAAAATCCTATTCTAAACATAAAAATAAGCCTCTGTGCAAATTTGCAACTAATTTGGATAATATATGAATAAATAGTAAAAAGGAGAGAGAAAGTGTGTAGAATGTTCTAATTAATTTAATAAATATAAAGATAATGTCAACTTGTGAAGATAATTGCAAAATCGTGTTTCAAACCATTAAGGAGACTTAAGGGTGAAGTTACATTAATTTTAGATAAGGTTATCACTTCTTTTGAGGGAGGAAAGAGAAAATGACATATTAATTATTTCACCTATTAAACTTTCTCAAAATGAAACACTAACTCCATATTCAAATTCTACGTGTCGAAATAAGTCAGAATATAAATTTTCATAATTTTTGGGCAACGTTTGAGCCTCCAAAATAAGAAAGAGAAAAACATTTAAAATCTAATAGTTTTAATCGACTTTTGCTGAGGGATATTTCTCTGATCTAATGTGCGATCGAACGGCCCAGATTGCTTGATGGACCCGCGTCCATCAATCCGACGGCACGTGGTCGTCTTCTAGCTCGGGTCGGATAAGGCAACAGGCCTTGGATTTTTGTTTTCTTAAAATCGCAATAACTTGAGATTTACTCAACGATTTTCCTTGATTTTTGTTGTGTTGGTTTCCTTGCGAGATTTCGCACAGGATTATACCAACTTTTGCGAGCTTTAACGCGTATTTGAGAAACGCCCAAAGTAGCCGCCGGCCACTTTCCTTTGCTCCTATCCACATCCTAGTCTAGGGTTCCTTGCCTATAAATAACTCCACCCTCGCAACCGCAATCACCTTAGCAACTTGTTCGTACCTCCAATTTGGATTTTCGTCGACGTTTCGACCACCATCGAGCCGCCATTTGCCCCTGCTCTTGCGGCGCATATTGCTCCCTACTCGCTTCATCTCTGTCCAAATTAAAGGTACTACTGACTTCGTCTTCTCGTTCTCTTTCTTTCGAGTACCTAAGCGTTCGAATTGGTCGAGAATCGTGGTTTTGCCCAAATCGGCCGAGCAAGCTGCTCGCGCGCGACCAAGGTTGAAGACGACGCGCATTTGACCGTTTTGCCCTCGCCTCTCTTCTTTTCTGGACTTCACGCGCATGGGTTTTCGGTCTTTCCGCCGTCCCGCCTGACCGCTTTGCGCGGCTGGTAGCGAGCGACCACGGGTCGCGGGTCGCCGCTGCCGGGCGCTCACCACCGCTCGGCCATCCAGCTTTTCCTACGTGGCAAGCTGTGATTGGTCGAGATAAAATAATTTTTATAAATTATTTCGTTGGTTAAAAATTAAAAATAAATAGTGTTTTGAAATCAGGAAAACAAGATCTATTTAATAAAAATGTTTCTGAGTTTTGGTTTTGAGTTTTTCAAAAAGGTGTTTTTAATATCGATTTAATTAACTTAAAAATCCCTAAAATTAATCCTAAAAACCTATATTTCCAAAATATACAATATTATATGTTATTTTGATCAGGAAAACCTAACTAAGATGATTATGAGGTTTTTGAAGTCTGAATCGAGAGTTTGTACAAAAAGTTAGTAATTTAGGGCTTTCAATCTTTTAAGTGAATACATGTAATTCTAATAAATGAATTAAATGATGTATTAGGAAGTTTGGGGTTATAGTTCATGTGAAGACTTGAAAAAGGGAACTTAGGACACCTGTGGCCAAGGTATGTGATTAGTATGTGTTTATTATGAGTCTTGTTGTACATCTACCTATCAGTTGGCAAATACTTAATCCAATACCTAGATTTCTTCTATGAGGTTTAATTTGATCTAAACCATTGAATTTTCTTGAAACCCAAAATGTCTTATTTGCCTCAAAAATCAGATATAGTATTCTCTTGTTTGGGTATTCATACCCCATTGCCATGTTGAATATCTTTTGCTTATTCTTGCCATAAATCTCTTATTAGCATGAAATTAAATGTTCTATTTAAATTTTAAGTAGTGGTACTTATGTACAACCACCCATAGAGGGCATGTATAAAATCGCCCTAGGGGAATGTTTATTATTCTCCCCATTAAAAATTTGTAGGTGATTTGGAAATGTTTATAATTCTTCCCTCACCTAAGGTTAGAGGTTCGATAGGTGCCTCAACCCTACTTAGTTAGATAGACATATTAATAAACATGCTAAAACCTTTTACTTACTTTGTTAATGGCAAGTTCTCTTATAAAAACCTCATACTCCTTGATATCCTTTTACACCAAATACTTAGTGTAGTTTACTTGTTACATCTTTTCTTTGCCTTTGAAAGATTATTAGTGTAACACATACTTTTCTTGTTTTCCCTCTTGCTGGGTGCCTTCCCAACCACCCAGGTGTTGGAGCTGTCCAAGGAGAAGGAAGGGCTTGAGGAAAGAATCCTTGTTGTGATCGTTTGCTTGAGAAGAAGGATGGCTAGGTTGCTATAGCTAGATCCTCTATTCAATCTTATCTTTTCTTTTAGAAAGCAATGATGTAATAAACTATAAAGCCATTAGAAGGATTGATATTTCTTTCTTTCTGTTGCTATTGACATTTTATTATGTATCTGGAATCATGCTTATTTATTTGGATTATTATGCAACCATCCTCAAAAGTCTCAATTTCTGTTAAAATTGTGGATGTTTGTATTTCCTTTAAATTTTAGTAGAGAGGTGATCTCGCCTCTTTACAGTTGTTGAAGTATTTGTTTGGTGCAAATGGAGGAAGAATATCTACATGGTTATGAAATCATATATGAGTATAACCTATGTTTTCTAGGGTGTCCATCTCATGACATGAAATGTAGTAATGTTGGCAAGGTACGAAGGAGAGAATATATAGACCTTTTGTACTTTTTTAGGATCTTGTTTTAACTTTCTATTTTTTTTGTACTTCAATTTGTTTAGCATGGATTCATGTCCACAAAAATTTATGAAATAAAATGTTATCTTTTTCCTTTTGTATGTCCCATGTTCAAGACACACTTGGATTGCATCTCATAACACTATTTCATTTAAACATCCCATACTTCCTAATTTAGGTAATAAGATCCTTTTCTTCTAGCAAGGATACCGAAGATGGCATGATATGCTATAGTGATGTTGTTGAAGAAATCAGAAATTAGGGTCTATGTATGTTTCTAACTTTCCCTTTTGTCTTACCATCGATGTCCCTAGTACATAGTATGGGCATACGTTGGGGCTATGAATCCTTCTTCCGCAAAATTCCTTTAGGATAGCAATTTTTTCCAGTGGGATGGTAATGACTTTGTGACCTACCAATTCTAGAGAAACAATTCCAATAAGTTTGAAAATTATTTTTCCCATAGGATTGGATCCATGCGGGTTGTAGATGTGGTAGACATATATATTTTAATTAGATCTTGTTGTGGTGTGTTTTCATGAGCACACACCTCACATAATGTGGTGTTAAGAATCTTTGATTTGTAACAATGTTTCAAAAGTGCATAATTCACATGGATTTCTAGGATTTGAACATCTTATGATTGAAATTCTAGAGTCATGGATGCATTGGTATAATCAACACAATTATGAAGGGAATTAGTTGAAGGGTCCTATCTTACGTTTGAACTAATTGTTAGATAGTTGAGGTAGGAGGTTTACATTTCATAGAAGAAGGCTAAATATACCAATAATGATATACTTTGTGATAGACCCTTATGTGCAGTGGGCTCACAATCTCCCCTGAGAAGGCTAGATAATGGATCATGTTTGTTTCTGAGCGCATTAAGGATCACATAAGGTAGCACAAGTAGCCAATTGATCATGATAGGGTACATTGATCATGTGTAGATTGATTAAGTGGGTGACTTCTAATAATTATTTATTTGCAAACAATGAGGTTGGGAGTCAAAGGCATGTAATAAAGAAACTAAAACTCAATTTTCTAATAGGTCAACTCTCATCTTTTTTGTGATCCATGATAGTCACCGTGTTAGTTGAGAAGGAGTTCAAAAAATTTGTTTGGAATGCATTTTTTTGTAGATATCCTATCATAATCTATAGTACCTTTTCACGTGGCTGGGTATGATGGGTAGGAAGTGTATTTGACCATCCATGTATTGTAGTCACATTGCACAACTATTTCAAACTTCATGGTTAATGTATCTTCTTTCCCAATTTTACGATAAAGATGCCTTTGGTATATGGGTTGATGTACATTTGTAACTCAAGGTTCCCTTGTTGAAATTAATGTGGACACACTTCATTTGTAAATGATCAAGTCATCTAGGCTTGGTAGAATCGGACATGAAGTAGAATTTGAAGCCATTTTTATTTGATCATATTTAGTTTGTATACATGATTCTAAACCCAATATGTGTCTATAATATGTACATCTTAGAGACCACACAACAAAGAGACTTTAATCTCCACTAGCATAATGACCTTAGTCCCATAAATGTGGGAGTAATGTATTGTCTCTATTGATGTGAATATAAATATCTACTACAACCATAGATCCATGGAAAATTATTCATTCTTATCCAAATTGGACTAAATGGTATTCATGGGTACTTGATGAGATTCTTAATTTGCACATGTGGTGCTTAATTTCAATAGAATTGAGGTACCCCTATACACATTTTGTGATGATTTTGAGACTTGGATGAGTATCAGATAGCTAAGAGTATCATCTCTAGCAATGATATAGGTGAGAAAGAATTGTATAATTATTGAAACCAGGGTAACAGAGACTAAGATTGCTTCTACCAACTTTGTGAAGCAGTCAATCGTGACTAGAATGAATCAATGGCCACTTGAGTATTTTATGTGGTTCATCCTGATCATGTAAAACCTATATTAAGAATGGAAACGACATGAAATTTTTTATAGGGTTTTTGGAGAGTAGGATGTCGTTGGCATGGAGATGAAAGTTTCAACATATAGAAACTTACTACTTACAATTTGTATCTATCATACTCCAATAAAACCTAAGGAGTTGAATATGATTGAGAGGGATACTACACTGATGTGACTTCCAAAGATAATTTTGTGGATTTTTAGCATGATGTCTTTGTCTCCCATCTCATTTATTCAAAATTATGTCTAGATGGTAGGGTGTATATACAATGTATTGGCTCACAAGACATAGTTGTCCACTTGGTGTTGCATTATGTGTAGATCATGTCTGAAGTTGGTTTTGGGGAAGTGTGTGATCCTCAAGATATCATTTAATGTTGTGTAACGTAAGTTCATCATTGAAAATGAGGATTCTTTGGTTTTCATGTTGTAGATCGGTCGCGATGATGTTTTGACTCTAATCATAAAGTTGGTGATATCCTATATATGAACCCAAGAAACCATGTTTTTTAGCCTATCACTATACACATTCTTATCTTTCTTGTAGTATGTGAATATTATGTGATGAAATTGCTCAACTACATTATGGAGGAAATCCTGCTATGATGTTCTTACTTTTTCTTCCACGCATTGTTGACTTGCACCATGATGAGTAGGGTATCTCCAATGTAGTCAATATTTTAAATTCCTATCTTTTTGGCTGATGGAATTCGCAATATGTAGGTTTTATACTCGATGAAATTGTTGGTAGCATCTAATGCAGGACATTTGTAGATAGGAATGTATTTTGTGGTTGGGAACATGTGCACTATCCCTACATTATTTATATGTTATTTTGAGGCACCACAATGGTCCATATGTCACTAGGACAGGATGAACTAGCCTTTGAGTTGTTTATCCAATCATAATTATAGTCAAGGAAGTCAACATCTTTGTTTTTTAAGGAGGCTATAAAATTTTATGCCAGTTTATTAGAAAAAGCATGAGCCTTGATGGCCATCATGGGGACATGACTGATGTTGGATTAAAAGAACAAGACTCATCACTCGGTATATTGTCTAGACAAGATTGGATGGTTATATCAATATAATAATGGATCACATAATTCTATCCGGAGAACATGATAGGATAACTTTTTTGTACACTGAACCAAACAGAAATAGTCTTTCTCAACTAGGGTGTATCTACCTTCTATTTCTATGAACTTCTCGGACATGTAGTATATGGTGTGCTTTTTATTTTTTACTTTCTTCTTAAGGAATCCTCCCATCAATTCATATGTGACTAAGAACATTAACATAAGAAGATTACCAATCGGAACACAAGTTAAACCCTAAACTAGCTTACTGGATCATCAAGATAATAAGTCATTTGAGACAATTTTGGACAATAAGGCATGTTTGTCGAGAGAAGAGTAAAGTAGCAGATTAGTTGGCTAAAGTACACCTTAAAAATAATATGGGGATTTATGAATATATAGATCTAAATATTGAGATCCATGATCTCACTTAGATTGAAGCATGTAATAGTAGTAGTACCAACTTTTTTATTTGCAACAATCGTAAGGTAAATTGTAATACTTTTGGTGATATTTTTCTTGCACAAGGAGGGCTATCTGAATAGAAACCTCCTGAATTATAAAAGAAAGGATGACCTTGCATTGGTAGTTTGAACATATGTGGCTCTGATAAGTATTTATTTAGCATGTTGAATGCACTTGGATTATTATCAAAGCTTGAAGATTGTTTCACTAACCAGTGTCAGCTTCACAAAGAATCACCTGATGTAATGGACTCTTCCAAGTTGGACTCTCATCACTTTCACCATACTTGGAGCAGGTAACTTGATGATTTCTTGAGCTTTCCATGGGTAAACCTCAATACCTTATTATCTAGTTGTGTAGTTTTGTAGGTTTTTGATAGCATGTAAATGGTTAGATTCATATAGATGTCAAAATATCACAGTAGTTGGAACATTTTTTCCTATCTGGACATGTAGTCTTCAACTTTCTTTATCTTCTCAATCATTGCATGTGCAAATATGTATAATTTTTATGTATGAGTTTAAGGAATAGGGCTACCAAGGCCCATTGATAAGTTGAAACTTCATTTACGTAAACAAATGAAGTATCAATGTAGCAAGAAATGCCTAGCTTTCTAGTGAAAACAATTTTCTCCACGTCTGACAATGCCATTCAAATGTTATTATATCCTGAGATTCTTTCTATGAAACTAAGAAGACCATGTTTGACTATTTTGTTCATGTGACATAAATATGTGGTAGTCAAAATTCATCCTTTGGGTTTGTTACGTTGAGGTTTGTGGAGTTGTTGCACATACAAACACATCAACCTTTCTTTAGGACCAAAATATTGTTGGTCAGCCATGTCATGAAGCCTTCTCATACAAATTTGGGACTTCTTCATGTAGTTTAGTTCCCACTATGATCTTTCTCGTCTAACCTTCTATCTGATGGGATGTACCCTCATCTTGATTCAAAGTCAATCTATGAAAATGGACTCATTAAGCCTTTGCATGTTAGTGTATTTCTGAGAGACGACATTCTTGTACTGATGGAGAAGCTAATATAGGATGATTGGATTGGTGGAATAAATCAAATGAAAATTTTTGTAGGATGACAGAGTGGGCCTATGTTGAGGTCAACATTCACTATCTCGTGTGCTATGGGGGATGTATGGAATTTAATAGTAATGTATTCTAGATGGACTATGTCTTTAGGAGCTTCATTGACAAGAACAATCATAATCTCTTCAAATATCTATTAATGAACTAGATGTTTATGATGCCAAATTACTAGTGTGGTAGAATGAAGCTTTAAGAGTATGCTTGCATGATAAAGAAAGGGGAGCTATTGTGGGTTTGAGAAGGATTCTTGTTAAAAATGTCGTATGGGATATCATCTTTTGTCATTTCACACATTTTGACAATCAATTTTCTAAGATGATATAATAACTCACATATCTATGTTGTATTGTTGAGGACTAACCATATTTCATCTTGACTATGGGTATCGTGGTATTTTTTTCCCTAGTTGTTCATCACCGATACATCCTAAAATATGCTTGTTCTTTTATAGTGATTGTCATTGGAGGACTTCTATAGTCCATTTTGCAAATTCCAAGTCAAAAGGTGTGGTCTCCTACCATTTAGGAACTTAAAAGACATTCGAGTGAAAAACCAAGGAGTTCACTTATTTCATCATTCAAGATACTCTAGGTTATCTGTACAATGGATCCACAATAGCATGCATAATAAGAAATAAGATGGTTCCCCTTAAGACCTTGGGTTCCACTATAGTTGTTCCATGTTTTGTCATGGTTGTCTACAACCAATACATATTCAATAATTCCTTACCATAATTTTCCCTACACTCAACCAAGTTGATGTCCTAATTTTTTAGTCACTTATGATTGTAGTTTTAGTAGTAGTATAAGTGAAGAATTAAAATTTCAAGGGTATATAAATAGTTTTCTTTAATGAAAAAAATGGAAGCACACACCAAGATTACCTGACCCAATCGATCCATTATTTTGAGTAGGAAATATTCATTGAATATGATGACTATGTTGTAGTGACTGAATATAAGGTTGTGATGTAGGGAAGAAGGTAAGACTTTGTTCTATGTATCCATATGCATCTAAATAAATGATTAAACGAGGCATTGTTCCCATGACAATGAGTGTCTTTGTGAATAGATCTCAGACTAACTATATCTCCAATTGGACCTCAACCATGACTTCATAAAGGGACCAATCAATGGTTCTTATCATTGTGTTAGTATTTTGAATTTCATTTGATTCATTATATAGCATGACCAATATCTTAAACAAACATATATTATGATCAAAACTATTACTGACAAGTATGAGGGACCTTATGTGATCTCATATTCAAAAAAGGTGGTGATGTTTCTTTTGATGATGAACGTGATGGTGTGGGTAACCTTCTTAGACTAGTTATGATTTAGTAAAAACTTGCCCTACGTGATTTTTTTGGTAGATGACATGTGCATCACTGAGTTTTTTATCAAGTCCCACATGAAATTCTCCATGTGTGGATTTCCATGTGTCCTACTATGTCGTAAGATGGGTTATCTATAGTATAGTGTAGTGTGGATGCAACATATATCATAATGTGTGGATGTAATAATATAAGGATTCTAGCGACATAGGAAACTAGTTAAATTTTAGTAGCCTCAATATCTTGATAGGCATACTTTGGGAAACCACTATGTATTTCTTTTCTCTTAATTTGAGCATAGAATTTTCATATGCTCCCTTTAATGTGGTGACCTTTGTCTTCCTTTTTTGATTTTTTAGCTACTAGTAGAAGATCACAAGTTGGGTGGGACATTTACGTTGAAGCTTCATTGATGACCTTGGTAGCGTCTTCATATGCTAAATATCCAAAAGAAGGTAAGGCCTTCCCTATGTGTACCAAACCATGGAGGGAGATCCTTGTTGCAGACCAAGATTGGGATCAAGGTCCTATTATAACTCGTTGATGTTTTAGATGTATCAATCTTATAACAAAGATCAAGATCCAAATGTTGGAAGCATCCTTTAACAAGAAAATTGGGGAAGATGTCTATATTTGGATGCGCATTGAAGGAATCAGTTCTGTTGAACAGTTGTAAGTCATTGTATAGTTGAAATATTGACAAGGTACTCCTTTGATTCAATACTTATATGGCACCAATAAATACATGGTGCCACAAGAATTTAAATTTCATAAACTAGCAAAATGCACACAAATTTACCTCCACATATAAAATGTGCTCAATGTGTAAGGTGCAACACTAATTTTTATGGTGACCATTGATCTATTAGAAGCAATAAAAGATATCGGGTGTGTGGTTATTTGGTGTGCATGGGGATACCCTTTCATTTATGAATATATTAGGTTTTGTCAGAGTTTTATGTGTATTTCACTTTTGGGGACTATGAAACCTTCGACTTATCTTGGTAATGTAGGTTTTTGGGGATTCTTCAACTGATATTGGGATCATGGTTGTAGTATGGAATGTAAAGTGGGGGATTTGTCCACTCAGGGTGATATTCTAATTGTGTTTGTTCTTGTTGTTGGTCCATGTACTTTTTCTCTATAATTTTCTCCATATATGGTATGAGGTAGACCAAATAACGTTCTTCCATCCTCTTAAGAATGACATCCATGACTTTAAGGAATTCTTTGGGTGAGAAGAATTTATATCCATTATAGGTATCACACATTACTTTTGATGAGAAGAAACATACATATTTTCTTAATTCATCATGTGGTCCTTTGGGGCTTCTATTATTTAGGGTTCTTAGAGACCAAGTACAAGTGATCTCTTCCAAAATTACTACAATATTGTTTATTTGAAACAAGTTCATGAGTAACTTAAGTATTTCATTGTCAATGAGGTCTGAAAAACATCTTACATGAAGGATCAAAATTCCTCTATTAGGTGACTTATAGAATGGTAGAACTTTGAGTATGTTATCTAGCCAATGTACCTATAAGTGGGTTGGAAAGTGGATGATACATTTAGAAATCTTAGAATATACTAAATTTTAGAGAATTTTTGTGTGTAGGTGATCCATTGCATGTCGGCCTACATAGAGGGTATTGGTGAAAAGAATTGTCTGATTATACCCTCAAAAATGTTCTTGAAGTTGTTTCCTATATTTGTTTAGTCATTGTTTTTATGGGGCCATAGTGGTTGGAGACATAAGTAATTGCTCTTTGTGACTAAAATGGAAGGGGATTTTGTCATCAAGTATAGTAATTTGGAAGATGTTACTACTACCATTTTTGAACTACAATTGCTTGTTGTTGTTGTTGGAAGATATTGTTGACGTAGGGGAGATCATTTTAGAAGTTGTACTTGGATGCATAATCCATGTTCAAACAAATCCCATGGAAATGGTACTAATAGATATTATTACTAACTTCACTCCCACCATGTTGCTAGATTTTTTAACAATATTTAGGGTGAGAACAATTTTCTTGTTAACCCCTTTGAATATTATGGTCTCTATGTTTTTACTGCCTTGTGTGTAATCACTTGCCGGATTGAACCTTAACGTGGATCACAATGCTAGTGAGGTAGATTTGATGACCATGTGTATGCCTAATTTGTAGGTCAAATTATGTTCACTATGTGTTGAAACTCACTACATCTCCCTAAGACTGGGTGAAAGACTTATCCACTTTCTGAGTGAAGTGCTCAAGGTTTTCCCTGGTCGATACCTAGTTAATGTTTGAAATGTACTACTCAATGAAAATATTGCAAGAATATATCTAGATTTTATATGAAATACAAATCTGGATCCATCTCTTTAAGTAACACTTGGGAGATACTTTTTTGGAAATTATGATCATATTGCACATGAACATATCTATGCAATACGGGTTTATATTGAAATTCTAAATTTTTCCTTAATATTTTGAGATCTAGGAGACCTATATTCTATTGGATAGACATTCATTTAGGAAGTAACCAAAGTATCCAAACTAATTGAGTCATGAATTTACCCTATTTTTATTTAAACTTCTTTACTAATGACTACCATGTGATATTCATTGACTCATAAATTACATTAAAATTGAATTTAGCATGAGTGACTTGGAATTTGGGTAGTGTCATCTCCACAATTCCTACTTGGGGATAATCTTAAGGGTATGACCAAAATGGAGTGTACAATCATAATCATGGTGCATTTGAAAATGTATGGGTTGTTAGTGGTTGTGGTTTTTTTGGCCCTTGACTTTCTTGTTCTTATGCAGTTCGACCTCACCTACTTGTTCATTAATCATATCAACAATTAATATCTAAATGTTGATCCTTTCCAATGTTGGTTGAACTGGTTACAACATGCATGGTTTTGGGAATGTGTGATTCATGTTTAGTAGAGGAGTAGGATATCCATGCCATATCAAGGCTCATCATGTTCATTTGGACTGGCTAATTTGTGGGTATTCCATCATTGAATCCATCTATTAAAGGAAACATCATTGTTCAATGGATCCATAGTTATGATGGTGTTTGTTTATTCATTGACCTAATTATCTTGTTCATTTCTTTATACTGAAAATTATCTATTTATTTTGTCATTTGATGAGTTAAATAGTCTCGAAAAGACAAAGAGTGCCACAAGGGTTGGAGCTCACTATTGTTAAAATTATAGTGAGGATCGTGATAGATGTGCTACCCTTGGTGATATTGTATCTAGTGTGTGGGACATCCATATTATATTATTGGCTTCTATATTTCTAAGGGCATGCATATATGATTTCCTCTAGACATTATTTTATTATATGATTTATAGATGCATTCATGAATGAATAAGATAATGTCTTTATCTGAGGGGTGGATTGTTAGGAGGAGGCCCCATGATGGGTGGACTATTAGGAGTAGGTCCCAAGAAGGAAGTACCTATAACACTCGATACAAAAGTCGAAGAGTGAAAATGTTCAACCAATATTTCATAACTAAAAGTGATTCAAATGATTCCTTTTGTACATAAAAAATGCCCCTTGCTAAAAAGGGGGCTTTGAAGTAATGTACATAATCATGAGAAATTAAATTACCCAATAATTTTAAAATGCCTAATGTTGCCAGTTATGCTATCCCATATGTTAGTAGGAAACATGATTAACATTCTTCATTGTTGTCATGAGCATTTATAGGATGAATAAATGAAGAATAACCTGAAAGGAAATTCCCTCCTTCCTTTCCAATGTGTGTGTATGGATGAATAGGTTGTTCATAATAGTCATTAATTAGCAGTATGAGTTGATGGGATACACAACCTTAAATATGAATATTATAGTTTTCCTTATGGATTACCCCATGAGAGTTCTTTAACATATGACTTCTTATCCTTACATAAATGTAGTAGGGTGCACTCATCCTCTCTTGGTTAGAAACTAGTATAGATCTATTAAGTGTATAGCTATATATAGATGGCATAACTATGGGGTGAGGTTCTCTGTAAAGAAACCAAACCCTCTCTACTTTTATTTGTTCTTGTAAATGATATATGGATGAAAACTCATTCATAATATTAGTATGGGCAATGATTTAAAGTAATAATGGGTGAAAATTAGGATTGTTCTTCCCTATTACTTATTTTAAAAATAGAAAAATTGGATGAATTTATATTTGTTTTCATTAAAAATATTAATTTTATGTTTAATATGATATGTTTTATTTGAATTGGTGCTTATATTTCATTGTAACTCTGTATTCGACTATGGATTTATGTTTTATGTTAAGTTTTACCAATATCTTTTGAAGATTATGATAATTTTTGTGTTCATTGGTGATCAATGAGATTGTACAAGTTCATTTATGAGGATCAAAACACTTTGTGTCTCAAATTTTTTTAGAGAATTTGATCACAAAAAGAAGTCTAAAACTCATTTATGTTACTAGACTGTCCATGGCTAACAAATTTATAGCCCGAATTAGTTTAGTCTATTAATGCGTCCAAAGGTGCATGGGCTCGGGATATAGTATAGAGAAGGAAATTCTGGGGTCGATCCTTAGGGAGTGGAATAGGACACTAAAAACCAAATATTGTTTCTTTAGGTTTCTAGAGTGGAGTGTAGGGTTTCAAGGGTTTAATTTTCGGGGTACAAGTTAAACTACTATGAACATGAAAGAAGCAAAGGCAAGAGTCAAACCATGATCAACCCTACACAGTTAAGGCTAACCAACATGGTAAGAGAGATATTACACTAGTTAAGAAAGAGCAATCGTATAAATCTCAAAATATGACAATTAATTAAGAAATTGGAACTAGGACTACATTAGGAAGTTCGTAAAAAACTAACATAAGCCACAAGAAGTAAAAACTAATTAATATAGAAAAAACAAAGTTGCATGAAAAAGAAATTATAGAAAGTGAGCAAATGGCAATTATCCAGAAAGGAAGAAAGTTTGGGTTCTATTAAGTAATATGGTAGTGGATAGTTTAGAGGAATATGAAAATGTCTACCATTAGTAAGGGTTCAACCCATTCCCATAAATTTATATTAAAGCTATCAAACCAAATAGTAAAGAATCTTTAAGAGTATACATCCTACCACATTTGTTGGACTTGGGTGGTATAGTGGTGTAGAAGGGTACTAGTCAATTATCACTTCCCCTCCAAACCTATGAGGCTCTATTAACTAAGGTATGGGTAGACATAGGTATAGATTATCCATGTCCAAGTTTCTATGTAGGTTCTCCTAATGCACTTAGGGCAAGGACTAGAGTGTGTACATGAGAAGGGTGTTTCACCTTCCACTATCCTTATACGACAACAAACAAGCCTTTTTGCTAAGTGCATATAGATGAAAACACCTACCCACTGATATCTCTCATCTAGGACTATTGAAAAGGAAGGATGGGAAGGAAAATGAAGAAGAAAGTAACTAAGGTCCTCTAGTGAACTTAGAACTATTGGGTTTTAGGGGAGACAGAGAAGGCAGCGGAAAAAAAAATTTCTTCTCTCCAAACCCAGAATAAAGGAATCACATCAACGTCTATACAATAGGAAGGATGGTTTGTAGAGACATACCTTGTCCCGAGGCCTGCTCGGTGACATTACCTTGTGGCTTGCGCGGTCTTCACCTTCGATCTTGGACAGTGTTTGTGCAGCTCCTGGGCTCACCGAGACTGTCAGGATTGACAACTATCCTCTAAGCGGTAGAAATCTCTCGCCTCTGTAGTAGTCCACAAGGACCACCTGGAACTCTGATCGCCTTGTCGCACAAGGCACTAGAATGAGTCGTACCCTCCTATCGGCGTACTAGTCACCGACACACTCTCGTGGCACTAATCACTTTTTCTGCAGTTGTCTTTCCCTCATTGTACCTCCCTTATCGGGTAGCACTTGCTTGGGCTCTCCTAGTTACCACAACCAGACATAATGACAACTTTGCAGAGTAACTGGCGTTCTAAGTTGTACATGATAAGCCCCCAATACCCCTATATATAGGAGGGTCATAGGACAGGGTTCCCTACCTCGGGCAATGCGAGATTAAAGCAACAGTTGAAGGGTTCGAGATTTTCCACAAAACAACCAACTGCACCAGCTGAACCGATCGTTTCAAGCATGAACCGATTAATTGGGGACCTGAGCCGATCGGTTCACACCTGAACAGGTCGGTTGGGGCACCTAAGTCGATCGGTTCATGGCTCAGGTCCAACTCGAACTGAATTTCCATATTTGTTTCCATCTAATCAAATATTAGTCCTTGTCCAAATCAAATTGGACAAGTGAAACGAAAAGAAATTTCTCACCAACCTAACTTTCCCAACTCGCTCATTTAGACCAGCTGAGCCGATCGGTTCAACCCTGGAACCGATTGATTCATCCTTTCCTGAGCTGATCAGTTCATCACATGAGCTAATTGATTCACCAACCTGAGCTGATTGGTTCATCACATGAGCCGATCAGTTGGGAGTGCAGACTGCACAAAATCAGTCAAGTACACTTTCAATCAATGTGATACTCTAATCAATCAATCCAACACCTTGAACACTATGATACTGAGCTATCAATTGATTGAGTGTTTAATTGAACTACTAAACTCCTTTAGTAATCAATCTATACATTGTTTGTGGATAAAATCCTCTTCCAGGTTAAATCCTATGTGTGTGACCCTGGAGGCCCACTTCACGTTGGCAGTGAAACTCCATAACACTTATGACTTCACAAGCAAAGAGTGATGCCTAGTCACACATCAATGATACCTAAGTGAAATAGAAAGTTGGAGAAGAACTTTGAATCCTACAATTTGTGAATAGTGTTACAATGAATGTATAATACCTTTATCCCTGATATCCCGAATGAACTCAAGGCATGGAACAATCATCCTGTCAATGTTCATTCACTTTCTTGATCTCATAGTAGATTGGAGGAGATATGTATGACAACAATGTCACATATTGATTCACACAGGCGTGCACACGCCTATCTCAATCCTACTCATCAAGTGGCCATGGATATCAAACTCCCTCAGGAGGGAAAAATCCCATATCTATCACTTACCATTCAAAAGCCCTGTAACACCCAAATTTTTTTATATCACATGAGAGGAAGCAATTTTTTTTCTAGGAGTGTCACAAACATTATAACCATTACAATAAAAGTAAATGAAACACTTTGCAAAACTAGTAAAACTGATTCATACATAACTTTTTGTCAACATAAAACTACATCATGTTTATGCATAAGTTCATAATAAAAAGATATCAATACTCATGATCATCTAGGTAGATGGCACCCCACTAGGAAAGCTTGAAAGTCTCTTAGGCCTTTGTTGGTCCCTTTGTTCTTCAATTGCTCCAAAACCTACAGACATCGTGTCCCCAACCATGCATTGGGAAAAACAATCGTTAGAGTAAGTTGCATGAGTATTCTAAAATATATACATTGCTAAAGAATTGAAATATTACAAAAGATTCTTGAACATCATCAATATGAAATGAAAATTTAACTCTGATTAAATCTAGAAACATATTTTCTCTCATTTCTTAAACTCTTATTTTCTATTCTATCTTTTCTGGAGACCTATACTCTGGGTCTCATGGCCTATGCCAAAGTGTCTGGATCATAAAAATCTTATCTGAATTCCTCTCATCGCACTTGTGGATAAGATTATAGACATGTTCTAATCTTAAGTATCTTTTACTTACGATTTTTTATCTATTTGTGGCCACCATTATACAATAAGTCCTCCTCTGTTGACACTGAAGTGTCCTCTATGGTGGAACGCACCCTCTGTTGGCACAAAGTGCTCTCTGTAGACACTGATGTATCCTCTATGGTGCAACACACCCTCTGTTGGCATAACATGCCCTCTGTGACACTCGTAGTGTCTAGCGTAGTGTGCCCTCTGAATCGTCTCGGGACTCTCTGGTGAGGACTTATTATATAATGTATTATGTGAAGGTTTTGAATTAATTATCTTAAGTCTATCTTTACTAAACTGTGAATTTGAACTTATCTGAAACTAAGTACTAAACATGTACTTAGTTTTGAATCTGAAATCTGAATCTTTACTCTTTCAAATCTACGCTGAATCTTTGCTCTTTCAAATTACAACCTAATTAAGATTGGGTCTATAACCAATATCATGTACCTTTATTCAAGATCTGGCTACTCACACTGTGAGTAGTCTAAGTCTGAATCTAAATATTTGGATTCTCAAGTTCTAAATTGAATCCATTGCTTGATTTGAACATGTATCTCATTATCTGGGTAAACTTTGTTCTAAAACACTTATTTGGTAAGATCACTTCATTATACCAATTATATCGTAAATGAGTCTAATGTCTTATGAGGAAGGATCTGACATGAATATAGAAATACTAAGTATACAAAGTATTTTAAGTCAAGCTTATGAAAGCATCATAAGTACAACATATCTAAAAATAGCAATTTTGACAAGATTGTTTAATCCTTCTTATAAAATATGATGTTACCCTGAAACTTTGCATATGAACTTACATATTAAACCTTAAATATCAAAATAGAAATCTTATAAAAAATTGTATTGCAACCTAATCATAATTTATTTTTTGGTCGGTCTAAAATGCGTGTTGCTATATATTACCAAAAACTTTGGGCACATGGTACCCCATTACATCACAAAAGACAGCAAAATAAATCCTAGCAAAGAAACCAGTGCCCCACACAGGGGGAAACACTGGATCCTCAAGATAAACCAATAAAAGAAGGAGACCTAAAAAACTACAAGAAACTAGTTCCATACTTTCCTACCAGAAGAAGAACTATCTCGAATTGCCATACATATAAGACAGTTCAACATAGCTCATACAACTTTTATTCGATCCAGAATCAACTGTTGAAGTTGCAGCTCTGCTCTAGTCTCTAGAAACCATGATCCGTGTTAGGATAACACCTGTAAAGGATCTCTATGCATCATGCATCTTTAGGAAACAGCATGAACCATAGATACAGTAGAAACCGAGCATTCTTGCATAGAAGAGCAATCAAGAAGGGAAGATTAAGATCATCCTTTGTCGCTTAGCACATCATCACTAACAGTCAAACCACCCACAAGGTGTGGTGACATGCTAAGTTTAGGGAATCCTTCAAGCTTCAATCCTCGAAAGAAACAACCTATGTTGTCCTGCAAGGGTCCTAGACTTCATGCCACACCGGAAACACAACTTACAAACACTGTTGGATGCAAGCAACATTCCGTCAAACATCTTAAGGGTGTTCCATGGATTTTCCCCGTGGATGGAACCTGTAACCTAGCAACGGACAGGAGCGAAGCCCGACCACACTGATCTTCACTATGTCGAGGAGCACGAACCCCGCAGGAAGCGCGTCGTCGACGTACAACAGCTTTAGCAGAGCTCCAACCGCCAGGGTAGAGACCGCGCCTGCACAACCTTGACGGACGCCACCTTCGCTAGTGGCTGGACGTATCGTCGATAACCACCCAATGACCGAATCCACCCGCCGCTGCAGCCCCACCACAACATTGGGCTCCCAATGAAAGGAATCATAGATGACTTGAGGACGGGCCATCGCTGCCCTGGAACACCCAGGTCTCGCTCAGAGGAGGGGAAGGGGACATGAAGATGGAGCAGCACACGATTCCGATGCCGGATTGGGAAGGCTCTCTCTACCCGTCTCTCTTGAATGGACTAGAGTCGCCGAAGATGAACACCATACCCCTTGCCCAGATCTAGATCTCGTGGCGCATCGCATCCCTCCACCAAACCACCACATCTGAGTCGACGTCCAGCCTGCTTCCTTCTCCATCGAAGCGTTGTGAACTTCCCTGCTCAGCTTCGAAAGCTGTTGGGAGCCAGGGGGAGGAAGCCACCGAGGCGGTGCTCCCTCCCCCCAGCGGGAGCCACCGAGAAGGAGTAGAGAGAAGCAGGAACAAACCCTAGGGAGAGAAGGAAGCGGGCTAGTACCACAACCCTTGACCTAATCATAATTTAATGTGTCATTATCTTGTAATGCCATCATGAAATACTTTTTTTACAATACAATGTTATCCCAAAAGTACCTTTATTTCTAAAAGTAGATCATGTCTTAATATTCTAAAATTCATATTCTTATATTGTAATTAAATTCTAGATATTATTCATTCTAAGGAATTTAGTTGTTATATTGATACATATGTATGAAATCTTAATGGCATGTTTCTACTTGAAATCGTAATACATAGTTAGGTCTATAAATATGAGAAATCCTGAAAACATATGTGTACTTAAATTCTCAATACAAAACTATCCCAAATCACCAACTAAGTATGGCTACATTACTTGCATATCTTATCTTACAATCTTATTCATTAATTTCGAACATTTCTCAGAAATTTTGTAGGAACGTGATTCTTTAACTTTCTCATGGACTTGTACCATGGGTCACAACTATTTTGAGCAACATGCCTGTATTTGAGATTTTGGATATCTGAACTTACATCATGATAGAGATATGAGAATATTCTTGTTTGCATT
The DNA here is from genome assembly GCA_963693085.1 of Alisma plantago-aquatica. Lineage (NCBI taxonomy): Eukaryota > Viridiplantae > Streptophyta > Magnoliopsida > Alismatales > Alismataceae > Alisma > Alisma plantago-aquatica. The sequence goes on along the minus strand of OY856413.1, from coordinate 1,083,200,908 downwards.
AAAATCTTAGAACATTGAATTATATAAATTATAAAAGTCTTATCAGGAGACATGTAAACATACTGAACTTAAAACATGAGTACTCATGGGCATGGACCACTTACCTCTTATATTGGGGTATCTATAAGGAAGTCTTGATTCCAGTTCCATAACTTTAATAACCTAGATATCATCACAGTTTCATCAGTCCAAGCCTATGTTCCCTCTTTTTATTTCTAAATCTCAAATCCCGTCTTCCTAACTATATGTACCAACTTAATGTTCTTAAACATAACTTTAATCTATGATCACTATCAAATCTTGGCATTGAAATAAAATAAAACTCATACTATATAATCAATATTATCTTTATACTCAAATAAGATATAAATCGTCTTATACATTAGTATGAACATATAGATCATATAAGAATAAAATATCAAACATGATCATGCATACTAATCCTACTTGACTCTATTATGAAATCAAATTATAATACCATTTAGATAAATAATATTAGACTTAATTAGGCATATATATATCACTTATTGTCTCAAGATAACCATTTATTATTATTTTCATAATGGCTACTCATCTAAAACTAAATACTAATATAATAGTACAAGAAACTTCATCAAATCTCTAGAAAAGTATTCATATAATGTAGGAATGATCATGTATTGAAATATCAGGTCATTTAAAAATCATATCATGGGTGAAATACCCTAAATACCCTTATTAGGGTATATATCAAAAACCTCAATAAAACTTCATATAAGAGAGATCAGGCTTTGAAATCATGTTAAGAACATTATAATACACATCCAATAAAATTTGTATGAATTTCTAAATTCATTTGTTATTTTTAATTGACAAAACATAAAAATCATATAGTTTTGGCTAACCAACACATAATAAATAATAGACATCCAAATCACATTCTAGAGATATTATTAGAATATAGTACATTTCATAAGCTTTCTGTAGGTACCTTGTTTAATAAAATCTATGCTCCCAATCCCAAGATATGAATTTTTCAATATACCTATATTTAGATCAACATCAGTCGTTGATTTGAGATCTAAGGGGGGCTGGCCAACGAAGCCTCCCTTCCTTGGTTTTCTGCTGGGTCATGGATCTTGGCTGGTATCCACCTCCTTGTCGACCCATCAACCCATCCCCTTTCTCATGTGTGGTGCTGTGTCCATAGGGAAATAGAGTTGCCGCCACCGTTGCGCTCCGGTGGCCACGAGCCAGGCTCCTAGGCCTTCTCCACTCGCGATGAAGGCATGTATGACTCTGCCTCGACCTCCTCAAACAGAATGACACCTCCAGTGCCCATGAAAGGGTTGGGATCAAGGATCTTAGCTGCAAATCCTTAGATCCGCCGTGGACTTCCCCTTCGTATCTTCTTCTCAATCTCCTCCTCTTCACCTCGTCTGCACATGCACTTTGTTGTATTGCACTGTAGGTTATGCCCTGAGAAGGCAGTCGACATTTTGTCGAGTCCAACCTCAATTACCACTCTGTTAACACAAGAAGAAGCCTCCTCACCCAGATTCCAACTTGTTCAGTGGCTACCTCCATGTTTAGACCGCCAGTAACTCGCCTACGTTATGCTTGCCTGGTATTAGTCTGCCAAGGCTTCACAAACTGTAGAGTAAGCATTATTCTATTCTAGGTGCATTGGAAATCCTAGGCCATGGGCATCACCTTTGTAGTACTGGGGGTAGATCTGTGTGAACTCCAAGTTGGCCCCAAGTCTGTAGTGTCTTCATGGATGCAACTACTACTGTAGACCCCGGTGTGATCTTCCTTGATGCCCATCGTCCACATGTGAGCCTCTGAAAGAGGTTGGTGCCGAGGAAGAAAGGGAATCATCATTGTTCTTGGTACCTCTTGGCATCACTCCACAAGCATGCATATTTCCTCCTCCCTTTCAATAAGTCTTCTTAACATTGAGAAGAAGACGGAGGCAAATGACTCCATGAAAGACAGAATCTTTATGCCCCCATAACTTATAGTCTAACATTGTTCTAGACTCTTCCTCTCGAAAGTTCATGTTCTCATTGTACACAAATTTTGAATCAGGATTGGAGTTTCCATAACTCTTGGTGCTCCGCAAGGAATGAGCGTTATTCCTTTTCTTAAATTAGACTTAACTAATCCCATAATGGCATGACCTCTTTATCAAAATATTATCAAAACATCAATCAACCACTAGTTTGACCGACCCAAAAGTATTAGGAATCAGTTCCTCTCTACAATTTATTTATCTAATCACCAATCAACATCTAACTAAAAAAAATCTTTTTATTCATGCATTGATAGACTTAAATATTGATACATATGCAAACTATGTTCTTATACTACTAATACGTAATATGCTCTATGAATATCATTATATTTTTAAATAGAAAACTTCAAGAACAACAAGTCACAAAAAAAATAGAATTTCTCACCTATATCATAGTAACATAATATGATAAATCATCACTTATGCTTATGGAGATCGAACTAAATACCTAAAATTCCAATAATGATACATGTCCCCAAATTATCAGGCCACCGTCAATTAATAGAAGAATCTTAGTCTCATCATATTAATTAGACCGGTAAAATATCTCATGATAATCAATTTATCAAAAAAATATCCTTGGATTGTATTCCTACATAAAAGGACTCCAATATGAGCAAAATATTATAAAACATGGCCCACTTGTCTCAAACTTTGCTTAATTGGAAAAACCATGCACATAGATAGTTATGAAATAATTGGGATGTAACAATACTACCCACCATTTTGAAAATTTCGTCCTTGAAATTTCTGTAGGCTACTACACACCTTAGGGTTCTTCTTACCTCATCATCATATTAAGGTACATTTATGTTCAAATTTTTGTATGCAAAAGATACGTAAGGTATCTTCATAAAATGTTTATGTGAGAATTATCTATTACGTTGGTCTATTGCTCAACTCATACTTAGAGTTTATGAGACTAAACTTGGCTCTATACTTAGGGCATCTATCACAACTTTTATCTATAGACATAGGTGATTTCCTACCTTTAAGTCTTTAGGTGCTCCCGACATTCCTAGATATGTGGTGATCAGGCACATATCCAGAGATGTGGGATTTTTAACATGCTACCAATCACTAACTTACTAATGCACATGTCCCATACCACATGCACTACTGAGAAAGGAGAAGTGCATACAAGGTCTGATGCTCATGACATTTCTCTTCAATTCTCAATTGGGTGGCCATAACCAATGAGAGTGAAGATGTTATATCATTAGCTAGGTTTAAGTTGATACCTTAAGTTTAAACTAGGTAGTCATCTACCTCTATTATTTATAAGGTCAGAAAAACTAGTCATCTAGGTCATAATTGTCCTTCCTTGGGAATTCTTTACTAAACCCTAATACATTCTAGGGTGACTATGAGAATCAAGTTTGCCTAGTGGCCATTTACAAAATTGCTCTCATACCATATTGTAACACCCATATATTTTTTTTTGAGGTAAACCTGCTTTATCTATTAACTCAAGCCCAAGCGAGGCTCCGACCAGTCTTCTACAAAGGAAGGGAAATTTGCAGAAAGGAAACTAGGTGCAAGCCAGGCTGTAGCTTCTTGAGCTAGACGATGAGCTAAGCCATTTGCTTGCCTATTACAGAACCTAAACTGAATACTATTAAAAGAAGCTAAATGCTTATGGATATCTCCGAGAACGGTTCCCAGCAGGTCCGGACATGCTGCACCGGCTTGGATAAGGTTGATAATAGTCTGTGAATCCGACTCGACTACTAGTCTCCCACATCCAAGCTTCTTTGAATGAAGTAATCCTTCTCGAATGGCCCAAGCCTCCACTAGAAGTACATCATTTAGACTTGGATGCCGCAGTCCCGCCACATGGAGAACTCTACCGCTGCTTTCCCTCCATACCAATCTGGCGCTATCATACCTCTGGATTCCGACGACCGCATCGCAGTTCAGTTTCACTTCTCCTTGTTCCGGTGGTTGCCATGTATGCTCTTCCCTTCGTGTTGGTTGTTGTTTGTCTTTGGACAGTGCTTCACGATAATCTCGGATCAAAGCCCCAAGAGCTCGCTGAACTTTTAATGGAGGTCTCACCGGGTTCCCAAACACAATGTCGTTCCTGCAAGTCCATATAGACCACATAGAGGCAATCATGGTATCTTCCTCTTCGACCGTGCCTATACTTGTCAATTCCAGTATACCTTCTTGTATGCTTCTTTGGCCCGCCATTCTGATCTTTTGTTGTGTCATGGCTGAGCTATCCTTCCACACCTCCCATGCTTGAGGACATCAGAAGAGCATGTGAGAGATATCTTCTTTCTCAGTATTACAGATGTCGCAAACACCATCGAGATGACAGTGTCTATCAAACAGTCTCCCCACAGTGCCTAAAGCACCCGTCATGTATCGCTATAGAAAGTGGGCGGCTTTTGGTATAAGCCCCCTTCTCCAGATCGTTTGCCACATGCCTGCGGTGGCCTGCGCTTCTTGGTGCTGTAAGCTAGCACTGCAGTTCGAGGCCAGCCAATAGGTCGAGCTTACCGTAAACTCCCCTCTCCTGCTCAGTCTCCAGAATATGTTGTCTTGCTGCTGTGATGAGCTCAAAGGGATAGCGAGCACCTTGTGGGCCATCTTGTGCGTGAACAGGTTGTGCACCAGCTCCTCATTCCACGAACATGTATCATCTCTCAGCAGCTCGCTCACCCACTCGAAGGAAGTACTTGAAATTCCATGCACTTTTTCAATGCTACCTCGCAACTGCGGTATCCATGTGTCTTTCCATATGTGGATATTAGCTCCATCCCCCACCCTCCATTGCAGTCCCTCCATAATGATGCTTTTAGCGTTCCATATACTTCGCCATATAAAGCTCGGATTGTGTCCCCTCCTCGCACTTAACACTGATCCCCATGGAAAATATTTCGCTTGGAGAACTCGGCAGGCCAAAGATTCTCGGTTGTGAAAAAGCCTCCATGTTTGTTTTGCTAGGAGAGCTTGGTTGAAGATTTGAATATTCCTGAATCCCATCCCTCCTTGTGATTTTGGTTTGCACATATTATCCCAACTGACCCATGCCATCTTTCTTTCCGTTCCTTGTGCCCCCCACCAGAATCTCGAGATCATGCTATTGATGGAATCAATAAGATACCCCGGTAGTTGGAATATACTCATAATGTAAGATGGAATTGCATGGGCCACCGCTTTGATGAGAACCTCCTTTCCTGCTTTGGACAGTAATTTTTCTTTCCATCCTTGTTGCTTCCTCCATATGCGTTCTAGGACGTAAGCAAACACTTGTTTCTTTGACCTTCCTACCGCCGTGGGAAGACCAAGGTATTTTCCATGTCTATCCACCTCTTTAACCTACAAAAGATTTGTCAATTCCCTTCTCTAATCTCTGTCTACCCCTTTTCTAAAAGCAACCTCAGTCTTGGATAGGTTAATTTTCTGTCTGGATGCCTGTTCGTACTGGCTGATAATGGCCGCTATTTTCAGGCATTCTTCTTTGGTTGCTCTTGTGAAAAGGATAGAATCATCTGCAAAGAAAAGATGAGAGACGTGGGGTCCATGACGGCTTGCCCGGATCCCATGAATGACATTATGTTGTGTTGTAAGGCTAATAGAAGTAGAAAAAGCTTCGACGCAAAGAATAAAAAGATATGGGGAGAGAGGGTCACCCTGTCACATTCCTCTGGATGGTTGAGTCTTCTTGGTACGCTCCCCATTAATGGCAAAAGAATGTGCTACAATTGACATGCAGTCATAGATCTTCCTCCTCCATTTCTCACCAAAACCCAGTTTTTCTTGGACAAAATTTACAAATCTCCATTCCACCATGTCGTAAGCCTTCGACATATCCAATTTAAGAGCTAGATGTCCTTTCTTTTTCCCCTAGCCACCATTCATAGTATGAAAGAGTTCATAGGCGATGAGATCATTATCGGTTATCAATCTTCCCGGAATGAAGGCACTTTGGTTTTCCGAAACAATGTTGTCCATTAGAGGTCTTAATTTGTTTGCCACAACTTTAGAAGAAATTTTATAGATCACATTGCATAGGTTAATGGGCCTGAAGTCCCCCATCTCCTCTGGTTTATGCACTTTAGGGATCAAGACTACCAGAGTAGAATTCAGATTTCCAAGGCTTCTGTCAGTTTTCCACCATCCTTTTATGTAATTAGATACATCCTCTCCCACAATGTGCCAGTATTTTTGAAAGAACATTTCCTTCATACCATCCGGCCCTGGAGCTTTGTTCGGATGCATTCCTTTAATAGCAGCTAGGATCTCCTCAGTAGTAAAGTCTTCCTCAAGTGCTTCCCTTTCCGCTGCACTCACTTTATTAGATAAACCTCTGGTTGCCTCTTCCCATCCCGAAGGATTAGATGATTGGAACAGATTGTTGAAAAAATGTAAGATAATTTTTTCAATGTCCTCCTCCTTTGTCCTCCACTGTCCCTCTTGATCTTTCAGCCCTTCAATTCTATTTTTCTTTTGTCTTTGGGAAGCTTTATGGTGAAAATAAGCTATATTTCTGTCTCCTGCCTTCATCTCATTAACCCTTGCCCTCACATGCCAATAGGCCTCCTCCTTTTTGTGCCACCCTTGAAGCTCCTTGCTGATAATCGAACACCTCTCTAGGTTCATATTGTCAGGTGGAAGTTGTTGTATTTCACCCAGGATACCTTCTAATTCTTTTATTTTCTTCCTTCTTTCCCTAAATTTTTCAGCAGCCCATGTTTTTAGCTTGTTCCCGCACTAATCCATCTTCCTTTGTATATCTGCAAGGTGATGTTCTTCTCAAACTGACTTTATGATATGCTCACACTCCTCCTCCTCTGCCCACATGGGTTCAAAGAAAAAATGTTGTTGTCATTTAAATTTCCTGCCTTTGCTTTGGACGGTGTTGATAATGATCGGAACATGATCGGATTCATACTTTGTGAGATGGGTAACTCTGGCTTGGTGGAAAGTAGAAATCCATGCAGGGCACCCTAACGCTCTGTCCAGCCTTTCCCTTACTAAAGTTTCCGGGGTGAGACCTCTCTGTCATGTGAAGATATTCCCACTGTACCCAAAATCTATTAAGTCACAGTCATCAATCATGTTTCTGAAGTCTTGAATAAAGCGTAGCGGTTTAGGAGGGCCCCCTTGTTTTTAAGAATTTGATAGAATCTCATTGAAGTCACCAAAGAAAAGCGTCGGTGTGTAAGCTTCCCCTTTTAACTGCCGAATTAAATCCTGGGTTTTGAACTTTTGTTGTTGATCTTCCCATCCATATATGCCAATTTCTCTCCACGTCACCCCTGCATGTCCTTCAGAAACGTCACAATAGCAATGATGTTGTGAATAAGAAGTGAGCGTAACACCAACATCTTTCCACCACAACCCAATCCCCCCTGCTCTGCCCACACTAGATAAACAAAAGCCTTGAGTAAAACCACATTTCTTTTTAACCACCTCTAAATCAGCACTCGAAATCATAGTCTCCATTACAAAGACTATACTTGGCCCCTCCCTCCAACACCAAGACCGAAGGACGCTTACTGTGTCAGGGCGGGCCACTCCTTAACAGTTCCAGCTCAAGATTTTCATTGCTCTTCACGGGGCTGGTGTGTCCCAGCCTCCGCTACTTGGGTTGATGTCACCCCTTGGCTGTTAGACTCAAACTCCATGTTCCTGACCTTCTTGCATCCCTCTGGCTCTGCTGTCATTTCATCCACATCCATGTAGCAAAGCTCTGAGTGCCTACTTTGTTTTCCAGTGTTACTGCTCCATTCGACTTCATGCTCAGGGATCCCCAGTCGCTGACTTCTACTATTTTATACACCCACGGAATAACCTTCTTCTTCCTACGAGTGTTGTGTCCTTCCCTCATTGTTTGCCTTTGCTTTTCTTTCTCACTCTGTGCTCTCGTTTTTACTGTTTGCAGTGCTTGTGTCCCAGCTTCCCTCGTGCCTTTGGAACTCTGACTGTTACCCGGTCTGTCAGTGCTCTTTTGTTGAGGATTATAGCTCGTCGCCTTCCCTGTCATCTCCTGACTGCCATCAGCGTTTTTTCCTTCTTCTCTAACTGCCACGATCTCTGCTCTAGAAGATCTCACCGTCGGCGCTCTTCCTTCTTCCTTCGATTGGTCCGGCGAGCGCATAGGTTGGTCCCGTCCTCCCTGTTCTCTGCCTGCTGTAGGTCTGCTACCCCTTTCTTCCTGCTCTCTATTCCGCAAGGCCTGAATCGGGACCTCCCGGAACAGCTCTGCTAAATCATAATCAGAGTCCCCGCCTTCACTCTGGTCTTCTATGGCTGCGGTAGTGTGGGTATGCTGTGCTCTCGTGTGCCCCTCGTTCTACTTGTTGGCTGCTCCTTCTTCACTTATCTCGGCCCCCCTGCTTGATTCACTTGACTTGCTCTTCACCGTCTCCTCTGGTTTGGTCTTGAACAATATCCTTCTTTGTGTTCTGGAATTCCCGAAGATTTCCTCCTATAGGGATTGCCGGGGTTTCCTCGGTGACGCTTTGAGCTAGGCGTCCCATTGCTTATCTCGGTCATCTTCATCCTCCTGCTCGTTGTAGTCCTTCCAAACATGCCCTAGCCGACCACACCCATGTCAGAAATTAGCTAGCCTCTCATACTTGACTTCAATTTCCAGTATCTTGCCTTGGCTGCTTCTGATCCGTATGACTCGTTTTAGAGGTTTGTTCACGTCCAGTACGATTCTCACTTGCACCGACGGATCCCATCCCAGCTCATCCAAATCAACAGCCGTGACGGTACCCACCCTGTTGGCCATCTCTTCGATCATCTTCTTTAAGCGGAACCCTAGCGGGATCCCGTAGAGATGGATCCAGAAAGGGCAGTGATTGATAGAGATGTTTCCCGGCTGTTCCTCATCTTCTATGTTCTTGAACAACAATAGTTTGTTGTCGAAATTCCATGGCACTCCTTCCTCTACTCGTTGCTTGTCGCACCAGTCTAGAAACTGAACTACAAAGTGATCGCCTTCTAGTTTCTTGAAAACCACCTTTCTGACGAGGCCCCATGCTTGTGTCAGCGTCTTCTTCATGGCCCAAAAATTGGTCGTCATGTCCATCAAGATCCATGCTACCCACACCAGTTGAAGATGTCCCCTTCCTTCATCTCCTGCTGGTGGTGTTAGGTCTATTAGTTCTTCCTCATATGGTGTCAGCTGTAGCCTAGCGCATCGCTCTGCTAGATCTTCTTCCATAACGGGGAGAAGACCAGAACACTCATATTTTTTTATATCACATGAGTGGAAGCAAAAAAAAAATTTCTGGAAGTGTCACAAACATGATAACCATTGCAATAAAAGTAAATGAAACACTTTGCAAAACTAGTAAAACTGATTCATACATAGCTTTTTTTCAACATAAAACTACATCATGTTTATGCATAAGTTCATAATAAAAAGATATCAATACTCAGGATCATCTAGGTAGATGGCACCCCACTAGGCAAGCTTGAAAGTCTCTTAGGCCTTTGTTGGTCCCTTTGTTCTTCAATTGCTCCAAAACATGTGGACATCACGTCCCCAGCCATGCATTGGGAAAAGTAGTCATTAGAGTAAGTGGCATGAGTATTCTAAAATATATACATTGCTAAAGAACAGAAATATTACAAAAGATTCTTGAACATCATCAATATGAAATGAACATTTAACTTTAATTAAATCTAAAAACATATTTTCTTTCATTTCTTAAACTCTTATTTTCTATTCTATTTTTTTCTGGAGACCTATACTCTGGGTCTCATGGACTATGCCAAAGTGTCTGGATCATAAATATCTTATATGAATTTCTCTCATCACACTTGTGGATGAGATTACAGATAAGCTCTAATCTTTAATATCTTTTACTTATGATTTTTTAATCTATTTGTGGCCACCATTATACAATAAATCCTCCTCTATTGACACCGAAGTGTCCTCTATGGTGCAACACACCCTCTGTTGGCACAAATTGCCCTCTGTTGACACCGAAGTGTCCTCTATGGTGCAACACACCCTCTGTTGGCATAACATGCCCTCTGTGACACCCGCAGTGTCTGGCACAGTGCACCCTCTGAATCGTGCAGGGACTCTCTGGTGAGGACTTATTATATAATATATTATGTGAAGGTTTTGAATTAATTATCTTAAGTCTATCTTTACTAAACTCTGAATCTGAACTTATCTGAAACTGAGTACTAAACATGTACTTAGTTTTGAATTTGAAATATGAATCTTTACTCTTTCAAATCAGCACTGAATCTTTGCTCTTTCAAATTACAACCTAATTGAGATTGGGTCTATAACCCATATCATGTACCTTTATTAAAGATCGGGCTACTCACACAGTGAGTCGTCTAAGTCTGAATCTAAATCTTTGTATTCTTAAGTTCTAAATTGAATTCATTGCTGGAGTTGAACATGTATCTCATTATCTGGGTAAACTTTGTTCTAAAACTCTTATTTGGTAAGATTACTTCATTATACCAATTATATCATACATGATTCTAATGTCTTATGAGAAAGGATCTGACATGAATATAGAAATATTAAGTATACAAAGTATTTTAAGTCAAGCTTATGAAAGAATCATAAGTACAACATATCTAAAAATAGCAATTCTGACAAGATTGTTCAATCCTTCTTATAAAATATGATGTTACCTGAAACTTTGCATATGAACTTACATATTAAACCTTAAATATCAAAATAGAAATCTTATAAAATATTGTATTGCAACCTAATCATAATTTAATGTGTCATTATCTTGTAATCCCATCATGAACTCCTTTTTTTACAATACATTGTGATCCCAAAAGTACCTTTATTTCTAAAAGCAGACCACGTCTTAATATTCTAAAATTCATATTCTTATATTGTAATTAAATTCTAGATATTATTCATTCTAAGTAATTTGGTTGTTATATCGATACATATGTATGAAATCTTAATGGCATGTTTCTACTTGAAATCGTAATACATAGTTAGGTCTATAAATATGAGAAATCCTGAAAACATATGTGTACTTATATTCTCAATAAAAAACTATCCCAAATCACCAACTAAGTATGGCTACATTACTTGCATATATTATCTTACAATCTTATTCATTAATTTCGAACATTTCTAAGAAATATTGTAGGAAAGTGATTCTTTAACTTTCTCATGGACTTGGTCCATGAGTCACAACTATTTTGAGCAACATGTCTGTATTTGAGATTTTGGATATCTGAACTTACATAATGATAGAGATATGAGAATATTCCTATTTGCATTAAAATCTTAGAACATTGAATCATATAAATTATAAAAGTCTTATCAGGAGACATGTAAACATATTCAACTTAAAACATGAGTATTCATGGGCATGGACCACTTACCTCTTGTACTGGGGTATTTATAAGGAAGTCTTGATTCCAGTTCCATAACCTTAATAACCTAGATATCATCATAGTTTTATCATTCCAAGACTATGTTCCCTCTTTTTATTTCTAAATCTCAAATCCCATCTTCCTAACTATATGTACCAACTTAGGGTTCTTAAACATAACTTTAATCTATGATCACTATCAAATATTGGCATTGAAATAAAATAAAACTCATACTATATAATCAATATTATATTTAGACACAAATAAGACATAAATCGTCTTATACATTAGTATGAACATATAGATCATATAAGAAGAAAATATCAAACATGATCATACATACTAATCCTACTTGACTCTATTATGAAATCAAATTAAAATACCATTTAGATATATAATATCAGACTTAATTTGGCATATATATCATTTATTGTCTCAAGATAATCATTTATTATTTTTTTCATAATGGCTACTCATCTAAAACTAAATACTAATATAATAGTACAAGAAACTTCATCAAATCTCTAAAAAAGTATTCATGTAATGTAGGAATGATAATGTATTAAAATATCAGGTCATTTAAAAATCATATCATGGGTGAAATACCCAAAATACCCTTATTAGGGTATATATCAAAAACCTCAATAAAACTTCATATAAGAGATATCAGGCTTTGAAATCATGTTAACAACATTATAATACACATCCAATAAAATTTGTATGAATTTCTAACTTCATTTGTTATTTTTAATTGACAAAACATCAAAATTGTATAGTTTTGACTACCCAACACATAATAAATAATAGACATCCAAATCACATTCTGGAGATATTTTTAGAATATAGTACATTTCATAAACTTTCTGTAGGTACCTTGTTTAATAAAATCTATGCTCCCAATCCTAATATATGAATTTTTGAATATACCTGTATTTTGATTAACATCAGCCGTTGATTTGAGATCTAAGGGGGGCTGGCCAGCGGTGCCTCCCTTCCTTGGTTTTCTTCTGGGTCACGGATCTTGGCTACTATCCACCTCCTTGTCGACATGTGAACCTGTCCCCTTTCTCGTGTGTGGTGCTTTGTCCATAGGGGAACAGAGTTGCCGCCACTATTGTGTTCCGACGGTCACGAGCCAGGCTCCTAGGCCTTCTCCACTCTTGATGAAGGCATGTATGACTCCTCCTGGACCTCCTCGAACAAAACGGCACCTCTAATGCCCATGAAAGGGTTGGGATCGAGGATCTTAGCTGCAAATCCTTAGATCCACTGCGGCCATCCCCTTCCTCTCTTCTTCTCGTTCTCCTCCTCTTCGCCTTGTCTGCACATGCACTTTGTCGTATTGCATTGTAGGTTATACCCTGAGAAGTCATCCGACATTTTTTCGAGTCCAACCTCGGTTACTACTCTGTTAACACAAAAAGAAGCCTCCTCACCCAAATTCCAACTTGTTCAGTGGCTACCTCCATGTTTAGACTGCCTGTAATTCGCCTGCGTTATGCTTGCCTGGTATTACTCTGCCAAGGCATCACAAACTATAGAGCAAGCATTATTTTTGTGGCAACACATCCCATTATCATACAGATAACGAGGTGTTACGTGAAAACGTGCGGAAATCACCATAACCACATATTATCAAAATCATGGGTTAATTAAAATCATTTGCGGAAAGCTGATAAACTATGAAACTATTACATTCCAGTCCTCATCCTGCAAGGAAACATGTCATATATATACATATACCAGATTTGATACGTGTCCACATCCTAAAGGAACAACTATCTAACCATCACATGAGTTCACCACCTGATCATATACATAAAGCCCCATATCCGGCCAACAATAGGCTACACAAAACATTATCGATTGTTCATCGTGAAACAATGTCAAAACACTGCCAAGGACCTGAGAGTACAGGGATGACTCTAGACTCTACTACAAAACATCCAAAACAGCAGCATATCCATCGCTTGCCTTCTACTACTCGTCAGGCTGCTCGGCTGCAACACCTCGACCACCACCACGTCTAACTCGACCACCTAAAAAAGGTGTAAACCAGCGGGGTGAGACAATTGAACATTGTCCCAGCGGGAAACATAACTCCCCACCGCAACTACAGAACCTCAGCAAGATAAACTATAATAGAAGATAACTAATAATAGGTATAGAAAGAGCAGTCTATATAAAGCCAAACTATTCTTACCGACAAGCTTACCAGCTGTACAAAAGCATATAGCCAAATATCTCTCAAAGGAAGATAATTGACGAGATAAGATATATCGCTATGTAACATGATTATCAGAATAAGATATATTGCCAGATAACCTGATTGTCAAGATGAGACATATCACCACATACCTGATGAATATGGAAGTAACTGCAAGATATAACAGATATATTACACAAACAAGGCCTCAACCAATGTTTCGTGTTTGATATAAGCAGTAAATACTAAACGGCTGAATTACGTATTATTATGCCCAGAGGAAGTGAACCATACCGTTCAAATCCAACCTTCGGTTACGAAACCCAAGCCGGTGCCATACAAGGTCAATGGAAGAGCCGGACTCCACGACCTCACACCTCGTGGTTAGTACACGAGTACAACACAAGAAGGACCGCAGTCTCATGCTGAAGTGGTCTTAGCCACAGGGTTAGCTCCATAGGCTACCCTCACTCTAGCCCGCCTTGGTACACGTCTCAGCGCTAGTAAAACTGAGCCACATGCCTGTTCACCGTGCTCTGAGCCATGAACGCATTCATGCTCTTTATATCACATATCCTGAGCCATGGGCCTGTTCACCATGCTCTTCATACATATATCTGAGTCTGCAACCGAAGTTACACTCTTACCTCCTCATTTTCAGGCTAGGAGCAACCTACACATATTCAACAATATGTGCTTCCAGGTGAACCCGTAGGAGAACCCGTTTCACCATCACCAAATCCTGACGATGATGGATCTATGGCCAGGGCAACTACATGATATATTTCACTGTGATTAGTTAGTGTCTTTTAGATGGATTGCATAATTCAATCAAGTTGTGTAACATGCAAGATATAACAGAAAGCAAATAACATAAACTCCACATTATATTATTATTGTAACCACATCCACCTGATCCACCTCACGGATCCAACATCACATGTTACCGTTTGGCCTCTTGCCAACCATCCAGATCCATCTCAAGGATCATCACATACCATGGGATATCAATCCCTCACCAAGTACTACCAATGCCTCTTCAAGGCTCACATCAACATCATGGGACAAACACATCATACATACAACCTCATAGGATAATTATCAAAGTGATGTTACTCATCACATATATCTCATAGCCCTTTTATGGCTAATCATCACCTGCGTGGTTAGGATACACAATAATCATAGTCTCAACATAAGGAATATCCTTACTATCATGAAAATGCCATTCAAGATACCGTACTTTTCATTCTTACACTATTTGGTGATCAAGTGTATAAAGCACATCAAACCATACCCATGCTTATCCTCATCTCAAAATTATATGAATAAACAAGATGTTTACTTTATGTAAGAAGTCATGTTGAATATACATAACAAGAACTATTATTATTACCACTATCATTATTGTCACCATCCACTATCATTACCATTATCATTGTGCAAACTACTAGTGTAACTACCACCATTCACCTTATTAGTAACAGATAAGCACAAGGATCACATCATGCATATCATTACCACTACCTTTCTTATTATCATCACTACTACCATTATCATTATTGCTATCATTAACATTGTTATTGTTTGTGCATAATCATTCACTTTCATAAAACAAGGGTCCGTCGCTGGAAGATCACAAGACCCTCACTAAAACTCCTCACAACCCACACCCAAACACCAACCACAACGGCTGGTTCACAAAGCAGCAATGTTGTGTGACACAGCATTACAGGAGATAACGCGCATTAGAGAGGGTGTCGGGCATTCCATGTGTATCGGGCAATGCCCGCCACACCTCCTGCCGGCCGACACACCAGGGAGTGTGACGCCCATCACAGCACCCAAACCACAACGCCTGATACTCCTGCTAGCATAACAGCCAGATCACCACCATCTCCAACCACCAAGAGAGAGAGGGAGAGAGAAGGAACACTCCACAAAACGTGCAACCACCAACCAAGGCCTATCAGCCGATACACACCAAAGAGAGAGGTGTGACACCCGTCATAAGCCCAAGATGTATCGCCCGTTACCAACCCTACTTACCCAACACAACTATATCGGCCAACACTCACACTAGCCTATCGTCCAACCCAAACAAGCTTGCCAAACAAGGCCCAATTGTTCAACTCAAGCAAACCATCATGCCACTTCCTGGTCTAACGTCCATCATAAGAACAAAGGTGTTTCTCATCACAAGAAGAACCATCATGTCGTCCAACACCACCATATTAGCCAACACTCCTCTAGCTCAGCCTATCGCCCATCATAAGAGCAAGGATATCACCGAACACCAAGAACACTCATGTCGTCCAACACAACGACACTCATGTCATCCAACACACCAAGAAAAGAGAGGGTATCCCCTAACAGGGTCACCATCTACCTCCAACATGAGGAAACTCCAAACCCTAGAGAGCAAGGTACACTAGATCACAAGGAAACCCTAAGGAGGATCATCCACCAAAGGTACAAAAGCAAGGAACTAGCTACTAACATATGAACAAGAACATAACAAGAGGTAATGGAGCTAGGGTTAGAGGTTATGCAACCCGCCTTAAGCTCCAAGCTCCAAGGAAGAAGAAGAGCTCCAAGCGTCAAGGGTATCTTCCACCACAACTCCTCCAAGGGAGTGTATCGGTCGACACAAGAAAAGAAGGAAGGAGTGTCGTGCACTCAAGGTGGAGGAGAGACCAAAAGATCAAAGGAAGCTAAGGCAAGGGAAAGAACCACCTATATAGAAGGAAAGGGAGGAGAAAACAAGGTAGATCCATGGTAGGTGTCGTCCACCCAAAGGACACCTGTCCAAGAGCTCAAGCCACCACTCTAGCAAGCCATAAGACACTTGTGCAAGATGTGCACCAAGTATCCACCAAACATGGTCAAGGATGGACCAAGCATCATGGGCGACAGAACCAGCAGCTCCATTGGGCGACACACTAAGATACCCTAGTCGACACACTACTCACCTTGGGCGACACAATCAAGTCTTAGTCGACACAAGGCAAGTTTTGGCCAACACAAGGCTCCACCAAGCCCAAACAAGGCACCTCAAGGCCCAAACAAACTCAACCAAGTCTAAAAGAACTCAAGCAACAAGCCCAAGCCTTCCTCTCAACCCTAGAGGAAGCAAAGAGAAGAAAACACCTCACAAGATGAAAAACTTGCACATAAAACCCTAAATTTGAGTTATTTGCAAGTAGCCCCTCCAACTCTCAACAAAGCACAACCAAACCCTAATCACCACTAAAGGTGATTAGCAAGCATCAAACCACCAAGGTTAAGCAAAGCAAACATGGTAAACCCTAAACGAAGGTCAGGGTCCTTACAAGCTAACCCCCTTTAAGGGATTTCGACCCCGAAATCCGAAGAGAAAAGCAAGGAATACTTCCTCCTCATATCTTCCTCAACCTCCCACGTGGCTTCCTCAATGCCACGACGCTGCCAAAGAACCTTCACAAGAACCAAATCCTTCTTCTTTAGCTTCTTGATCCTTCTGTCAAGGATCGTCACAGGACCTTCCTCGTAGGTCACATCTGCATCAAGCTCAACCTCAACTGGCTGTATCACTGTTCCTAAATCTAGATGACTTTTCTTCAGCATACTGACATAGAACACTGGATGCAACCTGTGCAACTCTGAAGGCAACACTATCTCATAAGCTACCTTGCCAACACGTGCTATGACTGAGTAAGGCCCCATATACCTGGGTGCTAACTTACCCTTCCGACCAAACCTCAGCACACCTTTCCACGACGAGACTTTAAGATAAACTTTATCTCCTACCTAGAACTCCAAAGGTCATCGGTGATTGTCTGCATAAGACTTCTGCCTATCCTGTGCCGCTTTCAACTGTTGTTGTATCACCTTGATCTTATCTGTTGTCTGCTAAACTAACTCAGGACCCAAAAGTTGATACTCACCAAATTCATACCAACATAAGGGAGATTTGCACTTCCTCCCATATAAGGCTTCATAAGGATCCATGTCAATGTTCCGCTGATAACTGTTGTTGTAGGCAAACTCTATCAAACTCAAATGTACATCCCAGTTTCCTAGAAACTGCAAAACACAAGCTCGAAGGAGATCTTCCAAAATCTAAATAGTCCTTTCAGACTGTCCATATGTCTGCGGGTGAAAGG
Source organism: Alisma plantago-aquatica (assembly GCA_963693085.1). Lineage (NCBI taxonomy): Eukaryota > Viridiplantae > Streptophyta > Magnoliopsida > Alismatales > Alismataceae > Alisma > Alisma plantago-aquatica. Next base: position 1,083,183,165 of record OY856413.1, on the reverse strand, counting down.
TTGTACTGAATCTCAACTGCGTTCCCAACACTTTGTGCAACTGTTCCCAAAAACGACTCGTAAACTGAGGACCTCTGTCAGAAACTATCATTGCTGGCACACCATGCAGACATACTATCTCATCAACATATACTCGAGTGAGTTTCTCGAGTGTATACGTTGTCTTTACTGGTAGAAAATGGGTAGACTTCGTCAATCTGTCCACTATCACCCAAATGGAATCATGATTCCTAGTTATCCAGGGTAGACCAACTATGAAATCCATGGTTATATGATCCCATTTCTACTGCGATATCAGCAAAGGTTGCAACGTACCTGCCAGCTTCTGATGCTCAGCCTTCACTTACTGACAAACCGCACATCTCGTCACAAACTCAGCTACATCTTTCTTCAAACTGGGCCACCAATACAAGTCCTTCAGACTATGGTACATCTTGGTGACACCTGGATGCATAGCATACATCGATGTGTGTGCTTCCTCAAGCACCAACTTCCTTAGCTCATCAACATCTGGAACCACCATCCTATCATGATAGCAAACTAGTCCATCCTCGGACTCATGGAACCCATCACACTTTTCACTGCCAAACTCTGATCTGATTAACTATACCGCATCATCTGTCTACTGTGCATCCTTGATCTGCTGTCTCAACGTAGGATTTACTTGCATCTGTGCTAGAAGACCAGACAACAAAGAAACTTCCATCTGCACATTCATCTGTCGCAGAGAAACAAACATATATCGCCTATGGCATACCAGGGAACTCAACTGTGCCTTCTTTGAAGAAAGAGAAGAAGACTTTCTGCTAAGCGCATCATCTACCACATTCGCCTTACCAGGATGATACTCGATAGTGCAGTCATAATCATTGATCAACTCCATCCATCGTCGTTGTTGCATGTTCAACTCTTGCTGCGTAAATACATACTTCAGATTCTTATGATCTGTAAAGATCTGACACACTTCCCCATACAGATAGTGTCTCCAAATCTTTAACATATGAATCACTGCTGCCAACTCCAAGTCATGACTCGGATAGTTCTCCTCATGTTTCTTAAGTTGTCGCGAAGCAAAAGAAACCACATGATCTTCCTGCATCAACACAAAACCTAAACCTTTCTTGGAAGCATCACAGAAAACAACATAGCCTTTCCCAGGCTCTGGCAAGATCAACACTGGAGCATTGGTCAGCTTCTCCTTCAAACTCTGAAAAGCTTGCTGACATCGATCATCCCAAACAAAAGGTATATCCTTCCTGGTCAACTTCGTCATCGGCAACGCGATCGTACTGAAGTCCTTGATAAACCTCTGGTAGTATCCTGCAAAACCCAGGAAACTACGAACTTCTGTCGGCGTCTTCAGTTGTTCCCAAACCGCAACAGATTCCACCTTCTTCGGATCTACTTTGACTCCTTCTGCGGCTATCACATGACCCAATAAGGTCACTTCCTCCAACCAGAACTCACACTTACTGAACTTGGCATACAACTGATGTTGGCGAAGAAGAGTCAACGCTTGATGAAGATGTTGCTCATGCTCTAGCCTGTCCCGACTATAGATCAGGATGTCATCTATAAAGACTACAACAAACTGATCTAAGAACGGATGGAACATTCTGTTCATCAAGTCCATAAAAGCAACAGGTGCATTGGTTAACCCAAACGGAATAACCATGAACTCGAAATGACCATACCTCGTCCTGAAAGCTGACTTTGGTATGTCATCCGCCTTTATCCTCAATTGATGATATCCAGACCGTAGATCGATCTTCGAAAACACTGTATCACCACGCAACTGATCAAACAGATCATCTATCCTCAGCAACGGGTACTTATTCTTGATCGTGACCTTGTTCAACTGCTAGTAATCTATACACAACCGCATCGAACCATCCTTCTTCTTAACGAACAACACTGGAGCACCCCACGGTGACGTACTCGGTCAGATAAAACCTTTCTCCAACAACTCTTGCAACTGCTTCTTCAAATCTACCATCTCTACTGGAGCCATCCTATGTGGTGATTGTGCAACTGGCTATGTTCCTGGAACTAGATTGATCTCGAAATCAATCTCTCGGGGTGGAGGAACACCAAGAAACTCCTCAGGAAACACGTCTTCAAACTCTCAAACCACTGATACCTCCTCAAGACTAGGACCTTTTGCCATGATAGCCACAACGGTATCCACCACATGAGCTAAGAACGCCTCACATCCTTGTCGTAACAACTTATCTGCCACCATAGCTGATAGTAGACACGTCAGAAGAATCTTCCTATCTCCTTGGAAGATCCACTTCTCTCCAGCATCATCAAACACTACTTGCTTGGAACCACAGTCCAAAACAACCTTATACTTCTCTAAGGTATCCATCCCAAGGATAACATCGAAACCATGCATATCAAGTGGTATAAGATCCACTTGGATGCGGTGTCCTGAGAAAGACAAGACACAAGATGGACACTCTTCTCGAAGCAAAGAAGAACCATCAAAAGGGGTTTCTAACAATAAGCTATCCTTCTTATAGCTAACAGGTAAACGACAGTTTTCAAGCATACTATAGGCGATAAAAGAGTGTGTAGCACCCGGGTCAACCAGAACATTTATAAGGCAAGAAGAAGACATATCAGAATGAAATAACTCCATCTAACATGTCACTACTCGCCGGTTGACTATCGCCTCTGGCTGACTCATGGCATAGAATCGAGCCATTGCTTGTCGTCCACGACCTCTGCTTCCTTGAGCAGATGATCCAGCTTGAGACGCTTGACCGCGTCCTCGTCCTCTACTACCACTGGGCTATGGCCTCTCTGACCTCTGAAAACTCTGCCTCGGCTGTTGCGTCACTTCATCATCTCTATTCGGGCAATTGAACTTCCAATGTCTGACCTGACCACACAGATGGCATGCTCTTTCATCAACCCGTGGCCTAGTTGGCCCTATCATTGCCACAGAAGTTGTACTATGCGCCTTAGACGGCGAAAAGACATAACATCTCCCCTTACTCAGAGACCATTGAGATGGTACACCAGAACTTCTCATCACTGCTGGCGATGCAAACCTAGGCTTCTTAAAGCCGCCAAACCTCCGTCCCTGAAACTGAGCAGGTCTTTTGTGAGACATGAATTCTCTTTTCTCCCTTACTATCCTCTCAATCCTCCGAACAGATTCTATGAACATAGCAAAACGTTCTCGGTTCTCCAGCGCAGATACTGGGGTTTTCAACTCAGCACTCAAAACCTTCTCGAAACGTCTGATCCGTTCGTCATCTGTTGTCGCCATGTGAGGAAAAAACCTCAATAGATCCATAAACTTGGCCTCGTACTCGGTGATGTTCATCGTTCCTTGTCGCAACCTCTCAAACTGACTCACCTTCTCATCCAGATACGTCTTCGAGAAGTATTTGGTGATGAACTCGCATCGAAACACTTCCCAACAGATCACCTCACCAGGCCGCTTCTCTTCTTCGATGGTCCACCAGTGACCAGCACTACCCTTTAGAAGGTAGACAACATTCTTTACTTTGTCTGCTTCGGGGATGTCAAGGATCCAGAAAGCCTTCTCAAGACTTGTCATCCACAGATCTGCATCCGCTGGATCAACAGTTCCAGCATACTCCGAAGCTCCAACTTGGTGAAGCTGGTCGAAGGTCTTCCCAATACCCGATGCTTCTCCATGGGGAACCTGTGCTCACGGAGGAGGCACTGGTAATCGCTTAACCATGAGATTCATCGTAGCCATCATTTGCCCCATAAGCTGTTGGTAAGCAGGATGTTCAAGTATGACTGGGTTAAATTGGGGAACCTCAGGCACCCGATCTTCATGTGCCTGTCCAGCTGCTCCATCAACCGATGTAGCATCGCTGTACTCATCAGCATGTTCTTCATGGTTTCCAGACATCTTGCCTTTTCTTCTATGAGGGCAGAAGATATTGTAAGAAAACCTGGAAAACTCATAAGAACAGACTCAACCTAGTCCTAAATCCTTGTAGACTCAGCGAACCTATCACTCTGATACCTAAACTTGTGGCAACACATTCCATTATCATACAAATAACGAGGTGTTATGCAAAAACGTGTAGAAATCACCATAACCACAGATTATCAAAATCATGGGTTAATTAAAACCATTTGCGAAAAGCTGATAAACTATGAAAATATTACATTCCAGTCCTCATCCTGCAAGGAAAAATGTCATATATATACATATACCAGATTTGATACGTGTCCACAGCTCAAAGGAACAACTGTCTAACCATCACATCAGTTCACCACATGTTCATATACATAAAGGCCCATATTCGGCCAACAGCAGGCTATACAAAACATTATCGATCGTTCATCGTGAAACAACGTCAAAACACTACCAAGGACCTGAGAGTAGAGGGATGACTCTAGACTCTACTACAAAACATCCAAAACAGCAGCATATCCGTCGCTTGCCTTCTACTGCTCGTCAGGCTGCTCGGCCGCAACACCTCGACCACCACCACGTCTAACTCGACCACCTAAAAAGGATGTAAACCAGCGGGGTGAGACAATTGAACATTGTCCCTGCGGGAAACATAACTCCCTACCGCGACTACAGAACCTCAACAAGATAAACTATAACAACAAATAACTAATAACAAGTATAGCAAGAACAGTCTATATAAAGCCAAGCTATTCTTACCGACAAGCTTACCAGCTATACAAAAGAATATAGCCAAATATCTCTCAAAGGAACATAATGGACGAGATAAGATATATCGCTATGTAACATGATTATCAGAATAATATATATTGCCACATAACCTGATTGTCAAGATGAGACATATTACCACATATCTGATGAATATGGAAGTAACTACAAGATATAACAGATATATTACACAAACAAGGCCTCAACCAATGTTTCATGTTTGATTTAAGCAGTAAATACTAAATGTCTGAATTACATATTATTATGCCCAGAGGAAGTGAACCGTACCGTTCAAATCCAACCTTTGGTTACGAAACACAAATCAGTGCCATACAAGGTCAATGGAAGAGCCGGACTCCACGACCTCCCACCTCATGGTTAGTACACGAGTACAGCACAAGCAGGACCACAGTCTCATGATGAAGTGGTCTTAGCCATAGGGTCAGCTCCATAGGCTACCCTCACTCTAGCCCGCCTTGGTATAGGTCTCAGCGCTAGTAAAACTGAGCCACGGGCCTGTTCACCGTGCTCTGAGCCATGAATGCATTCATGCTCTTTATATCACATATCCTGAGCCATGGGCCTGTTCACCATGCTCTTCATACATATATCTGAGTCTGCAATCGAAGTTACACTCTTACCTCCTCATTTACAGGCTAGGAGCAACCTACACATATTCAACAATATGCGCTTCCAGGTTAACCCGTAGGAGAACTCATTTCACCATCACCAAATCTTGACAATGATGGATCTATGGCCAGGGCAACTACATGATATATTTCACTGTGATTAGTTAGTGTCTTTTAGATGGATTGCATAATTCAATCAAGTTGTATAACATGCAAGATATAACAGAAAGCAAATAACATAAACTCCACATTATATTATTATTGTAACCACATCCACCTGATCCACCTCACGGATCCAACATCACATGTTACCGTTTGGCCTCTTACTATCATGAAAATGCCATTCAAGATACCCTACTTATCATTCTTACACTATTTGGTGATCAAGTGTATAAAGCACATCAAACCATACCCATTCTTATCCTCATCTCAGAATTATACCAATAAACAAGATGTTTACTTTATGTAAGCAGTCATGTTGAATATACAGAACAAGCACTATTATTATTACCACTATCATTATTGTCACCATCCACTATCATTACCATTATCATTGTGCAACTACTAGTGTAACTACCACCATTCACCTTATCAGTAACAGATAAGCACAAGGATCACATCATGCATATCATTACCACTACCTTTCTTATTATCATCACTACTACCATTATAATTATTGCTATCATTAACATTGTTATTGTTTGTGCATAATCATTCACTTTCATAAAACAAGGGTCTGTCGCTGGAAGATCACAAGACCCTCACTAAAACTCCTCACAACCCTCACCCAAACACCAACCACAACAGCTGGTTTACAAAGTAGCAACGCTGTGCGACACAGCGTTAGAGGAGATAATGCGCGTCAGAGAGGGTGTCGGGCATTCCATGTGTATCGGGCAACACCCGTCACACCTCCTGCCGGCCAACACACCAGGGAGTGTGACGCCCGTCACAACACCCCAACCATAACGCCTGATACTCCTGCTAGCAAAACGGCCAGATCACCACCATCTCCAACCACCAAGAGAGAGAGGGAGAGAGAAGGAACACTCCACAAAATGTGCAACCACCAACCAAGGCCTATCGGCCGATACACACCAAAGAGAGAGGCATGACGCCTGTCACAAGCCCAATATGTATCGCCCGTTACCAACCCTACATGCCCAACACAACTATATCGGCCAACACTCACAGTAGCCTATCGTACAACCCAAACAAGCTTGCCAAACAAGGCCCTATCGTTCAACTCAAGCAACCATCATACCACTTCCTAAGAACAAAGCGTCCATCATAAGAACAAAGGTGTTTCTCATCACAAGAAGAACCATCATGTCATCCAACACCACCATATCGGCCAACACTCCTCTAACTCAACCTATCGCCCATCATAAGAGCAAGGATATCACCCAACACCAAGAACACTCCTGTCGTCCAACACAACGACACTCATGTCGTCCAACACACCAAGATAAGAGAGGGTATCGCCCAACATGGTCACCATCTACCTCCAGCACGAGGAAACTCCAAACCCTAGAGAGCAAGGTACACTAGATCGCAAGGAAACCCTAAACCCTAAGGATGATCGACCCCCAAAGGTACAAAAGCAAGGAACTAGCTACTAACATATGAACAAGAACATAACAAGAGGTAATGGAGCTAGGGTTAGAGGTTATGAAACCCGCCTTAAGCTCCAAGCTCCAAGGAAGAAGAAGAGCTCCAAGCTTCAAGAGTATCGTCCACCACAGCTCCTCCAAGGGAGTGTATCAGTCGACACAAGCAAAGAAGGAAGGAGTGTCGTGTACTCAAGGTGGAGGAGAGACCAAAAGATCAAAGGAAGTTAAGGCAAGGGAAAGAACCACCTATAAAGAAGGAAAGGGAGGAGAAAACAAGGTCGATCCATGCTAGGTGTCGTCCACCCAAAGGACACTTGTCCAAGAGCTCAAGCCACCACTCTAGCAAGCCATAAGACACTTGTCCAAGATGTGCACCAAGTGTCCACCAAACATGGTCAAGGCTAGACCAAGCGTCATGGGTGACACAGCCAGCAGCTCCACTGGGTGACACATCAAGATACCCTGGTCGACACACTACTCACCTTGGGTGACACAAGCAAGTCTTGGTCGACACAAGGCAAGTCTTGGCCGACACAAGGCTCCACCTAGCCCAAACAAGGCACCTCAAGGCCCAAACAAACTCAACCAAGGCCAAAAGAACTCAATCAACAAGCCCCAGCCTTCCTCTCAACCCTAGAGGAAGCAAAGAGAGGAAAACACCTCACAAGATGGCAAACTTGCACATAAAACCCTAAACTTGAGTTATTTGCAAGTAGCCCCTCCAACTCTCAACAAAGCACAACCAAACCCTAATCACCACTAAAGGTGATTAGCAAGAATCAAACCACCAAGGTTAAGCAAAGCAAACAGGGTAAACCCTAAATGAAGGTCAGGGTCCTTACAATTCTGTTCTAGGTGCATTGGAAATCCTAGGCCATGGACATCACCTTTGTAGTACTGGGGGTAGATTTGTGTGAACTCCAAGTTGGCCCCAAGTCCGTAGTGTCTTCATGGATGCAACTACTACTGTAGACCCCTCTGTGATCTTCCGTGATGCCCGCCGTCCACATGTGAGCCTCTGAAAGAGGTTGGTGCCGAGGAAGAAAGGGAATCGTCATTGTTCTTGGTACCTCTTGGCATCACTCCACACGCATGCATATTTCCTCCTCCTTTTCTATAAGTCTTCTTAACGTTGAGAAGAAGACGGTGGCAAATGACTCCATGAAAGACAAAAACATTATGCCCCCATAACTTATAGTCTAACATTGTTCTAGACTCTTCCTCTCAGAAGTCCATGTTCTCATTGTACACATATTTTGAATCAAGATTGGAGTTTCCATAACTCTCGATGCTCCACAAGGAATGAGCGTTATTCCTTTTCTTTAATTTGACTTAACTAATCCCATAATGGCACTACCTCTTTATCAAAATATTATCAAAACATCAATCAACCACTAGTTTGACTGACCCAAAAGTATTAGGAATCAGTTCCTCTCTACAATTGATTTATCTAACCACCAATCAATGTCTAACTAAAAAAAATATTTTTATCCATGCATTGATAGACTTAAATATTGATATGTATGCAAACTATGATCTTATACTACTAATACGTAATTTGCTCTATGAATATCATTCTATCCTTAAATTGAAAACTTCAAGAACAACAAGTCACAAAAAAAAAGAATTTCTCACCTATATCATAATAACATAATGCGATAAATCATCACTTATGCTTATGGAGATAGAACTAAATACCCAAAATTCCAATAATGATACATGTCCTCAAATTATCAGGTTGCCATCAATTAATAGAAGAATCTTAGTCTCATCATATTAATTAGACCGGTAAAATATCTCACGATAATAAATTTATCAAAAAAATATCCTTGGATTCTATTCCTACATAAAAGGACTCCAATATGAGTAGAATTTTAAAAAACATGGCCCACTTGTCTCAAAGTTTGCTTAATTGGACAAACCATGCACATAGATAGTTGTGAAATAATTGGGATGTGACAAGCCCCATGTGTCAAATCCACTCAATCATCACCCTTATAACAACCCATGTTTCAGGACTGCGTTTGATGATGTCAAAGTGTACCCAACGACATGTGTTGAGTGTAGTGATTTTAGGTCAAAAAATCACACTCATCACCATCACTGTGAGAACTGACTGTGACTACTATGTCATGGTTTCATGTGTAAAACTCACGGTGGGTCTGTCTGGTACACTTGTTCTCTAACAAGTACCTATGTGTTTGGTTTGATATCTTCATATCATGACTAATGAGATTCTATCATCAACCAACACAACAATCTAGTCTTATGTGTCATTGTTGTCTATATACCTTCCATAATGACATCTGACTAGGGACATAATAAGAATGTACAAACTCTTAGCATTCCTATGATCTCATCGTTCAAGTCCTCAACTTGAAAGCATACATCACTAAGTATTGTCAATATGTAGACATTCAATCTGTTCTATCATTATCCCATATGACTGAACCAGAAAGAATTGGAAGCTTGCCATTGATGTTTATCAAATCAATCTTAATGTATCCCACCAGTCATCCCATGATTTTCTCTCAGGTCATACATACCAATAGACTCCCACTTGCACTGTGAGCCAAGCACCATTGAATCACATTCATAGTGATCTTTAAACATGTCCCACATGTTACTATGCTCTAGTGCTTATGCAGTGAGTTATGGAAACACCTTGCTAAAGTCAGTATTAACTACATGTCTCTCATCTCTTCATTGTATGTCACACGTATGAGATGGAGTTGTCGTAATATGAGATCTAGTATTCCTTTGGTAACCTTTAGCCACATTGCATGACCAAGCACTCCTAACTTGTCATCAATGACCAGAATATCTATAAGTTCATCTCTATGAACTTTCCAGATCCATATAGTATCCACTAATGTTTTCTAACACACGGACACTAGACTTTTCCTTTTAAACAGCTTTATTGGAACGTTTCCATTTATCAACAAACATTCACCATATATATTTTACGATTAATTTTCTGTCCTTTTTAGAAGTTCACATCAATGTAACTATTTACAGTGAATCCTTCCTTATTTCCATAGGACTATTACTTCTCAAGTACTTCTCAAGTTCTTATGGTATTCCAGTAACCCTTACTGGAACTAGATCGACATCCACTCGTCATGTCCCACATATGAGTTATTAGAATTATCATATCATATTTTCATGTCCTACATACAAGATAATTGTCTTTTATTCTCGCCATGTCCATACATGCAAGATAATGGGATGATTACATACATGATAGATCCATATCTATTCTTAGTGTTCCCATTCTTCATAAGAATTGGACACTTGGCCTTGGGATACTAACTCCATGTAACATGGATAAGTTTTCTCCCACTGAATCTGTGCACACTGAACCCTTCAGTATAGATTGCCAATGTATACTTTCTCTTTTCAAGACAAGAGGTTTTTGAGAACTATCTCTATATATCTCTATTCCTATCACATAGGAAACGTCTCTATCTTCCCTAAAGATAATTTCCACCTTGGATTTCCATTTCATATCAATATGTGGAATGTGAATATGCTCCCAATAAATTACAGATATGTTCTTTATCATTGACATATCAGTCAAACCCTTTGACTATATAATCACAGTAAAGATCCAACTATGAGTTGCTTGTACCTAATCAATCACATTGCTTAGTCCATTGTAACTTATACACCTCATTTGCATTAATGGATTCATAAACCTTATAGGTTGTGTCACGTACACATCCATGTTTTATTCCTTATAGGAATGCAATTTTAGTATCTGTATGCCAAATTTCTTAGTCATTAAGTTGCAATCAACACGCATCATCCTTCTCAAAATGTTATCCATGTGTTTTAACACTTAAGACTCATTTGTACTTATGGATTTCATCCCAATGGGTGCTACCATCAAGGTCATACCTTATGGTTCACATGGAAGTCATTTAGGATGTAATGGTCATAAACCATAACTCAAAATATGGTTCCTCATATTCAACTAGATAGTTGATTCATCACATAACCAACTCATCACATAGATAAATGAGGTGTATCTATCAAGGATATAAGAACTCACAACCCTTTGTGATTCTTAATGTCCTTTATTAGTGTAGGGTATTCTTTATTTAAGAAGAAATTAGTTATTTGGCAATCATCACCTAACTCCTTAGAGTATGACTCCTTGTTGATTTAGACATCACCATACCATAATTATGAGTTCACTATGATACACAATCATAATCACTCATAAGGATCTCAAACATTTGGTCCAAGTATTTTTATTCATTGAACTTATCAAGAATTAACACTTTACCAAATTTGTATTTCATCTATGATATTCTTGAACACTTCAAGATATTCATATTGGTACTTCTCTAAACACTGTTTGAAGTACTTGCATTAACTCTAATAGGTATGTAAATACATCATATGTATTATACCTAATAGGATAATCATTCTCCCACTACCACTAGTGAAGATTGATTAATCATGTCTAAGAGATTCATGTCTCTTAGTGGTTCTCTAACCAAAAGAGTCTAGATTTATCCATCATAAGGAAACTAGAGATGAATTTCTCATGATAATGCTAATTCATTATTTGAGTTATTAGTAACTTTTAGATATCATTTTATCTTATGAATAACAAGTACCACAAGATAAACAAGGCATTGACACAAAGATTGAAACATCAACTTTATTAATTGCCATCATTGTCATACAATAAGCAAAAAAATTAAGGTGTTTCCATCCATTGACAAATATGAAATAGCAGTTCATAACTCTATTACATGCCTTCAAGGATGAAAATAAACTAAAGTACTCCTATCTATGGTGGCAACACTTGCCCCATTTATTGGGTGCTTTACACTTTATATCTTGGTATCATACACCTCAAAAGTGTTATAAGTTTATTTCATGACACCTTCAGGTGGAGACGTCTGTCGCCTCCTTCTTCTTTAGTTCTTCCAGATAGAGTGGACAATTCCTTTTCCAATGTCCTAGCTTTTGACAATGGTGGTAATCAGATCTCTTTGTCACACCTCCCTTGGCCTTGAGAGTTGAAGATGACTTGGGATGTTGGCTAGCATCAGAACATTTCTTATCCTTGCTCTTTCCCTTGCACTTGGACTTGCCTTTCTTGTTGTTGATCAATCACAAATTTAGGCTTGTCCTTCTTCATCTGTGCCTTGGTTGTCCTCAACATGCTCAACAACTGTGTCAATGGCCTATCAAATTTGTTCATGTTGTAGTTCATCACAAACTGACTGTAGGATTCTGGCAATGATTGCAATATTACGTCAGTAGCCAATTCTTAGCTCAGGGGAAATCCCAGTCTTGTCAGGTTCTCCACATACCCAATCATTTTGAGCGTGTGTGGACCAACTAGACCTCCTTCTATCATGACAAACTTGAACAATGCCCTGGAGACATCATATCTCTCTTGCCATTCTTGATCTTCATACATATTCTTGAGATGCTGAATCATCTCAATGACACCCATGTTCTCATGTTGTCTCTGCAACTCGTGGTTCATGGATCACAACATAAAAGACTTTGCATTAATGGCATCTTCATAATGCTTCTTATAAGCATCCCTTTCTGCCTTTGGTGCGGTAGGAGCAGGTTCCTCTAGAGCTAGAGTATCCAGGACATAGAGATTTTGCTCTTGAGTGAGAACAATTCTCAATGTCCTAAACCAGTCGTGGAAGTTATTCCCATTCAGCTTATCCTTTTCAAGGACCGATCGCAACGAAAAGTGATTATTATTTGTTGTCATTTGTACTACAAAAGGAAATATACACAATTTAGTCTAAAACTCAATTTTGACTTATTTGATTGATTTGAAAGTTTGATGATATAATTAGGACTTTAATTAATTATCACTCCCACTATTTTGTTCAAATTGATATCCCTCACCATCAATTCGGAAGATTGCAACGTACAATCTTCTAGTGGGTCAAAATCCTGAAATCCTCTGAGTCATGGACTAGCTAGAGCTGTCACCCACAAGTTAGATCATCCAGGTAGGCAACTTTTGCCAATTGCATCATATGCAACTCTTGAAAGATGTCATATGCAACTCCTTGCCATGATCACCTCCATGCCTCAAGGTGCTAGATCCTATCTAGGTCACCTTGTTAAGTCTGACCCAAAGCCAACACGGTGAATATGCACCCTGCTAGGGCAGACCCACATACCCATCCTTCACGCTTCCACGAGATAGACGGTGCACCACGCTAGGGCGTGCCCACACTTGGCCGATCAATTTTTTTTACATTTGTCGCATTAGGAAGGCATCTAAAACTTTAATATTTAATGAGGGATTTGGTTTTTATATGTACATATAAATATCCAATCACCACAATATATAGTATGTATCATATACATGCTATATCCCACATAAACCATGTGAAATAATAAAAGCAATGATTATGGCCATCCTAATGTGATTCCTTGAGCCAAGAGGAATCACAATCACCTTGGTCTACATCACATGCAACATGTACAAGATGAACTCTGCACTTTGCCATTCTAGGTTTGATCAACTGATCTCCATGATTTATCAGCTTGCTATCAGGCTGGTCGGTTGGGTGCCACCAACTGATCGGTTCACTCCTCCAACCGATCGGTTCGCCTGGTCATCGTACATCTCCTCATGGCTGCTACCCGCTCGTCTCTCTCCTTGAATCAGTCATCTAGAATGCCACCTGATCAGTTCATGCCTTGAACCGATCGTCTCTGTTGTCGTCACGTTGTCCGTCGTTCTTTGACATAATAGGAAATAAAAGATCTATCTTATTTTATATTTGAATAGGGAAACCTCGAGTTACATTCGGGGGGATCAAAGGTAGGAAATAAATCTCGAGTTATCTCGAGTTACATCAAGAAAAAGAGGTAGGGAATCAGTGCACAGACCGAGATGCAAGCAACCACATTCAACCATACACAGACATAGGGTTTATTGGCCATAACCATGCTATACATCCACCAAAAAACTCTTTTAACGACGAAGCATATCGAGTGCATTCATATTACATATCATATATGTATATTGGTATTTGTGGATTTAGGATTGGACATGGATAAAGACAATTTTATTTGCATCGTATGTAATAAATAAAGGCGACAAACCAAAATTGATCCATCGATAATCCTAAAGTATAGAGTAGTTGACATGGCTCTGATACCACTGTTGGGTTTTAGAGGATATAGAGAAGGCAGCGGAAACAACATTTTTTCTTCTCTCCAAACCCAAAATAAAGGAATCACGTCAACGTATATACAATAGGAAGGATGGTTTGTAGAGACATACCCTGTCCCGAGGCTTTCTCGACGACATTACCTCGCGGCTTGTGCGGTCTTAACCTCTGTTCTTGGACAGTGTCTGTGCAGCTCCTGGTCTCATCGAGACTGTCACGATTGACAGCTATCCTCCAATCACTAGAAATCTCCCGCCTCTATAGTAGTCCACACAGACCACGTAGAACTCTTATCGCCTTGTCACACAAGGCACCAGAAGGAGTTGTACCCTCCTGTCGGCGTACTAGTCACCGACACACTCTCCTGGCACCAGTCATAGTGTTGTAGTTGTCTTTCCCTCATTGTGCCTCCCTTATCAGATAGCACTTTCTTGGGCTCTCCTGGTTACCACAACCAGAGAGAACGACAACTTTGTAGAGCAACTAGTGTTCTAAGTTATACATGAGATTCCCCCAATACCCCTATATATAGGAGGGTCATGGGATAGGGTACTCTACCCCAGGAAATGCGTGATTAAAGCAGGAGTAGAAGGGTTCGACATTTTCTACAAAACAACCAATTGTGCCAGCTGAACCGATCATTTCAAGAATGAACCGATCAGTTGGGGACATGAGCCGATCGATGCACACATGAACCGGTCGGTTGGGGCACCTGATTCGATCAGTTCAAGCATGAGCTGATCGGTTATTGGTCTAGGTCCAACTCGAATTGACTTTCCATATTTGTTTCCAACTAATCAAATATTAGTCCTTGTCCAAATCAAATTGGACAAGTGAAACGAAAAGACATTTCTCACCAACCTGACTTTCCCAACTCACTCATTTGGACCAGTTGAGGCAATCGGTTCAACCCTTGAACCATTCAATTCAGCCTATCCTGAGCCGATTGGTTCATCACATGAGCCAATCGGTTCACAAACCTGAGCCGATCGGTTCATCACATGAGCCGATCGGTTGGGAGTGCAGACTGTGCAGAATTAGTCAATTGTACTTTCAATCAATCTGATACTCTAATCAATCGGTCCAACACCTTGAACACTATGATACTGAGCTATCAATTGATTGAGTGTTTAATTGAACTACTAAACTCCTTTAGCAATCAATCTAAACATTTTTTTGTGGATAAAATCCTCTTCTAGGTTAAATCCTATCTGTGTGACCCTACAGGCCCACTTCACGTTGGAAGTGAAAGTCCATAACACTTTTGACTTCACAAGCAAAGAGCGGTTCCTAGTCGCACATCAGTGCTACCCAAGTGAAATAGAAAGTTGGAGAACAACTTTCAATCCTACAATCCATGAATGGTGTTACAGCGAATGTATAATACCTTTGTCTCTGATATCCCGAATGAACTCAAGGCATGGAACTGTCATCCTGTCAATGTTCATTCACTTTCTTGATCTCATAGTAGATTGGAGGAGATATGTATGACATCAATATCACATACTGATTAACACATGCGCGTGCATGCCTATTTCAATCCTACTCATTAAGTGCCCATGGATATCAAACTCCCTCAAGAGGGACAAATCCCATATCTATCACTCACCACTCAAAAGCCCCATGTGTCAAAGCCACCCAATCATCACCTTTATAACAACCCATGTTTAACGACTGAGTTTGATGATGTCAAAGTGTACCCAATGACATGTGTTGAGTGTAGTAATTTTAGGTCAAAGAATCACACTCACCACCATCACTGTGAGAACTGACTGTGACTACCATGTCATGGTTCCATGTGTGAAACTCACGGTCGGTCTGTCCGGTACACTTGTTCTCTAACAATTACCTATGTGTTTGGTTTGATATCTCCATATCATGACTAATGAGATTTTTTCATCAACCAACACCAAAATCTAGTCTTGTGTGTCATTGTTGTCTATCTACCTTCCACAATGACATCCGAATAGGGACATAATAAGAATGTACAAACTCTTATCATCTATATGATCTCATCATTCAGGTCCTCAACCTGAAAGCATACGTCATTGAGTATTGTCATTCTCTAGACATTCAATCTGTTCTATCATTATATAATATGAATAAACCAGAAAGAATTGGAAGCTTTCCTTTGATGTTTATCAAATCAATTGTAATGTATCCCACCAATCATCCCATGATTGGCTCTCAGGGCATACATACCAAAAAGGACAACCTAAAATCACCCCTCTCTCGATGCCTAGGTGATGTCATGGCTCAAACAGTCATAGAAAGAGGAAAAGAAGGAGAATAAGGAATAATAAAGCATTACTCAAGGAAATCATAGTATATTGCATTAATATTTTCTGACATGGTGTCATAGTTCCATATGTTTTCCCACAAATAGCCCACAAAGAGAACTTAGCTTCTCATGATAAAATAAATAACATAAGAATAAGGAGAAGAAGGTAGAAACTCCATGAAATATGGGTGGAGAAGTTCTAGTATTCACATGTAGTAGCTCCAAGATTGGCTTAGTTGATAGAATGGCATGAAATATGGAAGGGATGTGGTCAAAACCCTAGAAATATTGGGTTTTGAAGTAAAGGATGGAAGGAAGTGGAGTGAATGGAGTAGATAGGAGTGGGTGGAGGCTATAATGGATAAGATAATTTAACCTTGAACTCCTAAGCACCACTAGAGTGGCCTAGAGGGTCTAGGATGAGTGGGGATAAAGTGGTAAAATGATAATGGGAAGCATTAGTCTTAGATGGGAAACATGGCCATGGTGGTCACTAGATAGTGGTGGGTAGGTGTAGGAATGATGAAGTCAGAGGAAAAAGGTTTTCATGGAGAAGAAAAATATCATAATAAAATATGGTGGAACAAAGCTAGGGAGCAGGGTTGTGGTTTGTAGTTTCTTGAGGTCACCATGATCATGGTAAATTTCATGGTTATGGTGAAGGGTATAGGAGTAGAATCTTTTCCAAGGAAGAGTCATCTTGCTTAGTTGTTTCAACAACAATTTTGATTGGCATGACCATGGTGTATTGTGAGCATTGCCTCCTTTCTTCTTAGGATGGCTGTGGTGGTTGATATTTCTTGACTTGCTTGAAATAGAAATCCATGTGTCATATTTATTGTAGTGGCATGGTTGTTCCTGGATATCACCTTTGTTATGAGGGATTTGTCATGCACTTGAGTCTTCTAAGTATCCATCTATTGTGCTCTATTCTCCCACATTATCATTGGTCACTTGGGGGTAGGTTGTGGTAGCTTCAGGGTTCTCTTTGGGCGCCTTCATGGCTGGTGAATTGCTAATATCATCCTCCTTCTTTTCCTTACTTCTATTAGAGACAAAGTACCTTAAAAAAACGTAAGAGAGATCATAAGTGAATTTGTAAAGATGTGATAATTATTGGGAATTAGGATGCATTCTAAACATCTTGATGTAAATAAGGGGATCATAACAAAAACTAGAGACCAAAACTACAACTCCACCACTACCCCAATATTAGAACATATTTGTCCCGAATTATTCTTTGACAAAATATCTCTTTTAAATCATATAATAATGAAATGATAAATACACTCACCTACATATCCATTTGACTAAACAATTTCAAGGTTGAATATAAACCTAAAGTTTACTTCTCTCTTCTATTCATTGATAGTTTGAAAAAAATAAAACACAAAACACAAAGATCAAAAACAAGGTGCTACAACTCATGTAAGTGATATGGCATTCATAGGGCTCTGGGTAAAACTGCTTCATTATGTATATTTTACTTAAGATATCATGAGTGTGGACTACATATATCATGCTTTTTCCTTAGATTTCAATCTACATGCTGACCCACTTGGATATTTGATGGGATGGAGGGCTATGGATGTATTTTCCCATCCACATAAGAGCATAATTGGAAGAAAGGATTGTGGATGGATTTTTTGGAGCTATTACATAGGATCGCCCACTTTTACTTTTATTAGATGATGTTACATATATGTATCTATTGTTTTCTTTTTTCATTCTTTTATTTTTCTTGGCACTAGTTTACCTCAAGCATGTGGTGGTAGGAAGAAGTGTGGAGAAAAGGGATTGTCCACCTCATGCTTTAGGAGAGTGGAAAAAGTTGAATATATGGTTAGTGGCATTTTTTCATAGGCGGTGAGGTAAGAAGGAAGAATAATGGAGCAAAGAGGATCAGAAAATGTAGACATTCACTATATGAGTTCATGCATTAAAATTAATCCCACATTCCTAAAAACAAGGGCAAACCATACTGAATTAAGAAATTGTGTCAACCTCTTTCTTTGCATAAGCCATAATAAAAAAATTGAAACTTCTATAGGTTGCTTTAACTTCCTCTCACCGTATAATCCAATCAAAGAGAAGTCAAAAACACATATACACTAAATTGTTTCTTGAAATTCACTTCCTCTATTACATAAACTGCCAAATCAGATAAATCTACATCGACAATGTATAAAGGGAAAATAGAATAAAAAACAATCAACATGCTACTTTTATGTGCATGCTTAGCTATTACATTAGTTGCTTTATTAGCAAGTCTACTAACAAAATTAACTGAGAAGCTGCTAGACATAATTCCCATCCTTTTAATGTCATAAATAATAATGCACAAAGATCTCTTCTTCTGACATCTTCTCCTAAATAATGCACAAGGAGTTGGGAGTCTACTTCAACATTTAGATTTTGTAGATTCATATCCTTTTCCATGCACATACTGATATATCCTTCATCAAGATGAAATCCTAGACTGTCATCCTCCCTTCATCCATCATTGTCATCACTTTTCCCTCATGACCCCAAAATATAGCCACAATGGTTGTAGAGTCATGTTTCACTGACGCATGACAATTGACCTTGTACTCCCCTACTTCAGCTGTAGTCCAATTCCTATTATTTGTAACTACTGCCCGTCCAATTCCTTCGACACTAGTAATCTCACTTACTCTTTGATATTCATAAATGTATGAAAGAAAGTTTTATTTATTTATTTTTTATTTTTGAAAATAATCTCTACCAGAAGACTAATTACACGGGTTTAGCACGAATAAATAGATTCAGACATGATTATAAGTCATTGAGATATAAGGAGGCCAGAAAATCAGGGCAGCTATCCCACCTTTCTTCTCATTCTCACTACTTGAGGTGTCTCTTGTTGAGTTGATCCGCCAGTTTGTTTTGGTCTCTCTATAGGTAACTGATGTCATAGGCATCACGTTGAAGAAAATGTTCGATGCTCAGAACCTGGAGTCGATATTTGATTAAGATTCAGATGTTTCCTGGTGATCCATTGAACTGTGTTAGTAGAGTCACTGATCACCAAATAGTTAGAAAGGTTTCTTGTTGTGGAAAAGTTGCGACCATCAAGGATGGCCCTCATCTCCCCATCCATCGGGTCTTTTCCTGAGTGTTTATGTGCTCGGCCTCCTATCCACCACCCGAATCCATCCCGTAGGACCATACTGGTAGCTTTAAGGTGTCCGAAAGAGTTCACCACACTATCAACTTGCATGATTACAGAAGGAGTGTGGATTGTCGAGAGCGTGGGAGAGGATCGGGGATGTTTGTTCTTGCTGCTCGTAGGCTTGCTAAAGGCAGATTTACCCATGACTAAACTTGCTCTAGAATTAGACTCAAGCACCACTGGAGCAGAACCACGACCCTCGAAGATTGAGAGGTTGCAATTCATCCATATACACCAACACGTTATGGCAAAGAGCGGCATCCAATCTTCCGTCTAGTGCAGGTGTATGAGGTTGTAATCCAGCCAGTCTTTGGTAGTGGTTTGAAGGAATAACGTAGTGGTGGCATTGGGTATCATACACATCCATGCCTGTTTGACCTCTGGGCAGTATCTCAAAGCATGCGTAACTGATTCCTCCTCGAGTTGGCATCTGGAACATTGTGGGTCATCAGTCAATTTGTGTTTTAACCTCATGGTGTTTGAATGAAGTCACTCATGGAAGATTAGCCGGAGTGTTACTTTCATTCTCTATTGAATCTTCATGCTCCATAACATGGCTAGTGATGTGGGCTAACCTCCATCGTGCAGGTTAGAGATACGGGCATATGCAGATTTCAAAGTTTATTCCCCATCCGTGGAGTGCAACCAAACTCTGTCATAATCACCGTTCTCCTGTTGGGGTGTTGACATATAGATAATTTCCCTAATATATTCTTTAGTAAAACAGGCATTCAAAAAGTCCTCGTCCCATGCCCCAACATCCAGTACCAGGCTGGCCACTTGCAGGTCCCTGATCTCCTCAGGAATTGAGAGACCATATTTGAGGGATGGTCTAATACCCTCACCAACCCATGCATCGGACCATACATATGTTTGTAGTCCTGAAATGGGGTCATTCTAGAATTGCCCATGATAAAAGGGATCGCCAAGCTGATACTTCTCCATATGTGTGAGCTTGTGGTTTCACCACCATGACGTTGTGGGTATTTGGCCTTCAGCAGCTGTATCCAAGGGACGCACCTACACCTCACAAAATCCCATGTTAATTTCATGATGAGAGACATGTTGAAAACTCTTGCTTTCTTGATCCCCAGGTGGCCATGTATTAGAGGTTTCGTGGCATGTTTCCAGGCAACCAAGTGTGTTCCTTTCTTAGTGGTGGATCCTGACCATAAGAAGTTCCTCGTCTGTTGTCCAATTTCGTCCATGACAGAGAACAATAGTTGAACCATCTGCATTGTGTACCACACTTGCGAGAGGATAACATAGTTTGTAAGCGTGACTCTTCTTGCGAGAGATAGAAACATGTTTTGCCAACACGAGATTTGTTGATGAAGTTTGTCGATGAGGTATTGGTAATGTGATTTGCTCTTCCTTTTGTGAAGGATAGGAACGCCTTGATGGTGTCCCAGATTATTAGTTTCCTTGATATTCAGTCGGTGACATATCTGAGATCTGATGGTCTGCGGTGTATTGTGCAAGAAGAAGACTAAGGATTTCTCATGGGATAAGAATTGTCCAGATGCTTTGCTGAATTGCTTGAGATAGTGGTTGATGATTGTAGCATGCCGATTCAAGTCCTCCCCTAAGAGAATGATGTCATCAACAAAGCTGATATGAGAGAAAGGCATCTTCTTCTTGGTTAACCTCAACGGCTTCCAAGAACCCTTGTTAATTTCTTCATTGATAAGTTGACTGAATCTCTCAAGGAAAAACACAAAGATGTAAGGCGAGAGTGGAACACCTTGTTTGACACCACATGAAGGATTAAAGGAGCCAATCGACTCTCCATTCTAGAGAACCGAGGTACTTCCCGACTTGATGAGGCTCATGATGGTGTTGATGATATTCTTAGGGATGGCTGTCTGATTGACACTGTCCTCGATGAATGGACAACTAAGTTTATTAAAGGCCTTCATGAGGTGCAGTTTGATTGCCATAGAATGATTTTTAGATTGCTTAGACTACATTGAGTGCACAATCTCTTGAACAAGAATTATATTGTTGCCTATCCTCCGCGCAGGGACAAAGATCGATTGAAAAGGTAAAACCTAGCTGTCCATATAAGGTTTGATTCTGGAGGCGATGATCTTCGATATCAATTTAGTACAGACATTGTTGAGGGAAATCGGCCTTAGCTAGGAGCAAGTTTCTGACGCAAGCACCTTGGGTATGAGGATGAGAGTGGAATCTGTAGAGCCTTGTGCAAGAGGAGAGCATGTGAAGGTATCAATGAAAAAGTCAAACACCTAGTGTTTAAGTAAGGACTAATTCCTTTGGATGAAGACCACATCAATGCCATCTAGGTCGGGGGCTTTGAGAAGTTCCATGGCTTGGAGGTTCGCCCATATCTCATTAGGTGAAGGTGGTTGACCTAGTTGTTCTTGGGCGGATGTATTGAGTAGGGGGAAGCTACCCGTGAAGTTCACGCTAGCCTGTTGGTGATCTAAAGGATTTGTCTCCTGGTACACGTTCGAAATGAAGGAGAGGACCAGTTGCTTCAGTTGATCTTCATTGTGTACCCATCAACCATTTGAGTTTCTTAATTTCACAATCTTGTTCCTTTGTCTCCTGGACTTGACAATCGATTGAAGATATCTTGTATAAAGGTCACCCAATTTAATCCAATTGCAGTGTGCTTTCTGCTGCCAGTCAGTCTCCTCTTGTCTCAAGATGCCATCAAGCTCGACTTAGAGAGCGATCATTTTGTTAGTCTGTAGCCTATTGTAACCTAAGGCTAATAGAAATTGGTTCCATTTGATCTTGTTACTTTACTAGTCCTTCCTACAATGGCATTTCTACATCACCAATTTGTCCCAAGCTGTTGCCTTGATAAGAAACCCAGTGCAGGCTTGGTTCAGAGGGACATGGGTATTCCAGTTTGTAGAGATGAAGTGTTTGAAGCCATCTATCTCTTCCCATCTCACAGATGCCTTTCTATGTATTGGACCTCTGTGTTTGTGAGATCTATTAGAGAGAAGGACTAGTGCATGGTTGGAATTGTTTTTCTTGAGGACCTGGATCAGGTACAAGTGTGATTCCTCAAGCCAAGGGTCACTGCCCAGGGCCCGATCCAACCTTTCATGTAGCAAGCCTCGTCGGAAGGTGGTGGGTGTGCCATTGAACCCTATGTCAGAAAGCTTACACTGGGTCATGGTGTCGATGAACTCCTTACTACCAACTTTATCAAAGAAAGGACTACCAAATTTCTCATATTGATACATGATCGTGTTGAAATCACCAATTACCACCCATGGGTCAGTAATCATGGAGGTCATGTCTAAGAGATGGTGCCATAAGAAATGCCTGTTATTCCTCATGGTGCCGCCATACACAAATGTGCATAGGAAATGTTGGTCCACTCGACAATGGATGAATTGCTTGTGAGAAGTAATTACTTTTAGATTGATGTCTGCCTTCCAAAGTACCCATATACCACCAGAAAACCCTACTTCTTCAACACAATGAGAGTGGGGGAATCCCAATCTTTTAATGATAGAAGATGCTTTAGTACCACTACATCGGGTTTCATACAGTATGATGATCGAAACACCATATCTTCTGATGAGCTGTTTGATTGAGTTCAGGGTATCTTCGTCACAGATACCTTGAACATTCCAGCTTATTAGATTCATTTATCACCTTCCTCAAAGGTGGAAGTCCCCATAGAATGCTCCTCCTTTTTGAGATCTTGGAGTAGAGATGTTTTTCCATGCTTTCTCATAGATGCTCTCCCTGGGTCACCAACATGTGTAATCTTGTGTTTCCTCAGATGGATGCCCAGTGAGTCCTTGGCCAAGCTTCTATATTTGGTATAGTTTGTAGGGGGGATATCACTAGTCCTGACATTGAAGGAAGTCATCACAAACAAACCTGCATGTCTAGTTCAACAGCCAGACGTGCGAAGCGGTCTCTCCTATGAAGGGTTGTATTCATATCTAGCTTAACGGTTTTCCCTAGTTGCTCGTCGATCTGTCTGGGAAGGACCTCTTGGTAAAGATAGATGGGAAGATTAGGGATTCTGACCCAAGCCACCAATCTTTGTGGCGTGGCCCGATCTGGAGAGAAACAAGGAGTCCATCGTTGGACTGTTAGATATGAGCCAAAGATGGGCCAGGGTCCTCTGACAAGTGCAGTCATATAGTCATCCTCCGACTAGAGTTGGATGACGAAGAACTCATTTGCCACATCAATCAGATTGAAGCTGTCTACCAACTTCCATAGCTTGGCTATACAATCATGCAATGTAAGATACACGATATCCCTTGAAAGAAGCTTGACGATGATTGTATATTTCCAAGGTCAGCGCAGATCCTCCATGGCCTCGTTCTGGACACAAAATGCAGGGTAGCCTTGTTCACAGGAGATCTCGATATCTATCGATTGTAGGTTTACGTCATTAGTCTCAGCATCAATCAAGATAAAATTGTGTGGGTTAACAGAAGAGCTTTTCCCCAAAGAGTCGTGGTATGACTTTCCGGATGCGGTTGGGGGGCGGTTTGATCCTGTCTGGTGGAGTGGAGCGGCAGGAAGGGGTTTGGGTGTTCCCCAATGTCGACTTCCATGGTGGTCTGGGATGAAGCCAGGGGCTTCCTATCCGTTCGTTGTCTAGCGTAGGTAAAGCTCAAACAAGAGTTGCCAATGGGGATGGAGGTCGCATGCCATCTAGTTTCCCCGTCGCCTTCATCTTTGGGATCTCCTCCCGCACTTGCGGAAGAACCCTACCCACCATTACCAATACTCAATGACTGAGGTATTTTTTATTTATGGATGCGGTCCATGAAAGAAAGTTTTATTGAAGATACATAATCTCCTTTTCCTCCTTTTATAACACCACATTATTCCTTCTTGTCCATATTCTCCACATGCTCACCACAATCCACTCATCTTCCTTTCATGCACACCCATCCAAAAGTTCTACAGTAATCTCCCCTAACATCAGTCCATCCTCATTTTTTCAATATATCCCTTGCATCATAAAAAAGCAATCACATATACTCTTCACATTCTAACACTACCATATCATACAATTTATCATTTCTTTTTCTCTACCACATTAGGGATAGAGATCATTCATATTATAGTGCCTATCAGGAAGTATTCCTATTGTAGCCAGTCAGCTCATCATGTCGACCCTTCATAGAAAATGTTCCACTTTAGGTGGTCATCCTCTTCTCCATATAACTTGTCAGGTTGCAACTATCTCCCCCCTACCACGCCCATGACTTAGAAAAGTTTTTTGTGTTCAAAATTCCCCTTACATAATCCGATCTCACATTAAAAGACCCATTTGCACTAGGACACCAGAACACTATAAATTATGGTAAGGTAAAGATCAGCAGGATCGCCAAAATTTCATTCACAATATGTGGTGTTATTCCAATTTGGGTAAGTATACACTTAACCACCAAAAATTATGAGTTATTATTTCTTATTATATATGCCCGTGTGTGAGATCCTTTTGGGCCACTCAGAGATGGGCACTTCAATCCCTTTGCACTATCTAGGCAGTGGGATTGGGATTGGGGTATGAATGATTATGTGCCACCATGAAACATCATCACTCTAACTACCATGTGAAGGGGGTGGGTGTGTTCCATTCATAAAAGTCATACATTTATATTCCAATTTAAAATGGTAGAGATGAATCTAGAACCACTTCTAAAATGTCTGAAGTTCAGACAAAATTGGTAAAATGGTTCCATATGCCCCTATTTACATTAACATATAGGCTACAAAGTAGGAAATGACTTGCAAGCATAGTCAAACTAATCACACACAACAAACTAGTAAAGTCGGCATGTAATGCAATGTGGATTAGTGGAATGACATGGAATTTCAAAAAAATGAAAAATTTTAGGAAAAACCAAGGAAATTATATGGAATGAAAATATGCAACATGAAAAAATGAAGAGAAATCTAGACAAGAAGTGGGGATAGTCAAGTATTTGATCATCTCAATAAAATCTATAACAAGAAAATCACATGGGATTACTACCCTACAACCTCATTCGCTTAAACCATGATGTCATGAACATTAAGTAAAGTCTTTGGATTATAAGGTAACAATTATTAATGTTTGGTGGATAAAGGTCAAAAGGGGGGTTCAAGTCATTCAAGTGAGGTGGTTCACAAACACCACAACCAATCTGGTCAGAGAGCATCAAGGTCTTGGTTTGGTTGATTTCATATAGCCTTTTTAGTTCAATTCACATTTTTTTCTTTTCAACATTGACCTTCCTATGTCTTGGACATTCCATGCATCATTCTTCTAGCTAGGTTCCTATTCTATGACAAATAAAAAATCAATGATAGCAAGTTTATTGTGATTTGCATGTTTCTTTGTAATTAAAATACAAAATTTGAAGTTCAGGTGAGAAATATCCCAAACTAATATGGTCTTCCTCCTGCTAGTGCTAAGCTTAATGAGTTTAGATAGGTCAAATATTCTTTTTCTTATTCATCCATTGGAAAACCTTAGGGTCTATTTCTTGACCTAAATGGCCATCTCATTCTCATTTAACAGTGGCCTCCTTAATCCTTAAGTCATGGGGTTCCTCAAAACTTTCCACCTCAAACTTTTTCTTCTTTTTCTCCTCTTGAGGTGAAGGTGTCTTAAATATGTTAAAGTTCAACCTTAAATTCATGAAGGTGACCATCATTGTGCTAGAGCGCACATGGATGTCAGTTGTACCCAAGAAGGGCCATCCCAAGATAATGAGAATCTTCTTGCCCTCTAGATCCATATGTAGAACAATGAAGTCCACTAGGAGCACTGCCAACATATCCATGTCAGGCGTCACAAGAAAATCGTCCACCCTTCCCCTTGGGACTTTGAAAAATTGATCAGCCAATAGTAGAGTGTTTTTTCCAGCTTCATTTTTCCATAGACAAATTCAAAATACACACTATAGAGCATAAAGTGCATATTAGAATCCAAGTCAGTCAAATAATTGTTATTGAGATTGATACCAATGCGACATGGAATAAGAGGGGTTCCAGGGTCCTTTTTTATGGGAAGTGTATTTTTTAAGATAGAGCTCACTTTCATAGTCATCTTGATCTTCGTTGGCATCCTTCCCATTGTATTCCTTTTGAAATTGCAAACATGCCTCAAAAAGTTGGCATATGCCAGAATTTGCTTGATTGTATCAAGAAATGGGATGCACACTTTGACTTTTGTAATGATTTAATATATATCGACATTGTGTTTTTACCTCCTTGTTAAAGAAGGATCATCTCAGGATTTTGGGAATGAGGGATAAATAGCACTAGATTTTCTGGAATCAAATTGAAGTATTACACAAGGAGTTGAATCACTTTGAGGGATTACATGAAGGCCTTCTCTTGTCAATGGTGGAATGGTTGGATTAACAAATTAACATAAGGGATACAATATTTCCCAATAAAAATAGATGGTGGAGCACTTGGTATCACAAAAATAGTAGCAAGTGGTACAACAAAATCTTTAGATCTCTTAGCATCATCACAATACATTTTGGCATTGAAGTATTAACATATCCTTGCTAAACAATACATTCATACCCTTTTCTTTTTGTCTATTGAAGAACTTTTCCACTCCTCAAGATGCTCATGACATTTTTTTTCTCATTGTTAAGGAATATGTTGTGATGTTTTTGGCGGTGGTGGTGGTCTTTGGTGACATCGGTGTTGGGGTTGATGTTGGAGGATGTATGGATGTTTTGGTGGTATTTGTTGAGCTGGTGATTGAGGGATATAGGATTGTGGTGGTGGTTTTTGTGTTGGAGGAGGGCATTTTTAATATCTTAAATTTTGGTAAAATTGAATTATATAAACACAAGGCATTAAGTGATAAATAATTATCCCAATTATATTATCGGTAGAATGATAATGTTAATTATGAAACTATTTGTGTTGCAAACATGTCCTTGGGACACAAGACAAAAGAATAAGGGAATTTTTTGTACAAATACATATTAATGGCTTTGTGAATTATTAGATAATCGAAATATAAGATAATATGTATGTTTCCAAAAGAAAATAAGATGTGTGATGTTTTAGATAATCAAAAAAGTAATTGTCTAGCCAGTTTGGCAACACATGTTTTGCAACATCAATTAATACTATTTTTATCTAACTTTTGGTATTCTTAGAAATAATAAGGGAAAGAAAGAGAATTCAATAAATTGGGAGAAAAATGACATTTGATGAGACAATGGTAATGAAATGAAAGAGATAAATTAAGAATTAATCTTAGAATACATAAGAAGAGTACCTAATATAGTTCCATGCATCCATATGCTTTCCTTAATGGCTTTTTGGGTGTCAACCAAGTATTTTGGATAATTGGTTTTGAAAATGTATTAATAAAATAAAGAGATGGAAATATGGGAGTTTTGTCTTATGAGTATCATAGTGACTCTCTCCTTAATTAATCAACAAAGTAAAAATGTTAATATGGTAAAATAAAAGGGAATCAACAAGTTATTATTTCCTAGACATTAACCTTTATTTGAAAAGGCATTGATATAAACGATTATAAGAGGAATGTCAATAAAGTGACCCCATTACATTGGGGGGATCATATGTAATGTGATGGAAACCCTTTCCACATGAGGCCATAATCTATTCTTACTACAAGGAGAAGGAAACTAGTTTCCCTAAACCATCTCTTTCTCTCTCTCTCTCTATTGTCTTCCACCTAACCCTAGAGATGCACTTGGGGACTTTGTAAGGACCCCAAGAACCCTACATTTGGTCCTTGTCTCTAGAACCTGAAAAACCACTAGAGGGGGGTGAATAGGGTTTTAATCTAATTTAACAATAATTTAACTCAAACAACCACAAATGAGAAATCAAGAAGGAGACAAGGGGTTTAGAGTGGTTCCAACCTTAGCAAATACTAAGGTTGTTAGTCCACTACCCAGTTGCTTACCCAACCGGGATTTTGAAAGTATCAATTTTATTACCTTCACAAGGAATTACACAAAATACAATACTTTCTTACACCCCTTGAACAACCTTCACTTGAAGTAGATGCACCAACCCGAGGTAACCTTCTTGAAGTAACTCCAAGCTCCCCCTTGAAGTAGCCTTCCTCTTTAGAAGTAACCTCCCGTTGCACCAACCTTCTTGAAGTAGCTCAAGGTCCCCTTCTTCACCAAGAAGATCTCCAACCTCTCCAATCCGCAGCCTCCAACCTAGGAGTAGCAAGGAGAGTACAAACAATAATAGTGAACAAGAAAGGAAAAAGGAAATTACAACTTATCCTTTGAAGCACAAGGCTTGATTTGCCTAGATCAAGCGTGTAGATCTCCTAACCAATGTGTATGGAATTGTGATTGCTATGGATAGGAGATGCTAGCCTATAGGACATGAAATTTGAGCTAAGAGAAGAAGTATCCAGTTGTCAATATGCTCAATTGCTCACAAACAGGTTGCTCAATGTAAGTGTATGCTCAAAGATTGCTCAAGTGTAAAAACAAGTGAGTTTAGGTTTCCTAAGGCATGTCCTATTTATAGGAATGTCCTACAAGTGCTTAAGGACGTTCTAGACACTTTCTAGGGGTTTCTAAGTGCTTAACTAGCCATTAGGTATAAGTTAGTTGCTTTAACAACGGCTAGTTAATTAATTCTGCAGTTGTTGTCAGAGTCCATCTCGGTCGAGAAATGGTCGACCGAGACACCTACTCGGTCGAAGTTTTGTCGACCGACAGGCTCTCTAGATCAAGTGTTTTGCAACGTTTATCTCCAACTGGCAACTACCTTGTCAGTTGTGTCTAACGGCTACTTGGGTCTTTCTCGGTCGAGAAGTTTGTCGACCGAGAGTGTCTCGGTCGAGGATTTTGTCGACCGAGATAGACCCTGTTTGAATGTTTCAAATAAAGACATTAAGTGTGTGTATGAGTGTGCATATGTGACACTATTGAAGGGGATGACCTATCTAAATGTGGTGTTTAGCTAGGGAAGATCTAACGCTTGATTTACATGAAGTCTAAGTACTTGTACATTATATATTTGTACAAGTTTACAATTGATTACATTTCATGACATTTACAATCATTCAAGCATATAGATTCCCTAGTGCTTTGTCATTCACCTTATTCCTGCAACACTCAAGTAGCACGTTAGATCAACAAGAATGAAATGTTTGTCATTATCAAAACAAAGGGATTTACAGATGTCCATTTAGCCAACAGAACCCTCCCTCACCCGCTCCACCATCTCTAATTTGTAACATGGTGACTCGGTATCAGATGCATAGCATGAAGACATCGATGGAAACAAGTGGGACCCTATTCCATCAAGTTGTAGGATGAGGAGGAAGGATCGCACCTAGTCCATGTTGAGTGGCATCCTATTCCTCCAAAAGCAAGGACCACAGACAGTGGCCATGGAGGGATCTAGTTGGTGTCGCCACTATCAACTACACTGAGATGAGCTTCGATGTAGTGGGCTTCTTCATCCAAGACATATGGTATCTCAAGGGAGGGAAGGGAGAGACTCCTCAATCGATCTACCTTTGAGGTAAGGACCTATGACCTGATATTCATCGTTGTACCATAGGTTAACCCAAATCTTCAACGGGGGAGATCCATCCTAGAAAAATCAACCAACCCAACTCCTAGTTAGGGACCTGTCCGATCTCAGAATGAGAGGCCAATTGTAATGGAAACCTTGTCTGGTCTTAGTTGAACGAGAAAGGTTGGGACGAATAGGAGGTTACCACATCTGTGACCTGAGTACATCATGGGCGTGGGGTATGGGATGACTTAGAGCTAAAAGACCCAAGTGCCTCGACTTGTTCATGTGAGTGGTAAGGGTATCATAGTCATTTCCTCTCTTTGTAATTGCTGCTCCAGGTGAAATTCTAATAAACTAGTTATGCTGACGTGTCAGCATTTCAGTCATCCAAATAAGATTAATCTTATAATTGTAGAAAGCAAACAATAACTCAGATTGAGACAAATAGTATGTGAAAATTGATAAGCAAAATGAGAGGAACACAAAGATAATATAAGTGAGACTTGATAATTCTTCCTTTTCCAAAAGAGGTGCAAAGATGGGCTTGAGTGGTGTTTAATGCATTTAAACCTTTGGTTTGTGTAATAAGATGGTTGAATATATTAAAAATATTTTCTTTGCCATAATAACTAATATTGTTGAACAAGAAGAGAAATCAAGGTGATCATGACCATAATAATGATAATTAAGGTTTCTAATATGAGTAATCATACATATGAAGTTTTAGGGTTAAATATCATAACTTGGTATATCATTAATGAACTTTATTGGATTGAAGTGATCATAATAAAGGGAATATGTTGGATATTGTGATTCGGGTTACACATGATGTCTAATGTGGGCTAAATAAAGTAATATGTGATGGAGAAAGGGTTTATACCCTTAATCTTAAACCAACCCAAACATAACCCTAATGATAACTTGATAACTAGGAAACCTAAACACTAGGTTAGGACTGAGTAGGGTTTAGTCTAATTAATATGATGTCAACAGTTCAGGATTAACATACATGAAGATATAATGTGATTTCCTAGATTCACATTGTTGATTGACTTTCTTGAATGCAATTGAAATGCATGTTGCATGATATTCTTCATGGTTCACCATCGGGGTATGTGGTTATGCCTATAACTACCCAAATTAGTTTGTAGGTGTTTTCTGAGTGTTTGTCAAGGATGGAACTACTAAACAATTGATTGCTTATTTAATTATGTTATGTTATAATGCCACTATGTGTATCACATAAAGAAAAATTATGTGAAGAAAATTTCCAGTTCTTATTTGCAAGTATTTGATGGAATATATGATGTTAGCATACTTATAGAATTTTGCATGCAACCCACTTACACAATATGGAAACATACTGATCTACATTTTGTTTCATTTGTTTTATGTATATGATGATACACACGATAAGGGACATGAAGATAAAGATGAAACAACATGAAGGAATTAAACTTATCAAAAGGAAAATTAGACTGATATTTCTTCTCATATATTGTAATTATTATGGTGAAAGTTCATGTAACTATCTTATAAACAATATTTATAAATTAATGAAGTTATTTACTATTATTTGATGTTTGATTAAAAATCTAGATCCTTGAGAAAATTTTAGTTAACTGCTCTCATATTTTTGACCTTCCTTAATTGGGATTTTCTGAAGAGTGAGGTCATTACATTTGGTAACGGAGCACTAGATTTTTCAAATAATATTTAATAGTTCATAATTTTAAGTAATCTGTAGAAATATGAGGAAATTATTAAGGAATTTTTTAAAGAAGATGGTGTCTACAAGGTACCACAAATTGGGGACTGACAAGACTTTCGTTTGCACCTCTAGCAAGCTTACATGTACTCACGAGCTTTTGCATCCTGCTTGGCCGAAGTTCAATGATTTTTCCCAAATTAAAATACTTTTAGATTTTTCTCATCTTGATTCATACACTTCTCATCATCTTTGCTTAATAAACCCTAAAAGTAACTTTCCTCCTCATATCAAGTTAAGGGTTTTTAGAAGACGTCAGACTAAGGCATCCTCCCCTATTATTGTACTTGTAATGTGTGAATAATAATTATGTACATCTAAATGTGAAAATGATAATGTACATGTGATGAGAAAATAATGATAAAGAAAATAAAAAGTTTTATGGGTTTTTCCTTATGAGGGTAAAATCTAGACAAAGCTGGGGTTGGTTAGGAGACCTTAATGGGTCAAGGGACTTATATACTCTAAAATGTAGAGTGTAGTCCCTAACCTACATACTAAACCCTAATCTTGGGAAATGGGATTGGTGTGGGTGATAGAGTAACCCTCCCCATATGAACCCAACTTAGGGTAAGATTAAAGAGAAATAAGAAAATGAGTTTATGTGTCCCAAACTCCCATGCATGAATGTGGAGAAATTCATGCATGATGCATGTGAAATTATTTGAATATACATGAGAAGAACAAAAGAAAAAATCAAGAGTTGTACATGAAAATGAAAACAAGAATATAACTTGCTCATCACCCTAATGATATCTATGGAGGAATGGATGGATAAAGAATACCCCTAGTGAGTTGTTATGCTACTCCCAATGAGTGAGTATGATATTATATCACCCCCAATGAGTGGGTAATAGAAATAACCCCCAGATAGTGGGTAGATCATTGAGAACACTCTCAGTGAGTGAGTATGAATGCCCCTAGTGAGTGACTACACCACATAGTTTGGACAAAAAATCTTGAAAAGTTATTCTTAAAATGTAAGTAAACGAGTTAGGTGAGTCAATCTCCCATGCATATATTCGTGTGGAACAAGGCATTAACGAGAAGAATTTTAAGAAACATGAACAAACAATGAATAACACATTGTATGGATGTAACCTAATAAAACCTTGTATCGATCTCGAGTGAGTTAAAGAATGATCTTGGGTTGAGTAGAGTCATCACATGGGGATGACTGATGTCCATTGTAAGGACCAAACCTTTAGAGAAGGCTTCCCATAAAGAGATCCCCTTAGAGAGAGCACACCATTTACAAAAGATGATAAGGGTGGCGAGGTTAAAAAAAGAAATGGTTATTTAGGTTGCATTAAAAAAAAGAGAAATGAAAATATGAATATAACATGCTTGAACCCCACCCTCCATGCTATAACTAGAAGTTTTAATTTGGAAACAAAGTCATTGAGATGACATGATGAAACCCTTGAATGGGAAGGTCAGAAAAGATCAAGCCCCTGGAGGGGAACATCATGGAAGATCAATCCCCTGGATTGGAAGATCACAAAAGGTCCAGCACTAGAAGCGAAGGCCAACATAGTACCAAGCCCCTGGAGGGGAAGGTCCAGAATGGTCAAGCCTATAGAAAAGAAGGCAAACATGGCACCAAGTCCCAGATTAGGAAAGTGGCCCAAGTCCACTGCAAGACAAAACACTAGGAGAGGGTATACCAGAGATTGTGCAAATAAGGATTGAGATGTTATAATAAAACCAACCATCAAAAATGAAAAGATGAAACTTTTAGGGTTGGTGTCCCGACTTGGGGTGGGTCACCCAAATGTGGGAAAAGGACCTATTGTAAAGACCAAGTCTCTACTATTAACATGATAAACAAATCACCAATTGTGTGGCAGCGGAAGAATTAAATCTTGACTTTATTCAAAATGTATAAAGAGTACATTATAAAATTTTCCCAATTGGGAGTACAACTTTATACAAACAACTAGGATCTAGGTAGAGGAAGACTTAACTAATACAACCTTGTCTCCAAACTAAACAACTACATAACATAAAAGCAACTATGATCATATACTATATGTTCTTCATCTTTCTTGTCCTATCCTTAGCCTTAGGTTCACCAAGCTTCCATACACACTCTGATCCTATCATGGATGGTTGGGTTCATCCAGCAAGAGAAAGATAAAAGGTATGTGTTAAAAAGAAAGTATTGGACAAAGATTAAACAACAATATTGCATAATAAAGGATTTTCTATGCTACAAGAGTTTAAGAGAATGAGATAGATAATCAAATAAGAATAAGAGAACTGCCATATACAATCACCACAATAATAAATCACATAGCATGAATATATTAAGACACAAATTCATCTCAATGTAGGGTGAGGCACCTACCGGACCTCACCAATGGCAGGGGGACTAAAACCCCAGTGCCTAATATATAAAATGGCAGGGGGACTAAAACCCCAGTGCCCGGCAGGGGGACTAAAACCCCAGTGCTCTGTGGGTGGTTTGTACTCATGTACACTACATTGTCATTTGGCCTAAAATACATCATGCTTAAATAATCACTTGGCAGTATAGTGAAAAGTAACAAGATAGCATTGGGAATAAAACCCAAATAAATAACAAGACCATCATAGGTCACAACCATATCCAAGAGTTCTAAGAATTAAAAGAGTCAACAAGCATCAACATTATATAATGTTCCAAATATTTCAAAAGGATAAGCCAACATAGGCAATAGCAAGATTACAACATTTCCAAGTAAAGGAGGCAACATATGTAGTACCATGATTCAAGTGAATGAGCCACAATGGCATAAAATAAGTAAAGAGCCAATAAATGAAATTAGAAGGATAACAAGGCTAGCACCAAAGTGATTGTGGGGTTGGAAAAGTCCCAACTGAAAGATAGGTAGTTTGCACAATAATCATTCCACATAGATTTCACATTCACCATGGATGTTCACATATAAAATAGGTTGCACATACAAAATAGGGCTCACATACGAAATAGGTTTCACATACATAATAGGGTGCACATACAAAATAAGTTTCACATACATAATAGGGTGCACATACAAAATCAGTTTCACATACATAATAGGGTGCACATACAAAATAAGTTTCACATACCTGTTCTAGATTCATTACCATTACTTTCACCAAGTTGATTGTATCACCATTCCATTTTTCCCTAGTTGCAAACATTACACATGTATTAGGTTACTTAAAGGTACTTTAAGTGTAAAATATCCATATCTATAAACCATGGGTAAAGGCTTTGGATTTTGGTTCTAGAAACAAGTCCAAACGATCCCTAATAATTTTCTACTCGAGAAAACATATTTTATTGTCAAAAACGGAGGTAAAACACTTTTATTATCATTTTACATCACTTTATACATTTAAATTAAGGTTTGAATTAATTACCAGGCTTATGATGGAAAAAAGCATTCAAAACTTAAAAATTCGGATTCTACATGTTTTTAGCTTTCCAACGAGTATTTATTTATAATTTTCCGACAACCGAGCGATTTACTACGATTTAAACAAAATGGACCAATCAGGAAAAAGATTCATGGATGATAAAAGCAATTTAGCAAAAGTCTATAGTACGCTCAGCGAGAGAGCAGCCACAGGAGGGCGCTCGGGGGCAAAATGGACATTTGTCCATCATCTTCAACCCTCGATCGCGCCCAGCCTTGCGGCGGGCTGCTCTCTTGCCCTTTTGGGCATTTTGGCAATACTCCACCAAACGAAGCGTAAAGGTACTCGAATCGAAGGTATTCGAACGAAGAACTCACCTAGATGGTCGATTTCGATGCACGAGCATCCTAGCATCTGGGAGGAGCTCCGCAAGGTCTGCTGCAAAAGCTCCACGTCGGCGGCCAAACGTGCTTCCTTAGGCAAAATATATGGTTTGGGCGAGTTGCTTAGGGTCTGACGAAGGCGTGAAGGGAGTATTTTATAGGTGAGCGAGCCTGTGGAGCCGTGTGGGATGGGGCCGTGAGAGGCCACGGCCGGCGGCTCCTGCCGTTCTGGCTACGCTACGTCTCACTGGTCAAGTGAGAGCTCAAATGATTCGGGGGATCGCTGCGAACCTGTAGGCGAAGAGATCTCGTAAAATGGTCGCGAAACGAGGGAGAACGGAGCTGAGGAGTCGAGCTCGTTACCCATGTAACGGCTGGAGGTGGAAGACAAGCTCTAGGCCGTTAGATCGGGGTCGGAATTAACAAGAGCCGATGGATCTGAGTCCACCATGGGCTGGGCGTGTCTACAGTGCGCGTGACATGCATTTAAGCCAAACTTTGTTTTAAATGACGTGCATAGCTATTAAATCGATGGCTATAATATCACATTTTAATGAAAACTTGTTTATTGCATTTGGAAGGTCAAATGAACTCCAAATGAGCCCAAATTTTAACCCTAGGTTGCTAATGACGTCTAGATTCATGTTATACACGTAGATTTGCGTTTTACCCAACCTTTGGCATCCAAATAATTATTTTGATCATTAAAGCATATTTTAATATAATGCTAGAGAAATAAATTATTTGTTGCTTTTATAAGCAACCCTTGGTTCCCAAATTCGAGATTTGGAGTCCAAGAGTTCACCACTCACTAATATCATGTATTTTCAACTTTAATTATCCCATATTAAGAGTGAGGTATGAAGGTGAGTTATTTATTCTTCATATTAATTTACACTATATTAAAAGCGTATTAAATAGTTTTGAGGGGTCAAAAGAACTCCAAAAATCACCAAATTTTGACCATGGGTTCATAATGACGCATATAACAATGCTATGCAATTAGATCCACGTTTAATACATAATAAGACCCTAAATAAATATATAGCTCATAAAAGAGTATAATAATATATTAATATGAAGGAATTATATGAAAATCTTATTAATGAGAAACATGTGAGTAATCTCGAGATATAAAACACATTAAGATCCAACTAATCATTCCTTAACAAAATAACATATTAATATGAAATAAAAACATATTTTGAGGAGAGAGAAACACTTAAGGTTAATATACACATATATAAACTCAAATACATATTATTAATAACATATTTATCCAAAAAGCTCCAAATAAATATTATCTGATAATATTATCCCATAAATGCCCAAATTACATAATTAACCCTAACTTATCTCCTAATGTGGGTTATTTGTGCAAACACCCCCTCATTTACATAAATGAGGGTAAATAGTGATTTCAACCTCAGATTGTGCTCAAAATGCACAAGAAGTCCAAAAATGATCCAAAAGGATGGGAAATTTATGGAAAAGGTCCAAATGGACTAAAAGGCAAAGAAAATCTCAAAAGTGGGTAAATTGCAGGGAAGACCCTGAGATTCAGTATGTTACAGCACACCACCCTTAAAGAGGATTTCGTCCCCGAAATCACAACAAGAGGAAATAGAGGGTGAGTGTGTAACATCCCAACCTTAAACACTACGTTATAACCCTTAATCTAGGGTACACCACCAAATCTACATAAGTCAGGTATTACTACGGTTTCCACCAAACCTATAGCCTTTTATCAAACTCAAATTAACATCTTGTTGCATAAACTCTATCATGAAAAGGCAGCATATCTATTATAATATCACTTGTGCCACGTTTTATCCAAAACAATTATATCTCAATATGTGTATTTCCCTCATCAAGGGTTTTAAGCACAATTAGGGTTTACGAAGCCATTTCAACATTAATTAATGTATTAGGTCAAAAAACCTTAATTACATGAATTCATTTTCCATTATCCTCTTAAAACTATCATGTAGAACTATTACAAATTATTGTGTAGAAAAGGTTAATATTATCCAACAAGTTATTAAGCCTATTTTAATTCCAAATAATGTTCATATTACACATTTGCATACCATCTTTTTATACTCATTTTAATGGCATCATTAATCATTTTCGTCCATTACACTTCATATTGTAAATTATACATATTTTAATTCGCATTAGGCATTTATGAATATTTATGTGAATCCAATTATTCATTATCATATTTGAGTCATTATATGCATTTTAGATGCAACCCATTAATATATCAAGTTATGATGAGGTGTTCATTAAAGAGCTAGGTGATATACCTTACATGTATTGATAATTGGGTCACAATTATGATTAGGTGATTATAATCAAATTATATGTACCAAGGTGTATTATGTGTTGATGACACCTAATGTCACTAATGTATCATGAAAGGCATTAAGGGTATGTATATGTTGTCAAGGCTAGATGATTACATATTAGGGTTTAGGTCAACATGATCATAACATGATAAAGCATCCTTAGGGTGTATCATACACATTTTATCATTAGGGTGACTTACTCAAAACTATGTATATTCACTTATGAATAATTAATGATTATGTGCATCAAGAGTATATTAAGGTTCAAGCATATGGATTATATGACTTATTCATTAATTATAATCAAACAAGATGAATTACAATCATATTAGGTTTGTTCAACTCTCACTAAACCCATGTCTAAGGAGTTAGAGTTTCTTGATTTCAAGACATTGAGGGACTCCAACCCCCCTTAAAGAGGATTTCGTCCTCGAAATCAGCAACTCCAAAATCTATTAGGGTACTAACACTACCTTTCCACTCAAAGGGTTGACTAAGTCAAACTATTTTAAGGGTATAAGATCCAACATTAAAAGTCTTACTAAAATCTATCTTCCAACTCAAGGTATAACATAGGGTTCACTAAACCTTAAACATGGAAATCTAAGGCTCATATAAGATACTTAGGGATTACAAGATGATTTTTGTTTGAGAAAAGAAATAAAATCATCATATAAGGGTTTCTAGGGTTACTCAACAATAAGGTAATATGTCTAAGGGTAGACTAGTTCGAGCTGTCCGTTTCAGATCAGGCCAGGCCAGGTCATATGAGCTCAGGAGTCCTCGTGACCAAGCTAGTGGGGCGGAGGAAAATATTGCCAGCCCCCAAGCTCTGACCCTTTCTAGACACCATCACTTCAACTTCTTGCTCTAATAGCTACTCAATTAGACAATTCACCAAAAAGTTGACAAATTTTATTTCTAATAAGAAATTATTATGATCCTAAATGAAACATTCTTTATAGGTCAACTCTAAGGTGAAAAACTAACTAAAGGGAAACTATATCCTCTAGGGAGACAATTTTGAACTAGTCAAGAATCCGACTACCTTGATGCTCTGATACCATGCTGTAAAGACCAAGTCTCTACTATTAACATGATAAACAAATCACCAATTGTGTGGCAGCGGAAGAATTAAATCTTGACTTTATTCAAAATGTATAAAGAGTACATTATAAAATTTTCCCAATTGGGAGTACAACTTTATACAAACAACTAGGATCTAGGTAGAGGAAGACTTAACTAATACAACCTTGTCTCCAAACTAAACAACTACAGAACATAAAAGCAACTATGATCATATACTATATGTTCTTCATCTTT
Organism: Alisma plantago-aquatica; assembly: GCA_963693085.1. NCBI lineage: Eukaryota > Viridiplantae > Streptophyta > Magnoliopsida > Alismatales > Alismataceae > Alisma > Alisma plantago-aquatica. The sequence continues at coordinate 1,083,143,875 of OY856413.1, read as the reverse complement.
CTTGTCCTATCCTTAGCCTTAGGTTCACCAAGCTTCCATACGTACTCTGATCCTTTCATGGATGGTTGGGTTCATCCAGCAAGAGAAAGATAAAAGGTATGTGTTAAAAAGAAAGTATTGGACAAAGATTAAACAACAATATTGCATAATAAAGGATTTTCTATGCTACAAGAGTTTAAGAGAATGAGATAGATAATCAAATAAGAATAAGAGAACTGCCATATACAATCACCACAATAATAAATCACATAGCATGAATATATTAAGACACAAACTCATCTCAATGTAGGGTGAGGCACCTACCGGACCTCACCAATGGCAGGGGGACTAAAACCCCAGTGCCTAAAAAGTGGCAGGGGGACTAAAACCCCAGTGCCTAATGTATAAAATGGCAGGGGGACTAAAACCCCAGTGCCCGACAGGGGGACTAAAACCCCAGTGCCCTGTGGGTGGTTTGTACTCATGTACACTACATTGTCATTTGGCCTAAAATACATCATGCTTAAATAATCACTTGGCAGTATAGTGAAAAGTAACAAGATAGCATTGGGAATAAAACCCAAATAAATAACAAGACCATCATAGGTCACAACCATATCCAAGAGTTCTAAGAATTAAAAGAGTCAACAAGCATCAACATTATATAATGTTCCAAATATTTCAAAAGGATAAGCCAACATAGGCAATAGCAAGATTACAACATTTCCAAGTAAAGGAGGCAACATATGTAGTACCATGATTCAAGTGAATGAGCCACAATGGCATAAAATAAGTAAAGAGCAAATAAATGAAATTAGAAGGATAACAAGGCTAGCACCAAAGTGATTGTGGGGTTGGAAAAGTCCCAACTGAAAGATAGGTAGTTTGCACAATAATCATTCCACATAGATTTCACATTCACCATGGATGTTCACATATAAAATAGGTTGCACATACACAATAGGGCTCACATACGAAATAGGTTTCACATACATAATAGGGTGCACATACAAAATAAGTTTCACATACATAATAGGGTGCACATACAAAATAAGTTTCACATACATAATAGGGTGCACATACAAAATAAGTTTCACATACCTGTTCTAGATTCATTACCATTACTTTCACCAAGTTGATTGTATCACCATTCCATTTTTCCCTAGTTGCAAACATTACACATGTATTAGGTTACTTAAAGGTACTTTAAGTGTAAAATATCCATATCTATAAACCATGGGTAAAGGCTTTGGATTTTGGTTCTGGAAACAAGTCCAAACGATCCCTAATAATTTTCTACTCGAGAAAACATATTTTATTGTCAAAAACGGAGTTAAAACACTTTTATTATCATTTTACATCACTTTATACATTTAAATTAAGGTTTGAATTAATTACCAGGCTTATGATGGAAAACAGCATTCAAAACTTAAAAATTCGGATTCTACATGTTTTTAGCTTTCCAACGAGTATTTATTTGTAATTTTCCGACAACCGAGCGATTTACTACGATTTAAACAAAATGGACCAATCAGGAAAAAGATTCATGGATGATAAAAGCAATTTAGCAAAAGTCTATAGTACCCTCAGCGAGAGAGCAGCCACAGGAGGGCGCTCGGGGGCAAAATGGACATTTGTCCATCATCTTTAACCCCGATCGCGCCCAGCCTTGCGGCGGGCTGCTCTCTTGCCCTTTTAGGCGTTTTGGCAATACTCCACCAAACAAAGCGTAAAGGTACTCGAATCGAAGGTATTCGAACGAAGAACTCACCTAGACGGTCGATTTCGATGCACGAGCATCCTAGCATCTGGGAGGAGATCCGCAAGGTCTGCTGCAAAAGCTCCACGTCGGCGGCCAAACGTGCTTCCTTAGGCGAAATATATGGTTTGGGCGAGTTGCTTAGGGTCTGACGAAGGCGTGAAGGGAGTATTTTATAGGTGAGCGAGCCTGTGGAGCCGTGTGGGATGGGGCCGTGAGAGGCCACGGCCGGCGGCTCCTGCCGTTCCGGCTACGCTACGTCTCATTGGTCAAGTGAGAGCTCAAACGGTTCGGGGGATCGCTACGAACCTGTAGGCGAAGAGATCTCGTAAAATGGTCGCGAAACGACGGAGAACGGAGCTGAGGAGTCGAGCTCGTTACTAATGTAACGGCTGGAGGTGGAAGACAAGCTCTAGGCCATTAGATCGGGGTCGAAATTAACAAGAGCCGATGGATCTGTATCTCCCACCTTTTTAACCCTAGGATTTTTCCTAGGGCATGTATGAGGGCCAAATAACCCTATCTCTATGAGTTTCAAAGTCCCTGGCCTACGTGGTCGAGGGAAGCTCCAGATATAGTAGGTGGGATCCTTTTCAGTCACACTCCTTCTTGCTTCTTGCTTGTTCTTCCTTTCTGCTCCTAAGCATGGCCTTACAGTTAGCCTCAAGCCATAGGTAGCAGAGCCTAGGTAGCCTAGAAGGACTGGAGAGTGGAGTCCCTCTGACCCAACAACAATTGTACAAAGAGGATAGATGGAGGCTGGGAGTCGAACACATTAGGCACAAGATCTACCTCTGGGTGGAAGGAGGACATAGTCACAGATCTCATATGCACGTCCCCGCATGTTCAAAACCCAAGTGATGATGAGACTTTTTCCCTAATTTTGTGTCAAGTTCTGTTAAGTTAATATAAGGTTTAATTTGTTGATGTGTCAAGTCATTATTGGCTAATTAGTGATTATCTTGGAGAAAACAATTGAAATTGTTAGGATTCTCTGATGAAAAAAATTATATATGAAATTTGATTAGGAAAATGAGAGGAAACTAAATAAAATATGATAAAGACCTATTCCATCTCTAGAAGTAATGCTAACATGTGATCAAAAGGTTATTAAAGCATAAAAACCCTATTTTTGAATATTGACATGTGGAACATGTTAAAAACCTCTCCTTTATGCTATTACCTGATAATGTGGAATATAATGGTGATTTAACATGACTATGGTCATAATAATGATACTTAGCTTTCTAATATGAATAATCATGCATACAAAATAATCCAGGTTCAATATCTTATTTGCTAGGTCATTAAGGAAGATAATTGAATCTGGTTCTCATGATGCAATAATATGTTATATTTGATAATCATCGCAACACCTAATATGAATTAGGGTTCTTAAGCCAATTAAACAAGTAATTACAGGAATTAAGGTTTCAAAGCATAAATTTGACGATAACTCAATGTCAACAAAACCTAAACCCTAGATTAGCACATGAGTATGGTTCAATGTGACTTATGTGATGGTGACACTTTAGGATTTGCACACATGAAGATTAACTTTTGAATTGCATAGATCTATTGATTTGATTGATTGGATATGCTTGAAGTATACACTGCATGATAATTTGCATGACAATACAAAAGGTACATGGTTACACTTATGACTACCCACATTAGTTTTCTGGTGTTTGTCAAGTGTTTCTTGAATGTTGAACAACTAAACTGTTGGATGTTTATTTAATTATAGTCAATTATAATTTTTCTATATATATCATATAGACAAAGATTATGTGAAGAAAATTCCAGTTCATATTTGTAAGTAATTGATGGAACATGTGTTTTTATGTACTTGCACACATTTGCGTGCACCCCACGTACACAATATATTTTGATATGCTGACATGTGTTTTTGTTTCACGACATTTTAGTAAATGCTAGATAAGATGATATCAAGATATGATTGATCGATGAATTTACTTGAAGGCATTAAAGTAAACTGGTAAGGAGGGTTAGATAGAAAATTCTTCTCATATAGTTCTCTATGTAAAATTTTGATGATTGAAAGTTATGTAAGTTCGAAAGGAACATCTTGTCAACAACATATTTGAAGGGAATTTTTTGTTTTTATTTATCACATGCTAAATATGGATCCTTAGGAGAAGGTTAGATAGTGGCTCTCATCTTTTTGGCCTTCCTTCATTGGGGGTTGCTAAAAAGTTAGGTCGTGACAAGTATTATATCACAATGGACTCTAACTGGATTACAACAACATAATAGTGTAGCATAAATAAGGAATCACACCTTGTTTGACATGGTATGATAAATGATGAGTTTCTCTAATCTACCAATCTCCTTTGGGGTATATGCTCTTGAAATGTTCACATTTACTCTTAATAGAGTACCTTCCAAATCTATTGAAAAGACAACATATGAGATATGGAATGTAAAACAACCCAATATATCTTTCATGAAAGTTAGAGGTTTTGAATCTTACATCAAGAAAAAAATATGAGAAAATCATCGACCCAAATTGGATAAATGTGTCTTTGTTTGAGAACCCTAAGGAAAATATGGGTTACTACTTTCCCAAGAAGGACACCCCCGTGGTTGGATCCATGGTTTCTTATCGTCAGGTCTTAGGTTCAAGCCTCACCACAGACATGAATAGAATGACCAATTTCTTTAATTAAAAGGGCTACTACTTCTAAATTCCATTTGAAAACAAAGTGTTGTTTTCATCGATGTTATTTCTCAAAAAGGAATTTATTTCTAGAGGAACCAGTGGGAGGAAAATAGAACTTGAAGACCAGCAAGACAACATTGAACATATGGAGGTAGATAAGGAATTAGAGGAACCACACATTGTTGTGTAACCTTAAGTTTTAATCATAGAAAAGGAACCTCAAATGTCTAGTAGGACACATATTGAGATAGAGAGATAGGGATTTCCCGTGAATCAAGAAGATGATGTGTTTTCCATTTAGGATGACGAACCAAAAAACTACATTGAGGCTATTGACAAACCAATTTTTGAGAATTGTCTTGAAGCTTTGAGATATATGGTAGACTCCCATAGGGTGTAAATGGGTCTCCAAGAAGAAGACTGATATCGATGGTAATGTAAGAAACTACAAAGATATATTGGTTGCAAAATGTTTCAAACAAGTCCAAGGTGTTCACTATGATGAAAATTTTTGTTTAGTTGCCATGGTTAAATCAATCATTATCATGATTTCGATTGTATCTTACTATGACTATGACATTTAGAAAATAGACATTATGACTGCTTTTCTTCATGGGAATATTTAGAGGATTTTTACGTAACAAAACTTCATGGTTTTATAACTCCAAAGAAAGACATTAAAGTTCATAATCTACAATGGTCTATCTAAGGATTAAAGCAAGTTTCTTGGAGTTGGAATCTTCATTTTGATGAGATAGTCAAAAAATTTGGCTATATCCAAACCGAAGATGAACCCTTAATTAACAAGTAGGTTAGCAGGATCATGTTTGTATTTCTCATATTGCATGTAGATGACATACTATTGATGGAAAATGGCATACCCACTCTACAATTGGTTAAAGCATGGATTGAAAATACCTTATCTGTGAAGGACTTAGGAGAAGGATCTTATATTCTATAAATTAATATCTATAGAGATATAGATGGAAAGATTCTTGGCCTGAGACAAAGTGCACGTATTGACAGAGTAAAAAGAGGATTAGCATGCATAATTCTGAGAGAGGAAACTTACCCATGCCTCATGGAATATGTCACACTATAACTCTATGTCCATATGCCTTGAAAACTATATCTATCATGTATAAAATGATATGCATGTGGTCATATTTATTATATGATTTGAGCATGACAAGAAGGTACTAGTCATATCTAGGTCATGGTCACTAGATAGATGTAAAGAACATCCTTAAGTACTTGAGAAGAATTGAGGATCAAATTTATGGTGGTGAGGAAGAGTTGGTTGTAAGTAGTAAAGCTGAGACAAGCTTCAAAATTTACAAGGATGATTACCGATGGCAATCTGGATTTGTGTTTTGCCTAAATAGTGGATTTGTTAATAAGAAAAGTTCCAAGCAAGAGACAATGGCTGATTGTACAACATTGGCCAAGTACATTGTTGCCTCAAGTGCATCATAGGATGTAGTATGGATAAAGAAGTCTATTAGTGAACTTGGGGCGATTCCAACCATTAAAGATGTAGTACATCTTTACAGTGACAACAATGAATCTATTTCATAAGCTAAGGAGCCCATATCACATTAACGTTCCAAGAACATACTCACGAGTTATCATCCCATACGCGAGATTGTACAATGAGTACATACAAAGTTTTGTAGAGTAAAAATAGATGGCAATGATTTTGATCCTTTGACTCAATCTCTTTCATAGCAAAAACATGATGGTCATGTTAGATAACTTGGACCGGTTCATGAGTGATTGCCTAAAGTGCAAGTAGGAGACTTTTTGTTATATGACCCAAGAGGTATCATGTGATGATTGTAAAAGGGACATTTTGTACTTGATTTGATTATCAATAAAAGACAACTTTTCCATTATTAGGTTGGGTACAATATTGAGATTATAAATAACCAACAATATCACGTATGGTTTAGGTTAAGGACCTAAACTTGGGATCATAGTATAATAAAAGTATTCAATATCATAATGTCCTATGTCGGTTATTATTTTTGGACAATATAGAACAATAATAACATACAAGACTATCATGTATTGTGAATTATGACTATGTATTTTTAGTCATGATATTGGATATTAACCCATATATGTGGGTCCTTTGTATGGAACAAGTTGTACTGGCCAAACCCACTTAAGAGATCTATGAAAATCATATAATTACATGTAAGAGTCATATCTCAATGTGGTTGTGGTGACTGTGATCCTTAGAATTCAAGTCATTAAAGTAGAACATGTTGTTCCATTTACTTTGACACATGCCCAAATGTGCTCTAAATATGAGATACCAAAATGGTGGAGATTGTGTACACTTTGTGACACATGATGCATAATGTGAATTGTCTAGATGGAGTTTGTTCCTACATTGGAGTTATATGCTTGACCACTGGATAAGTGTGACTATGATATGATTTATTCATGCTCATGTGAGTCAATATAGTATATTGATTGTACATTATCTTAAAAAGTCTTCTCTAGCTCAATGAACATGATTGAGTGTTAAGAGGATGACATTCCATGCCTATGTTTCAATCTAGATATATGTGACTGAGGGATTATATGATCATGACAACATTGATCACATTAAAAGTGGCAGCTGTTCTCAAAATCATTCATATTACTTGGGTGGCAATGTTGTGTGGCTAGACACCAATCTTTGCTTGTGTTGTTTTAAAAATAACTATCATTGTAATTAGGAACCCACAATGTTAGAGGCATAAGGATGTAAAGTATGCATCCATATTATTAGAATGGTTCTCAATCTTAAACATGTTGATTAACAAATTTGAGCGGATGACTAGAATGTATAATCAATTAATCAGATTGAATGGGTCAAAGATCAATTAATTGTCAATAGGTTGGCTAAATTTTGAATCAGAAAGATGTGATCGACGGATCAAGCATTGTGAAATCACAATGACACATGGGAAGTCTAAAGTTGAAAGCAATTTAGATTTGGATCTTAATTGTCTTGATCAGCCAATTAGCTAACATTTTTGAGCTATCAGGAGCTCCAATCAAGAAATGTGATCTAGTGATCACATCCTGGTCTATTTTTCTTAGCTTTTAATGATTTTTGAGATTACAATTAGGAAAGGGATTGGAATTAGGTTTTTCCAATTGCATAAATCTCCTTTATAAATTGGGCACATCCAAAAGGTTGAGATACATATTTTTGACACAATTTGTGAAATCAGTATTTTTTGGTTAGGAAAACTCCACTTCCTTTTTCTATACCTTTCCCAAACAAAGATTACAACTTACTTCCATGATCTACTCAATTATACTATACATTTATATTTCCTTTTCTATAAAGTGATTTAGAAAAAAGATAAGACATGATATGAAAAAGAAATATGAATCTCGTCAACCTATAAAAGAAGCTTGGTGAACAATTGATGATCCTAACACCTAAAAAAAAAGTCATAGAAGCCCAACAAAGATAAAGAACATACATCACATCAGATCTCAAAGATCCCTCAAGTACTGATAGAGATAGATGAATAGCTCCTAAACATAACACATCAGCGGGTAAATAAAAGTTCAACATAAAAATAACACATATCATAATACTTGAATGAATATCAACCAGGGCTCTACTTCGAAATAAGCGAATAATAGAGTTGAATGTTGTATCAAAAAAGAAAAGAGAAGTCCTCTTCATAAATAGAAAATCCTTCATTCAATAGAGAAGAGCCATAGAAACCCATCAAAGATAAAGAACTAAGACCACAAAAGATCTCATAGATCCTATAGTCTCTGACAGAGATCATATATTCTAACAAGATACCATGAGGGGGTTATGAAATGTTAAGCACAACAAAAAATGAATCTCAAATATCATAAGAAAGTTTCTCGGGATACTACTTTCAAAAAGAGAAAAATAGAGCTTGATAACATAACTAAAAAAAAGGAAGAAATCCTCTTTAAAAATATCAGAACCTTCTCATCTTCCAAAAATTCAAAATATTAATTCATCAAGACACAAGACCTAACAAACATGAAACTAAAAATCCATGAAAACAGATTAGACCAGGAAAAAAAATCCAAACAAATAATATTACATACAGTGTTCACATCTTTATTCATGTTATCACATACCCTTATGTTCCCTGTCAAACCAACAATGGTAAAGAATACGATGACAAATAATTCTAGATCCGTGGTCCTCCATACCAACTAAATCATTCCAAGTTCTGAAATAGAATTGATTAGTTTATCTTGCAAAGCCATAATCACATTTAAGTCCCACATTATTTGTGTCTACATAGGCATTCATACATCAAAATTAGATCAAGGAAATAGTTAATCCTCTTCTACTGCTTTAATCAGATGTGAATAATATATTATGCCTAGCTTTCTGCAAATGAAATAAACAATTCATTTGACTTTTGCACCCCAAAATCTCATTAAAAACCTCATTCTCCTTTCCTTTAACTCTAATATTTTTCCAATCCTTCTAATGACTTATTGATTTAATGCATTCAAACAAAATATTATCACTTCCTCCCCTACTTTTACTGATACAATTTAGAGCTTTCTAAGTAATAGGAAGCATATTGAAGAACAAATATTCCATTTTCTATTTGAGATAATGTGCTTCAGGAGAGAATCATAAGGACTACCTTCTTTTATAATCATCTGTTTACTTATAATATCACTCAAAAATTTTGAATGATACCAAGGATTTTCCCTCGTCTTGAAAAGATCCCCAAAACCAAACTTAAATTCAATAAGAGGTACTAATAAATCCCTAAATCTCAATACATTGTTAAAAAACCATGAGAAAGTAGGTGATTGATCGATAATCTAGAAAGAATTTTTCCTCAAGTATTTTTCATTTATCCACTTGAACCATAATGAGTCCTTCTTATTATCAATGCTCCTTACTTTAGAAAATGAGGCATGCGTCGACCACTTCCTTAATCTTTCTAAGTTTGAGACCCCCTTCCTTCTTAGGTAAAGAAACTTTATCCCACTTTATCAAATGAAGGTTCCTTTTAGCTTTTGTTTGTCACCACTGAGAGTCCCAATACATTCTATCAATCTCCTCCAAAGTTTAACAATGAATGTGAATCAAAAAAGCCCAATAGAGGTTCATAGAAGAAAGCATAGATTTATAAAATATGTGTAAACTTTTTGAGTCCATGTGTTTCAAATAGTGTTTCCCTTGACGATGTCAAGTAGGGGGTATGGGGGTCTTGGTGGTGGACACATCGGCAGTGGCCACAGATGCAGAGGACGATAAGGATCTGAGATGAACACGTCACCAGTGGTAGCAAAAGGGGAACAAAGAAAGGATCTTGTTAAAATACAATATGGGGGGAGACTCAACGAGGGGAGTTAGAGTTTCAGCATAGGAAATCCATTTTTACTTATGTTACACGTAAACAAGAAGAAACCAATAGGAAAATCAAACTAATATAATGATATGATGAATAACTAAGACTCTAACACTATAGCACAAGCACAAAAGACACACAAAAAACTCATGTGAGTCGGGTGGGAAAAGCATCCTTTAGTTCAATGGTGGGTAGATATAGATCTAGACATGCCAAACAAGTGGATTATTCAACCATCTTACTATATCAACTCTATGAATATAAATTGGACATAGCAAGCATCAAACTTGGTTCAATTGATTGTAATTATTCCTTCACCATTGAACCTGAGGAAGAACAAAACCTAGTAGAACCATGGAGGTTTGTTGTTTTTCTATGGATTTTGGGGAAACATGTAGGGTTTATGACCATGATGGATCAAATCAATATGATATGGGACCCCAATGGAAGGTTCAATATGTACAAACTTGATCTAGGTCATTACATTGTCCAAGTTTCATGCAGATATGACTATGAAGTCGCTATGATAGTAGGACCTTGGAAGCTCTTTCGTTGTTGTCTGGTCATTCGAGTCTAGTTCCCAACTTTCAAACCATCATTGGATATCCAAAAGTACATTTTGTGTGGGGTGAAAATTAAGGAGCTACCTCAACATTTGTATGTTACAACACTGTTAAAATACATATGTCTCACTTTGGGCGGATTGGTCATGCTAGATAAGAAGATTACTGGTGCACACGAAGCATGTTTGATCGACTAGGAATAGTAATCAATACAACTAAACCATTATATCCTACAATATGAATTAATGATATTGAATATAATTTGCAATATGAGGTAAACCCAGATACGTGTACTCTCTGTGGGAAGGTGGGCCATCTAGGAAGGTACTTTAATATAGAAGAGATGAATCTACAAAAACATGAAAGTCAGGATGGATATGGAACTGAAACACAGACAAGGTAGGATAAAGCAATGAACATGCATTACCAAAAGGTAAGAGGGAGCATATCTAGAAGGTAATAGAAAACACACAAACCAGATGATAAGCCACCATACAAATCTTCTAGCATGACCCTTCCTCTAACCTATTAAATGAGGAGACTAAGGCTTTCCATGAAGTAAACTAAGAGGAACCACATGCTAATGAAGGATCCTCTAGAACAGATCAAAGTTGACAAAAGTGTGGAAGGAGAACAAGATGATAGAAATAGCAGACCAGAAGTGTACTATCTTGTGAGACAATACTAACACTAATAGTGCATAATCTAAATAGGGAATCCCAAAAAAGCACACATATAACATTGCATCCACTCATACAATCTTAAATCTGGTAATAGATGAAGTGGTGATCACATGGGTGTAAGAAACTACAACGAGAAAATACCATCATTGAGGATGAAACTAACTAGGATATAACTATGAACATGGAACAAAATGCAGAGAAAGTAATTGAATCATGTCAAGGCAAAGAAACCATTAAACCAGAAGAAGAAACTAGAATGAATGAGGGAAAGGAGATGAATGATGAAGATGTTAGTAGAGACCCTATTATGAAAAGCTCAACCAAAGTAATACCCCAACCTTTCCTCAAAGAAGTAAAATGAAGGGAAGTAGGCCAAGATTGAAGAACTCGAGAGTTACCCCTCATTATGAACATTGAATTAATTGTCCAAGACTCAAAAAGATAAATGAAAAAGTAGCTAGTAATGTGGAGGGTGAAGTTGCCATGCAAGAGACAAAGGATGGAAGTTCCAAGGAGTCACAGCAGAATGTCAACTCCTAGACCTAATCAGTCTAGTGTTTACATGGTTGATTTACTTTGCTGGAACATAAAAGGGGTCGACTATGATGCTAGATATTATTCCCTGAAAGAGGTAATACCTATCTACAACCTAAAGATTACAATAATTCTTGAGATAAAGATTAATGCATACTTTTCTATGAAGACTATCAAATGGCTTGATTTTCAAAATTCCCACCATTTTGAATCATGAGGATTCTCTAGAGGCATTTGTGTGTGCTAGGATGAGAATCCATGTCAGGTATATGTCATTTATAACAATAAAGAGTTCATTACATGCAAGGTTAGTATAGAGTGCATCGTTACTTTAATTTAGGAGAGTCTACAAGTTTAGATGTGCCAACTGCTCTAGAAACACTTGATCATCATGGCTCTAGAAACACTTGATCATCATGGGGATGAAGTTTTAGGATCCATTGATTGCTATTAGTGATTTTAACACCACTTTCACACCAATCGATAAAAGTTGAAGCATCCATTATACTGATTAAGATGATCAAACCTTTGTTGAATCATAACTGGAGGCAGATCTTTCTGACCTTGAATTCTTAGGAATGAGATAATGTATAAACAGAACTCCCTACTAGAGAGACTAGACCGTTACCTCACCAATAGTCCCTTCACTCGCAGATATACTGAAGCATCTTTTCAACATCTATAGTGAATTGGTTCTGATTGCTGCCATCTATTTATCAAGTTTGTCATGAATAATAATGGAAGCATTATGAAAGCCTCATGTTACTTCAACCCTGACATTGCATGTATGCTTAAATTATAATTGGGGTATTGATTAAAACTTCAATGCTTCCCTAAAAGAGGCATACGAAGCATGTAATTCTTGGGACAAGAAGGAAAAAACAAAGTCAATAGGAGAAAGAAAGACCACATGTTACACAATATCAATAAGCTCCAATCTCATATGGCTTTCTAGTATAGTGTGCTCATAAACAATCTATGTGCTAATATGCAAACCTGTGACGTCCCTGGATTTTCTAAAACTTAATCTGATGTGTGACATCCAAATTGAAACCCTCACCTCAGCGAGAATCCCAATTTAAACATCCCACATGAGGCTAAGAAGAAGAAAAATCAAGGGAGTCAGAAGGAAACAACATCAGTAGCACATGCACATGAACAATAATAAAACCAAAACACATGTTCACCATTCAACATATAATTACAACATGAATTGTTACAACATTTGATATTACATATTGAACAGCAAACTATACATATACATGTACTACATCTAAACTACAGGATCTTAAGACAACAGGTCCACCTATACATCAGCTCGCCATACAACTCTCACTATCCTGGATCTTCAAGAGCATAACCACAACCTATATACAAGATTACATGCGGTACACATCAGCACAATATTTCATGAATATTGTACTGAGTACGCCTACGTGTCTTTTATTTACCTCTCATCATATCTTGGCAATAAGATAAAACAAATACTTGGCAGTAACAAAAGAATATAAGAAAAGCATATACTTGCATAAGGATATTCATTAACAAAAGAGAACACATATTTTAAGCTTATTTTACATTATATATCAAGGCCTTTATGATCACTACCAAAGAGTTAGATCATTTGTACAAGGTGACCACTACCAAAGAGTTAGGTCAGACCACTACCAAAGAGTTAGGTCATATGTACAATGTGACCACTACCAAAGAGTTAGGTCACTTCCAAGCACACTACCAAAGAGTTAGTGCTTTCATATAATGGAACAGATATATTATGTTTGATGTGTTCATAACAGTAATCATGGAAAATCATGCAACATATCATACAAGAACAATCATTTCAATCAATACCATATGCCAAGTATTTTACTACTCATATAACACAAGCATATTGTATAATAAGCCAAGTAAGAGGTAATGGCATACCTTCCAAAGAGATAGATCATCCTAATCACATACCACTGATGTCAACTATAAGCTTGGTCAAACCTGATCAAGACAAGACCATATACTATCATCAGGTTCTCATCCTTTTATATCTCATCTTAACCCTAATCGTGCTCATTAGGGTTTCTCTTATCTCCTTAGTATATGTACTTTATTACTTCTCTTATCATCTTGTCATTAGGTTACTGATCATATATTACAGATTGAGGTACATAATCTGATCCTTATCTTCCATACATTTTTGTACACATTAATTAACCCTAGGTTACATCATTAACCTAGATTAGGGTTTTATAACATGTATTAATATTCATCTTCATATAACCTAGATTATGTTCATCATTATGATCTCATAATTAGAACTGAGAATTCATATACTGATATGAGCTTACAATGTGAATTTCATCATTTATTGAGCATGTGTGCATTAAATACATTTTATTTAGGGTTATAAGCCCTAATTAGACATATTAAGAAAATTACATGATTTCATACATCCACATGATCATGTCTGACATCATATGCATTATAAACATAATTACAGGTTTACTGACATTCTTCCATAATTTTATGTCGTCATTTGATATTTATTACTCATGAACTAAGCATTTTACAACTTACATGATATCACTAATATTAATGCATAAAAAGCCTGATTTTATTGTTTCAGGTTGTTCTACACATTTTTCTGAACATTTCAGTATATTATTTGTAATTTTCTGATCAACAGGCTATTTTATATGAATTATCAAAGATCTACCAGTTATTGAGTATTTACCTTTTACGAGCCAGTGGTGTGCCGCCACGTGGCCACTAGGGGGTGCGGCTCCTTTGCTGGATTTGATCGGTTCTTCCTGGTTCAACATTGAATCGGCCGGTTTAGCTGGTTCTCAGGGATTGGACCCGGTCCTCCCTTTTCTTTTCTGGTCCACGCGAAGCCAACCCCCTGCCCTCACCCGTTCCACGCCCGACGCTTCTGCGGCTCTATTTCCGCAAGGCGCCTCCGCGCAGGGGCACTCCGGTGAGCAAGGGCTCAGGCTGGAGCGTTCCTCGTCATCTCTTCATGCCGCCATAACGATCAGTGTCTAACATCTTCCCTTCGCGGCCACTCGGAAGTGCCCTACGGCCCCTGGTTCTCCGGCACGGTGGGAGCCCCGCCGCCATCTTTGGCTGCGGCGGAGCAAAGGGGCAAAATGCCTCTGCTACGCCTTGTGTCATTCTGAAGCTTCGGAAAGCTTCACAAGACTACTACGAACTCGTCCACGACCTTGATCCGCGGCGGTCTACACTCCATAGGCACCGCCGACTTCATCTTCTTCCTTGGTGTGGGTGAGCTCGGCGCCTGGTACAGCTATCACCGAGGTCCTCTTTTCTATGAGGGATCTTCTCCTCAGACCTCCTTCCTCGTTTTCCTTTACTCTCCCCACTGGCATCTCCCTCTATTATTCTCCATTTTCGGCTGTAACCTTCTCCGTATTGTGGAGAGACATAGGGAAACGAGTAGCTGGTTCTTCCTATTAGAATGATCTCACATCTTGTTTAAGGGGTCTTCCCACTCCTTTACACGAGCAAAACACAACTGCCCACTCCACTTCCCCCTTCGGGCTACGACCACGTTGTGTGGTGGAAGAGAACTCGCAGTGCATGTCTGCCCACTACCTTGCTCTAGCCGCAAGGTAGGGGATGGCACAAAGACCCTTCATTTCCAATCCAAAGGTCTGCGTGAGTCCCTCACTTGATCCCATCAGTGGCTCACTCCAGCCAATGGGAACTATCGCTAGATTAGATATATAGGGCTAGGATCTGGCCGCATATACCAAGCCAAAAGCAGTGGGGGTGCGTGACACTAGCTAAGATAAGGTTTTAGATCCATAAATCATTAAATATACACATTATTTACCCAATTTTCAAACCTTCATAACTTCCTCTAGGAACATCCTAAAGCCACCAAAATTTAACCATAGCTTCACCATACCTCAAGGTACAATCCATTCGATTTTGGTGCAAAAAATAAGCTATTAGACTTGTCAAATAAATTCCTCAAGAAGGCATACAAAGATAGGTCTTAATCATGACATCAACCTCGCCTCAACAGACTTACTTTATCAAAAGCTTGAAACTCTCAATCTAACTGAAACATATGCTTTCACTTAAGTCATTGGACATTTAGGATTCTAAAAGTCCATTCCATCACATCCTACACACCTTAAAAGATATTTCGTCCTCGAAATTAAAGCAAAAACCACTTCGTCACATCATATACATCTTAAAGGAACTTTCGTCCTCGAAAGTACACCATACTCATACTTCCAGGGAAAACCTTATCTTTCCTTCATTCTCATGCAGGCACTATTCTATGTGTAACGTATCCGCAAAGGTTACCTAGAACCATGTATCCAAAGAACTATTAGGGGTGTTTCAAAAGCATCAAGGGTGAAACCTCACTCCATAGAAGGTTCAAACAAGGGTTAAAAACTCTGGCTATGTCATTACATATCTCATATATTAGGGATGCATCCTTATCTTGACCCATGCATTATTATGGTTTCCAACATCATATTACCATGTTCTAAAGGAGTTAACTAAAAAGAACTGATTATATCAAGGTGTCATCAACCTTTTATTGAGCTAGTTATTAGAACATGTTCAACATTACCACATGCCTTTTAGAAGGGCGTTAACTATAGTTAACCCACCTTATTCAACCAGGTTGTATCGAGGGGTCACAACGTATTCAACATATTCATTAAGCACTAAGATTAACACCTCATGTAACATGTTTCATTCATATGATCTTATTTCATTGTTCATAATAAATTGCAACATTACTAGCGATTTCATCGCAAGATTAACCAACAACATCACATTATCACATTATCTATGTATGTGGTTAACCATTTATGCATTGATATCAATTAAAACATCTCTAGGTTTCCATCATCTCAAATCCATATCTCAAGATTAGATCACTAACTTACATATATTATATCATGGTTGTGCTAAACAAACTTATGTGAGTGGCTCGTGAAACATGTATCAAAACTTTATATAGTCCAGTTGAGGTTCTCCTAACCCATACCAAGAGGGTAGTGCCATGCTCAGAATCTCTGATCTAACTCATCGCTTTGAGTATCTCATAAGCATATACTTTATATTTCCTCTCTTAGTCTAGGGTTATCAGGTTACCTCATTAGGACTAGAGATAGCTTTACAAGCTCTAGCCACATAAGCACAAACCAAAACATTATACGGGATACTCTTCATAGATCTCTAACTATGAAACATCTCACCCAAAGATCTCTTATATACACCACTAGATTCCTATGTGGGAAACCACCAACCCGAGCATGAGGCTTCACAGACACTAACATAGCTACCTCCTCCAGGGTCTTAGGCTCTCTCCCTCACCCAGATGGTAGGCACTCGTATTTCCTTATTCACATATGCACATATATAACCAGCCTCTCTTTATCTCTAGGGTTCGGTCCTCCCAAGGACATCTAGGGTTCAACAAGACTATAGGAATCATGCATCATGCAACACAACTCATTCACTCAGGAGTAGTCTAGTTTAGGACATATCATATCACATATCTCAGAATTCTCATATCTTGGAGTTTAGGTTCCCTAACCTTCTCCCATTGGGTCTCACTCTCTCTGGAGTTAACCCCGAAACTGGTCCTAACACTAGAGGTCCTCCTTCGTAAAAGAGCTTGAGGCTCATGCTGACTCACAACCTGTCTTAACATATCTTATCTTATAAAAGGATACATACTTGCATCAGCAAAACTTTATCTCAAATCCTCAAAATTAAACTTTCCTCAAACAAACTTTATCATCATAAAACAACTTAATTACTATCTCAAACTTATATCATAAAATCTAAACTCATATTTCGTCTATTCCAACTATCATATATATATTCCAACAAGGCTCTAGACATCTAATCTAGAACTACTCTCTCTTCTAGACTGATGTCATTCACTTTCACTTAGGTTGCATGACCACCTCCTACTCGTACATGTGTGGGGACACATTTTTGTAATACATATACATAATAAAATATTATATAGTTTTTCTCCAATAAAACAAGCGTCAGAGAAAACTATTGAGGTTCGATCTGTTTGGAATCAAAAACCAAATCCTGAAAACGAGTGTCCCACACATAGTAGAGAGTACAGTGTCATGAAAACTAGTGAAAAGGGTGAGAACAAGGGGTAGACTAGTGTAGCTACTCTAGACAACGTGCGCAATATGTCTATGGTTTCTCTTCCCTTGATGCACGTCATTTCCAAATAGTGCAACGTCCCATACCGCTGCACTACAAGGAAAGAACGACATCTAAGGACTTGCTACTCAACAAGCACCAGTCTAGACCTAGTTCTCGGACATCTAGGTGCTAACCTAGAGGCTAGGTCAGATCTAGTCCCTAAAAGACGACTAATCTAACCCTAAAAGATCATTAAGGTTCAAGATTCTTTAGTTTTGCGTTGCATAATGAGCAAATGTTAGGTTTTGCTATTGTTCATGCTCTGATACCACCTGTGACGTCCCTGGATTTTCTAAAACTTAATCTGATGTGTGACATCCAAATTGAAACCCTCACCTCAGCGAGAATCCCAATTTAAACATCCCACATGAGGCTAAGAAGAAGAAAAATCAAGGGAGTCAGAAGGAAACAACATCAGTAGCACATGCACATGAACAATAATAAAACCAAAACACATGTTCACCATTCAGCATATAATTACAACATGAATTGTTACAACATTTGATATTACATATTGAACATCAAACTATACATATACATGTACTACATCTAAACTACAGGATCTTAAGACAACAGGTCCACCTATACATCAGCTCGCCATACAACTCTCACTATCCTGGATCTTCAAGAGCATAACCACAACCTATATAAAAGATTACATGTGGTACACGTCAGCACAATATTTCATGAATATTGTACTGAGTACGCCTACGTGTCTTTTATTTACCTCTCATCATATCTTGGCAATAAGATAAAACTAATACTTGGCAGTAACAGAAGAATATAAAAAAAGCATATACTTGCACAAGGATATTCATTAACAAAAGAGAACACATATTTTAAGCTTATTTTCCATTATATATCAAGGCCTTTATGATCACTACCAAAGAGTTAGATCATTTGTACAAGGTGACCACTACCAAAGAGTTAGGTCAGACCACTACCAAAGAGTTAGGTCATATGTACAATGTGACCACTACCAAAGAGTTAGGTCACTTCCAAGCACAATACCAAAGAGTTAGTGCTTTCATATAATGGAACAGATATATTATGTTTGATGTGTTCATAACAGTAATCATGGAAAATCATGCAACATATCATACAAGAACAATCATTTCAATCAATACCATATGCCAAGTATTTTACTACTCATATAACACAAGCATATTGTATAATAAGCCAAGTAAGAGGTAATGGCATACCTTCCAAAGAGATAGATCATCCTAATCACATACCACTGATGTCAACTATAAGCTTGGTCAAACCTGATCAAGACAAGACCATATACTATCATCAGGTTCTCATCCTTTTATATCTCATCTTAACCCTAATCGTGCTCATTAGGGTTTCTCTTATCTCCTTAGTATATGTACTTTATTACTTCTCTTATCATCTTGTCATTAGGTTACTGATCATATATTACAGATTTAGGTACATAATCTGATCCTTATCTTCCATACATTTTTGTACACATTAATTAACCCTAGGTTACATCATTAACCTAGATTAGGGTTTTATAACATGTATTAATATTCATCTTCATATAACCTAGATTATGTTCATCATTATGATCTCATAATTAGAACTGAGATTTCATATACTGATATGAGCTTACAATGTGAATTTCATCATTTATTGAGCATGTGTGCATTAAATACATTTTATTTAGGGTTATAAGCCCTAATTAGACATATTAAGCAAATTACATGATTTCTTACAACCACATGATCATGTCTGACATCATATGCATTATAAACATAATTACAGGTTTACTGACATTCTTCCATAATTTTATGTCGTCATTTGATATTTATTACTCATGAACTAAGCATTTTACAACTTACATGATATCACTAATATTAATGCATAAAAAGCCTGATTTTACTGTTTCAGGTTGTTCTACGCATTTTTCTGAACATTTCGGTATATTATTTGTAATTTTCTGATCAACATGCTATTTTATATGAATTATCAAAGATCTACCAGTTATTGAGTATTTACCTTTACGAGCCAGTGGTGTGCCGCCACGTGGCCACTAGGGGGTGCGGCTCCTTTGCTGGATTTGATCGGTTCTTCCTGGTTCAACATTGAATCGGCCGGTTTAGCTGGTTCTCAGGGATTGGACCCGGTCCTCCCTTTTCTTTTCTGGTCCACGCGAAGCCAACCCCCTGCCCTCACCCGTTCCCCGCCCGACGCTTCTGCGGCTCTGTTTCCGCAAGGCGCCTCCGCGCAGGGGCACTCCGGTGAGCAAGGGCTCAGGCTGGAGCGTTCCTCGTCATCTCTTCATGCCGCCATAACGATCAGTGTCTAACATCTTCCCTTCGCGGCCACTCGGAAGTGCCCTACGGCCCCTGGTTCTCCGGCACGGTGGGAGCGCCGCCGCCATCTTTGGTTGCGGCGGAGCAAAGGGGCAAAACGCCTCTGCTGCGCCTTGTGTCATTCTGAAGCTTCAGAAAGCTTCACAAGACTACTACGAACTCATCCACGACCTTGATCCGCGGCGGTCTACACTCCATAGGCGCTGCCGACTTCATCTTCTTCCTTGGTGTGGGTGAGCTCGGCGCCTGGTACAGCTATCACCGAGGTCCTCTTTTCTATGAGGGATCTTCTCCTCAGACCTCCTTCCTCGTTTTCCTTTACTCTCCCCACTGGCATCTCCCTCTATTCTTCTCCATTTTCGGCTGTAACCTGCTCCGTATTGTGGAGAGACACAGGGAAACGAGCAGCTGGTTCTTCCTATTAGAATGATCTCACATCTTGTTTAAGGGGTCTTCCCACTCCTTTACACGAGCAAAACACAACTGCCCACTCCACTTCCCCCTTCGGGCTACGACCACGTCGTGTGGTGGAAGAGAACTCGCAGTGCATGTCTGCCCACTACCTTGCTCTAGCCGCAAGGTAGGGGATGGCACAAAGACCCTTCATTTCCAATCCAAAGGTCTGCGTGAGTCCCTCACTTGATCCCATCAGTGGCTCACTCCAGCCAATGGGAACTATCGCTAGATTAGATATATAGGGCTAGGATCTGGCCGCATATACCAAGCCAAAAGCAGTGGGGGTGCGTGACACTAGCTAAGATCAGGTTTTAGATCCATAAATCATTAAATATACACATTATTTACCCAATTTTCAAACCTTCATAACTTCCTATAGGAACATCCTAAAGCCACCAAAATTTAACCATAGCTTCACCATACCTCAAGGTACAATCCATTCGATTTTAGTGCAAAAACTATGCTATTAGACTTGTCAAATAAATTCCTCAAGAAGGCATACAAAGATAGGTCTTAATCATGACATCAACCTCGCCTCAACACACTTACTTTATCAAAAGCTTGAAACTCTCAATCTAACTGAAACATATGCTTTCACTTAAGTCATTGGACATTTAGGATTCTAAAAGTCCATTCCATCACAAAACCGAACTTGATGCAGTTTTGAAGGATGAGGACCGGAAACAACAAAGCCACATCAACTATCTCAATAATGGAGACAAAAATTTGCAATTCCATCATGCATATGTGAACTAAATAAAGAAGGGGAATATAATTCTATGCCTAAAGAATGTGTAAGGTGACATGATATTTGATGAATAGGAACTAGAAGAAATGGTGAGAAAGAATTTTCAAAAAGTTCTCACAAACAAAAGAGACAAGCAAAACCTGATTATGATGGCTTCACTGGCATGTTTAGAAAATGTCGCATAACAAACTTGTTTCATGTCAAAAGACTCCTTCAAAAGAGGATAGTTTCAAATCATCAGTGAGTTTGTCCCTATTAAGGTATTTGAACCTAATGGAGTAAATTCCTTGTTTGTATAATGGAATTATCACATTGTAGGATAGACTATTGTTGCATCACAGTAGAACACAATATCTAATGGGTATCTATCTGATGATGTATGTCGTTCTGCCATCATCGTCATACTAAATGTATCTGAACCGATGAAATGCAAATAGTTGTTCCTTATCTCACTAAACAATCTAGCCCTGAAGATTTCAACCAAGTTGGTGGTAGAATGCCTAAAGCAACAAATTTCAAAGTGGGCCTCTTCATCTTAAGTAGTTCCATACACAGATGCAAAATCACTGACAACATCACTTTTGTTCAAGAGCTTGTCCACACGACAATGGGGGCCAAGACAATGGCCATTAAGATTGACCTAACAAAGGCATATGCCAAAATGAGATGGAGTCTCCTCATTGATACCATAAAAAGAGTTGGGATCCCTAACAATATTCGAGCACACATTATGAAATCCATTTCTCGAGGACATACTTCTATTGTAGGTAATGGAAAAAGGTCAAAAGAATCTAAGGCATTGAGGGGACTGTGGCAAGGAGATTCATTGTTCCCCTATCTATTTGTTCTCTACTTGGAACAATTGAGTCAACTCATACAATAGTGAGTTATATAGAGAAGTAATAACCTATAAAATTTAGAACAAATGGTCTAGTCATCTCCCACATATGTTTTGTAGACAATTTCCTATTGTTTGTACAAGCATGTCTGACACATATAAGTGTTATACAAGAATGCTTCCATGCATTTAGCAAAGTATCTGGTCAAAGTGTATTCATCTCCAGAACTAGATCATTCTTCTTTTTGAATGTCCCGTGAGAGAAAAGATGGGGTGTAAGAAGAGTGAGTGTGTAATGACCACATTTTCAACATCCCCCAATTAAGGAACGACCCTAAAGTTAAGATCCATTACCTAAAATTTCCAAGTTCCAGATTTAATCAAATAACAACTAATAGTAAGTAATTTCCTTTATTTTAAAAATATTGTTTACGTAATTTGAAATGGTACACATCTGATGAATTACATAAATTTCCAACATGAACCAATACTTATTGAGATGAGGTATCATACTAATCCTCCTATATTTATCTGTAATGCCTTCAAATGATTTCATATGATTCCTGAAGTCTTGATATCACCATATATCACCCCTACCTAAAATGGCGTGAAACAAAGCACAAAAAGTATATTTCTATATTGTGTACGTGGGGTGCCAAAAAAATATGTGCAAGTAGGTAACACAACATAATCAACCATAGCAAAAATTATGATTGCAAAATTGAACAACCATTTTCTTATTTTAACCTTACAACCCTTATCTGCTTTTATCTATGATATGCCCTCTCTATAGGGGATCCTCTTTAATGGGGAACAGTCAACATAGGGTTTAGTCCATGTAGTGGACAGTCATATGATTCCTCACTCAGGCTTGGTTTCATAGATAGGAATTTCTTTCCTGGCTTGGCCGGAGGTGATCTTCCTATCTAGTCTTGATCACTCATCATTCCCATAATGTCTTATTTACCCATGTTGTTTAACTCACCAAAGATTATTCAAGGTTTGAGAAGGTTAGTTTAATGTAAGATGATATCCATAGTGACTTTATAGATTGTAGTAAGTACATAAATAGTCAAGTAGTATAGGTATAATCCAATCGAGAAACCCGAACAAACCATGGAAGTTGGTTAAGATGAGTAGTCATAGGCATAACCATGTATCTCTTATAGAAGCATGCACTTATGATGCAATAATGCTTTAAGCATATCATCCAATCAAGAAAACAATGAAGAACCCAAGTAATTCAAAATTAAATATGCATCTATGTAAATCCTAAAGCGTCACTATCACATTATTCTGATTAAATCCTACTTGAGTCCTAATCTAAATAACATGGATGTCTCTAGTTTTAGGTAAGGAATAGGGGTATCAAACCCTGATTCAATCACACCTATTTTAGGTTATTAATCCACATTAGACATTAGGTGAAACCCTTATTAACAAGTTAAGCCTTTTAGACCATTTTGAACAACTATGTCAAATTATGTATCTTAAGATCCTAAGTACCATATTGGTGATTCAAAACCTTTAATCATGTTCATCATTGTTTAAAACATATACAAGACTTGATTCTCATCAGATTGAGGAATTAAGTTTATCTTGAGCATTTAAATTATGAGTATTAATGTCATAACAAGTTAAGTCATTTGTGTCTAATTACACATATTAATAATTATGGTTCTACAAGCCCTATTTATCCATCATCCTTGTTACCATCATCTTATATCTTATTATAGTCAATATATCATATTATAATACAAGGAAAAGTTATTTGATGTATTTCGACACATTAATCACCAATTCTAAGGTTTTCATTTATTGATCGCTACTCACTATGTTATTAGCCCCACTTTTGTAATTATGATTATAATCAGGTAGTGAATCCATTTTATTCATATTCCCCTCATTTTTCTAATCAATATTGACTACTTGTTTATAATTTTTGGAGTTAGGAATCAAAAGATAGGATTTTTGAAAAATTTGATCAATGAGAGAGAATATTGGGCGAAGGAGGAGGGGGGAAAATGATGGCCCTCAAATTGTCAATCAACTCTTGATCATGATTGAGATCTTGTGTTCGAGAGAGTGTGAGATCCTCATCAGGCATGCAAACATGACAAGGAGTTAGGGAGGGTGTGTCCCGTTGTGTCGGTTGAATCTTAGTCACCCATTGACTTTGGACCAATATCGATGATAGAGAGAGGCCTCCCTTGCTTGACAACATGCACATCTAAAAAGGTGACATTTCAGCAGATGTCTTTGGAGAAAAGTAGGGAAAGGAACAAGAGGGAGAGAGATGGGAAAATAGGGTACCAGTGGTGTTCATGTGGGCATCACGAAGTTGAAGGTGGGGTCTTATAGTCGGATGGTGGTTAGGTTTAGGGTTTTGGAGGTGCCTTCTAAGACAAGTTTCCATGAAATCAAAGGGTGTAGTAGGTCCATGAAAAGGAGAGAGAGAGAGGTTTGGGAAAACATCGAGACAAATAAGGTTGAAACATGGAAGATCCATAGGGTGATGATCCTCAGAGCTACAATTTGAATTTCTCATTCGGCATGGGGTCAAATATGACCCACCTTCCGTTGGATTGCCATCTAATGAAAGATCGACTAGTGTGTGATGCAAGCCCGTATGTGTAAGGGAAAAGGATTAAATTTGGTTCAAAAGTAGAAATTAGGGGATCTGATCCCGATTTAGTCCATAGCGCATTCGGGCCAGGCATGACGCCCAAAATCCTAGTGGGCCAAGCCCAACAAGGATAAAGATAGTGAAAAGGAAGGTATTCAGGCTAGAAAAAGAGTAAAAACTTGCAAATTTGTATAAAATCGTAAGAATCTCAGTTTAGTCTAAAATTTGGACCATTGTTTTGCATGAGTGAGTTAAAAAATGTGCAAAATATCAAATAAAAATTAGCATTTATTATCAATAAATCAATCAAAGGATTCAAGAATATAACAAAGCTAGGGTGTTATGCATATATGAGAATCACACTAATTCAAAAATGTGAGCCCATCATTAAAGAACTCCATAGTTAAGCATGCTCAACTTGGAGTAGTACTTGGATGGGTGACCAGTCGGGAAGTTGACCCCAACTTGCACGTGATTGAAGAAAAAGAACATAGTTAAGTCTAGTGGTGGTCTGTGGGGCCAGTCATCATTCCTAAATATCAACTTCTTTGTCTCGAGCTTGTGTTATAGACAACAGATAAGATCAAAGTGATATAACAATAGTTGAAGGAAACACGAGATAGACAAAATTCGTACGTGGATAATTGTCATAGATCCTTGGTGTTCCAAGTGGAAGACAAGGTATACCTGAAGGTTTATCCTTGGAAGGGTGTTCTGAGGTTTGGGAAGAAGGGTAAGTAGGCTCCCAGGTATATGGAACCTTACCCAGTTGTGGCACATGTTGGGAAGGTGGCTTACCGGTTGGAGTTTCCACCTAAGTTGCATAGGTTACATCTACTGTTCCATGTCAGTATGTTGAGAAAGTGTCACCCAAATACAGAGTTAGTGTTACAACCTATAGAGATAGAGCTTTATGATGATGTGACCTATGTATAAGGTTCAGTGTTGATCCTTCATCGGAGTGTGAAGTAGTTGAAGAGGAAGGATGTAACACCCCTCCCTAGGGTTTCATACATAACCAGCGGAAGCACAACCTAATCCACAACATTATCCATAATGTGGGGTACTTGGCATATCAGGGAGGGATTGTCACATGCATGATATCATATCAAGAAATAAAAAATGCTTGGCATTCATAGAAACATGGATTCATACATGAGTTCTTGGAAAGAAAGCTACATCATGCTTCTAAAGGTACACTAAACATAAACTGGATAATATGAAAAAGATAGGATCTCCATAGATGGATGTCCCACCAGGAAACAACTCCTAAGATCTTGGATCCTTGGAATCTTCTCAAGATGTCTCCTTCCCTTTAGCTCCAACTTTTGTGGACATCTCGTCCCTAGCCATGCAAAGGAAAAAACAAACATGGTAAGTAAGTGGCATTGGCATGTTATAAAGCATAAACATAACATATAAATTGATTTGAAATAAACATGAACATGCATTAACATTAATAATTTCTTGGCATCTTTTACATGAAGAATTTGACTAGAAGTATATGCTCCTCTCTTAATGCCCCGTAAGGAGCCCATAATGCTCGGAAAGCCCATAATTGCTCGGAAAGCCCATAATGCTCGGAAAGCCCATAACAAGGTGCATATAAATCTAAATCAAATTCCCTTAACCATGATCTTTCTTAGATTTACTTATCTTCTGAATAACCTAAACTTAATCTTAATTGGGATTTGTCCCTCTTGAACATAATTGGGATTTCTCCCCATGAGACATAATGGGATTTCTCCCTCTTAATCATGGATGGGAATCTCTTCCCTCTTAATCTTGGTTTCATGTTCTTTAACCATAATTCATAACATAAATCAGGTTTCTATACTTAGACTTAGATTATAGAAATCAAACATCCAATAACCATATACATTGAAGAAAAGCATGCATTTATCATGACTTTAGTATAAAGTGCATAAACATATAATAATCATTCAATAAATCAAGTTTACTATGCCAAGGGCATGGACCGCTTACTTTGAGCCAAAACACCTAAGTCAAACCTTGTTTGATTGATTGGATCCTCTTAAACACATGAAATTAGTATATATATCCTTCATTACACAACATTAAACCCTAATTTTCCCATACAAATATTGAGATGTAAAAACAACAAAATCAGTCCATAAAAACCACAAAATCGGATTCCTCATCGAAAATCCTTTCCAAAACATATTTTTGCAGATTTTTCTGATAAACATGTAATTTATTATGAATTTCTAAAGAACAGACCAATCAGTAAATCGAGAAAAATTGACATATATATATATATATATATATATATCCAAATCGAGAAACAGTGGGCCATCATCTGACATGGCCCAATCGGGCTTGGCCAACTAGGCCGTGATGCTTGCCCCAACAATCAAAGGAATCAGGGCATGAAAACCCAAAAATACCCTCGCGGGTGGAAAACATCAAAATAGGCAGACAGGGGTACCAAGGTCAGATCAGGACCTGCATTGTTCCCCTATCTGCTCTTCGTGAGACATGGATCGAGCAGCTCGCATGAGCATTTTGCTTCCGATCTAGAGTCGTCGGTAGACGATCTCAAGAGTTACCAAGGAATCGGGTGAGTTCACCAACTCATGGCGAATGCACCGAGCCGAGACACTGACTTAGGCGTGGATTGGAGCTCGAGAAGCTCCTTCGCCATGGCGGCACAGTAAAAGCCACAAACTAGCACCAAGAAAGCACCATGATGAGGGCATGAAAATGAGAGATAAAGATCGGTGAGGGTAAAGTGGACATCATGGAAACCGAAGTATGGAAAACGCGATGAGGAAGTGTCTCAAATCTCCACAGGAAACCAGAACCAGCGTGAAACAGGGGAAGAGGTCGGGTATTGGAATCCACAACAAACTTGGTGAAAATTATCTTTTCAGGGTCGGAAAACAATCGTCGTGGTCAAACAAAGGTCGGGGCATGCTTCCCTTGGCCGAAGGGGCCCTGGAGGTTCCATGGTGTCATAACGCTGGTGAGCACTCCTACTGGTCCTATTGGACACGACGATTGGGATCATTGCAAATCAAAGGGGAGATACCAGAGAGAAGAACAAAGCTCGAGGATACTCACCACGCTCACGATCGAGCCGAGGTGGATCGAGGAGGCCAGAAAAGCTGAGGATGCCAAAGATAGCACCTTGAGTAGCTCGGGGAACCTCGGGGATTTGGGGATGAAATTGAGGGTGGAGGAGTGTTTCTCGGGGGTCGGTGATGCTCTTGGAGGGTTTGGGTGGCGGCGGAGGAGGCTAGGAGACCGTCCGTGCAAGGAGGTTCGAGCCCTATATTGGGCATTAGCCCTACAGAGCATGAGAGGGCACAAGTTAGGGCTTTCTTGGATCAGGGCGACGAGCCGGAGGAGTTGGAAAAGAAATCCAGTGAAACAACCTCATAATGATGGGGAAAGAGATCAACAAAGAAGCCACAGTGAAACGTCTCTTACTCGTGGGGAATAACGAAGGAAGAAGAAGACAGATCAATCGTTGATCGTTGGTCGAACGGTGCTGATGACTTGTGCAAGACCAGGGTAACGTGTGACAGAGTAAATGATCTGAACCATAGTGTTATATGTATATAAATGCTAATTTCAATTAAATAAGAATATGTAACTCTCCCATAATCAATTAGAAGGGTCATTTGAAGACCAAATGAGTTCAAATTTCACCCATAGGTTAATGAGGTGCACTAAAACACATTTGTTCAGTTAATTTCGTATTTTAGCCCACCATCACTCCTAATTAGGAAAAATGCATTCAATACACTTAAGTGAATATACTAAAGCATATATAACTATTCTTTAAACACTAAATGGAGATAATTCAGGTAATCAGTCCAATTATCAAAATAAACTTCTTGAGGAACATTAAGAAAGTTCTATGCATAAGATCACTAATGGTAATAAGAGAGAGGAAAATTGATATAAAAACATCCATTTCCATTTTCTAAACAAGAGTACATAAATGTGTAAGGAAATACTTTCTAAAATTAAACCATGGGTAATAAAGTAAGTGAACATAATTTTTCTTCTCATGAAACGAAATTGTAAAGCTAATATGGGAAAATTCCATAAAGGTCCTCAACATTTATACTATTAGAAAAAGAGCATGTAGAGAATAAAATAATTTGGAAATTTTGCGAAATAAGATTGGGGTGTTACAAAGGACCTTGTGCTTGTGAAAGTTTTTTGGCATCACTGTGGTGTTAAGGAAGCCACATGGGAGCTTGATGAAGAGATGAGGAGGAAGTACCCTTCCCTTTTCTCTTAGGATTTCAGGGGAAAAATCCCTGTTTAGGGGTTTATGGCTTGTAAGGACCCTGACCTACATTTTTTGATAACCCGATTTGTTTTGCTTAAGTATGTTTCTTAGATCCTTGCTCTAATCATATGAGATGTAATTAGGGCATGTTGTAGGCTTGAGTCAATTGTTTGAGCTTGTTTGCTTGATGCTTGTGTTCTATGTAGAGGTTTTGGTGTAACTTTCAATTTACCCATGTGAAGGTTCTTGGTATATGGCTATTTTATGAAAAAGGTTTTAATTTTTAATATTTTTTTAGTAATTTGTTCGTTAACCTTTCTTCCGTGGTTATGTTTTGAGTAATCTCGCTTTGTGTGGCACGGGGCGTCACAATATAGGTATTACCATGTATATGCATATAAATATATTCAAACTTAGTCAAGGATGACACACACAAATTGAGAAATGGTCCAAATTTTTCGCAAACATGGTCTTGATCCCGAAAAAAAATGATTGGATCTCGCCGACCCAATCCAGCTTCATTCTCGGGCTGAAGATCAGTGATAACATTTTGCTGGTCCAAGAAGCTATACATTCTATGAAAGTTCAACAAGGTAAGAAGAAGTTCATGGCTGTCAAATTAGATTTATCTAAAGCTTTTGATAGGATGAATTGGAAGTTTATTGAGGATACTCTGTAGAGGACTGGTATGCCTGATAATATTATTACAATCATAATGCAAACTATCTCTTTGGGGGAGACATCTATTCTGTGGGAGGGGAAACCACTCCCAGCCTTCAAAGCAGGCCAAGGAGTGAGACAAGGGGACCCAATCAACCCCTATGTTTTTGTTTTATGTATTGAAAGGCTAAGCCAGTCTATCAAAAATGTTGTAAATGAGGGGCTATGGAAGCCTATGGTACTTAGCAAAGGAGGGGTCCCTCTCACTCATGTATGCTTCGCCAATAACTTTCCTTGTGTCAGAGGGAACCAATGCCCAAGCCAGACATATCATACATGTGCTCATGAATTTTTCTACAGTCTCGGGACAAGAAGTGTCCAAGGACAAATCCTGTGTCTTCTTCTCCAAGAATGTTCCAAACCAAAAACGTAGACAAATCAACAGAATATTGGGAATCCAACCTACGAAAGATATCTGGGAGTCCCAATTCTACACCAACACATCAACAAATGTACCCATGTCAATCTTAAAGATACCATAAAGGCAAAGATGGATGGTTGGGTAGTCAGACATTTGTCCCTGGTCGGCCGTATCACTCTTGCCCGATCCACTCTTCAAGTTGTTCCTTCATACACCATGCAGACGGTAACCCTATCTCCCACGCTGTGTGACGAGATCAACGACCATGTCCTGAGGTTCATCTGGAAAGGTAGCTATGATGTGAAGAAAATCTCACTCATTTCATGGAAGAAGCTCACCTCGAATAGGGATGTCGGTGGGCTTAGGGTGAAGGACGCCAAAGATCAAAACCAGGCGCTTATGTTGAAGAATGCCTGGGACTTCCTCCAAAATAGGGACGTACCCTGGGTCAAGGTGATGCTAGGCAATGTTAAGAAAATTCCAGGCTCCGTTTCTTGGAGGTTCATCCGTAATTTGATATTGTTTCTCAAAGAGAACAACACGAAGACGATTCTCAATGGCTCTACAACGAGTGTCTGGTTGGACAACTGGTGCGACAATACAATAATAGCCAACTCATCTTCTGACCCCCTCATCCCATCTGAGCTGAAAGACCTCAAGGTCAGCGAGATGGTCACCCCTGAGGGTGACTGGGACTGGTAGTTCATCACACATTACATCCCATACGAATTATGGGTGGGCATCTCTTCTATTCCACCTCCTAATCTAGCATTGGAAGAAGACACATGGCAGTGGTGTCTTGAACCCAAGGGACACTTTACTTCCAGATCTGCCTATCGCTACATTCTTCTTGGTAAAGAGGTCCAAGTCAAAGGCAAATGGAAGATCATCTGGCAAGCCAAACTACCAGAGAGAATCAAAGTCTTCTTATGGAAGATGCAACACAAAGCCTTACTCATGAATGCTGAGATGGCACATCATCATATGGGAACCAACCCGTCTTGTCTGATATGTGGAGATGGCTAGGAAACCTTGCTCCATTGTTTATGAGATTTCCAGCTTAGCAGACTGCTGTGGCTGGATCTCGGACTCTGGAGCAGGTTGAATGCCCTCACTGATGAGGAATGGGCACCATTCATCCTAAGTCTAGCTTCGGAATGTACTAGTACCTTCACCCTTTGTGCTGTAAGTTGCTGGCATATTTGGAAAGTAAGGAACGAGTTCATCCATGAAGCTAAACTACAGACACTACATGTCATGCTTAATTTCATCAAGAACCGCACTAAATTGATCCTAAATCTACCTGATCAGGCGACGAAGCAAATGAAACCTCAACATCTTAGAACCAACATACTGAGGCCTAAGGATGAGGCTATTATCTTATTCGCAGATGCAGCACATAAAGAAGGTGCACAAATTGTAGGTATGGGAATCCATGTTGTAAACTCTTCAGGCCTCTATCTGTGAGGAGAAGGCTTTATCACTAGGGCATTATGTGACATGGATGTTGAGGTACATGCGATTATCAAAGCTATCAACGTAGCAGTTGACTTGGGTGCGACAAATGTAGTAATACTCTCTGACTGCAGCCAAGCAGTTGACATCCTGAACAATGGGGTATGTCTGCCAAAGTTCCGACCTTTTGTGGAAAAGTTCAAAGCATGCACATCAACCCTTCTCACCTGTCGAGTATTCCTAATCCCTAGGACGCTCAACATGGTAGCAGATTCCCTTGCAAAATCCACTATGCAAAACCAGCATATGGCCACCCTAAGCTCGTCCCATAACCCTAAGTTTAATTCTGCATTGTTTTCTTTTAACTCCTTGAAACCTTCATGGCTAGCTCTGGAGGTGAATGTAGACCTTAACATTCTGTGGCCTGCAAGAGAGAGCGGGATGAATGCATAATCTCTCTATTTCTCCAAAAAAAAAAACTCAGTCAATAAGAAGTAATGGACATTTAATGATATGATATTATCATATACCTATAATACTACATGAAAATCCATTTTTATGATAAGAACATAAATGGAAATTATTAGGCCACTTGATCGATTTCCCAAAGACATCTATAAATGGTATATGTATATTAGAGTCTAAACATCATAAAACTATTGTTAAAGTGACAAGTGGATTAAAAATTAAAGATAACATGATAGGCATTAGCATGAGAATGATGATAATATATTATAGTTTATATATATCATCCATACATTTTCATATATGAGTTAAACAATAAATTTCCAAATAAGAGATCCAATATCTCATGCAATGCTTAACCTTGACCTTATTTGACTGAATTGATCTATATTATACAAATAGAGAGTATGATACTATGACCTAAACCAGAAGAATGCACATCATTACATATATGTATAGGACCTAGGTGATTCAAGATCATTACCACAAATATAGATATCTAATGAATTAAATGTTTTATTAATAAGATTGACTGGGATATAAATGGTTAATAGGAGGAAACCTCAACTAAAATGTTGAAAAAAGATAAATTCATCCTCAAATATTATGGAATCTTCAATGATAATTACATTCACATATGGGTATACCTAAACCCTAACTTGGTATTAGGTTACCAAACTAGGTTTTAGATGTACTTTGAATCATGAGTATAATTTTTGACTAATTTGTGTATAAAAATACTTTTAGGTTAAGAGGACAAACAATGAAGTCCAACCCTAGAGATAGAGTTAGTTATGCATTCTAGGTACTCCTTATTTAATTTAGGGCATAATTTGAATTAAACCTTCTTACAATGATGCATCTTTTGAATATTGTCTCCTTTTATTCATCTATGTTTCAAATTCCTTATTTCATGATATTGAATCAACTGATTCCATTTTGCTTGATCAATAATTTGTTTCCCTGGGTCTATGACCCCACTTGCTTTGTTGTTGAACTTAGAATGTAAATGGTGAATTCAGATAATCTTGCTACTATATTATGCATGTTTGATAATTTGACTAGATAACTATTGTAGATGCATATGTGTATAAGTTAGGGAATGATTTTCTTACCGGGGTATGCTTTTCTACCCTTATATATAAAAGGCGTTCGTTTGTGCCTAGGGTGTGCTGTTCCACCCATTTTACTTAGAATAATGACTTAATGGTTTCATGGCCCTACTATAGTTACTTTAGTCCAATATATATGCATGCAAATGATTATGATTTTTGTGATATTGTGGATGTTAATGGCAATATTTGTTATCACACTTGTTTATTTATGTGCCTCATTATTTTGGAATTCATTTTCTTGATATATATCTTTTTGAATCTTACCTATCTTTTGATGACCCTCTATTTTATGGGAAGAACTTTTTTCTCTTATAACCCATTTAAATGTTAAAAATATTGTTAAATGTAAATACTCATTTTTGTTGATGCATACTCTTTTGTTTCTAATTGTTTTGGTGTTCCCTCCACCCAGGTGTAGGTACTTATGGGACATAGTCTCAAGATGATCATGAGCTCATTGGTGAACTTAAGGACAACATGAGATAGCTTTGTTACCCTCTGCATATGGGCTTATGTGTATATAAACATAGCTTTTTCATTATATGTACCACCCTTAGGGTGAGAAAGTAATGTACGTGAAAATATTTTGTAACTTTGTAAATAGTTATGTTTTCCGCTGCTTAATTACTTCAAAACTCATGTTTGTATGATTGAGTGGGCAAACCATTCGGTCCCACTCCTTATAGGATGGTATCAGAGCCTAAGCATCCAGTAACTAGACTATTTCAAGTTATCCTAGATTGTTTCATAGTTGGTAGGTTCCCGTTAGAGGTTGTCATACCTAAAATAGAATCACATGTACCAAGTAGGGTCATATTAGGTGGTAGATTTGTATCCTAAACCTAGTATGTATATGATCTACTATCGGCTACATCTTAAAATTCTCTTTATATGTATATCTTTCTCTACGTAAAGGTTGACTCCCTTAGGAAGTAGACTCCACCACTCGCCTTATAGGAGAAAAATTATCTACTGTAGAGAGTAGGTTGACTTGAACTCACATAATTGTGTGTAACTATAATACAAGTCATTGAACCTTTTGCTTTCATTGTTTTATTGCATGCCTATGATACACACATTGTTTGATTGATCATGCATGGATACAAGCTTAGAGTATTGACACAATTATTATATATTGAGATGTTTTGTGATAGAACATGATGAAATGAACTAGATCTTTTAAGGTTAGGCTTGTCTTGCCTACATCATGGAGTTATTTCAACATAGTTTTCTTTTGACTCGCCATCCAAGGGTTCAATACTATCCTAGCTAGACTTGTGAATTCTAATAAATGAGGATTTGTTGAAGAAAGATATAGGTTTCAAGTAACTATCCTTGGGATTTCATCCCTCACATACCCATAAGGTAGATATGATGACACAATTGGATCTGATAATAAAATTGTGTGCCATGTTATTTTTCCCTGAGGTTATGTGAGGTAGGTACATCTAGGGTTGATTCTTAAGGATTTGACCACTCCATCATCACCAATTTATAATTGGTTTACTTGATGTGTGAAATGAGTAGTAGTTTGACTATGGAGTTCACTTGGGCTTGTAATGACACCATTAATGTAAACCAACTAGGAAAGTAGAGACCCTAATCTCTTCTTATTATGGTTTCACGATACTATAAATAAATAATGCTTTGGGATGTGATGGACCATGTCATGATTATGAGGATGATGGAATAATGGAGTTCATGCCTAATTGGACCTGTTAAAACTTAACTGCATGCTAGAAGAAACATATATCCCCTCCTAGAATATTGATATGCTTATTGTATTCCTTGATGATGTATGTTGAGAAGCCTCTTTTGTGAAGGTGAAGTGATGTTAGGGTCATAATATAGGTTGTATGTGGTAGAAAGTGGTCTACTTGGTTTTCAGATTTATTTTGGCACCATTTTGGATTCCCATCACCAAGTTTTCATCGTCAAACTTATGCTCATTATTAACTTATACGTATATAAAACTTTTTCAGATTTCATCAATTGTTTTGGAACCAAGTCACCACCACAAGGAAGTTGTAGTAATAGATAGGCTGGTTAGTATAGAAATTTTTTAACAAAGACTCTATGATTGGTTAGGTCTTACATGTAACCTAGAACTAAGGGAGAAGTATTAAGTGTGAAGAATAAGTTAGGATATGAACGACCACCCCTATGTTATCTCATAGTTAGTTAGATTGTAGACTAGCCCTTTTAAGGGAAAGATTCATGTACACTTATTCATCAGGAGTGCAACTTAACTTAAGGACTATATGTACTTAATATTGTATATAACATGTAATTATTGGGTAATTTCCTCGACTGAAATTCATACACATATGATTACTCCCTAATTAGGTTAATGAAACCTATGTAATATAGAAACATTGAACATGAATTGGATAACCTAAAATAAATCAATACAAAAGTTGTACTCATATGTTTGTTAAGTCTTTAGGTGGAAGATCCCTTTTGTTAATAATGTTTTAGGACATGATTGTGTGGATGTTGGGGACAAAATATTCTTTAAGGGGTGGTGTGTTGTAACATACCAAAATCTAGAACCAAAGTTTAAAACCCTCTTTTTCTAGGACCCTTTCAATTATGCTCCTTTTTCAAAAATAAATAAATTTATTAAATTTACTTGGAGTGAAATAATCATATGTTCCATCAATTCATTTAACATAGGGGTTTAAAGAAAACATAACCATCCACCCATAAGATTTGAAGTATGAATATACAAAATAATAGCCTTGGCTATAGTTGACACCGTATAATATTCCTAGGAGTATAAGGAGAAAGAAATTGAATATTGAAAACTATAGTGTTACAATTTATTAATTAGGCATGTGAATTTCCTTAAGTGAATTATTCACACCCAACTAATTAAAAATGTTATAAATATTTCTAAAACATAAAATAAATGATAAAATCAGTTTCAATGTTTCCTAGATAGCCTACTCAGCAATTTTCAATTCTATTGATCATTATTTTGCCCCACAACTAATTAACTAAAATTTAAAACATAAAAATGCATTAAATATTTCATTTAAAACCTAAATTCTACTTTGAACTCTCAAATGGGGGGTACCTATAATGACCCTACCTCCCGGTAACCCCCAATTAAGGGAGACCAGAAGGTCAAATATGTTATCCCAATATTTCTCGATCAGTCATTCGACATTTAATCAATAATAATTATCAAATTCTACTATTACTAAACTAAAAAGCTAGAATAAAATAAAACTTTGCATACCTTTTTAAAATCTTGGATTTCTAGACTTCTATCCACAACTGGAGTCTA
The DNA here is from genome assembly GCA_963693085.1 of Alisma plantago-aquatica. Classification (NCBI taxonomy): domain Eukaryota; kingdom Viridiplantae; phylum Streptophyta; class Magnoliopsida; order Alismatales; family Alismataceae; genus Alisma; species Alisma plantago-aquatica. The sequence continues at coordinate 1,083,107,422 of OY856413.1, read as the reverse complement.
TTCTAACTTCCTCTTTGTACTTTAATTCATATATTCACAATGTATCACTATACTATTTGGCCTTTTCATATTGTACCTAAAACGTCGACAAACAAAATGTCGGTCAACATAAATGAATATTCCGATATGTGGGGACAACCAAAATTTCACAATTATTGCTAACAACCTAAATATCACAATTAAGTTATTTAATAATCCAAATTATGTTTTCAATGTAACATTCTCCACCGCTTTTTCCCTAACCCTGGAATACCCTCTCTAGGGTTTTTCCTTTGCAAGAGACATTAGGCCACCTTCTCCATCCTGATCTTAGTGCTTGGGGTCACCTCTCATGGTGCCCAATGATCATGCAAGAAACATAAGGCCACCTTCTCCATCCTAAGCTTGGTGCCTGGGGTCACCCCTCATGGTGCCCAATGGTCTTCCCTCTGGGGCTTGACCTAATTGACCTTCCATCCAAGGCTTGGTCATGCATCATACATTAGGGTGGCCTATAGGTGCGAGAATGCACATATATAATCAATTGTGATAATCAAAGTGACTTCAAATGTTTGCATAAATGAACATCCAACAGTTCAGGTTGCATCCAATTCGATCAATCATTCGAGAAAACTCTGTGAAACTAAATCGGTTACTCATAAATAACCACATACATGTACTGCTAATTTTTTAGATAGAATCAACCAAGTAGGGAATTCTAATCAAGCAAGCAAGTACAAGAATCATGAAATAAACATACAATTTCCTTTTATCAAGATCTATCCAAACCAACTTGCTTCTTAGTATTTCTATTCCTTTTTAGGGTTTCTACCCCTTTTTAGGGTTTCACTTGCAATTATAGTTTTGCCTTTATTTTTAGTACCATCAACCCTAATTATACAAAACTACTTATAAACCCTAAGTTTCACATCCTATCTCTCCTAGTAGGCTTAGGATCAACAAATAACAACATTATTCCAATTAATTCATATTATTCAAGTTAATCATCTTCTTTACCCTAGATTAGGGTTTCTATATGCATTATCACGAATTAATGGATTAAAACCCTAAAACAAGCCAGACATTATCTAAATCATATTTAAACCTCACTTTATGTATCAATAGTTTATTAATACTCAAATTAATCCATCAAACATCTTAGATTTGATCTTTAAGCATGATTAGGGTTTTATCATTTCTTAATGCATAATCATGGTTAACTTAAAGAACGTTTATAGCTACGATCAGATTCATGCTATGAAACTATTTTTACTAGATTCTTGGTGTTATCCTAATCAATTTCATATATTATACTCCTCGATCCGAGTTACTGATATTTAGTTATAAAATTACAAAATAATTACCTTATGGATCAATGACTGAGTGTCGCGTCAGCATCGCGGCCTGCTCTTTCTTTTCCACACGAGCATGTGCCTATTTGAGTGATTTTCCTATTTTACCCTTATTTCCCATCATTTTGTTTCACGCACAACCTGGGAAAAAGCATCACTCGTTGCTCGTCTTCTTCTTCCTCGTGTCTGTTCCGAGCAGAGTCCTGGCAGGTCAGCAACGAGTTGACCTTGGGAGTCGATGCTCGCAAGCGGTGAGCAAGGGCTGCACCTCCTTCAACTCACCCCGCCGGACATGAGGATGGGTCAAAGTTCACCCATAATGGCCTCTAGATGGTTGGTGATAGGAGGATCGATCCATGGCGGACTGGAAGGAGACCAGATAGCGAGGGAAGCTTGGAGATCAATGCGTCAATAAGTAAAGATGCCCCTGACCCCGACAATGAGTTCTAAGGTTTCCTTTCCTTGCAAACAGGGGTATATCCCCTTATATAGGAATTGCATGTAGTCCCCATCCATGGAGTCTGACTTCGTTGGGACTTTGGGGAAACCTTGCTCAAAAGTATCCAAACCCAGGCTCATTCTACTCGAAAAGGGATACTAGTCGCAATGGGAATGATCCTATTGGTGCTCGAATATTGCTTTGCAAGGAATCTAGCCCCAAAATTATGTGAGTCTATTCCTCCTTTACTTATTTTAGGTGAAGTGCAGCCATTGTTGGATCCAGATCCAATGGCTGTCGGGCCCCATAAAAGAACATGAATTAAAATCAAATTGTGATATTTAATTTTTCCCTCTTACTTTCAGAAAACGTATAAAATTAGTATCTCCCAAACTGTTTATCCTTCTAATCTCAAATTTTAGGGAAACCTTTATCTTGTCTTTATCTACTCGTGCACCAAATTTGAGTTCAAAACACAAAAGGAAAAAGGCATTATAATCATGTGCAAGTTATCTTTTGATAAAGCTTATTTTAAGCACATTTTCTCTCTCTTAATCTTTTATTTTCTTTCTTTTGATTCCTTTTACCATTAGAAACTATGTGGAGTCGAAATCTCATTCATAATGATTCCATTATCCATATTTCCACATATTTCTTATATTTTCATCATTATCTCAACTTTCCTTCTTGAAAAAAAAATGCTTTATTTGATTTGATCTCTTTCTTCTCATATTATCTTTGCAACTTGGACTCCTTGTAACCCAAGAAATCCTAAAGATACGAAATCCATGTTTGAAGGATAATTCCTAGCCTTCTAGATGCTTTTACATCTTTCTTTTCTTATTATCTCAGTTATTTCTTTATTAATTGATTTCTTTGCCTTTTTCTTGTTATTGGGACCAATACCCAATGAGGCCCACAAAATCAAACAAGGCTATTTACCAGAGGAAACCACTAAATTTTCTTAAATCATAAAATTCATAGAATCAAACATTTATCGGAGAAATTTCATTTCCCACCTGAAGAGCTTGAAAATTGGGGTTGTAACAGTACTATTCCTCTTTTGTCTCTGTAAAATCGCTTGACGCTTCCCCTCATCTATTTCTCCCTAACTCATCGTGAGTGTTTTGCCCTCTACCTTGCTATCCCTTTTCTCATCTCCTCTTACCTCTCACCCTTCTCTAACAAGGGCAACATCCATTCCTCTCTGTTGCATGGCACATCTCTGATCAACAACCTTGTTATCACCAGACTCCATCAGTAGGCCCACTACTGCCTTCGAGGGTATGGAATGAAAAAACAAAACACAACCCTTGTGTCCTCTTCCTCATCATGTCTTGCAACACCATCATGACCTACATAGAGTCTACCTATCACCAATAGACATGGAACAAGGGCGACAACCTTCCATAGTGGCCATCATAAGCCCTACTATAAGATAGAGTGACAACAACCACTCTCCTTCTTTTCCTACCTAATCTTGATAGAGTATATGACACCTACATAATTTCTATGGCATCTACTCACCTTCCATCACCACCACTTCCTCCATGTTCACAAGCACTAGCAGCAAGATCTCCATAACCCTCGACCACAAACTAGAAGCAGACTTGCAGGAAAGGTCGCCGACCTTCAGGACCTTCCTGAAACTTGTGACCTTGACATAGTGGCCACCTGCAAGGACGAACTACAAAATCCATGATCAATATAGACTTGATGAAGAACTCCTCACACCCCCTCTCGTTCTCTAAGTATTTAGAACTTCCTTGATTTTAGTAAGTGATCCTTCACCTTTTCTTTCTAAAGAGTAGTTAAGATATATATTGATAGAACATGTGACCTATAACCTTATATTGTATTTTTGTATACAAATGCAAGTATACAAAAACTACTAAAAGAATATGCATTCTGATTACAAAATCTAACTAAGTACATACATTAAGCTAAAACCATCAACTGGTTAATATATCTCTTACCATGTAGATGCATATAAGTATATTCAAACTCAGTCAATATGAAGTATTGGAGATCCTATTATATTATATTATAATATACATGTAGCTGTACATGAAAATCCATTTTTATGATAAGAACATCGAGGGAAATTACCAGGCCACTTGTTCAAGTGCCCTAAGACAACTATAAATTGTATATGTATAGTAGAGTCTTAACATCATAAAGCATATGTTAAAGTGACAAGTGGATTATATAATACAGATAAGATGATAGGCATTAGCATGTGCATGATGATGATATTTTATAATTTGTATATATCATCCATACATTTTCATATATGAGTTAAATAATAAATTTCCTAATAAGAGTATTATGATCCAATATCCCATGCAATGCTTAACCATGACCTTAGTTGACCAAATTGATCTATATTATATAAAGAGAGGATGACACTATGAATAAAGAATGCATACCATCACATACATGTATAGGACATAGGTGATTAAAGATGGACATTACCATTAATATTGATATTTAATGAATTAAAGTTTTGATTAATAATATTGATTGAAATATAAATGGTTAATAGGGTGAAACATAAACTAAAATATTGACAAAATATAACTTGAATGACCATTACTATGGGATCTTCAAGGATAATGACATTCACATATGGGTATCCCTAAACCCTAACTTGACATTCAGTGAACAAAATAGGTTTTAGATATACTTTCAATCACAAATATAATTTAAGACTAATATGTGATAAAAATACTTTTAGGTTGAGAGGACTACAATGAAGTCCAACCCTAGAGATAGGGTTAGTTATGAAGACTAGGTATGTAATCCTCCCTATTTAATTTTGGTAATAATTTGACTTAAACCTTGTTACAATGAGGTATCTTTAGAATATTGTGTCCTTTTATTCATCTATGTTTCAAATTCCTTATTTCATGATATAGAATCATCTGATTCCATTTTGCTTGATGAATACTTTGTTGCCTCAAGTCTATGACCCCACTTGCTTTGTTGTTGAACTTGGAATGTAAATGGTGAATTTAAATATCTTGATACTCTATTTATGAAAGTTAGATAATTTGACTAGATAACTATCTTAGACATTTATGCATAACCATTAGGGTGTTCTTTTCTACCCAGAGTATGCTTTTATACCCTTATATATACGGAGGCATGCTTTTCCACCTAGGGTGTGCTTTTCCACCGATTTTGCTTAGGCCAATGACTTACTGGTGTCATGGCCCTACTATATTTACTTTAGTCAAATATGTCTACAGGCAAATGATTATGATTGTTGTGTGATTGTGGATGTTAATGGCAATATGTGTTATCTCACTTGCTTATTTATATGCCTCATTGTTTTGGAATTCATTTTCTTGATATATCTTTTTTTGAAACATACATATCTTTTAATGACCCTTGTTTTTATGGGAACATCTCTTTTGTTCTTATAACCCATTTAGATTCCATAAATATTGTCAAATGTACATACTCAACTTTTGCTGACACATACTATTTTGTTTCCTATTTGTGTGGGTGTTCCCTACTTTATGGGACAGAGAATCAAGATGATCATGAGCTCATTGGTGAACATAAGTAGAGCTTGAGATAGCCTTGTTACCTTCGATTATATGGGCTTATGTGTATATAGACATAACTTTTTCATTTTATGTACCACACTTAGGATGAGAAAGTTATGTACATGAAAATATTTGATAACTTTGTAAATAGTTATGTTTTTTGCTGCTTAAATATTCCATGGCTCATCTTTATATCATTTAATGGGCCCAATATCGGGTCCCACTACTTACATGTGAATTAAGGTTCTAAACACTTTTTAATGAATCCAACCATCATTCAATATTAAACTCCTCTTCTTGATGGTTTCGTATTGGTGTGACCATATAGGTCTCATATTGCATTGGTAGTGAATGTTCATAATTAACTAATGGCGTAACAAGCAGAGAACAATGACTTGTCACACATCAGTGCTAACCAAGTGAATCGAAATTTGGAGACTTCAACCTACAATCTGTGTAAGGTGTTGTAGTGATTGTATAATTCCATTGTCTCTGATATCTCGAGTGAACTCAAGTCATGGAATCATCATCCTCTCAATACCCAACCCATGTTACCTAAATGAAGAGAAGATTATTTGAGATAAGATGACCTCAATATCATATAATTATTCACATGTGCATGCACATGCATTTCTCAATCTCCCTTATCAAGTGTCTAGGATATCAAACTACAGTAGGAGGGGAAAATCCCATATACATCGCTCACAGTTAGTCCTCGTGTGTCAAAAATACCCAATCATCACCTTTTATGGAAAATTGTATTTTAAGATTACATTTGATGATGTCAAATTATACCTAACGACATGTGATGAGTGTAGTGACTTCAAGTCTAACAATCACAATCACCGCCTTCACTATGAGAGATGACTATGACCATAAAAGTTGGTTTCCATGTGTCCCTCTCAAGGTGGATTTGTCTGATACACTATTCCCTAGCATGTATCTATGTGTTTAGTTTGATATACCATATCATGACTAATTTTATTGTATCATCAACCAACCCACACTCTAGTATTTAGTTTTACATGTGTCTATCTACCTTCCACACTAACAACCAACAAGGGACATAATAAGAATGTACATACTCTTAACATTTTTATGATATCATTATTTAAGTCATGTACTTGAAGACATACATCATTGAATATTGTCATTATTTATACATTCACTCTTTGTCCTCATTATCTCCTTAACTGAGTAAAACATAATGAATTGGAAGCCTGTCGTTATTGTTGGATCCTAGATGGGTGATTGGATACTCTATAGCACGGGGTGAATAGAGATAAAAGCACTTAAACAAAATTCATAAGACCTAAAAGATATATCACAAGGTAAGGTTTCTAAATAGGAAGTTTGAGTTCTACTAAAACATGCATTACAAGCGAAAGAGAGATTGAACGTACACCAAGTGACAAGCAATTTAGAGTGGTTCCACACTTCAAACTAGAAGTGAGTCAGTCCACTACTTAGAGAGGTCAACCTCTAGGATTTCTTAATGATTGCACTCTTATATTCATTCATAAGACTTACAATACATGACCACCAAAGGACTTACCCATCCAATACAAAGAGTATCCACCTTACCAAGGACTTACCCACTTTGTAAGTGTCTTCATACTTCACCAAGGTCTTACCCACTCAAGCACAAGTCTTTCGCCTTTAAGGACTTTGCCACTCTTCTTGGATCTTCAGCCTTTGATTTCACCTTCACTCGGAGAAGCTTCCACCAAGGACTTACCCACTTGAGCAAGGAGTCTTCTGCCTTCACCAAGGGCTTACCCACTCTTTCTCTAAGTCTTCATCCTTGATCTTCACCAAGGAATACCTTCCCTTGTCCTTCTTCACCTCTCTTAGCCGAGAGAGAACCTTCATCTTCATGGTTGAAATGAGAGATAGGGAGGTGGTGGAAGTTAGAGCCTCACAAGATATACATGTAGGATGAGTTCTCTTACAAATCTCCTACTCACTCTAATGGATGTAGCAAGTGATTAAGATTAGAGAGAGAGAGAGAGGAGGCTGTAGGAAGCACTCAACTATAGAATAGGAACCTCACATAGAGTTTTGCATTGAATGCTCAACCTTGGAATGAAGCCCAAGGGATCCTATTTATAGTTGGGGATGCCTCTTAGCCTTTGGGAACACTTAAGAATAAAAACTACCCATTTTGTGGCTTGCAATAGATATATTTTTGATTTTTGCAACTCCACAATGGCTAGAAACAATTTTTTGCACTTTTTCATACAGTGCAATCAGTTGAGTTTCTATAAAGGTAACTCGACCGATCCCACTAAGAGACAAGACCAATTTAGGCTATTGGTCGAGTTTGTCCTGAGGTAACTCGACCGATTCACTTAAATCAGTTTTGGTTTGTATAGGGATCAGTCAAGTTCGGTGAGGTGTTAACTTGACTGATCAAAAGTCATTTTCAAGATCCAATCAGGATCGGTCAACTTTGCAACTCGACCGAGGAACAACCTGATGTGAATTTCAGAAAATGGCTTTTGAGTGCTTAAATATTCGATCTAAGTGCTCCTAATTTTTTTCTAAGCTTAATTACAAGTCATACAATCATTACAAGTGATTTACAACATGATTCTAATGGATTTACAACATATGACCAAAACATGCACTTGTATTGACTTTGACTTATCTTTTCTCTAATTTGGTATTCGTAAGTTAGGTTATTTGGAGTGTGTCTATACCTAATCTAAAATCACTCAAGTAGAGACATTAGACATAAATAAGTGGAATGGTTTAGTCATCATCAAAATAAGGATTTAGTCAATTTAGACCTTGAGTTAATAGTTATTACTCATTATTATTAATCAAATTCTTTATATGCCACGTTAATCATCATATGATTAGCTCTATGGGCATACCTTACCAAAAGAATCCCACTTGCACTTAGAGACAATCACCAACAAATCTCATTCTCAGTGATCTAAACACGTCCATCCTGTTTCTACTGTGTATGTGTTAATCCAATGGGTTAGCAACACTTTGACATAGTCAATATATTGCATGTTTCACATTTCTTCACTATTATGACATTTCACATGAGACGAAATTGTCATAGTATGATCTCATATATTCCTACATAACCATTATCTCCATTGTTTCCATAGTATTTTTACTATGTTATCAATGGTTGGATCATATATAAATTTATCATATGAACTTCTAGATTCATACTTTATCCATTGATGTGTTTATAACACCATGTCATATGACTTCTTTTATAATTAATGGCCTATAGATTAGAACTCTTCAAAATCTCTATTCTTTTCTTTTAAAAACTAAAATATTTTATATTACGATCAAATAATGTCATTTCATAATCTTGCATCAGTGTAACCCTTTACACTCAACTCTTCCTCATTAACAACATATCCTTAAATACTTTAACAAGTATTAATGGATGTCTCAATGACATTCTGCAATGATGATTACATGATGATTACATTATATGGCATACATGATATATCTAATGGCATTTTATTCATGTCCTGTCATTATTCAAAAGAACATAAACATTAGATTCTTGAGGAACTAATCCCATCTATATGGATAGAATCTCTCTTACTGAATCCTTCATGTTGAACTCTTTCTACATTAGCCAATATGTATTCATTTGGGCTATGAAACTTTCAATAACTATCTCTATAGATATTGATCCCTATCACTTAGGATATTTCATCCAATACTTTCATTGTTGAAGGTGTGTTCATGCCAGATCTCAATACTCACAGTATTGGGATGTCATTTCCATAAATATGTGGAATATTCATATATGCTCCCACTAAATCTTTTGTAATCACATGTTTCATATTTTATCTGGACTCAAGTCAAACTCTTTGACTTTCTTGTCAAATCAAAGATTCCATATCACGTATGGTTACTTCAACTTCTTTGTAGCTTGCAGAAATTATTTGCATTAATGGAGTTATAAAACCTTCAGGTTCTGTCACATACACATCCTCTCATTTATTCCAAATAAGGAATGTAGTTTCAATATCTATATGCCAAATCATCAAGTCTTAATAAGCTTCAATGGTAAGTAAGTCAATTGGTGAAGTGATTTTATCATGTTCAACACTTGAACTTGATTTGAAACCTCTACAACCAATTTGCCGTTCATTTTATCTATGTTGGTTTTCTTCCTGATAACCCAATTGCATCTTATTGGTTTTACCCCTTTAGGTTTTGCCACCAAGATCATATCTTGTTGGTCTCATGGATTCTATTCTAGACATAATGGCCTTAAGCCATTAATCAGAGTTTTGTCCCTTAATAGTTCTTAGATGATGGCTGACTCATCATCTTATGATCAACTCACAACCTTTTTGAGTTATAGGATTCACAATCTTTTAACTCCAGATATTTTCTACAAGAACTATGAGTCATGTGTTACATATTGAACTTGATATTCCACAACAATGATTTTCTAAAGTTTCATTTTTACTTCTTACGGTTCAAATGTTTCTTGTTTCTCTTCAAGTTTTTGAGTTCTATTTTTTTCCCACTGATTTTTGATATTAGGTTATTTGACTAACAAACACATTATTATTTGATTGAGATAAGTAGTGTTTCACCAAACTAACATGTGACTAAATTTGTTCTAGAAACTGTTTCCTTGCACAAATTTCAATCTTTAGTATGTATTGGGAGAGTCCCATACCGTATCTCATATGTTGTCAATTAAACCATTTTGATGATACTCTTAATTTAGTGTGAAGCATTTATCCTTACCAAATTAGAAGACTAGATTAAATGATAACCAAATCATGACTCATCATGTTGTGATTCCTTGTTTCTAATACGTCATCATGTTTCAGGTGAAGTCAACTGTGATACACTATCATGGTATATGCATAAGGTCCTCAAACTATACCTTGTAGAGTATTTTAGCATTGATCTCATCAAAGCATCTTTATACCTTTAGAGGAAGTTAAATACATCATACATGTAATCTTCTTGAACACTTCAAGATATCTATATTTTAATGCATGCATATCACCATATAATTACTAAATACTATGAAGTACAAATAATAGGCCTTTTCACTTATTCTAGTAGATCTTCATACATCAATATGTATAAATCCTAATAGAATGCATGTTTCTCCAATACACTTGGTGGGAAGTGGTATGTCATGTTTCTCACATATAAGAATTGCATGTCTCTTCTTGGTTCAATAACCACAAGAGTCTAGATGAACATCAACATGTTCTAGAAATGCATTCCTCACATGTGTGCTCTAGATGACAATGTTATAGTTTATTCAAGTTATCTAATATAATACTTTGGTATAAACATTCATCTTGAGATTATTTCATGTGAATATCATTAGATGGTTGGGAATTTCCATAAAAATCACATCTTTGAAATAGAAGCATTGACAACTCTTTATTTATTATCATCCTTGTCCATACATGATGCATAAAGAAAGTGTGTCTATTATAGGCATATATGAAATAGCAAATCAACTAACTCTATTACATGCCCTTTGGGCTAAGATAAATTATAGATGTAGACTGAAGTTGAAGCAACTCTTGCTCAATTTAGTCCATCCCTATCCTTTCAAAAAGTCTTATCCTCATTTCATATATTTTACATTATTATGTCAGATCCACATCAAGTATCTCATACCAAGATGAGGAGTAATTAAATTTATCTTATAACGTTTATATATGAAGTAGAGTCTGCTGCCCCTTCCTTCTTCTTCTTTAGCTCCTCTAGGAAGTGAGGGAAATTCCTTTTCCAATGTCCAGACTAGTGACAGTGGTGGCAATCACCTCTCTTCCTTATTCCTCCCTTTTCCTTAAGATCTGAAGACTTGGGCTTCTTTCTAGCTTTAAAACTCTTCTTAGCTTTGCCTTTGCCTTTAGACTTTCCCTTTGTCTTATTGATCATCATCACAAATATGGGCTTGTCCTTCTTCATTTGTGCCTCAATTATTCTCAACATACCCAATAACCTTGTCAATGTTTTTTAAAGTCATTCTTGTTGTACTTCATGACAAACTGATTGTATGTCTCTGATAGAGACAACAAACTCACATTAGTGGCAAACTCTTGACCCAAGGGAAAACCAGTCTAGCAAGGTTCTCGACATACCCAATAAGCTTAAGAACATGTGGACCTACTAGATCTCCTTCTGCCATGTTACATTTGAACAATTCCTTAGAGACATCATATCTCTCTTGTCTTGCCTGACCTGGGAACATGTTCTTGATATGTGTGACCATCTCAATAGAATCAATGTTTCATGCTGCCTCTGCAATTCATAGTTAATGGAGCATAGAATTAGACACTTGACATCCACTACATATTCAATAAGATTCTTGTAAGCATCCCAGTCTGCTTTTGGTGTGTTGGGAAGGGGTTCATTTTTCTCTAGCATCTATAGGACATAGAGCTTGAGCTCATGTGTGAGACCAATTCTTAATGTCCTGAACCATTCATGAAAGTTGTTCGCATTTAGCTTTTCCTTCTCAAGGACTGACAAGAGAGAAAAGTGATTGTTGTTCGTTTCCATATGATTCTAAAAAAACTATTTGCAATTTTGTCAAAATCATTTCAATTTGATTTGATTAAAATTTTGGTGATATTAATTATGTCTTTAATTAGCTATCATACTCATTATTTTTATCATATTTATACCCCTCATGTATCAATTCAGATGTTTGAAGCATAAAAACTTCTAATGACCCATGATCTAAGATCATTCAACTATGACCCGACCAACATCATCATATATAGTCAATTATCGAGGAAGGCAAATTTTTCCAATTGCATTATATGCAATTTTGGATAGAAGATATGCACAACTCCTTGCCATAATCATCTGCATGCTTCTGGGCTTTGATGCTCTAATAATCACCAGTTAAGCCTGACCCAAAAGATAACACAATAATAACGCACCACGCTATGGCGTAACCTACAGATAGTCTAACAAGATTTTCATGTGTGTTGCCAATGGAAAGCATCTTAGACATAATAAATTTGATTGATATATTTATATATATATTATATATACATATACTATATCCAATCACCACATATATAGTATGTATCATATACATGCTATATCCCACAACATAAACATGAAATATAAAACTTTGGCTATGGTTACGGACATGTCTACTATAATTCCTTGGAGACACAAGGAATTACTACCACCTAGGTCAATCACCACATCACATGTATGAACCTGTTGTTGGTGTAGATCAGTGCTTTCCAATCTGGGTACATTGGTTCAACCCTAGAACCAGTCGTATCACCTCTTGGCTAATCGGTTATTTTCCTAGAATGGTCGTCTTATACAGAGATGATCATCTTCTTTGTCATTTCAAGAAAGGAAAAATGTCTATTGATACTTTATTATATCGTGAATAGAAACCTCAAGTTACATTTGTGGGGAGAAAAGGTAGGACATAATTAACTTTATATTAGGAAGAGGAGGTAAAGGCTTAGTACACAATATTGGGTTATTGGCCATAACCACGCTACACATCCACCATGAAAACTACTTTTAGGGCAACGTGTGTAAATTGCATATATATCATATCACATCATATCATATCATATCATATATATACATACATATACATATACATACATATATATATATATATATATATATATATATTAGTTTGGGATTAGGTAGTCTTTGATCATTTATGCATATGAGACAGTTTAAATGTTCGAATCATATGAAATAAATAGACGATAAAATCATAAATCCAGTAACATCAATTATCCAAAAATATAGTAAATTGACGCGACTCTGATACCACTATTAGGAAATACAGACATAGTGAAAGATAGTAGAATATATATACATATATATATATATATATATATATATATATATATATTGTTGGCTAAATGGACATCTATAAATCCCTTTGTTTTGATTATGACAAACATTTCATTCTTATTGATCTAACGAGCTACTTGAGTGTGCAGGAACAAGGTGGATGACAAAGCAACTAGGGAATCCATATGCTTACATGTTTATGTTTTTCATGCAATGTAATCGCTTTGTAAAAACTTGTACAAATATATAATGTACAAGTACTTAGATTGCATGTAAATCAAGCGTTAGATATTCCCTAGCTAAACACCACATTTAGATAAGTCATCCCCTTCAAATAGGATCACATATGCACACTCATACATACAATTAGTGCCTAAATTGAAACAGGATCAATCTCGGGCGACAAACTCCTCGACCGAGACACTCTCGGTCGACAATCTTCTCGACCGAGAAAGATCCAAAGTAGCCGTTAGACACAACTGACATGTTAGTTGGCAGTTGGAGAAAGATGTTGCGAATCACTTGTTCTAGAGTGCCTGTCGGTCGACAAAACTTCGACCGAGTAGGTGTCTCGGTCGACCATTCCTCGACCGAGATGGTCTCTGACAGCAACTGCAGAATTAATTAAATAGCCGTTGTTAAAGCAACAAACTTGTACCTAACGGCTAGTTAAGCACTTAGAAACCCCTAGAAGTTGTCTAGAACGTCCTTAAGAATCCTTAGGCCATTCCTCTAAATAGGACAAGCCATAGGACACTCAAATACACTTATTACACTTGAGAACTCTTTGAGCATACTTTGAGCAATCTGTTTGTGAGCAAATTGAGCATTGTGAACATTGGCTACTTCTTTCCTTAGCTCATAATTCGTGTCCTATAGGCTAGTATCTCCTACCCACTGCAATCACAAGTCCACACACTTGGTTAGGAGATATATACGCTTGATCTAGGCAAATCAAGCCTTGAGCTACAAAGGATAAGTTGTAATTTCCTTTCTTCTTTCTTGTTCTCTATTACCGTTTGTACTCTCCTTGCTACTCCTAGGTTGGAGGCTGCTGATTGGAGAGGGTGGAGATCTTCTTGGTGAAGAAGGTGACTTTGAGCTACTTCAGAAGGCTGGTGCAACGGGAGGTTACTTTTAGAGAGGAAGGCTACTTCAAGAGGGAGCTTGGAGTTACTTCAAGAAGGCTACCTCAAAGTTGGTGCACCTACTTCAAGTGAAGGCTGTTCAAAGGGTGTAAAGGAAAGTATTGTATTTTGTATAAATCCTTGGGAAGGTAATAAAATAAATACTGTCAAAATCTCGGTTGGGTAAGCAACCGGGTAGTGGACTGACAACTTTAGTAGTTGCTAAAGTTGGAACCACTATAAACACCTATCTCCTTCTTCTTATTTTCAATTGTGGTTGTTTTGAGTTCAATAAATTGTTAAAATTATTTAAAAACTCTATTCACCCCCCCTCTAGTGTTTTTCAATTGGTATCAGAGCAGGCTTCAAGGAACCCTAACAAGGTCTTGAAGAAATGGGGGATGGAGTGCTCAACAACCTTAACCTTGAAGGAACACTTGTTGCTAGGCCTCCAGCGTTCGATGGAACAAACTACCAATATTGGAAGAGAATGATGGAGTTCTACTTCCAAGGCATCAATTGGGACTTATGGAGAATGGTGTCAACCCCATATGAGCTCCCTCAAACTCAATTTGCAGAATGGGATGCAAATACGGTAAAGTTGGCCCAAATGAATGCAAAAGTTGTAAGCATTTTATATTGTTCTATTTCGGTAGGAGAATTTAATAGAATATCTAATTGTGACACTGCCTATGATATTTGGCATAGACTGTCCATAACCTATGAAGGTACAGTCCAAGTCAAAAATTCCAAAATTAGCATGTTTAAACAAAAATTTGAACACTTTCGTATGGATCCTGATGAATCAATTAGTGAAATGTTTGCAAAATTCTCTACTATTGTTAATGGTTTAAGTGCTCTAGGAAAACCTGTCCTTGAAGAAGATCATGTATCAAAGATCCTTCGTTCACTTCCTCCAAAATATAAGCCAAAGGTGACAGCCATTGAAGAAGCAAACGACCTCACTCGACTGAAAATGGAGCAACTTATTGGCAACTTAGAAGCTCATGAAGCAACCCTAGAAGAGGAAGAAAGAAGAGCACGTGAACTTCAGCAAGGAAAGAAGAAGGATTTGGCTCTAAAAGCTTCAAAGGCCGTCACACAAGAAAGTGAGGAGTCAAGTGAAGAAGAAGGAGAAGAAGCCTTGATAGTAAATGGTAAGAAATACAAAAGATTTAAATCTAACAAAATTTCCAGCTCTTCTTCTACCCCTCCTAGGTGCTTTGAATGTGGGAAGAAAGGGCATTTCAAAAATGAATGTCCTAAAGCAAAGAAAGGAAAGAAAAGCTCACACAAGAAGAAGGGAGAAAAAGCCTATAAAGCTGCATGGGACGAGTCAAGTGACAGTGAAAGCAGAGAAGAAACCGTGGATTGTCTAATGGCAAGAGAAGATGATGAAAACTCTAAAGAGGTAAGCCTACTTGATCTTTCTAAAGAAGAGTTAGTCACTAGTCTACAAGAAATTCATGATAAATATGTTGATGTCAAGAAGAAACTAAAGAAGGTTATCAAATCAAATGATGAGCAAATTGCTAAATTAGATAATCTTTCTTCTGAAAAGAATAACATTGATCTTGAGAATTTGTATTTAAAAACATCTTTAGATGATTGCACTAGAAAGCTACTCACTTTAGAAACAAATGTTAATCTTCTTTCTAAAGAAAAGACTGACTTGTTAGCTAAACTAAAAGATTTTCAGACTCAACCTATTTTGTGTAACCATCTAGACTATGATAATGTTATAAAAGAAAGAGATTCATTGTTATCTGATTTAGATCAAGCAAGAAATGATCTACACAAGAAAATGAATGATATTGCTCAACTGCAAAGAGAACTTTATGAGTTAAGAATAAAAAATATACTTGATAACATTCTAAGCATTGGTACTGTTTTCAACGGAAGAAAAGGTTTGGGATATGCTCCAAAGAAAAATCAACCCAAAAGAACTCAAACTATGTTTGTACCCAAGAACACAATGGCTAGAAAGAGAAATGAAGTTGACTCTATTACTTGCCATTTTTGTTTACGCCTTGGACACTATTCCTTTTCATGTCCTTATAAAACTAAGGATTCCGAATTAGTTTGGGTCCCAAAACCACAAACTTAGTAGAGTCAAATGGAATTTAGTTGAGATATAACCAAATGCTCCATCTTGCTATTTATATTGTCTTATCTCAACTAAACAAAAGATTTCATGCGTATTGTAAATTTTCTGCATTATTGTACTAAAACAAGAACTTAGTCGGTCGAAGTATTGTCGACCGAACCATTAATCGGTCGAAGTATTGTCGACCGACCGAATGTCTGTGACATATCAAAATTTCCAGAAATTATTTCGGTCGAAAATTAGTCAACTGAGCTAAATTTCTGTGTTTCTTTGTTTGTAATACAGTAATCTTCTCGATCGACAAATTTGTCGACCGAGACAGATGTCGGTCGAACAATTGTCGACCGACTGGACTTCTGATTCAGAACTCTTATACAAATATGTACTTAAATGATTCTAACCATATCGAACCATCACATGGGTACCAAAATCTACATTTTAATGCAGGAATGGGTGGTTGACAGTGGATGTTCCAAACATATGACCAGGAACAAGGATGCATTTCAAACCTTTGAAGAAAAGAAAGTGGAACAATCACCTTTGGAGACAATGGTAAGGGCAAAATCGTTGGAATAGGTAATGTTGGTACAAACCTCGAAATAAAAAATGTTCTACTCGTTGATGGTTTGCACCATAATTTGATAAGTGTTAGTCAATTATGTGATAGTGGTTATGATGTGTTATTTAACAAAACTTGCTGCAGGTTATTGATAGAAAACACTACAAATGTTGTTTATGAAGGAAATAGAGTTGGAAATCTTTATATTCTTAAACCTAACTCTATGAAACCAGTAGTGGGAAAATGCTTGCTTGCAAATGAAAATACCTTACAAGTATGGCATAAACATGATCAATCTCGGTCGACAAACTCCTCGACCGAGACACTCTCGGTCGACAATCTTCTCGACCGAGAAAGATCCAAAGTAGCCGTTAGACACAACTGACATGTTAGTTGGCAGTTGGAGAAAGACGTTGCAAATCACTTGTTCCAGAGTGCCTGTCGGTCGACAAAAGTTCGACCGAGTAGGTGTCTCGGTCGACCATTCCTCGACCGAGATGGTCTCTGACAGAAACTGCATAATTAATTAAATAGTTGTTGTTAAAGCAACAAACTTGTACCTAACGGCTAGTTAAGCACTTAGAAATCCCTAGAAGTTGTCTAGAATGTCCTTAAGCATCCTTAGGCCATTCCTATAAATAGGACAAGCCATAGGACACTCAAATACACTTATTACACTTGAGGACTCTTTGAGCATACTTTGAGCAATCTGTTTGTGAGCAAATTGAGCATTGTGAACATTGGCTACTTCCTTCCTTAGCTCATAATTCGTGTCCTATAGGCTAGTATCTCCTACCCACTGCAATCACAAGTCCACACACTTGGTTAGGAGATATATACACTTGATCTAGGCAAATCAAGCCTTGAGCTACAAAGGATAAGTTGTAATTTCCTTTCTTCTTTCTTGTTCTCTATTACCGTTTGTACTCTCCTTGCTACTCCTAGGTTGGAGGCTGCTGATTGGAGAGGGTGGAGATCTTCTTGGTGAAGAAGGTGACTTTGATCTACTTCAGAAGGCTGGTGCAACGGGAGGTTACTTCTAGAGAGGAAGGCTACTTCAAGGGGGAGCTTGGAGTTACTTCAAGAAGGCTACCTCAAAGTTGGTGCACCTACTTCAAGTGAAGGCTGTTCAAAGGGTGTAAAGGAAAGTATTGTATTTTGTATAAATCCTTGGGAAGGTAATAAAATAAATACTTTCAAAATCCCGGTTGGGTAAGCAACCGGGTAGTGGACTGACAACTTTAGTAGTTTCTAAAGTTGGAACCACTCTAAACACCTGTCTCCTTCTTCTTATTTTCAATTGTGGTTGTTTTGAGTTCAATAAATTGTTAAAATTATTTAAAAACTCTATTCACCCCCCCTCTAGTGTTTTTCATATATTCCCCATAATATCAAGATCACATCAACTACTATGAATAGGAAATATGGTTTAACGCATTTATACCTAGTGCAGGAGCAAGTCTAATGACTAAAACTCGTTGTATTGCAACTATCTTCTAATTTCTTTTGGAAAGTGTCTGTGTAGCTCTTGGTCTTTACAACATATTGGACAAATTTTACAACATCTCATGTGGTCTTACCACTAACTACAAAATGACGTTGTCTCCTAGCATCATTCAAAGGACGCTTATCTCTAGAGTAGTCCACACAGACCAACTAGAACTCCTATCATTCTAGTAGAACAGACAGGAAGGAGTTATATCTGCTGTTGGGGTACTAGTAACCAATTTTCTCTCCCACAACAATGATCCTCAGTTGTTCTCTCCCTCACTATCCCTACCTAGGTGGGTCGGACTTGCTAAGGCTTGCTTTGTTACCATAACTAGAGAGGACAACAATTATCAGAGCAACTAATTCTTAATTGTGTGTGTTGGGAGGCCCCTATTATCGTTCTTTTATATGAGGAGTTAGGGTCAGGGTTCTAGATTGAAGTGGAAGTGGAAGGGACCAAAAAATCTTGAATTTTCATAACATACATAATCCAAAATGGTCAATTCGCAATCAAAATGGTTGTCTCACTTGCCAGACAGTTAGTTCGTAGCCCGAACTGGTCATTTCACATGTTTCCTAATCACACAAGAATTTATAATTCATTTGTAATTAATGTAATCATTAATTACCGATTCCAAACAAATTGAACAAGTGAAACAAGTAATCTTTCTCATGAATTTGGGAACACTAACATAACCTTTGTTTGGTCCAACCAAGTTGACCGGTTGACTAGGTGAGCCGGTCATCTCGCTCATCCGATCCGATTGTTCACCCAGTAAGCTAATCAGTTGGTGCCTTAATCGTGTAGAAGTCCATCCAATTCAATTCCAATCAGCCTGACACTCCAAACAACCATATCAACACATGAGTTGATCATTTGGAATTCCAAATGGCCATCTCACCTCATGAGTTAATCTTTTGTAAGTGCAGTCATCTTATCTATAGAATGAATTAAGTACCTAAACACTTAGTAATCAATCCAAATATCATTCCAGATTAAATTCCTCTTCAAGATGAGTTTCTATGTGTGTTACCATATAGGTCTTATATTACGTTGGTAGAGAATGTCCATGACTAACTAATAACATCACATGAAGAGAGTGGTGCCAAGTCACACATCAGTGATACCCAAGTGAATGAAAAGTTGGAAAATAACTTCAACCTATAATATGTGCAAGGTTTTGTAGTGATAATATAATTCCTTTATCTCTGATATCTAGAGTGAACTCAAGGCATGAAATCATCATCCTCTCCACGTTCAAACCATGTTCCTTGAACCAAGAGCAAACTATCTGAGATAATATGACCTCAATATCATATATTGATTCACATTTCCATGCGAATGTGTTTCTCAATCTCTCTGACCAAATGGCCAAGATAAAAAAATTTAGTAGGATGGAAAAATACCATGAACATCACTCACATTCAATCCCCATTTGTTAAATCTACTCCATCATCACCTTTATGGCAACCTATATTTTAGGATTACATTTGATGATATCAAAGTATACCAAAATGACATGTGACAAGATTATGTATTTCAGGATAACCTTTATCAAGTCCTTTATATGCCACGATAATAATCACATGATTGGCTCTATGGGCATACCACACCAACTGCTGCAATTGTGGGAGGTCACACCTATCCAAGTGACATTTTGAGAAAAAAGGTATGCTTTTGTTGCTAGCAAGAAGGCCACTTTCAAGCCAATTGTCCTCTCCCTGACATGAGAGGTCCAAGACTAGTAGCAGTCCAAACTAGTACAAATACTACCTTTAACGTCAGTTAAAATGGCCTTTAGCCGTCAGTTTCAAAGTGACACCCAACTGGGCGACAATAAAGGTAGAAACCTACGACATCAGTTCCAAAACCAACGACACAAAGCTGGCCCCAATTGCAACCAAAAAAGAACGAACACCGGTAGGATCCATAGTTGTCAGTTATATAAACAAAATTGACACCTATCTCATGACATTGTCATCAGTTATTTATGTAAAAACCCACCATGGGCCGGGCGTGTCTACAGTGCGCGTGACATGCATTTAAGCCAAACTTTGGTTTAAATGACGTGCATAGCTATTAAATCGATGGCTATAATGTCACATTTTAATGAAAACTTGTTTATTGCATTTGGAAGGTCAAATGAACTCCAAATGAGCCCAAATTTTAACCCTAGGTTGCTAATGACGTCTAGATTCATGTTATACACTTAGATTTGCGTTTTACCCAACCTTTGGCATCCAAATAATTATTTTGATCATTAAAGCATATTTTAATATAATGCTAGAGAAATAAATTATTTGTTGCTTTTATAAGCAACCCTTGGTTCCCAAATTCGAGATTTGGAGTCCAAGAGTTCACCACTCACTAATATCATGTATTTTCAACTTTAATTATCCCATATTAAGAGTGAGGTATGAAGGTGAGTTATTTATTCTTCATATTAATTTACACTATATTAAAAGCGTATTAAATAGTTTTGAGGGGTCAAAAGAACTCCAAAAATCACCAAATTTTGACCATGGGTTCATAATGACGCATATAACAATGCTATGCAATTAGATCCACGTTTAATACATAATAAGACCCTAAATAAATATATAGCTCATAAAAGAGTATAATAATATATTAATATGAAGGAATTATATGAAAATCTTATTAATGAGAAACATGTGAGTAATCTCGAGATATAAAACACATTAAGATCCAACTAATCATTCCTTAACAAAATAACATATTAATATGAAATAAAAACATATTTTGAGGAGAGAGAAACACTTAAGGTTAATATACACATATATAAACTCAAATACATATTATTAATAACATATTTATCCAAAAAGCTCCAAATAAATATTATCTGATAATATTATCCCATAAATGCCCAAATTACATAATTAACCCTAACTTATCTCCTAATGTGGGTTATTTGTGCAAACACCCCCTCATTTACATAAATGAGGGTAAATAGTGATTTCAACCTCAGATTGTGCTCAAAATGCACAAGAAGTCCAAAAATGATCCAAAAGGATGGGAAATTTATGGAAAAGGTCCAAATGGACTAAAAGGCAAAGAAAATCTCAAAAGTGGGTAAATTGCAGGGAAGACCCTGAGATTCAGTATGTTACAGCACACCACCCTTAAAGAGGATTTCGTCCCCGAAATCACAACAAGAGGAAATAGAGGGTGAGTGTGTAACATCCCAACCTTAAACACTAGGTTATAACCCTTAATCTAGGGTACACCACCAAATCTACATAAGTCAGGTATTACTACGGTTTCCACCAAACCTATAGCCTTTTACTCAAATTAACATCTTGTTGCATAAACTCTATCATGAAAAGGCAGCATATCTATTATACTATCACTTGTGCCACGTTTTATCCAAAACAATTATATCTCAATATGTGTATTTCCCTCATCAAGGGTTTTAAGCACAATTAGGGTTTACGAAGCCATTTCAACATTAATTAATGTATTAGGTCAAAAAACCTTAATTACATGAATTCATTTTCCATTATCCTCTTAAAACTATCATGTAGAACTATTACAAATTATTGTGTAGAAAAGGTTAATATTATCCAACAAGTTATGAAGCCTATTTTAATTCCAAATAATGTTCATATTACACATTTGCATACCATCTTTTTATACTCATTTTAATGGCATCATTAATCATTTTCGTCCATTACACTTCATATTGTAAATTATACATATTTTAATTCGCATTAGGAATTTATGAATATTTATGTGAATCCAATTATTCATTATCATATTTGAGTCATTATATGCATTTTAGATGCAACCCATTAATATATCAAGTTATGATGAGGTGTTCATTAAAGAGCAAGGTGATATACCTTACATGTATTGATAATTGGGTCACAATTATGATTAGGTGATTATAATCAAATTATATGTACCAAGGTGTATTATGTGTTGATGACACCTAATGTCACTAATGTAACATGAAAGGCATTAAGGGTATGTATATGTTGTCAAGGCTAGATGATTACATATTAGGGTTTAGGTCAACATGATCATAACATGATAAAGCATCCTTAGGGTGTATCATACACATTTTATCATTAGGGTGACTTACTCAAAACTATGTATATTCACTTATGAATAATTAATGATTATGTGCATCAAGAGTATATTAAGGTTCAAGCATATGGATTATATGACTTATTCATTAATTATAATCAAACAAGATGAATTACAATCATATTAGGTTTGTTCAACTCTCACTAAACCCATGTCTAAGGAGTTAGAGTTTCTTGATTTCAAGACATTGAGGGACTCCAACCCCCCTTAAAGAGGATTTCGTCCTCGAAATCAGCAACTCCAAAATCTATTAGGGTACTAACACTACCTTTCCACTCAAAGGGTTGACTAAGTCAAACTATTTTAAGGGTATAAGATCCAACATTAAAAGTCTTACTAAAATCTATCTTCCAACTCAAGGTATAACATAGGGTTCACTAAACCTTAAACATGGAAATCTAAGGCTCATATAAGATACTTAGGGGTTACAAGATGATTTTTGTTTGAGAAAAGAAATAAAATCATCATATAAGGGTTTCTAGGGTTACTCAACAATAAGGTAATATGTCTAAGGGTAAACTAGTTCGAGCTGTCCGTTTCAGATCAGGCCAGGCCAGGTCATATGAGCTCAGGAGTCCTCGTGACCAAGATAGTGGGGCGGAGGAAAATATTGCCAGCCCCCAAGCTCTGACCCTTTCTAGACACCATCACTTCAACTTCTTGCTCTAATAGCTACTCAATTAGACAATTCACCAAAAAGTTGACAAATTTTATTTCTAATAAGAAATTATTATGATCCTAAATGAAACATTCTTTATAGGTCAACTCTAAGGTGAAAAACTAACTAAAGGGAAACTATATCCTCTAGGGAGACAATTTTGAACTAGTCAAGAATCCGACTACCTTGATGCTCTGATACCATGCTGTAATGACCAAGTCTCTACTATTAACATGATAAACAAATCACCAATTGTGTGGCAGCGGAAGAATTAAATCTTGACTTTATTCAAAATGTATAAAGAGTACATTATAAAATTTTCCCAATTGGGAGTACAACTTTATACAAACAACTAGGATCTAGGTAGAGGAAGACTTAACTAATACAACCTTGTCTCCAAACTAAACAACTACAGAACATAAAAGCAACTATGATCATATACTATATGTTCTTCATCTTTCTTGTCCTATCCTTAGCCTTAGGTTCACCAAGCTTCCATACGCACTCTGATCCTATCATGGATGGTTGGGTTCATCCAGCAAGAGAAAGATAAAAGGTATGTGTTAAAAAGAAAGTATTGGACAAAGATTAAACAACAATATTGCATAATAAAGGATTTTCTATGCTACAAGAGTTTAAGAGAATGAGATAGATAATCAAATAAGAATAAGAGAACTGCCATATACAATCACCACAATAATAAATCACATAGCATGAATATATTAAGACACAAACTCATCTCAATGTAGGGTGAGGCACCTACCGGACCTCACCAATGGCAGGGGGACTAAAACCCCAGTGCCTAAAAAGTGGCAGGGGGACTAAAACCCCAGTGCCTAATATATAAAATGGCAGGGGGACTAAAACCCCAGTGCCCGACAGGGGGACTAAAACCCCAGTGCCCTGTGGGTAGTTTGTACTCATGTACACTACATTGTCATTTGGCCTAAAATACATCATGCTTAAATAATCACTTGGCAGTATAGTGAAAAGTAATAAGATAGCATTGGGAATAAAACCCAAATAAATAACAAGACCATCATAGGTCACAACCATATCCAAGAGTTCTAAGAATTAAAAGAGTCAACAAGCATCAACATTATATAATGTTCCAAATATTTCAAAAGGATAAGCCAACATAGGCAATAGCAAGATTACAACATTTCCAAGTAAAGGAGGCAACATATGTAGTACCATGATTCAAGTGAATGAGCCACAATGGCATAAAATAAGTAAAGAGCCAATAAATGAAATTAGAAGGATAACAAGGCTAGCACCAAAGTGATTGTGGGGTTGGAAAAGTCCCAACTGAAAGATAGGTAGTTTGCACAATAATCATTCCACATAGATTTCACATTCACCATGGATGTTCACATATAAAATAGGTTGGACATACAAAATAGGGCTCACATACGAAATAGGTTTCACATACATAATAGGGTGCACATACAAAATAAGTTTCACATACATAATAGGGTGCACATACAAAATAAGTTTCACATACATAATAGGGTGCACATACAAAATAAGTTTCACATACCTATTCTAGATTCATTACCATTACTTTCACCAATTTGATTGTATCACCATTCCATTTTTCCCTAGTTGCAAACATTACACATGTATTAGGTTACTTAAAGGTACTTTAAGTGTAAAATATCCATATCTATAAAACATGGGTAAAGGCTTTGGATTTTGGTTCTGGAAACAAGTCCAAACGATCCCTAATAATTTTCTACTTGAGAAAACATATTTTATTGTCAAAAACGGAGTTAAAACACTTTTATTATCATTTTACATCACTTTATACATTTAAATTAAAGTTTGAATTTATTACCAGGATTATGATGGCAAACAGCATTCAAAACTTAAAAATTCGGATTCTACATGTTTTTAGCTTTCCAACGAGTATTTATTTGTAATTTTCTGAGAAACGAGCGATTTACTACGATTTAAACAAAATGGACCAATCAGGAAAAAGATTCATAAATGATAAAAGCAATTTAGCAAAAGTCTATAGTACCCTCAGCGAGAGAGCAGCCATAGGAGGGCGCTCGGGGGCAAAATGGACATTTGTCCATCATCTTCAACCCCCGATCGCGCCCAGCCTTGCGGCGGGCTGCTCTCTTGCCCTTTTGGGCGTTTTGGCAATACTCCACCAAACGAAGCGTAAAGGTACTCGAATCGAAGGTATTCGAACGAAGAACTCACCTAGACGGTCGATTTCGATGCACGAGCATCCTAGCATCTGGGAGGAGCTCCGCAAGGTCTGCTGCAAAAGCTCCACGTCGGCGGCCAAACGTGCTTCCTTAGGCGAAATATATGGTTTGGGCGAGTTGCTTAGGGTCTGACGAAGGCGTGAAGGGAGTATTTTATAGGTGAGCGAGCATGTGGAGCCGTGTGAGATGGGGCCGTGAGAGGCCACGGCCGGCGGCTCCTGCCGTTCCGGCTACACTACGTCTCACTGGTCAAGTGAGAGCTCAAACGATTCGGGGGATCACTACGAAGGAGATCTCGTAAAATGGTCGCGAAACGACGGAGAACGGAGCTGAGGAGTCGAGCTCGTTACCCATGTAACGGCTGGAGGTGGAAGACAAGCTCTAGGCCGTTAGATCGGGGTCGGAATTAACAAGAGCCGATGGATCTGAGTCCACCATGGGCCGGGCGTGTCTACAGTGCGCGTGACATGCATTTAAGCCAAACTTTGGTTTAAATGACGTGCATAGATATTAAATCGATGGCTATAATGTCACATTTTAATGAAAACTTGTTTATTGCATTTGGAAGGTCAAATGAACTCCAAATGAGCCCAAATTTTAACCCTAGGTTGCTAATGACGTCTAGATTCATGTTATACACTTAGATTTGCGTTTTACCCAACCTTTGGCATCCAAATAATTATTTTGATCATTAAAGCATATTTTAATATAATGCTAGAGAAATAAATTATTTGTTGCTTTTATAAGCAACCCTTGGTTCCCAAATTCGAGATTTGGAGTCCAAGAGTTCACCACTCACTAATATCATGTATTTTCAACTTTAATTATCCCATATTAAGAGTGAGGTATGAAGGTGAGTTATTTATTCTTCATATTAATTTACACTATATTAAAAGCGTATTAAATAGTTTTGAGGGGTCAAAAGAACTCCAAAAATCACCAAATTTTGACCATGGGTTCATAATGACGCATATAACAATGCTATGCAATTAGATCCACGTTTAATACATAATAAGACCCTAAATAAATATATAGCTCATAAAAGAGTATAATAATATATTAATATGAAGGAATTATATGAAAATCTTATTAATGAGAAACATGTGAGTAATCTCGAGATATAAAACACATTAAGATCCAACTAATCATTCCTTAACAAAATAACATATTAATATGAAATAAAAACATATTTTGAGGAGAGAGAAACACTTAAGGTTAATATACACATATATAAACTCAAATACATATTATTAATAACATATTTATCCAAAAAGCTCCAAATAAATATTATCTGATAATATTATCCCATAAATGCCCAAATTACATAATTAACCCTAACTTATCTCCTAATGTTGGTTATTTGTGCAAACACCCCCTCATTTATATAAATGAGGGTAAATAGTGATTTCAACCTCAGATTGTGCTCAAAATGCACAAGAAGTCCAAAAATGATCCAAAAGGATGGGAAATTTATGGAAAAGGTCCAAATGGACTAAAAGGCAAAGAAAATCTCAAAAGTGGGTAAATTGTAGGGAAGACCCTGAGATTCAGTATGTTACACCTATGGGGAGGCAAAACCTTAGAACTTGGAGCCAGGTTGTGGCTAGAGAGCCTAAATTCTTCCTATGAGACAAGAAGGCACCATAGGTCAGGACATTCCCTAGAAGTATAAGATGATAAATCAATTTAAATATTGAGGTAACCTTATATGTCACCTATAGTATAAAGAGTTAAGTATACAAAAGATGAAAGAACATATATTGAGTATGATTCCTTGAACACAAGTATTCCATCTATAAGGAACATGAGGAAGAGTAACTATGGAAGTGGTTGATTGTATGCGACCGAGCCCGAAAGATAAAGTTGCATGAGTCCAATGAGGGGATATAAAATGAATAATTAGGCATCATAAGAGATGGAGGAAATCCATTTTAAAGAATTGAATATGAAAATAATGTTCTTGAAAATTATTATAGTTGTAATATCTCAAAGATATCATTGGGAAGGGTAGAGCCTTAAGTCAATCCTAAGGTGAAGTAGGGAGTATTTAAGGTACATGGGACCAATGGGATAAGGAGTTGATTGTTCCCTGAATGCACAACACCATCTAGTCAGAAGGAAACAACTATGTTTGTCCATAGCCCATGTCTTAGGGGCTTAGCCACCTTCATGAGTTCATGAGGGCCAATTGATGAATGTGATAGGAACTCTCTAGATGCATAAGGATTAGGTTACCACAAAAATACATGGACCTCTAGAGACCTCAAGGATGTGTCTAAGGCTAAAATTTCATGAAGTGTAGATGTAAAAGATACAAGAAGTGATGCAACAATGAAAGGAGTTGCATACAAATAGAAGAGTGAAAAAAGCAATTCATGTAACATAAGAAAGTTGTTGGATTAAAGAGTATGGTTTAGATTTATGTTGAGAATGAGTCAATCCAAAATGTGAAATTTTGAGATAATGAGTGATATATCATCTCTACACTTGGAATGGGATGAACTTTGTTTTTGGCTGGCAGTCAAAAACGTATGTCATCACATTATGAGTGAGAGAGATTGGGGTGGACACATGTTATGCTTAAAAATGGCATATGAGAATACTCTATGTTTAAGTTGTAATGACATGATCTAGGTGCTTACTTACCCTTATGAGGGAAGTCAATGAATAAAACATGAAAGGATAGCCACAAATCAAAACTAAAATCACAAATGGAAAATGTAATCACAAAGCGATAATCATCTTAATACTATGGATGTGGAGAGACTCAAAATTGAGTTTTTGTATCAATCTTAATCTTAGTAAGAGGATCACTTTCTCTCTCCAGGAAGCGAGCTTTGGCTTCTCTCTAGGTTTCCCCTGCTCCCTCTCCTCCACTCCGCCTTTCCCTCTCCCTCCCCGCTGACCTCACAGCAACTGGGTTTCCCCGACGGTCTCCCCTCCCTAGACACCTCTGTCGCTGCTCGTGGCTAGGAGAAGGTCATGGGTCCAGTGGTGTGTGCACCATCTCCGTGGTTGTCACTGCTCTGAGGGTTGGTGTGTCTTCCACGGCGTCTTCAAGGCTCTATCACCTCCACCTACCTCGGCACCCCGCTTCCATTGCTCGTGTAGTAACCTGCCTCCTGACACGTCTCCAAGCCTGCCTCACCTTGCCTTTACTCCCCACCAACCCAAACCCCCAAAAAACCAAGCAGGAGTCTGACCCTGCCTTTGGCGAGTTGGTCCTCTGCTGACCTCAGTGGGGGTCTGGGCCCTCTAGGGCTCCTGAAGACTCGCTTTCAAGTCTCTACTATGTCTCTGTTCCATCTCTAGAGGGGGGCGTCGCCATGGCTGGCATTGGCCTGGTCGGTGCCCTTGTCACGACCACCACCTCCACCACTAACACCTCCACTCCACCCTCCCCCTCTGATGCCACCCTTCCCCCTCCTGCTACTATTGCCAACCCTCCACCTAACCTCCCCGCTCCCCCACCCACCTCTGGCCCTGGTGGCGGAGGCTCACTTGGGTGGTCGGACCCGCGTGCTGATGTTATGATTGGCAGAGCATGGGCGGACACCCTCTCTAGGCCTATGCCAGTCCAGAGGAATTGTCGGCCGGTGACAATGCCCGATGACCCCAAGGCCCCCTTCTTTCGCCCTGAGGATAGGCGGCCCTGGACGAAGTTCTCCCCCCCCCCCGATGGTCAAGGACCTAGATGATTTCCACAAGAGCTCTGCCATCATTCAAGTGATGGGGAAGAAGGTTTTCATTCAGCAAATCTATGGTTAGATGCTCCGTATGTGGAAACCAAAGAGTGAACTCCAAGTTTCACCTCTTAAAGATGGGCTATTCCTGGCACGGTTTGCCAACTAGGTGGATATGTTGACCGCCCTTGAGAAAGGACCCTGTTTCTTTGATAACCAGCTGGTCCTTACGCGAAGGTGGACTCCATAGGTGGATGTGTGTCATGTGGCCCTCACGTCGGCGCCAGTTTGGGTGACCTTCCCTGACTTAGGGAGACACAGGACTAGGCGGGCGTTAACCATCATCGGGTACGTGCTGGGCGTGCCGAAGGTGGTCGACTTCTGGCTTGATGGAAAGTACGCGGGCGCCCCACATATATGTATTGAAGTCACTACTGAGAGGGTGCCTTATCCAGTGGTGATGGTGGAAATGCCTGAGATTAGCAGCCACTTCAACCAAGTTCGACAGGGAAGGGAGAAGAAGGGTGGGCTACCTATCAATGACTCTATTCTTAGCAGATTTAATGTCGCGGTGGATGCTGCTAAACTCATGGAGATTAATACCAAAGGTGGAATCGTTACGTGGCACAACAATAGGAAGCATGTACGTAGGATATCCAGCAATCTTGATCATGCTTTGGTCAATGAGAAATGGTTGGATACTTTTCCCAATGCTGTCATTGAATTGGGAGCACATCCTAACAGCTATCACTCATGCATGGAGTTGGAGTTGGATTACAAACCTGCTCCTAATAGACCTTTCCGGTTCCAGAATCATTGGCTCTCTTGGCCATCTTTTGAGGGAGTGGTAAAGGTAGTTTGGGAGAGTAATGTGGATGGCAATCCGATGTTCAGAACCATCAGAAAACTGAATAATGTCAAAGTTGCGTTGAAAAGATGGTCAAAATCTTTGATGGATCTGCCTAATCTTATCAAAGATGCCAGAGTCAGATTTGAGCTAGTGGCTGCTAATCTCAGGCATGATCCTACATCTGAGGATTTGATGACTAATGAGGAGAATGCCAGCAAATGGGTTCTTCAGTTAGAGAAAGCGGAGGAGGTCAGTTTTTGGCAAAGAAGCGGACTTAAATGGTTATGTGATGGTGACTGTAATTCTAAAGTGTACCATGCTATTGTCAAAAAGAATAATATGAGAGATCACATCCACACCCTTATCGATGAGGAGGGCAGATTGGTGGATTAGGAGACTAAAATTGGTGACTTGGCGGTGGATTTCTTCCAAAATATGTACAACCGGTGTTATAACCCCAATTTTTGGGTTCAATTGATGAGAAATGCAATTTATCATAATAAGGATAATTGAACAAATAATGATGTGATTTGTTTTGAATAATTGGATTTCGTTTAAAATAGCCTTGTTATTTGATTTGTGGGCTTTATTGGCTATTGGGCCCAATAAAAAGGAAGATAACAAAGGAAATTCAATTAGTAAATGGATAATTGAATATTTGAGAAAAGAAATAATGGAAACCTCTAGAAGGCAAATCCAAAGAGGATTTCGTGCCTCTTGGATTCCTTGGGTTCCAAGGATTCTAAAGTTACAAAGAAAAATAAGAAAAAGAAAAGATTATTCTATGTATTCCTTTATGAAGAAAGAAATTGGGAAATAATGGTAATATGTGGAGATTAAGTGAAAAGATGGATAATTGAGTTCCCTTTATGGAATTTCGTATCCATGAGATTTATAATGATAAAAGGGATGCCAATGAGTAAAATAAAAGAGAAATAAAAAGAAATCCTCAAAAAGGAATATTTAAATAGGAAATAAACAAGATAATGTGAATTAATGCATAAAGGTGCAATAAGGAAGATAATGAGTATTCCAGTAAAATAAAATTTCGAAATAAGAGAGTGCCTTGGGATCCAAGGAGTCCCAATAAAGAGGAAAGAAAGATAAAATACCAAAAAGACAAAATAAGAGAATAATGATAAATAGAAATCTAATAATAAAAGAAATTGAGATAATGCTAAAAACAAAGAAGAATAAGTGTTTACTCATCATAGAGTGGAATTCGAATTCACTTGGTTTCTTGGGATAAAAGGAATCCCAATAAGGAAATAAAAGGTGAATGAGAGAGAAAAAGAAGATAAATGTGTTTCATTATTAATGGATTTTATGTTATTTTCATAAGATGGTATTTTCCATCAAAAGGAAACATGATTTCGTGTTAATGGTTGAAAAAGCAAGAATAAAGAGAATATATGAAGGGAATTTCGAATTCAAGAAATAAGAATATCTAAGAAGATTATGAGGAGAGAGAAGAATACTTCTCCTAGAAGAAAGATGATTCCTATTGAAGAGGGATTACGTTTCATTATGGGAAAAACATCCTAGGGCTTCGTAGACCCTCCCCTATATGAGGGGTACGACCTAGGGCCGAGTCCAGGGAAGTCCCACGCACCTCTCTCTCCCCTCTTCATGTTCTTTTCATGTAAAACCCTAGTTGAAAGGAGCACCGCAACCTTTGAAACAAGGAGGAACCAGGGGCGGGAAAAGAACGAAGCTTCTGCATCAGTTGAAGGAGGATCGACCCCATCTAACCCTTGCGCAAGGTCGGAAGACAAGCAGCAAGCACGGCCGCCGTCCAGGGAGCAGCAGCGCGGCTACAGGAGGCGGCAGACATGCAGGCCTAATCTATTTCTGACCTCGCCACCGCGGCTGCAGCTTGAAGGCCCTGAGGGTGCTATGGAGGTCGCCGGACCCAGAGGAACGGGTTTTGGTGGCCGACGAGGTCCGGTTGATGGGGAGGAAGCCCTGCAACCCGCGGCTAGGGCGACGCAGGGAGCTGCGCGAGGAAGAAGAAGAAGGGAGAACCATTGGACGGTTATGCCCCTTCGAGGGCTGAAGCGCGGACTGACTTATCAAGGGTAAATACGTCATTTCGAAATGTTCCCAAAACAAGAGCCGCGCCTACGTTGCATGAGGGGTGATGTGGCATCTCCCAATTGGTCCAAACTAGGTAATTTTGCTAAAATCATAACTCCTAATTCATAGCTCGGATAAATACAAGTTATATATGAATTTTGATCCTCAGAACGAGAGGAACCCAAATAAATTATGATTGAAGCCAGATTCCTTATGCAATTCGAAAGATAATGGAAAATATCAACTTTAGTGTGTTAATTGTTTAAAAAAAACCCTATGTTGGTATGATTAAAGTAATTTGTAAGGTTTAATTAGTGATTAAAGTTCATATTAGCCTGTTAATGATAAAAATGGATATTTGGAAGAAAAAGGATGGACTTGGCATATAATTAGTTAGTTTAGAGTTTATGTGCTCAAATATGCATGAAATTGGAAAAGTACATAAAGATATCATCTTTAATGATTTAACCCTTAGATTTGATGATAGATGGATAATTCAAGATGATATTAACCTGATGTTAATAAAAGTAAGGATAGGATCTAAAAAGATGATCATTTTATATAATCTAGCTTAATTTAGGGTTTCGTGCACGAATGTGCATTAATGAGCTTGAAAACCCTAACTTAGATGAATATGTCTTTTAATTGTTTTAGTTGTTCAAATCTGTAAATAAATAGGGATATGATGATCCTAAGTCAATTTTGGGTATAAGAGACTATTAAATGAATAGTTTGAGCAATTAGGGTTTACATAAATGGAAAAGAGTATTTTAGAGTTTGTTAACCTAAAAAGGGATAAAGTTCGAGAGATTGATCTAAGAAACCCTAATGAGTATTAATGAATACTTAATGTGGATTAGAAACCCTAGAAAGTGAATCCAAGTCAATAAAATAGATTCCTGATAAAGTGTGTAATAAATAGAGTACATATTCTTTTCAGAAATTGTGTGATGATTTAATTACTTGCTTGGATCTGTTGATTGGGTTGATTGCATATACATGAAGTAAATGTTGAATAATTTGCATGACTCATCAAATCAGGTATGTGGTTACGCTTATGACTATACCGAATAGTTTCCCGAAGATTTTATCGATGTTTCCCTCAATGCATGAATTAACTGTTGGATGTCTATTTATTTCATGCAATTATAAAGTGACTATGGCTATCACTATGACTATACATGTATAACTAGCTAGATCTGAGTCCACCCCTGTGGCTATGCAAAGGCTAAGGATAACCTAGAGCAAGGTCTAGGGTATCATGAGTTAGAAACTGGGCTACACATGAGTAGTGCCATGAGACTCTTAGCATACCATGAGTTAAGGAGTGGGCTACCTACGGGTAGTGCCATGTGACTCAGCCCTAGAAATTGATTCACCTATGAGGAGAAGTCATGAGGGGTAAAATGGGAATCTACCACATGGGAGGTAGTATCCAGGTCCACTGCAGGGACAGCGCAGGGGATAGGGTACACATGGATCGCGTAGTTATACTTAAAACGTAAACTTGTTTGTTATAGATAATTGAATGATTATTGGTTTCCCCCACATACCAGCTACGACTGACCGACGTTTTTTTTGTCGGTGTTTTAGGTACAATGAAAAGAACAAACAGTAAAGTGGCACATGTGATACTAAATGAGAATTAAAGTGCAAAGGAGGATTAGATAGATTAGTATCGGTGTGGATAGAAGAATATAGATCCAAGTTTTCAAAAGGTATGAAAAGAAAAAAAATTTATCACCATTTTCAGTATAGTCTGTTAGAATTTAATAATTGTTTATGGTTATATGTCGAACCTTTGATTCGGGATTAATGGGTACGGCTCAACCTCTCGGTTTCCCTTAATTTGGGGTTATCAGGAGGTGGGGTCGTAACATTTGGTATCAGAGCGTAGGTTCCTCATTTAACCATTAATAATTATTAAATTTTACAAACTTCATAGAACCCAAGGGAGTTATTAGAGGAGTATCCGAAAGATGGAGGTGTCTAGAAAGGGATCACGACCGGGGGCTGGCAAGATTTTCCTCCGCACCGCTAGTCGGAATACGAGGACTCCCGGACCCGTGTGACCGCCTGGCCAAAGTCTTAGGGTATGAATCGAAATAAGATACCTTTAGGACTTCTCATCTTATTCATCCCTTCTCATCACAAAATTCTGATAAGGACATAAAGGTTTAGGGTTTCCCTTTCTTCTCCTCACCCTCTTGAGGTATGGGTAAGGTTAATAAGGTTTAAGGAATCCTCCACCCAATTAATGAAAGGCATGTAAATAAGATGTCATGGACATAAGCTTAATAGATTAAGCGCAAAATAAATAATAGATACACGCTTAGGTCGTATGACATAAGATGTCATGTCCTCAGGAGAGACCTGAGGCTAGACCTTCTTGTCAGGAGGATAAGTCTATCTTGGAGATAGAGATCTCCATTGCTAGTTGAGACCTGGCACATCCTATGAGGATGATGCTAACCCTAACCCTAAGTGATGGTTAGAGAAGAGATGAGTTAGACCAGGTGTTTGAAGGGACATGCCTTTGGGATGCCATATGATCCATGGATGACCTAACACCTTTGGCAACCCAACCCTGGGAAGGATCGTGCATGTCAGGGTAAAGGATAACTCCTTAGATGATGAGGTTAGTAAAGGACCTTAGAAACTCTATGGGCTTGTGCAAGTAAGGTATAGTTGGCACCTAGGGCACGTCATAGTGCTGACAGTAGGATGAAACCCTGGATAAGGAATCATGATGAAGCATAAAGGGTTATGGATGATCTTGAGCAACCATAAGTTCGAACCTAGGCTTCACCTATGTAGAGCATGCCTTTGAAGTTGAAACTTCATGAAGAGAGGACCTCTAATGGTGAGGTTGGATGTAGGGTTAGATTTAGAGAGAACAGGAAACCCCGCAAGAAGGTTGGAAGCCTAAAACCCTAAACAATGGATGACAGGGGTTGCCTCATGATCGATCCCTAAAAGTTGATGATATCTTGGTTATCTTTAGGGGGACCCAACCCTAAGTGTTGATTGGGAAGAAGGATGATAGGAAGTGCACGAGATGCCTTTTGCCAGCTTACTTCATGGTTCAGAAATAGAGCGTGTAGTTGGACACCTAAAAGTAAACCTAGGGTTTCTAGGCCTAAGAGGGGAAGTGGTATACCTAATGCTCATGATGAGAATTAAGTTTCTATAGTTTCGAGCATGGTACGCCTCATAAATAATGGAAAAGGGAAGTCCCTTAAGTTTAAAGTATGTGTAATGAACCCCTCATAGCTAGGTTGATGATAAAGGAAGGTATGACTTTGATCCATCATTGAGGAAAGAGGACAAGTATAACCTAGTATGGTTCAATAAGTGATCTGCTTGTGCCTTAATGGTTTTCTAGGGTTAAGTAGGCTCGAGTGGATGTAAACCCTAGACCTAAGAGCTTTTGTGACCTTAGAGATAGTTTTCCTCCCATCCTGGGAGAGGAACCCCTTTGGAAGGGTGTATATCAGTTTTGTTGGTTCAAGGTAACCTAAAGAGGTCTCGTAGGATCTTGAGAAGTTAAGAGAAAAGTACATGGTATGAGTATGAACCCGTAGGCCCATAGATATCCATCTCTAAGTGCATGCAGATGTGTTACCATGGAGGTATCCGGTATAGGGCTTGACCAAGGTGGGCATGTTGCCATGATCTCAATGAAAGGATGAAGGTCAGCCCATGAATGCAGAAAGAGAGATGATGAAGTATTGGGTAAGGTTCTAAGTGAATATGTACTATAATGAATAATCCTAAGTCTATCCTAGGGTCAGGTAGGTATAAGACCGATGAAAGTAGGAGTTGCCTAATTCCCCAGTTGCACATGACCATAGGGTCGGGAGGTAACAGCTATCATTGTCTGAGGGCCATGGGTTAGGAGATTGATCACCTTCATGAACTCATGGGACCTAAAGGGCAGATGAGTAGGGCACTCTCTTGATGCATGAGGGAAGAGGGATGACCCCAGAAGAGTCGGTACCCTATGGACCTAGAGGATTTGACTAAGGATATAAACCTCAGTAGGTTCAAGACTAGTTTTGATATCATAATGGTTGTGATGAAGAGACATATGTGGCACGTTGCAACTTAGATTTAAAGGTGTACTGGCAAGGTGGGATGTACCATCTCTACTCTTGGAACAGGAAGAACTCTGTATTTGGACTGCAGCCAAATGCTTATTTCCTCTTGTTATGGGGGTGAGAGATAGGACATTATGCATGTCATACACCAAGGATAAGAGATGATGTAGTTGGAGCGTTGCCACGAGAAATGTGGATAGAGAAGATATCTTACCATGGTAAAGTGAATGAATGATGGATGGCTTGCAAACACTAAGAGGAATGAGGTGATCACCTTATGAGGATGTAGAGCTTACAAGTTATACCAGGTTGAGTTTGATCACCATGATGATGGAATCATAGAGTGCTCTTATGAAGATGAACATATAGTTTAAGGTGACATAATAAGCAAAATACATGGAAGTGTAATGTTACCTAAGGATGTGAAGTCATAATGAATGATCTGATTAAGACTTGGTTGACTAGAAGTTAGAAGAGTTTGTTTGGCCAACCCTAAGTTTGAAAAAGAGAGGTGTTTGGATAACACTCAGATGAAACAAGATGCGTTGAAAAGTTAAGGGTTGTTTGGTTAGCTAGCCTAATTCTTGATGCAATGAAAGGATGATGGTAAAACCTCAGATGTACTTCTTTGGAAGGGAAGGTGATGAAACCCCAACTAGAGTGGTTTAGGGTTTCGAGGAGTTGATCTTGAAAGAATCATGACATATAGGGAGTCATGGTTGGAGATCATCTTACACCGTGGAAAATGACAGTAGCACTTTGGATGCTTAAGATGAAGTTGATGTGGTGTATGGCCATGCAAGCCAAGAGGTAAAGGACGAACCCCAGTAACCCAGTGTATCGATATAGAGGATAAAAGAATCCTTGAGAGGGAATGAGAGCTCAACACTATGGATGTTTTGATAGGTCTTCCATGGATCGAGGAAGGTCGAGATACAATGTGGGTTATGTTAGATCGCCTTACCTAGATAAGGAAGAGTTCTGTTAAGGGACAGATGCAGTTGAACTACCCATGTGAGAGACGGTTCAACTACACCATGAAGCAAGATCAAAGGTTCTTGAGTTTGACCTAAAAGTTCACTTCCATAAAGTGGAAGTAGGTACATGAAGAACTCAATGTTAGTATAGTTTATCACCCCTAACTATGGTTAGTATGATCCAGACTAAAGGGTCTGATGAGGGCATATGTGCTCATTCAGGGTGATATCTAGAGACAGTTCATGTCCTATGAAAGATGTGACAATAACCACCATATCCAGTATCGGGTTTTATATGAAGCTATGTAAGGGAGGTTGTGTCGGTCACCACTTTAGTAAGGTAATGTTGGTGAAAGGACCACATGATGGTTAGAAAAGGACCACATGATGGTCAGAAAAAGGGACCCCAGTACGTGTAGATGAAGTCACTTTGGTTGCGCAAGGGCTAAAAGGAGCCTAGAGACGATGAGAGTCGTGAGCAAATGCAAAGTAGACTGACATACAAGTTACTGTGGGAGAAAATATGACATGAAAATCCGACCCCTCTAAGTTATATCTAAGAGAGCCGAGTCCCCGATACATGGGTCCATTAGAGATGGATGGGTGGAGAAGGTTAGGTTTGACCCTACCCATCAGGATAGAGTAATGGGAGATATTTTCCATGTGTCCAATTTAGAGCACTATGTGAGGTACCCCGACCATGTGCTGAGCAATGAACCTAGTGAGCCCCAAGGGAGGCTGAAATGGCCTGAGTCACCTGTGTAGTTTATAGACGCCAGGATGAAAGAACTCAGAGAAAAGAATAAGTGATGATAAAGGTTCTGTGGAAGCGCCATGAGTACGGAAAAGCCACATAAGGGCCAATGATGGACATGGAAAAGTCTTATTCTGAATTGTTTGTTTGCTTGCCTAAATTTTGAGGACAAAATTTCTATAAGAGGGGAAGGATGTTATAACCCCAATTTTTGGGTTCAATTGATGAGAAATGCAATTTATCATAATAAGGATAATTGAACAAATAATGATGTGATTTGTTTTGAATAATTGGATTTCGTTTAAAATAGCCTTGTTATTTGATTTGTGGGCTTTATTGGCTATTGGGCCCAATAAAAAGGAAGATAACAAAGGAAATTCAATTAGTAAATGGATAATTGAATATTTGAGAAAAGAAATAATGGAAACCTCTAGAAGGCAAATCCAAAGAGGATTTCGTGCCTCTTGGATTCCTTGGGTTCCAAGGAGTCTAAAGTTACAAAGAAAAATAAGAAAAAGAAAAGATTATTCTATGTATTCCTTTATGAAGAAAGAAATTGGGAAATAATGGTAATATGTGGAGATTAAGTGAAAAGATGGATAATTGAGTTCCCTTTATGGAATTTCGTATCCATGAGATTTATAATGATAAAAGGGATGCCAATGAGTAAAATAAAAGAGAAATAAAAAGAAATCCTCAAAAAGGAATATTTAAATAGGAAATAAACAAGATAATGTGAATTAATGCATAAAGGTGCAATAAGGAAGATAATGAGTATTCCAGTAAAATAAAATTTCGAAATAAGAGAGTGCCTTGGGATCCAAGGAGTCCCAATAAAGAGGAAAGAAAGATAAAATACCAAAAAGACAAAATAAGAGAATAATGATAAATAGAAATCTAATAATAAAAGAAATTGAGATAATGCTAAAAACAAAGAAGAATAAGTGTTTACTCATCATAGAGTGGAATTCGAATTCACTTGGTTTCTTGGGATAAAAGGAATCCCAATAAGGAAATAAAAGGTGAATGAGAGAGAAAAAGAAGATAAATGTGTTTCATTATTAATGGATTTTATGTTATTTTCATAAGATGGTATTTTCCATCAAAAGGAAACATGATTTCGTGTTAATGGTTGAAAAAGCAAGAATAAAGAGAATATATGAAGGGAATTTCGAATTCAAGAAATAAGAATATCTAAGAAGATTATGAGGAGAGAGAAGAATACTTCTCCTAGAAGAAATATGATTCCTATTGAAGAGGGATTACGTTTCATTATGGGAAAAACATCCTAGGGCTTCGTAGACCCTCCCCTATATGAGGGGTACGACCTAGGGCCGAGTCCAGGGAAGTCCCACGCACCTCTCTCTCCCCTCTTCATGTTCTTTTCACGTAAAACCCTAGTTGAAAGGAGCACCGCAACCTTTGAAACAAGGAGGAACCAGGGGCGGGAAAAGAACGAAGCTTCTGCATCAGTTGAAGGAGGATCGACCCCATCTAACCCTTGCGCAAGGTCGGAAGACAAGCAGCAAGCACGGCCGCCGTCCAGGGAGCAGCAGCGCGGCTACAGGAGGCGGCAGACGTGCAGGCCTAATCTACTTCTGACCTCGCCACCGCGGCTGCAGCTTGAAGGCCCTGAGGGTGCTATGGAGGTCGCCGGACCCAGAGGAACGGGTTTTGGTGGCCGACGAGGTCCGGGTGATGGGGAGGAAGCCCTGCAACCCGCGGCTAGGGCGACGCAGGGAGCTGCGCGAGGAAGAAGAAGAAGGGAGAACCATTGGACGGTTATGCCCCTTCGAGGGCTGAAGCGCGGACTGACTTATCAAGGGTAAATACGTCATTTCGAAATGTTCCCAAAACAAGAGCCGCGCCTACGTTGCATGAGGGGTGATGTGGCATCTCCCAATTGGTCCAAACTAGGTAATTTTGCTAAAATCATAACTCCTAATTCATAGCTCGGATAAATACAAGTTATATATGAATTTTGATCCTCAGAACGAGAGGAACCCAAATAAATTATGATTGAAGCCAGATTCCTTATGCAATTCGAAAGATAATGGAAAATATCAACTTTAGTGTGTTAATTGTTTAAAAAAAACCCTATGTTGGTATGATTAAAGTAATTTGTAAGGTTTAATTAGTGATTAAAGTTGATATTAGCCTGTTAATGATAAAAATGGATATTTGGAAGAAAAAGGATGGACTTGGCATATAATTAGTTAGTTTAGAGTTTATGTGCTCAAATATGCATGAAATTGGAAAAGTACATAAAGATATCATCTTTAATGATTTAACCCTTAGATTTGATGATAGATGGATAATTCAAGATGATATTAACCTGATGTTAATAAAAGTAAGGATAGGATCTAAAAAGATGATCATTTTATATAATCTAGCTTAATTTAGGGTTTCGTGCACGAATGTGCATTAATGAG
Organism: Alisma plantago-aquatica; assembly: GCA_963693085.1. Classification (NCBI taxonomy): domain Eukaryota; kingdom Viridiplantae; phylum Streptophyta; class Magnoliopsida; order Alismatales; family Alismataceae; genus Alisma; species Alisma plantago-aquatica. The sequence goes on along the minus strand of OY856413.1, from coordinate 1,083,067,136 downwards.
CTTGAAAACCCTAACTTAGATGAATATGTCTTTTAATTGTTTTAGTTGTTCAAATCTGTAAATAAATAGGGATATGATGATCCTAAGTCAATTTTGGGTATAAGAGACTATTAAATGAATAGTTTGAGCAATTAGGGTTTACATAAATGGAAAAGAGTATTTTAGAGTTTGTTAACCTAAAAAGGGATAAAGTTCGAGAGATTGATCTAAGAAACCCTAATGAGTATTAATGAATACTTAATGCGGATTAGAAACCCTAGAAAGTGAATCCAAGTCAATAAAATAGATTCCTGATAAAGTGTGTAATAAATAGAGTACATATTCTTTTCAGGAATTGTGTGATGATTTAATTACTTGCTTGGATCTGTTGATTGGGTTGATTGCATATACATGAAGTAAATGTTGAATAATTTGCATGACTCATCAAATCAGGTATGTGGTTACGCTTATGACTATACCGAATAGTTTCCCGAAGATTTTATCGATGTTTCCCTCAATGCATGAATTAACTGTTGGATGTCTATTTATTTCATGCAATTATAAAGTGACTATGGCTATCACTATGAGTATACATGTATAACTAGCTAGATCCGAGTCCACCCCTGTGGCTATGCAAAGGCTAAGGATAACCTAGAGCAAGGTCTAGGGTATCATGAGTTAGAAACTGGGCTACACATGAGTAGTGCCATGAGACTCTTAGCATACCATGAGTTAAGGAGTGGGCTACCTACGGGTAGTGCCATGTGACTCAGCCCTAGAAATTGATTCACCTATGAGGAGAAGTCATGAGGGGTAAAATGGGAATCTACCACATGGGAGGTAGTATCCAGGTCCACTGCAGGGACAGCGCAGGGGATAGGGTACACATGGATCGCGTAGTTATACTTAAAACGTAAACTTGTTTGTTATAGATAATTGAATGATTATTGGTTTCCCCCACATACCAGCTACGACTGACCGACGTTTTGTTTGTCGGCGTTTTAGGTACAATGAAAAGAACAAACAGTAAAGTGGCACATGTGATACTAAATGAGAATTAAAGTGCAAAGGAGGATTAGATAGATTAGTATCAGTGTGGATAGAAGAATATAGATCCAAGTTTTCAAAAGGTATGAAAAGAAAAAAAATTTATCACTATTTTCAGTATAGTCTATTAGAATTTAATAATTGTTTATGGTTATATGTCGAACCTTTGATCCGGGATTAATGGGTACGGCTCAACCTCTCGGTTTCCCTTAATTTGGGGTTATCGGGAGGTGGGGTCGTAACAACCGGGGTCACCAACGGGCTAGCAGTTCCCCTCTCATGCACAAAGTAACTGAGGTTATGAATAGAGATTTGTTGAAACTTGCCACGGATGATGAGATCAAAGCGGGGGCCTTTTCCATCGGTGCTTCCAAAGCACCTGGGCCTGATGGCTTCAACGTGAAGTTCTTCCAAGCGTGTTGGCCTATTGTGAGTGATGATGTTTGTCGCACTGTGCGGTGGTTTCTTATTGGTGGTAGGATGATCCGACAGGCCAATCATTCTTTCATTAGGCTCATTCCTAAACAAAAAGTGGTTGCTAATATGAATGTTTTTTTCCCAATTGTGTGTTGCTCGGTGATCTATAAAATCATGGCCAAGGTTATTGCTGGAAGACTTAAAGTCATTCTACCTAATATTGTCTCGGTAAATCAATCTACCTTTATCAAGGGTAGATCCATTTTGGACAATGCCCTTCTAGCTTCAGAGTTTCTACTAGGTTTTCAAGTCAAAAACTGACCCAAAAAGGCATGCTAATCGGGGGTTGGTGAAGAGTAAGTTTGCTACAACATTGATAGTTAAATTGTGGTTGAGTGGTGGAGCAACATAAGGATTACATGTACCTTGATATTGTTGGACAGTCCATCTATCCTCCATTATAGAGAGAGAAACCTTTGTTCCATATCTAGGACTAGGGCTTGTGCTCCACTCACCATTTCCATGGCGGGTGGGGGTGGTTCCCTCAAAAAATCCCCTACAACCCCTACTTTTCCAACCTCTGACCCTATCCCAACCACCTTTTCTGCTCACAGTAATGACGTAGTGCCAACTACTGTCCCCAACAACCCTAATACACCTCCACCCCCAAATAACTCCACAGTCACATCCACATCCTTAACCCTATCATCAACCACAACCCCAACCCCTTTTCCACATACTGCCACAGCAACTGATCTGCCTGCCTCTAGAGGGGCTCGACGGCCTATCGACCCAAAGGTGGTTCCATGGTCCTCCCCGGATGTGGACATCACCTTGGATAGACCTTGGATCAGTACCCTGATCGCGGATCAAGCAGAGGCCACTATCAAGTCAACAATGGCACCGGGGGATCTGTGGCAAGCCTTCTACAAGGTTGGGGATGATATACTGTGGACAAGCTTCTCCGAGACAGTGCTCACTGACATGAATGACTACTACTATTTCTCCATTTTTGTCCATGTACTGGGAAAGAAGAAACTGGTGATCGAGCAGATCCATGGTTGGACAGTGCGTACATGGAGACCTCGGGGCGACCTGCAAGCCTCGATCCTGGTGAGCAGACTAATACTAGTTCATTTTGTTACCAGTAATGACATGAAGAAGGCCATTAAGGTGGGACCATGGTTCTTTGACCAGCAGCTTGTGTTGGTGAGGAGATGGACATCGGAGGCTGACCTCCATCGTGCGGCTCTCAAAACTGCCCCGGTGTGGGCTTCGCTGCATGACATCGGCACCCACTGGTCACCCAGAGCCATGGAGATCATCACCCATGTTGTGGGCACACCTCGGGTGTTTGACAAAAGGACCTAGAGATCAAAGATAGGATGTGCTCACTTTTGTGTTGACATCTTGATGGACAAAAAACCCCCACCTGTTGTGATGGTGGAGCTCCCCAATGGTCAAGCCTAGGAAATCAAGGTACTTTACGAGGCCCTTCCCGATCGTTATGGTTCTTGCCTTGTTTTCAGACACAGCGATGGGGATTGCCCAGGGCCTCGACCACCTGCGACCGCAACCCCTGGCTTCAGGAAAGGTAGGTCAAAAAGTAGACGGTGACATCCGTCCAGAAGACCGGTCTCCAAAGCTGGTGGTACCGGAGCGGACCTGCAAGGAAGACAGCAGGAGCCTGGCCTCCACTTGACCAGAGGAGTGCTAGAGGTGGGTGTGCTGGTGCAAGGCGTCTCCAAGACCTTTGTACCACTGTACATCATTCTCATATCTGTGCCACTGCACGTCGTCCACACGCCCATGAACATTTTGGCGTTGCACCACATCCCCATGACTGATGCAGAGACCCCTGAGGCTAATACTAGGGGGAATGACCCTACGGCTGTGGCAGTTGAGGTGATTGGTTTCACAAGCCAGACAAAGTTGGACTCTGCTACCTGGTCTATGGTGGGCTCACATGCCTCACCGGCTCTAGCAACTACCGAGGATAGGCTTAACCAGGGAGGTGGTGAGCTTGTTGGGACTGCCAACCATTTTGTAGCACTCAACAACAATAGCACTGAAGATGGTGAGATCTTGGGTGACACATGGCCCAACCTCAGGCCGTGACGCACACGTAGCATCACTGGTAATGGAAGAGGAGGAAGCAACAACCAGGCCCACTCCGGAAGAGGGAGAGGGTCCTTCACCAGATAGTTATGTCCATCCTAACTTGGAATGTGAGGGACACCTCACTTCCTCGAAGCCAAAAGAAGTTCAAAGCAATCATCAATGATTTGGGAGTTGATTTTTGGTTCTGTTTGGAGACGAAAATAAGAAGGAATGTGAAGGAGAGGGTGAGCACCCTTTTCCCTATTGGATGGAATTACTTGTCCAACCTTAATGATGTTGAATTGAGTAGGATCTGTATTGGATGGAACCCATCTTGTTGGAGCTTAGCTCCCATAGCTGAAACGGAGCAGTGCTTCACTGTTAGCTACTTTAACAAAGGTGGTTTCTCATGTATTATCTTTGCTGTACGGGGAACATTTGGAAAGAGATAAGACTCCCACTGTGGGAGAGCATTAGACAGACAACGCAACAACAAATCCCCTGGATGGTGGTTGGGGATTTCAACATTGTGAGAATGGTTGGTGAGAAAAAAGGAGGGAAACAAGTGCCTGTGTCTGTTATGAAGAACTTCAACCAGGTGATTGATGATGTTGCGCTCACTGAACTTAATATGACTGTGGGCATATGACTTGGTCCAATAAGTAAGGAATTCACAGACAAATCACTTGCAAATTGGATAGAGGTTTTGTTAATGAAGCATGGGTGGATATCTTTCCCAACTCATTCATCAAGCTTGGTTCACACCCTTTTAGTGACCATGCTTGGATGCAGCTCAATCTGAAAAATGAGGATTCCACCCCCCAAACCTTTTAGATTTTTCAATATGTGGACTACTTGGCCGGGATTCAAGGAGGTCATTGACAAAGGTTGGAATGTTTGTATAGATGGGAACCCACTCTATGTTATCTGTAAGAAGCTAAAAAATACCAAGCTTTGTCTGAGTAATTGGGCCAAGGAAAAAGTCAATATCAAAAACGTGTTATCCGCTACTAGGATTGATTATGAGCAGGCTGCCTTGTGGGTTCATAGCAATCTGCTATGTCCTGAAGCGATAAACACAGAAAGAGACATGGAGAAAAAGATTTTCAATCTTGAGAAGCTGAGGAATGTTTCTACAAGCAAAGAAGTAGAATGGCATGGCTTAAAGATGGTGACTGGAACACAAAGATATACCATTCAGCTGTGAAGAAGAGGGCCCTTAAAGATGATATTTTTTCCCTGGTCAAAGATGATGGATCGATTGTTGAGGGGAGGAAACAAGTGGGTATTGAAGTGGTATACTACTTTCAAAATCTATATAACCAACCTCCTATGCAACAATGTAATATGCCTCTCTCTGCAAGGAGATTGAATGAGGCTATGAACTTCAACCATTGTAAACAGGTGACAGACGAAGAGGTGAGGCAGGTTGCTTTCTCCATAGGAGCTAATAAGGCCACTGGTCCTGATGGCTTCAATAGGAGGTTCTTTCAGACGAGTTGGCTAGTAATCAAATAAGATATATGCAGAGCGGTAAGATGTTTTATGGTGGGGGGGGAGAATGGTGAGGGAGGTTAATCATGCCTTTATCAAACTCATCCCCAAAAATATACCTTCTAACAATATGACAAATTTTAGATTGATTGCTTGCTTCTCGACGTTTTATAAGATCTTTGCCAAGATCTTAGTGAATAGGCTCAAGATGTACCTCCCTGATATCATCTCACAAAATCAAACATCCTTCGTTAAAGGGAGAAGGCTCTCAGACTACGAGTTGCATGCCTTGGAGTTTCTCACATATTTCAAAGTTAAAAATAGTTCTAAGAAGGCATGTATTAAACTCGACATAACCAAAGCTTATGATTTCGTCAAATGGGACACACTATGGAAGATCATGAGATCTATAGGGTTCTACGATAGATGGATCACCTTGATGCAATAGTGTGTGCAAACCACCTCCTTCTCTATACTTGTAAATGGGGCCCCAGTCGGTATGTTCACAGCTAAGAATGGACTACACCACAGTGACCCCCTCTCTCCCCTCCTCTTTACCTTAGTCATGGAGAGCCTTACGAATCTGATTAAGAATGCAGAGGACCACAACAAGATCAAACCATTCAAAATCAAAAGCATTAACGTGTTGTCCCACCTCATCTTTGCAGACGACGTTATCTTGTTCTCCACGGGTCATGCTAAAAGACTTGTGGAGTTCAAGAAGTTATGGAGAACTTTGGGAGGCTCACTGGTTTATACATGAGCAATGTGAATTCAAGGATTTTTTTGCTCTAAATCTTGTGAATGAGAAGGGGAAGGCTAAGAAGTTACTTTGGCATCAGGAGAGGATGTTTTCCCACCTAATACCTTGGTGTTCCTCTATCGGGAGGGAGAGGGTGCTCTAGAGATTACAACATGTTCCTTGACAAGATTAGGGGAAAAATTGATAGTTGGACTAGCCTACAGATCTCTTTAGCGGTCCGAATCATACCAATCAAGTCAGTCATTCAGAGTATGGTGCAGTTTTGGTGCGATCTGTGCACCCTTCCTACTCCGATGTTTTTGAGCATCAGACACCTGACGTCTTCTTTCTTATGGGGTGGCAACGGTCATGGTGTTGCTTGGGATACCATTGCCAAACCACTTCATCTCAGAGGTATAGGGATACAAGACATGGGTGAGACCCACAGACAGTCCAATCTCAAAAGGGTTGTTCAGTTCCTTAGGCAGCCCCTTGGTATTTGGGTTTCTAGATGAGAGAGAGATACAATGGGACACTTTGGGGGTCTAATGCCACCACTTTGTACGATTCATGTGTGTGGAAACATATGAACACGGGGTGGGATGAGGTTAGACTTTTGTACAATCGTGATAGTGATGGGATCTGGAACCTTGCGGATCCCCATATGCACCCTTGGAAGATGATGGTAGGCAACCTTGTCCCTTGTAATTCACTTCTTTGGTGTAGGTGCTTCACTCCCAAGTGGGGTAACCTAACCTAAAGAGCAATGTTGGGGAAACTACCTACAAGAGACAGAATGGCTCGTTGGGGGATGGATATGGAGACCATGTGCCCGCTTTGTAGAGAGGATGAGGAGTCCCATACCCACCTTTTCTTTGAGTGTAAAGTTTCCCGCTACATGTGGAAATGGTTATGTCTCAAGAATAGATGGGGCCACTTCCCACCTATCCATCTTCAGGAGGCAATGACTTGGACCATGGAGAAGATGGCTTCCCGGTTTGGTGGTATTTTCTTGACAGGGATTTGCCACAAGGTTTGGCAGGAGAGGAACAACATAAGTCATGGGAAACCCACCATGGATAACTTACACCTTTTTGATAGTTTACATAAGGAGATTTCTAAGATTGTTATAGCCAAACCTTCTCTACATGCTAACCTAACCCCACAGATTAGGCTTTACTGGGATTTTGTAGTGTAACCCTTATGTACAAGGTTGGGTTTCTACATGTAGCTCCTTTCTATTGGAGCTGACACTTTTCCTTTTCTTTTCTGAAGTAATATATTACCAATTTCCAAAAAAAAAGATATTTTTGGACATGTTGTACTTGGATAGGTGGTTAGCCGTAGGAGCTTTCAGGTGATTCCAATTGTTCATTTGCACTGTTTTGATTCACCAAGGTTTGTAAAGGAAACCACCCCTCCTGATGACAATCAAGAAACAAGGCTAGCTAATATATCCTTTTTCTAGTCCTAGTAATGGTTCTTCCATGTATTGGATTCATTTTTCTTAACCTCTAGGATTGCAAATCGTCCAAGCACTTCATTTTCAAAACCTTGAGTTGTACCTTTGTCACAGACTTTTTCCCTTGATTCTCTTGTACATCATCACCTTGTCACTTCCATGAGAGGTTGGGATTATTTCTCCACTTAGGAGTGTATAATTGGCACAAGGGAGCATTGTTGTTGTAGGTCCCAAAAGATTGCATGTAATTGACATCTGCCTCAAGAGACTCAATAGATTACACAAAAATGTTGGAGGAACCTTGCACATCATTTTCAGTAGACTCATCCTATCAAAAAGGGTTTTCATCATTTGATGAAGATGGTGGTGAAATATATGGTCCAACACAATGGTTCTTATAATCATTGTTTTTTGTTCAATCCTATATGACTTCGATTTTTTTCCAAGTTCTCAAACAAAGGACATGTTTATTGTGAAGGCTTGCACATGGATGTACCACCAAAATAGAAATCTAATACCATTTGTCCCAATTGAGGTGGTCTGGAATAGAATTATTGTCAAATTTTCTATTGGGGTACTTCATTGTGGGAGTATTTTCAATAGATCATGAACTCTCCTAGATTTCATGCAAATTCTCATGACCCAATTTACTCGAGGAGGTGATGCTTCTTCTCATTTGAATGAGTAACTCTATTGGGTATAATTCCATGAGGAGATCATTCTTCATAGCCTCCCACATCATCACTTTTATTTTTGTAGAATATAACTCCATGGCTTTACCTTTTAAGGAGAAAGGTAGAGGATTAGGTGGATAGAGCCATTTGTGGTAGCTAGAGTGTGGAATGTAGAGCAAGTCTACATGACTTTATCAATATAATTTTAGGGGGTTTCATTCTCTATTCCACTAAAGGTAGGAATGAGCCCCGCTAGCATTGGTGGAATGGAGAACACTTGCCATTGTATCTTCTCTACTTTGATAAAAATTGGTGAGGTGTAGTTGGCCTATATGAGGTTGTAATATAGGGGCCTTGTGGAGGTAGATTTAGAGTATAACCTTGTTTTGACTCATGGTCCCACTTTGCATGCTCTTCTACTTGGATACATCTTTTCCTTTTCCTTCTCATACCTATTTTGAAATCTTCAAAGAAAGACTCAGTAGATAAGGATCAAAAACCAAATATGCATTGTCACCTACAAAAGGAACAACCAATGAAACATAAGCAAGTTAGGGATCACAAATGCAAAATTCTAACAATTATTAAAGATAGTAGTATTGAGGGATACTAGGCAAAGTAAAAAAGAAATAGTTATCTACATTTTGAATGTGGTCCCCAACAATGACACCATAAAGCTTGATGTGACTATACATACCAAGGCTAAACAATTCATGAACCAAATTTGCACACTCTATTACACAAATCCACAAGTGCACATGCTTGGGATGCAGTGTCCAACAAGAAATTTAGGTGGTTGATCCTCAGAGATTGATAAGGAATTCTAATATGGTATGGATGTTTCTTTATGTTTCTAGATCGGATTATAGGATTTTAATGATTATATTTTGGCGGTTTGTGTCAAACATAGATGAACATGAAATAAGGAAAGGAAAGAGATAAACCTATATTAATCCTACATAATTGAGGATAACTAATAAGTTAATAGATAAAGTACACTGGATAAGTAAGAAAAATCATAATTAGCATTTTATAAGACAATTAATAAGCAAGGGAAACTATTATTACACTAAGGATATGACTTAACAAAACCTTACCCAAACAACTACATTCAAGAATTATTAACTCTAGCAAACACCAACTAGCATGAACATGCAATTAGAGTAAGTGAGCGCAGGACAACTAGAAAGAAAGAAGCAAATTAGGCTTCTAGTAATTGAGATAGTGGGTCATTTGGGGGAATATGAAACTAGGTACCACGTGTAACGTTCTACCCATGCACATACATTCAAAAATTAAACTATTTGATCAAACAACAAACAATAATATAAAGCATGCATCCTTCCTATTTGTTGTCAATAGTGGTGTTGTGATTTATAGGTTAACCAATCCACTATCACTTCCCATGCAAAAATAATATGCCCAATTACTAAGGGATGTATATACATAGGTCTAGATTATCCATGTCTAGGGTTCTAAGTAGGATTCTGCTAATGCACTTTAGGGAAAGGAGTGGAGAGAGATATATGAGAAAGGTATTTTAACATATTCTCTCACCATCTAACCACTAAATAATCCTTTATAAGTGTGTATGGATGAATACAAATAGTCACTTACATATCTCACCTAGGGCTAGAGGAAAGGAGAGATATAGGAGAAAAGAGAGAAAATATCCAAGGTTCCTATAGGGAACATAGGAGTTGTTTTCACAACAAAGCCAAAATAACTCATTGATCAATGCCATAGGTGATCCCATGTATCAGAAAAGTATACCAAGAGGTAAGGAAGGTGAAAAAGAAGTACCATAGATTAGGCAACAAAATAGAGTACAGTGAATAAATATTTCTTGTATAACATAAACATCTATTTCTCCAAAACATCCCACAATGGAACTTATCAACTTAGGATCAAAGAAATAATAAAAGAAGAAGGAGAAGAATGTAGAAAGTACATGAAAGTGGAGTCATAAGCTCCAATCCTCCCTTCCAATAGCTCCATGCTCAGAATCCTCCTTCAAGTCAATAGAATGGTATGAATCATGGAAGGGGTGTGGTCAAAAACCTAGAAATATATAATTTTGGCGTAGACGATGGAAGGAAGTAGTATGAGTGAGGTAGGTAGGAGTAGGAAGCAGCTGTAATGGCTAGGAGAATCTAACTATGTAGCCTCATCTACCAAAAATGTATACATAGTGTCCTAGGGGGTCTTTGGTTTTGCAGTGGTAATGTGGTAAAATTATGGTGGGAACATCATGGTGAAGTGGGTAGAACGATTGTGGTGGGTAGGTTGAGCAATAGACATGTTAATGGAAAATATCCATGGTGGATATGGAAAAAGATCATATTGAAATGTGGTAAAATGGAGTGAGGTAGCATGACCATGGTGGGCACCACAACTGTGGTGGCTTGAGGGTAGAACGAACATGGTACGTGCCATGTCCTAGTCAAGGGGAATGGAAGATGCCATTTTTTTTGGGAATTATTGTCTTGCTTGGCTGCTTCAACGATTGTTTTGGCAAGCATGGCCATTCTGGACTATGAAAACCATTCCAATATTGTTGAACATGGCCATTGTAGTTCACCTTTCTGACAGTCTTGCAACCTAACTACATCTTTGATTTTTCTCTATTAGAACGGCCATGTCTGAAAACCACGATCATTTTGAGGGATTTGGAATGTAGTTGAGACTTATTTGGGCTCATCGATGTGTAGGAATGATGTAATGACCCACTCCCCTTGTTGTCCCCTATTCATGAAGACTGAGAGGGCAAGGGGCATTACAATAAATACAAGACTGATGGTTTAGAAAATAACCAGAAATAATTAATAAATTTTCACTGAATAGGAAAGAGTTTGGACAATATGAAAATTTACACTCTCCATTAAGGAGTTACATAATATGGATTTCTAAAGTTTGCAACATGAAATAAAGAATAACTAAATAAATTCCTCAGAATTACATTAATTTCTTTTCTTTTAGTTCTTTCTTTTCTAGATGTCCACTTTCCCTCATATATACAAAAAGGATAGCTATTTTTATTCTAGAAGGTTAAGGAAACAAAACTCAATTAGTATAACAAGTTATATTGGTATGTGGGGGAAACAAAATATCACATATAGTTGTAACAACATATTCACAAAAATTATTGTTACACTATCAAAATTAACATATTCATCATAACTTCTCAACTATATCGAAGTTGTCCTTATTATTCAAAAAGACCAATCTTTGATTACTAAGCTACATTTCACATATTAAGATCATCAAAACCTATAAATTGAGGTTCTATGAATTATACAAATCAAGGATGGAATCTTTAGGTACTTTTTGAACTAGAGGAAAATCTAGGTCTTAATTGAATTTCCATTGTATACTGTGTATTTGTTTCAGTAAGATTCATGTATTACTTGTTACCACTGGATCATCCCATGGTTTACTACATTTTTTACAAAATAAATCTTTTTGGGTCCATGAAAAAATGCCACATTTGAAAAGGGGGATTTTACCCTTTATCCACGTCGATCGGCTGGGCCAATACCTGTCGCTACCTCCACAAATCATCCCAATGAGGTTGAAGCGGAAAGCAAGGCTAAAAGATGAGTTTAATCTTCCTTTCCTATTTTATGGTCGAGGGTAGGGGCGTAATTGTGCCCACACTCATCTTCAACCTCATAGATTTCCTATGTAGGATCCTGGATGAGTCAACCAGTTAGTTGACTTTGCACTTTGGGGAGTTGAAAAGTCAGGTCAAGGTTCCAGAACCACCATCAAATTCAACTAAAGTAAATGGTCATCTCAATTGCACCAGGAATGGCTCATATAGGGTAGACAGGAAGGAAGTCCCTTGGTTATATAGAGTTCGATTGCAGAGCAAGAGAAAAGATGGGAACAAAAATTAGAGATAGTGTGAAAAGCCAAGAATCGAGCAGACCCTCTCATATGTGTGAGTAATCTTGTAGAGGGAGGCTACCTCCTTATATATCCTTGGCCTATGGATTCAATACTTGAGGGTTCTTTGATTTTGGGGGAAACGTTTATAGCCTTCCTTAGGTAGTAAAACCAGGGATGGATGGGTTTGCAACTATTTACTTATCATGATATGCATATTCTAAATTTGCACATGGACCAGAGGGAGAGGAAATTGTGAGAGAAAGAAAGCAACTTATTATTTCATGTTTCCTTTTACTGCAAGACTTGTGAGTCATAAGATCAGTCCATTCCCATACTAATGGTCAGGTATATGTTTCCAGATATGAATATTTGTGTCATTTATGATATTTTATTAGGAATCGAGTCCCTTAGGATTTCTAGAAAAATCCATAAATCCTATTCTATAAATCGTTTCAATTCCAACTTTTTAAGGAAAAGTCTATATTGAATTTATCTAATTGTGGACAAGGTTAAAGACCAAATCTAGAAAAGAAATGATTTTTTCTTAATATGCAAGTCTTATTCATATAAGGCACACTTAAGGCATTAATTCAACCCTTTTATCTTTCTTATCTTTTCTATTTTCTTGATTTTAATTACTTTTCTTATTTGAAACCATGTGAAACCAAAATCCAACCATTACTGGTCATCCAACCACTTTCTTGATAATTCTACACAATTCACACACGTATATCATTTATCATTCATTATCTTTGGCATTTTCCTTATTGTTGGGTTTTCTTCTCTTTTTCCCCATATATCCATTATTGAACTATCCAGACAGTAGAATCTGCAAAATTCACATCAAAGGGGAATTTGTGAGAGAAAACCATACTTTTTAAACAATTCACATAAATTTCCAATATGTCCTTTTTGTTCAAATAATTGTATTTCAATTATATTATGTAAAAAATCAAGTTATAACATCCTCCCCCGCTTATAGGAATTTTGTCCTCAAAATTTAACTAATCATGCTAACAATTCCAGATGGTACTTTTCATGTCCACCTTTATCTCCCATGTGGCTTCATCCTCTCCATGCTTGTTGAAAAGAACCTTTTTCATCTCTACATTTTTATTCCTGAGCTCTTTCATCTTGGTATCTAGTATCCTCTTAGGTGTCTTAGGGTATGTCAGCCTCCCTTGGAGTTCAATAGGTTCAATGCACATCAGATGAATAGGATCCTTCACATAGTGCTTTAGATTGGACACACGAAACACATCATGCATCATATTATATTCTGGGTAAGGCTAGATGATGAGTGTCTTCACCAATCCACTCTAGGATTTCAAATGAACCCACATATCGGGGACTCAATTTTTCTCTGTTCATAGCGATATCTCGGTAGGGTCATATTTTTAGAAACACATAGTCACATACAGTAAAGTGCAAATCTATCCACTTTGCATCAATATATGACTTCTATCAATCCTATATATATATATATATGTATATATATGTATGTATATATATAGGTATGTATATATATGTATCTAATATAGGTATATATATATATTTACATATATTATATACATATATATATACATATATATACATATATATATATATATATAACCTTTAGTCATTTGCTTGATGAAAGTGACCTTCTCAACGTACTCAACAAGGTCCTTAAACCAACATCATCCTAGTGAAGCACTAACTGATACGACCTCCCATACAGAGCTTCATATAGATGCATCCCAATATTGGCCTAGTAGGTATTATTATAGGAAAACTTAGCTAAGGGCAAGTATTTCTCCCATGATGCACCTGAATTCAGCACACATGGTCTCATCATTAATGTTTGGATTGTTCTTTCTAACTGTCCATCAATATGAGGGTGATAGGTTGCGGTGAATTTTATCCTCGTACCAAGTTCTTCATGCACTTTATTCCACAACATAGAGGTAGAGTTAGGCTCACGATGAGAGACAATTGAACACAGAATAACATATTGTAACGACCCCACCTCCCGGTAACCCCCAATTAAGAGAGACCGAAAGCTCAGAGGCATTATCCAATAACCTGGATCAAAGGTTTGACAAATAATCAATAATAATTATGAGATTCTACTAACTAAACTTAAATCTGGTAGAAAATTAAAACTTTGCATACCTTTTAAAACTTTGGGAATCTATCTATCCAAGCTTGAATCTACTCTATCTAATCCTCCTTGCACTTTATGTTTTATTTTCACAATGTGTCACTTTACTGTTTGTTCATTTCAGGGTTGTACCTAAAATGCCGACAAACAAAACGCCGTTCATCATATTGAAATATACTGGTATGTAGGGACAACCAATAGTTTTCACATATGGATAACAATCTAATTATCACAATCAAGTTAATTAACAAGCCAATTTACACTTTTTAGTATGACATTCTCCACCGCCTTTTACCTAACCCTGGCATACCGACCTTAGGGTTTCTTTTGACAATGACTTCAGGCCACCTTCTCAATCCTGAGCTTGGTGCCTGGGGGTCACCACTCATGGTGCCCACTAGTCATGCAATATCATAGGACACATTCTCATTCCCGAGCTTGGTGCCTGGGGTCACCACTCATGGTGCCCATTGCTCTACCCATATGGGCCTGACCTTTGGCGTCATCCATCAGGGTGGCATGTAGGTGCGAGAATACATACTTCTATTATTATTGTGATAATCATAGTGACTTTATGATTTGCAAGTATGAACATCCAAACTGATAATTTGCTTTCAATGCGATTAACCATTTGGAAAATCCTCGAGAAACTAAGGCGGTTATTCATAATTAACCACATACCTGATCCATAGCAACTTGATTGTCCAAGCAATAAGGATAAAGAACAAGCAACAAGCAATCAACAATATCCTCAAATTAATGCATGGGATACAAGTGTTATAGTTTATCCAGAACATTCTAAAGCTAGACTTGGATTCCACCTTAGGCTTTCTAGATCACTTTAGGGTTTTTTCCTCCATAATGCTTTTATCATATTTAATGCTCTCTTAGTTCATAAACCCTAATTTCAACATCATAAGGCCAATTAAAGTCGATTATTTCTCTTTTATACCAAAACTACCATTTTTATCCTTTTAAGTTATTTCAAGGTGATTAGACTCAATTATCATCTTTAGTTTCTTTCAGATTAACAAATCATAATTCATTATGGTTTAATTCACATATGAACGTTATTTATCATTAATTCTACCTTTTATCCACTAGGAAACCCTAATTTCCACATTAAGGGTATTTATCCACAAATTAGGAACTTTAACGCTCGAAATAGCTTATAACCATGAAAAATCAGTTCTATACATGAAATTGAATAATTAAAGCCATTAGTAGTCCTAATTACTAAATTAGGGTTTCAAGGCCCATTTAAGCCTATTTATGCACATAAACTCTATATTAACCGAATTACGTGCACAATTCATCCTTTTTATTCTTAATGTTCCTTTTTATCATTAACAGGCTAATATCAACTTTAATCATCCATTAAACACTATTAAATATATTAATCAACTCAAAATAGGGTTCTTTAAACATTAAAGTATTAAAGTTGCTATCTTCCATTACTTTTCGAATCACAAGAGGAATTAGCTTCTAACTATATTTTTATTAGATTCCCCTCATTATTCTGAGCAAGATTCATGTATTATATGTCCCCAACCGAGCTACCGTTAAAATGTTATGAATTTAATGAAATTCACTTACTCTGGACCAATTGGAGAGTGCCACGTCGCCTCCTTTACCATGCAAAGCTCTTGCGATTTGGAAACATAATTGAATGATGGTTCTACCCTTGATAAGTGGGTCACTCCTTCAATAACATGAAGGGGAGAACATTCCAATGGTCTGAACCTTCCTTCAACCTCACGCCACCTCCAGTTGGTCACCCTAGCAGCCATGGACGGCGCTCCTCTTCCTCTCCTGGACCTCGTCGGCCCTTGGGAGCGGGTCCCCTTCCTCTGTCAGCCCTAGCAGCGCCTGTAGGAGCTCCAAGATGCGGCCGAGGTGGCTACTCCCAAGTGGGAGAAGCACACAACCGTTGTTGCAACTGCAACATGTCGGCGGTCAGCTGCATGAACCCGAGGCCAAAGGAGGTGTGACCGATCGATCTGGGTGATCGTGGAGGCTTCTCTCCTCAAGCAAGACCATGAAAAGAACCCTCGTAGTTCCAGGGTGCCTCTACCCAACTCAGCTAGGTTTTGCATGTAATGAACAAAGAAGAGAAGTAGAGTTATGTGATATCTTCCTTGAACTCAAACCGGGATTCTACCCCTTTATATAGAGGGGTACCCAGGCCCATGAACGTTTGCCCACAAAGAAAACGATGTTTTTCCTAATAGGAAAGGGATTCCTTCACCAAGAAGCTAGCTCTCTCTCTTTCTCTCATATTCCTTTTTCTTTTGATATTACGATTTCGAAAATTATCCCACTTATCCTCTTTGTTTCTTACTTTTCAATTCATAGGCATGAAATCCTATTTTCATTTAATAGAAAATACTTTCTTTTTAGCAATACCACATAATACATTAATTGTATACTCACATTATCTTCTTATTTTATGTTATGGGTATTTTGTCTTTCCTCTTTTTATTCATTGGGCTCCTTGGACCCCAAGGAATTATAATAATTCAAAATTCCTTTTTATTGGATACTCATTATCCTTCTAGATGCATCTAAATGCATTATTCTTCATTATTTCTCATTATCTTGTTTATTTCTTATTAAAATATTTCCTTTTGAGGATTTCTCTTTATTTCTCTTTTATTTTCCTCATTGGTATTCCTTTTATCATTAGGAATACTTATGATACGAAATTCCACCAAGGATAACTCCATTAAACCTATTTTCACTTATTTTCCACATTTCATCATTGTTTTCAATTTATTTCTTAATAAAGAAATACTTAATTAATCTTTTCTTTTCTTATTGCCTTTTTTTTCCAACTTTGGACTTCTTGGAACCCAAGGAACCCAAGAGGCACGAAATCCATCCTTGCATTACATTCTTTTGCCTTCCAGAGGTTTCCACATCTCTCTTTTCTCAAAAACTCAATTATTCATTTATTAATTGAATTTCCTTGTTATTGGGCCCAATAGCCAATAAAGCCCACAACACAATCATCAAGGCTATTGTAAACAAAATCCATTTAATCAAAACAAATTATATCATTACTTGTTCCAATATATTTAATGGGAGAAATTACATTCCTCACCAAAGGAACCCAAAATTTGGTGTTGTAACACATGCAAATGAATTATTGCTCCAACATATGGTTCATCTAGGTTTGACACCTTGGTAGTGATCTTTAGGGGTTGGAAGTGTGTTGACTTGGTTAGGTTTTCAACCACAAGCCATATTGCATAATGACCTTTCTTTGTCTAAGGGATACCCACCACAAAAGTCATAGTGATCTGGTCCATTTTCCAATAAGGAATCTCAATTGATTGCAATAATCCACCAGGTCGTTGGTGTTCAACCTTCACCATATGGCACGTGAGACAACATGAAAAATGCTGCTATGTCACCCTTCTTTCCAAAACACCAAAAATATCACTCCAAGTCTTTAAACATCTAGATGGTGCTGGGATGTACAGTATCTTACAACCATGAGCTTCCTACAAGATATGAGTTTTCAAGGGTGAATCTTTGGAACCCAAATGTGACTCATGTATCATATTCCACCACCAACACCTACCAAAAGGTGTGTTTGAGGTTTCTCCAACAAGCCTTTTATCTTTTCAAGATCTCGACTAGCTAACTGGGTAGCTAACAACTCGGTCAATAGATCATGTTTTTTTTTAATGTTAGCCAAATAGACTCGATCTTCTCTAGGTATATAAGACAGTCACACATTAGATCTATTTACAACTTAGGACATCTTCTACTACATTAGCTTTTCCTGGGTGGTAGGAAAAGCTGAAATCATAGTCTTTCATATACTCCATCCATCATCTTTTTCATAAGTTCTGGTCCTTCAGAGTTAGGAGGTAATTCAGGCTCTCATGGTCAGTGAGGATCTCATAGGTAGCTCCATATAGATGGTTCCTCCAGATCTTTAGGACATGAATAATTATAGGAAATTCCAGGTCACGTGTCAAGTAGTTCACTACATTCATCTTAAGTTGTCTGGAGGAATGCACAACAACATGTTTATTCAGCTCTACCATACATACAAGCCCCATCTTTGATGCATCAATGAAGATCATAAAGCCTTCATTATCTGATGGTAGATTCAACACAGGAGTTGTGGTCATCTTCTCTTTCAACTCCTTGAATCAAGCCTCACACAAATCGGACCACACAAAATTCTCATCTTTTTAGGTGAGATTGGTGAGGGGAAAATCAGTATTGGAGAAATCCTTGATGAATCTCTAGTAATCTCGACCTATCCCAGGAAGCTGCAAATCATTCAGGGATTCTTTGGAGTGGGTCAATATCTTATAGTTGACACTTTGGTAGGATCCACTGAGATGGTCCCTCCAGAAATAATGTATCCAAGGAACATGAAACAGTCTATCCAAAATTCACATTTTGAGAAATTACTATAGAGATTCTGCTTTCTTAGGATATTCAGGACTCAAACTAGGTGGTCGTGGTGTTGTTCTAAGTCATCGGAGTAAACCAAGATGTCCTTTATGAATAGTATGACAAAGGGGTTATGGAATGGTCAAAACACACTATTCATGAGTTTTATACACACTCACTGCATTAAATGACCCAAATGGCATGACGAAAAACTTGTAATGGCCATAGCGGGTTTGAAAAGTGGTATGTGGCATATCCTCACCTTGAATCATAATTGATCATAACTGGATCTCTGGTCAATCTTTGAATAAACTCAGGTAGACTTAATCTAGTAAAATATGTCATTTGTATGAGGCAAAGGATACTTGTTCTTAATGGTAACCTGATTTAACATTCTATAGTCTATGCACATTCAAAGCAATCCACCCTTCTTATTTACATAGAGGACTGGTGCTCCCCATGGAGATGTGCTAGGTCAGATGAAGCCTTTATCCAGTGATTCCTATAGTTGCTTTTTCAGCTCAAGCAACTCAATGGGGGCCATCCTGTAAAGTGCCATAGAAATAGGGTTCGTCCCAGGAGCTAACTCTATTGTGAAGTCCACTTCTCTCTTCAGTGGTGACCCAAGTAAATTTTCCCGAAAGACATCTGCATACTCCCTCACTACTTCTATTTCCTCTAAAGGCTACACCATAGGCTTTGGCTTGGTAACTATTGGTAGGAATGCCTGACAACCCTTGTCTATCATCTGCTCTGCCTTCAAGGTTGACACATACAAAATAGTGGTAGCATCCTTCCTACTTCTGATGGTAAAAGGTGGGTGACCTGGTCTCTCTATTCTTATCTTCTTTTCCCTAAAATCTATTTTTTCTCCATATGTATAAAGCCAATCCATACCAGTTATCACATCAAAGTCATTCATATCTAGCAAGATAAAGTTAGTAGGGAGTTCATAGTCCATGTACTTAACATGTATAACTGGGGTTTTTATAAGAGACATAAAGATTAGACCACTCATGGTGGTGACATCCAAAACATACCCTAAATCCTTGAAATCCAAACAAATCATAGTTGTGAGGCTTATCAAAATAAAAGTATTGGTAGAACCAGTTCAAACAAAGATTTTACAATATGCCCATAATTTCAAGAATGCCTACATTTTGTTTTCATAATAGTCAAACAACCAATGTTTTGCATATTTAAAGATAGGAAAAGAACTCTAAGTATGGTTATCCTCCATCAGATAGTAGGCATTAACTTGTGCCTCTTCATTGTTAATGGTGAATGTGCAATCCTATCGACGTTCTCATACAGGTGGGGATGTAGCTGGTGGTTGCATTACTGCCACTAGCAGGCACTAGTATAGAAATGACATATGATGTCACCTTTGATGGCATCAGTTACACAAATAAAATGACGCCAAAGAATAACAACATCAATTATATAAGACAATTATCATCATATGTGAAGTAACGTCAATTTAGAAAAGACACACACACTGCTTTACTTTAAAGTCGATTTCTTTTCAAAGAAACCGGCGTCTAAAAATTACTTGTGAAATATAATTTTCCAAGGAAAAAAAATTGCCTCCAAAATTTTCAATACGGTGTTAGTTTTACTCAAAACGACGACACATGTTTTGCACCATGTCCCCATGAGAAAATGTATCCCCTCATTTGTCATCCGTTCTTCCAAAAAATGACGACTAATCACCCTTCGTGAGACAGCCTTTTTTTAAGGGGATAGGTCTATAGCGTCAATTTTTTACTAGAAACCGACGACTAGGTGTTTTCATGCCTTGTCCCCACACAAATATTCCCCCCCCCCCCCAATTTGCTCCTTCATCGTTGGTTTTTATTGGACAATCGACAACTATGTTCCTAACACTAGAACAATTTTTTTGGGTATGTATATAGACGTCAGTTTCTATCTCTAGCAACTGAAGACTAAAACCCTAACCGGGTCAACTTTTTTTGTTTGGATTTGCACTTAGTTGTCGGTTTTTAAAAAGTAATTGACGATTATAAGAGTAAGGTGTCCATTTTTTTAACAATCAACGACTATAGGTAACTTAATATCACCCTCACAAATCAGACTCTTCCCCATTCTCTATTTCATTGTGATTCAGCTAGGTCTCTCTAGCGATTTTCCCCTTCATAGCTCTTCCTCCATCCACTATTGCTTTGTTTCTTGCCAGCCACCGCTCTTCCTCCATCCTCCGTCACCCCTGTTGCTCACCTTTGCTCGCTTGAGAGGATGCCCGAGATTGGGAGGATGCCAGAGCCACCATCTCTATTGTCTGCCTCCAGCTATTGAGTTTGCCGCCACTACCTCTTTGCCTCCACCGCCTCCAACTACTAAGTTGACTACAGCCCATGTCCAGTGGACAAGATCTCTCAAACACAAATACCACCTCTACCCTCCTCCAAAACAGGAGCTCTCTTCTCATCCCTATCTCTTTATTGTTCTCCTTAGATTTAGGTGATTGTCTTCTCTCTCTCTATCAATGAACTTGGAATTTATTATTCACATTTTATTGATGATAAATATGCCTAATGATAAATCAGTTAGTTGTTAATGATACATTTATTTCAAAATGCTTCTTAATTATATGAGGTCAAAGTAGTCTAAAATTGAATGATGAAATGTAACTAAGATTTTAATTTTGAATTGAAGAAACTATTTGAGTACATTGTTCAATCTGGGTATAAGTGCATGTATGTTTGGGTGCATTGATCAATTTAAATGTTTTATTGATAAATAATTGGCCTGTTTAACTATGTTGGATATCAATAAATATGTGATGTTTCTAAGATATAACATGTCGTGATAAACCTTAAATTTGCTTTCCCTATTATCTGCTGGCCTAGAAACCTGTCTGAGATTTACTCATTGGGAGTAAATCTGAGTAAATCTGGGATATCCCCAATTTAGCATTGTTCTTGAACACTTAATCTCACTTAGGATGTAAGTGTAAAATGTATATTCAATTTTCAAGATGTTTTGTCAGCACTTACTCGTTTGTTCTCTAAGTAAATATATTGGTGGACATTTTCCCATCTACATAGGTTTACTTGGAGAACAGTGGGGAAATGCTGTCGAAATTTTATTAAAAAATGAATACACATTATATTCTTACTAATGAGATTAGGTATTCAAGAATGGGATAGGTGGTACACATATTCATAATAAGACCCTAATCCCTAATCTTTTATCCCTAAACCCTAATCTTTTAACCCTAAACCCTAATCTTTTAACGCTACACCCTAATATTTAAATCCTTAACTTACTATTTAAACCCTAAACCCTAATACTTGTTTTCTCGTTAATTATAAAATAGATAGATCGTGTATGTCCATTCCAAATCGCTGCACCCTAGAGTTTATTGCTAGTCTTGATCAGTTTATTAGATTTGTGGAGGAACATAGGAAACAACCTGGAGATAGGTTCTATTATCCATGTAGGCATTGCAGTAACAACTTGAAAGTTTATTTTGGTGATGAAATGAAAAGTCATGTCATGTGCAACAAGATTGTACAAGGCTATATAGAATGGTACTTTCCTAGAGAGATTTCAAACCTGAGATCAGTAGATGTCAATACCAGTGTTTGTGTTGAACAAGAAATTGTCGTCAATGACGTAGATGTGGATGAACGGATTCTGATATTCATCATTAATGTGATGCTAGATAATTGTGGGGGTAGAGAACACCGATCCACCTTCCTTATTTAGGAACATTATGCATGATGTTGAAAGAGCATTATACACAAGTTGTACTAAGTTTAGAAAGATGAGCATTGTGTTGAGATTGTATAATCTGAAGGCTAATAATATATGGAGCAACAAAAGCTTCACGTCATTGTTGTCTTTGTTGAAAGAGATTCTTTCAGAAGAAACTAAGCTTCCGAGCTCAACATATGAGTTAAAGAAAACATTATGATCAATGGGAGTGAAGGCTAAGTTCTACATGTATGCCCGAATGATTGTGTATTATGTCAAAAGGACTATTTGGATTTGAAAGATTGTCCAAAATGTGGGGTGTCAAGGTATAAAATGACGACTTTGGGGAAGTCTATAATTGGCTCTCCTGCCAATGTGATGTGGTATCTACCTATTATATCACAATTTCAACACTTGTTTGCCATTTTGATAGATGCAGAGAATTTAAGGTGGCATGCATAGGTTAAGAAAAATAATGATGGGATCCTACGACATGTGTCTGATTCCCCAGAATGGAAGAAAATGGATTTATTGTACCCTAAATTTGGTGAAGAAGTTAGGCTTTGTACTGATGGGATGAATCTGTATGGCACATTGAGCAGCCAATATAGCACTTGGCCTGTTATGCTTGTTATATGCAATCTTCCTCCCTTGTTGTGTATGAAAAATAAGTATTCTATGTTGCCGTTGTTGATATCAGGCCCTAAACAACTTGTAAATCATATTGATGTTTATCTTCAACTTATGATGACATATGATGCTTCTGGTAGAGATACATTTTGTTTGCATGCTATGTTGTTTTGCACTATTAATGACTTTCCAACATATGGTAATTTGTCTAGATACAGTGTAAAAGGGTGTACAACATGCCTTATATGTAAAGAGAACACTGATTTAATATCACTAAAACATGATGTCAAGATTGTATATCTTGGACATCGAATGTTTTTTCAAAAATTCCATCTGTATCAAAGGTTGTGCAAAGCATTCAATGGATGGAATGAGGAATGTAGTGCCCCTAAACCTAAACCAGGGGAGGTTGTTTATGAAAGTGTGAAAGACTTTGTCAATGAATGTGGTAAGAGATCACAATGTACCATTCCCACTCAGTGTGACACATATTTATTCAAGAAGAAGTCAATATTTTGGGATCTTCCTTATTGGAGTTCTTTGGCATTTAGGAATTGTATCAATGTCATGAATTTTGTGTAAAATGTCTGTGATAGCGTCATTGGTACTTTGTTGAATATAACAAGTAAGACTAAAGATGGCATCAAATCCTAAATGGACCAATGTGAATTGGGAATAAGGAAAAAATTAATAGAATTAGTTAGTGGTGATCAAAGAATATATTTACCTCCTACTTGTTACACGTTGTCTGGAAAGGAGAAGAAAGCTTTTTGTGAGTGTTTGGTTAATGTTAAGGTACCATAGGTTTACTCTTCCAACATCCATACATTGGTATCAATGAAAGATATGAAGGTGATAGGTCTTAAATCTCATGATTGTCACACTCTAATGTAACAAATATTGCCCGTGGTAATTCAATTTATACTGCCAAAGCATGTAATGTTTGCAATCACCAGACTTTATTTCTTCTTCAACAATATATGCAACAAAGTTATTGATCTTGAGAATCTTTATAAATTGCAAAGAGAAGTGGTTGTTACCCTATGTCAGCTTGAGATATATTTTACTCCTTCATTCTTTGATATCATGGTACATCTTGTTGTCCACTTGACTAGGGAAGTGAAAATATTGTGGCTAGATTTTTTGCATTGGATGTATCCTTTTGAATGCTACATGAGTGTTTTTAAATGTGATGTTTGAAACCATTATCAGTCTGAATAGAGTATTATTGAGGGTTATGTGGTGAGAGAGATTATGGAGTATTTTGAGTGGTAATGACGCTATTATAAATGACAAGAATATTGAGGACTATTCTTGCAAAGGGACATTAGGAGCATGAATGAAAGTAATCATTCATGAGTTGTGGGAACAAGCTCACTCGTATATTTTATAGAACATTGACGAAGTGATTGCTTATATCACAGAACATACCACTTTCATGAAGAAATAATATCCTCATGCCAATTTAATGTGGCTTGCTAGAGAGCATAACAAGAGATTTATTAAGTGGTTTGAAGATAAAGTCTTACATCAACTATCTCATACACCAAATAATATTGCTGAAAATATCAAATGCCCCGCCATTAAACCAAAAATTAATTTTATGTCTTATGTAGGGTTTGACATAAATGGGTTCTCATATTACACAAAGTGTTAAGATGATAAGAGCGTCGTATAAAACGGTGGGGTCACCCTTCAAGTGTCTTCATTATTTTTTTCAAGTGCAAAAGATAAGAGTCCACATGAAGCTAAAATGTCATATTACAGTGTCATTGAAGATATATGGGAGTTTGAGTACGTATATTTTAGAATTTCACTCTTTAAGTGTAATTGGGTTGATAACACCAAAGGAGTTATAGCTGATAACTGCGGTTTCACATTAGTGAATTTTGAAAAGATTGGAGAGAAGGGTGAACCATTCATATTGGCATCACATGCAAAACAAGTATTTTGTATCGATGATCTTAACAATGAAAAATGGTTGGTTTTTCTTCATGGTAAAAGATAGTTCATTGAAGATCCTATAGATGAAGAAGAGTACTATGATAAGTATCATGACTCTTGCCATTCTCAATTAGCATGCGAATACCAAATATTAAAGCTAATGATGACTTTTATGTGCATGGAGATCAAACCAAAGGAATGTTATTTGATCAAAGATCTCAATATTAGAGACATGTTTTTAGTTTTTTAAATGTTTTACTTTTTTGAATGTGAGATTGATGTGAACATTACAATGTTAAATTAATTTCACTAAATGTTAAATGTTTGATTTTTTTATATGAAACTTTTTCAGATGGCTGACAATGAGAAGGATGATCGTGATGATTATTACCATGAGGGTTAGGCGTCGCATCACAACATAAGTTTTACAATATATCTAGCTATATATCCATTTACAAGTTATATTCTATATGTGTTTTTTTGTCTATTTTTAGGTTGAGGATGTACCCACTGAAAACCTTGTGCCACTTCATGAGCGTCATAAAATTTTAAAAATTTGGGGCAATACTATAACGAAAAAGTTACGACAACAAAGGGGCAATGGACTAAAATTGGTTGTGGATTTTAATCATGCAGGAAATCTAGTTGGAAAGAACTGCATCTCATTTGTTTCATATCTTTTGGTTCATACTTGTAGCCATTGTAGTGTAAATGCAGAATCTTGGCATACATTTGCTAAAGGGAAGAAAGACTTAGTATGGAAAGAAATATGTGTGAGATATTATCATTTGCAATACTATTTTTAAAGTTATTTACAAATCTATTTTTTAGAATACGCTATTAAATATATGAAATTTTGCAGAGTATATTTGAATTGGATGAAAGACTACATCATAAAAAGGTGATGCAACAATGTGAGAGTGTTTTATGTAACTATAGGACAACTCCCAACTGACAATACATACAAGAGGCTGATAAGAGGAAGAAGTCAGCCATTGAGCAATGGAAGTACCTAGACCTGACTGAGTGGGAGGCATTTTTTGCCAAGAGAAATATCGATGAATTCAAGGTATTAAGCATCACTCCCAATTTAATTAATATACATTCTTATGAATTCACCAATTTACATGTGAACTTGACTGTAACTAACCAATTCAATGTGCTCACTAACATGGCTATCAGCGATGCTCAAAGTGAAAGGTGTGCACTGAATGTGCATGACCACACAATGAGTTCAGGTGGCTATGCAACCCTTCACTAAAAGGTACAAATATCTTCAATTCAGAAACCTACTGCTCCTACTACTAATACTGCTGAGTCCTCTACATTGAAAGGGAGGCAATTTTTTATTATGATTGGGGTACTGATGATAAAGAATGACATTTCTAAACTTTGGTATCATTATTTCTGTATATATGTGGTGCTTATATATATAGTTTTGAATGACTTTTTTTTAATTGTCTTATTGAAATTTGATCTATATACATGTATGGGAATGTGAGAATGAATGAATGAATGAATGTGCTTCTACATGTGTGTGAATGTGAAGATGGATGAAATGAATGGATATGTAGGTTTGTACATTTGTGTGAACGTGAAAATTGATGAAGGAACAGAATTGTAGGTTTTCTCATGTGTGTGAATGTGAAAATGGATGAATGAATGGAACTGTAGGTTTCTACATGTGTGTGAATCGTGTAAATGAATTAATTGCATTTCTACATGTGTGTGAATCACATGATGTATATATAGTCTTGATCATCTTATTATTGTAGGTTGTGGCCTATTATTAGGATGAAATCACATGATGTTGTAAACCTAAAGTTTAGAATAGAACTGCAGGTTCTACATCCCACTGACCAGCCAGACCAGTAGGACTGCAACCTAGTATTAAAATAATGTCACCTGGTCTTCGGTTATTTTTAATAACTGTCAATGAAGGTATACATTGTCGGTTGTCTACAAGAAACTAATGACTATGTCCAATCTCAGGCCAAATTTTTTTTCCAGGTATGGAGATAGGCATTGGTTTATGAACTCCTAATCAACGATAATTTATAGTTGTATTGTTTGTTTTACCCTAAACCGACAACTATGAACCAAACACTTTTTGTTTTTGAAGGGGTTTAGAATTACACCAAGGAAGGTTATCTACTCAAGATTTCCATATAAGCCCAAACCCTAGGCAAAGATAGTATCTTTCTACATCTAAAATATTTCTAATTGGTTCCTCGACATTGTGTTTCCACTCTCAGATAAATAATTATCCTTATATTTGTCTAAAACACCGCACATCTTATTTTATTTTGGAAAGGTGAATATTATCCCATATTTCTATTATTCAACAATTCATGAAATCATTAACATTTTTTTGCACACATAGTCTCGTATTCCTTATCAGACGCCCCAAGGACATATTTGCAATGCAAATAATCTCACAAGTAACATTTTCCTTCTATAAATAACATTATTGGGAAATTATTTATCATTTCATGCCTTACATGTATATAATTCAATTTTACCAAAATTGAGGATATTACTAGATTAGAGCCCCAGAATATTGGTATATGAGTCCCTCAAAAGGACCTCAAACTCTTTTCTAAGACATTCACCACCGATCTAATCAAAGTGATTTAATTCTTTTTTCATGCTGGCTTTGTAATTCAACAATGAATTCCTTGAACTTTTCAAAGGATTCTACTTTGTTTTTCATAAGATACACATATCCATCATGAGTAGAAGTGATGAAATACTTTTAAAATTGTATAGAATTTGTGCTAAAAGGTCCACACACATAAATATGTAAGTGTCCTAATAAGTCACTATTTGTCTGACAGTTACCACAGGAATGTGCTTTTATCATCTTTCTCAATAAACAAGATTCACGTGTCTTTATTGATTCAAGATCCAAATTGTCCAAATAACCATCTTTATGGAGTCTAGAAATGGGTTTCAAATTTATGTGTCCTCGATGAAAGTGCCAAAAATATGTTTTGTATGACTCATGGAGTATTAATTTCTTAGTATTTATGTTATATACATGTGTCTAAATATCTAATAAATTAAGACCATAAGATATTGGGTCGCTTCCATAAATAATCTCATATTCAGAAACAAATATACAACTGTATTTATTAGAAACTCAAAACCATTCTTATCCAAACAAGATACAAAAATAATATTTCTATTTATGGAAGGTACATAATAGTAGTTCTTAACTCTATTACAAGACCATTGGGAAGAGACAAACAATATGTGACTATTGTAGTATTAGAAAATCTTGATCCATTTGCAAGGTGTAGTTCCACCTCCCCATTGTCCAAAGGATTATTTCTTTTGACATATTACATATTTGAGAGTATGTGGGATCAACATCCAATATCCAATACCCATGATTAAATAGTAGATATGATTACTTAATTAAAATATATACCTAAAGTGGAGATGTACATCTTTTGCTTCTTAGTCTTCAGTTCCTCAAGGTAGAAAGGGAAATTTCTCTTCCAATGTCCATCCTTAAGACAATGGTCACAATTTCCTCCCTCAACCACTCTTCCTTTTTCTTTATGAGCAAAAGACTAGTGTATATGTTTAGCACCTTTCTTAGATTTTCCTTTACTATTGGATATTCGTTTTCCTTTGTTGACCTTAGCACAAATTGGGCTCATCTTTTATTTTCCCCTTAGTAGTTCTCAACATTCCAAGTATCTCAGTCAATGTTTTGTCAAAATTGTTCATGTTATTATTCATGACAAATAGATTGTATGAATCCAACAATGATTGCAAGATTACATATGAGGCCAACTCTTGAACTAAAGCAATTCATAGTCTTGCAGTACTTTCAGCGTACCCAATTAATTTGAGTATATGGGGTCCAAATGGATCATCTTATTCCATTTTGTGCTTAAACAATTCCCTGGAGACATGATATCTCTCTTGCCTTGGTTTTTCCTGATGCATGTACCTAAGATATGTTATCATCACAATAACAACAATGTTCTCATATTGCATTTGAAGGTCATGATTTGTGGAGAAATGAATTAGGCATTTGATGTACGTGGAATAATCAAATGCTTCTTCTAAGAATTCCATTCCACTTTAGGTGCATCCAAAGTTGGTTGCTTAGGTATTGGTGTGTGCAAGACATAAAGGTTATGCTCATGTGTGAGAACATTCCCACTATCCTAAATCAGTTGTTAAAGTTATTCGTATTAATTTTCCCTTTCTTAAAGATTGATCGTAGTGAAAACTGATTATGGGTTGTGTTTACCATCGATCTACATGGAAGATATTTTGCACGAGTCAAAAAATTGATTTTAAAATTAATTTGACTAAATGGAATTTATTTGGACCTTAATTAATTACGATGCCACAATTTTATTTCAAATATTAGCCCTCACTATTAAGTCAAAGGATTACAACTATGTTATTGCTCAGTCAAAGTTGATGACCACAACTTAATTAATAGGTAGGTAAAAATTACCAATTCCATTATATGAAAATCTTTGATAGGTGGTTGCACAACTCTATGTCAATACATCATCATAAGAATCATATGTCATCTTAATGCCTCAAGATACTTAACCATATTTAAATCACCTAGTCAAGTACCAACCAAAGACAATACAATAAGATATCTAACCTTCTTGGCTGACCCACAAATTTTTTTTCACAGTTCCCTGAGCTAGACTGTGCACCATGATTGGCATGTCCACACTTTGTCACACAATTTTTTCAAGTATATCAATCTTAGAAGGCATCTTCAACATTGATATTATATATATTGATGAATTATATATATATATATATATATAGAGAGAGAGAGAGAGAGAAACACACACACATATATATGTGTGTGTTTGTACACACACACACACACACACACACATATATATATATACATATATATATATATATATATATATATATATATATATATATATACATATATATATATATAGAGAGAGAGAGAGTCAGCCTAGAATACACTCGAGTGTACAGATCGTACAAATACACTCAAGTGTGTTTGCATATCAAGACTATTTTTTGCAAA
Source organism: Alisma plantago-aquatica (assembly GCA_963693085.1). Taxonomy (NCBI): domain Eukaryota; kingdom Viridiplantae; phylum Streptophyta; class Magnoliopsida; order Alismatales; family Alismataceae; genus Alisma; species Alisma plantago-aquatica. The sequence goes on along the minus strand of OY856413.1, from coordinate 1,083,037,424 downwards.
ATGTAAACCATTGATCTTCACCGTCATACTATAAATAGGCTACATAAAAATTTTGAGCCCATTTGGATGAGTGTAACTCACTCATCCAAGGGCAACAAAATCAATGCATGAAACTAATTTGAAATGCATAATTTTTGCGGTCTTTATAACATGACCTATAAATGTCCAAATGTGCTCAAATTTTGCATATGAGCTATTCACAACATGTTTAAGAAGATCAATGGATTAGATTTTTGAAAAAAATATTGCATCATGAAAAACTACCTGAGTGTATTCTGCTCCAAATACACTCGAGTGTATTCTAGCCTAGCTCTCTCTCTCTCTCTCTCTCTCTCTCTCTATATATATATATATATATATATATATATATATATATATATATATATATATATATATGGGTTCATCTTTAATACCTGCACGGGTAGCTACCCGCACACTGATAACCTCCCATTTCGTGATGTTATCTTACTAGTTTTTCTTAATTTTCCATACTCTTTCTTAGATAAATTAGATATAATCCTTTAACTTTTTTTTATTATGAATTCATCATTAAACTAACATTTATCTCCAACTTCTTATAGAAAAACCCAAAAAAATTGCATAAGGAGCAAACAGTCTGGAGACCGAATGAAGCCCAAACGGTCTGGAGACTGAATGAACTCAAACGGTCCCGAGACCGAATAAAGGCAAACGGTTTGGAGACTGAATGAAGTCCAAACGGTCCCAAGACCGAATGAACTCAAATGGTCCTGAGACCGAATAAAAGAAAATGGTCTGGAGACCGAATGAAGTCCAAATGGTCCCAAGACTGAATGAACTCAAACGGTCCCGAGACCAAATGAAGTCTGAATGGTCCCAAGATCCAATGAACTCAAACGATCCTGGGATAGAATAAAGGCAAACGGTCTGGAGACCGAATGAATTCCAAACAGTCCCAAGACCGAATGAACTCAAACGGTCCTGAGACCAGATGAAATTCGAACGGTCCCAAGACCGAATGAACTCAAACGGTCTGTAGACCGAATGAAGCTCAAATAGTCCCAAGACCGAATGAAGCTCAAACGGTCCTTCATGATGTTAAGCAATATTTCTGGGACGAACCATATCTTTTCCGTCTATGTGCGGACAAACTTTTCCGTCGTTGTCTACCAGAAGAAGAAATTATCCATGTTCTAGAAGATTGCCATTCTGGCCCAACTGGGGGGAACATGAGTTCAAAGAAAACCGCTCTCAAAGTTCTTCAATCTGGTTTCTTTTGGCCAACGATAGCAAAGGATGCCCATAATTTCATCTGATCGTGCAATAAATGTCAGTTTTCTGGGAGTATATCTAAAAGAAATGAAATTCCTCTTACCTTGTAGCAAGAAATCGAGATTTTTCATGTATGGGGAATAGACTACATGGGCCCTTTACCCTCATCTTATGGATTTTCATACATACTGGTTGTTGTGGATTATGTTTCAAAGTGGGTAGAAGTTATACCCACCATTTCTTGTGATTCCAAACTAGTTATCGAAATGTTCAAGGATATCATTTTCCCTAGATTTGGAATCCCTCAAACAATCATATCTGATGGAGGATCTCATTTCTTAGTGCAAAGTTTTGAAGCCCTCCTAAGAAAATATGGAGTTAAACACAAGGTCGCCACACCTTATCATCCATAGACAAGTGGCCAAGTCGAAGTTTCAAATAGACACTGAAAGGCCATTCTAGAAAAAATGGTCAACAAACATCGCAAAGATTGGTTGTGATGGAGTGGGTTTTTGAACTCCATAAATATCCAATAACATAAATTAGAATCCATATCTTGAGTTATAATGAGAGTTCTAAGTTTTTTAGTAAAGTTGGAATGTTGTTTGAGATTTATATAATGTTTAAGATCTCTTATTTAATGCCTTTTTGAGGAATTTTATTGAGTGATCCAATAGATGAGTTTTGTCACCAAATTTGAATAGGAGGTAGCTCGAGAGGTGTGGGAGCTATGGTTAAAATTTGGTGGCATTTGGATGCTCCTAGAGGGAGCCTTTTAGGTTTGAAATGGTTTAAATATCGGATGCATTATAATGCTTTTGGATGAAAATATAAGTTATTTGCCTAAGTTTCTAATCAATGGATATGTCACGCTTCCCTTGATGATGTGTAAATGTTGGACAATCCTTTTTGATGCCATGGATCAGCCATGAGGATGTGAATCCTAGCCCTTGATGTGATTGGACGATCCTTTAACTCCTGTCAATGGAGATCGTGGAGAGGGAAGTCGTGTTCCTTTCTTTTTCGCCATGACGCGAACGTGGGGAGACAACCGGCTCTTATGAGTAGTTGATCCCTGAGTACTAGCGTAGAGCAGTTCGAGCCAGACTTACACTTCCTAAGATATCTCCCCCGTGTCTCACATAGGACGAGTGAGAGTTCGAAGGAGGTTACAGTGCAGGTGAGAATAGTAATGGAGCTAGAAGAAGAGAGACCGATGGAAGAGAAGGAGCAGGAAGAAGATTGCAGCTGCCTGAAGAAGTCTGCGAGGAGGAGGCTTTGTCGGAGCATGCTTGCGGTTGGATCTCTGAGCCATCAGCAAGAGACTCGGGCGGTGATCAAGAGAGGCCGGAAGAGCAGAGGTGGCCTGACCGTAGTCCCTTGCGCATCCGCAGTTAGCAGACGGAGGACCCTCGACGGAGAGCTTGAGGGAGAAGGGTTCCATGTCGCCCTCCCTATGTGCGGCGGTGCCCTGTAGGGGAAGAGCTAGGGAGCTGTGTTAACCGAGAAGGGTTGTGTGAAGTGGAAGCCGAGGCAGAGCGTGTTGCTCGCCGAAGGAGCACATCACAGCGGTCACTCCATTTCTATCTCACGCGAATAGATCGCAGGGAATCATGAGGAGGAAGAGTGGTTACCCAGACCTAGCACCACCTGAGGATCGTTGCCCAGCGGATCTAGGCTTTGCGGCGGCGGCGCTCATTTTGGTGAGCGGCGTCGGGTGCAGGTGGAGATGGCGTGGAGGAGTCACGAGGCGGCAGCTGTTTTACGGAGGAACAGATCCTCCGCTTGCGCCCAGGTCGAGATCACGCGAGAGAGAAGAAAGAAAGGGAGTGGGCCTGGTTCTCTCGTCCGTGAACCGATTCAATCCAGAGTTGAATAAACCCAAACCGGCTGGCCCAGTGCAAGCCAGGAGGAGGAGTCGCACCCTAGTGGACACGTGGCGAGATGCGATTCGCAGAAAAGGTATTAATCTCAGATAATTGCCAGATCTTCAATAAATTGCAGTAAATAGCACGCTTATCAGAAAAATACATGTAATATACCAAAATGTTCAGAAAAATGAGTAGAACACACTAAAGTGATAATATCCTGCTTTTAATGCATTAATGACAGTGATATCATGTAAGATTTGAAATGCTATTATGATGGATAATAAATATCAAACGATTCCCTAAAATTATGAGAAAATACCTGTAAATCATATTTCATGTTTATAATGCATATGATGTCAGATATAGTCATGTTTATGCACGAAAATATGTAATTTACTTTATATGGCTAATCATGGCTAATAACCCTATATTAAATGTAATAAATACATTAATGATCAATAAATGGTGAAATTTACAGAGTAAGCTCATATCAGTATCTGAAATGTCAGATTTAAATATGAGATCAGGATGATACCTAGAATCCATGTTATACGATGATGTTTTCTCTTAATGTGATATAAAACCCTAATCTAGGTTAATGATGTAACCTAGGGTTAATATGTGCACAAAAAGAACATGGAACCTAATGTTCAGATGATGAACTTTGTTAATGAACTATAATCTGGAATATGACATCAGTAATATAAATCTAAGATAAAAATACAAGTAATAATGTATATAACATAATGAACTAAGCTAAACCCTAATGAACATAGTTAGGGTTAAGATGAGATGCAAGATGATAAGAATCTGATGGTAGTATATGATCTTTTCTTAATCAGGTTTAACAAAGAAATAGATGACATGAGGAACATATGTGATTAGGATGTCTCTTTGGAAGGTACGCCATTACCTCTTATTTGGCTTATTATACAATATGATTGCGTTATATGGTAGTACAAACTTGGCATATGATATTGATTGAAATGATTATTCTTGTATGATATGTTGCATGATTTTCCATACTTATTGCTATGAACACATGAAATATAAGATATCTGGTCCATTATATGATAGCACTAAATCTCTTTGGTAGAATAGTGCATTGATGAAAGTACTAAATCTCTTTGGAAGAATAGTACATGTGAGCACTAAATCTCTTTGGCAGAAAAGTGCATTTATGAAGTACTAAATCTCTTAGGCAGAATAGTACATGTGAGAACTAAATCTCTTTGGTAGAATAGTGCATGTGGTTGATCAAGTTACATATAATGGAAACGTGCCTAAAATATGTGTTCTCTTCTGATAACAAATATCTTTGTGCAACTATACGCCTTTTCTTATATTTTGTTTAATGTTGCCAAGTATTAGTTTTATCTTATTGCCAAGATATGATGAGAGGTATATAAAAAGACACGTAGGCGTACTCAGTACAATATTCTTGAAATATTGTGCTGACGTGTACCGCATGTAATCTTTTGTATAGGTTGTGGTTATGCTCTTGAAGATCCAGGATAGTTGAGAGTTGTGTGGCGAGCTGATGTACAGGTGGACCTGTTGTCTTAAGATCTTGTTGTTTAGATGTAGTACATGTATATGTTTAAGTTTGCTATTCAATATGTAATATCAAATGTTGTAACAATTCATGTGGTAATTATATGTTGAATGGTGAACAGGTGTTGTGGTTTTATTATTGTTCATGTACATGTGCTACTGATGTATGTTCCTTCTGACTCCCTTGAGTTTCTTCTCCTTAGCCTAGTGTGGGATGTTTAAATTGGGATTCTCGCTGAGGTGAGGGTTTCAATTTTGACGTCTCACATTAGATTAAGTTTTAGAAAATACGGGGACGTCACAGGTGGTATCAGAGCATGAACAATAGCAAAGCCTGACATTTGCTCATTATGCAACTCAAAACTAAAGAACCTTGAACTTAATAATCTTTTAGGGTTAGATTAGTCGTCTTTTAGAGACTAGATCTGACCTAGCCTCTAGGTTAGCACCTAGATGTCCGAGAACTAGGTCTAGACTGGTGCTTGTTGTATAGCAAGTCCTTAGTTGTCGTTCTTTCCTTATAGTACAACGGTATGGGACGTTGTACTATTTGGAAATGACGTGCATCAAGGGAAGAGAAACCCTAGACATATTGCACATGTTGTCTAGAGTAGCTACACTAGTCTACCCCTTGTTCTCACCCTTTTCACTAGTTTTCATGACACTGGACTCTCTACTATGCGTGGGACACTTGTTTCTGGTTTTGGTTTTTGATTCCAAACGAATCGAACCTCGATAGCTTTCTCTGACGCTTGTTCTATCGGAGAAAAACTATATAATATTTTAATATGTATATGTATTATAAAAATGTGTCCCCACACATGTACGAGTAGGAGGTGATCATGAAACCTAAGTGAAAGTGAATGACATCAGTCTAGAAGAGAGAGTAGTTCTAGATTAGATGTCTAGAGCCTTTTTGATATATATGATAGATGGAATAGATGAAATAAGCTATGATGTAAGTCTTATATAGAAGACATAAGATGGTTATGATGATCTATGTTTGTTTTCGAGGACGTATAGTTCAGTTTGGAGGATTTGAGATGAGTTTTGATGATGCAAGTATGCTTTCTTTTATGAGATAAGATAAGTTTAGCTAAGACAAGGTTGCGAGTCAGCATGAGCCTCAAGCTCTTTTACAAAGGAGGACCTCTAGTGTTGGGACCAGTTTTTAGGTTAACTCCAGAGAGAGTGAGACCCGTTGGGAGAAGGTCAGAGAACCTAGACTCCACGACATGAGAAATATGAGATATGTGATATGATATGTCCTAAACTAGAATACTCTTGAGTGAACGAGTTGAGTTGCTTAATGCATGATTCCTATAGTCTTGTTGAACCCTAGATTTCCTTGGGAGGACCAAACCCTAGTGTCAGCGAGAGGCTGGTTATATGTGTGCAAGTGGAAATGAATATGAGAACCTACCATCCGGGTGAGGGAGAGAGCCCAAGACCCTGGAGGAGGTAGCTATGTTAGTTTCTGTGAAGCCTCATGCTCGGGTTGGTGGTTTCCCACATAGGAATCTAGTGGTGTATATAAGAGAGTTTTGGGTAAGCATGTTTCATGGGTAGAAGGCTTGTCATGAGAACATCATGTCATAGAATGTTTCAGTTTGTGCTTTGTGGCTAGATCTTATGAAGTTGATCACTAGTGCCAGTGAGGTAATCCGAGAACCCTAGACCGAGGGGAAAGATAAAGTATATGCATACGAGCTACTCATAGAGTTGAGTGAGCTCAGAGAGACTGAGCACGACACTACCCTCGTGGTATGGGTTAGAGGAACCTCTTTTGGCCTAAGTAAAGTTTTGATATAATATAAGTTTGTTTAGCACAACCGTGATATAATACATGTAGAGATGTGATCTAATCTCAAAATGTGATATATACATATGATATGATGGAAACCTAGAAATGGTTTAATGATATAAAAGTATAAATGGTTAACCATACATGAATAATGATGATAATGTGAAACTGTAGGCTAATGTTGTGATGAAATCACTAGAAAATGTTACAGTTTATTATGAACAATGGAATAAGATCATATGAATGAAACATGTTACACGAGGTGTTAAGCTTAGTGCTTAATAATGATGAAAATATAGTTTGAAAGTTAGCGCAACATAATGATTATGAGACCTTGATATGATCTAGATGGATAAAACAAGTTAATGATAATTAACTCCCTCCTAAAAGGCATATGTTAATGATGAACATGTTCTAACAATGAGCTAAATAAAATGTCGATGACACATTGATATAATGGGTTAATCTTAGTTAACTCATTTAGAACATGGTAATATGATGTGGTAACCCTAATGCATGGGCAAAAGATAAGGATGAAACCCTAACAATGAGATGTGTTATGACCTTATCACAGCTTCTAAACCCTTGGTTGAGCATTCTATGAAGGGGGTGTTTCACCTTAGGTGTTTTAAAACCTCCTAATGGTAGTTTAGAGATGGCTATGGAGCTTTGTGGTTGGATATGTTACACATAGACTAGTGCCTACATGTGGATGAAGGCAAGATAAGGTTTTCCATGGAAGTATGAGTATGGTTTACTTTTGAGGAAGAAAGTTCTTTTAAGATGTATATGATGTGACAAAGTGGTTTTTGCCTTAATTTCGAGGACGAAATATATTTTAAGGTGTGTAGGATGTGATGGATTGGGTTTTTGAACTCCATATATATCCAATAACATATTAGAATCCATATCTTGAGTTATGATGAGAGTTCTAAGTTTTTTAGTAAAGTTGGAATGTTGTTTGAGATTTATATAATGTTTAAGATCTCTCATTTAATGCCTTTTTGAGGAATTTTATTGAGTGGTCCAACAGATGGGTTTTGTCACCAAATTTGAATAGAAGGTAGATCGAGAGGTGTGGGAGCTATGGTTAAAATTTGGTGGCATTTGGATGCTCCTAGAGGGAGCCTTTTAGGTTTGAAATGGTTTAAATATCAGATGCATTATAATGCTTTTGGATGAAAATATAAGTTGTTTGCCTAAGTTTCTAATCAATGGATATGTCACGCTGCCCTTGATGATGTGTAAATGTTGGAAAATACTTTTTGATGCCATGGATCGGCCATGAGGATGTGAATCCTAGCCCATGATGTGATTGGACGATCCTTTAACTCCTATCAATGGAGATCGTGGAGAGGGAACGTGGGGAGACAACCGGCTCTTATGAGTAGTTGATCCCTGAGTACTAGCGTAGAGCAGTTCGAGCCAGACTTCCACTTCCTAGGATATCTCCCCCGCGTCTCACAGAGGACGAGTGAGAGTTCGAAGGAAGTTACAATGCAGGTGAGAATAGTAATGAAGCTAGAAGAAGAGAGACCGATGGAAGAGAAGGAGCAGGAAGAAGATTGCAGGCGCCTAAAGAAGTCTGTGAGGAGGAGGCTTTGGCGGAGCATGCTTGCGGCTGGATCTCTGAGCCACCAGCAGAAGACTCGGGCGGTGATCAAGAGAGGCCGGAAGAGCAGAGGTGGCCTGACCGTAGTCCCTTGCGCATCCGCAGTTAGCAGACGGAGGACCCTCGACGGAGAGCTTGAGGGAGAAGGGTTCCATGTCGCCCTCCCTATGTGTGGCGGTGCCCTGTAGGGGAAGACCTAGGGAGCTGTGTTAACCGAGAAGGGTTGTGTGAAGTGGAAGCCGAGGCAGAGCGTGTTGCTCGCCGAAGGAGCACATCACAGTGGTCACTCCATTTCTATCTCACGTGAACAGATCGCAGGGAATCATGAGGAAGAGTGGTTACCCAGACCTAGCACCACCTGAGGATCGTTGCTCAGTGGATCTGGGCTTTGCGGCGGCGGTGCTCATTTTGGTGGGTGGCGTCGGGTGTAGGTGGAGACGGCGTGGAGAAGTCACGAGGCGGCGACTGTTTTACGGAGGAACAGATCATCCGCTTGCGCCCAGGCCGAGATCACGCGAGAGAGAAGAAAGAAAGGGAGGGGGCCTGGTTCTCTCGTCCGTGAACCGATTCAATCCAGAGCTGAATATACCCAAACCGGCCGGCCCAGTGCAAGCCAGGAGGAGGAGCCGCACCCTAGTGGACACGTGGCGAGATGCGATTCGCAGAAAAGGTATTAATCTCATATCATTGCTAGATCTTCAATAAATTGCAGTAAATAGCACGCTTATCAGAAAAATACATTTAATATACCAAAATGTTCAGAAAAATGAGTAGAACACACTAAAGTGATAATATCCTGCTTTTGATGCAATAATGACAGTGATATCATGAAAGATGTGAAATTCTCTTATGATGGATAATAAATATCAAACGATTCCCTAAAATTATGAGAAAATACCTGTAAATCATATTTCATGTTTATAATGCATATGATGTCAGATATAGTCATGTTTATGCACGAAAATATGTAATTTACTTTATATGGCTAATCATGGCTAATAACCCTATATTAAATGTAATAAATACATTAATGATCAATAAATGGTGAAATTTACAGAGTAAGCTCATATCAGTATCTGAAATGTCAGATTTAAATATGAGATCAGGATGATACCCAAAATCCATGTTATACGATGATGTTTGCTCTTAATGTGATATAAAACCCTAATCTAGGTTAATGATGTAACCTAGGGTTAATATGTGCACAAAAAGGACATGGAACCTAATGTTCAGATGATGAACTTTGTTAATGAACTATAATCTGGAATATGACATCAGTAATATAAATCTAAGATAAAAATACAAGTAATAATGTATATAACATAATGAACTAAGCTAAACCCTAATGAACATAGTTAGGGTTAAGCTGAGATGCAAGATGATAAGAATCTGATGGTAGTATATGATCTTGTCTTAATCAGGTTTAACAAAGAAATAGATGACATGAGGAACATATGTGATTAGGATGTCTCTTTGGAAGGTACGCCATTACCTCTTATTTGGCTTATTATACAATATGCTTGCGTTATATGGTAGTACAAACTTGGCATATGATATTGATTGAAATGATTATTCTTGTACGATATGTTGCATGATTTTCCATACTTATTGCTATGAACACATGAAATATAAGATATCTGGTCCATTATATGATAGCACTAAATCTCTTTGGTAGAATAGTGCATTGATGAAAGTACTAAATCTCTTTGGCAGAATAGTACATGTGAGCACTAAATCTCTTTGGCAGAAAAGTGCATTTATGAAGTACTAAATCTCTTTGGCAGAATAGTACATGTGAGCACTAAATCTCTTTGGTAGAATAGTGCATGTGGTTGATCAAGTTACATATAATGGAAACGTGCCTAAAATATGTGTTCTCTTCTGATAACAAATATCTTTGTGCAACTATACGCCTTTTCTTATATTTTGTTTAATGTTGCCAAGTATTAGTTTTATCTTATTGCCAAGATATGATGAGAGGTATATAAAAAGACATGTAGGCGTACTCAGTACAATATTCTTGAAATATTGTGCTGACGTGTACCGCATGTAATCTTTTGTATAGGTTGTGGTTATGCTCTTGAAGATCCAGGATAGTTGAGAGTTGTGTGGCGAGCTGATGTACAGGTGGACCTGTCGTCTTAAGACCCTGTTGTTTAGATGTAGTACATGTATATGTTTAAGTTTGCTATTCAATATGTAATATCAAATGTTGTAACAATTCATGTTGTAATTATATGTTGAATGGTGAACAAGTGTTGTGGTTTTATTATTGTTCATGTACATGTGCTACTGATGTATGTTCCTTCTGACTCCCTTGAGTTTCTTCTCCTTAGCCTAGTGTGGGATGTTTAAATTGGGATTCTCGCTGAGGTGAGGGTTTCAATTTCGACGTCTCACATTAGATTAAGTTTTAGAAAATCTGGGGACGTCACATTGGTCCACTAAGCTCCCTGATGCCCTTTGGGAATACCACACTACTTATAAAACACCAATAGGAATGACCCCATTTCATTTGGTATATGGGAAGTCTTGTCATCTTCCAGTTGAATTGCAACACAAAGCTTGGTGGGCCATCAAACAATTGAATTTTGATTTCAAAAGCGTTGGCGAGTACATACAACTACAATTATAAGAACTTAAGGATCTACGAATGACCGCCTACCAAAGCACTAGGATCTACAAAGAACAAACTAAGACGTGGCACGATGGACATCTCAAAAGGAAAGATATCATCATTAGAGATAAAGTCCATCTTTTCAAATCTAGACTTAAGATATTCCCCGGAAAACTTCGCACAAAGTGGTCTGGGCCATTCACCATTAAGCACATCTACCCAACTGGAGCAATCACCATTATTTATGATAATGGAGGGGAGAGAATTGTCAATGGCCACCGATTGAAGAAATATTATACCCCAGCTGACAAAATTCCAAGACAATCCATTAAATTCATGATCCTGCCACATCAATCTAACCAAGTCCGAACTTCGTTGAGCCAGCAACGTAAAACCCAGGTGCTACTTGGGAGGCAACATAAGAACTCAATATCACCTTTTATTTTATTTAGTTTTTACAATTTTCTATTTTCTTAGACCTTTCACCTTTATCCAGAAAATATAAAAATTTACTCAACATCCAAAACAAACATAAAAATATAAAAACCAAAAACTTTTTCTATCCTAACGGTTTTGAAACCGTTTGGATTCTTATGGTCTTGAAACCGTTTGGGCTCCATACGGTCTTGAAACCATTTGGATCCTTACGATCTCAAAACAGTTTGGGCTCCATACGGTCTCGAAACCGTTTGGATCCATACAGTCTCGAAACCGTTTGGGCTCCATAAGGTCTCAAAACTGTCTGAGCTCCATATGGTCTCGAAACCATTTAGACTCAATATGGTCTCAAAACTGATTTCCCTTGAGAATTTGTAACGTCACTCCTCCTTTTTCTATAAATATCACTCACCCCCCTCTTTCTTTCTTTCCTTCGCTTCCTGAGATTTAGCTCAAGCATGAAACCCTATTGTATTCACTCTGACTCTCTACTCTCATGACCGTTGTCCTCTTCCTCTCATCTCTAGTTCATTTCAACCTGCTCCATCCGCCCCCCTGACGATACCACCACCGTGACGCATCCTTTACCTCCGTCATCATCATCTAAGTAGCACGGTAGAGCGTTGCTACCGCAACAGTCGTTCCCACTGACGTCGGTGTCGTTTCCGCCATTTCTACCACGAATGAACTTCCTGATTGCTACCTGCCCATCGCTTAGACATGATTGGAGTCAACCCTGGTTCCAAATCATCAACATGTCTGTCCAAACAATTGAGATTTCCAGGGATTGTGCTTTCTATACAATAAGACACACAGAAGAACTAAATCGACAACTCCCCATTTACGGAGTTAGCAGCAGAGGATATGCATTCTTTATGGGGACATTATGCCATGGAACGCATCTACGACAGATGATTCTTGAAGGATCCTACAATGGCACAGGATGACGTACCTTGGTATCTCTTCTCTGCTATCCAACGTCCGCAAAAGCGTACATACAGGACAATTCTAAAGGAGTTGGAGAAAAAGCAACATCAAACTGCCAAGGTCCCAGAAAACGCCAGTGGGACCCTTATGCTTTCGATATGGCGGTGAACAAGGGGGACATCGACTTGATAACAGGGATCACCATCAATAGAGCTTTCCAACCAATGGTGCCACTATCTACCATACAACCAACGTTTCCAAATTTTGACCTTAACGCAAGTAAGAGCCTCTCTGACAACAAACTTCGACTCATCATGTCTCGGCTACACACAATGAACGATGAGCTGGTTTTCCTGCACAGAGATATTTTGGTAATGGTAGATTCTCTCTGTGAAACCGTACAAGTTAAAGGTTCTTTATCCATGAGAGTAATGACTACGTACCAGTTTCTTGTAGTACGGGACTACCATATGGCTTATATGGCATCAGCATACATGAAGGATGATCTATTAGGGTGGAAGAACTTCAAAACCACGGAGGCACTAATATCATACCTTCAACATACAACTATGAAGTTTATGCTTCCCTTTCTTCATTTTGACCATTGGATGCTACTGGAAACAAACCTACACAAAGGAACAACAATCATCTACAATAGTTCTGACATCCATTTTGATCCAAACCAAAAATAGTATGTTGTTACAACAAAGACACCCACGAAGGAAGTGGTGAAGGACTGTGCTGAATGACTACATGATCTCTTGGGCAAACACACAAAGGCGTACAAAAAAGAACATTTTCGCCACCTAGCCTTCAGCCACAGATGTCCCCAGCAGATCCAAGAATCTAACGACTGTGGTTTTCACGTCCTTTACTGGATGTATACCCTTATTGTCCTCGGTAAGCACGTGGAAGACATGAAGGACGTGGATTATCACACCTTACGGGGAAAGTTTGTAGCTAACCTCCTACGATCGCATGGAGCAAACAAGGTATTAACAGAAACGTGATACCCTTGCCCATGTACTTCTCAACTTATCACCTAGACACTCTGAGGACAGAGTGGATGATAAGTTATGGGGGGTACACCGGGCAAGGGCGAGGTATCATATTCAAAACCCCTTTTCCCTTTATTCCTTCTTTCACCCATGTTCTTCCGTACATATTTTTCCTTTCCTTCAACACTTAGATTTTTCAATAATTTCTTTGATAGAATAACCCTTGCATATAAAACAACTTTCTTTTCGAAAAAGGAACACCCCTAGTTATGTTAGAGACAAAGTAATCCTCACTTACATATGTAGCATTTAGGCATGTAATGGCGAGTTAATAAATCACTTTCATACTCGATTCTTATGCTTTTGCTTCAATTCTGCATCAGATTCTCCACAGGTTAACATCCTGGCCGAAACAAGCTAAACACTCTCAAGGACGGGAGGGAACCAGGTGAAATCCAAATCAAGGAACCTCGCAAGCGGACCACCAAGTATGAAACTGTAATAAGTGTATGTAAGGAAACCCTAAGAAACAGTTTTCTTCTTTTCAAAAAGAGGCTTGGCAAACCAAATAAAATCCTAAATACCCAAATCCTAAGCATGTGAGCATATGAATAAAAGCTTGAGTGTTGAATAAAAACATGAGAGTTGTTCCATGCATAAGGACTTATACGAAGAATCAATAAAGATCTTTCCCGGATGGTACATTTAGTTTCCCTCACAAAGGAAGATGTGTCGCACCCGGTAGTGAGATCCTAAGGTCTCCAAGTATATGGAAAAGCTGATAAAGAAATCGCCCAACCGGTAATTTAGCTGCCCTCACAAAGGCAGATGTGTCGCGCCCGATAGTAAGATCCTAAAAGTTTAGATAAACCCTCCCCCACCTAAAGGGGGGGTTACACAGCAGCCTTTAGACAACCCTCATACCTATCTTAGCTTTTGGTAGGATTTTCAAAGAAGTATAAAACTTCTTAGAGTCAAAAACATGCATGGAATGCGATCAAGGAAAAAGTGGTCCCAGTGCGAGTTACGTGATACGGAAGAAACATGAGATCCACGCAACTCTCACCGGAAAGAGTTAATGCAAGAGGAAGCCCCAATAAAACTCTAGGAGATCTCTGGTTTAGAATTGAAGCAAGAGTATAGAAATCTTCACTAAATAAAATTGCTTCACCACTACGTGCCTTAGCTCTATCTAGCTTGAGGACAAGCTAGACTCTAAGTTAGGGAGGGTGATAACCTCCCATTTCGCGATGTTATCTTACTAGTTTTTCTTAATTTTCCATACTCTTTCTTAGATAAATTAGATATAATCCTTTAACTTTTGGCATTATTATGAATTCACCATTAAACTAACATTTATCTGCTTCTTCTTACAGAAAAACCCAAATAAATTGTAAAAGGAGCAAATGGTCTGAAGACCGAATGAAGCACAAACGGTCTAGAGACTGAATGAACTCAAACAATCCCAAGACCGATTAAAGGCAAACAGTCTGGAGACTAAATGAAGTCCAAACGGTCCCAAGACCTAATGAACTCAAACGGTCCTGAGACCGAATAAAGGAAAACGGTCTAAAGACTGAATGAAGTCCAAACGGTCCCAAGACTGAATTAAATCAAACAGTCCCGAGATTGAATGAAGTCCAAATGGTCCCAAGACCGAATGAACTCAAGCGGTCCTGAGATAGAATAAAGGCAAACGGTCTGGAGACCGAATGAAGTCCAAACGGTCTCAAGACCGAATGAACTCAAATGGTCCTAAGACCGAATGAAATCTGAATGGTCCTAAGAGTGAATGAACTCAAATGGTATGGAGACCGAATGAAGCTCAAACAGCCCCAAGACCAAATAAAGGCAAACGACCCAAGACCGCATGAACCCAAATGGTCCCGAGATCATTTGATACCAAACGGTCCCCAAACCGTTAAAGACCCAGGCGGTCCCAAGACCATTTGGGATTCCTTGGAAGCCTATAAATAGGACCAAAGGAATCCTCATTTGAGATCAACTTCTTGGATGCCCAGAGGCTGCCCCAATCACTCCAGAGTTGTTACACCTTCATCCTTCTCCCAAAGGCTTCCGGTTCAAGATCCATACTCCACCTTCAAGCTACTTCCTCTCTCATCAACATAAGAAGGTGGGAAGTGAAGGATTCTTCATCAAGACAACCATGTGGCATGAAGATAGTTGCTCTCTCCTCCATGGGGTCAGCCTTCCTCTCTCCTACGTGGAGATGATGTTTTCTCTCTCTCTTCCTGTAACATCCCAGGATTTGAGGCCTCGAATAAGTTGATCTTAAAAGGAATGATTGGACTACCCATATCACCAAGGTGTACCTCCTTTTCTGGGAGCCCATCACTAAAGAACTCCATAGTTAAGCGTGCTCAACTTGGAGTAGTACTGGGATGGGTGACCTGTCGGGAAGTTGATCCGGGCATGCGCGTGAGTGAGGACAAAGCGCGCAGTTAAGGCTAGTGGTGGTCCGTGGGAACAATCGTCATTCTTGAAACTCTACTAGAGCCTTGGGCAGTGGGCCCGATCATTACAAATGGTATCAGAGCCATAACCCCTCTAGTAGGTGGGGCCCACATGGGCATGTGGCATGCCAGTCTTGAGCCGTGCGGTCCAGGCAAGTTGGAAAGGGATATCCGTAGAGACGTGATGGAGCCTCCCTTGCGCTGGTAGCCGTGGATGGGAGTTGGGTGTCCATGGGCCATTGTGGGTCTGCACTGAAATGGGGTCAGATTATGAGGCCATATAGTTGATACTTGATGAGGATGTCAAGAGTCTAAGTGGGGGAGATTGTAACATCCCAGGATTTGAGGCCTCAGATAAGTTGATCTTAAAAGGAATGATTGGACTACCCATATCACCAAGGTGCACCTCCTTTTCCGGGAGCCCATCACTAAAAAACTCCATAGTTAAGTGTGCTCAGCTTGGAGTAGTACTGGGATGGGTGACTTGTCAGGAAGTTGATCAGGGCATGCACGTGACTGAGGACAAAGCGCGCAGTTAAGGCTAGTGGTGGTCTGTGGGGACATTCGTCATTCCTGAAACTCTACTAGAGCCTTAGGCAGTGGGCCCGGGCGTTACACTTCCCACCTCCTTCTTTGTTCTTGCCATGAGCGAGTAGTCTCATACACTAGGGTGTGGGGAGTAGCCCCGCTACCCATGTTTTCATTTCATACATTGTAATTCTTGAGATTGCAATAGAAAAACACTATCTTTCCAGTTCAACATCAATCATTTAATGAATGTTAGTTGCTTGATCACCAAATTGTGTTGTTTATTATTTGTTAGTGCAAATTTTCTACGTTTGTACTTCTAGATTCGAATACTGACTGTTTGTTGGTTCCATATTATATGTATTCACCATATGTTTGGTTCGGTATCTAGGAGCGTTTCACAAGGAGTGGAGTAAACTCACCTCCATTGTTGTACTTTCATACTATGAAATGGAATTAGTTGACGTATGAAAGTACAACCTTGGCAGGTCGAGGAACACACTTTGCGAGGGGAGTGATGCAAAGTAAGTGACCATTCATCCGGGAATGGTTGGCATTGCAACGCTTCCACGTTTCTCATAGTTAGTTATCGAAAAGGAAGCTAAGTCTACAAAGATACTAACTGTTTAGACTCTTTTCTTTGCAAGCCAAGTTATTGTGATGTATGTTTTGATCCATGCATAGTGGCGGTGAAACACGATCAAATCCTAGTGTTTCTAAATATTGTTTACAACCTTAAGTTTACTTTCTTGTTATTTTCTTTCTCCGCACATTAGATTAACCATCAAATCAACTCTTTGATCTAAATATCAACTTTTAAGTGGATAAGTAGGATTATAACATTTTCCATCTTGTTAAACTCTTAACAAGACTGTTGTCTCAGGGATTTGACCCTTAACTATACTACGATAAGACTTCCACATATCTTAGCATATGTGGGTGGAGATCTTATTATAGCATATGCAAGGCTAAACTTAGAGATCAACTAATCTCTAGGATTGTTAGTGGTGCACACAACTCCACGTAAGTCGAAGCTCCATCACACACCCAACCTGTCACTTTTTTTTTAAAAAAAATTTGCAATTGTAGAGGAGAATTTTATCTAGCTCCCCAAAAAATTTCATCCAAAAATAATATCATTTTCCCCACCAAAATCAAAAAATACATCCATATATTTACTCATTGTATATTTTCTATTGAGTTACTTTTTCAGTAATATAGTTACTCTTTTATCAATATAGTTACTCTTTTGATCTTAGAGTTTCTTTTGTGTACCATATAGTTATACTTTTGGATGTGCGGGTAGCAAAAAATCAGGCTGTCCGCGCGGGTATTGAATGAATGTATATATATATATATATATATATATATATATATATATATATATGTACATATATATATATATATATATGTACACACATATATATATATATATATATGTACATATATATATATGTGTACATATATATATATATACTTTCTGGCATATCTATCTTTCTTTATTCAATTTTTGTGCGGAATCATTCACCAAACTTCGTGTCCCTACAACCCCCAACAAAAAAATGGAGTTTCCGAAAGGAAAAATCATTGAAAAGGGAAAGAAGCTTTTTTCTACTGTTAGAAAGTTGCTGCACCTTCCGGCCCACCACCCAAACAACAATGATGCTGGTCCGGATGCTGCCTTGCTTGCCTGCTTCTATACCCTATATGGGTATATATTCTTTACCCATGTGGGTAACTAAGATTCACTACCCGTGCATCCGTTTTGTAATAGGAAGGCATGCATTTGTAATGAGATGGTCCAAATTTGTAATGAGACGATCAAAATTGTAATACAAAGACTCATTTTATATTACAGCACTGTTACAGTCATAAATATATATTTTATTATTTCCAGATGGAGATCACGCTGTATTTACAAAATGAGTATGTCTATTACAATTTGGACCATCTCATTACAAATGCATACCTTCCTATTACAAAATTCATGCAGGGTAGCAACGATATACCCTATATATATATATATATATATATATATATATATATGTGTGTTTGTATATATATATCCATATCCAATCACCATTACATATACAAAATCATACATACCTTGCAATACAAATATCATCACATTAGGTAAAACATTATATTTTAATTAGTACAACAACTTGAGAAAATAAGAGTTGTAGAAAAATGACCCAGAGATCCACATCTAAATGTAATCGGAAAACAACCCTTTCAAAGGTTTTCGATCGCATAATCAGACAACATGTTTGACTGATCAAAAGTCCCTACTTTGGGAAGATCTTGTGTTGTTATTGATCAATCGTCTTGTCTTAGTCACAAACCCTTCAAGTATCATCCTCTTTGGAATGGGCCTTTGATATTCTCTTCTCCATCATGGTTCATTGTTGATGTTTTCATATCATCCCATTCTAATTACTTTAAAAAAATTACATTCAGAATGGTAGAGAGATGCATGACATACAAGCCTCATACATATTACATGATTATTGATCAAAATCAAATGTAATTATTACATGTTTCAAATCAGACCAGAACGATCTAATTTCCAAATCAACATCTACCAAATAAAACATTTCTCAAGGCATCTCCAGGTTTATGTAATATATTTACATATCATATCATATATGATATTAGATCACTATTATTGATATAAGAATGCAAAAAATCCATTCAACAAATCCTTTTTGGTTCAAACCCAAACAAGATTTAAAAGCATACAATGTTATGTTTGATATCATTGTTGGGTTTCCTGAATGGGTGGAGTGGAATAACAAAATAATATATGTTCCCTTTATACCCTAGAAGTCAGATCCATCATATATATATAGTGTCAGACCATAAGAAATAAGAAGAGATAATGGTGATAGATTTGAGCCCACTAGTTGTCCAATAACTAGATATGCATTATGTTGGTGAAAAATAAGATCTTTTGGATCTAGATCCGGATAATTCACCAAGGAAAGAGATTTTTATTGGCGACTATAATATGGCATGCTTGTCTACTTGAAGATGAGTTTCTACAAGCCTCTACATGTGTGCCTCCGCCTCTACTTCATCCATGTAGATGAGGGATAATGTGTTGCACCACCTTGACCACCAAGTCAAAGAGGAACAACAATTTTCATCATGCTATGTGGCTGAGACCCCCTTCTTTCTCCTATCTTAGGCAACAATTTATAGGGTGACTTCCTCTCTTCATGAAGGAAGTTTGACGGAACAAATCGGGCCAAAAATATGTATCTCACCCTTTATTATGTGCCCCATTGATAAAGGAGAGTCGTGGTTTTGTAGAATTGTAATTCCAATCCCTTTCCTAATTGCAAACCCAAAAATTTTTTAAAGCTAAAAAAAGTCAAGATGGATTGTGATTGTCTGATCATGTTTCATGATTGGCCTATCACAACCACTATTTTCTTGACCATGTTAGCAGATCAGTCCATCAGGACAATTCTGAACTATATCTGAATTGCCTTCCAAATTTAGACTTCTCTTGTAACATTTTCATCGCCCAATCAACTCTTCTAATCGGATAATCAAGTTTGTCTAGTGGAAAATTCAGTTTACCAATTCAAAATCAATTGATCCATTGACCCAATCAAATAGATCTACCGATCAAACATCATGATCACTCAATTAGAGTGTTAATCAACTTGTTCATGACTCAAAACCATTCTAATCATATGTATGATTGAAAAGTCTGAATCCATTATGCATCCTTATGCGTGTGACCCAGTAGATCCTAATTACCTTGGTAGTGATTCTCAAAACAACACAAGAAAAGATTGTTGTCTAGCAACACATCATTTCCACCATAATATTAGGAATGAGTTAAAGAACAACTATAACCTACAAAGTGATCAATGCTTTCGTGATCTTGAAATATCTCTATCATAGATATCCAGATTGATACTGGGGCATGGAATGTCATCCTCTTAAGATCAATATTTCTCCTTGAACTAGAGAAGACGATTCGAGATAATTTGAGTTTAATATCATATATTGATTTACATGACCGTAGCAATGAAATTCATAGTCTCGATTATCAATTGGTTGGGGATATCACTCGAAACTAGGGAAAAATTCCATTCAGATCACTCATAGTATGCCCCAAGTATCATTGGGTATCCAATCACCACCTTTTGGCAACTAGTATTTTATACCACATTGGGCTAGTGTCAAGGTGCATAGTACAACATGTGCAACTATAGTGACTTTAGGTCATCACAGTCACCACCATCATAGTAATATATGTCTATGACATGTCATTACATGAATTCCATATGTAAAACTCAAGGTGGTTCTGTAACATACCCAATCTTGACTACTAAATATATTTTGAGTTATTTTACCCAAACTTAAACTTATTTGCAATGTTGTCTTTCATTTCAAACCCCAATAAGTTATTTTGATTCAATATCATGGTCTTTGATAATTCTTAGTATCCAATTCAAGTCCTTTTGTCAAAATGTATCTATTGTCATTTGATAAAATATCTCCATGAAGTCCCTAAGTTAAATATCAATTACCATACTTTGGTATCGTATAGTCCAATTTGTTATTATTGTTCCTAAGTTCCTTGATTAGATCTTGACCCGATCGGTTGCTCTCAATTTGACCAATATTGGCTTGGAATCAAGGGGATGCATTAATCACCTTCAAAGAAAGAAATACTAGAATTAATTATGGGGACAAATAAGTTAAATCTGTAAAGGGTTGGTACCAATATTTTTCTAAATTTAGTTGAACGGAAATGAAACCATGGTCAAAATCTCATAACTATTGGCCTTTTCGTATACTAGTTATAATGGAATTTGTAACTATGGTCTTAACTATAGCCATCAACTTAATATCTTTGTAAATAGGGTAGCACCCACTTTAACCCTCTCTCACGTGAACAATGCCTATTACGAAGAACTTGAGATTGACCCCGACGCGATGGATTTGCAGACCCTCCTCTCACACAGAGTAGTAATGTTGTGGAACGCCAAAGTACACAACCATTTTCTCCTTGCCCTTCTTCTTAACCACCTGTTTAATCAGCTTTTCCGGGTCCTCTCTCTTGTCTCCCCCTTCGTAATAATACTACAAAACCCTAGAAGATCGGGCGCCGCTAGGAGGCTACTCGACAGATTGAAAGAAACGGCCGCAATTACTTGCATTCAAAACCTGACCTCCGCCCTCCATGTAACGCCAGGTAGGGTTGGCCTCTACAGAGCTCTCGACAGTGACTCCTCCCCCACCTTGAACGGAAAAGCTTCGAAAGACCTCCTAAAAGCCCTAGCATCATCCCCGTCCTATATATATGCAACCATATACGGACCTGCACTCTCAGCTTTTGCAACATCTGCTCCTTCGTGGATCAGCAAACCGTCACCTGCAAGTGTTACCATGATCAACAACGCCTCATTAGAACCTATCACCGCCATCCTCCTCCAAGTCTGTGGTGCCATCGACCTGCACTAGACCTCACCATACACCACAACGCCCTACAGACACCAAGCCCAGCAACACCCTGCAGCTGCTGCCTCCTAGTCCTGCTCTTCCCGACCTGCAACGCAGCACGCCGGCACCACTACTCCTGACGTCGATGCCCAAAAGACCCCATGACAGCCTACATCAACGTCGCTGGTCTGGGCAGGACCGCAGATCGACAGCCACCGTTCGCTTACTAACCTATTTGACTGACAAGCCAGTTTCAGACTTCAACCACCACCGCCGCACCGCTGCCACCACTTCAGCCTGACAGTGGTGGACATCAGAGAGGTCACGGTGCCTGTCCATCGAGCCAGACCCTAGAGGCACGACTAAAGCCCTGTGCGCCAGGCCGTAGCCGACCTTCTTGGCTTTCGGCAAGTTATAGACAGAGAGCCGCCGCCTACCTTTCTCAGATGATCGCTCTGCCTCTTCCACCCATCTTCAACCTCGGCACCGTCTGCAGATCTATAGATCGCCGGTAACAGCAATGGTTGCAAGATCGTCAGCCTCGATGCCCCTTGTATCTTGCAACATGTACCGCCGCCCTGCTGCCCTACCCCGTTGTGCGCCGAGCTGACAGGAAGAGGAAACTGTCGCGACCGGCAGATGTCAGCACCAACCACGTTGGAACACCATGAAAACGAACACCGGCGGCGTACTACATCACAGATCCATCACCGAGCACCACCTACAACCTGGTCGCTTCCCTCGTCAGCAAGAAACAGACCCGCGACCACCATCGCTGCAACGCCCATGGATGACACCCAGACTGGCACACCACCCTGCGCCATCCACCAAAACTGCAACAGAACCAGCACCTACGACACCACATGCACCTCGCAACCTGCAAACAGCCTTGCATGCATCTTTCAAACATGTGCGTCAGATAGCAATGTGGCACACTAGTGAATCAATATGACCTCCGCATGCATCTGAATCACATGGAGTCGTCTGTAGATGTGTCAAGCAAGCAATGAAGCCAGAACTAAACTGATTCCATGCTCCATCTATAAGTCTCCGATCTGTATGGAAAGATCTGTAAGTTGTGCCTGGAAAGATCAGCAAAGTTCAATAGATCGCAAGGTACTTTCTCTATTCTTACTTGTGTTTCCAGAACTTTAGAATTGGCGAAAAAAATGATGATTCTAAATCAGATAGACATCGTAGGGATAATCACATTACGTATATAGGCAAATCAATCGTTTAACACCATGGAATATATAGAATATATATACACGGATAGAACATGTTAATACCATTCCATCGCAAGTCAGTTTGAACTGGTTAGTAATAATTAAATATACAATAGAGTAGATGATAATATAAACATTTTAGATTTGAAAGAATTTGGTACTGATATACGAGAGTAGTCTATTCATTTCAGCTAATGGTACCGCGTTGGAAAATATATATGTGCCTATAGAAATAGAGGTAGTGTAGTAACAAATAGAAATCTAAAATTTCTGTAGACTGGATTCGTATACTAACGTATTAAACGATAACATATATCAAGATTGGGATAATTAGGATGTATCTAATACATCAAAATGGTATAGTTGTACATATTTATTTGGTCAGCACATACATATATATATGGGTATTAGTAGATAGGAAATTCTGGAAATTTAATTAGTTCGAAAATAAATTAGAAAGTTCACTACGCTAGTATCTTGTAATCATGTAGTTATATATAATCTAGATGATTAGGATGTCAATCTTATTAATGTTGATACATGATGTAAGTCAATCTATTATAAATAGTCATATCTTAATAATTCTAATTTTGAGACACATAAACACTTTTAGACCTGAAATAGAGGAAATAACTATATACTTGAGTATGAAACCTAGATGAAAATATAGAAATCATAATGAAGAATAGAAGGACTGTGAAATAGTAACAATCCAATGTGGAAAATAAATTAATCCTAGATAAGACAAATTGAATAACATTGATTCCAAGTCAAATGGTGACAAGATTGTTATTCTTTGTAGCTACCTCTTCATAAATTCTTGGAGACACATTATGATTTTGCAATCGTTGAAGCCCTAAATAATTGAGGTACTATTCCTCTATTTCATTGTTGAACTATTTTCCCTCTTGATGGACATACATATATCTTGATTCGTGGTGAATTCCATATAGTTTTGAAACCTTTATTTATTCTTGAAAGTTCACCACTCTCATTTTACAATTGATGAAATATTGTTGATAAAATATCTTGGCACTGGACTTGATCTATTTGGAGTTTTGACTCCCTGTGGACTTTGGTCCCTTGGGCTTTGGCCTTATAGAGCTTTGGCTCACTTGAGTGGGCCAAGTACCCCACAACCCTGCGCAGAGGATAGGGATTAGTTGTCCCCCAGTTAACTGGAATAGCTAATAAGGTACTAGTGTCGTTCTCTCCTAGAGTGTGAGAACACAAGGCACTTAGCCCTAGAAAAGATATGATAGGAAGGTGCCAAAACTTGCCAAATAGAATATTTTGAAATTGATATACCTTGTGAATAGCTTGGATAAATTTTGCATACTTGAATTATTGAATCTTGCTTAATGATATTCTTGTGAAAGATTTGCTATTTTGAAGTTGATATTGGAATTTCTTTTTGTAAGCCTTTAGTCCACCAAATAGTACTTTCCTAACTTTTATTATACATCTAAACCTATTTCGTGCATAGTTCAATTACTTGGATTTAGTACCAGCTTTGCTGACCCTTTATTTTTCCCTTCAATGGGGTCCATGTGTGGTTTCGTTCCCTCTGGGAACTCATGGACAGGTGATAGATGGAAGAACTTGAAGAGACATGCACTGGGTAGTCCTCCGTTGAAGACTAGATAGAATGAATTATATTCCTTAAACTTGTAATCATATTTGTAAGCTTCCGCAACTCTGATGTACAAGCATGATTGTAATAAAGATTGTTTATACTTTTGATACATTTTGTAAATATTTGATCGTAAAGATCGGGTCTTTACAAGATGGTATCAGAGCCATAAACGGTCGGCACTCATGCATGTCTCGTGGAAATTAGGGTTAAGTAGGAACACAAATGGAGTAGTAGGACATAGAAAAAAAAATAGTTAGACCATGAATCCTGGTATCATTGACCTTGTTATTAAGAAGTACATGGGATACAAGTAGAAAACACACTACCCTAGGAGGTGAGACATGTACCCTAAATTAGAAATTTATGAGACATACCTAGTTAAACTATTAGATTTTGAACTTCTATAGGCATGGATTTACATGAAGATATTGTTGAGAAAGAGGTGTTCGAGATACATGTGTGTAATTTTACATTTAGATTATTATGATGTAAAAGGAAATAATATAGGTATACAAATGGTTTCTCTATAGATTCTAACACTCACAAATATGAAAAAAAATAGAAATATATAATGGATATATGATAGAACCCTAAAATCATATGAAAAAAAATAGAAATATATAATGGATATATGATAGAACCCTAAAATCATATGAAAAAAAAAAAGAAATATATAATGGATATATGATAGAACCCTAAAATCATATGAACAAAAAAAAACTCAAAAGGAAGGAAGAAAAATATAAATATGTTTACTTAAAAGAATGTGAATGTTTACTTGACCATACATTAGACTTGTATGCCCTCATTATAAACACTCAAGTGAATGAAAAATGTTGATAATACAAAATATGAAACATATATTTTCCCTTCAGATATGTGATCACATCTATTGAGAAAAGAAATGACTAGGAAAGGTATAGAAATGGAAGTTAAAATAACAATATACTCATATAAGTAAGAAATTGAGAAAAGGAAACAATTGGATAAGACATAGAGAATATTATGTGGAATTAAGATATAATGATGAACTCATTTATTTTGTGAACTTCTAATATATATGTAAATAATAATAGATAATTAATACAATATAGACATCTTAGAGAAATAAAACCCTACCTTGAAATTTAAAAATAGAAGTATATCAATTTTCTTGACCCAATAACCCAATGCACAAATATAAGTAACAACAAAGAGAAATTGACCGAATGTAGTAAATAATGTTTTTATTAGTTATGACCTTAAAAAAAAATCACAGATTGAATAATTCAACTCTCATATTGGAATTTGGATGGGTATATTTTCAAAGTAGAATTTGAACCTAAACCAATCTAGTGACTACATAAAATAGTAAGAGGATTGTTGGATCACCATAAATAGGACCTAAGATAGTGGAAGGAAACTTGACATCACATATGGTTTAAGGTGACACTTCAACAAGAGAAAGTATGGTGGGGAAAATTGTGATAGGAATATCATCATTATGAAACATTTGATTTCGAGGACGAAATCCCTTTTAAGGGTGGTAGTGTTGTAACATACCCAATCTTGACTACTAAATATATTTTGAGTTATTTTACCCAAACTTAAACTTATTTGCAATGTTGTCTTTCATTTCAAACCCCAATAAGTTATTTTGATTCAATATCATGGTCTTTGATAATTCTTAGTATCCAATTCAAGTCCTTTTGTCAAAATGTATCTATTGTCATTTGATAAAATATCTCCATGAAGTCCCTAAGTTAAATATCAATTACCATACTTTGGTATCGTATAGTCCAATTTGTTATTATTGTTCCTAAGTTCCTTGATTAGATCTTGACCCGATCGGTTGCTCTCAATTTGACCAATATTGGCTTGGAATCAAGGGGATGCATTAATCACCTTCAAAGAAAGAAATACTAGAATTAATTATGGGGACAAATAAGTTAAATCTGTAAAGGGTTGGTACCAATATTTTTCTAAATTTAGTTGAACGGAAATGAAACCATGGTCAAAATCTCATAACTATTGGCCTTTTCGTATACTAGTTATAATGGAATTTGTAACTATGGTCTTAACTATAGCCATCAACTTAATATCGTTGTAAATAGGGTAGCACCCACTTTAACCCTCTCTCACGTGAACAATGCCTATTACGAAGAACTTGAGATTGACCCCGACGCGATGGATTTGCAGACCCTCCTCTCACACAGAGTAGTAATGTTGTGGAACGCCAAAGTACACAACCGTTTTCTCCTTGCCCTTCTTCTTAACCACCTGTTTAATCAGCTTTTCTGGGTCCTCTCTCTTGTCTCCCCCTTCGTAATAATACTACAAAACCCTAGAAGATCGGGCGCCGCTAGGAGGCTACTCGACAGATTGAAAGAAACGGCCGCAATTACTTGCATTCAAAACCTGACCTCCGCCCTCCATGTAACGCCAGGTAGGGTTGGCCTCTACAGAGCTCTCGACAGTGACTCCTCCCCCACCTTGAACGGAAATGCTTCGAAAGACCTCCTAAAAGCCCTAGCATCATCCCCGTCCTATATATATGCAACCATATACGGACCTGCACTCTCAGCTTTTGCAACATCTGCTCCTTCGTGGATCAGCAAACCGTCACCTGCAAGTGTTACCATGATCAACAACGCCTCATTAGAACCTATCACCGCCATCCTCCTCCAAGTCTGTGGTGCCATCGACCTGCACTAGACCTCACCATACACCACAACGCCCTACAGACACCAAGCCCAGCAACACCCTGCAGCTGCTGCCTCCTAGTCCTGCTCTTCCCGACCTGCAACGCAGCACGCCGGCACCACTACTCCTGACGTCGATGCCCAAAAGACCCCATGACAGCCTACATCAACGTCGCTGGTCTGGGCAGGACCGCAGATCGACAACCACCGTTCGCTTACTAACCTATTTGACTGACAAGCCAGTTTCAGACTTCAACCACCACCGCCGCACCGCTGCCACCACTTCAGCCTGACAGTGGTGGACATCAGAGAGGTCACGGTGCCTGTCCATCGAGCCAGACCCTAGAGGCACGACTAAAGCCCTGTGCGCCAGGCCGTAGCCGACCTTCTTGGCTTTCGGCAAGTTATAGACAGAGAGCCGCCGCCTACCTTTCTCAGATGATCGCTCTGCCTCTTCCACCCATCTTCAACCTCGGCACCGTCTGCAGATCTATAGATCGCCGGTAACAGCAATGGTTGCAAGATCGTCAGCCTCGATGCCCCTTGTATCTTGCAACATGTACCGCCGCCCTGCTGCCCTACCCCGTTGTGCGCCGAGCTGACAGGAAGAGGAAACTGTCGCGACCGGCAGATGTCAGCACCAACCACGTTGGAACACCATGAAAACGAACACCGGCGGCGTACTACATCACAGATCCATCACCGAGCACCACCTACAACCTGGTCGCTTCCCTCGTCAGCAAGAAACAGACCCGCGACCACCATCGCTGCAACGCCCATGGATGACACCCAGACTGGCACACCACCCTGCGCCATCCACCAAAACTGCAACAGAACCAGCACCTACGACACCACATGCACCTCGCAACCTGCAAACAGCCTTGCATGCATCTTTCAAACATGTGCGTCAGATAGCAATGTGGCACACTAGTGAATCAATATGACCTCCGCATGCATCTGAATCACATGGAGTCGTCTGTAGATGTGTCAAGCAAGCAATGAAGCCAGAACTAAACTGATTCCATGCTCCATCTATAAGTCTCCGATCTGTATGGAAAGATCTGTAAGTTGTGCCTGGAAAGATCAGCAAAGTTCAATAGATCGCAAGGTACTTTCTCTATTCTTACTTGTGTTTCCAGAACTTTAGAATTGGCGAAAAAAATGATGATTCTAAATCAGATAGACATCGTAGGGATAATCACATTACGTATATAGGCAAATCAATCGTTTAACACCATGGAATATATAGAATATATATACACGGATAGAACATGTTAATACCATTCCATCGCAAGTCAGTTTGAACTGGTTAGTAATAATTAAATATACAATAGAGTAGATGATAATATAAACATTTTAGATTTGAAAGAATTTGGTACTGATATACGAGAGTAGTCTATTCATTTCAGCTAATGGTACCGCGTTGGAAAATATATATGTGCCTATAGAAATAGAGGTAGTGTAGTAACAAATAGAAATCTAAAATTTCTGTAGACTGGATTCGTATACTAACGTATTAAACGATAACATATATCAAGATTGGGATAATTAGGATGTATCTAATACATCAAAATGGTATAGTTGTACATATTTATTTGGTCAGCACATACATATATATATGGGTATTAGTAGATAGGAAATTCTGGAAATTTAATTAGTTCGAAAATAAATTAGAAAGTTCACTACGCTAGTATCTTGTAATCATGTAGTTATATATAATCTAGATGATTAGGATGTCAATCTTATTAATGTTGATACATGATGTAAGTCAATCTATTATAAATAGTCATATCTTAATAATTCTAATTTTGAGACACATAAACACTTTTAGACCTGAAATAGAGGAAATAACTATATACTTGAGTATGAAACCTAGATGAAAATATAGAAATCATAATGAAGAATAGAAGGACTGTGAAATAGTAACAATCCAATGTGGAAAATAAATTAATCCTAGATAAGACAAATTGAATAACATTGATTCCAAGTCAAATGGTGACAAGATTGTTATTCTTTGTAGCTACCTCTTCATAAATTCTTGGAGACACATTATGATTTTGCAATCGTTGAAGCCCTAAATAATTGAGGTACTATTCCTCTATTTCATTGTTGAACTATTTTCCCTCTTGATGGACATACATATATCTTGATTCGTGGTGAATTCCATATAGTTTTGAAACCTTTATTTATTCTTGAAAGTTCACCACTCTCATTTTACAATTGATGAAATATTGTTGATAAAATATCTTGGCACTGGACTTGATCTATTTGGAGTTTTGACTCCCTGTGGACTTTGGTCCCTTGGGCTTTGGCCTTATAGAGCTTTGGCTCACTTGAGTGGGCCAAGTACCCCACAACCCTGCGCAGAGGATAGGGATTAGTTGTCCCCCAGTTAACTGGAATAGCTAATAAGGTACTAGTGTCGTTCTCTCCTAGAGTGTGAGAACACAAGGCACTTAGCCCTAGAAAAGATATGATAGGAAGGTGCCAAAACTTGCCAAATAGAATATTTTGAAATTGATATACCTTGTGAATAGCTTGGATAAATTTTGCATACTTGAATTATTGAATCTTGCTTAATGATATTCTTGTGAAAGATTTGCTATTTTGAAGTTGATATTGGAATTTCTTTTTGTAAGCCTTTAGTCCACCAAATAGTACTTTCCTAACTTTTATTATACATCTAAACCTATTTCGTGCATAGTTCAATTACTTGGATTTAGTACCAGCTTTGCTGACCCTTTATTTTTCCCTTCAATGGGGTCCATGTGTGGTTTCGTTCCCTCTGGGAACTCATGGACAGGTGATAGATGGAAGAACTTGAAGAGACATGCACTGGGTAGTCCTCCGTTGAAGACTAGATAGAATGAATTATATTCCTTAAACTTGTAATCATATTTGTAAGCTTCCGCAACTCTGATGTACAAGCATGATTGTAATAAAGATTGTTTATACTTTTGATACATTTTGTAAATATTTGATCGTAAAGATCGGGTCTTTACAAGATGGTATCAGAGCCATAAACGGTCGGCACTCATGCATGTCTCGTGGAAATTAGGGTTAAGTAGGAACACAAATGGAGTAGTAGGACATAGAAAAAAAAATAGTTAGACCATGAATCCTGGTATCATTGACCTTGTTATTAAGAAGTACATGGGATACAAGTAGAAAACACACTACCCTAGGAGGTGAGACATGTACCCTAAATTAGAAATTTATGAGACATACCTAGTTAAACTATTAGATTTTGAACTTCTATAGGCATGGATTTACATGAAGATATTGTTGAGAAAGAGGTGTTCGAGATACATGTGTGTAATTTTACATTTAGATTATTATGATGTAAAAGGAAATAATATAGGTATACAAATGGTTTCTCTATAGATTCTAACACTCACAAATATGAAAAAAAATAGAAATATATAATGGATATATGATAGAACCCTAAAATCATATGAAAAAAAATAGAAATATATAATGGATATATGATAGAACCCTAAAATCATATGAAAAAAAAAAAGAAATATATAATGGATATATGATAGAACCCTAAAATCATATGAACAAAAAAAAACTCAAAAGGAAGGAAGAAAAATATAAATATGTTTACTTAAAAGAATGTGAATGTTTACTTGACCATACATTAGACTTGTATGCCCTCATTATAAACACTCAAGTGAATGAAAAATGTTGATAATACAAAATATGAAACATATATTTTCCCTTCAGATATGTGATCACATCTATTGAGAAAAGAAATGACTAGGAAAGGTATAGAAATGGAAGTTAAAATAACAATATACTCATATAAGTAAGAAATTGAGAAAAGGAAACAATTGGATAAGACATAGAGAATATTATGTGGAATTAAGATATAATGATGAACTCATTTATTTTGTGAACTTCTAATATATATGTAAATAATAATAGATAATTAATACAATATAGACATCTTAGAGAAATAAAACCCTACCTTGAAATTTAAAAATAGAAGTATATCAATTTTCTTGACCCAATAACCCAATGCACAAATATAAGTAACAACAAAGAGAAATTGACCGAATGTAGTAAATAATGTTTTTATTAGTTATGACCTTAAAAAAAAATCACAGATTGAATAATTCAACTCTCATATTGGAATTTGGATGGGTATATTTTCAAAGTAGAATTTGAACCTAAACCAATCTAGTGACTACATAAAATAGTAAGAGGATTGTTGGATCACCATAAATAGGACCTAAGATAGTGGAAGGAAACTTGACATCACATATGGTTTAAGGTGACACTTCAACAAGAGAAAGTATGGTGGGGAAAATTGTGATAGGAATATCATCATTATGAAACATTTGATTTCGAGGACGAAATCCCTTTTAAGGGTGGTAGTGTTGTAACATACCCAATCTTGACTACTAAATATATTTTGAGTTATTTTACCCAAACTTAAACTTATTTGCAATGTTGTCTTTCATTTCAAACCCCAATAAGTTATTTTGATTCAATATCATGGTCTTTGATAATTCTTAGTATCCAATTCAAGTCCTTTTGTCAAAATGTATCTATTGTCATTTGATAAAATATCTCCATGAAGTCCCTAAGTTAAATATCAATTACCATACTTTGGTATCGTATAGTCCAATTTGTTATTATTGTTCCTAAGTTCCTTGATTAGATCTTGACCCGATCGGTTGCTCTCAATTTGACCAATATTGGCTTGGAATCAAGGGGATGCATTAATCACCTTCAAAGAAAGAAATACTAGAATTAATTATGGGGACAAATAAGTTAAATCTGTAAAGGGTTGGTACCAATGCCTAGAAGAGAAATAGAGATTGTTCAATGTAGACAATTTCAAAACACCCGCATCCATTGCCTAGTCACTACACTCACTGACCTCCAACTAGTGGAGAAATGAATCCATGGACAAGGACTATGGGCCTCCAATGATGAATATCATGATGCATACAAAAATATTAGGGGACGAGGAATCAATTCCATTTTTGAAGCAATCACCACTAAAATCCACAATAATTTATCTGTCCCATACAAAGTGGGGACGAACTATGCAATTGACAAAAGGTGGAACATGTTATCATGGGCATGATGCTACCTTAATACTAAAAAGGTCTTTTTAGAAGAATGGCACTCCAAAAATTTTGAGATCCTAGAGTGGTTATTAACCCAAGCTTGGAAATGCCCCCTCCTTCCTCCTATAATACCATGAAAAACAAAACATTACAAGTATGAAAAAGAAACCAAAGCAACTCTTGATAAACAGGATCTTAATAACCATTTATGAAAAGTAAGGTACATCTATGATGAAAATGACATAGAGTTTGAATATGTTTCCATCCCAGAGTACATTTTCAAAGAGAACTAGAAGTTTCACATTCATGATGAGATAGAGACAATCAATCTCAATTGTGGCTCTGAACCACACAAAGTTAAAATAGGAGCTTGGCTACTTCAACTCATCAATTATCATATCATAGAGCTCCTACATGAAATATTTTCTTGGAGATATTCATACATTCAAGGAATGCATGAGTAGAACATAGTTCTTTGCATACCACTCATTCGTAGAACATGCCTAATAAAGTTGAAATTTATATGACTGTGACTAGAATGGAGTCTCAAGTTTAGAGAAGAGGTTTGAACATAGTCTAGTGCTAGCTTCTGGGAGCTAGTAAAATATCCAACATAGATGTTAAACATTTTACCTTTATTGAAGAAAAAAATGCAAAGTATGAATGTGTGTGCACTCCTGCAATCTCAATACGGCAACCCCCAAAGATGACTCTTCACTATTACAGATAGGTGTACTGGATAAAAGGACAATTTGTTAGGCCATCTTAAGCTTCATAAATGGCTATTCTGGCTACAATTAGTTCAAGATGGACAAGGAGGACTAGGAAAATACTACCTTGATGACTAAATGGGGAGTTTTCTACTATTGAGTGATGTGTTTCAGCACCAAAATGCCTTATCCACCTATTGAATAGTAATGATTGCCCTCTTCCATGGAATGATGAACAAAGAGAGGTGAGGTCTATGTCAATGATATCACTGTCAATTCCAAATATATAGAAAACCACAACATTCCCATTAAGATCCCTTTAAATGATTAAGGTAATTATCCTGAAGCCATAGTCTAATAAAAACTACCTATAGAATTACATTTGGTAATCTCCTTGGATATATTGTTAGTCATCAAGAAATTAAAATCAATTCTAGAAAATCATGTTCCATATGGGAATTGCCTTCACCAAACATATAACAAGAGATTTGAGACATGCTCAGTCATCTTCAATACATCACTTGCTTCATCACATCACTCCTTAATATGATCCAATTTTTAGACTACTACAAAAATGTTATGAGTTTGGGTGAAATGACATTGTCAAGAGGAGCTTTGCAAGCTTACATACTACCATGTATGACTCTAGTTCTAAACACCATAGTTCCAGGATATCCTATCACCCTTCAAAAAATTTTCCATAAAAAATCAATGGAAGGTATTATGTGTGAATCAGTGGCCCATGGAAACCATGCCACATACTAGATTTCCATGAATTTCAATGACATCAAGGAGAAACACACTACTATCATAAAGTATTTCATAATCCCCATATACACAACAAGGAAGATAGACCACTATATTATGATTTATTCACTACAACCCATTATAAGATTGACCCATTCTGCAATGTTTGTGAATGAACTACAGTTACCATGTGATGTATATAATGCAAGTGTTGTTGTCTAAAGTCAATGTCACTTATCGGCCCATGAAATCCATGAAAGCATAAGTAGTATCAGATCATCGAGCATACTTCCCAATTCCTAATGAGAAAATGTAAATGTATGAGTTTCTCAACAAAGACATAAGAATGATTGGCTCACAAGACATTGTTATCCCTTCACCTCTAGATTTATGGATGATATTCATTGATAGAGATGTCAATTGCAAAAGAATCATGATTAAAGTGGTCCTTGAAGAACCAATCTACAAATAGTGTGTTGAAAGATTATTAGAGTGCATAACAAAAAATAATGTGAGTAAATATAAAGCATGAATCTTAGAACTCCAACTTTCTAAGTAGCAAGCACCATGACCCCTTTAGGTGTATGACTATTGTGTTCTTGTGATCTTTCTTGTCAAGAAAAAGTGTGAATCCACCATCAAAATATCATCCCTTATCAATACAATTTTTGTTTGTATGACAAATATTTTAACAAGTTTCCTTCATCATCATAATATGAGAGTACAATGCCTTCATAGATACCTTTGCCATAATTTTCTCATTGGTTGATATCCAAGGTGACCAAAGTTTCTTTTATGAAGTTCAAACAATTCCTTAGTAGTCTTATTACACGGTCATGGGTGATTCAAATGAAAACAAATAAAAGAATTGGTTCTATGACATCAAGAATACCTATAGAACAAATCTATAGACTCAAACATAGATGTTTGCAGATGTCTTGAGTTGAAGAAAATTGAACAACAAAATTTTCTAGGGAAAATTCAGCTAGCCCACCATCATCATTAAGTAAAATATATTTCTATTTCCAATGAAAAGGAGCATGCCATTCAGGAGACATAAGATCCACACATTCCACAAATTGAGCCTATTTATGTGCCACAAGTTCCTTTTCCCAATAGCTTGTATGGAATACCAGGGGGCATAAGAACACATGTGAAGTCTACAAAAGTGAATGCTCCAGCCAATGCAACAAATTTGAGAAGCGAAAAAGAAATTCCAGCAACAAAGGATTTACAAGTGGAGGCGTCTAAAGGTTCTACTTCCACCATATTTACTCCCCCAGTTCTAGAGGAGGTGTGCATCCAATAAGAGAAGGTGAAGGTTGTACCCTATAGAGGAACAATTATAGGCAAGAAGGAGGCACCCACTAGAGAAAAGACCCATCCACATGTTAATCCAGCCATTTTAGATGTGCCAAAGTCTATTCTAGAAGGTGATAAAAATTCAATCTTAAGGGAGGAGATCCCCATGGTGCTATATAGTCCTCCAAATAGGCAAACAAACCATACAAAGGTTCTAGTCCTGAATAGTCTAAAGTCAAGAATGAAGGAAAATTTTAGAAGTTCTATGATTACCTATCTTTAGGATATGGTGATTACAAGGTGGAGTTCAGATTGTCAAGATATTCACCACCTTTCTATGATAACCTAGGCTAGAGGTAAGCTTCATGTTGAGTCTAAGACATAAAATAAGGGTTTTTTGTGGGAGGTAGCCCACCATTTATGATTCTGAGATCATATTTTCTTTTGATAATGTTTTATTATTTTGTTAGGATTATATCATCTTATTTTATAGTTTTGTGATATCTAGTTTTGTTGCAAGTAAAAAAGGTGATATGTGTATTCAGTGTGTAGGGATGCACTGAGTCAGTACCACCGACACTCTATCAGTGGCACCGAGTCAGTCATTTTATCATTACATGAAAACTCTAACATCAACTTGGTACCACTGACTCCACTATCGATAGTATCAAATATTCATCACCAACATTTCACAAGCTAAGCAAGCATCAACTCTTCACTGAGCTCGAGTTCTTATTAGAGGGCATGTCTTCATGTGGATCTATCCACCCGTCTTTTGCCCCGATTATCACCTCACATATCGGTACAACTGTTCCATTTAACTTCCTTTGCTTTTGACATTAGGGACAAATTCATATTCAAGCTTGGGTGGAGGAATGGAACGATGCTTCTATCTTTACCTCTTGCATCTTTTCTTTTTATCATACATCTACATGATTTTGTATAAAAAAATAGATTTTTCATTTTGAATTTAGGGTCCGCTTCTATCTAGTTTAATTGTGGAAAAAATATAAAATTTTACTTATGATTAGCTATTTCTTGATGATATGGTATCAATTTTGAAAATTGTTGAAAATGAAATGTGCTCTTAAGATTTGATCTTTAAGCTAAATTTTTTATGTTTAAGATTACATTACCGGAGGAATTGTTTAGATTAGTCAGCTTGAAGACATATTGAATGAATGAAAAACCTAACTGAACCTTATGGCTTGTGTTATGATGATGATGTTTGAGTCCAAACCAGCCAAATAGTAACATGATCTTTAATGTGAAATCTATAAATAAACTCTAAGGTTACCATGTTATGCAAGTTGATAGGAGAGGCATATATCTTGGTTGGAAAAGACATTATCTCTTAGTCATGTGATCTCATTCACCTATCATTCATCTTCATTCACCACCATAGGATGATCAAGTTTAATCCAAGTTATTTTCCTCTTGTTTGCATTACATTCATTATAGGAAGCATATAGCAACTTCATCTTCTTGTGCATTAGAAAAAGAAAATAATAGGTTCCATATCATCTTTTGAGCATGTGTAGTTTGCATAACAAAATTGCATATAGTTGCATTTGCATTGCATATTACATAAGGTGTTACATATTTGTTATCTTCCATGATCTTCTCTCATGAAAGAGTGTAAAAAAAGTTGTATCTCCTTATTCCTCCAAATAAAAAAAATAAAAAAATCTCAAGCATGAACTATTTATCTTGCTAATAGAGTTATTAAAAAAGAAAAAAAAAGAAGAGGAGAAAAGGAGGAAAAGGATTTTTAAGTTTAATGCCATATTCCCTCTAAGAAACAAAGTAGGGTATTGTAGATTTTTTTTTGTAAACACCTTTCCACCTATACTCATCATTAGGATGAGACATCCATTGCATGCATCATTCAACCAAAATAAAAAAAATAGTCATTACAAGTCATACAATCACATTTTATTCATCATATAGGTGTATCATATTTTCACTTCTTACATAAATAATTTGGATAATTTTTGTGAATCCTATTTTCATTGCCACCCATCTTTTCCACCCATTCCTCTTCAAGATGGGCCACCATCATAATTGTTCCCCTCATCCATGTTCATTTGTGGATCTTCTTCCAAATAGTTTATTAAGGTAGATCAGACCAATGTAGATAGGGAGATCACATGGTGCATCAAGCATGTGTCATATTGACCAACAGATTAAGTGCTTCATATTAATAGTGTTTTCATTGATCTTATTGTGGATATCTATTATGAACATTATTGATCTCGTTAGAGTAGTTACTTGTTCCGTGGTTGGCAAGGACCGGTTTGGGACCGATTGGTGGAGGGTGGTTACATAAAGTAATTCATAGGTACTTGCCTTCTTGCTGACTTTTTCAAACAAATTTAAGAGTAGTGTTGCTCGAGGATGAGAAATATTCAAGCTTAGGGGTGTGATGTGTGCACAATTTATCACTATTTTGATTGCTTAATTTGGTTGATTTCATTTCCAATTGCTCTTAATTGTATATCTTTTAATATATATTTCACCAAATTAGTGTTAATCTTGTATCCATTAGTTCTTATTTTTTTCATGTATTTTACATATTTTAATTATTATAATAATTATTTGATTTAATCCATTGCTTATTTTATTGGAGATAATTAGTATTTACTGGAGCAAAGTCGATACTACTGACATGCAACTCGATAGTGAAGACATGGTATCAAAGTATTAAAAATATTATTCTTATAGATGGGAAAGGAAAAGGATTTCTATTGACTCTAACTCAATAGTACCAACTTCTAATTCAGTAGTACCGAAATAGGCACTGACGGCCTTAATTGCATGTGTTAAATCAAACACATATTATTATAAAAAATAATATTTAGGTTTCTCTCAACCTAAAAATGTGTGGATACTATAAAAGACACCAGTAGAAGTGGAACATCGATATCTATCAGAGGGGGATGACATCAAAAGCGAAAGGATAGAGAAAAGTCGAGGAACCCTACCCGGCGGACTAAAAAGGCATTTTGGTGGCAGAAACGATGGCAGAACGACTCCATCTCCTCCAGATCAACTCCTTAACTCTTTCTCGTATTTTCTATATCTCGAAATCAATATTTTGCATTTTTTTTATCTACAATTATACAATGTCTCACATATTTGGCTTATCCCCTTAATTCCTTAGGATCTAGGAGTAGCATGAATATGCATTGTATTTGACTTTTATGCATTAATATCACATCTACCCTATTTTCTAGATCTAAATTTATGAGATTGTCTTGTTCAATTTATACTTGGTCACCATAAATAGTTTATCAAATCTTTAATCATTTCCAAAGAGAGATTAAGTGTTGGAAAAGCATAGATTTACCTGTGTATTATGCCCTTTGAGAAAAGTGGGGTGTAAACAGAAGGAGAATCCCAGATATTAATCATAACACCTAACTAATCAACCAATTACTATGGGAATGGGATTGGCATTAGAATAGGTAGTGAATTACACTACAAGATCGAGTAATTCTGGCTATAGGCTCTTTATCGAGGGATAAGGGGTAATCGATATTAATGTGTGGAGTTTATTATATGTGTTATTTGTGGTAAAACCATTGTCCTAAGAAATTCGTCCAATTCTGAGTAATTTAATCTTTGAATTTAGTATTTGTTTGCATTCATTTTTGTTAACTCAAACCAACTCAACTCTTTTAAACTAGATTAGCTGCTCAATCCTAACTAGTAGTGGTCTTTAACCTCACAACTCTTTATGTTCGATAACCCAAGACTCATAATCCCTTATTACTTCGACACGTACACTTGCATATTACATGCACGTTATATGCGTGTCATATACTAGTTAGAATAACATTCTAAAAGAAAAATGTATGAGAGGTATCAGAAGTAGAAAACATCCGACATCAACTACCTAGCAATGAGAACATATCGAACATGAAAGGTGTTGAGTCACATTGAAGCTAGTAAAATCTACCTCTTCTATCTCAACTTGTCTATAAAATAGAACCACACTAATAAAAAAAATCATTGCACAAGTTCTCAAGAGAAAAAAAGTTCTCCAGAGAGGATCTTCACTTACCATTGATAATTCCATGAAGATACAAGTTTAAACCACTAAAGAGAAGAGGTCAAAAATGAAAGTATATGTGAAAATCATTAACAAATTAGGAAAAGCCCATATGTTGAATTCACAATTAAAAGAAATAAAAAGGGTTGAAAGTGTAAAGATATGCCACATTTCCCACTCAATATACCCCATGATGAAAGGTTATTATAATAAATTTCTCCCCATCATAGAGTCCTCAGAAGGGAGATCCCTCTCATTAGAATAATAGAATATGTATTTAATAGGTTCATTAATGTATTGTGTACATGGTCATGTTGCCCATGGCTCATTAGGGTTCAGTCTGTGTCAGTCAGTCTGCTTCCTTGTGCTTCCTTGTAATTGCCTCCTCTCCTATATATATTGGACATGGGTGTACATATCAATACAACAATGAATACACTTCTTCAACATGGTATCATAGCAATAGCTCTGAGGAGACAACCCTAGTCCCCACCCCTCCTTCCCTATCCTCTCGGCCTTCATTCTGACCCTAGCAGCGATCTTTCATTCCTCTCCTGGAGAGAGAAATTGGGGAAGAGCTCGCCAGCGGTAAGCTTATACCTCCTTCCAAGGCTTAGGACGACTGCCCCCTATGAACATCCCATCCTCCATGGTCAGACCATCTTCCCCTTTCACATAGATCTCTAACTATGTGCCAATGCCATTTATTCCCAACCATCTAATTCTTTTCCAATGCATTCGAGTCGTTAAATGGTGCCATCCTTCCTATCAAAATCTATCAGTTTGTCATCACATTAACCAAGATCTATTCATCAAGCAGCTCAAACCTCCATCATTAAAGCAGCCATGACAAAGCAGATCCACCTTCTGTTCCAACAACCATCTTCATTGCCTTGCTTCCCTATCGTGTTCGCATACAACCACTACATTTTCCATCAAATCATCCATCCAATCACTCCATCGCACACCACCTCTCACCATGTTGGACGATGCTTATTCCTATCCAGATCTAGTAGTGGTCAAGCAAGAAGTCACCACTTTCCATGATCAAAGGAGTACATAAGATGGTTCTTATTCCTGTCGACCCATGGTGCTAATTCCCATGGTTTTTTCTCCTTGATGGAAAAAATTCCCGTCGAGATTGTACAGCAGCCACCACTGACATGACATGTTGTCCAAACAACACGAGATGTTGCGCTCCAGAAATCATCTGGACGGTGTGTAGTTACTTCTAGTTTGCATCAGACATAGTGTGTCTTCCTCAAA
The DNA here is from genome assembly GCA_963693085.1 of Alisma plantago-aquatica. NCBI lineage: Eukaryota > Viridiplantae > Streptophyta > Magnoliopsida > Alismatales > Alismataceae > Alisma > Alisma plantago-aquatica. Next base: position 1,082,997,178 of record OY856413.1, on the reverse strand, counting down.
CATGACATGTCGATGGAAAGTAGAGTTACGCCTCTGACATCAGACATGGCGTGTCTACTTAGATCATGGTGTGTCTATGGAGATACAGTTCACACCTTTGACATCTGACTTGGCATGTCATAATTCCACACGGTGTGTTGCAAGGAGTCAGTCAATTTCAAGCAAAGGAGCTACATGGCGTGTCAACAATCTTACATGGTGTGTAATCGGGATTCTTCCTCTCACCCCCAAAAAATACACGGTGTGTCCATATCCAGACATGGCATCTCCAAAGTAGTCAGACCACTTCAAATTTCAATAATGATGTCAGCCTAAGGGTTGGGTAAATGTCCTTTTTGGGTCAAGAAAATATTCATTTATTTTCTCTATCCAGATCTTAATCAAGTTGTTTTTGCATATTGATTTTGGTTAACAATTTTCTATCGAGAGCCATTTCGACAGTGCCACTTCTTCCCCTACCGAGAAAATTTCTAGTAGTTTATCTCCTACTTCTGATGTATCCATTTTGATAGTATTTTTATTCCTCTCTACATTCTAATCCTCTCATTTTACCCTTTACCTTTCCCACTCTTGCATCCATCATGTGTGCATCTTTCCACACATGCAGGGGGGGTCATATTTTCCTTTTTCCACACCATCTACTCACTCTTGTTGTATTTCGAGTGTAGGGGGGATAGAGGAGAGAGAGAGAGATAAAGAGGAGGATATAGGAAGAACCTAAGAGAGAGGATATTAGCAGAGAAATGTGAGAGAGTTGAGATGATATTCCAGGCTATCTTCATGGGCTTGATGTTCTTCATCACATATGCTTTCTTGATGTCTTTGTGGCATGTCATTGCCACTTAGCATCATGTTACATTTCTGACAACATTGAAGGATCTCACAATTGCAGCATTGACACCAAAACTTTCGTGTTTGCACTGCATTATGTAAGTCGGGACAAGGGCTTGTTGTGCATATTCTGGCCTCTAGTCCCTTTGGTGTTGATGGTGTTCTAGTTGATCATCCATGTTGCATTGGTGGTGTTCCATATTGTTGCTTCTTCATTTCTAAAGCTCATCATCTTCAAGCATGTGCAGATTTTGTATCTACAAAGATTCATCCAGAGTGATCTTCACTGAGCTACATCGTCACATCTTATTTGAGTTTCATATGCTACTTCTACATGTTGAGATGACACCTCAGCACATTGTCCAACATGTTTGTGCCACATTATGCACATCAGTGTTCTATTGTGCTAATTCCTGGTGGCTACACACGTCAGACAAATCAAAGACACCTGTACTACTACATGGGCATTGTGCCTCTATGTTCATCCCGTGTTATGTACATGGGATTTGTTGATGTGCGCTTATTCCACTTCATGTTCCTCTCCAATGGCGATGGCATAGGTAGTATTTATGATTTTCTACTTCTGATGTTCATTCATTCCAGATGCACTTCAAAATAAATACCTTCTTGAAAGCTACAGCTTCTCCAACATGTAGAACACCTCTCAATGAGGCATCATCATCATATCTTTTAAGTTAGGAAGTATTGTTGAAGGGGAAGTAATAATTTTTTTATGGGGAGTGACACTTCTATCTTTCATTTATCATTTTTGTTGTATCATTCAATTGAGTCATGTAACTCCAAGCTTGAACATGGGTTCACAATGATCTAGCTTGAGGGGGAGTGTTATAATATTAGCCTTGTGCTTCCTTATAATTGCTTCCTCTCATATATATATAGGATAGGTGTGTACATATCAATACAACAATGCATACTCTTTTTCAACACCTCTATTACATTTCTCCACCAACATGTAATAATTTCCTAGATCAAGAAATGATTTCATATTTTCTAGTATATTTGAAATACAATTTAAAAACATGATTTTGGGCTCACCTAGGATATGCTCCAAATGCCACACCCTCATTAGTATCCTGCTCCTCATACATTGTGTCATCCTCATATGTAACACATTATCCTAGGTGTGGAAACTAGTGTAGGTCTCCATATGTAATCCAACACTCGAAGACACATTGAGATTAGCTTTGTAGTACAAGTTGAATCAGCATTGGTGACCACCAAAAGCTCATAAAATTCAAAGAAGGTGAATCACAAGTTAAGAAGTGAGTTTGTTCATCTTTGACCTCCATATCAAAAAGAATACATGGAAATAAGAAACTAATTTTTTTATAGAGAATTGGAAACTATATATTAATGGCTAAAAGTATAGAATTATACCTTTCAAAAGACAAATGCAGTATAAATACTATAAGATAACCATTGATGACTTCCTTATCAGTGATTGTGACACCAATAGAGAGATCATAATTGAACACACCCCAATAAAGTGTACTGATGCATTTTGTGAGTGCATGGTCATATGCTTCATTTGGCAATACCAACACCTCTAATCCCCATAGTTTCTTCTGATCTCTTGACCTTGAGAAGCTTGTCTATCTTCCACTTTTGGAATTTGATAAATGATGTTGATGTATATAGTTTTGTCTCCCTCCCTTCAAAATAAATACACTAGAAAGTCATTGCAAATATGTCCTTGGATTTTGATCGAATTTTAAAAACCTTTGAAACTCATAAAAATTCACAGATACCCCAAATTATTACAAAAAAGTACTACAATTATCTCAACAGTGTTAAGGTGTCAAATATTGTCTCAAAAGATGGAAAATTCATTATTATATGGAAGATTAAATTTGATGACCACCCCTAAGGACTACAAATCTATAATATTCTTGAATCTGAGACTCTAGTCAAGACTATTTCATTTCAAATTTGTTTCTCTTGATTGTCTTCTATTCTTGGATATTTTCCAAATCCTATAATTTTGATGTGGCTTCCGACTCCTGTGAAACACAAAATCTGATTGTAGGTAAGTATCACCCTATCCTTCAATAATGTATTGTAAACTTCAACTAGATCACTACCACAATCCTTAATTGGCATCAAAATTCATGTAGTACCACATGATGGTCCTGAACGAAGATCTCCAAAAGTTTTTAAGCCTTATCCTTGAAAGTCACCTTAGACTTAAAGAAACTACTTTATCTAGGTAAATCTAGATAGGTCTTGTTTCATGACATAAACTATACCACCTACATGCATAACGACCTACCTTGAGTAGGTTAACCTAGTTGTTACTTTGATATTCAAAACCTACCATATGTTGGAAAATATTGCATCTACATTCATCATTCATGCCCTATCGTCAATAGGAAAACTTCATGTTTCCCTTTGCTTGCAACCCTACAATGAGTAGAAATGTTGTTCTACATTCAAGGCTTACCCTTAGTAGAGAAACCAATTTAGATAAAAATTCTACATCCGGTAGGTTAGTAATAATTAAACTAAAGCTATGTGCTATATTAGAAGTATTCCATTTCAACCCCTCAATATTCTAGGTATCCTATCTTAATTTCAATGCCCCATCTTAAATACACACTTTGCATTTCTAAAATCCATGTATGGCATTGACGACTCCACATATTTGCTATTATAGTGTCATAACTCTAGATATACATTGGTCCATTCACAAGGTGTTCCTAATTGACATATGTCTCTTAGATGTGGAATTTCGATTAAGGATAACAATTTTTCAAAATTCATGCAATTTAAAAATATTAAGGACTCATGCTTTTGCATAATATTCTATGCATAATTTTAAACATTTTGTCCCGTCATGACTAAAAATTGAGGTCAAACTTGGGTAAAGCATGTGGTTCTCCCACTTATCTTAAACCTTGTCTTGTGAGAGTAAAATTGTTGGACCACATTTTTTATGATTCAAATTTTCATTCATAACTATTTAGTATTATTATTCAGTGTTTTCATAAACTTTCTCCAATTTAATTGACTCATTTCATGAATTTTAAGGGTTCAACATACATAAAAATCATGTATTGGAATTAAAGTCAATTTACTTTGTAATTGATCGATTTATAAGCCTTCTCAATGAATTCCCCATTTGAATTATCATTGAAGAAAACATTTTATTACGATGTTGGAAATTCAATTGCCTCCTTTTTCTTTCTCTTAAAAAATACATGAATTTTTTATTTAAGTAGATATCCATTCAAATTGATATTATCTTTGAAAAAGAAAGGCAAATGGGAAGACTTGTCACCAAGTATTCATCTCTCATATTCTCCTCTTTTCTTATTAAAGTTTTATTTCTAAAAGACACAATCTGCCAAACTAAAAAGAATTCCTATTTGGTATTCAATTAGCTCATCCAACATATCAAAAACTCAGATAAAAATTTGGTAAACAAACATGTTTTCTTGTCTAAGTACACTCCATAGGGTCCCAATGTTTGGCCTAGATTCTAGTTGGCTGAATATGTTATTTCTCTAGTGGAGAGCCCACAAAATAGTGGAACCCATAGGATTTTCTATGGAGTGAAACCATAATTTTTGTTACATTTTTATGTTGTGATGGAACATTATTTGTGAATTTTATTTTCCTATGTTGAACAATCAACTTTAACCAACAACCATTAATACCCTTCACCCATATCTACCATATCAAAGAATCCATTTAATTTTCCTTAAGAAGAGAGTGATGATCTCCTCTTATTCAAACTCTCTCGACAAGTGTTTAGAATATGTTTCTTCTAGAACAACAATTCCAGAGCTATGGGAATAGTAAGGACGAAATCAGATCGCTTCATATAATAGTTTAGTTATTTCAATTTTTCATCAACTTGTTCATGTTGCGTAAAAACTACACATCTATCAAACAAAAACATTGACATGCTTTATCAAAATAGATATTGCATGTTGTTCTAATTAATAATGAACTATAAATTGGATACATATATCATATTATTTTCAATCTAGTTATCTTTTATACACTTTTTCTTGATTACTTTAAAAAAAGTATATAATTCTCATAATCAATTTCATCCCTAATTTCCCCTCTCTACTTCCATTGTCTTGCCCCAATAGTCTTGAACGGACCTTTACTGTGGGATACCTTGATAATATTGGGATCCCCTAAAAATTACTAGAGTCTTTGGGATGATGAAAGAATATCACTTCCTTCTTGAATCTTTAGAGACTCACACACCCTAATAACATTTTCCCTTATTTTGTTTTCCTTATACAGATCAATGTTGAACACATTTGTAGAAACTAATGATTTTAAAGCACAATATCAATTATAAAGTGATGGAGTGATATGGAAATCATCCTCATTTTTTGAATCAAATGGTAGATCTAGTCATTTAGAAATAGTTTGCATGCCTTAATCCCACTCATCACTTTTATATCTTTATTTTGCTTCACCTCTCATTAACACACATCTACAATTTTCCTTGTTTTCCTCATTAAATAAGTGGTTATCATTCATTCTTAATTTTTCATTTTTTTAGTTTTATAATGACTGATGATATGATCGACGTCACATATGTTTCTTGCAGGTAAAAAAAATACCACCACCAAGTTACAATTAGGATTTGGGGCCAAGTCACCCATCCTATGGCATGAGACTCATACATTCAAATAGAGGCATAATATAGTGAACACTATCAAATGAACGCTCTCAAGTAGGATGACCATGTAACAAGTCATACCCTTCATTTATAATGCATCAGAATCTCTAGGGATAGGTGGTTTAAATCATCAATGATGAGGGAAACCAAAAGGGGAACACATATGGAACAAGCCTTGTTTCTGAGGTCCTAAAATTCTACTTTGACTAAGAGAAATAGAAAAAAAAATTGAGTGGAAAATATTAAGGGGCTTGCAAGTGGAACATGATTCATTCCCGAACTATAGAAAACCCAACATCAATAAAAAAAATAGTTGAGTTAGGGTCAGAGATGAGTGCATCGGTGTTTAGTAACATTTTCATTGGGTCAAAATAAACAAGATGTGGAAAATAGAAAACTATTAAATGACACTCAAGGATGTCTCTCATGGAATGCATGAGAAGACCGCACCCAAAATAGAAATTCATAGAAAAACAAAAATAATAAAGGTTGGACATTGTCACGACCTCTAGAGTATATGATGATGAAATCCAATGTGGAGTCACGATTTGGGTTTTTATGTGTATTGAAAGCAAAAATGGGAGGATGGAAATGGTCACTTTGGGTAAATACCACCATGTTTCTCAGGGAAACTAGAAAAACTAGTGACATCTCTAGAAAAGAAGGTGGATATGGAAAATAATAAACCAAAGATAAGGTAATTCCTAGTAAGAGCTCTAAAAATGCAAGTGGATATCCAAAAAATTAAACTGATGGAAAGGATAATCCTAGTTAAAGAATTTATAAATTTAAGTGGATATGGAAAAATGTAAATCAAAGATAAGGCTAACTACCTACCTATATGTAAGGAAGGTTTTAGGAATTCAACAATACATGTTAAGAATCACAGCCCCCAATGAGGTGATCTAGGTGTTGCTCGAACATATTATAATATATTATTAACATTTAATAAGACATATGAAAAAGAAAAATGTACACAATTATTATATTATGGATGAAAATCAATATCAAGTAACCATAGCTTCACATCATTCTCAAATTGCAAATGAAAGAAGGGATTGCTCTACATCACATCTAGCAAAATTTTACCTTGTTAATGTTTTTTCTCTTGGATAAGGTGGCTATAGGGAATGGATGTAGGAGATGATTTGTTTGGATATTAGAAGTATATCCTAGGGGTGTGTCCTTGGTCTTGGTATTCACTAGACATCCTTTGCACCTCTACCACTATTCCAAACCTCAAAGTGATAGTTCGGAGGCCTTTCTCTATGAGTTCATCCTATCAAATGGTTTCTAGAAGGTTTCACTTATAGAGGGGTCTAAGTTACATGGTTAGGCTTTAATTGGAGCTTTCCCCAACTGATGGGATGGCTAGGTGTAAGTGGGGTGCACACCAAGTGGGTTGCCTTCCTTGTAGAACCTTCCATACACATTTTACTGGTGTTCTATAGACTAGTCAATGACCAAAAATTGTGTAACATGTTTGGTGTATTCCCTAACTTAGTGGCTTCTAGGTGTGTGTGAGAAGTTTTTATAAATATAAGTACTAAGACAAGGGGTGGCATCAAGCCCGATGCACACCACATCTACAAGGTTTGTTCTAATCGCTCGAACCATCGGCTCACTTTCATTGGAGATTGGTTTCCCATAGTGAGGGTGTATGCTCATTAGGAACCCCATTGGATCTTAGTAACTATGTGATATTAGTCATTCTATGTTGTCATGTAATCATGTATATAACTAGGTATTATAGAAATATTCATGTTTGGGATCAATGACATGAGTTTGAGCTGAAGAGCTTGTTTTTGGCAAAACGGACTAGGTTATAAAACTATCATGCATTGATGGTCAAGATAACATCCAACAAACATAGGTTGTAGTTGAACATTCATCTATTGGATATTAGTTCTGGTCAAAAACCTTCCCACTCGTGGAAATTATATGCCTAAATTTATTCGATATGACTTCTAATTGGGAGCAATTTATCATCATATTTTATTAATTATTTAAATCATTGTTCATTGTATGGCCTTCTTGTTGCATTTTACAAAACGATTACATACCTAGTAAGAATTATCCTAGCTAGTGGATTTTTAGAGTATTAAATTCAATCATATTTTTATACGATCAAATCCCTTGGGACATTACTCATGGGCCTGATATGTTTATGTTGATTGTACTAATTTTAGGTTGACCTTAATCACCTCCCATCCAGATTATGGGGCCGTTGGTTACTTTCATATCGTTTGTTCTTCTTGTACCCCTACTTCTCATATAATTCATGCTTGCATTATGAATTTCAAAATACATTTTCTACTATTTTTCCTATCATTTCTCATTAAAGAATTTCTTTTTATAATAGGGAATACAATTTATCTTGAAGCCATGTTAGAATATGCTTTTTCATTTTTCATCAACCCATGACACCATAGTCTTCAAGGGTTTTCCATTGATGGGAGCCAAGTACCAACCTAAAGTAGAGAAATTGTAAATCTGCAACACAAGGTCCATCTATGGAGTTTCATCAAGGTAGAGTATATGAGGTCCATCAATAGAATGGAATCCAAATATAGTATATGAGGTCCATTGATTGATGAAATTCAAACGTGGAATACTAGATGTCGATGAGCCTCCATTGAGGCCTAGAATCATTGTCACTAACTCAATGCAAGGCCACTATCGACTCCTATACATCAACCAAGCTATCAAGGCTAGTCATACATGCCATCTATGGTGGCTATCATAGACATGATATACATTCATACATGATATTGATTGTTAGCTATCAAAGACAACGTGCCCATATACAAAGGAGAGATCAACTGACACTTAAAACACTAACTTCCCATCCCCTTTGAGGGATGTTGGGTTCACAAATATTCCATACATTGATTGTGTGATTTTTCCAAAGTGTCATCCACCAAAAAACACATGTGCCACCATTGACTTGTAGTACATGACAAAAATATTGTGAAGGGTCTTCACAACTCCTATGTTGTCTTACTAGGCCTATAAATATCCCCAACTAGGTCTCACCTGAGTGGCTCTTCAATTTTGGGATGTAAGTGGAAGTGTTTCATCTCCAAGGCATTTAAAGAAGACCATTTCCCATTAACCAGTTGATCAACCACATCACTCATCATTCAAGTGTGACCATTGATGCATGCGAAGTTATAAAGTTTTTGTACCTCATTTGTAATTGCATGTCAACCTACATCTTCACTCCATTGATTTCATTCAAAGGTGATTGAGAATCGATCTTGTATTTAGAGACGAAATTCTTATCTTATGGTTGATAGATGGGAGAATATCAACCTTTCCCTCTTTGTGTTTCTTTCTTGTCCTTATATTTCTTTCCTACTTCATCTTGTTTAATATTAGAACAAGGCTAATGGAAATTTCATGTAATGATCTCATAATATTTTTTTTGCACCATGACTATTGAATCTCATAAATCATGTTGGGAGCAGATTCCATGCCCTCCCAACCTTGTAAACAATTTAAATTGCTTTCAATATAACATTGTCATGTGTGTCCACATTCTTATTTTTGTTGCACTACATGTATAGTTAGATATTTCATGTGGTATATGATTCTAAGAATCCTCAACATCATTGGGAATCTTGTTGTCCTTGTATTTTTTTCTTTGAAAACCTAATATAACACCTAGAACTATCTCCCCATAAGGAATACAATTGAAAAAAAATTACCATCAACAAGGTCTTAGTTTGTCAGATCTGGAGAATTAAGGTAGTGACAGATCATGGAAATTTACTACGATATACATGTGTTTGTTTGCTTATGTTTTTTCCATCTCTGCAGGGATACATGCTTTTCACTTGTTATCAAACATGATCGTGAGAGAGAAAAAGAATATACATCACCAATTATGCCACAATAAAACTATATGAAAGGTAAGAAACATGTTTGAGTGTTTTCATGTTTGGTGAGAATGCTTAATAAGAGAAACTTGACCGAAGATTCCCTAAACAATATCATAATAAAAATAACTACCAATGATTATTATAATTATTCACTAGATTCTATTCTTTTATCATCTTAGCATTATGCTTAGTTCCTTTAGAAAAATCTAAATCGTATGTTTAGATTGACATAGAAAAGACAAGGCCTATTGTCCTAATGCTTTTCCACATTTTCCCTATTTTTGAAATCATTTTCTACAACAAACTATGCATATAATAATGAGCATTTTTTGGAGTTGGGAGACAATTTTATTTTCTTATCCATTTAGAATTTTCCATTGCACTTATACTTTGAACCCACATTTTGAGCTAATTATATTTTGGCACTATTTCTTGGAATAATTTAAAGTGGCAACCATTACAAACATGAGGTATACTAATACTGTGTAATGGATTTCATCTATAATTTAGATTGGATTTATTGTTTTCCTTCATTATACTCTCCCATTGTCTTGAATATTGAGTTATGTGTCGGATTTATACCATGAAGTATCTAATAGTTAATTTGTGCAACATTTTGTGAACCTTTATACCAATGAATAGTGGTGACCGCTGGACCATCACTGTTCTCCTTCACTCAAAACGTGGTGAATGAAGCTAGATCACCCATGACAAACTAAGGCATAAATTTTTACAGCTTTGAGATCAAGAGAGCACTCATTCTCAGAGTGGAAGCTTTGAGGTGAATTCACCGGATGACAACCCACATGATCACATCGACATTTTTAACACTATATGTGAAACCTATAAAGTTAATAGGGTTCAACATGGAATTGTATACATCAAATTATTCATCTCTTTTTTAACGATGAAGCACTCACATGGTATAAAGGTTTAAAACCTATATGCCTTGTTTAATGGGAAGCACTCATGGAATGCCATTGTAAGGAATTTTTTTCCTTCTCTAATAGATAGACACTGGATGAAGAAGAAAAAGTAGCCTTGCACAAAAGGTTGTTGAGAACATGTATGAATCATTGAAAAAGTCTTAGGGAATCAAAGGTGGTTGAGAACCTATATGAAGCATGGAAATATTCTTAAGGAATCAAAAGGAATGCTCCGATCATGGATTTTATGGAAACAACCATATCCCAACCTATTACAAAATCTTGACTCCATCCGAAGTCAATATCTTAACACACCTGCAGGATGTGTTTCAGTGACACTAGTGCTAAATAACCAACAAAGATAATTGAGAACATGGTGTCCTACTAGTCTAGATGGGACTATAAGATATGAATAGTTGGTAACAATTTTTGATTGCTAACCATTCAAGAAGCCAAAAAAATCGATATTGTAGGTATGCAAATAGATATAATAGAAATAGTTTTGAGAACATTGGAGTGTTACAAGACAAAGGCCAGAGATTATGTAGTGATATTCATCAATTGAAATATGTGTGGAGCTCCAATTTGAATATTCCTAAGAGGACGAGGTTGAAAACAAATGGCTAAAAGAAACATGATCCCTAAAGTTATCCTATGGTAATAATCCATACTAGAAAACTCTCACCTATTAAACCACCTAGTTTTGAAAGAGGGAGAAGTGCACACTGGTTTTGATAGAGGGAAAATGCCACCTAGTTTTCAGTGACCAAATAATCATCAATAAAATTGGAATTTCAAGAAAAAATGAAATTCTCATGTCCAATATATCCTTAGGGGAAACAAAATGGAAATTTATATAGTCGCCATCAACCTAACATGATGATCTAGTTCATTGACAATAATATGAGATAATCCACCATAATAGAACAAGTTTTATAATAAGTGACACTAATATGATGAACATAATGTAAGATGGTTGACCAAAAATTGGATTCTCTGACTAAATTGATCAATAATTTAGTGGGACAATTTAAGTTTAATAGTGAAGCAAATAATGAAGCACATGTAATTTAAAAATGGCAGAGTAGAATCCAATAAGGTCCTCACTCCTCATGTTGTTACAAGACAAGCCAAACCATCAGATGTCAAACATGAGAAGTAGGCACACCTTATTCACATGATAGAAGCTTCAAAGGGAAATAATAAGATAAAAAAAGACCTCATCTAATGTAGGAAAACCAAAAAGAATTTCACTAACATAGATCATTACGCACCGCAAGAACCCATCCCTTATGGGTTGGTAAATACTCACATTGAGAAGTGGTTCAATAAATTTATAGAAGTAATCAAGAAGATGACATGGACATGCAACTCCTAGATGCTATCGACAAATTATTGACTTACGTGATGTTTTTTGAGGATCTCATCACCAAAAGACACAAGGGAGGAAAGGTGGAGACTCTTAAACTGACTAAGATGTACAATGAATTACTACATGAAACCATTACTACTTGAATAAGAATCTAGAAGCATTTTTAGTGCCTTTCCATATCAGAGACTCAATTTATATACATGGCTTTGAAATTCTATGGCCTACAATCATCCTGATGCCCTTATCCATAATAAGAGGCTTGGTTAGATATGGAAAAGTTAGCAATGATCATTTTGTTGGTTTACCATTCTCTCACAAGGTCGGTAAGAATGGTTGAAGATGTACCAACTAGTGATAGAAAGTTTGTAATCCTTTGTGATATAGTTAGTATTTGTAGTATAGAGGACATTTCTTGTTCTATGGTCTTCATGAGGCTTTTCCTTTTGATATAAGTACTTTTATTGATGTTATAGCATGTATAATAACCATAAGAGTTGTGAGCAATACAAATTATTTCATGTCCTCAACCAAATAAAGGGTCCATCTCAATTGAATATGTCTACTTTGTTGATTGTTGTATCTAGTACATAGAAAAGTCCAAGAATATAACTCAGTATTTGATCAACTTAAGAAAAAACTAACTAGTATTTCAACATACATCACTAATCTATAAGTCTGGTGAAAATCAAATGTTCCTCGATTCTAAGGATGATGAAGAGTGTGAATAATATATCCTTGAGAACCTTGAAGAACTCCATTTGAAGATAGTAAAGTATCTTTCTCTAAAATGGACACCAGACAATGAAGAAACACCTATTCCCCTTTATAAGCAAAATAACTTTGTAAAAGAAGTAAACTTGAGTTTATCAATGATGAAATGAAGAACCAAATGATTATAAATCCATTCATTTCTTACGAGAAAACATGTCAACTACTTTTTTAGATCAATTTAAGAAGAAAATTCTAGGGTTACTCATAGATGACAAAAAAGGACTTTTTTCCCATTTTCTAAACTAATAGGATTCATTCATAGGACGATTTGAAACCTAAGTATCAAGTAGAATGATGCATCAATGATAAATTCCATAATTTTTTCAAGAAGGAATCAATCACATCTTACAATGATGGAATTATATATGCCACTTGGGACAATACATGGGTGTGCCTAGTTCATGTTGTTTCTAAAAATGGAGTTAAGGTCGTGGTTAAGGGAGATAACTAAAATGACCTCGCTACCCAAAGTGACTAGGTGGAAAGCTTGCATAGACTATAGGATTTTGCACTTTGGAACAAAGAAAGGTCACTTTCACCTAACATTTATCAATCATATCTTAGAAGCGTCTCTCCTGTCTCTAAATTTTATTATCTTGATGGGTACTACACACTTTACCAAGTCTCCATTCACCTAGAAAATCAAGAGAAAATGATGTTTACATGCAAATGTGACTATAATTTGTCATGGAATGCCTTTCGACCTGTGAAATGCTCTTGTAACATTTCAAAGATGTGTGTCATCTATACTAATCGACTGTATCAATGATATAATGGAAGTATTCATAAAGGAATAATCTTTTAGTGGACCATCTTTCTAAAGATGCATTAATAACCTTTCTCTGGTCCTATAGAGGCTCCCAGAGAAGGACCTACATTTAAATTGGATAAACATTCCAATTCATGGTTCATGAGATCATTTCTCTGGGACATAAAGTTTCTTAAATAAGATATCAAAGTGGATAAGCAACATTGAAGATATAAATATATATATATATATATATATATATATATATATATATATGATAACCTCTTGATCTTTGTACATTGACCTTAAAAGCTTATTTGGGTATACACAATATTATCATGGATGTATTTAAGATTTTTCAAAGATATCCAATCCCTTGTCTAGTTTACTAGTAAAGAAAATCCCATTTGGTTTTTACAAAATTTCATAATGGAAATTCACCACTTGAGGGACACTCTCAATTTTTCTCCTATGATACAAGACATGTTCCAGGAGCTACATTTTCAACTAATGTCTAAAACAAGAAATTATGTCGTATGGGTTTTTTTAAGACAAAAGAAGGATAGAAAGCAACATATCCTTTATTAAGTGAGAAAGATCCTAGATGAGGCCCATTTAAACTATATCGTTGCTAAAAATGAAACACTTGTTATAATATATGCCTCTAAAAAAATCTAAACCTAAAAAATGTGACCATTAATGTAGATCATGGTGTGATTAAGTATATCCCAATGAAGAAAGATAATAAGCCCACATGTCTGAGAGAGGCACTTTTCTTGAAAGAATGTGATCATGAATTTGTGTACAAGAAGGGGACACAAAATGTGGTAGTAGATCTCATATGTAGAATGTCATAGGGAAGGAGTATCTAGACATACAAACAATTCCCATGCAAAAGATTCATTGATGTCGACTTGGGGAATAAATATCATCGCACCTTAGTATACATGTATTCCTTAACTACCTTTCTACTAGCAACTCCCATGAGAGATTACCTTCAATCAGAAGAAGAATTTATATCCTAACATCATTAAATATTACTGGAATGACCTGATCCAAATTATAATATGTGTGTATAACCTATAGAAGATGTAAAACCCAATAAGAAGATCCAATCAATCTCCAAAAAATTCATTAAAATTCTAATGGAGGGTTCTTGAGAGCTGGTCATACAGTCTGAAAAATGAAATAGTCAAGTTTCCACTAGTCCAAACTCTTGATGGATTATCAAGAACATGTGAAGGAAAGTAATTATTTCTAGAGGTATGCCAATATATCTAGTTCCAATGTGATGTCTATTGTATATTATATAGATGTATATATTTTTTATGTCTATAGGATAGACTATATGGTCAGTTTTGACCTGGTATCAAATCAATATATCCTATTGGAAATGTTTTTTTTAAATGGTTAGAGGCCATGGCTACCCCTACTTGTGATTTTAAGGAAGTAATGAAATGGTGATTTTCCATTGGTCCAGAGTCCCCAAAATCATTGCAAGTGATAGGGGTTCTCAACAAAAAAATATTTTGAAACCCTTCTAAAAAAATATGGGTTTATCCAAAGGAAGGTATCTCATATCATTCACAACCCATGAAATAAGTATAGGACTTTAATTTTCTGATCAATCAGAGATTGAAGAAGATGGTCAAAGTCTAAAAAGGATTCGACAATCAAGATGACTAAAGCGTTGTAGGCATACGTGGCTGCCTAGAAAATACTAATTGGAACTACCTATTGTCACAACACATGTGGGAATGCATGCCACTTTCCTATCTAACTCAAACACAAAGATTTATTAGAACTATGTAGTATCCAAATAAATCCTAACCTATCAAGGACAAAAGATTTATACAACTCCAAGAGCTTGAGGAGTAAATTATACAATCCTAAATTTTTTTTAATTAAGCCAGAGAGATCTTTTATTCATCCCACCCCCCTCTTGTGGGAAAACTCATCCAAAAAATACATCTCCTGCTTATAAATTGCAGGTAAAGCCCAAACAAAACAACCCACACGAAAAACCAACACAGCCTGCATCACCCAAAACAAAAGGTCAACTCACCTTCTTCCTTTTCAGATGTACATAAGGAGTATTCCTTTTCTCTAGGATAGCCATCCCCCGAATACGTCTAGGCACTAAAAATGTGGCCTAGAGTGGCCTAGAGTTTGATGCGATGGTTTTAAGTCGCATTTATAGACCTTTTTGATATGTGTTTTGTGCTCTTATTAGTCATTTTTATGGTCAATATTGCATAATTCACTCATTTCAGTCTTTGCCATCATTTTATGTCAAATCCCCTTAGTTTTATCATTTTGAGCATTAATTATCACATTATCATAATTTGTGTGGATTTATTTGGTCTTGTCTTGGAATTTCAGGAAAAACAAGTATCTGCTTCTGTCGATACCATCGACGGAAGTCGATACCATCGACATAGCTATAGGTTGCCAGCCGAAAGGAGCAGCACAGAGTCGATACCATCGACACCCAAGTCGATGCCATCGACGCATGGAGGCTACAGCGTCACTAAACGACAAAAACCGACGCTACAAAGAGTCGATACCATCGACCCTAGTTGATGGTATCGAGATGGATACAGGCACTCGGACGAAAAGACAAGAAGGCTGTCGCTACTACACCGGGTCGATAACATCGACCCGCGTCGATGGTATCGACGCCGGCAGATATGCGTTGGATTCATTTCGATCTCAATCGGACGGCTGGAGTTAATTGACGACCTAATTAGGGACTTATACCTAATGACGGCTGCCCAGACGAGATCATCATCTCATTTGCCATTGCACAAGTGCCGAGGACCGAGAGAAAGGAGAACGGAGGCCAGAAGCTCATCCCTGTCAATCCGGACGTTGCCGAAGACGAATTTCACCACCGAGAGGCGGGAAAGCTCGTGTTCTATGCAAAGGATCCACCGGTTCTCCTCCGTTCAGGGGTTTTCCCATTTGATTCATGTTTTTCATATGATTTCCCCTATTTCTACCATGTATTTGTGCGAGATGAACATGCGGGGCTAATCCCCTCCATCTTTAGGACCGGGAGTAGCCCGGGAATGCATTGTATGACAGTTTTATATTAATAATTCATATTTTCTCTCTTAAATCCGTGGTATAGTTTCGTTTTCTCCATATATTGTTATGCTTGATCACCATAATAATAACTTAATGCCCTTAATCACTTCGACAGAAGGATTAATGGTTGAAAAGAGATGAAACCTACATTAATCGATAAATCGCTTGACAAAGGAGGTGTAAAATTAATGGTGGAAACTGAGAGATCGTTCGTAATGCGCTTAGTTTAGGGGAATGATTACTACGACGGTGGAATCAACCTAAACCTAAGTAGTGAATTACACCACGACAGTGGGTAATTCTGTTTTCAGGCCACTACCCGGATAGAGAGAGAAGATTGAGGAGTTATATGAAACCTAATGCAATGTTGACCCGCGGTGAAACCGCAATCCTAAAGATATCCTTTTGAATTGATTAAATTAACCTTTAATCGATTGTTTGCTTCGTTTTATTTTTATTTTCTTTTAATTTCGACAACAAACCCTACTTTGTTATCCAGCTTAGCTGATCGCAAATGGTTAGTAGGAGTCTCCAATAGTTCAACGTATCCCTGTGTTCGACTCGGGCCTCACAAAGGCCTATATTACTCGACGCGTACACTTGCGTTTTTAGCGCGTAGTAAAATACACGTCAAGTTTTTGGCGCCGTTGCCGGGGATGCGGCGAATTGTTGGCACTTCGAGTGCTACGAGCGGCCACTCTAGGCCACATTTTTATTATTATTTTGAAACAACTTCAAATATTTCTAAATTTCTCTATAATTGTTTATACTTGTCTGAGCATAGTACTGAACGCGAATTTTCTCATTTCAGGTATGTTGCATGGTGCATACACGTAGTACAGACTACGACAATCGCACACCCGAGGTTCCGTTTTTGGGACCTGAGGACGAGGAGCATTCCGAGCAAGAGTACCAAGAAGAGATAGATTCTGAATCTGAACACGAAGAGATGGCTGACGAACCAACGATTTGGGTGAAGATCAAAGCTTCTTCCGCATCTGCCTCTAAAGGGTCGATAAAGAAGCAAGCAATCAATATACCAACGTACAAGATTGATCCGGCTCTAATCAATTTGGTGAAATCTAACACTTTCCATGGTTTGAAGAATGAGGATCCCGTTGCGCACCTGAGTCAATTCGTGGAGAACTGCGATATGGTGAAAATTGACCGATTTCCACAGACTGCACTCTATTTGAAGCTTTTTCCGAGCTCACTAGCGGGCATTGCACGAGAATGGCTGCACAACCTAGATGACGAATTTGTGGAGTCTTGGGACCATATGGTGGAAGTCTTCTTTGAGTGGTTCTTCCCTCCTGAGAAGACTAACGACATGATCTGGAAGATTCACAATTTCACCCAACAGGCGGGTGAAACATATTCTGAGACCTGGGAGCAATTCCAGGTTATGTTGAGGAGGTGCCCACATCATGGGCTGGACAGGGAAACACAAGTGAAAATCTTCTATTTTTCTCTCTCCGAGCACGATAGAAGTAACCTTGATTCAGCTGGATCCGGATTTTTTCTGAATAATACAGATACCAAATATTGGGAGATATTAAAGAACATGGCTAGGAAACAGTCATGGGGTGACAGAGGTGCCATGGAACAGGTCAAGGCTGCTGGCGAATCTAGAATAGTTAGGGAGCTGAACGATAAGTTAGATCTTCTAGCCAAGAAGCTGCTAACTAAGGAAGATGCATCTGAAGATGAGGAGGCCCAAGTGAAATTTATGCAACCACTGGGCTATAGAAACAAGGACTACTCATGGAGAAAGGACAAAAAGTTTTCATGGAAGGATCCGAATAATTTTCTGCATGATCCGGATGCCAAGCCACAGTAGAGAGCCGAGGATAAGAACATTGAATTACTGAGTCAAATGGTCCAGCAAAACCAAGAGATGATGGCCATGTTTGGTAAACAATTGCAATCTCAAGGTGATATTCTAACCAAGTTTGGGAAGACGCTGCAAAGCCATGGAGCACAAATGCGGGCATTAGAAACCACCGTGGCGCAGATTTCGAGTGAAGTGGCGGCCATCAAGCACGCCAATCAACATAAAGCGGCCGAGAATGCAAACGTGGCCCAAGCACACCACCAGGCCAAATATATGTCTCTGGTAAGCAATGAGGAGGAACCTCAGGTGCAAGAAGTTGTAGAAGAAAGAAGAATGATGTTTAATACGCATGCGACACCAGCGATACCGTATCCACGCACTTACTACGGATTGCCGGGTGGGAACCCTTTCTTCAGGAAATCACAACGAGTTGTGAGTACGGTATCTCCATCTAGGCAAGAAGAACAAGTGCAGGTTGTTTGTGCACATGCAGAGACATCTAATGCGAGAGAGGAACCACAACAAGCTGCTACTATTGAGGATGTCTCACCAAAGCCCACATCAGAGGGAGTGATTGAAGCAAGCTTAGGGGAGGTACCCCCAAAAAGCTCATATGTGCCACCTCACAGGCGTGTTGATGCAGCAGATGTTTCAAATTCGGTCAATACTAAGACAAAGAAAGAGCATCGCCATTTTAATAAATTCCTGGAGATATTCTGAAAACTCCACATCAATATTCCATTAGTGGAGATGATTGAGAAAGTACCCGCCTATGGGAGGTTCATCAAGGAAATCATCAATAAGAAGAGGCGGATAAAAGACGATGATATTTGTCGGATGAATGAGACGGTGATCTCTATGATACACGGGAGTTCGCCAAAGAAGAGAAAAGACCCAGGAGGTTTCTACATTCCTTGCTCAATAGGTGGTCGACATTTTCCTAAAGCGCAATGTGATTCCGACGCTAGCATAAATATCATGCCTCTGGCGACATTTCATAAGCTTGGGTTAAAAGAGATAAAGAGGTCAGCCGCAACAATTGAATTAGCAGATGGGTCTATCGTGAGACCATATGGAGTGTGTGAGGATGTGCTCGTCAAAGTGGATAGATTCATATTCCCGGTGGATTTTGTTGTCATTGATATGCCACCGCTCCAAAGCTGTGAAATTCTTCTAGGAAGACCATTTCAAGCAACGGCGGTCGTCGTGACTGCCTTAGGGAGAGGTACATTGTCCTTGGGAATTGGAGGAGATCGAGTTGAATTCATGTTACCACATGATCCTCTAAGCGCAGTCCCCAAGGTGAAAGGATGATTAGCTTCAAGCCGTCTAGCCTAAGACGTTAAATAAGGGTGCTTGTTGGGAGGCAACCCAACCATCGGTACATTAGGATAGTTTAATTATAGTCATAGGTTGCTTTAATTTCGTTCAATTTTTAGTGTAAAGAAGATACCTTGATCTGTTTGTTCATTGTGCAGGCTGAGGTAGGGTCGATACCATCGACACACTGGTCGATGGTATCGACATAGGTTCATGTTGACAACTGCAAGGTTCATTCTGAGTCAATACCATCGACGTTCCCGTCGATGGTATCGACCCACCTACAGGCAGGTCGCGCAACAACTGTCGATAGTATCGACACAGTAGTCGATACCATCGAGATCTCTGGAGAAGTTCAGAGCGATTTGTCTCAGTCAACTCGATACCATCGACGGCCTCGTCGATGGTATCGACATGGTCACAGGTTGAAGTGAAAAAGTGGTGGTGTTGCAATGAAGTCAAGTCGATACCATCGACTCCTGTCGATGGTATCGACCATCCATGTCACCGATCCGCGCAACGACATCGACGGCGATCGTGACATCCACGTCAGCGATCGGGGTGTTGCGTCGATACTATCGACTTGCGTCGATGGTATCGACAGGTCAGCAATCCAGGTTTCATGATCCAGCAATCGTCAGCCGTCGATACTCGCGAGGGAGGCGGATAGCATCGAGATGTGTCGATACCATCGACCTGCGTCGATGGTATCGACGGATCAACAGTCGCGTCGGCCAAGTCTATATAAGGAGAGTCATTACGTCATTTGACGTCACACCTTCAGAGTGATCTTCCTCCTTCACGCCGAGCACTCCCCCGAGCCATCCAAGATCGAAGAGCAGGAACATCGAGCAAAGATCTTTACCGAGTGGAGAATCAATTCTCCATCTTCCCCGAGCTCTTTTTCTTCTAATCCCATATTTCTTGCAACAATGGTGCATGTCGCCGGAGCATCATCATCTCGCGCGAATCCTATGGAGATCGTGGAGTTTGTGCCACCCCCTACTGCTTCAGTCTCACGTCCGCACCTGGTTCACCCATCCGTGGAGGTGAGGAAGGTCTATGAGGAAATCATGAAGCGGAAGATCGAGCCGACCCGGTATGTGGACCGGGGAATGATCCAAGAGCTTGGATTTGAGGCCAACTTGGCCTATGTACTGGCAGGACAAGCACGTCACACCGGCAGACAGGATGATGAGTTGGAGTATCATGCGGATGGGCAGCCATTTTTCGGCGAATGGCCCACCTATAAAGAGCTGGTGGCGGAGTTCATGGCGTCCCTTGACGTCTGCATCATGCCCAATGACGTAGTTGCTTCTGATCGTGAGTGGATCAAGGGTCGGGTGTCATTCCGACTGTTCAACATCGACTACAACATCACGCTTGAGCAGTTCAATGACATCTTCAACTGGAACCACTCTCAAAACGATCACCGACGCCCGGATTCCCGCACCGACTATGACAAGATCTTTGCCGAGCTAGTGACAGTGCCGGCGGGAAAGACAGTGAGCTACCACAATGTTGCGGTAGCGGATTTCGAGCATCCTTTCGTCTGGGTCCTACACCGGATGTTGAGTTTCACTTTCTTTGCTCGTAGCGATCTAGCATTGAGCAAGTTTCAGGAGAGCGACCTTTTCTTTCTTTACATGCTCCTGAAGCGACAATAATGCAACTGGGGTGCGTTCTTCCTGCAGCGCATCCTGGCAGTCAAGAGGAGTACGAGGAAAGCGCCGATTCATTTCAGCGGGATCATCACCAAGCTGGCGCACTACCTCGGGCTCAACTTCTCCACCATGACCCCGCTTTCCATGAGGAGTAAGGTGAACGTGCAACATCTGCACCGTTCTAATCTCATTCTTCTACGGGATGGGTTGGCGTATGCACACTGCCACGTCAACCACGCTTACCAGGAATGCGCACTGCCGGACCCCGTCTTCAACATCGAGGGCGCACAGCACTTCCGATGGCCGATCATAGCCATCGAATCTGATGATGAAGAAGGCGGCAACAACGGACAAGAAGGCGAGGCTGAGGAGGAAGAGGAGGCATTCACACCTCTTCGTGCATGAGTAGCACCCCAAAAGCATCCTCGGATGCATCCGGGTGCGTCTTCATCATCACAGCCCCCGCCGCCATCACCACAGCCCTCACATCCAAGCGAGGATGTCTACTCAATGCAAGGCATTTACACGATGCTGCAGGACATACATCATACACAGCAGCATCATCTAGAGATGTATACCGGTATTCAGGACACTACGTACCGGTTACTTGACAACCAAAGGGCGATGTTCGAGAATGAACGTCTCCTCCTCGACAACCAACAGCAGATACACAATCGGTTGCAACGGATGGAGATGCAACATAAGCCCTTCTACGACCACTACTGGAGTCAGAGCTACTTTGGAGGCTATCCACAGCCTCCGCCGAGGACCCATTATGATCCGAGCTTCCAGGGGGAGTATCCTTCTTGGGATCCTACGGCCCCACAGTACCCACCTCCGCCTCCACAAGACTGATCGGGTATCTCTGTTCCACTCTTAAGTTTGTTTTTGACTATGAGGCCATAGTCAGATTCAAGCTTAGGGGGGTAGTTGGAACAGCTCTATCTTTTCTTTTATTGTTTTTAGTTTTTAGCAGTGTTATTTGTTTCTTGCATTTTTAGTTTTTGTAGGATCCACGTGCTATCTAGTGTAACTGTGGATGTCGTAAAAGTTTGTCATCTTGCTGTTTGTTCATGGGAAATTTAAGGGAAATTTAATAATTTTTGTGACTTTGGATAGCTTGCTTTGGTTGACCTTGGGGAACACATCCTACGAAAATGATTGATTATGTCAACTTTAAAACAACATTTCACACCTGCTCCTATGGATTCCTAAAAAGTGGACAGTAATGGTTGTTTGAGCCTAACTTAACCAAACGGTAATGAGACCTTAATTGGATGTAAGAGAGAGAACCCTCTAAACCACTACACAGGTCAGTAAGGAGGGACACATAATATCTTTCTAAGGTTCATTCATTTAGTCTTGTGATCATTCCACTTCATTTTTCCATAATCCACCTAAGAATTGGAAGTAAAGTGCAGTTTTAATTCCTTCTTGTGTGCATAGCATTTAGATAGGACTCGCATTGATATTTTTCCATACTTGTGCATAAAAAGAAAAAAAATATAGGGATTCATGCACATTACCTTTAGGTGCATGCCATGTAGTTGCACCCATGATATTCATGCATAAAATACACCATGTATCTCAATTTTTCCTCAAAGGTGAATTAAACTGTTCCATACCTTCTAAATATTGCAAAGATTTCCAAGCATGAAGAAAATAGCCCAATAAACTTGTCCTTAAGCAATTATGGATATGTGGGCTAAAGAAAAAAATTCTGAAAATCTGAAGAAAAAAAATAGAAAAGAAAAAAAAGAGAGAATTCAGAAGGAAGTGAAATAAGAGGGAGCAAGGAACATGATATCACTCGCATTACAGGAAATTGAGTACATGATGTAGTTTGATTAGACGTCCATCTCATTTTAAGGTGGAAGGTTAGTGCATGCATCATTTCACCCAATTTCAGGCATTAGGGCATTTTTAATGTGCTTTGGCATCATTTAGGACATTTTTGTATTATGCATATTGAAACTGTACAATACTTCCAAGTTCTTCCATGAGCCACCCATTTTCGTCTACCCGTTGCTCGGATTGGTAGGCCACCGTGAATTTCTCCTCACTAATGATTATCAGGAGAACGGCTTCCATGTAGATGGTAGTTAGGGCGAGCAACGTAGTATAGGCGATCACAAGATGCACCAATGTTGAATCGGCGAATTGTATTATGTTAACTGCCTTATTTGATAGTGTTCATCTATTTGGAGGATAATTTCTTTTATTGATGATTACTGTCACCTTTAGGGTAATTACCGTTCTGTGGTTAGAGAAGGCCGGTTTGAGAATGTTCAGTGGGAGTCACAAGGGATGTTGGGTTGGTGTGTTGTTTTTCATTTGACATATGCAATTCTATTCTAAGGATTAGTTGCTCGAGGGCGAGCAATGTTTAAGCTTAGGGGAGTTTGATGGGATGGTTTTGAGTCGCATTTATAGACCTTTTTGATATGTGTTTTGTGCTCTTATTAGTCATTTTTATGGTCAATATTGCATAATTCACTCATTTCGGTCTTTGCCATCATTTTATGTAAAATCCCCTTAGTTTTATCATTTTGAGCATTAATTATCACATTATCATAATTTGTGTGGATTTATTTGGTCTTGTCTTGGAATTTCAGGAAAAACAAGTATCTGCTTCTGTCGATACCATCGACGGAAGTCGATACCATCGACAGAGCTACAGGTTTCCAGCCGAAAGGAGCAGCACAGAGTCGATACCATCGACACCCAAGTCGATGCCATCGACGCATGGAGGCTACAGCGTCGCTAAACGACAAAAACCGACGCTACAGAGAGTCGATACCATCGACCCTAGTCGATGGTATCGAGATGGATACAGGCACTCGGATGAAAAGACAAGAAGGCTGTCGCTACTACACCGGGTCGATACCATCGACCCGCGTCGATGGTATCGACGCCGGCAGATATGCGTTGGATTCATTTCGATATCAATCGGACGGCTGGAGTTAATTGATGACCTAATTAGGGACTTATACCTAATGACGGCTGCCCAGACGAGATCATCATCTCATTTGCCATTGCACAAGTGCCGAGGACCGAGAGAAAGGAGAACGGAGGCCAGAAGCTCATCCCTGTCGATCCGGACGCTGCCGAAGACGAATTCACCACCGAGAGGCGGGAAAGCTCGTGTTCTACGCAAAGGATCCACCGGTTCTCCTCCGTTCAGGGGTTTTCCCATTTGATTCACGTTTTTCATATGATTTCCCCTATTTCTACCATGTATTTGTGCGAGATGAACATGCGGGGCTAATCCCCTCCATCTTTAGGACCGGGAGTAGCCCGGGAATGCATTGTATGACAGTTTTATATTAATAATTCATATTTTCTCTCTTAAATCCGTGGTATAGTTTCGTTTTCTCCATATATTGTTATGCTTGATCACCATAATAATAACTTAATGCCCTTAATCACTTCGACAGAAGGATTAACGGTTGAAAAGAGACGAAACCTACATTAATCGATAAATCCCTTGACAAAGGAGGTGTAAAATTAATGGTGGAAACTGAGAGATCGTTCGTAATGCGCTTAGTTTAGAGGAATGATTACTGCGACGGTGGAATCAACCTAAACCTAAGTAGTGAATTACACCACGACAGTGGGTAATTCTATTTTCAGGCCACTACCCGGATAGAGAAAGAAGATTGAGGAGTTATATGAAACCTAATGCAATGTTGACCCGTGGTGAAACCGCAATCCTAAAGATATCCTTTTGAATTGATTAAATTAACCTTTAATCGATTGTTTGCTTTGTTTTATTTTTATTTTCTTTTAATTTTGACAACAAACCCTAATGTGTTATCCGGCTTAGCTGATCGCAAATGGTTAGTAGGAGTCTCCAATAGTTCAATGTATCCCTGTGTTCGACTCGGGCCTCACAAAGGCCTATATTACGCGACGCGTACACTTGCGTTTTTAGCGCGTAGTAAAATACACGTCAAGTTTTTGGCGCCGTTGCCGGGGATACGGCGAATTGTTGGCACTTCGAGTGCCACTCTAGGCCACATTTTTTGGTTAATTCTAAAAAACATTTATTGGCACTACGGGGCTAATCCTAAAAAATTTCATGATCCATATCGTGGAAGGACATCAAAGAAAGAGGTATTATTCTTCTACTAAAATCCTCCATCATATTATTCTGAGTGAAACTAGAAACTTTGTGGTCTAGATTGTTTACAATCATCAAGAACACACATAAGGAATGATGGGAATGCATACTAACAAATCTGGGAAATTTCCCATTAATGGGCAAAGCCTAAAATGGTACTATGAGGATGAAGTATTCACTAAGAGAGCATCTGGAACAATCTGACATGCCAATTTTGGAATGACCCTCAAAGAAGGTCAACATAATAATAATTAATTTTTTTATGAGGCAACTCAATTATCCTTTTCTTTTTATTTTTAAAATTCTAAGTTTCAATTTTTCATACTTATTGGACATTTTAAACTTCTAGTGAAATTTGATCAAATATGAATTTTAGGTGATGTGTATCTCATATTTGACGTACCTAAATTGGGGACAATGTGTGGAAGTGACCTTGGTTTGTAGGAGTTAACAATAGGGTTTCCATCTCTAGGCCTCAACCATGCCATCAGGACATCATATATCCCATCAAGGCTTAGGAATTGAGATCCCCACAAATTCTCAATGAAGACTACTATCTATGGGATCCTCAAGTTATGGTACTATTCCGTTTTAGGGTTTCTTCCTTTTTTTAGGGTTTACTTTGCAATTAGGGTTTCACTTCATTTACTATTTTAAACCCCATTTCTATATAATTACTTACAAATCCAAATTTTAGATTAAAGGCACACTTAAACATTAATTAAGCCCATTATGCCTCTTTTATATTAAAACTACCATTTTTATCCTTTTAATCCATGACAAGATCATTATGCTCATTCATCATCAATTCAAAGTTCATTATGGTCTAATCACATATGAACTCGATTTGCCATAATTCTACCTTTTATTCATGAGAAAACCCTAATTACTACATTTAGGTTATTTATCCAGAATTAGGGGCTTTTGTACTCTAAATAGATTAGAACCATCATATCTCATCTTTGTACATGAATTTGACCAATTAAAATCATTAAGGATCATAATTACCACAGTTAGGGTTCAAGGTTCATTAAATCATATGGAACCCTAAATTGTTCAAAATTCATCTTTTTCAACCTTAATGTATCTCTTTACAATTAACAGGTGAATATCAACTTTAATCATCAATTAAACCCTACTAATCACATTAATCATATCAAAATAGGGTTTCTTAATCATCTTTACATTAAATTAATAACTTCCATTCCTTTTTGAATTGAAATCAGAATTAGGCTTCAAATATATTTTTATTACATTCGTTGAGTTCTCCTGATCAAAATTCATGTATAATGCACATCTATCTGAACTACGGTTAATGAGATATGAATTTCACAAAATATTTACTTTGGGCCAATCTAGAAGCGCCACGTGGCCGATCTCATGCAACGTTGCTCGGTTGAGTTTGAGAACATTTTGAAATTATGAAACTACCCTTATGTAAGTTATTGGATTTCCAACCCGTGGAGGGGCATACACGTCCATTGGCCCGACCTTCTTCGTCCCGCGCGCGACCTTGCGCTGCCTCAGCAGTAGGGGGCAGGTGTGGTTGTGTCGCCCCTCTCTGGACCTCATCGGCCACCGGGGATGGCTCTCCTACCTCTATCATCTTCTTTTAAGTCTGCAGGTGTCCCAGGATAGGGTCGAGGCAGCCGAGATTGGCTGGGCGGACCTGCACCTTGTGGCCACAATGTGCAGTTGTGCGGTTGTGATGGAATGTTTGTTAGGATATGGCGACGCTGGCTAGACCTTCCTCTGGCATCGTGGCACATCCAGATCCATCGTCAACCCACCTCGGTTCCTCATTTCTCCAGGGTCACAGTGCTCCCATGTTTAGGGTTTTGGACAGAAAAGGAAGAAGAAGGAGAGAAAAGGGATCATCTTAGATTCGGCCAAGGGTCCTACTCCTTTTATAGGGAAGTGTAGCAATGCCCTGGGATGTTTGCCCACGAAGCAACCAATCCCTCTTTCAATAGGAATGTGATTCCTTCATCAAGAAGCTAGTTTATCTCTCTCTCATATTTCTTTAATATTCCTTCTTCTTTTGATTTTAGGATTTCAAAAATCATCCCTCTTATTCTCTTTGTTCTTTCTTTTTAATCCATTAGCCACGAGAAAATATTTTCCTCACGTAGGAAATATTTCCTTCTTAGCAATACCACATAATTCATTCATTATGCATCATATTATCCTCTTATTTGAAATTATTGGTATTTTCTCTTTCCTCTTTCTTCATTGGGGCTCCTTGGACCCCAAGAAACTCTAAGATTTTGAAATCCTTTTTAATGGATACTCATTATCCTTCTAGATGCATCTATATCCATTATTTCTCATTATCTTGTGTTTTTTTCATTAAAATATCTCTTTTTGAGGATTTCTCTTTATTTTCCTCATTGGTATGCCTTTTATCATTAGGAATCCTTGTAATACGAAAATCCACCCAGGATAACTCAATTATAAATCTTTTCACATATTTTCCACATTTTATCCTTATTTTCAATTTCTTTCTTAACAAGGAAATACTTAATTGGTCTTTTCTTTTCTTATTTCATTCTCTATGCAACTTTGGACTCCTTGGGACCCAAGGAACCCAAGAGTTACGAAATCCACCTTTGGATTAAGTTCTTTTGCCTTCTAGAGGTTTCCACACCTTTCTTTTCTCAAAAACTCAAGTATTCATTTACTAATTGAATTTCCTTATTATTAGGCCCAATAGCCAATAAATCCCACAAAGCAATCATCAAGGCTATTGTAACGAAATTCATGAATTCAATCAAAGACATCATTATTTGTTCATTTATCTTTAATATGAGAAATTACATTTCTCAGCAAATGAACCCAAAATTGGGGTTGTAACAATGTATCTCATGTCCAATAGTACCTAGACAAGAATGATGATAAATGAGGAAATACGACGAGAAATAACTCATGTTCTATGAAAAGGAGATGAGGCCAATAGTGGAACAAACTGAATAAGATTCCCACAACATGTATAAGATGATGTCTACTTTGTCCACATTACTATATTTTACTTCCTTTTGATCAGGAAACATGTTTATTATAGGCTTTTGTGCTTGCTTTCAATATTGTTAAAGAAAGTCAAACCATATTGTGATGAGGAGGACGCTTATTTATGTATGCTAGACTTCTAATTTTGGTTTTTGGTATCTCAAGTCGACTGACTTTACTATAATCCCCTATAGTGATGTCGACAATGTCGGGTGTTTTGTTGATATGAATCACACAAGTGTAAGTTTCTTCCTCCTAGGACCATCAATAATATTTTATTTCTGTATGAAGCAAAGCACAATGACATATCAACATATGATTCTGAATCCATAACAACATTATTTTATGTGACCAAATCATATGGATGAAGATGGTGCTAAATTACTTTGATATAAGTGCACACTATTCTCATAATCTTGGTTCTAATACTAGTTCTATTAACCATATAATCAAATCTTCAAAAATTAAGATAAACATACATAGGTCATTCATCATTTCTCTCGAGACCACATTTCCAAGAAGGATATTAGTATCAAGCATGAGGATACTGAAAATCAACTTCTAAACTTTTTTGAAAATTTTGTAACTAGTTAATAGTTCAACATAATTAGATCTAAATTTTTCATTACCTTTACTAATGGTACTTGCATGTCCCCTAGTTGAAAGTATTGTATTTCTCTTATATGCTTGATTAAATACATCTTAATTCCCTTGTAAGCTCATTTTGACAAGTTTTTATGCACTTTTGAAATGTTTTTTGATAAAAATTTTGTATATCTACATTTCATAGGTTTTATAATAAAAATTACATATACTTAGTAAGAAGTTTTTTGTTATTCAATGTACATATAAGCTCTAATATGTAATCATGAAATCCATTAGTAGCTAAATATAAAATATTGGAGACATGGACGTCCGTAACCATCAACCAAGTTTATTCTGCGGAAACTCGACCAATGACCCAACTAGAGGAAAATGTGACACTTCTATAGACCAATTCTCCCTACTAAAACTCAACTAACAATATCATGTCACAAAAAATCATATAGGGAATGTGTACAAGGACTCCCTCTAAATTTTGTTTTTGACTAAAACTTTTTAACCGTCATATTGTTTTTATACCTCAACCATTCATAACCATAATCCTCCTAAGTTTAAGTCATTCCTGACCTAGTTCCCCTCTCCACTCAAACCCTTTACCACCCCTATAGCTCCCCATGTAAGTGTATTTGGTAATAAGAGAAAACTAAACACACACCCTACTCGTAGAGATAAAATTTATGGCCAATCCCCCTCCCACATCTTGTATGACTGTTTTCTTTGATGGAAACCAATTCATCCATGCCCAATAAGTAAGAGATACATAAAGCTACTCCCATGAGATCCTTCTCCATTTAGGCATAAGATGTTTCATGTATGAAAGAGTTTGGGAAGTATAAGTTTTTAGGGACCAACACCGAGATGAATATTATTATAATGATGTGAATTATGTAAACAAAAGGGTGGTGGATGAGTTCTACATTGATTGGATGTGGAATTAGTCATCCAAGAATCCTATGGAAAATACCCAAATACTTCTTCTATGATTATTAGGACTCATTATGAAGTTACAAAACTAAGTCTAATTGATTACTTCAAAAGATCTGATTATTTCCAATAGTGGGATGTAATGTTTCCTAAACAAATGATATAATGGACAGAGCAATTTCTATATTCATATTGACTCCTACCTTGACCACCCATAACATTCATGTGGCTCTCAAGAAACCAAGATATTCCTAACCCAAAAGTTTGGGATTCCCCTCATCTATCTTATAGAATATCCTAGTTCTTATAGTGGATTGCAATGTCAACCACAAGAAAAGAAAAAAATAGTGTAGGGAAAATGGATGTGATCATCTATTGCCACCTCAAAGAATCTCACCACATGTGGGTTCATTACATACTCCACTACATCACTAATTTTACTTGGATCAAAACACTATGACACACACCCACCCTACCCAAACCTAATATGTCGTCTCTTTGAACATCAGATTGTCATATCCACTTCACTAACCTTATATAATGATCAACCAATGAACAATTGTCAATAGTGAAACCTTTTTTAAGAAATCCTTTTGAATAGATAGCCTTCTACATCCTACACTATCAGTTCCTCTATATCCCACACACCTCCATCTTCCCACGCTACACCACACTACCCATGACTTTTGTACCTAGTTGAGATATTTCTCTACGTCCAATGAGTAAGTAACGAGCTACATGATACATCATAATGTTTTTTTTGATAGATCACTGACTAACTCTACCAAACCAAAACCATATCCATGAAGGCATATCCCACCTCAATAACTATATGAACCTATCAATCCCCTCTAGCTACCACAAATACCGTGGGTCATATCATCCACCCTTCACTGCCTCTTATTATGTTACTTATACCTATGATCATGTATATCTATCCTCCTACTACAACACCTCCACAGTCCCTAATATTGTTGATAAACCTCATTCCTCTTATTACATGACTTTTTTCCACTCCACTCCACATGAAATCATGTCTTCTTCCCTGGCCCAGGTTCCATCAGTTGTTATCCTTCCCATTGTTGGATTCAACTATGTTTCCCCACCTACTTAACACCAAGCATTGACCACTATGGATAGTGCCATGTTGATCTACACTCATATCAAATTGATGTGACCCTTAAGTGGTCCCCATATAGAGGTAGACATTTAAGTATATGAATAAGATGATGAAGGTGAAGCAAGTGATAAGGAGGGTGAAATAGTATATGTTGGTGAATTTCTTGAAGAAGAAGAAGAAGATGATGATGATTCAAAAACTCCTTACCATCAACGTACACCTCTTGATGAATGTTGATAAATATTGTGGCCCTTCTATGGATTTCTAAGTCTAGTCTTAGTGTCCTTAGTGTTTCATTTTTTATTTTAGTCATATATTATGTGTATCTAAGGCTATGTATTTCATTTCATCTTTTTTTGCATGAAATTTTAGTTGCACGTGTTGTATTTTATCTTGTAACTATGTACCATTTCTAAATAATGTAGATTGGTTGGAGGTTGAGTCATTCTTATGAATATTTTTATGATACCTTGTGGAAGTTGTGTCCTCATTGTTCAAATGATTTTTTGTCATTCAATGTGTTTCTTGGAAAAGACCTTATTATGCCTTCCCATCCTTCACTTTTTGGTCTAGCACTGAGGGAGAAGACCTAGCTAAATAAAAATGAATCTCAATGGAGTATACTTTTGATAAAAAAATATCATTGTAGAATTCCAACATTGCTTAATAGACATATATTTCTAGTTATTTTTTTTGTATTGTTGAGGACTAACAAAATGTTGGTAAGATTGAATTAAAGGGGACTTGATAACTCATTTTTAAACCCCCCTGCATGATTAAATTGTAAAACATTTTAAATCATATCTTTCAATAATCTTAGGGATGATTTTCCAATTTCAAAAAAGTAGCAGAACATTGACTCCATATTTTACACTACCCATATTTTGTTATGCCATCAAAATTTCTTTCATAATTGTCTAGATTTTAT
This sequence comes from Alisma plantago-aquatica, assembly GCA_963693085.1. NCBI lineage: Eukaryota > Viridiplantae > Streptophyta > Magnoliopsida > Alismatales > Alismataceae > Alisma > Alisma plantago-aquatica. The sequence goes on along the minus strand of OY856413.1, from coordinate 1,082,965,368 downwards.
TTTGAGATAATTTTTGATTTATAGTCAAACTCGAATTTCTCAAAATACCAACAAATATTTAAAAAAATAAGGTCAGATATGCTTAATGTTTAAATTTGAATAATAGCTACATGTCTATTTTGAAATTTTATATAAATAATTTAAAATGAGTTTATGACTTGAGATCAATTTTGAATTAAATTATAATATGAACACCTTTGTTATATCCTAAATTTTTGTAAAATTGAATTATATAAATATAAACAATGAATATACAAGTAAATGTTCCAATGATATTATTGATAGAATGATAATGTTACATATGTGACTATTTGTGTTGAAAATATGTCCTTGGGGCACAAGATAAAGATATAAGGAAATTTGTGCATAAATAAATAGTAGTGGCGTTGTTAATGGTTGGATAATTGAAATATAAGATAATAAGCAAGTTTTCAAAAGAAAATAAGATGTGTGATGTTTTAGAAGTTAAAAGAGTAGTTATCTAAACAGTGTGGTAACACAAATTTTGAGACATCAATTAGTATTATTATGATCTAACATTTGGTATACATGAAAATAATAAGGAAAGGAATATAATTCCAGATATTGGGAGAAAAAGGATAGTCCATGAGATAATTGTATTGTTTTTAACAATGTTTCAAAGTAGAATGTCTTGTATTGAAATTGTATATCATTAGATCCCACACATTAAATATACATTAGGAAAGGTATCTGGGAGTTTTCTTATAATAAGGATAATTAATTTGGACGAATATATCAATGAGAGAAAAACAATGAATAATCTGTAATTCATGATCAAATTAGCCAAGAAAGTGTGATGTGATTATATGCGTTCCTTTATGGCTTTTTGCAAATTTAGTAATTATGTTATGGATAAGTGAATTCCCATATTGAGAATCTATCAGTATGTTCCTTTTAAAAATTATTCATACTTTTTCATAAGTGTTTTGTCTTACCATGAGAGAGTGAATGATTAGTAAAAGGAAAGTAAATAATAATATTTATTAGGGAACGTAAAGGAGAATATACTTAATTACTTTCTAGAAAGTGATGCCTTACCAACTATGTACAACTTGAGGGAAAATCTCATTGATCCATACATTTAATTATATATATATATATATATATATTTATTTATTTATTTATTGGATGGATGAATACCCAATGCCTTCACAGCTATATGTACCTCCCTCCTTGTCATGTATATGTGATTTCTTGCCCCAATAAATCTGAGGTTTTTGATCAAAGAACCCTCCCCAGCCCCGAGTTTGTTGAAGGAACATGACTGCAACACTGGTCCACTATCAATCATGATTGCTCTGTCCCCATTGTAGACCTTCACCACTCCTAAAACTCCCCTCATATCATCCTACTATGACACATCTTCTTCTACTCTCCCCCATTATAGACCACCAAGGTATGTTGAGGGAAGCATCGCCTCCCTCATTCAGGGTTTCCTTGACTCACAAAGGTAATTAGTTGATGGTGATTGAGGGTTGTGTGTCCTCCTTAATGACAATGAGCGGCTGTCATGGTAGCACCATCATGATATGGGCAGACTCAGACCATCGCTCTCTGGTTTTTATAGGATACACATGAGCAAGAGGTTAGCTGAACCATGGACCTATAGCGGCGATGGGAGGAGGGGGAAGAACTCCAGTAGGTGGCATTGGGGCGTTTCCATTTGTTTTGTCAAGGATTACGTGTGCATGTCCGCGCCTATATGTAAGGGAGTCACACCAGGTTGAAGACAAGGGTGTTAGATAAGACCCAGTTGGGTTAGCTCTTCGCCAATTGGCTTATGGCATGCCAAAATTAAAAAAAAATTAAGGTAACTATTGACATGTCCATCTCTTATTGGCCAAAATACTATAGTCTTTCAGTGATTCTAAACAATTATTGGTTACTCATAAAATAATGAAATCACATATCAAAATGGTTGGGAAAGTGAGAGGAATACAAATAAAATATTAGTTTTGACTAAATATGATCTCAATTCCATATGTAGTGCAAATATGGGTTAAAGTGTTGAATAGTACATATGAACCCTAGTTTTAGATGAATAAGTTGTTAATGTTGTTAAATATGATTGTTTGAGATGTAACCTAATAAAATGGGATGTAATGGTGATTTAACATGATTGTGACCATAATGATGATAATTAGACTTATTAATATGGATAATCATGCATACAAAGATGTAGTGTTAAAGACCATAACTTTATGTGTCATTAAGGGTCATAATTGAATCTAGTATTCATAATACAATAACATGGTGGATTTGATAATTATGTATACACTTAATATGAATTAGGGTTTTGAAGTATGATTCTAATGGTAACTCGATAACAAGGAAACCTAAAACCAATATTAGGACATGAGTAGGGTTTGTTTAATACTATGTGATGGTGACACTTTAAGATTCACATACATGTAGATTAAATGTTAATTTGTTGTATTTATCTTTGTTGATTGAATTTCTCAAATGTACTTAGAGTATATTATGTATCATAATCTGCAAGGTTATATAAAAGGTACGCAGCTACACTTATGACTACTTGCATTAGTTTGTCAGTGTTTGTCAAGGATTTCTCGAGGATTGAATAAATATACTATTGAGTGTTTATTTACATTCTATTGAACTGTAATTCCATAATGAGTATCAAATAAAGATGAGAATATGTAGATAAAATTCCACTTCTTATTTGCAAATAATTGAGTTATTATATTAGTTGCGCACTTTTGCATGCACCCCATGTACGAAATATATTTTGATAAGCTAATCCATGCTTTTGTTTTTCACCATTTTAGGTACATACTAAATGTGAAGATACCAAGAAATGATTAATTAGACTAGATTATACGAAGAAATTTAAGTTAAGTAAGGAGAATTAGATAGATACTTCTTCTCATATGACAATTCTTATGTATGAAATTCATGTAACTCTCTCGGTGAGCATCTTCTAAAATATATTTGAATTAATAGAAATTATTTACTGTTATTTGTTATTTGGTTAAATATGGGTCCTTGGGAATTTTAGGTAATGTCTCTCAACTTTTTTTTGGTCTTTCCTTAATTGGGGGATGTTGAAAAGTGAGGTCGTTACAACATTCTATTTGCAGGCAGTGAAAATTAAAAAATATAGAAAATCTTATTGATTGACAACATTTTCCTCCCACAAAATCAACCGATGACACATGAATTTACTTTTCGAGTATATTCTAGTGAAATACAACCAATTATAACAAAGATAAAATTCATGAAAAGATCATAGGCAGAAATTTCAAGGGTAATATTTAGCTGAACAAACTCCCTATAGCTTGGTTTCTAGTGCCATATGTTGAGAATTTGAATCCCAAATTCAATCAATAGTATTGTAGTTGTAAATTTTTCTAAAGTGCAAGAAATCATTAGAGGGTGGTAAAAGGTAGAAATATATGTGTTTGATATGGTATAAATCAAGAAAATGGTTAAAAGTGGTCCTAACTAAGAGATATTTGTTGGATCAATGGGCTCTAGAAGGGGGGGTTGAATAGAGCTTCACAAACTTCACAAAATTGATTAGACCACCAAATTATATTAAGTGCAGAACTTAAACCAAAACAGTAATTTGATGTCCTAAACTAGCATACAAAGCAAGGATAAGAGACAAGGAATAGCATGCACTTGGACAGGTGGTTTAGAGTGGTTCCATATCCTAAACTTAGGAGCAATGTCAGTCCACTACCTAGAGTTGGTTAGACTCTAGGATTTGTAACTTGGTTCTCTTATATATATCACACAATAAGATTACAAGCTACAACAACCAACCATCCAAGGACTTATAAATCAAGCCAAGATCTTCTACCTCACCAAGGACTTACCCACCAAGCAAGTAGTCTTCAGCCTTCTTCAAAGGACTTACCCACTCTTGCTCTAGTCTTTGGCCTTGCAGGAATTACCCATCTTGCTTGAGCTTTGCCTTGCACCTCTCCTTCTCTTGGAGAGCTTTAGCACCTTCCTCCTTCACTCGGAGGCCTGGAGCAGCTAGCCTTCTTCTCCTTCACTCGGGGAAGAACAACAACCTTCTTCTCTTTCACTCGGAGAAGAATCTTCAAGCAATCTTCATAGGGAATGGAGATGGGAGAAGTAGAAAGGAGAGCTTTACAACATTACAAATGATAGCTCTCATACATGGGAACCTAACTCACTCATACTCACGAATTTGCTTTGAAGGTAGAGAGAGAAAGGGGCTCAAAGGATTAGAAACCACTCAACTAAGGCTAGGACCAAGCATATGTGAATGAGCAACCTTGGAATGAAGTCCAAGAGGTCCTATTTATAGTTGAGGGTGTCCCTTTGAGGTTGGGAGAGATAAGGGGCACAAAATAGCCATTTTACAACTTGCAACGGATCTATTTTGAGTTCCACCTACTCCTCCAACGGTTGGAATTGCTTTTTCTGCATTCCAGTACAGTCTGATCGGCCCAGTTTCAATAAAGGCAACTCGGCCGAACCACTAAAAGACAAGGCTGAAAGCTAGACTGTCGGCCGAGTTCCCTTGGAGAAACTCGGCCGATCGGTCGACTTTCATCTTGGACCGATCAGTGGATCGGCCGAGTTTCATGGTCTAGAAACTCGACTGAAAGGGAATCGGCTAAGTTTGGAACTCGGCCGATTGCAACAAAAATTCCAGAATAAATGGATCGGCCGAGTTTGGAATTCGGCCGACAAAATCCCTGTTATGGGTATTTTGGAATTTTCGTAAAACTATACAAATGATGGATTTTTGAGTCCCAATAATTTTATCCATCTTAGTTACAATGCAAAACATGAGTATAAGTGATTACATCAAAAGTTCTAAGCCAATAAGGGCTATTTCACAAAACGGTTAAAAGTCACATGTTTTGCATGTGCTGAATGAGTAGCTTTTGAGTTGAATGTGATTCTTTTCTTGTACCTAATGTCTGAAACAATCTCAAATAGATTTGTTAGATACATATGAATGGAATGGTTAAGTCATTATCAAAATATGGGCAATGTGCGACACCTAGGTCAACATTCTCCCCCTTTTTGTCAATGACAAACCATTCCTCAACATATTGAAAAGAATGTGAAAATTATACCATTTCTTAGGGAATTGCAAGGGGATGCAAAGATGATCAATTTGTAGTGCTCCCCCTCAATTCATGCTTACTCATGCCTGCATGGTTAGTTAAAAAAACAACCAAATCACATATGTATACTATATGATTCTAAGCAAGTCTAGATGCATTTCAGTTAATAGACAAGAAAAGAACCATACTAGCAATAAATTCAATATGATTGAGCTTTTTCTCCCCCTTTGTCATCTCAAAAAGGCAGGGGGGGGGGGTAGAAGAGCATAAAAGCAAGGTCTTCTCCATAGAAAAACAAAAACACTCAATCAATCACAGTAAGCTCACAGAGACAGAGGAAAACTAAGATAAACAACTAAAGCATGTCATTAATCAAAATATGGAAAACACTAAAAGATATACCATACAAAGCGTTCCCATAAAACATAAAACAAGACTGCATGGATAGCATAGAGCAAAAATAGTACAACTCAGATGATGTGCCTAATGTATATAGTGCAAACATAGTCCAAAGAGATACAGCATGGTCATCTAAGACTAAAACTAGATACATCAGCCCACAAAGCTAACTACTCTATGTCTATGTCATCAACAGCAGCATCGATATCCTCATCTGGCCGGTAGTCCTCATCTCCGTCGTCAGAAGGAGGAGCAGCATCCTGTGTAGCCTCGTCAGCATGATCAGCATCGTTGTCATCATCCTCGTCATCAACATCAGTCGCAGTAGCCTCATTGTCTTCATCAGCATCAGTCTCAGCATCCTCATGGTCAGGCATATCCTCATCTGGAGGACCAGAAGCTCGCCCGGGCCACCTAGCACTCTGCTCGGACCAAGACATGCCTAGAGCATGTAACTCATAGGCAACCTCAAGGGGAGGAGCAGAAGAGGTATACTGGGCCAGAATCTCAGACAGACGACCACCTGGAAGCGCCAGAACTGGGGAAAGGTGTCCACCTACAGAGGGCTCAGCGGAAGCAGAAAAGGGTGGAGCAGGGTAAAACTGACTATACGCATAAGAAGCGTAGTCACCACCGGGATATGGCAGGTAGGTGGGATAAGGCTGAGGGCAAGATATATGCATGGAGGACATGATGTGGCAAAGATCCTGATGAAGGTGTTGCTGGACCTGCATGTTGTACTCTTGCTGGTGCATGAGATACCCCAGGAGGGCCTCATTTGAAACATGAAAATCAGCAAAGGCAGGCTGAGGAGGAGGCTGAAAGGAAGGCTCAGGTGGAGGAGGTGCAGCTGAGGATGGTGGAGGTGCAGCTGAGGATGGTGGAGGTGCAGCTGAGGAAGATGATGCACCAGGGGTAGGAACACTCTTCAGGAGAGTGGTCTCACTGATATAAACACCTTTGCGATCAGGTCGGTAGAGGAGATCGGCAAAAAGGGATTTACCAGTGGCATGTTGGAAAAGACCACAAATGAGGGTAGGATAGGGAAGATGAGTGCCCTTTGTGTTCTTTCCAGAGTCAAAACAGGTCAAGTGATGGAGGATATAACGTGCCCATTTGACTCCTTGATGCTTCAGCAAAAGATACATCATAACAGCCGTATTCTCAGCAATGTCTGTTTGATTTTTCTTAGGATGGACATTGCAGCTCAAGATAAAGGCCAGGACGCGGAGAGGAGCAGAAAGGGCTGAGGAAGGCAGAGTACCCCTTTTTGTATAGGGAAATTTGGGTCGCTTGAGAAATTTATGAATATCAGTCAAGTCAACCTCAATTGCCTTATACACGTCATCGGGGTAGAGACGATCAAGATATTGAGGATAGTCAGCGATCCATGATGCCGTACCGACATTTCCATGAAGATAAAGATTGAAAGAACGCTCGGTGATATGGAAAGGTTGACCGGCAATCATGGACGTCAACACAATAGAAATGTCCACGGATGGGACCAAAGAGTCATAGTTCCAACGTAGATTGGTGTAGAACTCACGGACAGCTTTGGAACTAGATTTCAAATTGTGGAAACGAGCATCTTCTATGCAAAACGGATCAAGGTGATGAGTTCAAAGGATTTGACAAGCTTCATAAAGGTCAGGGTGAAAGCTGTTAGGTTGATGGAGAGCTCGAAAAGGAAAAGGAGTGCGAGGGAGGAGCTCTTGATATCTAGTAACAGCAGCTTGATCAACAAAAGAGAGATTTTCGAACACAATATACCTTGGAGCAAGAGGGGTCGCCTGAGTAGGGGAAGGGACAGCTCTCTTCCGTCGTTGGGACCTCATGGAGACGAGATAGAGGAAAGAGAGTCGAGCTTGTGGAGAAACTAGGCAGACGTAGCCCCGAGAGCAGCAAGAACGAAGAAGCAAGGTCGATCGGAGGAAGAAACAGCTGGAACGAGGTGAGAAAGGGCCAGGGTTAGAGAGGGGCGGGTGCTAGAGCTAGGGTTCGGTCGACTTTTCTCTAGTTGAGAGGGAGAAAGTCGGCCGATTCCTATATATATAACTAGTCTGCCGTCGATCGGTCAAGTTTGGGAAATGGAAACTCAGCCGATCGAGCGCACAAGCACCCTGAAGCCCGACCGATCGGTTGAGTTTGAAACTCGGCCGACCAAAACCCTGAAGAGGGAAAAAGATGAAACTCTAGCCCTAACCTCAAATGACCTAATGCAAAAATTCTTTTTGGTCTAGTTTGTATATTAAGGATATTTAGGCACATTCCCATCATCATAGGGTACTATTTGTCGATTAAAACCCGATTTGCGAGAAAAATCCCGAAAAAGAGACAGAAACTAAAGAAATTTTAGCAAAAACAAGCATCTTGAGCAATCAAAGCATCTAAAGCAAGAGCAACACATATAAGATGTAACCAACTAATTAGAGAGCAATTCAATATCATCAAGAGAAATTATGAGCAATTTTGATCTAATAAAGTTAAATTGTTCTCTAGCAAGTGGTTTAGTGAAAATATCGGCCAACTGATTTTCCGTATCCACATGTGTGATATAAATATCCTTTTTGACAATGTGGTCACGGAGAAAATGATGGCGAACTTCTATGTGTTTAGCTCTACTATGCAATATCGGATTGTAAGAAAGATTGATTGCACTAGTATTATCACAGTAAATAGGAGAAGCATCAAAATGAATGTTAAAGTCTTGGAGCATTTGCTTCATCCATAGGACCTGGGCACAACAACTTCCGACTGCAATGTACTCAGCTTCGGTAGTTGATAATGCCACTGTGCTATGTTTCTTGGAGAACCAAAACACCAAGCATGGTCCCAAGAGGAAGCAAGTGCCACTTGTGCACTTTCTATTAATCAAGCAACCTGTGTAGTCAGCATCACTATATGCCACAAGAGTAAAGTCCCTTGACTTAGGGTACCATAGTCCAAAATTTGGAGTTTTGGCTAAGTACCTCAAAATCCTCTTGACAGCAATAAGATGTGATTTCCTAGGGCTTGATTGAAAGCGAGCACACAAGCCAACACTAAACATTATATCAGGTCTAGAGGCAGTTAAATAAAGTAAACTTCCGATCATACCTCTATAGAGCTTCTCATCTACCTTTTCACCTTCTTCATCCTTGTCGAGTTTTGCGGTGTTTGACATGGGTGTATCCATCGGCTTCATGTTCTCCATCCCAAAGCGTTTGAGTAGTTCAGTTGTGTATTTGCCTTGGTTGATGAAGTTTCCTTCCTTTGTTTGTTTGATTTGAAAGCCGAGGAAGAAGGTCAGCTCACCCATCATGCTCATTTCGAATTCACTCTGCATAAGAGAGCTAAACTCCTTGCAAAGATCAAGGTCAGTTCCGCCAAAAATAATATCATCAACATATATTTGAATTATGAGAAAATGGGTAGAAGTGTGTTTTAGAAATAAAGTACAATCAACTTTGCCCATGATATACCCGTTATCTAACAAAAAGTTCTTTAGTTTCTCATACCAAGCTCGAGGTGCTTGTTTGAGTCTGTAGAGAGCTTTTTGCAAGAAATATACATGATTGGGTAACTTATCATTTTCAAAGCCTGGAGGTTGAGCAACATATACTTCCTCCTCGATTTTACCATTTAAAAACGCACTTTTGACATCCATTTGATAAAGCAAGAAATTTTTATAACTAACAAAAGCAAGTAGCATAGGATAGATTCTAATCTAGAAACAGGAGCATAGGTTTCATCAAAATCAATACCTTCTTGTTGATTGTAACCTTGAGCTACTAACCTTGCTTTGTTCCTTACCACTTTTCCTTGCTCATCAAGCTTGTTGCGGTAGACCCATTTGGTGCCAATGATCTTTCTATCATTTGGTCTTGGCACTAAGGTCCACACACGGTTCTTCTCAAATTGCTCAAGCTCTTCTTGCATGGAAAGGATCCACTCATCATCACCAAGGGCCTCTTTGATGTTCTTTGGCTCTAGTTGGGAGATGAAGGCACTATTTGCTTGTTCTTTGTTGTGATCAGCTCGTGTCCTCACTCTCTCAAACGGATTGCCAATGATCAACTCCTTGGGGTGATTCTTTGCAAAGCGGGGAGTGGGATCCTTCTTTTCTTCTTCTTTTTCTTCTTCTTCAACCTGCTTACCTTTGTCTTTGATGTTGAGCTCTTTTAAGATAGGAATGATTTCATCTGCAACATCATCATCACCAATATGCTTGCTACTAACAGGGTTAGTTTCAATAAATTTAACATTTATAGATTCTTCAATTTTAGATAGTTCAATGTTAAATACTCTAAATGCCCTGCTAGTAGTGCTATAGCCTAGGAAGAAATCCTTGTATGATTTCGGATCAAACTTGTCGAGAGAATCCTTGGTGTTTAAAACAAAACAAGGACATCCAAAAACATGAAAGAAATCAATAGACGGCTTCCTACCACGCCATAGTTCATAGGGGGTTTTCTTAAAAGTCAGATGTGTGAAAACTCGGTTTTGCACAAAACATGAGGTGCTAACGGCTTCTTAGGAGTGTCATACTCAAGAAGCATGGTCCTAGCCATCTCTTGTAGCGATCTATTCTTCCTCTCAACAACTCCATTTTGTTGAGGTGTGCGAGGAGAAGAGAAATTGTGCGAATAACCCGATTTTTCACAAAAACGTTCAAAAAGATCATTTTCAAACTCTCCCCCATGATCACTACGGATAGACACAACATGGCAAGAAGCTTCATTTTCAACTCGTTTACAAAAGCTTGAGAAAACATCAAGTGTATCGCTTTTAGAAATGAGAAAGAAAGTCCAAGTATATCTAGAAAAATCATCAACAATAACAAGACAATACTTGGAGCCACGAAGCGTTTGTGTTCTCATTGGTCCAAAAAGATCAATATGAAGAAGCTCAAGAACTCTCTTGGTACTCATGACTCCTTTGGATTTGAAGGAGGATTTGGTTTGTTTCCCTTGTGTACAAGGCTGACATTCCTCATCCTTTTCAAAATCCAATTTAGGAAGTCCTCAAACCAAGTCCTTTTTGTTCAGTTTCTTCATTTGATGCAAGTTCACATGACCCAAACGACGATGCCAAAGCGAAAGATCGTTTTTATCCACAACTAAGCATCTATTTAGTATGGGCTTAAGAGCATCGAGAACAATCACATAGAGATTACCATTTCTAGTTCCCTTATATATAACATTGTAGGACAGGGAATCTAGAAGCAAGCATTCTAAAGAAGTAAATAGCACAAGATAACCATTATCACATAATTGGCTAACACTAATTAAATTGTGATGTAGGCCATCAACAAGCAATACATTTTTAATGCACAATTCATTGCCTACATCACCCTCACCTATAACCTTACCCTTTTTGTTGTCCCCAAAGGTTACCGATCCTCCTTTCTTTTTCACAAACTTGTTGAAATGGCTGATTTCTCCAGTCATATGCTTAGAGCAGCCACTATCAACAATCCATTTCTTTTTAACCTGCAAGAAAAGAGGATGTCAGAACCCAACTCAAACTTTGGGGTCCGGGGTTAGCTTGGGGACCCATTTCATCTTTGGGTTGGTCCCCTTGGGCTTGTAAGGACAATAGGTAGAATAATGATCATCACATTTGCAATGAATACATACCATGGGGTTTTTAGAGCCGGAAGACTCTCCATTGAAAATTGGAGGTTCCACACTCTTTTTCTTACCATTCTTCTTCTTCTTACCTTTTGGAGTAGTCTCATTATATCCTAGACCACTAGTACCAACTTGTTTGGTAGAGTGCTCTAGAACATCATTTAGGGATTTCTTACCCGAAAGAAACATTTGCAAAGTAGATCTTAATTTAGCATTATCATCACTAAGATTTATAACGGCAGTAGATAAACTAGCAAGATCTTCTCTAGTATGCAAAAGGTCGGCCTCAAGGCAGAGGGCTTTAGTAAGAAGAGAGTCTTTTTCTAGAGTTAAGTTAGCAACTTCATTTCTAGACAAGATAGGTCTAGAAGATAAATCATTTGTTTGAGCAAGCAATTTAGCATTTTCAAATTTAAGAACAACAATTTCTCTTTGATAAGAGTAAACTTCATCTCTCCTAGCATCATCAATAAGCTTAAGTTCAACATTTTCAGTTTTTAGAACATCTAGCTCATCTAGGCAATTTTGGTTCTCTATCTTAAGATTTTCAATAGTTTTAAGATATGTACCATTCTCAACCTCTACTCCATTATATTGAATTTCAAGGTCAATAAATTTCCCTTGCAAGGAATCTATGCTATCAAGATGTAATTTCTCATTTTTATCAAGAATATCAATCTTGGCATAAAGATCATCAACTATCTTTCCTAATCTTTTCCTTTTAGCTTTACATTTAGCAAAAGATGATTGGCATTCATTAAGCATTTCAATGAGAGTTTCCTTAGATAACTCAAGTAAATTTTCATCACTTACCTTGCTTACCTCACTTACCTCAATTACTTCTTCACTAGTAGATGCCATGAGGGCAAGATGACATTCTCCATCCTCGGAGCTTGAGGAACTTGAAGTAGAAGACTCCTCCCATGCCGCATGAGCTGCATCTTTGGATCGTCTCTCCTTCTTGTCCTTCTTCTTGTACTTGGCTTCTCTTTTGTATTTGTCATCCTTCTTGTGGCTGCTCTTATGATAGCCCTTCTTGGCCTTTGGGCAGTCACTCTTGTAGTGGCCTTTTTGACCACACTCGTAGCACCTAGGAGTTGAGGAGCAGGGCTTGCTCTTGAAGTGTCTTCCTTTTGAGTAGTTGGCTTCATGATCATTTGCACCTTCATCTTCACTTGAGGAAGGGAAGGGAGACTTCATGGCAAGTTATTGTTGCCGGACCATTTCTTCTACTTGGGCTTTGAAGGCTGTGTCCTTCATCTTCTTTGATTCCTTCTCCTCTCTTTTCTCCTCTTCCTCTTGCTTGTCGAGCCTAGGTTCATGTGCTTGGAGGTTACCAACCAGCTCCTCGGTTGACAACTCGCTCAGCTTGTAGAATTCTTCAATTGAAGTGACCTTTGGCTCCCATCTCTTTGGAAGAGATCTCAAGATCTTAGCATTGATTGTACCTCTATCCATGACACTCCCAAGGGCTGCAAGGCTGTTCAAGATGACATTTAACCTTGTGTACATGTCCGCAACTCTTTCATTCTTCCCCATCTTGAAGTTCTCAAGTAGGCCACCAAGCATATAGACTTTGGCCTCCTTGACTTGCTACGTCCCTTCATAGGTGACACACAACTTGTGCCAAATCTCATGCGCCGTGTCCCAAGAAGAGATGCGGTTGAACTCCGATGGTGTAAGGGTGGCGTAGAACACGGCTTTAGCATTTAGTTGACCACGCTTCATCTCATCTTCCGTCCATGTGGTGATGTTCCCCTTTGGCTCTTCATACTTGAGATGGACTATCTTCCACATCTCGTAGCTCACCCCTTGGATGTAGAATTGCATCCTTCTCTTCCAATATAGGAAGTTTGTGCCGTCGAAGACCGGGGGTCTCATGGAGAAGCTTCCTTCAAGATTGAGTGACCCAAGAGCCGAATCGCCCATCTTCTCCTACTTGTTGAAGTAGCTTGGAGAAGACCTGCTCTGATACCACTTGTTGGATCAATGGGCTCTAGAAGGGGGGTTGAATAGAGCTTCAAAAACTTCACAAAATTGATTAGACCACCAAATTATATTAAGTGCAGAATTTAAACCAAAACAGTAATTTGATGTCCTAAACTAGCATACAAAGCAAGGATAAGAGACAAGGAATAGCATGCACTTGGACAGGTGGTTTAGAGTGGTTCCATGTCCTAAACTTAGGAGCAATGTCAGTCCACTACCTAGAGTTGGTTAGACTCTAGGATTTGTAACTTGGTTCTCTTATATATATCACACAATAAGATTACAAGATACAACAACCAACCATCCAAGGACTTATAAATCAAGCCAAGATCTTCTAACTCACCAAGGACTTACCCACCAAGCAAGTAGTCTTCATCCTTCTTCAAAGGACTTACCCACTCTTGCTCTAGTCTTCGGCCTTGCAGGAATTACCCATCTTGCTTGAGCTTTGCCTTGCACCTCTCCTTCTCTTGGAGAGCTTTAGCACCTTCCTCCTTCACTCGGAGGCCTGGAGCAGCTAGCCTTCTTCTCCTTCACTCTGGGAAGAACAGCAACCTTCTTCTCTTTCACTCGGAGAAGAATCTTCAAGCAATCTTCATAGGGAATGGAGATGGGAGAAGTAGAAAGGAGAGCTTTACAACATTACAAATGATAGCTCTCATACATGGGAACCTAACTCACTCATACTCATGAATTTGCTTTGAAGGTAGAGAGAGAAAGGGGCTCAAAGGATTAGAAACCACTCAACTAAGGCTAGGACCAAGCATATGTGAATGAGAAACCTTGGAATGAAGTCCAAGAGGTCCTATTTATAGTTGAGGGTGTCCCTTTGAGGTTGGGAGAGATAAGGGGCACAAAATAGCCGTTTTACAACTTGCAACGGATCTATTTTGAGTTCCACCTACTCCTCCAACGGTTGGAATTGCTTTTTCTGCATTCCAGTACAGTCTGATCGGCCGAGTTTCAATAAAGGAAACTCGGTCGAACCACTAAAAGACAAGGCTGAAAGCTAGACTATCGGCCGAGTTCCCTTGGAGAAACTCGGCCGATCGGTCGACTTTCATCTTGGACCGATCAGTGGATCGGCCGAGTTTCATGGTCTAGAAACTCGACCGAAAGGGAATCGGCTGAGTTTGGAACTCGGCCGATTGCAACAAAAATTCCAGAATAAATGGATCGGCCGAGTTTGGAATTTGGCCGACAAAACCCCTGTTATGGGTATTTTGGAATTTTCATAAAACTGTACAAATGATGGATTTTTGAGTCCCAATAATTTTATCCATTTTAGTTACAATGCAAAACATGAGTATAAGTGATTACATCAAAAGTTCTAAGCCAATAAGGGCTATTTCACAAAACGGTTAAAAGTCACATGTTTTGCATGTGCTGAATGAGTAGCTTTTGAGTTGAATGTGATTCTTTTCTTGTACCTAATGTCTGAAACAATCTCAAATAGATTTGTTAGATACATATGAATGGAATGGTTAAGTCATTATCAAAATATGGGCAATGTGCGACACCTAGGTCAACAAGATTCTCATGTTTACCATCTAAGTTGATATGCTATAATTGAAATAAAGTCCCTCTAGATCCCCTAACACTTCAAGCTTGATCATTTGTTATATTCATGAGAGAGACTATGTCATTTGTAGGAGAGACAAAGCTACATGTTTATTTTGAAACTTTCCTCTTTCCTATAATAAATTTCTACTAAAATATGATGTTTTGAAGCTTTTTATTTATCTTAGGAAGTAGAAGAGCAGGCGGTCCAAGGTAACGGAAGGTAAGACCTTGGTGGAATTTTTTTCTCCCTTATTTCTTAAACGGGAAGATATTTATCCACGATCTTAAAAGGTAGCTCATTTAGTATATGTTCTTATGAATTTATGACAAGGTGGTACTCAAGGCTTCAAAATCCTAGAGGCTAACCTCTCTGGGTAGTTGAGTGAAGGCCTTGACAACCAAAACTAGTTTGTATGCTAATCCCTCATTGTTTATCTATTAAATCTCTCTCTCCCTTTCTTTCAATAATTACATAACTTGGTATATAATTTGAAGGCCAAAAAAATAGGTTTTGAGTCTATAATATCTAATTTTCCATCTTCCTCTTGAGCCCATAGATCATACAATTTCATTACTTGATTTTGGAGTTTTTGGATGTCATGCCAAATCCTTTTGATGATTATACAAATAATATCTTTGTTGAAATGAATTTCATGTTATGTACTTTTGAAGATCAAGGAATTTAGACTAGATCCATAGAAAAATCTTAACAATCAATTAATTCAATGTTCTTAGCTTTTCGAATATTGGGAATCAAGGTCTGCCTACTTTAATATCCAATACATGTGTTCATATACAAATTGGTAGAAATTTTGTAAGTACATGCGTTGAAAGACCCAACTACCCAAAACCTATAATTATACAACTATCAGTATTTTAGGATATATAGATTTTATTTGAAAAATCTATTGATATGTTTCTAAAATTGAAATTCTTGTTTATCAACATTACATTCCCTTAATGTTAAGTAAAGCATTAAAGTTAGAATTCAGTTACTAAATGGAATTAGGGTATCAGGAAATATTATGTAGATCAGGATTTAAGAACTAACAATTAGTCATCAAAATTTTGAATATTTGCTCATTAGTCACATAAACAACAGTAGGGTGTCTAGCCATATAGGTAGGAACAATTATAAATAATCAACCATGAGATAGTAACTAACCTCAGGAACATCAAATATTTATGTATACCATTATATAACTGTCTATATATATGTACTTTTACATTTTTTGTAAATTCATATATAATCATGAAGATGAATTGGAATTTAATTTTGATCTGTCATCCCCTTCACTTAGCCATGATATGCAAAAAAACAAGTATCCATGACAACCATGGAACAAAGTACATTATAAAAGACACAAATAGTACCACATAAATTCTACCTAGCACTTATACATCTCAATTAATACTAGAATACCGAGAGTAATACTATATTTGCTTAGATTATCTACTATTTTCACCACCCATCACAATAGATTGACTTCATTCATCAAACATCAATGATAAACCACAAATGTTTCCACATGGAAAACAACATCAATTAACACTTGTGCAACATTAATTGATATAATAAACCATATGAAGATAACAGCCTAGTACTTATGACAGACTTCTACATGATCATTGTTTGAATAAGGACCATGTAATATCCATTAAAATTTATAGATATATGATTTTTTGTGAATGTAAGCATGGACATATCTAGAAGAATCTAATAAACAAGAATTAGCATGATCAACATCAAATGAATATAATGTTAGAATATTATATTCTTAAAAAGGATTTATTTAGAGAAAATAGTTCCCCACTACCGATAATTTTAGGTCTTGTTCCCATTCACTCGTTGTTTCTCTTTCAAACATTCAAGACACACTCAGTTAGTGTTAAGATGATGCTCGAACAAGCCTTAACATTAGAGTAAATAGTTTTTCATCTATACAATCAGAGAACAATTATAAGAGATAAGAAAAGTGTTTTCTCAAATGTTTTGACTATTAATCAAAAAATATGGTTAAAAAATATGTAATTTCCAAAATAACTATGAGTGTGTACTTAAACACCCATCATAATCCATTAATATCTATCACACAGTCGTAACTTTTTGAAAATAGAACTCTTACAAAATTGATGTGTACTAAAACATATATATATATTTGAATATCAACATTAGATAAAATTATATTCAAGCATGATAGCCATTGTGACATGTATTGGACAAATATCTAATCAGGTATTAGTCTAATGTACGATATAGATAACAATACCTATTTGGTGGAGTGAAAATATACATGATTATATGACTAACATATTCTACTAGATAAGCCCAAACCATATTGCATCTATTATATGGCATTTTCATTAACATACAACGTGTGTTTGATCAAATACCAATTAGTGTTCAACTCATGTCATAACTTTGTAATATATAATACACTTTTTGATTCCCCAATCCTTTATTTGTCCCCAATGAGACAAATGTCTAGTATAAATGTATGCATGCTTATGCGGTCTCCATGCATTACTCTAGTACTATTGAATACACCTTCACTTGTATAACAACTAACTGTAACTTGTATATGAGAAATTTGGGATACAAGTCTCTCTCAACACACATCAAACAATACTAAGCCAACATATGACTACTACTATGAGACTCAAATAAATGGTCTTGATCTAGCAATACTTTGCAAAGTAAAATAGTGAAAGATACCCACTGTATAACATAATATATTTTTCAAAAATGGTACCTTCTAATTTAAACCATTACTAGATGTATCTAATATAACCTTAATAGAACTATGTGGCTATATCCCTTGAACTTGAATTCTTTTTGTACTTTTCTATATTGGTAATGATATAATAACGTCTATGATCATAAGGTGTAATGTGATAATGACCATTCATGAGATGATGGATGATTTAATAGAATAACCCAATTCAATTATTTCCTCCCCACCTCATAAATCACCTTGCTTGGAATACCTAGTTATAGTTTTCAATGGGATGGAAAGGAAACCTTAAGAATAAATTTAAGTAATGTATATTTAAGTTGACCAATCTTTTTATTACCACATTGTACCTAATTTATGGGGTATATAGTCACATATATTTGGTTTCTTTCAACAATGAACAATCATGATATTTAGTTTCAACTATGATAGAAAAGTTTCAACTAGGTCTATAGATAATTCTTTGGTAAATGATCAATTGTATTACACTTATCACAAATTGTGGGACATTCAAAGTGTATGATCTTGATCATAGAAACCCTAATTCCATGAATCTTATTTGCATAGGATTGTTAGTTAAGAATTCATAACATGAGGTTCAAGATATACACTAAAATACCTCATCAAACCTTAGTGAGTTTTGAATGATCATCAAATGAGAATTTCACCAAAAATTCAAAGCTTCATTACCTATTACCCTAATAGTGCTTTAGGAAGGAGACAATGAAGTGTATATGATTTACAACAACTAAAATATAACCTTACACCCATGCATGTTCGATGGAATACATTTGTTGAATAATTAGGAATTAGACCTACATCCTATTACTTAATTCAAATAACCCTATAATATTCACATGGTACAATATATGACATAGTAATGGATTTAGGTATTCAAGTACCTTAACATAGCTAAATGTATTAGTTTCTATAAATAGCTCCCTTATCTAGCTAAATAATTAGATTTTGGTACCTTTAGTGAATGGTATATGTTATTTCTTACATAATTTATATAAATAAACTTGAACTAGGTTTGTAATACCCATATGTGCATAAATGTGCACAAATACTGATCATTAGTTGAATTAGCTAAAATATATTTGAATAAGAAAATAAAAATTAAATTCCATGTTATTTATATCCCTAGTTTATTTCATTCGAATAGTTGTACTCTAAGTGAACCAAGATGCTAATTAAAGTTAAACACATTATATTTCCATCCATTTACGTATAGTGACTCTTTTTGTATTAGGATAAACCTATTCTAAGTATATAAATTAAATATTTATGTTAATAGTAACACGTCACAATACATACTAGGATAATGGGAAACAAATATAATTTATTAGAACACCCATAACTTAATTCTAAAATACAAGAAAATGGAAAATATTTATTCTGCATTGTTTATAAATCTAATTTACCAAATTTCAACTCTAATAGGCAACAAAAATCAACCTAAAAGGTTTGGAAATATAATACACAAATCATACCAAAAATACAAGCTGCACTGATGTGTAATTTATTTAAATCACCTTTTTTTGTATGTAGTCATACACATCTTCTGTTGATTCTCTATTAGGTAGGTTCTTGCCAATAGGATGCATATCAAATGAACATAGGATCATATACTACCTGCGGTCAAAGTAGTATCTTGCCCAATTAATGGAATATTACTTTAACTCATGATAGTTATCACATATACATTCCTTCAGACTCCTTGTACTCTTATTTCTGAAGTGGATGATCCCTGATCTAATTAGTTATCATCTATGATGATGTCCAAACTCTTGTTTCTCCACTATCCCAATCTATTTCAATGTTCAATCTCCATACCACCACTCACTTATGATAATTATCTCAAAGTCTCTCTGAAACCCCCAGTAATTGACACCAAGACATTATTGCCATAAACCAAGTATCATTGAAAGTTCTTATGTTCTTGTCACTAGTAAGTGAGGTGACATTCTTAACGTCAATTCCAAATTAGCCATTGAAAAAGATGCTTTTTCTCTTCATGTCATACTAACAAACATTTTTGAGGTTCGCCAAAATCAAAGTAGTAAGTGCAACATCTCTAGATCCTATCTTAGGTGTAATTCAATGTGTATTTTGGGATTTACAACATGCAGACAAGATTTAGTTGGTCAAATTTTGATACCCTAGATTCATGGTAGCATTTCACATCTTTGGCCCTCTATTGAATTAGATATTTCATTCAATCCAAGGTTAATTTAGTCACTGAGTGATTTACTTCTCATTGAGAGTGCAAGTAGAAATAGTGTTATATGACCGATACAAAAACTAGTGTTATATGACCGATAAATATTTTAGACTACAAAATGTAATAGAAATAACTACAAGTCAAACGAACTTAACTGCATATATTTTGAATCATAAATTGTTCTCTAAACAACGACTTAGTTATTGCACAATTAATCAACTATAATTAAATCAATGTTTTTATGCCTTATATAATATTTTTAAATTGATGCATTTTATTGTAATGATTACAAAACACATGGAGTATTACTAGCTTGGTTATATGATAGATGGGGTGAAATCAAATATATATGTTGTCTTTTAATATCTTTCCCATATAAGAGTTTCCCACAATTCGTGAGAAACATATATCTAATAATTTCAAAATAACCATTTTAGAAAAGGACCAAGAGACCCATGTTTTTTAACAATCAATCACCAAATAACCAATATTTGTGTCTGTGAAAAAGATAGGGATTTAATTTGCATCTCGTATGAACATCACTTGAGGTTTTGCAACTCATCAAGCATCGTTAGACATGGTTCAAGTGATGAAATATGATGCAGTCATAAGAATTCATCTAAAGAGGAAACAAGATAGCTTCAAGGTGTAGCAACCATGCGTCCTAGAAGATGATAGAGAGAAATAATTAGATGAATCTATCAATCTGAAGAGAGGATGAATAACATATGGTTCACATGCAAAGAAGAACATGAAATGATATAGATCAAATCATATATATTTAAAGGAAATCATTGGCTAGAAGGATCACTAGTTGCAAAACTTCGACGTCTCTGATATGCCACCAGTTTGCATAAGTGGAGATTCAATCCCCCTCCCTGGCTCCCCCCTTTCATTCAACAATAGACAATTGCGTGAACACCCATTTGCATTTTTCAACAATAGACTTCAGCCCATGGTTCATTACAAAGTTCCCTCAAACTTATACAAATGAACGAAGTGGCAATATTACAAAATAGATTTACCCATGAATGTAAGTCATCATGACCAACTTCGCATTTGTAATAATTAGTTTCTGTATGAATGAAGATGATTAACACCCTTAATCAACTAAAAGAGAAAAGGACAGGCTAGCCTATCAGTTACATATGTAGCTGCTTTAATAAGAAACATAGGATACTTATATCACATATACCAACATGTAAAATAAAAATGTCAGCCATATAAACTTGTATTATTGGGACGTCCTGCATGCCTGAGGCAGCCAACTCAACTAGTCAAAACATCATTTGAACGTCACTGTTTATAGTTGATCAATTTACTCCCCGTCACACTGCACGAATCCCGCCATTATACATGTCGCCTGTCGCATGCTGCACGGCTGTCCGATCTCGTCATCTCCTGCATCCGGAATAGACATATATCTGCTAACAAAAAATTATTGTTAGGGAGAAGAGTGGTGTCTGTTGCCATCGCCTGACCCAGCAACAATCCCGGTAGCTAGCTTCCTCCGCTTCGTTACATTCAGGCCATGAATGAATGCCGTTGGTTATCCATGCTAATCTCAACTAACAGCTACTTGACCGTGCTGCTGTGGTCGAAATTGACATACAGATGGTGAAGTAGAAGAGTGTTCTCCGTTGCCATTTCCTCACAAAACAGCACCCAATTCAAGCAATAGATCAATGCTGGAAAAGCTACAACCGACCCATTTGAGACCGACCGAGGTAAATAAACCAACCCATCTAACTAGATGTTCTATGTCTTAAATTAACTTTCATCCGTTACCTACCAAGCCTGAACCCCATGTTAGGTATACAATAAGGATATCGAAATTTTATGAAATACGGAATAGGTTGGTCTTGGCAATGAGATATAATTATTCTGGTTTGGGTACCATGTTGTTTGGAAACTAAATCCAGTTCTGTTCTAGATATAACATTAAATCAATGTCATCAAAGAAGGTAATGCAGACTAGATCTTGAAATTCATCTAACAGCGGGTTTGAGTTGGTCTGGATATCCAGACTGAGTCTAGAATAGCAAGTAGGACTATAGGGTAGGGTAGGATAAGTAGTTACTCCGTGACAGAGCAATATGAAGACAAGGAAGGCCATGTACCCAAGTTTTGCGGTGGCCATACAAATTAGATTTTTGACTACCTCGTTGGGTGATGAATGTATTTTCATCGTGAAATTAAATTATCACTTTGGGGCCAATTCAACTCTATATATATACTATTTCACTCATTAAATATCAATGTAAGTCATAATGTGCAAAATTACTTAATTAATCCAATTATCATGATTTTAATGGAAATTATGGTTGATTTGATGCAAGTCTTAATAAGTTGAACAATCTACCTTCCCTCACCCCTTGTTCTGACCAATCAATCTAACCAAGACCGTCTGAGCCCTTGCGGTCTCAAACCGTTTGAGTCCATGCGGTCTCAAGACCGTTTGAGCCCATGCGGTCTCAAGACCGCATGAGCCCATGCGGTCTCAAGACCGTTTGGGTACCAAGGTCGCAAGACCGTTTGGCCACGAAGACCCTTTAGCAGCGTAGACCGTTTACTGCAAATGTCAAGACTGTTTGAAGGTCGCGTAGATCGTTTGCATGAGAAAAGCAACGTAAAGACCGTTTGCTCGTTTGCATGTAAACCGAATGAACATATGAAACCGTTTAGACAAGCAGCCACGTGAGGACCGTTTTGATTAGAATGTATGCAAACTGCATGGAGTTCCCAGTATGAGCCTATGCAAGACCGTTTGCGAATTAGCAAAGACTGTTTGGACTTGATATAAGAAGACCGTTTGAGCAATCATTGCTTCAAGACCGTTTGTTGCGGAGGCACATGCAAGCCAAACCGAATGAACACGTGACAACGTGAGCTGCTAAAATGGAGCAAACCGTTTGATAACTATGACCGGACTGCTTTAGAAAGAGTTGACCGTTGCTGCTTTTCATGAAACCAAATGAGCAAAACCAAATATTGACCGTTTGCTGATTACTCCTCTACTGCATATTCTTCCACGTGAAGACCGCAAGGATGATAAATCATTAGCAAACCGAAAAAGCATACAACCACGACATGCATAGACCGCATGGAATTGCTGCTGCTTGAAAACCACATGGAATTGCTGCTGCTTGAAAACCGAATAGTCAAACTGTTTGGGTAGACAACGCACGAAGACCGAATGGCAGAAATGTGGACCGTTTGCTTTTGTAGACAACGCAAACCGTTTGCCGCTAATTGCCAATGTAGACCGAATGTATTTGAAGACCGGATGCGCATCACGCCAAGACCGAACAATGTAATACATGCAAACCGAATCCAGCAATGCACGCAAGACCGAAAGGCTGGGCAATATACTTCAAGACCGTTTGGAAAAGTAATGCCAAGACCGCATGGACCCTCCCTCAAATATAGTTTGCTGATACCGAACAATGTAATACATGCAAACCGAATCCAGCAATGCACGCAAGACCGAAAGGCTGGGCAATATACTTCAAGACCGTTTGGAAAAGTAATGCCAAGACCGCATGGACCCTCCCTCAAATATAGTTTGCTGATAAAATTGCCAGACCGTTTGGCCATAAATAACAGTAAACCGTTTGAGAAAGAAAATATCTCCTTTAACCCAAGGCCGTTTGGGGTAAGTCCGGTGCCTATAAATAGGACCCCAAGGGTCCTCACTTGGCATCGGTTCCGGGACGCCGACAGGCTGCCTGTGCACAGGTCTGATCCAAAACCATTTCAGTCCGCGTCAGTTTCATTTCACCTACTGCCCGTGTTGCAACCAAGGAGGCTGAGGAGAGAAGGAAGACAGAACGAGGGAGACTGTCCGGTCTGTCTTGGTAACTCCCGTTCGCGTCCAGATCTGCTCCGACACGACGCAGTAGGTTGTATCTTCTTCACCGAGCTGTGATTACCTTCTACATCGAATTCATAGCGGGTTTCTCTCTTTTTCTCACTCTTCTTATTTCTCGCATCATGAGCGAGTAGTACCATTTCGCTGGGGTGCAGGGACTAGCCTCGCTGCCCATGCAAACCATGTTCTTTTGTTAAACTTTCCATGACAATGTATATAACTCTTGATTTCGTCATTAACTGATATGTTCGTAGTTTGATTAATTGCTTGCTTTCATCTTTGTTCTTCCTATGTTGTGAGAATTTCTATATGTAGGATTGAATGTCGTTTAACAAGTTGACTCCCAAACTAGAAATAGAATGGGATTCCTTGAGGTCGTAAGTGAATGATCCGCGAGGGACGAGCCATCTAGCCTTCGGTGACGCTTCTGTGCGCCTAACGCCTGTATAGGGGGTTCACAACCTTAGTTAGATTTTGTATCGTCTTGTTAATCGTTGATGTTTGCTTGTATATTAATCACCTACTTGCTTATCGATTAATGCAGTTGACTCCCAAATTAGAAATAGGATGGGATTTCATCGAGGTCGTAAGTGTATGATCCTCGAGGGGATGAGCCATCTAACCTTCGGTGACGTTTCTGTGTGCCTAACGCCTATATAGGGGGCCCACAACCTTCATTGGATTTTTGTATCTTCGGAGCCGTAAGTAAGTGATCTGGATGGTGACGAGACATCTGATGCCTAAGGTGATGCTTACGCAAACCTAACGCCCGTATGGGGGGTTTCACAGCAGCTCTATCTGGATTGTTACATCTTTCCTAGATTGTTCACGATTGAATGTGTTTGCGTGTATAGCGGTGGTGAAACCCGATACCATCCCAGCGATTCCATATCATTGATCTAAACCCAACTTTAATTCAGCTTTTACTTTCTTGCAATTAGTTTAAGTAACCTCAAATCAACCAATCATTCTAAATATTAGTTTTACTTGATCTAGATTCGACTGACAATGATTCTTAAAAAGGTTGTCCTTTGGGTTCGATCCTTAACTATACTGCGATAAGACTCGTCCACTTGTGGGTGGTACTATTGCACTTTGGTTTTGGTAAAAGCTCAGGGATTTCAACCTCGAGTGAGTTTTTTAGTGCGTTCAAAAATACCACGTCAAATTTTGGCGTCGTTGCCGGGGACAACGGAATCAGTCATTCAAATCTTGTTCTTCTAAGACTAATCTAGGATTTTGTTGTTTGTTTTGAAACAATCGATCATCTACTTGAATTTGACTCTACTTTGTGGATCTCATTTTTAAAATCTTTCTATTTTTAGGTACAACCCAAGGCATAGTATATGCACCGTTCGGACAGCCCCGGACTCATAGCGAGCTTTGATCCTGAGATAGACAGAACTTTCCATTGTCAGATCAGAGAGAATCAAGCAATGATGGCTCAAGAAGAAGAGGTAGCCCGAAGGGTGGCTCAAGCCATCAATGCCCAAAGAGAGAGGCTCATGCAAGAAGCCATGGCTGCAATTCAGCAGGAAATCCTAGCAGCACAAGCAGCTGAATTACAAAAGGATCTTAGAGAGTTCTCAATCCCGAAAGCTACGAATGTTCATCATCCAGTACAGCCTCCTCCCATCAATGCTGCCAATTTTGAGATTAGGGCACATTGGATCACATTGCTTCAAAACAACCCTTTCTATGGCAAACAAGTAGAGGACAACCAAGAACATCTTCTGAGATTCATCGATCTATGTGCTATGACAAAGCAAAATGGAGTCACTGATGATGCCATTCGACTCCGTCTCTTCAAGTATTCCCTTGCTGATAGAGCCATAAGTTGGTATAATTCATTGCAAAGTGAAACACCCATCACCACCTGGGAACAACTCCAAAATGTGTTTCTGGAAAATTTCTACCCTCCATCGCTTACTTATGAAATTAGAGGGCGAATAACAAATTTCACTCAAGTTCCTGGAGAAAACCTTGCTGAAGCTTGGGATAGATACAAAGAGCTTCTACGCAAGTGCCCACACCACAGGATTCCCAAGAATTAACTCATTGAGATATTCTATAGGGGTGTGGATGATGATATTAAGAGATTCCTAGATTCCTCGTCTGGAGGAAACTTCATGCGTTAAAGTTATGACAGCGCATGGAGAGTCGTCACCCTGGGAGCAGAAAATCAAGCCAATTGGGGTAGATATATAGGTAAAGGAGTCTTGAAAGTAGCTATGGCCGAAGCTACTCCCGAGTACAAGTCTATCGCTGAAACCTTGAAGATCTTAGTTGCCAAGAAAGACCATATTGAATCATCTCTTGTTGCTATTGGAAGAGGACGTTCACCCACTCGGCAACCGGAACAGGTCAAGTCCACTTCCCTATTCTGTGAAGCATGTAAGAGCACTGATCATTCCACTTTATCATGCAATGTTCTCTATGACGTTGTGCTAAGCAATGTATGTGGACAAGGAAATAATGGTCAGATGGAAAATCTTAATGCTATCAACACCATCCCTGGGCAAAGTTATTACAATCCAAATCAGAATAGGAATCACCCAGGTTTTCGATATGGAAACCCCTCTGGAGCAGTAAACTCGCATCAATTTGGTTCAAACAATCAACCAAGAGGCCCACCAGGATTCCAGTATAATCAACAATAGAATTTTGGGAATCAAGGAAATTTCAAGGGGAACTTTCAGAGTAGGAACTACAATAATTATCAAAACAACTCTCAGTATCAAAATCTTAATCAACAGCAAGGACAACAAGCAGGACCCATATATTCTGATGACAAGCTATCAACCATTGAAAAGATGTTACAAACTCAGCAAACCATGATAGCTAACCAACAAGCTCAGTAGAAGGCTATTGAATCTCAATTAACTCAACTCGCAGCTAGCATAAAGCCACCTGCTGGAGTCTTTGCTGGCTAACCCGAGAACAATCCTAAGCATCCTGAAGAGTTGAAGGCAGTCACCACTAGGTCAGGAAAAGATTATTCAAACCCCTCTAAAAAGACACTTGTGGTTATTACAGACGAAGATGAACCTGTGATTGTCCAAAACTCAACAACACCAGAGTCTCAATCAAAAGATGATAATACAGAAAAGGGAAGTCCTGAGAAACCTACTAATGAAGAAACTGAAACACCAAAACCTGATATTCCTATATATAAGCCTCGTATACCTTTCCCAGCTCGTCTAAGGCAAACCAAGCTTGATACTAGATTCAATAAGTTTAAAGAAGCTATGATGAAACTTCATGTTGATATACCCTTTTTGGATGCTCTGGCTGAGATACCAGTCTGGACTAAGTACCTAAAGTCACTCCTCACCAGGAAGTATATAACTGAAGAATATGAGATAGTAAAACTGGCTACAACTACATCAGATATCATATTGAGCAAGATGCCAAAGAAACAAAAAGACTCGGGATCCTTTGGAATTTCATGACACATTGGCGACTCATCATGCAAGAAAGGATTGGTAGATCTCAGTGCAAGCATCTCTATTATGCCACTTAGCCTGTGCAAAAGACTAGGTTTTACAGAATTTCTTCCTACTGGTATGACTATATAGCTTGCATACAATTCGATAAAACGTCTGTTAGGGATCCTCGAAGATGTCCCGGTCAAGGTGGGCAAGGACACATATGTTCCATGTGACTTTGTCATTATGGACATAAAAGAAGACGCCAGATATCCTCTCATTTTTGGTCGTCCGTTCCTGTCCACTGCAAGAGCCCTGATAGATGTTGAAGCTGGTACCTTACTGCTCAGATTAGGCAAAGAAACTCTCGAATTTAAAGTTTTTGAAAGTATGAGAAGACCAAGTATGCAGGAAGAAGTCTATCTGATTGACTGCATTGAACAAATGTCACTTCTGACTCAAGAGCATCATGAATCAAACGATCCCTTGGAAATTTCTCTAACAAACCCATCAGTGGATGAACCAATGGACGAACAAGTAAAAGATTGCATTGAATCCCTCGACTCTGCTAAAGAAGATGTTGGAGCCAATAGTGAAGAACTCAAGGCTATGGAAACTACAGAAGAAACAAGCGAAAAACCAGAGGCTCCCGAAATGAAGCCTTTGCCCGAAGGACTGAAGTACGTATTTTTTGATGACCTAAACTTTTGTCCAGTTATTATAAATTCTGATCTAACAGCTGAACAAGAAGAGAAACTTCTAAAGGAATTGAGGGAAAGAAAGAAAGCCATCAGTTATAAAATGAGTGACCTCACTGGGGTCAGTCAAGCGATGTATATGCACAAGATCCCTATGATGGAAGATCACAAACCTACTATTGAGCATCAACGGAAATTGAACCCAAATATGAAGGAAGTAGTCTGTAGCGAGGTCATTAAATTGCTCACAGCTAGAATAATCTATCTGATATCCAATTCGCCATGGGTGAGCCCAGTGCATGTAATCCCGAAGAAAGATGGAACAACAGTTATACAGAATGAAAACAATGAACTCATCCCCACTCGAATAGTCACAGGGTGGAGGATGTGCATAGATTATAGAAAATTGAACAAGGCAACTCAAAAAGATCATTTTCCTATGCCCTTCCTTGATCAGGTCCTAGAAAGGTTGGCTCATCAAGAATATTTATGTTATCTTGATGGTTACTCTGGATTCTATCAAATACCCATACATCCTGATGACCAAGAGAAAACAACCTTTACATGCCCATTCGGAACATACGCGTTTAAAAGAATGTCGTTTGGTCTTTGTAATGCTCCTGCAACTTTCCAACGTTGCATGGCTGCCATATTCGCTGGTCTTACTGAAACAATTATGGAGGTTTTCATGGATGATTTTTCTATATACGAAGATTCATTTGATTCATGTCTAAAGCACCTCTCCCTGGTCCTCAAATGCTGTGAAGAAGCACATCTTGTGCTAAATTGGGAAAAATGCCATTTTATGGTAAAAGAAGGCATTGTCCTCGGTCATATGGTCAGTAATAGAGGAATTGAAGTAGATAAAGCCAAGACTGAAGTGATTTCTAAACTGGATACACCCACAAATGTAGAAGAAGTTCGTGCTTTCCTAGGCCATGCAGGATTTTACAGAAGATTCATAAAGGATTTTTCCAAGATAACGAAGCCAATGACGAACCTATTACTAAAGGATGTTGATTTCAATTTCAATGAAGAATGTGTCAAAAGCTTCAACACACTGAAGAAGGCCCTTACAACCACCCCCATCATTAGATCTCCCGACTGGGACCATCCTTTTGAAATTATGTGTGATGCCAGTGACTATGATGTGGGCGCTGTTTTAGGACAATATATAGAAAAGAAGCATTATGTGATCTATTATGCATCAAAAACTCTCGATGAAGCTCAGAGGAATTATGAAACTACCTAGAAAGAACTTCTAGCAGTCGTGTATGCCTTTGAGAAGTTCAGATCCTACCTAATTGGTTCAAAGGTCAATGTCTACACAAACCACGCCGCCATTCATTACCTTCTGGCAAAGAAAGATGCAAAACCCAGGTTGATTAGATGGATCCCTCTATTACAGGAATTTGATTAAGATATAAGAGATAAAAAAGGTACAGAGAATGTTGTAGTAGACCACCTCAGTCGCATCCACACTCAGGATACCGAGAAGATTCCGATTAATGATTCTCTTCTGGATGATCAACTAATGAAGGCCTCAGAAGTTATACTGTGGTACTCGGATTTCGTGAACTACCTTGTTGGTGGGGTTATCCATCCTCAATGCACCGGGAATGCACTGAAGAAGTTCATGCATGATGTAAAGCAATATCACTGGGATGAGCCATATCTTTTCAAACTATGTGTTGATGGTCTGTATAGATGATGTATCACCGAAGAAGAAGCTCAACTTATTTTGGAACAATGTCACTCAGGACTAGTGGGAGGACATATGATCTCTAAAAAGACTGCTTTAAAGGTTTTGCAATGTGGATTCTTCTGGCCAACCATATCCAAAGATTCCTATGACTTTGTCCTATCATGTGACAAATGTCAAAGAACAGGTAATATAACAAAAAGAGATGAGATGTCGTTGAATCTATGGCAAGAAGTAGAGATATTTGATGTTTGGGGGGTGGACTACATGGGTCCATTCCCATCTTCTCATGGATTTTCATAAATCCTAGTGGCGGTAGACTACGTCTCAAAATGGGTTGAAGCTATACCAACCGTCACTAGTGATTCCAAACCCGTCATCAAATTATTCAAAGATATTATTTTCCCCCATTTTGGAGTGCCACGCACCGTGATATCTGACGGAGGTTCCCACTTCCTTGAAAGAAGCTTTGAAGCCTTACTGAGAAAATACGGTGTAACACATAAGGTAGCCTCGCCTTACCATCCACAAACAAGTGGATAGGTAGAGGTTCTAATCGTCAACTAAAGGCTATTCTGGAAAGAATGGTAGGACGCAATCGAAAGGATTGGTCAACAAAAATCAATGACGCCTTATGGGCCTATCGAACTTCTTATAACACTCCCATTGAGACTACACCTTTTCGATTAATATATGGAAAAGCTTGCCACCTGCCAGTCGAACTGGAACATAAGGCATGGTGGGCAATTAAACAACTGAACTTTGATATGAAAGAAGTTGGCCAAGCCAGGATTCTGCAACTCCAAGAGGTGGATGAACTCAGGATGACAGCTTATGAGAATGCACGAATCTACAAAGAACGCACAAAACTTTGGCACGATGAACATCTGAAAAGAAAAGACATACAAGTGGGAAACCAAGTGCTGCTATTCAACTCAAGGTTGAAGTTATTCCCAGGAAAACTCCGTTCTCGCTGGTCTGGACCTTACATTGTTAAAAGCATCTCCCCACATGGTGCTTTCTCTTTATGGAGTGAAAAGATAGGAGAATTTATGGCAAATGGTCACCGCTTGAAGAGATATTTCACCTCGATTGACATAGGCATCGAAACAATGTTGGGACTCATCAATCCAAAGGATCCACCATGACGTTGAAGAATTCAGTCGAGCCATCGACGTAAAACAAAGGCGCTTGTCGGGAGGCAACCCAATCAATAAATTTGTTTTACTTTTCTTTTCAAATCAGAATATTTCTTCAATTTGTTTTTACATTCTAGTCAATTTTTCATTAAATAAAATTTGCATCGCAAGATGCTATTTTAAGATCTAATTACCCTTCACCTTTGAGATTTTTAGATAAGAGGATGCACGCTAATCGGAACGCAACCACACATGGTGGTCAATCTGGCATGATTTTCCCCTCCATCTTGAATTTAGGGTTTTCTCGGGATGAGTAAATCTCTAAGTTTGGGGTGGAGGGTGGGTGGTACGTACCTCACTTTCCACCTACACCCATCTTTCTCATACTTAAGTTTTCACTATCACATTCTTGATAAAAATTTTCAAATTTCTTTAATGTTTTTCAAAGAAATTGAACAAATACTTGATGAATTTTGGACACTTTTTGACACTTCCTGGTTTCATTAAAAGTCACTAACTAACCTGCTATGCATTTTGAATCATTATATCCTCCTTATTCGAAGTAAATCCTCAAAAGGACCACTTTTTGAAACAAGTCTTTTGATTGAAATCATCTTGAGAAGCTTATGATTCCTAACATCATGATACTTTTGCAAAAATGATAAGTGTCTGTCAAACTGATAGGGATCAAACATGTCGTGCTTCCTAACTGACTAGTGGAACAATAACATGGAATCTCCACCAGATCCTCATCAAGTCATTATTTGAGCAGAGTATGATAAAGAGAACGATCCGGTGCATTGAATTGTAAACAAAGTGGTATTCTGATCTGAACTCTCTTCTACACTTCTTCTATCATCTTCGTACCCCTCCATTCATCAAAAAGAAACAAAAATAGCCGAAATGGTGCCAAACCCTAAGTTCGGGGTGGTACGCCACTTCCCTCTTTATCCGCTTCTTCCATACCCCTCGCAAACAAATAGGGGCGTACCACCAAAATTGCAATCTCGAGTCGAATAGAGGAGAGATTTGCAAACAAAAAGATGCCAAAGCGCACACATAAAGAATTGCAATCTAGAGTCAAATAGAGGAGAGATTCGCACAAAAAAATGCAATAAATGAAATTGCAAAGCAAATAAAAATCTCAAGTCGAATAGAGGAGAGATTTACTTCTTCTTCCATACCATCATTCACTCACTTTTCTACCTAATGGCACAATGATTGCCTACCCTGAAAAACACCAGTGTCAGATCAAGTGCACACTTGTTGTTCCACGGGCGTCTCTGGACTCTTACAAAACTCTTTGACATGCTTGTTGTTGGAAAAAGTGAGGAGGAAGTGATTTTGGAAAACGAACTCAGGAACGAAGATATGGTAAGATGTGTTTAGTGGTCTCAGGAGGTTGAGATATCGAGTCATATTGAGCAGAAAGAAAATTTTCGTGGTGTGAAGATGAAGTAATCACATGAATTGAAAGTATTCATCTGGCGACTGTTTCAGATTTTGTGTTACTCGAGGACGAGCAACGTTTAAGTTCGGGGTATTTTGATGAATGTATTTTCATCATGAAATTCAATTATCACTTTGGGACCAATTCAACTCTATATATATACTATTTCACTCATTAAATATCAATGTGAGTCATACTGTGCAAAATTACTTAATTAATCCAATTATCATGATTTTAATCGAAATTATAGTTGATTTGATACAGGTCTTGATAAAGCTGAACAATCAGCTGGAATCTACCTTCCCTCACCCCTTGTTCTGACCAATCAATCTAACCAAGATCGTCTGAGCCCTTGCGGTCTCAAAACCGTTTGAGCCCATGCGGTCTCAAGACCGTTTGAGCCCATGCGCTCTCAAGACCGAATGAGCCCATGCGGTCTCAAGACCATTTGAGCCCATGCGGTCTCAAGACCGTTTGGGCGCCAAGGTCGCAAGACCATTTGGCCACGAAGACCGTTTAGCAGCGTAGACCGTTTACTGCAAATGTCAAGACCGTTTGAAGGTCGTGTAGACCGTTTGCATGAGAAAAGCAACGTAAAGACCGTTTGCTCGTTTGCATGTAAACCGAATGAACATATGAAACCGTTTAGACAAGCAGCCACGCGAGGACCGTTTTGATTAGAATGCATGCAAATCGCATGGAGTTCCCAGTATGAGCCCATGCAAGACCGTTTGTTAATTAGCAAAGATCGTTTGGACTTGATATAAAAAGACTGTTTGAGCAATCATTACTTCAAGACCCTTTGCTGTGGAAGCACATGCAAGCCAAACTGAATGAACACGTGACTACGTGAGCTACTAAAATGGAGCAAACTGTTTGATAACTATGACCGGACTGCTTTAGAAAGAGTTGACCGTTGCTGCTTTGCATGAAACCAAATGAGCAAAACCAAATATTGACCGTTTGCTGATTACTCCTCTACTGCATACTCTTCCACGTGAAGACCGCAAGGATGATAAATCATTAGCAAACCGAAAAAGCATACAACCACGCATGCATAGACCGCATGGAATTACTGCTGCTTGAAAACCGCATGGAATTGCTACTGCTTGAAAACTAAATAGCCAAACCGTTGCTTTTGCAGACAAGGCAAACCGTTTGCCGCTAATTGCCAATGCAGACCGAATGGATTTGAAGACTGGATGCGCATTACGCCAAGACTGAACAATGCAATACATGCAAACCGAATCCAGCAATGCACACAAGACCGCAAGGCTACAGACCGTTCGGGCAATACACTTCAAGACCGTTTGGAAAAGTAATGTCAAGACTGCATGGACCCTCCGTCAAAGACCGTTTGATGATAAAATTGCCAGACCGTTTGGCCATAAATAACAGTAAACTGTTTGAGAAAGAAAATATCTCCTTTAACCCAAGACCGTTTGGGGGTAAGTCCGGTGCCTATAAATAGGACCACAAGGGTCCTCACTTGGCATCGGTTACGGGACGCCGACATGCTGCCTGTGCACAGGTCTGATCCAAAACTAGTCCAGTCCGCGTCAGTTTCATTTCACCTACTGCCCGTGTTGCAACCAAGGAGGCTGAGGAGAGAAGGAAGACGGAGCGAGGGAGACTGTCCGGTCTGTCTTGGCAACTCCCGTTCCCGTCCAGATCTGCTCCGACACGACGTAGGAGGCTGTATCTTCTTCACCGAGCTGTGACTACCTTCTACATCGAATTCATGGCAGATTTCTCTCCTTTTCTCACTCTTCTTGTTTCTCGCATCATGAGCGAGTAGTACCATTTTGCTGGGGTGCGGGGACTAGCCTCGCTGCCCATGCAAACCATGTTCTTTTATTAAAATTTCCATGACAATGTATATAACTATTGATTTCGTCATTAACTGATATGTTCGTAGTTTGATTAATTGCTTGCTTTCATCTTTGTTCTTCCTATGTTGTGAGAATTTCTATATGTAGGATTGAATGTCGTTTAACAAGTTGACTCCCAAACTAGAAATAGAATGGGATTCCTTGAGGTCGTAAGTGAATGATTTGCGAGGGACGAGCCATCTAGCCTTCGGTGACGCTTCTGTGCGCCTAACGCCTGTATAGGGGGTTCACAACCTTAGTTGGATTTTGTATCGTCTTGTTAATCGTCGATGTTTGCTTGTATATTAATCACCTACTTGCTTATCGATTAATGTGGTTGACTCCCAAACTAGAAATAGGATGGGATTTCATCGAGGTCGTAAGTGTATGATCCTCGAGGGGACGAGCCATCTAGCCTTCGGTGACGTTTCTGTGTGCCTAACGCCTATATAGGGGGCCCACAACCTTCATTGGATTTTTGTATCTTCAGAGCCGTAAGTAAGTGATCCGGATGGTGACGAGACATCTGATGCCTAAGGTGATGCTTACGCAAACCTAACACCCGTATGGGGGGTTTCGCAGCAGCTCTATCTGGATTGTTACATCTTGCCTGGATTGTTCACGATTGAATGTGTTTGTGTGTGTAGCGGTGGTGAAACCCGATACCATCCTAGCGATTCCATATCATTGATCTAAACCTAACTTTAATTCAGCTTTAACTTTCTTACAATTAGTTTAAGTAACCTCAAATCAACCAATCATTCTAAATATTAGTTTTACTTGAGCTAGATTCGACTGATAAGGATTCTTAAAAAGGTTGTCCTTTGGGTTCGATCCTTAACTATACTGCGATAAGAC
Organism: Alisma plantago-aquatica; assembly: GCA_963693085.1. Lineage (NCBI taxonomy): Eukaryota > Viridiplantae > Streptophyta > Magnoliopsida > Alismatales > Alismataceae > Alisma > Alisma plantago-aquatica. Next base: position 1,082,930,733 of record OY856413.1, on the reverse strand, counting down.
TCGTCCTCTTGTGGGTGGTATTATTGCACTTTAGTTTTGGTAAAAGCTCGGGGATTTCAACCCCGAGTGAGTTTGTTAGTGCGTTCAAAAATACCACGTCATTGGGCTTAGGCATGCCCTTACCATCAACGAAGATGTGGGTAACAGGTAAGATGATTACTCTTTTTCTATAAATATTTACTTTACCCTTACCCACAACTATTTACCCACACATAAATGGGTTAGGTAACAAGTAAAAAGGGGAAATCACGATAATGATAGACATGTAATAAATTCAACAACCATTTCATTAAATATTACCTACATCAAAGAAAAACACTCCTAAGATGAACTTTAAATGATAATAAGTTATGTTTCTAGTGATATAAACCAAAAATATTAAAGTTTCACCCGACATTTATTTTTAGAAGGAGGTTTGTTTTAAAAGTTTATTACTTGTTATTGATGGGTTATTTTCTCCATAATATATGATGTAAAAGCTCTGACATGTAACGTATTGTTTTCTCAAGTTTTCTTAATCAAATAATATTTCATATTGGGAAAGTGGCGGTGAGGATTTTTGGGGTATATAGTAGATTTAGGAAATATGTTTGAAATTTAAACTATTAATGCAACTTTATACTAATGGGTAAATAATCAAAGTGGTTAGGATAGAATTTTTGCATATATCCTACTTCTTAAGGTGCAACTAAAGTGAATATAGGGTAACAGATGGTGGGTAAAAATGTGTTTATCCCTATCCTACCAAGTGGTGGATAAAGGTGGGTAAACAGATAATAGCCTATCAATTTGTATCCCTACTAGCCAGTTCTAGATACCACTTCTAATCTATGTTTTCCTAAATAACATAAACGGTCATGTTATGGTCAAGCCATGATAATTATTGATCAAAAGACAGTGTTGGAACCCTCCAGACTATTGTCAAACATGGGAAAAGATGTATCCACATTTCGTGCTATCATTGTCATCCATGCATGACCCGTCAAAGAGGTAGTGTCATCTGTTCAATTCATGACACATGCATTCACCATTGACAAACAAAACAACATGAATCTTTACAAGAAGCAACCTCCCAAAATACAAGTTATGCCCATTCAATGTTAAATTGTCATTTGATAGGAGATTGTGTATTTGTTTAGTTATGTTTGGTTTGCCAAAATGACACAATATGAATTTGTAGTCTAGTTTAACATAACAAGATCTATTGTTTGTATCCCAGTTACATCCTACCAAACTAGCGCTTAACATGTGCACTGAGATAAAGATGAGGTTTGTTGCAATTGGATAGTTGTAATGGTTGACATAAGGAGAGGACAACAACTCCACATGGTGGGCTATGTACATTGCTCCATGTTGATGCTAGAGATACATAGAGGAACAAAAGATTATGAATGTTCAACAATAATCCACACAAACAACTCATTATTCATATGGAAATGATATTTGGAGACATTTCTATAACATGCAACACATACCTCATTTGGATTGTTCCTCTATAATGAGCTTGGAGTACTATGCTAAAATTGTGTTGATAGGACGATGCTACAAATAGGATTTAGATAGGAGGTAATTAACTCAAAGAGAGAGAAAGGAAAATGGAAGAGATAGAGGATGGAAGTAACTAGAAGTGAGACCACGTTTGATAAATGATTAACACTTAACTAGTGCCTGGTTTTTAAAGCAACGTTGGCCTACCAGTTTGGATTTGAATTTGGTGTTGTTTGGATAGATTAGGCCTATCAAGGAACATTTTGGGTTCTAATATTCCAAATCCTAGACCACATCAATCAGGCTTGAATGTGTATTTCAATATTCGTTCTAGTTTAAAGCATATCTTATCTATCACGTGGATAAAACTAGGTTTTCATGAAACCATTCTCTCCCCTGGGTTAAAAAGCAAGCTCATATACTCTTCCTTGCCAACTCTGCCACACTACTAATGCCACCTTGTAACTAGTGCATTGACTTTGTCTCCTTTGGCTTCCTTTGTTGCTTGTCGTCAATAGTTTTATTCTCAAGATTGATCATATATAGCTCAGATATCCCCAGTGCAAGTGTTTTGTAGATTTCAACCACATTATGGACAATGAAAATGTTGTAGTGATGGCTTTGGTACTAGAAATATGGCTTCCTTGAATCATATGCACCAAAAAAAATCTACTTTTATACCTGCCATGACATATGGTATATGGCTACTACATGGAGGGAAGGGCAGTAGGTCAATCTACTATGACACAATATTCTTTTCTTCTGAGAAACATCAATAATTGTACCCTTATTGCCAAGTAAATCATGTCGAAAAACCCTAGTTTGGATCATTGTGTGCATCAGCATTGTGATGCATCACCATAGGAGAAGTGAGATTTTTCAATTACACGTTGAATGATACTAATATTCATCATTAACATGAAAATAACAAAATGTGAAATGTAAAAAATCCAACCACATATTAAAAAATGTACAAAAAAGGGGCTATGATATTCATTCATCAACCATTCATGACCATAATCACTACATGTGTATGCCAAAAGTAAATCTACCAAAGTTTATGAAATTATCATATATGAATGGAATGCAAGACAAAATCTGAGTCAAAAATACACTGTGATATAAACTATTGTGGTATCATGGAATACACTATGATATACACTATGATATAAACTATTATGGTATCATGGCATACACTATGATATACACTATGATATAAACTATTGTGGTATCATGGCATACAAGCATGACCATTATCATTCCCTTCCATATGCATTGCCACATTGGTCGCATTAGGTTTTTGTCAAATGAACATGCTATCTCAATCAAGGGTTTCTACAATTTGGTTGGTATATGTATTTGTCTCTATCATAATATATGATTCTATAGTATCTACTAGCCACCTATGCACTATAATAGTTACCTTCATTAATACATCATTGCCTTCCTCAATGTTATTGCAGATCTTCTTCTTCAGCCTCCATATTTTAGGTTATTGACTTCCCTCCCTTAATCTTTTAGAAACCTCATAGTACCCATACTCTTCAACAATTTCATGATGTTCCCCATCAAACATATTAATTTATTTGCCAAAATATTCTTCTTATGGATGGTTTGATGATAATATTTTTTCCTTGTACGGAGACATGTGTATATTTTTCCATACAAATCTTGCTACCTTTCTTAATTCTTAGTCCAATTCTCCCTGCCTCGTCTTCTCAAGCAAGTGTTGTATGTCAAATGGTGATCACAACGACTCTTTCTACATAACTTTTCTAAAGGACCCATTCTACCACATATTAAACATGTCTTTAAGATTGATTCACACTCCACTTTATATAAATGATCATTGATTAAAATAGAGAGATGAATAATATTCCTTGTATTCATCTCAATTTACAATTTTGAGAATTTGTTTCCCTAATGTTATATTTTATAATTATAAATTTTAGGAGCATTCAAAGTGTTTTTTTTACTGTCTCCAATAGTATCATTCTACTAGTGAAAAGGTAGGTTCAACGCTCACACCCACATCACAATGTGATTTAGAATCCCTTCTCTTAGCTAGAAAGTGGAGAAACCATTCATACCATTAGACAACTACCAAATGTGGACCACATGTCTCTAATTAGAGCTTTTTTGTATTCATATTTGTGAGTGAATTGAATGACATAGTATTGCCTACTAAGTTCATACATTTGACTTATGTCCATGGGCTTTCAGAGTTGATTCAGTCTCTCGCTCATGGTGACATATCCCACATATTATCCCACTATTTTCACAAACACTAAAGTACCATGGGTTTCACATAATGATTTATGCTTCTAGGATCACAAATATATGAGGATATTCTCTCTTTGTAGTTTGTTCAGTGTGTTCATGGAACAATGCTTCTTTGGGTTCTTATCCACAAAGTAATATTCAATTAATGATATTTTTTACTCTCCCATGGTAACATATCAAAAAGACATGGTCTTCTTATAGGAATCTTCAGGCTATCTATCATTCCTAGAGAATAGAATCAAACCAATTATCACTACTAGGGCTAGTAAATCACCATCCATGTGCTACAACATGTCATTATTTCTCCCAATGTCATCTGTCTCTATCGTTTGTGTTCTACCTTTCATCCCTTTGTATAAGAGATGTAACTCAATTCATTTATCTTCTTGTTGTAGTTTTTCATGCTTTAGTAGTAACTAAGTTGTCATTGGTATTACAAGGAGGGTTTCAAATCAGTCGTCCTTCGCTGCTCAAATTTCTAGTGCTCGCCATGATGCCTACTTCCGCATAGTCACCATCATGTCTTAGGGTTATTCCTGACATCGTCCTCTAAACTTCCCTTATCACCTCATTTCTCCCCTTCACTCCTAATTATCGTAGAATGTATCATACTATGTTAGACATGAATATTCTAAATCTAATGTAAATGGAAGCAACATTTTGATAAGATTTATAAATCATGATTAAGATATCTACGTGCATAACATATCATGAAATGTAGTCATGTAAATTAAAAACACAATTATGCATATAAGTATAAGCTAATTCACATGTTCCACTTTCCTTAGAGAATAGAAAAAAACTAAGTGTTAGTGTAAAGATCAAGTCTCTACTAAAAATCATGGCAAACAAAAACACCAATTGTGTAGCAACGAAAGAATAAAACTTGACTTTATTCAAAATTTATAAAGAGTACTATACAAAATTTTCCCGAATGGGGTACATCTTCATACAAGAACAAGGATCTAGGTAGAGGAAGACTCAAACTAATACAACTTGTCTCCACAAACAACATAACAAGAGTATATGCAACTATTCCAAGCTAACTAGATGTGTACGATCTCCCTAGCCTTAGGCAGGTTCACCAAGCTTCCCATGCGCACTCTGATCCTAATCTGGGTGGTTGGGATCACCCAGCAAGAGGAAGACAAAAATGTATGTGTCAATAAAGGGTAAGGACAATTATAAAGTTAAAGCATTGCATATTAAAAAGAATCCACTATACCAAGGGATTTCAAGAGTATGAGGCAAGTGATCAAATAAGAATTGGAAATCTTCCATAGTTCAACCTCAACAATTAACACATTGCATGAATATATTATGACACAAACTCATCTCAATGTAGGGTGAGGCACCTACCGGACCTCACCATATATAAAATGGCAGGGGGACTAAAACCCCAGTGTCTGCCAGGAGGACTAAAACCTCAGTGCCCTGTATAAAGTGGTAGGGGAACTAAATCCCCAGTGCCCTATGGGTGGTTTGTACTCATGTACACTACATTGTCATTTGGCCAATAAATACATCATGCATAAATAAGTCACTTGGCAGCATTGAGAGAATAAAATAAAATTGCATCATAGCAAATGGGAATAATTTCCAATAAACATTCCAATTAAGCAAGCCAACATTGGCATTTCAAGTAATGATCAAGTATATCAATATAGGAGCCAACTTAGGCATTTTAAGAATCAAATAATGAAAAGAACCAAGAAATGGCATTAGAGGGATTACAAGTCTAGAAATTTAGTAATGTGGAGTTGGATAAAGTCCCAATTGAGGACTAGTTGTATTTGCACATTAATCATTCCACAATCATTCTTCACAATTATAATAGGGAACATGGTCCACATATTTAAATAAGGGTCACATAATGAAATAGGGCTCACATACATAAATAGGATTCACATGCCTTATTGTAGATTCTTAATCATCATTATCACTGATAAGATTGTATCCAAAATCATTTTCCCTAGTTACAAATATTTCACATGAATTAGTATTTATTAAGCATAGCGTATAAAGGAAAACCCATTTTAGGCCTTATTCAAAAAAACCATTGATTTAGGACTCAAAATTAGGACCAAAATCTCACTTAGTTTTCACTGGTTAAGAAAACATACTTAATTTCCCAATTTGGAGTTAAAATGAATTAATTATACATTTTAGATCATTTAATATAATCAAATAGGTATCCAAAGAAAACTTTGCAAAAAGGAATCATAATTGGTACTCAAGAACCATAAAATCAGATTCTACATGAAAAATTCTTTCCAACAACTATTTATTTACATTTTTCTAACCATGGATTGATTTAATATGAATTAAGTAAAATCGGCCAATCAGAATGTAAGAAAACCATAGCGTGACAGTAATTTAAATGAAAATGTAAATCGCTGTAAATAGTAGGTGAAATGACCAAACTACCCATGCATTTAAAATGAAATCAATTAAAATATTGAGGGCACTACCTGTCATTCGCATGTAACTTAACTCGTTGGCGAGGAAAAATAAAACAATAGGGAAAGGACAGAAATGCCCATGCCAATTTAATAGGCGGATTGAAGGGTTAGGGGTGCCCATGTCATTTGCTTTTTGGGATTCTACCTGCTCTGGCCATGGCGATGGCATTTCATCAAGCAGGCTACTGGAGCTCGAGATCCTGGCTCAACTCGCCTCACAGGGCTAATCCTCGCACAAGGAACTAGGCAAAAAGGACCTCTGAGGTCTGGCGAAGACGGCGCTGCATCAACCTCAAGGTGAGGACTGCACAAACCATGAAACTGACCAGCGATGGTCGGGAAAATAGGGGAGAGAATGCCAGCAATAAAATGGATCAAAGCAAGGAGGAAAAACCGCGACAAGGGTCGAAATACAATTGTGGGTGAAAGGTGAGCTCAACGGACCCCTTACCAAAGGCGGGGGTACACCCGAACCCCAAAACCACATAGTGCCGGTGAGATGCTCACCGTGGTCCATAGGACCCGACACATGGGGGCACCACAAGCAAAAGTAAAGAGGGAGAAGTAAAGAATAGGCATCGGGGATACTCACCCAGGAGGCAATCGAATAGAAGTGGCCGGAGGAGGATTCTCCAGGCTGAGGTCTCTGGAGAAGCACTTTGAGTAGGTCGAGGAGGAAGAGGCCAGCTGGGAACAAATTGAGAGAGGAGGAGAAAATATTGAGGTCTAAGGGTTCTCACAGTGGTCGTACATAGGCGAGTGAGAAGCTAGGTCTCACTCTGTAAATTGCGGTAGAGAGGGGGAGATGAGCCCAGTTTGGCATTTATTGCACAGTGAAGGGTAGAAGATGAGCAGCCCCTTGTTGGATGCGTATTGGAGAGATGAATCGCGTGGAGGAAGAATCAAGTGAAATGGTTAAGCATAGAGGGAGAGCGAGACCGGGGCAGGTCAGGGGTCAGGAGCAGCCTGACGGCCAGAGGTAGAAGACAAAGGACCTACCGTCGGATCTAGATCGACAGTCCAAAGACGTTGCTCAAAGCGCATGACAGAAAATTGAATCGAAACCATAGCGTTACAAAATGAAATGCATGATATTCAAGTAGGAACTTTAGTCACACTTTACTCCAACTCATAAATTCGATTTGAAAGCTCAAATGAAGTCCAAATGGCACCAAACTTTAACCACATGCACAAATTAATTTCTAGAGTCATGCTATGCAATTAGATTCTCGTTTCTCCCATTATTTGGCCCTTAATTAATATATTTCTCATTTAGGTGTATTTTAATATATTAAAATGAATGAGGTATATGAAAAGACTTCTTTTAATGGATTATATGAGTGAAATTCGAGATATCGAACCTTTATTAACTTTAAGAGCAAAATCTCACCATTAAATTCTATTTTGATATGTTATTATCATTTTTTAGGAGAGAGAAGGAAATTAGGTTAATGACACCTATAATTAATTATATTACATATTTTTTCTCATATCTTATCCAAAAAGATATAAGAGCTCCAAATTAACTTTATCCACTTATTATCTCTCATAAAACTCCGTTTTGCATTATTAGTCCTTAATTATTACCTTAAGTGGGTTATTTGTGCAAATACCCCTTTATAATCATAAATGGGGGTAAAATGGAATTTCACCATCATTAATGCTCAAATTGCATATATAGTCCAAAAATGATTCAAAAGGATGGGAAATTTATGAAAAAGGTCCAAATGGACTTGAAAGCAAAGAAAAGCTCAAAAGTGGGTAAATTGTAGGGAAGACCCTAGATTTAAGTATGATACATCACTCCACTTAAAGATGATTTCGTCCCCAAAATCACCACAAGAGGGAAGAGAGGGTGAGTGTGTAACGTCCCAACCTTAAACAACTATATGGGTACTAAAAGCTCTACACATAAGCTAGGTGTTACTGAGGTTTCCACCAAACCTACAACCTTTTATCAAACACAACATTATTAGCATTTTTGGCTTATTAGCATAATCTCCCTCATGTAAAACATCATTCTTATTATTCCATCACTTAGATCACATTTTATTCATATTATTTTCGAAACAATTACATCTTAATATTATGTCATATGTATTTCCCTCATCAATGGTTTTAAGCACAATTAGGGTTTACTAAGCCATTTCAACATTTATAAATGCATTAGATCACAAGCCTTAATAACTTGATATTATTCTCCATTAACTTCATCGTGGTTGGTTATCACATATTATTGTGGTGAGAACCATATAATATTATCCAACAAATTATTAAACCTATTACAAGTCGAAATGTGTCACATTAATGGCTTATATCAAAGTTACATGTTGTCACAACATCTTTCATACTCATATCCATGGCATCATTAATCATTTTCTCTTATTACACTAATTAATATGAATTATATATTTTTAAAATCTCATTATGTGAATCAAATTTCTCATTTTCATATTACTAATTTGATTCATACACTAATTTATGATAAGATGATTAATGAGATGTATTTAGTCAACAAAGTGATATGCCTAACATATGTTGGTGACTTGATCTCAATTTTGATTAGGTGATTATAATCCATTTACATGTACCAAGGTATATTATGTGATGGCACCTAATGTCACTAGTGCATCATGAAAACATTAAGGATGTATATACCTTGTTAAGGCTAGATGATTATATCTTAGGGTTTAGGTCAACATGACCATTACATATTAATCCTTCATCTATAATTAGGGTGACTTAATCAAAATTATGTATATTCACAAATATGAATGAATAACTAATTATTATTTGCATCAAGAATATATTAAGGTTCAAGCATATGAATTATTCCTTAGATGACTTATTCATTTTCTTATAAAACAAGATGAATTACAATTATATTATGTTTGTTTGACTCTCGCTACTACCATGTCTAAGGAGTTAGGGTTTCTATTACAACCCCAATTTTTGGGTTCATTTCGTGAGAAATGTAATTTCTCATATTAAATATATTTGAACAAATAATGATATAATTTGTTTGGAATAAATGGATTTCATTTACAATAGCCTTGATGATTGTGTTGTGGGCTTTATTGTCTATTGGGCCCAATAACAAGAAAATTCAATTAGTAAATGAATAATTGAGTTTTTTAGAACAGAATGAGATAGAAACCTCTAGCAGGCAAAGGGATGTAATCCAAAGATGAATTTTGTGCCTCTTGGGTTCCTTGGGTTCCAAGGAGTCCAAAGTTGTAAAGAAAAGGCAATAAGAAAAGAAAAGATTAATTAAGTATTTCTTTTTTTTTTTTACGAAGGGAGAATCTATTCATCCTGTTCCCTCAACAGGCTCATCCACAAAGGTATTACAGATTGATTCAATGTAACTTCTTCTTTGAACAGCTCAAAGAGAAAGTTAGGGCATTGAGACCATCTAGCTCGACTCTCATTGCTTCTCCTGCCCCATTTAGCTACAACATCAACTAGCTTATTACCCGATCGTCTTCTGAAAGAGAACCCTACCGATTGGAAGGAGCTTGCCAGCTTCCTGATAAAGTGGCACTCTTGTTTACAACTGGATAGGACCTCTCCATTGCCATTCACCATATTAATAGCTTTCTTGCTATCAGATTCGACTTGTAGGTGACTGAAACGTCCCTGACATTCCCTTAAACCAATAGAGATAGCTTGCAATTCCGCCTTTAAGACACATGTGATTTGGCCTTTGTCGTAGCCTCCTCCTAACCATTGCCCTTCATGATCTCTGATGACATAAGCTGCAGCCATGGCGTTCCGCTTTACAGATGCATCTACGTTTAGCTTAACATATCCCCTCTCCGGCAAGGACCACGGGGTATCCACTGACGATTGTGTGATCATCTTGTCTTTCGACGCGAAAGCTATTTTGCACCCCTTGACATGTAGTCTGATAGTGCTGAACAAAGCTACATTGCTGGTTCTATTGCCTCGAAATGCCACTTCGCATCTGCTTCCCCAAATCTTCCATAAGGTCACAGCTACCCATGTATTCCAGTCCGTGTACTCCTTCTTTTTCCGTAGATTAGATCTCAGCCAGTGCTCAAAGGAGGTCTCAGCTTTCAGCTTCAATTGGGTGGCTTCCTCAACGAATCCCCATATCTTCCTGCTTTCCGGGCAGTAAACAAAGAGGTGCATTAGATCTTCGGTCCCCCTTCTACATCTCGGGCAGTAGTTCTCGTCAGTGAATCCCCTCCTCATCCTCGCATCATTCGTCATTAAACTCCCGTGCAAGCCCAGCCAGATGGTCGTTTTGGCCCTCTCAGGCACCTGAAGTTGCCATATTTCCTTCCATTTCCCCGGTGTCTTCTTCGAATGCATCAGTTGCAACCTGCGATAGGCCTTCTTAGCGGAGAATTGTCCATCGCCATCCGGTAGATACCACACCTCATCAGGTCCCGCAGTAGGGTTGGGAGGAGGCATTGCAAGAATGAGCTTAGTAGTGTTTTCTTCAAACCAGTACCGAATAAAGTCTATGTCCCAGTAGCCCTGCAAATTCACCATGGCTTCGACTTTCAGGTCTTCCAGCTCTGTTGGGATATCTCTGTCTTGCTTCAGTATAGGTTGACGGCCACCTTCCACCCATTTGTCCGTCCACACGGAGGCAGTAGCTCCCGACATAATGATTCGGCCCGTTTCCGTGCTCAGTTCATCATGTATTCGGATGATCGATCTCCATAACTGTGTCGCACCCAGTCTCCCTTTGTTGGTTTTGTGCCAGTATTTATCCTTCATTACCTGTTTCCAGACCATTGTTCTATTTGACATAAAGTCCCAACATGTTTTCTGTATAGCAGCTTCATTCTGGTCCCTCGCTCTTTTGATGTCCAGCCCTCCTTCTCCTTTGCAAGCCGTGAATTTATCCCAAGAGACTAGATGAATGCCACTTTGTTTCGTCGCCCCTTTCCAGAGGAAGGTCCGCACCACCTGATCGATTTCATCGCACACTGCCATCGGTAGGATCGTTGATTGCATCAAATACACTGGGATGGTGTTGAGGACAGATTTGATCAGCGTGCTTCTGCCAGCTAGAGAAAGAGATTTATTCGCCCAGGAAGACATACGACTTTCAAGCTTGTGTATGATGTCCAGGTACAAACTCTTCGTAGGTCGCTCGTGGATGATTGGAACTCCCAGATGCTTCCCGAGGTTACAAGTCTGACGTATGCCCGTGATCCTTGTGATAGTCTTTCTTACAGTAGCTGAGGTGTTTGTGGAAAAGAACACAGCTGATTTCTCCTTTGCTAGTTATTATTGAAAATAATGGTAAAATGTGGAAAATAAGTGGAAAGATATATAATTAAGTTATCCTTGGTGGATTTTAGTATCCAAAGGATTCCTAAGGTTAAAAGGAATGCCAATGAGGAAAATAAAAGAGAAATAAAGAGAAAGTCTCAAAAAGATATATTTTAATAAGAAATAAATAAGATAATGGGAAATAAGGAATAGTTGCATCTAGAAGGATAATAAGTATCCTTATAAAGGAATTTCGAAATCTTGGAGTTTCTTGGGGTCCAAGGAGCCCCAATGAAGAAAAAAAAAGAGAAAATACCAATAATAGAAAATAAGAAGATAATATGATGATTAATGAATGAATTTTGTGTTATTATTAAAAAGGTGGTATTTTCTATTAAAAGAAAACATGATTTCGTGACAAATAATTAAAAGGCAAGTACTAAGAGGATAAAGGAGGTGATTTTCAAAATTCTAACATCTCAAGAATAATGAACATCAAAAGGTTATTTAAGAGAGAGAAAGATACTTGCTTCTCATTGAAGGAATAGGATTCCTAATAGGAGAAGACTTGTTTCCTCTTAGAGGGGCATATAAGGGAGAGGATATCCTCCCCCACAAAAGGGGTAGACCCCCTGCATCAACTTCCAGAGAACCCCAAGCGTCCTTCTCTCTTCTCCTCCTTCTTCTTTGTTCAAACCCTGGTCGAGGAGAGCACGTCTAACCCTGGGGCACTGAGGACTCATGGGGTCGCCACAGTCGATGAGAGAGGTTCCACGACACTAAAGGAAAGCTTTACCGTCGTCCCCATGCCTGAGCTTATGCGTGACAAAGGCAGCACGACCATAAGGTGTGCTGGTGGTCGCGGACATGGCCAGCATTGACCAGCTCTCTGGGATGCAAGAGGAGGACCGCCCTGAGTGCGAGGAGGGGCGTCGGAGGTGATAGCATCATCCCTGATGGTCGCCGGTCCCTGGAGGAGAGGGGACACACTCGTGCTTACTGTAGATCGATCGCTAGGGTGGCAGGAAGCAGCTACCCAAGGTTGAAGAAGGGCAATGTTGCGTTGGACAGTTATGCCCTCCACGCGCTGAAGAACCAACCAACTTAACCAGGGGTAAAATCGACTATTCGTTATGTTTCCCAAGCGGCCTACAACGTTGCATGGAAGATGCCTACATGGCATCCCCTCTTTGGCCTAAAGTAAGTCATTTTTGCAAAATTCATATCTAGTTAACCGTAGCTCCGATGGGTACAAATAATATATGTATTTTGCTCAAAAAAATTAGAAGAATTTATTAAAAATGGTTTTAGAGGATAATTCCTCTTTCAATTCTAAAAGTAGTGTAATTTATCAACTTTAATGAATTAAAGATTAAGAAACCCTATTTAGAGATGATTAATGCTTTTAGTAGGGTTCAAGGGATGATTAAAGTTGATATTCACCTGTTAATTGTAAAAAGGTAAATTAAGCACAAAAATGATGAACTTTGCATGTAATTGGTTAATTTAGAGTGTCATGTGCATAAATATGCTTTAATGGACCTTGAAGCCCTAATATTAGTAAATGCGACTCTTAATGGCTGTAATTGTTCGAAATCATGAATAATGCTAAGATTTGATGATTCTAAGCTATTTCGAGCATAAAAGTTCCTAATTGTGGATAAATACCCTTAATGTACTAATTAGGGTTTTCTAATAAACAAAAGATAGAATTAATGGCAAATCAAGTTCATATGCGAAGTAGACCATAATGAACTATGAATTGATGATAAAGGAGCATAATGATCATGTCATGGATTAAAAGGATAAAAATGGCAGCTTTAATGTAAAAGAAGGTTAATGGACTTAATTGATGATTAATTGTGTTGTTTCTGAAATTAAGGTTATATGTTGTTAAAAGGTAACCTTAATAACTTTCGTGAAGGATAGATGAGAAATTAGGGTTTAAAAGAGTAAAATGAAGTAAAAACCCTAATTGCAAAGTAAACCCTAAAATGGATGTGGAAACCATCAGAAGCAATTTCAAGTTGAATAGAAAGAATCTTGATAAAGTGTGTAGTAAATAGAGTACATGTGATTTTCAGGATTCTTGATTGTATGGTTAGACTACTTGCTTGGATTGCCTTCTTGGTTGGAATTGATATTAGCTCGAATCAAATGAATAGGTATGTGGTTACGCTTATGAATATCTCGAATTAGTTTTTTAAGGTTTTCCGAAGTTTTCCTCGATGACTTGAATTAAACTGTTGGATGCATTTAATTCATGCAAACTATAATGTGGATATGACTATCACTTAAGATATGTGCCTACTAGCTCAGATCCTAGTCCCCTTTGTGGCTTAATAGTTTGACCTAGTACATGGCTACCTATGGGGTAGGTCCATTAGGTCATTGGATGACTTAGTACATGGCTACCAATGGGGTAGGTCCATCAAGTCACTTTGAGTCTGGGATTGGGCTACATATGTGTAGTGCCATGCGACTCTTTAGCATGCCATGAGTTAGGGATTGGGCTACCTATGGGTAGTGCCATGAGACTCAACCCTAGATATTGATCTACCTGTTAGGTAGGATCATGAGGGGTTCAATGGGGATCTACCATGAGGAAGGTAGTATCCAAGTCCACTGTAGGGACAACATAGAGATAGGGGATAGGTAAGGATTGAGTAGTATTTCTTAAGATGTAATCTTGGTTTTTAAATGATAATTGGCTAATTACATTGTTATCATAGTTGCACGATTATTGTTTTCCCCACATACCAGCTTTACGCTAACCGACGTTTTGTTTATCGGCGTTTTAGGTACAAGTGAAAAGAACAAACAGTAAAGTGGCATATGTTGAATTAAATGAGGATTAATGAGCAAGGAGGATTAGTTAGAATAATATCTCATATGGATAGAAGTTTAGTAATCCAAGTTTTTCAAAGGTATGCAAAAAGTTTTAATTTATACCCGATTTCAGTATAGTTGGTAGAATTTGATAATTGTTATTGATTATTTGTCGAACCTTTCATCCAGAAATGGGGTTAACAGCTCTAACCTCTTGGTCTCCCTTAATTGGGGGTTACTGGGAGGTGGGGTCATTACATTTGGTATCAGAGTGTAGGTTCCTCATTTAATCTTTAATAATTATTAAATTTTACAAACTCCGTAGAACCCAAGGGAGTTATTAGAGGATTTTCCGAAAGACTGAGGTGTCTAGAAAAGGATCACGTCCGAGGGATGGCAAGATTTTCCTCTGCACCGCTATTCGGAATACAAGGACTCTTAGATTAGTGTGACTGTCTAGCTGATGTCTTAGGATCTGACTCGAAATAAGATACCTTTAGGACTCTCTCATCTTGTTCATCCCTTCTCAACTCAAATGCTGTTAAGGATTATAAGGATTAGGGTTTTCTCTCTTTTCCTTACCCTCTTGAGGTATGGATAAGGTTGATAAGGTTTAAGGAATCCTCCACTAAATTAATAAAAATCATGTAAATAAGATGTCATGGACAAAAGCTTAATAGATTAATCGTAAAAGAATAGATACATGCTTAGGTTGTATGACATAAGTTGGCATGCCCTCAGGAGAGACCTGAGGCTAGACCTTCTTGTCAGGAGGATAAGTATAGAGAGAGTTCGTCTTGGAGGTAGAAATCTCCATTGTAAGTAGAGGCCTGGCACATCCTCTGAGGATGATGTTAACCCTAACCCTAAGTGAAGGTTGGAGAGAGATAGATGACATGATAAGTTAGATGTCATGGTAGACCAGGTGTTTGGATGGACAGGCCTTGGATGCCATATGAGCCATGAGAGGTTCGATGACCGAGTACCTTGGGCGACCCAACCCTGGAAAGGGTTGTGCATGTTCGAGTGAAGGATAGCACCTTCTTTGATGAGGTTAGAGAAGAACCTATAGAACCCCCATGAGCTTATATGAGCCTATCATAGTAGGCACCCATAGTACATCAGTCATGCTAAAACCCTGGCGAAGGACGTATGTTGGAAAACTGATAAGATAAGCATAAAGGGCTAGGGATAACCTTGAGCAAAAATAAGTTGGAGCATAGGCTTCACTATGCAAGGGTATGCTTGTGAGCTTTATCCATCTTCATGGAGAGAGGACCTTTAGCATAAGGCTAGTTGTGGAGTTAGCTCTAGAGAGAGTGAGAGTAGGACCCAAGCAAGAAAGTTGGAAGCCTAGACTCCAAGATATGAGGATAAGTGGGGAGTTGAGGATGATGCTACCTAAGTGGATGTTTGTGGTTGCCTCATGCTTGATCCCTGGAGGCTAGTGATGTCTTAGTTGCCATGAGAGGAACCAAACCCTAGAGAGAGGATGAGTCTACTGGTACCTCTATACCTATGGTAGAGATGAGAAGATGAGTTCCTTAAACCATGAAGAGGTTTAGTAACGGGTTGTAAGACCTTGTACCTTGTTGATTGTCCTTGAGGAGGACTCAACTCTGAAGTGTTGCTCGAATAGAAGGATGATAGGAAATGTGTGTCATGCATTGTACATGTTTGGATCATAGTTAAGAGGTTGAGCAGATAGTGGACCTCAGAGGGGTGAACCTAGGGTTCCTAGGCCTAAGAGGGGAAGTGGTGTACCTAATGCTCAGAACAAGGTTTGAGTTCTACAGATTTGAGCATGGTACTCCTCATGATTGGAAGAAAGGGAAACCCCCTTAAGTTCAAGGTATGTTTGATAAACCCTTCACAGTGAAGTTGATGACATGGGAAGGTATGATCTTAATCCATCATTGAGGAAATAGAATACATATGACCTAACATGGTTTAGTATGTGGTCTGCTTGTACCTTGGTAGCTGCTAGGTTGAGCCTGCTCATATGGATGTAAACCCTAAGAAGGTTTGTGACCTTGTTATCAAGAGTTGTAGTTTCCTCCCATCCTGGGAGAGGGAACCTTTGGTAGGTTGTATACCAGTTTTGTGGGTTTTGAGGAAACCTAAAGAGGTCTCATAGGATCTTGAGAAGCTACGCGAAAAGTACATGGTATGAGAATGAACCTATAGACCCATAGATAACCATCTCTATGTGCATGTGAATGAGTTACCATGGAGGTAATTGGTATGGGGCCTGACCAAGGTAGGATGAAAGATAGCCCATGAATGCAGAGAGAGATGATGAAAGCTTGGGTAAGGTTCTAAGTTGAACATGTACTATAAAAGAATCCAAAGTCTATCCTAAGGTCGGGTTGGGATAAGACCGATGGAAGTAGGAGTTGCCTAATTCCCTTGTTGCACATGACCATAGGGTCGGGAGGTAACAACTACCATTGTCTGAGGGCCATGGGTTAGGAGATTGATCACCTTCATGAACTCATGGGACCCAAAGGGAAGATGAGTAGGGCACTCTCTGGATGCATGAAGGAAGAGGGGTGACCCCAAAAGTGTCGGCACCCTATAGACCTAGAGGAGATGACCAAGGATTGTGTGGTGACCCAAGTAAGTTCGAGACCAGTTATCCATGGAAGTAACTTTGATATCATGATCTTTGTGATCTAGAGACATATGTGGCACATTGCAACTAAGATTTAAAGGTGTACTGGCAGGGTGGGATGTACCATCTCTACTCTTGGAATAGGAAGAACTCTGTATTTGGACTGCAACCAAATGCTTATTTCCTCTTGTTATGGGAGTGAGAGATAAGACAATATGCATACCATACACCAAGGATAAAAGATTACGTGAGTTGGAACATTGCCATGAGGTATGAGGATAGAGATGATAACATACCCTGGTAGAGTGAATGATACATGGATGGTTACAAACATTAAGAGAAACAGGATAGTCATCTTACAAGGATGTTTTATCATGAGCTATGTTGAGTTTGAAAAACTAAGAGAATTAAGCTCAGAGTTTTCCTAATGAAGATAGGCTTAGAGCTGAGATGAGATTATACATGGAGGTGTATGTATTCAACGTTACCTAACACCTAAGGATGTGAGATGGTAATGTATGCTCTAGATGAGATACAACTGCCTAGTTTAGATGGAGGCTAGAAGAGGTTGTTAGGTTAACCCTCAGTGGAAACAGAGATAAGTTTGGCTAACACTCAAAAGTAATAATTTTGGTTGATAAAGTTAATGGTTGTTTGGTTAGCCAGCTTAGGCCTCGATGTAAAGAAAGGATGGTTGTAGAACCTCAGATGCACTTTTTTGGAACAGAAGGTGATAAAACCCTGATGAGAGTGGTTTAGCATTTCTGAGGAATTGATCTTGAGGAATCATGACATACAGGAGATCATGATTTAAGATTACCATATACCATGGTACTACTAGGATAATAAGTGACAATAGTACTTTGGATGCTTAAGATGAAGTTGCATGGGGTAAGTTGCCATGCAAGCCAGGAGGTGAACGACGAACACCAGTAACCCAGTGTATCGATATGGAGGATAAAAGAGTCCCTATGAGGGAATGGGAGTTCATCACTATGGATGTTGTGGTAAGTCTCCCTTAGACCAAGGAAGGTCGAGATGCAATACAGGTTATGGTAGATCACCTTACCTAGATAACATAAGAAAGAAAGAGTACTATCAAGGGACAGGTCCAATTGAACTACATATGAGAGAGATGGTTCAACTAAACCATGATGCAAGTTCAAAAGTTCTTGAGTATGACCTAAAGGTTCACTTCCATAAGGTGGAAGTAGGTACATGAAGAACTCGATTTAGTACCATTTATCACCCCTAACTAATGGTTAGTGTGATCCAGACTAAAGGGTCTTATGAGAGCATGTGTGCTCGTTCAGGGGGATACATGGGGACAATTCTTGTATTCGGTAAAATGTGATGATAACCACCATAGACAGTATCAGGAGGTAAAGGAGCTCTGCAAAGGAGGTTGTGTCGGTCACCACTTCATTAAGATGATGTTGGTGAAGGGACCTCGCAAAGGTAAGAAAAGAACCATAGTGTGTGCAGATGAAGTCGCTTTGATCATGCAATGGCTGGGAGATAACCCAGGGGCGACATGAGTCATGAGCTGATGCAAAGCAGACTGACATGATGTTCACTGTGGGAGAGTATGTGATGTGAAAATCCGACCCCTCTAAGTTATAGGTAAGAGAGCTGAGTCCCCTATGCATGGGTTCTTTTGACATGGTTTGGTGGAGAAGATTAAGTTTGATCTTACCCTTCAGGATAAAGTAATGTGTGATGATTTCTAGGTGTCCAATTTAGAGTACTATGTGAGGTACCCAGACCATGTGCTGAGCACTGAACCTAGTGAGCCCCAAGGGAGGCTAAAATGGCCTGAGTCACCTGTGCAGTTTATAGACGCCTAGATGAAAGAACTCAGAGAAAAGAATATGTGATGATAATGGTTCTTTAGAAGCACCATGAGTAAGGTAAAGCCACATAGGGGCCAATGATGGACATGGAAAAGTCTTATCCTGAATTGTTTTTTTTTTGCTTGATAGAATTTTCAAGACAAAATTCCTATAAGAGGGGAAGGATGTTACAACCCCAATTTTTGGGTTCATTTGGTGAGAAATGTAATTTCTCATATTAAAGATATTTGAACAAATAATGATATAATTTGTTTGGAATAAATGGATTTCATTTACAATAGCCTTGATGATTGTGTTGTGGGCTTTATTGGCTATTGGGCCCAAATAACAAGAAAATTCAATTAGTAAATGAATAATTGAGTTTTTGAGAACAGAATGAGATAGAAACCTCTAGAAGGCAAAGGGATGTAATCCAAAGATGGATTTTGTGCCTCTTCGGTTCCTTGGGTTCCAAGGAGTCCAAATTTGCAAAGAAAAGGCAATAAGAAAAGAAAAGATTAATTAAGTATTTCTTTATTATTGAAAACAATGGTAAAATGTGGAAAATAAGTGGAAAGAGGTATAATTAAGTTATCCTTGGTGAATTTTAGTATCCAAAGGATTCCTAAAGTTAAAAGGAATGCCAATGAGGAAAATAAAAGAGAAATAAAAGAGAAATAGAGAGAAATTCTCAAAAAGAGATATTTTAATAAGAAATAAAGAAGATAATGGGAAATAATGAATATAGTTGCATCTAGAAGGATAATAAGTATCCTTATAAAGGAATTTCGAAATATTGGAGTTTCTCGGGGTCCAAGGAGCCCCAATGAAGGAAAAAAAGAGAAAATACCAATAATAGAAAATAAGAATATAATATGATGATTAATGAATGAATTTTGTGTTATTATTAAAAAGGTGGTATTTTCTATTAAAAGAAAACATGGTTTCGTGACAAATAATTAAAAGGCAATTACTAAGAGGATAAAGGAGGTGATTTTCAAAATTATAACATCTCAAGAATAATGAACATCAAAAGGTTATTTAAGAGAGAGAAAGAGATTTGCTTCTCATTAAAGGAATAGGATTCCTAATAGGAGAGGACTTGTTTCCTCTTAGAGGGGCATCTTAGGGTGAGGATATCTTCCCCCATAAAAGGGGTAGACCCCCTGGATCGACTTCCAGAGAACCCCAAGCATCCTTCTCTCTTCTCCTCCTTCTTTGTTCAAACCCTGGTCGAGGAGAGCACGTCTAACCCTGGGACAACGAGGACTCGTGGGGTCGCCACGGTCGATGAGAGAGGTTCCAAGACACCAAAGGAAAGCTTTGCCATCATCCCCATGCCTGATCTTATGCGTGACAAAGGCAGCATGACCGCAAGGTCTGCTGGTGGTCGCGGACATGGCCAGCACTGACCAGCTCTCTGGGATGCAAGAGGAGGACCGCCCTGAGTGTGGGGAGGGGCGTCAGAGACGAGGGCATCATCCCTGATGGTCGCCGTTCGATGAGAGAGGTTCCACGATGCCAAAGGAAAGCTATGCACCCAAGTACCTAGTAGGAAGCCTCCCGTGCTCGAGTCCAATCGCAGTCTTGAGTCTTCCTCTTCTACTATCACACGATTTTGAAAGGTATATCTTAGACTTGATGGAGCTAATATACAAACCAGTGAGTTTACCGAACTGACCAAGAACCTTCTTAAATTCCTTTAGCCTCCTGGCATTCCCAATAGAGAAAATCATAATGTCATCAGTGAAGATAAGCATAGCCTTCACCTTAACACCGCTCAAGGTGTACGGCTTGACCTTGCCTTCAAATTCAGCAACTCTCACCATGTTAGTGAGCCCCTCCATGAGAATCGAAAACAGTAGAGGGGATAAGGGATCCCCTTGTCAAAGCCCATTTCTCGCTTTAATTAAGCCCACCGGACCACCATTTATAAGGATAGAGAAGGAGGGGGTACAAACGCATTGCTTCAAGATGTCAATACAAATCTGGTTGAAACCCATGCCCTCCATAAAAAACTACAAGGAGTCCCATCTGACATAGTCATAAGCTTTGACAAGGTCTATCTTGACACACACCTTGGAATTGGCTTTACTTTGGTTGAACCCAGTGAGGAATTCAGTTGCAAGAAGTGTACTGTCCGCAATTTTACGCCCTTTAATGAAAGCGCTTTGTTCTTCAGATATGATCTTGGGAAGCACTAGTCTGAGCCTTCCTGCAATAAGTTTAGATATGCACTTATATAGAACACTACACCAAGCTATAGTTCTATAGTCAGTGATATAGTTATCATTTTTACTCTTGGGGATGAGTTTAATAAAGGTGTGGTTCACAGCCCGAACCATACTCTCACCATTCATAACCCATCTAATAGCCTGCGTCATGTCATGCTGAATATGATACCACATAAACTGAAAGAACCTCCCATTAAACCCGTCAGGTCCCGGAGCCTTAGACGGGTTAATAGAGAAAACAGAAGCTTTGATTTCATCATCAGTAGCATGTTTTATCAACTCTTCATTCATACTTACATCCACTCTCCTCTCTGGGATCAGGTTACCATAATTACTCACTTCTTTGATTGGTTGATTATACAGTCCATGAAAGTAGTTTTCGGTGCAACAAGCTACCTCCTCTCTACTGTCGACAACCTGCCCAAGCTCATTAACAAGATCATGTATGGTTTCTCTCATCTCCTTTTTCTTTACAGTGGTATAGTACACCCTGGTATTAAAGTCCCCATCCGCTATCCACTTTAAGAGACTACATTGCCATAAGTATCTTTCTTCTGCTTTTTTGAGCTTCCTCAGTCTATCTTCAGCTTTTAATTCTTCATTTATGGCATGTTCATCCCCAGGCATCAGCCTCACCCGACTAGCAGCCATCTCATAGCAGTGGGTGGCTTCACACATTAGATTTTTAATGTTCACTTTTTCCCTACTCCACTCTTTCAGAGAAAGTTTGGTATTCTGTAGCTTTTTTAAAACTCTATACAAGGGGTTGCCTGGCACGTTGATGCTCCAACTTCTCTCAACCACCTCCTTAAAACCAGTCCATTCACACCACAGATTAAAGAATCGGAAGGGTCTTTTGATATCATGTTTAGTATTGAACTCCATCTTCATCCATGAGTGGTCACTCATGATGTTATCTCCTGTTCTAATCACAGCCTGAGGCCATTTATCCAACCAAGCCTCATTGACCAAGGCTCGATCAATAGCACTAGTAATCCTCCTTCTTGGTTTCTGCTTGTTAGACCAAGTAATGGAACCACCAATGTGATTCATCTCAATTAGACCAGTAACTTCAATCGTATCATTGAATGTGGCCATAACTCTTTCTGGTACCTTGAGCCCCCCATGCTTTTCTTTAGCCTTCCTCACGTTCTTGAAATCACCTAGCACAAGCCAGGGAACCATCTGTTGGGCTGTGTCTTTGATCATCGCCCAAAGGCGTTCCCTGTCATTCTCCAAGTTCTCGCCATAAACTCCAGAGACGATGCACGAAAGGCCTCCTCTATTGCAGCAGCTCACAATGATGACTTGGTCATTCATTCTTATGGGATCAACCTCCCAAACATCTGGGTTCCACCCGATAGCTATTCTACATCCATCTCTATGGTCTATGTTAGAAAAACATTGCCATCCAATGGGAAATAAAGTGTTGACCCTTTCTTTAACCTTCCTCTTTTTAAACAATGGTGACTCCAGTGTTGTTGATCACCTTCTTTATCTCCCTTTGTCTATCAGCAAGGGAAGCACCTCACACATTCCATGCGAGCAAGGACATTACTTATCATTGTGTGACCCGCTCCCTTCCGCAGAGAAGGCGTTTCTCTTCTTTGCATTCTTTGTCTATCCTTTGGCTGAACTCCTGGTGATCTTAGGACTCCTACTTCTCGTAGGACCAGTTTCAGCCACCTGCTCGTCCACCCCTTGGTCGAGAACAGAGAAGGGGTTGTTTGGGTCACAGTCTGCATCCCCCTCCTATGCAGCTGTCGCAGTAACAACCACTCCGTCATCCTTTTTAGTTGAAGCAGCTCCACCCTGATCAGGAAAAAGCTCAGCCCCTGAAGAGTCATCACGGCTGGTTGAACCCACAATCTATACTGTCCTCCCCATGCTAGCCAGGTCCTTAGAGCAGCCCTGCACCACAAGCAGAGAGGTCACAACTTCCTGCCTCTTGCCTTTATCCCTCCCTGGTTGAGTAGATCTGGCCCTGCCAAGCGGTGGTTTTGATGTCAGTCTAGCCCACCCTTGTCGTGCATGACGGACCACCGAAGCTACAATCGGGGGTGTAAGGTGAACCACATCACTCCTCTCACTTAGACACTCTCCCGTGCAGTGCCCAAAGACCAAGCAGGTATCACAGTGATCTGGAAGAGCCTCATTGTTCACTTTGACCTCCCATTCTCCTCCGTGGGGCAACTCGACCATGATTAGTGGCGGCGGTGCCTTCTCAGTAGAGATATCAATGCAAAGCCTGGCACAGCCAAGCATGGTCCCATTTGGTCTCCTATCAATGGCCCTCGGCACACCTATAGCATGGCCAATGACATTGATGGCTCTGGCAGACCAGTGCTTGCCAACATCAGGTAAGGACACCCACACTGGTGTTGTCTTGAGAGCAGCTCTTCTAATGTCATCTTCAAGCATCCACCTTCGAACAAGGATGAGTTGGTCATCGAAGAACCAAGGCCCGCCCTTGAGAGCCTTGCCAATGTCCATCTCATTGGAAAATCTCACGAGAATTAGACCATTAACAAGGTTGTAAACCTCCAAATCACCTCTCGGCCTCCAGGTGCCAATCATCCATCCCCTGAGCTGTGGGATGTTGGCACTGGATCCTAACACTTGAACGATGGCAGAACACCGGTGATAGTCATCCATCTCATCCATCATCGACTCAGTGAAACTGGTCCAAGTCCTCACATCATTCTCCTTGAAGAACGGCTCCTTGGGATCAGCAACCACAACTCCCTTGATCTTGCCGGGGTGACCTTCGACCATCTTCGCCTAATCGCGTGCCACTGTGACGTCCTCCCCCGGGGTATGCCATCCAGATGGTACCGTCGGTGGGGTCTTCTCAGCCTGTACCCCGACAGCGGGTTCGACCATCTCCGCCTCCAGACCGAAGCTAAGGTTCCCCTCAGCAGCAGGAGGGTGTGGGTGGACGACAGGGGAGGAGGCTCCCCTGTCGTGGTCAAAGCCCTAGCCGGCGTCGCCTTGCCAGTCACCAGAGCTCAGACGTGGATGTGTAAAGCTTTCGGTAAATGCTCAGTTTTCTAAGTTGAGCATTTCAAATTGTATTGAATGTGTTATTGAAATTAGGAATTTATTAATTTGTTTTTATCTTCTTTAAATCTTCATGTTCTAATGTGTAACAACATGAAATTATTCAACATTACAATATCTTCATCATTAAATGAAAACAATGTTCTGCTAAGATCATTTGACTTAATTAAAATAGCATTATATTAAAGAGTTGTATTTGAATTATGACTATGTCATTTGAAAATATATCAACCAAAAATACATATCACTACAGAATGTTTGAAAAAAATTATAATGTGCACATGTAAGTATAGTAATTGTCTACAACATGACATTATTCAAGTGTTATAGAAAAATCTACTGATAAAAATTGGAGCAAGATATGCCTTATTTAATTAATTTCTTTTTATAATATTTTATTGCATGTAACATAGTATGTCAAGTTGATCATTTAAAGTTGTATTGAATGTGTTATTAAAATTAGGAATTTATTAATTTGTTTTTATCTTCTTTGAATCTTCATGTTCTGATGTGTAACAACATGACATTATTCAATATTACAATATATTCATCATTAAATGTAAACAAAGTTCAACTAAGATCACTTGACTTAACTAAAAAATCTATCATTTGTAGAGAAAAAGTACAAGTAATGTAGTTCACAAAACAAACTTAGCATGCTCTTTAAAAATATTCTATATCTAGTTGATCTTAATCTTTTACCATGAATAAAATAAATAAAATAAAAACATGTATATCAAAATTTTATTTCATTGTAAAACAAGGAAAAGAATTTGGATATGCATGAGATAAATGTAATTAATTCTAAAAGTAAATAATTGCTAATAATTTTGTTGATATAGGTATTACAAATGGTTGTTTGGTATCATTTGGGAAAGAAAGGACAAATGGGAAATGAAGGGAATGGAAAATTTATTAAAAATGGTTGTTTAGTAACATGTGGGAAAGAGAGGATAACTGAAAAGAAAAAAGAATGGAAAAGTTATTAAAAAAATATGTCTTCATCGCTATGATGAACAAACATGATTTTTTAAGGTAAAGAGGACTTTAGCCTTATGGTGATCTAAAAAAGCGACAACAACATGCTCTAGGATGCCATAACAAATTTATATATAAGCAACCTAATATAATTAATTAGAATAATGATGATAGATCATGTATTGTAAAATTAAGATATATACTATTTTGGCCTATGTATAGAAAATGTTAAGATTTTTGTATCCAAGTAATACATACTCAATGAGAAAATAGGTCATTAACTTATATAGTTGAATGAACAATGTACGCCAATCATGTTTTTTTAATACTAACACTAAAATATTGTTAATACCACTTGATAATATTCGATTGTCAAGAGTATGCAATGGTGATAAACCTTATTTTTAAGAGTGATCTAATATTATTAATTAAAATATGATCTCACATATTTATCAGCAACACGAAAAAAAATTAAGATCAGAAAATATTCCTAAATATGGCATTGACAATAATTCCAACAAAAATAGAACCTAAATCAAACTCAAGGCACGAAATAAATCATTCCCATCTACAAGATTTGTCAAGCACGATGTCCCTTAATAAAAGGACCCGAGTTTGACTCTCAGAGGCCGCATTGAATTTACCACCCTTCTGAGTGTTTGCCTCTGCTAGGGGTTGAGGGAGGGGGAGAGTAATGTCTATCATGGTTCAAATAAATCATTGTTTTACATGTAAGTTTTATATAAAATAACGAGAACATCTCATTTGACGGGTTGACGTAAAAATATAGATGCGATATCTAGACAAACATGTCAATGACTCTCAAGTTCAGGTTTTTATTATATAAAACAAAAAAGGCATATTGTATATTCTCTTTTGGATAGACTCGTAAGAACACTGATAATGTATGTACAAAAAAATCAGAGATACATGAACCCTTTTTTTAGAAACAAGAAATTACCTGACTTCAGCCGCAATGAAAAGAGGTTAATTTGTATTGTCCTTGCTACTACGCAACTGTGCCTTGGAGATTGTTGTTTGAGGAGAGAAAATAGGAAAGACCTAAACGTTGTCGGTCACCTAGAGATGCGATTTAAAAGATGCCCCTTTTAACATTTTCTAGGTAGATTGGCCAAGGATAATGGTTCCTGGTGCAGGGACAAATATAATTTTAGTATACAAAGAACAATCTAATAGTTATAGAAGACACTCACTAGAAGTAGAGGCAAAAATATAATGACCTATCCAACGTCAAAGCAGAATGGATAAGGAACAATCTAATGCCCGGAGAAGGCACCCACTAGATAATGGCCTATTCAATGTCGTCGGTTACCCGATTAGGCCTGGTCGTAGTAGACGAACCACGCCGAAGACTCCTTGAAGAAACAATCGTAGACTTCTGATGGCTAATACAGAGGCAAAATAGATTGAATCCTGATGAAGAAGACCAGACAGAAGAAGACTTACAGCGACACAAGGAGAGGGAGTGCTTGTTCTGGTTTTAGAGGCGGGACTTTGGCGTCGTTCTATTTTCGGAGCGGGAGCGAGATCGAGAGCGAGGGTTTGGTGTCGTTGTTTTGTTTTCGGAGCGGTAGATATATAATGGAAAGGAGGCATGTATTAGAATGTATTCCACCGTCTAAATGAATTAGGATTCAACAAGGTACAAAAAAGCAAATTGCAATTGTTGTTTAAAATCAACGACTGATCCATTTAAACACTTATGATTATCTAAAAAGAAAAGGATAAATGTCCACAATCAAATGGACTCTTCATGGAAGTAAAAGAGATAATGGTTGGCTTAATATAGTTAATATTGGTTAGGAAAAAATTTAATGAGGGTCACGAGCAATCTTTGGATAAATTAAATAATAGTCTGGGATATATTTCCAAAGGTCGGTGATAAGCCTTTGGGAAAATTTAATATACTCGTCAGGGATAAGCCTTTGGAAAAATTAATACACTTGTCAGGGATTATGTCCTTGAGGAAAAATCCTTCGGCCTTGTTGATTTTGTAGTAGTGATTGAGGGGAAATAGTCTTTAGAAAATATTGAAATATGAAACAATGCTAAGTGAGTATTTTTTTAAATAATTCAGAAATAAATTATTTTGTTCGGGATAATACGTGAAAATGCATAAATGACGAATAAAATATGAATAATTCGTAAAATTCGTGGAAAATATGGGTTTAATAAGAAATTTAGGTGTACCATACGTCTAATAAAAAATTTGTATATTATACGCGAATAATTGAAAATTTTAGAGAATTATGTGAATATGACGTGTTGTTTAACTATGGTCTTTTACAATATGTAGCTAGTACAACATGTGATATCATGTTGTGTAATAATAGTATATTATAATGGTTTAGTTTACGTTGTGTAATGGAGGTCTATTACAACGATGTTTTATGTGTGGATATTACAACAAGTTACAGCATGTTGTGTAATTATAGTATATAACAACATGTTGGAGTCTATTATCTCATGTTGGGATAAAACAACGAGTTTTAATATGTTGTATTATGGTGGTCTATTACAACATGTACCAAATACAACATGTAAAGGCTTGTTGTATAATTAATACATACTACAACGGGTGAGTCTGCGTTGTGTAATGATGGTCTATTACAACATGTGACTATTACAATAGGTCAAATTATGTTGTGTAAATAACATCTTTTACAACAGTTTTGAATATGTTGTGATACTACAACCTGTTACAACACTTTAGCGGTTGTTGTAGTATCCCCCTATACTACAATAGGTTTGGCATGTTGTAAATGACTTGTGTTGTATAAAATATACAATATACAACACAAAAATGGGCTTGTTGTGATAAGTATGCAAACTACAACACAATCATCAGAACTATTGTCTATCTCCCGTTGTAAAAAGCATTTTCTGTAGTAGTGTTACGTCAGCACTATATTCATTAATCAATATCAAATATTAAGCTAATGTCATCATTGATTGATAACATCAGTAGGGTACTTAATGGTTGATCATTAAACTTCTAATTGATCCAAAACCTGACCTAAGGGGGTGACTATAGGTTGTCACCATCATATGAGACCTTTGATCCTAACCATCAGTTGTCATGAAGACAACACCATAGGGTTGTTGCAATAGTAACATCATCGGTTCATGGGTTTATAGAAGAAATCAACTTAAAACCCTAAAATTGGCCATTGGTTGATAGGTTCTTAGCACCATAGGTTGTCAAACAAACCTAATTCAAGTCATATTATACCTTAGTAATAACATACACATGATCACAGGTTCATCTAGAACTGAAATCAGAATAGGGAATATTATAAAAATTGAAATCCAAGTCAAGCATATCTTTTTAGTGCACAGATCATCATTTAAAAGCAAGAACATGAGCTAGCAAGCTTATGGTAAGCAATAAATGTGGAGAAAGTTATAAAAATTGCCTCTAATGAGAAGCTGAAATACCAAACAGAAGAAAACTCGAGCAGGTAGGGTAGAAAATGCAAGTATAAGCTGTGAACTCGTCCATCTAGCACCTTTCTTCATCAAATGAGCAAACCCTAAGCATAAGGAGCAAGAAAGGTAGGGTTTTAGAGCTTTAGAGAAATTTATACCATGGAACAACAAGGTTTCGACCTGGAGAAAGGTAGGAGGAAGGATAAAAAATAAATAAATATAGGAAAGAAGGGGATTCTTACTCTTTTAGGTCAAGATCACTAGAAGGAAGCTTTTCAAACCCTAAAAGGAAGTCAATTGCAACCCTAGATTCTTTTTCTAAGAAGATCCCCTATTTCTTCTTCTTTGAACATGTAATTAGCAACAACACATAGGGAGAACGAGGTTCATAGAAGGAAGGAAGTGGTGGAGAGAAAATGACACATTTGGGTGCTTAGAGATAAGTAGATGAAACTTTAAGACAAAGAAAAAGAAAAAGTTGAAGTTCTAGTATCTTTTCATGTGTCCATGGCCTTAAACTATTAAAAATATACAAGATCACACACAATAATCTCCCCCACCGTCCATAGATACATGTTTATCCCTCGTTTCTTGAATTTCCAAGAAAAACAAATAATTCATTAGTCGATAGCTATTAAAGGTAGCTCATCCATGAAGGGGTAAACCCTTGAGGAAAACATCTTCAACCCAAGGTTTAAATATGTGTCCCATGGCTCAAAAATCTCAATAATTATGAGAGAATATCCAAGGAACATAATCCAAGTGATAAATTGCAAAGAAAACCTCTCAATTGGGTAAATTGCAGAAAAGTCCAAAATGTGCATAAAATTACATAACTTGCTCAAACAATGTCCAAATTGGACCAAATTTGAAACATAAGCTTTTATTATGATTGCAAATCATATCATAAGGTTATATTAGGGCTGTGAGAATTCAATTATGATAATTAAGCTTGTTCAATACTTTAAGCAAGGTTAGGGATCTCACATAAATCTCCTTCATACTCCCACCCCCACATCATTGTTATCCTTCCCTATCCCTTGATAGGTCACCCAGCCTAGTTATCTATTTTGCATCACAAGTCTAGGTATCTCTTCTACATTTATCTCCTTTATATATAAAATAATTAACACTTGAATAATTAATGATGTAACTAATTACAAACATTGAGTATACGATGAGCAAGTTTGTGTTTTAAGATAAAATATGACAATACAATTTGACAAGTCATAAACATACCATAAATATATCAAAAAAATATGATTCGAATAGTTCTAAAAAATATTGTGTGAACTGCAACCTAAACTGTACTCTTTTGCCTTAATGTCGATGGATTCCTATTCAGACATGTTGCAATTGTCGTATATTGTGTACATAAAAGTAGTAATTGAGATCTATGTCTTTTCTCCTATATATGAACATTTGTCTAGATTTTGCAGCTTTGATCCCAATATTGGAGTTATGTTGGATATGTAATGTAGCACATGCATGTTATCTCTTTACTGTGATGAGTACTAATGCAGGAAAATGTTTCTTGTTAATTTTCATATAATTATTTATGGATTCTCTTCAATACCTTTTAATATTGTATTTCTATAGTTTTCTTTTAGATATCTTTCACTTAAAAATCCTTAGTGGAGGAAACCACACATTATCCACTCCCTGTTCTATAATTGTACATGGTCTCTATTTTGGTGTAACATTATACCCACCATGGTTAGAAATGAATATGATTGTAATTTTTTTAGAAATAATGGATATATCCCCTCATACATAATAAATGTAGATTAAGATAGACAACAATATATATCTCACCATGGAATTGAGAAAGGAAAGTCTACATTTCATTTAAAGGGCTACGTTCATCCTAGGCATCACTAACATAATTCCACTTAGATTTGCAACCACTTTTGAATCATGAATAATTGGACTAAAAACATTTTCTATTATTAGCAACACATTCTTTCTATTAAGGCTGCATTTGTCTATCCTTTTCATAGATATGAGAATTTAGGAATTCATGATTATCATTTATATTATGTAGTGGATGATAACTTAAGAAGGAACTATTTAAGTTTTCTTGTTTCTACCATGCTATTAATTAGTAATATGGATGTGTAGTTTAACATACATCAACCCCCAATTTTTAGTGTATACTACAGTTACTATTTTTTATTCAACTTGCATTTGAATTTAAAGGTGCAACTCGTGACAATTTATTTTGTTGAATAAGTTTTTTGGAGGCCATATTTCTAGAAACTTTTCATTCAAACATTATCATTAGTCTTCAAAATTTACCTAGTTAGTATGCTATAGTTTCTTATCTACTCAATAATGATTATTTGTAAATTAAAACTATGATGATAATGTTAAAATTTATTATCTTTCGCTTCCCTTTTACTTACTTTTTGATCAATTTCAAGTGACATATATCAAAATTCAATTTTGGAATGTGAAACTAACATAGGATAATAATGAACATGCTAGGTTGAAATTTGGGATCATAGTAGTTAGAACGATACTGATTTTCTTCCCATATTTGTTGGCTGAAAATGCACGCACTTTCTTTTTGTTGCAATCCTACTCAATTGGTCATATTGGGTTTTACTTTTGTGCTAGATGATTTCCATGAACATATATTCCAATTACTTGAGAATATTGAATTATATTTTTCATGTTGGTTCTTAGAAAAAAATAGGGTAAATAATAATCCCTACATGGTTGTTCTAGTTGGTATACATCATTTACTATCTTTGGGTATTTTTGAATATATGTTCATTTTTTATCAATGCTTCTTATAGATCCTTCAATTGAATGGTTATGATTTTGTTGTCAGGTGGTTGTTATCAGCTGCAAATGATGTATATGGCCTATCTTATAGAACATATGAGGTTGGTATTGCCTTTTTTTTAGTATTGATCTTACCTAATTCTCTTGTTCTGATAGGTAATTGTTCAACTTTCTTCTCAACATGTTGCCATACTTGCATTACCTATAGAATATTCAAATTTTATTTGGTATTTGAAGCATTTATATATTTCTTACAATAATCCTTCAATTTTATTATTTTAATTTTGACTCTTGTGAGCACAATGAATTGTGATCATTGTATATGGTGTCTCTTGTAGAGCATATGAAGCTGCCATCCATTCAATTTATACCGTATTAAAAATATGAGGTGCACATTGTAAAGTGTTGGATCGTAGTCTTCCTATACAACTATGATTTTACAAGTGCATATTTCATTGGACATTATGGGATTAAATAACAAAATTCATTCTTAAAATAGGTCTAATCCCTATGCTTAAGCTTCTCTAAAAATTGGTAGATAGAAAAGTCACAAAATTGGTTACAAATTGAGTATTGGTAACAAATTCACCTTTCATTACATTTGTTACATGGAATACGGTTGTATAATTTTGTCTTATCTTTGAAATAAAATAGGCATGCAAGGGTTTGAGTCTTATCATCTCCCTCTACATAATTTATCCCACATTGAACAAAATTTTTTTGGAAGTAAGGTAAATATATTCCAAAGGTTATAGCAAAGCTACCAGTTACAAAGACATGACATCTACATCAAAAAGGATGGGGTGTACAAAAACCCATCCAGCAACGTATAGAAGGGTTATATACAAAATCCCCAGTATACTCTTGCCCTCCCGGGCACCCCTTTAATGAGGTTTTTCTTTCCATGTATATGATGTGTGAGTTCAGTAGCAATCTTTTTCATCAGCTCACTTTCACGGTGAGAAGCACGAGAATGTGCTCTATTGTTTCTCTCCTCCCATATGTAGTAGCAAAAAGCAGCAAAGCACAACCCATCGAATTGTAGGCTTCTCTTAGTGTTCAGATTCACATTCATCCAAAGGATGAACTCCTCTAGATTGCTATTGTGATTTGGTCCCCAAGTGTTCTTCAAGCAAATAGTGGACCATACCATCTTGGCATAGCTACAAGCAATGAACAAGTGCTTGTGATCTTCATTCTCTCTTTTGCACAAAGTGTAGGCGTTGTTCACTTGGATGCCCCTAGACAGGAGTCGATCCAAGGTAGGCAACTTCCCCATCATTGCTCTGTACGTAGAAGTACTCCATTTGGGGTAGTGGTTCGCTCCCCAAAGTACCTTAGCCCAGCTAACATCTGGAATATGTCCTTTGTTGATCCAAGGTTTGATATGTGTATTGACAAAGCCCACCAAACCTTGACCACCAACAACATACAGGTGCCCGACCTCAGTCCAGCTGCAGCATATGTTCCTCCACACCTGAGAGGAATGTTGATCATCGCCATTAGGAATAGATCCATACCTTACAGTCATCCATCGGGACCACACATTATCCCTATCAATGAGAAATCTGTTGAGTCTCTCCAATTGGCATTCATCGATGATGTCAGCAGGCATCTTTATGTTCAAACCCCCTTTAGCATATGGGCGAACCATGAAATCCCACGAGACCCCATGTCCCTTTCCACCCCATATGAATCTGCCTATGATCTTCCTCATATCCTCAGCCACCCTACATGGAACATCGCATACCTCACCCCAAAACCTCACAAGGCTCTGCAAAATGGATCTAACCAGCACTAGCCTGCCTACAAGCACCAAGGTGTTGCTCTAGTTGTCAACCTTCGACCTCAACCTATCTAAACAAGGATTGTAATCTTTTGAAAACCCCCTCCCTCCTTCTACAGGGCCCCCCAGGTATCTAGTATGTAACCGACCACCTTCAACACCAAAGGCCACTTTCAATTTGCCCCTTCTGTAATCACATGATTTTGAAAAGAATATTCTTGACTTGATGGAACTGATATACAACCCAGAAAGTTTACCGAAGATGTTCAAAACCTTCTTAAACTCCCTTAATCTTCTAGCATTCCCTACAAAGTAGAGCATGATATCATCCACAAATATGAGGTGCGATTTCAGCTTGGTCCCCCTGATAGTGAACGATTTAATGCGCCCATTTTCTTCAGCTGCCTTAATCATGTGTGTAAGCCCCTCCATCAGAATAGTGAACAGGAGGGGGGAGAGAGGGTCCCCTTGCCGGAGTCCATTAGAAGCTTTTATCAACCCAATAGGCCCCCCATTAATAAGGATTGAGAAAGATGGCATTTGTACACATTGAATGATGATCTTTATCCACTGATCAGCAAACCCCATATCTTTCATAATAGTCCAGAGAGTCTCCCACCTGACATAGTCGTAAGCTTTCACAATTTCTATTTTCACACACACCTTTGAGTTACCACTTCTCACATTGAACCTAGTGAGGAATTCAGTGGCAAGAAGAGTGCTATCCGCCATCCTTCGGCCTCTGATGAAGGCACTTTGTTCTTTAGATATAATATGTGGCAACACCATCTTGTGTCTACCTGAAAGGAGTTTAGCTATACATTTATACATGATGCTGCAACAAGCGATGGGCATGAAGTCTGACATCTCCTTAGCATCCTTTCTTTTAGGGATCAACTTGATGAACGTATGGTTAACAGCTCTAACCATGCTCCCTCCAGTAAGGATCCATCTAATAGCAGCATTAATTTCATCCCTTATATAGTACCACAAGAACTGGAAAAATTTACCATTGAACCCGTCCGGCCCCGAAGCCTTAGATGGGTTGATGGAGAAAACTGCAGCCTTGATTTCCTCATATGTAGCTTCTTTACACAGGTCCTCATTCATTCTATCACTGATCTTCCTCCCCGGTAGCATCTCACCAAACCTCCTATCTAGAACGGCATGTTGATTATACATGTTATGGAAAAATGTCTCTACACAAGAAACAATCTCACTCCTACTGTCCACAATCTGTCTGTGTTCATTTATGAGTTCATGAATAGCTTCCCTCATTTCTTTCTTCTTAATAGCTGAGTGTAGACTTTTGTGTTGAAGTTCCCATCTTTTATCCACTTTAAACGGCTACGCTGCCATTGAAACCTTTCATCGACTTTCTTCAGGTTTCTTAGTCTATTCTCTATAGTCAATTCATCATTAATAGCTCTTATATTGGTGGGCATGGCTCTAACATTGGAAACAACTTTTTCATAGTTCTTGGTTGCATCATACAGTAGGTTTTTAATATTAACCTTTTCCCTACTCCACTCCTTCAAAGCTCTTTTATTATGTTGGAGTTTCTTTAATACCCTATACAGGGGATTGCCCTGGACATCTAAGTCCCAACTTCTCTCGGCTACAGCCTTGAATCCCTCCCACTCGAACCAAAGGTTTAAGAACCTAAATGGTCATTTCACTGGTTGTTCTCTAGCAAACTCCATCTTCATCCATGAGTGGTCACTCATGATATTAGCACCTAGTATGATAACTACGTTCGGCCAAACATCAAGCCAGGCCTCATTGATGAGAGCTTTGTCGATGCAGTAAGAAATCCTTCTGTCTGGCTTCTATTTTTTGACCACATAGTTCCTCTACCAATCTGGTTCATCTCAATCAGTCTGACATCTTCAACCGCATCATTGAAAGCCGCCAAGACTCTCTCATGTACCTTGAGTCCTCCATGCTTCTCTTTTGCCTTTCTAATATTATTGAAGTCACCTAGGACAAGCCACAGGATGGTCGGCTGGGCAGTGCTTCTGATCATCTCCCAAAGTTGACTTCTATCCTTCTCATGAGTCTCACCATACACTCCTGAGACAATACAATCCAGACCTCCCCTGTTACAACAACTCAACGTGATCATTTGATTGCTCACGTTGATTGGGGCTTTGTCCCACACAACTGGGTTCCAACCAACAGTGATCATGCACCCATCTCTGTGTTCAATGTTTGACAACATCTCCCAACCAGTGGGGAATAAGGTCTTCAATCTGTCCTCAACATTTCTTTTTATTCTTGTTTCCCAGCAAAAAACTAGGCTAACACCTTCTTCATGAATCACCTTCTTCAACTCCCTCTTCCTGCAAGTAAGGGACGCACCTCTCGTGTTCCACGTGAGTATAGACATATCTAATTGTTGGTGTTCCCACTCCCCTCACCAGAGTGGGTAACCTTCTTCCTTAAATTCTTTGCTTGTCCCTTGGCAGTGCTATGAGTCTGTTTTAGGCTCTTACTTCTCGTTGGCCCTACATCAACCACCTCCTCCTCCACCCCTTTGCTCAGAGTAGAGAAAGGGTTACTGAGGTCAACCCTCCCAGGTTGTTTGTTGTCTTCATCATTAGTGTTGGGCGTCCTTGCTCTCTCAGCCTCCACAGAAGTTCCAGCAGCAGTAGTAGTAAGACCATCAGGTGTCGGATCAGCCAGGCTGAGTAGGGCCTCATCTTCAATCGGAGTAGCAGGGGAAGGTTCAAGTACATCCACCTCAACCTCCGGACTAGCCTTCTCCTTCCCTTTCCTTCTATCTACTTGGACAACTGATTTAGTTCTGGTATGTGGCAACCTCGACATTTGTCTACCGCGTCCCTTAGCTGGTTGCCGAAAAACACTAGCTACGATAGGCGATGACAGATGAACTATGGAGCTCCTCACCCCTGGACACCCCCCGGTGCTATGGCCAAACACCCGACAGGAGTCACAACGGTCAGGGAGTGCTTCATAATTGACCTTCACCTCCCACTCGTCACCATTTGGTAGTTCCACCATAACCAGAGGTGGCGGAGCCTTCTCAGCTGAAATCTCGACACAAAGCCTTGCACACCCCAGTAGAGAGTCGTAAGGTCTCCTATCGATCGCCCTCGAAACTTCAATCGCATGGCCAATCATAGAAATGGCTCTCGCCGTCCAGTGCTTGCCGACGTCAGGTAAGGACACCCATACCGGCGCTGTCTTTAGAGCAGTCCGCCTGATGTCCACCTTAGGAGTCCACCTTCTCACCAGCACAAGATGGTCATCGAAGAACCACGGTCCTCCTATGAGTGCTTTATTGATGTCCGCCTCATTGGAGAACCTCACCAAGATGAGCCCATTGACCAAGTTGAAAACCTCCAGCTCCCCCCTTAGTCTCCAGGAGCGTATCATTCACCCTCTCAGCTGTTGTACGCTAGTGTTGTTGTCGAGCACTTGAGGAACCACTGAGAACCGGTGGTAGTCGTCCATATCTTCTAGGATCGGCTCTGTAAACTTAATCCATGTGCGGTCGTCGCCCTCTTTGAAGAAAGGCTCCTTTGGATCCGCTGCCACCGAACCCCTAACGCACGGGGCCGGACCCTCCACGATCTTGGCATACTCCCTAGCCACCGTAACATCAGCACCTGGCTTGCCCCACGCACCCAGTTCGGGAGAAGGTCCCTTCTTGGCTGCTCTGTCGGAATCACCCTTCTCCGCTCCACTAGAATCACCCTTCTCTGCTCCATTGGAATCTCCCTTCTCAGCCACTGCCATATTGTGCACCTCCAGACCTTGGCTCGGGCTCCCCTCAGCAACAGGGGGATGTGGGGTGGACAACAAGGGAGGGGGCTCCCCCACCGTGGTCAAAGCCCTAGACGATGTTGCCTTGTCAATCACCAGAGCTCAATGCACGCCGTGGTCGAACATTAAATTATGATTGTAGAAAACCTCATCCTTCTTCAGAATGTCAATCATAAAATTTTAGCTACACTTATCCACGTTAGAATCATATCTCACCAATTAGTATCGTAATGTGGGAATAATATTTTATGTATCGATTCATTTAGGACTTTAGGGTGAATGTCCTTTTCTAAAGTTACCTCAACCATTACCGATGAATCTTTGATGGTTGGCATTGATTATATAGTTTTCAGGCCTAATTATCTCTATTGTTTTAGTTCACAAACATTTGGGTGAAATCTTGGTGAATCTACACTTGTTTATTTTGGGTGAATCCTCTCTGTGTTTCTTTTGAAGTGCTTGCCTCAAGTTTATATGATTTTGCTATTGTCATTTTCATCTCGTAGAATTATTTCATATTAGTTAATTGGTTACCTATAACTATCATGTGTACAACCTTTCTAAACACAATCTCTCTATTATCAAGTGGAGCCATTTCTACCATTTGTTGGCAACTCCATGTTTCATATCATGAGCTATTTTTGGATTTGATTGGCTACAAACTAAATATATGCATAGTCTTTGATTTTAATATTCTTTATCTTCTGATGTTTAAGTTTCACTTTTGGACCTTTTCTTTTCATTCTTACCAGTTGTTGGCTTCTAACTGTCCAAGTCATAACAAAGTGAAATTGATGAACCACAAGATGGTTCTGAGAATGAGAGAACATAGAGAGACAACATCAACATGAAGAGGAACCAATTTGATTGAAGACGATGATTTAAGAGTTAGAAAAGCTCAAAATGAAGAACATAGTGTTGATGTCTCAACTAGAGGAGAAGGATGAGAAGAATATGAAAGTTATTTGACAACACACATGATGAGACGGAAACTGTGGATGGAGTAATGGTGCCTATTAGAAGCATTTTAACATATTGTGTAATTTTTTGTCTATACATCAGAATAATTCAAACTTCTTCTAAAATAGTTGATACTAACATCTTTCTTAATTTTAATTGTCTAACAGAAACAACGTATATGTCCTCCTCGTGTACATTCAATTTTAATCATAAATGAAAGTATGTTTGTTAATATTCTAAGGATAACTTGGTCTCATTTAGTATCAATATCATATTAGTAAAGTTCGTATACCAGCACACTAATCTCTATACATTAATTGCACATGCAATTGTAGTAACAAATTTAGCTACATGTATAGTTACATAGTATATATAGAGAGACATCATTTAACTATATTCAAGGTAACATATATTTTTGTAACTAAATTGTTATTTAACTACATATATGTCACATGTAGACAAATAAATTAATTACATGGGTACGAGTTACATTTTTTGTACATCACAATGAATGTAGATAAAGTTGTTAGCTAAAGAATATGTATTTTTTGCTATTTTTGTAATTAAATATCATTTTAGTGGAAAGAGTTGTAGAATATTATAAGAGGTAAGACTTTTGACACTTAAAAACAAATCAAACACATGTAATTCAATGAAATAACTCGTGTCATTGCTTTAGAATTATTTAAAAAATTAAAACTAGTCTTTGTGGGACAGAACA
Source organism: Alisma plantago-aquatica (assembly GCA_963693085.1). Lineage (NCBI taxonomy): Eukaryota > Viridiplantae > Streptophyta > Magnoliopsida > Alismatales > Alismataceae > Alisma > Alisma plantago-aquatica. Next base: position 1,082,892,204 of record OY856413.1, on the reverse strand, counting down.
GAAGATCCCCCCCCCCACCCCCACCCCCCATGCCAAACTCAGTGGCTGTGACGGAAGATTCAAGAGGGTAATAATTTTGAAGCGTTGAAAGATATTCGACAGCTGGAATTGCTTTTTAAGAGGACATCGTGCTTGATTATTTGAACCACTCTTTATCGACAAAATTCTTTTTTTATATTATATGTTATATAAAAATATCCTACGACGTAAATTTGGTGTTGACTCCACGTCAAGATATAGTTATATTGTTAGTATGTCAGTGGTCATGGTACCTACCAACAAAATTCTGTAACAAAAACTTCAAACAAGTGGGTCATCTCAATGAACATGTGGAGTGGAGACGATGTTGACTCCACGTCAAGGTACAGTTAAATTGTTAGTATGTCGATGTTCATGGTACCTACCAATAAAATTCTGCAACAGAAACTTCAAACAAGTGGGCCATCTCAATGAACATGTGGAGTGGAGACGATAGCTCGTCGGATGGACATTTATCATCATTCAGCACCGCATTAGCGCAACGTGCGCGTCTGCACCGGTACATGTCTGGGGTTTCGTACCATCGCGTAAAACCCGGCGTGCGATCGTGAAACAGACCGGCGCATGGTAGGACCAGCCATGGATTAGACGACACCGCATTTTGATTTCTATTCAATGATGCATGCTTTCTGAAGACACTCGTTTAATGGCTTGGTTTAGTTACCCGGTCCGGCTTGCAATCCGCGAAAGTAATGCAATCATGGAAGTTGGCAGGTGGGATGCCATTAAAGGATGACATTGCAATCAGCGAATGCTTTTCTTCCTTAACATTATGCTTCGTTGAATTGCTACCTTGGGAGCAACGGAAGATGGCATTACTTGGAGGTATATCACGTGGATCTCTCCAGAAGATACACCGAGAAAATTGACGAATGATTAAAGGTAGCCACGTTGACTGCAAGAGATGAGCCAACTAATGAAGTCATCAACGAGTCGCATGACAAACCGGGTTGGCTAGCCCATAGCAAGCTATTTACCACACCTCGTCCAGATGTCTAAGTAAAGTGCCGACTTTGCACTTTTAATTCACCTTGTACAACCACCTTCGAGGATCCTGGTTAGAAAACTATAGCTGAGTGCGGACTAAGAATAACTCAGTTTTCATAGTATTATTGATCTTTATTGTACTTTCTGTTGGATATATGGCTACAAATGTTGTGTATATAGTATGGGTTAAGCTCAATGTAATGCAGCTAGTACATGTGAGAAAAATAGTTTTGTCTCTAGTGCAAATGAAAAAAAAGTTTTATCCCATATTACAAACTCCTAGAACTTTTGTGGTCCTTATATATAGGATCACATGAGACACTAGTGTCCAAGGGTTCTACGAGAAGAGTATGCTCACCTCCCTGGTGGGTATGGTGATTACAACACACACACGCATGCGTGCGCGCTGCGTGTAGCCTGGCCTGGCACGGGCTCAAGCTCAGGCTTGGGCTTGTAGCTTGTGGCTTAATTAATTATTCATTTAATTAATTATTTTTTTCCTATTCGGATTCATTAATCCTGGAAAGTGTCTCTTTTGTGGATTTTTTCATAATGTGTAGAATAGCAACTGAGTGGTCACGTCTTAACATGAATAGGATTAATGGGTCGTGTAAGGTTATAAATATGCCTCCGGTTATTAGGGTTAAACACATCTTTCGGACATACATTCATCCACTGTCGTTCCTTGGTGCTACGCGGAGGCCCTTCTCCTGGATGTAGCATGTTCGGTCATCATCTTCCTTCCAAGGTGCAACTTGTCAGGCGGTGGTTCCTACAGTTCCTGAGCTGCACTGGTAGTGCAACTGATCGCCTGCATCGTTCATCGTGAACATGAGCAAAACGTGTCTTCTACAGGTTCGTGACCGGGTCGACTAGAAGAACGACGTCTATCTTCCCAGATTGCGGGCCGCTGATTTCTTTAAATAACATGTTCGTTTTTCAACAAACGATCTGGTCTGATTCCTAACTCAAGTTTTTATTTTCTCCTGCAATGTTTATTCTTCTGCTTCTTATATGACTCTGGCATGAACTTGTTAATATATTACACCTATTATTGTTGAATGTAATGACGTAAATCTAAAATTTACAACAACCTTAAAGAAAAAACTTTCTGTGGCCGGTCATGCTGGTTCTGGGAATACAATTGATACGAGTAATATGCCTCAGAAATTTACTGGTACCAACATTGCTCATTGGCAGAGTCAGATGCAAATTTGTCTTAATATGACGAGTTATGATCAGTACATAGAAGAGACTGAACCTAAACCTGATAACACTATCCCTGACAATGCAAATATAATTGATAACTGGAAGAAGGGTGATAAGACATGCTGATTTTTTATTCTGTTTGATTTAAATAACAAACTATATGATTCTTATTCGAAGCCGCCTGTCACTACTTTCAAAGTTGGGTTCCAAGGAGTCCAAAGTTGCATAGAGAATGCAATAAGAAAAGAAAAGATCAATTAAATATTTCTTTATGAAGAAAGAAATTGAAAATAATGATAAAATGTGGGAAATAAGTGGAAGGAGGTATAATTGAGTTATCCTTAGTGGATTTTCATATCCAAAGGATTCTTAATATTAAAAGGAATACCAATGAGGAAAATAAAACGAAAGATAAAGAGAAAACCTCAAAATGAGATATTTTGACAAGAAATAAATAAGATAATTGGAAATAAAGGATAAAAGATAAGTAAAAGGCTAATGTATATTCCTAAGATGAGATTTCGAGCCATCAAGGTTCCTTGAGGTTCAAGGAACTCAGAATAATAATTTAATAGCAAAGAAAAGAGAAAATAAGTGAGAAATATACATAATTGAATATTATCTTGCACCTAATGAAAAGTTGCATTTTCTTTTAAATAATGAGCCCAATTTTGGCAGAGAGGTAGATTTAGTCTTTTTAGAGTCCCTTAAAATTTGGGATCAATTGGATACATGGTTTAAGAGATATGATTTTTAGAAGATTCCTAAAGTGTGGAGGAAATCATTAAATGTCACATTTTGATGTATATAAATGGCGCATGTTAGTAACCGTTGGATTGAAATCAGATGGCTCTTGTTCATCTCCTACCTCTAACTTGAATTAGGAAGGGAGGTGCAGTAACCTTGAATATCCCTGGACTCTACCCCTTTCCTCGATGCCTGCAGTCGGCTCTTGGAAACTTTTCCGTTAGAACCGAGAGGTCGATTCAGACTCTTCCATCCCCTTGATGTTTTGTTTCCGTACAGGTTTGGGATTCCCCCAAATCTTTGTTCCTCCAAGAAGTGGTGTTCATGGAGGGCCAATGTCTTGCAAGCCCTGGCTATTAAAAGGCAGGGGGTGGGGAGGTCTCGATACCCTTACAATCTCAGAAAATGTAGCCCCGAGGTTGTGTCTCGGTGAGAAGATGTGATGAGCGGAAGGGCAAGTTTCCATGGCCCTGCGTGGTGGTGGCAGTTCGAGGAGCGGCTGACCTTGGGCATCAGCGAGATGCGGCCGGGATGGTGAGAGGTTGGTCAAGAGGGGCAAAGGGATTGTGTGCGTGTCTAGCGATCAGAGACGGAGTGGAGAAAGGCACCGCGGCAACACCCTGTTTCTTTGTGGAAACAGGGGAGTCGAACTCCCTGTCTGCGCGACGCGTGAGGAAGAAGACAAGTTGGGGAGGAGTTGGGCCAGGTATCCGGTTAAGTGGATCTAGAGGGAGATCTGTGAGCCAAGGACAGATCAAATTAAAAGGCTGACGTGGCGTGCTCCTATTCGTCCAAAGGTAGAAATTTAAGAATAATTCTAGTTATTTATCTGTAACTCTGATGGTAGAAAGTAATACATGAATATTGCTCAGAAAAAATGAGGAATGCAATAAAAATGTAATTGATGCCTAATTGTACTTGCAAATCGAAAAGTAGTGTAATTTATCAACTGTAATGAATTAAAGATTAAGAAATCCTATTTAGATATGATTAGTGCATCTAGTAGGGTTTAATGGATGATTATAGTTGATAGTAACATGTTAATTGTCAAAAGGTATATTGAAAACAAAAAGGATGAACTTTGCACGTAATTAGTTTAATTAAGAGTTCATGTGCATAAATATTCGTTAATGGGCTTTGAAACCCTAATATTAGTTTATGTGACTCTTAATGGCTTTAAATCGTGAATGAAGTTAAGATATGATGTTTCTAAGCTATTTTGAGTAAAAAGACTCCTAATTATGGGTAAATACCCTTAATATAATAATGAGGGTTTTCAAATGAATAAAAGGTGGATTTAATGATATATAGAGTTCATTTGTTAATTAGGCCATAATGAACTATGAATTGATGATAAATGAGTATAATGATCTTGCCCTGGATTAAAAGGGTAAAAATGGTAGTTTTAATATAAAAGAGGCATAATGGGCTTAATTAATGTTTAAGTGTGCCTTTAATCCGAAATTAGGGTTTGTAAGTAATTAAATAGAACTAGGGTTTAAAATAGTAAATGAAGTGAAACCCTAATTGCAAAAGGAAACCCTAAAATGGATACAGAAACCTTAGGAAGCGGTTTCAAGTTGAATAGAAAGAATCTTGATTGTATGGTTTCAACTTTCTTGGATGGATTTCTTGGTTGGAATTGATATTAGCTTGAGAAATCTATTGAACAGGTATGTGGTTATGCTTATGAATATCTCGAGTTAGTTTTTTGAGGTTTTCTGAAGTTTTCATCGATGACTTGAAATAAACTGTTGGATGAATTTAGTTCATGCAAAATATAATGTGGATATGACTATCACATAAGATATGTGCCAACCAGCTTAGATCTTGGTCCCCTCTGTGGCTTAATAGTTGACCTAGTACATGGCTACCTATGGGGTAGGTCCATCAGGTCATTCAGTGACTTAGTACATGGCTACCAATGGGGTAGGTCCATCAAGTTACGTTGAGTTAGATATTGGGCTACCTTCAGGTAGTAACATGTGACTCTATTACCCTATGTATTGGCTACCTGTAAGGTAGGACCATGGGGTTAAGAATCTACCTAAAAGAGAGGTAGCATACAAGTCCACTGCAGGGATAGCACAAAGTTAGGGGATATGTAAGGATTGAGTAGTATGGCTTAAAACGTAATCTTGATTGTTAAATGATTAATTGCATGAATACGTTGTTAGCATAGTTTCACATTATTTGTTTCCCCCACATACCATCTTCTACTGACCGACTTTTTGTTTGTCGGCGTTTTAGGTACAAGTGAAAAGAACAAACAGTAAAGTGGCATATGTGGAACTAAATGAGAAATAAAGTGCAAAGGAGGATTAGTTAGATTAGTATCTATGTGGATAGAATTTTAGAAATCCCAGTTTTCAAAAGGTATGCAAAGTTTTTATTTTTACCATATTTTAGTATAGTTGGTAGAATTTAATAATTGTTATTGATTATTTGTCGAACCTTTGATCTGGGTTATTGGTTAACAGTGCTGACGTTTCAGTCTCCCTTAATTGGGGGTTATCGGGAGGTGGGGTTGTTACATTTGGTATTAGAGCCTAGGTTCATCACTTAATCTTTAATAATTATTAAATTTTACAAATTCCATAGAACTGAGGGAGTTATTAGAGGATTGTCTGAAAGACTGAGGTGTCTAGAAAAGGATCACGTCTGGGGGCTGGCAATATTTTCCTCCACACCGCTAGTCGGAATACGAGGACTCCCAGATTAGTGTGACTGCCTGGCCGAAGTCTCAGGATTTGACTCGAAATAAGATACCTTTAGGACTCTCTCATCTTGTTCATCCCTTCTCAACTCAAATGCTGTTAAGGACCTTAAGGATTAGGGTTTTCTCTCTTTTCCTCACCATCTTGTGGTATGGATCAGTTTAATAAGGTCTAAGGAATCCTCCACCAAATTAATGAAAAACATGTAAATATGATGTCATGGACATAAGCTTAATAGATTAAGCAGAAACTAAGGAATATATACATGCTTAGGTCATATGAAATGAGTTGTCATTTCTCTCAGGAGAAACTTGAGGATAGACCTCTTTGTCAGGAGGATGAGTAGAGAGAGTTAGTCTTGGAGGAAGAGACCTCCATTAAAAGTAGAGACCTAGCACATCCTTTGAGGATGATGTTAACCCTGACCCTAAGTGAAGGTTAGAGAGAAAGATGACATGATGAGTTAGCTGACATGATGACATGCCTTTGGGATGCCATAAGAGGTTAGATGACCTTGTACCTTTGGCGACCCAACCCTAGAGAGGGTCGTCCATGTTGGAGCGAAGGATAGCTCCTTCAGGGATGAGTTTAGAGAAGAACCTATAGAAACCTTATGAGATGTTGCAAATAGGATATAGCTTGCACCCAGAGTACATCAATAGTACGAATAGTAAGTTAATATCGAGGCCAGAAGGACATGATGGATGGCTTATGAGATAAGCATAAGGGACTATGGATAATCATGAGCAAACATAAGTTTGAGCATAGGCTTCACCCACGTAGAGGTATGCCTGTGAGCTTGATCCTTCATGAAGAGAGGACCTCTTATAGTATGGCTGGATGTGGAGCTAGCTCTAGAGAGAGAATGCAACTTCTGGTACGTATGTGCCTATAGTATAGATGTTTACCTTATGAGATAGGAATAAGAGTTCTTTAAACCTAGAAAGGTTTAGTAACGGGTTGTGTGGCCTTATACCTAGTTGGTTGTCCTTACAGATGACTCAACTCTGAGGTGTTGCTCATATAAAAGGATCATGGTAGTACATGACATACCTTGGACATGATTGATTCGTGGTTAAGAGATTGAGCATGCAGTTGGATACCTAAAAGAGAACCTAGGGTTCCTAGGCCTAAGAGGGGAAGCTGTGTATCTGATGCTCATGATGAGATTTGAGTCTCTACAGTTTTGACCATGGTACTCCTCATGTATAGAGGAAAAAGGAAACCCCTTAAGTTAAGGGTATGTTTGATGAACCCCTCACAACTAAGTGGATCTAATGTAGAGGATGAGAACAAGGGTGACCTAGTATGGTTTAGTAGGTGGTCTTCTTGTGCCTTAGTAGCTTGCTAGGGTTAAGCATGCTCATGTGAATGTAAACCCTAGGGACGCTTGTGACCTTTGTTATCAAGGTGTAGTTTCCTCCCATCTTGGGAGAGGGACCATTTGTAGGGTGTATACTAGTTTTGTTGGTTTTAAGGTAACCTAAAGAGGTTTCATAGGATCTTGGGAAGCTAAGTGAAAAGTACATGGTATGAGGATGAACCTGTAGACCCATAGATAACCATCTCTAAGTGCATGTGGATGTGTTACCATAGAGGTAACCGGTATGGGGCTTGACCAAGGAAGGCAAGTCGCCATGACCCCTATGAAAGGATGAAAGACAACACATGAATGTAGAAAGAGATGATAAAGGCTCGGGTAAGGTTCTATGTTGGACATGTACTGTAATGGAATCCTAAGTCAATCCTAGGGTCATATAGGGATAAGACCGATGAAAGTAGGAGTTTCGTAATTCCCTAGTTGCACATGACCATAGGGTCGGGAGGTAACATCTAACATTGTCTGAGGGCCCTGGGTTAGGAGATTCATCACCTTCATGAACTGGTTTGGATAGTTTTTGATAAAAAGGAATTAGATGTATATTTCAGGATTGAACTGTGTACTTGCTTGATTATGGATTACTTGCTTGTTTGGACTATTCCTGCATCTGAGTCCGCCTGACATGTATGTGGTTACGACTATGAATATCCCAAATTAGTTTCCCGAGGATTTTCAAGGTTTTATCGATGACATGTTGTTACATTGTTGGTTGCATTTAATTCTTGCAAATTATAATGTGGATATGACTATCACCTAATATATGTGCCTACTAACTCAGATCCTAGTCCCCTCTGTAGATTAATAGATTGACCTAGTACATGGATATCGATGGGGTAGGTCCATCAGGTCATTGAATGACTTAGTACATGGCTACCAATGGGGTAGGACCATCAAGTCACCATGAGTCAGGGATTGGACTACCTTTGGGTAGGGCCATGCGACTCCATAACCCTAGGTATTGGCTACCTGTGTGGTAGGGCCATGGGGGTAAGGATCTACCATATGAGAGAGGTAGTATCTATGTCCACTGTAGGTACAACACAGAGATAGGTGATAGGTAAGGATTGAGTAGTATTGCTTAAAGCATAATTTTGGATGTTAAATGATATTTGGATGAGTACATTGTTATTATAGTTGCATGATTATTGTTTCCCCCACATACCAGCTTCTTGCTAACCAACATTTTGTTTGTCGACATTTTAGGTACAAATGAAAAGAACAAACAGTAAAGTGGCATATGTGGAATTAAATGAGAATTAACATGTACAGGAGGATTAGTTAGATTAGTATCTTCATGGATAGAAGTTTAGAAATCCCAATTTTTAAAAGGTTTGCAAAGTTTTATTTTATACCAGTTTTTAGTTTAGTTGGTAAAATTTATTAATTGTTATTGATTATTTGTCGAACCTTTGATCCAGGTTATTGGTTAACGGCTCTGACCTTTCGGTTTCCCTTAATTGGGGGTTACCGGGAGGCGGGGTCATTACATATACACCATGTTGACTTCAGGGTCCCTAGTTCATTTGATGAAGCATAGTCGAGTTTTTTGGTACGCAAAGGATTTCCCTATTATGTTTGCAAGGCCTTGCACAAAAAAATATTTTGAGGGTTCTTTCAATAGCACACTTTTCTATTAGAAATTGTATGATACATATACCAACCTTTCACCTATAACTCACTACATAATATAGTGGTACTCATGATAATCATTTCTAGATCTGGTGAAAATAGTGCTGATAATGAATTTATGTACTACTTACCAGATATCACAACATATATTGGTTCCTCTATAGAATCTAGACTGGTATTATTTTCATTGGACAACTTTTTGCATACCTTGTCAGTATTGGAAATTCCAACCTCTTTGTAGGACACCACAGAGCCTTCTTCTTTGGATGAAACATCAATCATGCAAAATATTTTGTTGTGAACTCTCTCTGAAAAATGTGATTTTTGTTAACATATATATGTATTTTAAAGGATCCCCCAACTTATCTTACACTCCATCTAGTACCAATACAACTGGATTATTGAGGAATAAAATTCCTTGTTACTTTAGTACAAGATTTGCTTGGAAGAAAAAAATATCAAAGATATCTGATGACATAAATAATTTTTAAAAGTAAGAAAAGTTTCCTATGTATGTAAGTTTTTTTTCATTTTCAAAATTTATGACATAAAACTTCTTTTTGGTGTTGCATTGAAATAGGCTTTAAGGGTATCATCTTTTCTATTGACTTTTCCTTCTAGGTGTTTAGATTTGTTGGATACAATAAGTGTGGATGATCCATCATCAATAGATGTTTGCTAAGATACAATTTTTCATTAGGGTGTAAGATGGGGTTGTTGTTTTGTGATACAACCCTTGTTTATATTCTTTGATGGCTTTGTCCTTAACTTTGATTGGGCTAAATGGTGTAGGGTTCTCAACTTGCCTCCTCTTTGTTTTCTAGATTCCTTATTTGGATGAGGTGTATTCAAATATAATAGGAGATTTGTATTCCTAGGATGGAATTTAGGGAGGGCACATGTACTCAAAAGGCATGTGTTAATGAGTAGTGTCCTCACCATGATCTTCCAACATGCTTCCTCCGCCATCTATGCCTAATTTTTAGGCATGTCTTCCTCTATCAAAAGTATCCTCAAAGTAGTCTTTGTCTTGGCAATTATCAGATTGGTGTTTTGAAGGAAAATGTGTAAACAGTAACAAAGAGGTTGAGAGATCTAGACCCCTTGATGTGTCTATGAATCCATAAATAGACAAAGGTCATCATATTACATGGTAATACACATCATTGGTAATGTCTTAGATGTGTTGAGAGACTAAGGTCAATGACACTCTAAAAGGGGTAACTCTTGAGATCCATATGGAAGAAAACACTAAAAATGTCGATGGGTACTTTACTAATGCTTCTCAGTGGGTCTGGACCATGACATGTCAATGAGTTGTCTCCATTTCTAAAAGAGCCCTCAATCCTCTTCTACTTGTTGTGGAGCATTGTTGCAAAGAGTAAAAATCACCCACAACAATAAAGGTGATTGTGCGCTGGGTAAAAGGGGTAAGTCAATGTCGATGGAAAATATATGAATGATAACCGATATATATAGTTGAGTTGGATGTTCTAGGGGAAATTATAGTGAAATCCATACCAAAGCTATAATTTTAGACGAGGGGAGGGATCTTAGAATTAGACGTCTATTTGGTGATAAGAAAAATATAGTATCCCGTTGTTGTTTCAGTAAGGTCTATTTCTGATTTTCTCCTATGTTCCTATGTCAATAGGAAGAACTCTGTATTTGGACTGCAGCCAAATGCTTATTTCCTCTTGTTATGGGAGTGAGAGATAGGACAGTACGCATGCCATATACCAAGGATAACAGATGATGTGGATTGGAACACTGCTATGAGGTATGAGGACAGAGATGATAACGTGCCCTTGTGGAGTGAATGATACATGGATAGGTACAAACGATAAGAGTATTAAGGTAATCATCTGGTGAGAATTTTTTATCATGAGCTATGTGGAATTTGCAAGATATGCGAGGTTAAGCTTGATAACCATAGTTTTCTCGATGAAGATAGATTTAGAGCTGAGATAAGATAATAAGTGGAATACATGAAGGTGTATGTCATCAACATTACCTAATACATAAGGATGTGAAGTGGTAATAGATGCTCTGGTTGAGATATAGTTCCTAGTACGGATAGAGGCTAGGAGAGGTTATTAGGATAACCCTAAGTTTGAAAAAAAAGATATGTTTGGCTAACACTCAGATGTAACGAGATATTTTGAACAAGTTAGTGGTTGTTTGGTTAGTTAGCCTTGGTGCAATAAAAGGATGGTTCTAGAACTTCAATTGCACTTCTTTGGATAGGAAGGTAATAAAACCCTGATGAGAGTGGTTTAGGGTTTCTAAGGAATCGATCTTGAGGAATCATGACATACATGAAATCATGATCACCATACACCATGATACTACTGTGATAATGAGTGGTAGCAGTACTATGGATGCTGGAGATGGGGCTGCATTTGGCCATGCAAGTCAGGAGGTGAAGGACGAACAACAGTAACCCAGTGCATGGATATAAAGTATAAAGAGTTCCTGAGAGGGAATGGGAGTTCATCATTGTGGATGTTATGAGTCTCCCCTAGACCAAGGAAGGTCAATATGCAAAATGGGTTATGCTAGATCACCTTACCTAGATGACATGAGAAAGAAAGAGTACTGTCAAGGGAGAGATCCGATTGAACTACATATGAGAGAGAGATGGTTCAACTACAACATGATGCGAGTTCAAAAGTTTTTGAGTTTGACCTAAAGGTTCTCTTCCAAAAGGTGGAAATAGGTACATGAAGAACTCGATGTTAGTATAGATCCAGATTAGAGGGTCTGATGAAAGCATATGTGCTCATTCAGGGTGATACACAGAGACAGTTTTTGTCCTTTGTAAGATGTGATGATAACCACCATAGCCAGTATCGAGACATAAAGAAACTCTGTAAAGGAGGTTGTGTCGATCACCACTTCATTAAGATGATGTTGGTGAATGGACCTCGCAAACATCAGAAAAGGACCACAGTGTGTGCATATGAAGTTTCTTTGATCATGCAATGGCTGAAAGGAGACCAGGGACGACATGAGTTGTAAGATGATGAAAAGTAGACCGACATACAATTCACTGTGGGGGAATATGTGATGTGTAAATCTGACCCCTCTGAGATATAACTGAGAAAGATGCGTCCCCAATACATGGGTCCATTTGAGATGGATTGGTGGAGAAGGTTATGTTTGACCTGACCCCTCAGGATAGAGTCATGTGTGATGAGTTACATGTGTCCAATTTAGAGCACTATGTGAGGTACCCAGACCAGGTGATGCGAAATGAACCTAGTGAGCCTAAGGGAGGCTGAAATGACCTGAGTCACCTATGCAGTTTATAGACGCCAGGGTGAAAGAACTAAGAAAAAAAAGAATATGTGATGATAAAGGTTCTTTGGAAGCGCCATGGGTAGGGTAAAGCCACATAGGGGCCAATGATGGACATGGAAAAGTCTTATCCTAAATTGTTTATTTGCTTGATAGAATTTTGAGGACAAAATTCCTATAAGAGGGGAAGGATGTTACTACCCCAATTTTTGGGTTCTTTTTAGTGAGAAATGTAATTTCTCCTATTAAAGATATTTGAACAAATAATGATATAATTTGTTTGGAATAAATGGATTTCGTTTACAATAGCCTTGATGATTTTGTTGTGGGCTTTATTGGCTATTGGGCCCAATAATAAGGAAATTCAATTAATTAATGAATAATTGAGAATTTGAGAAAAGAAAGATGTAGAAACCTCTAGAAGGCAAAAGAATAAAATCCAAAGTTGGATTTCGTGCCTCTTGGGTTCCTTGGGTTCCAAGGAGTCCAAAATTGCATAGAGAATGCAATAAGAAAAGAAAAGACCAATTAAATATTTCTTTGTGAAGAAAGAAATTGAAAATAATGATAAAATGTGGGAAATAAGTGGAAGGAGGTATAATTGAGTTATCCTTAGTGGATTTTCATATCCAAAGGATTCTTAATATTAAAAGGAATACCAATGAGGAAAATAAAAGGAAAGATATAGAGAAAACCTCAAAACGAGATATTTTGACAAGAAATAAATAAGATAATGGGAAATAAAGGTTAAAAGATAAGTAAAAGGCTAATGTATATTCCCAAGATGGGATATCGAGCCATCAAGGTTCCTTGAGGTTCAAGGAACTCAGAATAATATTTTAATAGCAGAGGAAAGAGAAAATAAGTGAGAAATATACATAATTGAATAATATCTTTCACCTAATGAAAAGGTACGTTTTCTTTTCTATAATGAGCCCAATTTTAGCAGAGAGGTAGATTAAGTATTTTTAGACTTTCCCTTAAAATTTGGGATCAATTGGATACATGGTTTAAGATATATGATTTTTAGAGGATTCCTAAAGTGTGGAGGAAATTATTAAATGTCACATTTTTATGTATATAAATGGTGCATGTTAGCAACCATTGGATTGAAATCGGATGGATCTTGTTCATTTCCTACCTCTAACTTGAATTAGGAAAGGAGGTGCAGTAACCTTGAAGATCCCTGGACTCTACCCCTTTCATCGATGCCTGTCGGCTCTTGGAAACTTTTCTGTTAGAATAGAGAGTTCGATTCAGACTCTTCCATCCCCTTGATGTTTTGTTTCTGTACAAGTTTGGGATTCCCCCAAATCTTAGTTCCTCCAAGAACTGGAGTTCCTGGGGGGCAATGTGTTGCAAGCCTTAGCTATAAAAGGGTAGGGGGTGGGGAGGTCTCGATATCCTTACAATCTCAGAAAACGTAGCCTCGAGGTTGCGTCTCGGTGAGAAGATTTGATGAGCGGTACGACAAGTTTCCATGGCCCTACGTGGTGGTGGCAGTTTGAGGAGCGGCTGACCTTGGGCATCAACTAGATGCGGCCAGGATGGTGAGAGGTTGGTCAAGAGGGGCAAAGGGATTGCGTGCGTGTCCGGCGATCCGAGAGGGAGTGGAGAAAGGCACCACGACAACACCCTGTTTCTTTATGGAAACATGGGAGTCGAACTCCCTGTTTGCGTGACGCGCGAGGAAGAAGACGGGTTGGGGAGGAGTTGGGCTGGGTATCCAGTTAAGTGGATCTGGAGGGAGATCCGCGATCCAAAAGATGGATCAAATTAAAAGGTTGATGTGGCGTGCTCCTATTCGTCTAAAGGTAGAAATTTAAGAATAATTCTACTTATTTATTTGTAACTCTGATGGTAGAAAGTAATGCATGAATATTGCTCAGAAAAAAACGAGGAATGCAATCAAAATGTAATTGATGCCTAATTGTACTTGCAATTCAAAAATTAGTGTAATTTATCAACTGTAATGAATTAATGATTAAGAAATCATATTTAGAGATGATTAATGCATCTACTAGGGTTTAATGGATGATAATAGTTGATAGTATCCTATTAATTGTCAAAAGGTATATTGAAAACAAAAAGGATGAACTTTGCACGTAATTAGTTTAATTTAGAATTCATGTGCATAAATATGCTTTAATGGGCTTTGAAACCCTAATATTAGTTTATGTGACTATTAATGGCTTTAAATCGTGAATGAAGTTAAGATATGATGTTTCTAAGCTATTTTGAGTAAAAAGACTCCTAATTATGGGTAAATACCCTTAATATAATAATGAGGGTTTTCAAATGAATAAAAGGTGGATTTAATGATATATAGAGTTCATTTGTTAATTAGGCCATAATGAACTATGAATTGATGATAAATGAGTATAATGATCTTGCCCTGTATTAAAAGGGTAAAAATGGTAGTTTTAATATAAAAGAAGCATAATGGGCTTAATTAATGTTTAAGTGTGCTTTTAATATGAAATTATGGTTTGTAAGTAATTAAATAGAACTAGGGTTTAAAATAGTAAATGAAGTGAAACCCTAATTGCAAAATGAAACCCTAAAATGGATACGGAAACCTTAGGAAGCGGTTTCAAGTTGAATAGAAAGAATCTTGATAAAGTGTGTAGTAAATAGAGTACATGTATTTTTCAAGATTCTTGATTATGTGGTTGAACTACTTTCTTGGATGGCTTTCTTGGTTGGAATTGATATTAGCTTGAGAAATCTACTGAACAGGTATGTGGTTATTCTTATGAATATCTCGAGTTACTTTTCAGAGGTTTTCCGAAGTTTTCATCGATGACTTGAAATAAACTATTGGATGAATTTAGTTCATACAAACTATAATGTGGCTATGACTATCACATAAGATATGTGCCTACCAGCTCAGATCTTGGTCCCCTCTGTGGCTTAATAGTTGACCTAGTACATGGCTACCTATGGGGTAGGTCCATCAGGTCATTCAGTGACTTAGTACATGGCTACCAATGGGGTAGGTCCATCAAGTCACGTTGAGTTAGATATTGGGCTACCTTTGGGTAGTTCCATGCGACTCTATTACCCTATGTATTGGCTACCTGTAAGGTAGGACCATGGGGGTAAGAATCTACCTAAAAGAGAGGTAGCATACAAGTCCACTGCAGGGATAGCACAGAGTTAGGGGATATGTAAGGATTGAGTAGTATGGATTAAATCGTAATCTTGATTGTTAAATGATTAATTGCATGAATACGTTGTTAACGTAGTTGCACATTATTTTTTTCCCCCACATACCAACTTCTGCTGACCGACGTTTTGTTTGTCGGCGTTTTAGGCACAAGTGAAAAGAATAAACAGTAAAGTGGCATATGTGGAATTAAATGATAATTAAAGTGAAAAGGAGGATTAGTTAGATTAGTATCTATGTGGATAGAAGTTTATAAATCCCAGTTTTCAAAAGGTATGCAAAGTTTTTATTTTTACCATATTTCAGTATAGTTGGTTGAATTTAATTATTGTTATTGATTATTTGTCGAACCTTTGATCCAGGTTATTGGTTAACGGCGCTGACCTTTCGGTCTCCCTTAATTGGGGGTTACCAGGAGGTGGGGTCGTTACAAACTGAGTGGTCACGTCTTAACATGAAAAGGATTATTGTGTCGTGTAAGGCTACAAATATGCCTCCGGTCATTAGGGTTAAACACATCTTTCAGACATACATCCCGCCACTGTCGTTCCTTAGTTCTACATGGAGGCCCTTCTCCTGGATGTAACACGTTCGGTCATCCTCTTGCTTCCAAGGTGCAACC
The DNA here is from genome assembly GCA_963693085.1 of Alisma plantago-aquatica. NCBI lineage: Eukaryota > Viridiplantae > Streptophyta > Magnoliopsida > Alismatales > Alismataceae > Alisma > Alisma plantago-aquatica. The sequence goes on along the minus strand of OY856413.1, from coordinate 1,082,876,404 downwards.
TGTCAGGCGGTGGTTCCTACAGTTCCTGAGCTGCAGTAGTAGTGCAACTGATCACCTGCATCATTCATCGTGAACACGAGCAAAACGTTTCTTCTACAGGTTCGTGACCGGGTCGACTAGAAGAACGACGTCTATCTTCCCAGATTGCCGGCCGCTGATTTCTTTAAATAAAATGTTCATTTTTCAACAAACGATCCAGTCTGATTCCTAACTCAAGTTTTTATTTTCTCCTGTAATGTTAATTCTTCTGCTTCTTATATGGATCTGGCCTGAACTTGTTAATATATTGCACCTATTATTGTTGCATGTAATGACGGAAATCTAAAATTTACAACAACCTTAAAGAAATAAACTTTCTATGGTCGGTCATGCTAGTTCTAGGAATAAAATTGATATGAGTAATATGCTTCAAAAATTTACTGGTACCAACATTGCTCATTGGCAGAGTCAGATGCAAATTTGGCTTAATATTACAGGTTATGATCAGTACATAGAAGAGACTAAACCTAAACCTGATAACACTATCCCTGACAATGCAAATATAATTGCGAACTGGAAGAAGGGTGATAAGACATGACGATTTTTTTATTCTATTTGATTTAAATAACAAACTATATGATTCTTATTCGAAGCTGCCTGTCACTACTTTCAATGTTCTGTGGGAAGCTGTAACATCCCAGGATATGAGGCCTCAAATAACATGATCTTAAAAGGAATGATTGGACTACCCATATCACCAAGGTGCACCTCCTTTTTCAAGAGCCCATCACTAAGAACTCCATAGTTAAGCGTGCTCAGCTTGGAGTAGTACTAGGATGGGTGACCTGTTGGGAAGTTGATCCTGACATGCGCGTGAGTGAGGAAAAAGCGTGAAGTTTAGGCTAGTGGTGGTCTGTAGGGACAATCGTCTTTACTGAAACTCTACTAGAGCCTTGGGCAGTGGGCCCAAGCATTACAAATGGTATCAGAGCCTTAACCCCTCCAGTAGGTGGGGCCCATATGGGTATGTGGCATGCCAGTCTTGGGTCGTGCGGTCTAGGTATGTAGGAAAGGGTTGTCGATGGTAGACGTAGCCACCCTTGCGTTAGTATTCTGTGATCAGGAGCTGGGTGTCCATGGGCCATTGTGGGTTTATACTGAAATGGGGTCAAATTATGAGGCCATATAGTTGAACCTTGACGAGGACATCAACAGTCTAAGTGGGGGAGATTGTAACATGCTAGGATTTGAGGCCTTGATGCGATGATTTTGAGTCACATTTATAGACCTTTTTGATATGTGTTTTGTGCTTTTATTAGTCATTTTTATGGTCAATATTGCATAATTCACTCATTTCGGTCTTTGCCATCATTTTATGTCAAATCCCCTTAGTTTTATCATTTTGAGCATTAATTATCACATTATCATAATTTGTGTGGATTTATTTGGTCTTGTCTTGGAATTTTAGGAAAAACAAGTATCTGCTTTCGTCGATACCATCGACGGAAGTCGATACCATCGACAAGGCTACAGGTTGCCAGCCGAAAGGAGCAGCACAGAGTCGATACCATCGACACCCAAGTCGATGGTATCGAGACCCCTTCAGGTTGCTGGCGAGGAATCTGTCGATACCATCGACCCAAGTCGATGCCATCGACACATGGAGGCTACAACGTCGCTAAACGACAAAACCGACGCTACAGAGAGTCGATACCATCGGCCCAAGTCGATGGTATCGAGATGGCCACAGGCACTCGGACGAATAGACAAGAAGGTTGTCGCTACTACACCGGGTCGATACCATCGACTCGCGTCGATGGTATCGACACCGGCAGATATGCGTTGGATTCAGTTTGATCTCAATCGGACGACTGGAGTTAATTGATGACCTAATTAGGGACTTATACCTAATGACGACCGCCCAGACGAGATTATCATCTCATTTGCCATTGCACAAGTGCCTAGGACTGAGAGAAAGGAGAACGGAGGCCAGAAGCTCATCCCTGTCGATCCGGACGCTGCCGAAGATGAATTTCACCACCGAGAGGCGGGAAAGCTCGTGTTCTACGCAAAGGATCCACCGGTTCTCCTCCGTTCAGGGGTTTTCCCATTTGATTCACATTTTTCATATGATTTCCCCTATTTCTACCATGTATTTGTGCGAGATGAACATCCGAGGCTAATCCCCTCCATCTTTAGGACCGGGAGTAGCCCGGGAATGCATTGTATTACAGTTTTATATTAATAATTCATATTTTCTCTCTTAAATCCGTGGTATAATTTCATTTTCTCCATAGATTGTTATGCTTGATAACCATAATAATAACCTAATGCCCTTAATCACTTCGACAGAAGGATTAACGGTTGAATAGAGACGAAACCTACATTAATCGATAAATCCCTTGACAAAGGAGGTGTAAAAATTAATGGTGGAAACTGAGAGATCGTTCGTAATGCACTTAGTTTAGGGGAATGATTACTACGACGGTGGAATCAACCTAAACCTAAGTAGTGAATTACACCACGACAGTGGGTAATTCTATTTTCAGGCCACTACCCGGATAGAGAGAGAAGATTGAGGAGTTATATGAAACCTAATGCAATGTTGACCCGCTGTGAAACCGCAATCCTAAAGATATCCTTTTGAATTGATTAAATTAACCTTTAATCGATTGTTTGCTTTGTTTCATTCTTATTTTTTTTTATTTCGACAACAAACCCTACTTTGTTATCCGGCTTAGCTGATCGCAAATGGTTAGTAGGAGTCTCCAATAGTTCAACGTATCCCTGTGTTCGACTCGGGCGTCATAAAGGCCTATATTACACGACGCGTACTCTTGCGTTTTTAGTGCGTAGTAAAATACACGTCAAGTTTTTGGCGCCGTTGCCGGGGATACGGCGAATTGTTGGCACTTCGAGTGCTACGAGCGGCCACTCTAGGCCACATTTTTTTTATTTTGAAACAACTTAAAATATTTTTAAATTTCTTTATAATTATTTATACTCGTCTGAGCATAGTACTAAACTCGAATTTTCTCATTTCAGGTACTGTGTATGGTGCATACACGTAGTACAGACTACGACAATCGCACACCCGAGGTTCCGTTTCCGGGACCTGAGGACGAGGAGCATTCTGAGCACGAGTACCAAGAAGAGATAGATTCTGAATCTGAACCAGAAGACATGGCCAAGCCACAGACCATATGGGAGAAGATCAAAGCTTCTTCCTCATCAGCTTCAAAGGGGCCTATAAAAAAGCAGGCGATCAACATACCGACATACAAGATCGATCCAGCGTTGATTAACTTGGTAAAATCAAATGCATTTCATGGGTTGAAGAACGAGGATCCTGTTGCACATATCAGCCAGTTCGTCGAAAACTGTGACATGGTGAAGATAGACAAGTTTCCACAAGATGCTTTGTACCTCAAGCTGTTCCCGAGTTCCTTGGCAGGAGCAGCAAGAGAGTGGCTACATAACCTCGATGACGAATTTGTGGAGTCTTGGGATCATATGGTGGAGGTTTTCTTCGAGAGGTTTTTCCCTCCTGAGAAGTCCAACGACATGATTAGGAAGATTCACAATTTCACCCAACAGGCGGGTGAAACATATTCTGAGACCTGGGAGCGATTTCAGGTTATGTTGAGGAGATGTCCGCATCATGGGCTGGACAAAGAAACACAGGTGAAAATCTTCTATTTTGCTCTCTCCGAGCATGATAGGAGTAATCTAGATTCAGCCGGGTCGGGATTTTTCCTGAATAACACTGACACTAGATGCTGGGAGATACTCAAGAACATGGCGAGAAAGCAGTCCTGGGGAGAAAGAGAGAGAGGCCCAGTTGAGCAAGCACGAGTCGCCAGTGAATCAAAGACAATGAGAGAGCTGAATGAGAAGATGGATCTTCTCACAAAGAAGTTACTGCAAAAAAAAGAAAATGAGTCCGAGGATGAGGCTCAAGTCAAGTACATGAGACAACAACAAGGGTACAGGAACAATGACTACTCATGGAGAAAGGACAAAAAGTTCTCATGGAAGGATCCAAATAATTTTCTGCAGGATCCAGAAGCCAAGCCTACGCCAGCTACAGAGGACAAGAGCACGGAGTTGCTCAATCAGGTCATCAAGCAAAACCAGGAGTTAATGAACACATTCGGGCAGCAAATCAAGCAACAGGGTGAATATATGAACCAATTTGGGTAGACATTGCAGAGCCATGGGGCTCAAATGAGGACCATAGAGACCTCCATGGCACAGATGGCAGCTGCAATTGCTAGTTTGAAGAAGCCAGCACATCCGGGTTTTCCGGGGAACACCAATGATCCCGGGGGAAACCAGCAAGCCAAGGCCATTTTACTGAGAAGCGGCAAGAAGGTGTTGAATCCAAGAATGGATGAAACAAGCATACCGCAAGGTAAAGTTGAAGGTGAAACCACTACGGAGCAGCCCACACCAGTCACAGGGCAGGTTGAAGACATAGCCGTGGATGGTAATGATGAACAGGTTGCTGAGGAGGAACCGCAGAAAATGACGCCTTATGTGCCACCTCATCAAAGGGCACACACCGTTCCGGTCCCCTATCCGAATAGTGCAAAGGCAAGGAAGGTAGATGCACAATTTAAGAAATTCTTGGACAGCTTTAGGAAGCTTTCAGTCAATATTCCGTTGTTGGAAGCTATTGAGCAAATCCCGTCATACGGGAAGTTCCTAAAAGATGTCATCACCAAGAAGAGGAAAATACCTAATACTGAGGTCGTGGTGCTGAAGGAGCAAGTGAGTGCCTTCATTATGGGCACTCTACCACCAAAGAGACAAGATCCCAAATGTTTCAACATTTCTTGCTTTATCGGGAAGTTTAAATTTGGAGAGGCATTATGTGATTCTGGGGCAAGCATCAATTTGATGCCCCTTTCGACATTTAAAAAGCTGGGATTGAAGGAGTCACGGCCGAGCAATATGACTATTCAATTGGCCGATAATTCTGTGGTGAAACCTTATGGAATCTGCGAAGATGTCTTAGTGAAGGTGGATCGATTTGTCTTTCCAGCTGATTTTGTGGTTATGGAGATGCAGGATGAGCACGACAATGAGCTGTTACTTGGACGTCCATTCCAAGCTACATCCGACATGATCTTAGAGATGGGGAGAGGTCGCTTGACCTTAGGCATAGCAGATGACCGCTTTGAGATGGTCATGCCCTCTAGCACTACGTCTTCTAAAGGAAAAGAACAATGTAATATGGTGAAACACATGGATCACAACATCTCACTCTGCCTTGGGAAACCATTTTTGGACATGGCTCATGTGATGAGCAAGATGGATAATGGAAACTTAGCTGTGGATGTCATGGAGCAAACTAAGGTTGTTTCTTTGTGCAAAGCTGTTGGATTTCCGAATGATGAGAATGAGGACATTCCACCGTCATGGGAGGATGATGCAATTGCTATTGCTATTGTTGATGCATATCCGGAATTGCCGTTAGAGGCTTGTATGTTGAATGTTACCTATGATTGGATGCGGAGTAAATCACTCAAGGAGTGCGCCAAAATGCTTCAGATGCTTCCATGCTTCTATGCGAGGCACTATCAAGATTTAGGTGCACTTCCCCCACCGCTGCATTCATCCCTTGTCAGCCCGCCAGATTTAGAATTGAAGCCGCTGCCCCCGCATCTCAAGTACGTCTTTCTAGCTGAGAAGGACAAGTTACCGGTGATTGTATCTGCTTACTTGAGTGCGGATGAGGAGGAGCAACTGCTGATAGTGCTCAAGAACCACCGTGGAGCTTTTGGGTGGTCTGTTGCAGACATTAAGGGGATCTCCCCTACACTTTGCCAGCATAAGATACGGCTCGAGGAGGGAGCCAAGCCAGTTATTCAGCCTCAAAGATGTTTAAATCCGAGCATGATGGAGGTTGTGAAGAAGGAGGTCATCAAACTTCTTGCTGCAGGTATTATATATGCCATATCAGACTCGACGTGGGTGAGTCCCACATAGGTAGTCCCTAAGAAGGGGGGAATTACTGTTACTAGAAATTTGTTGAATGAACCTGTCACCACCTGATTGGTAACCGGGTGGCGAGTTTGTATTGACTACCGTCGTCTGAATGCAACAACTCTTAAGGATCATTTTCCTTTACCATTTATTGATCAAATTTTAGAACGTCTTGCCAGTCGGTCGCATTTTTGTTTTTTGGATGGGTATTCGGGGTATAACCAGATTTCGATTGATCCTTTGGATCAAGAGAAGTCTACGTTCACCTGTCCCTATGGGACTTTCGCTTACCGATGAATGCCGTTTGGTTTATGTAATGCACCAGCGACGTTTCAACGCTGCATGCTCGCCATATTCTCTGACATGGTAGAGCGATGTCTTGAGGTTTTCATGGACGACTTCTCGGTTTATGGTGCGTCTTTTGATGAATGTCTATATAACTTGGACAAAGTGCTACAGCGTTGTGAGGACACACACTTGGTCCTCAATTGGGAGAAATGTCACATGATGGTGACAGAGGGAATAGTGCTAGGACACAAGGTGTCTAGCAAAGGTCTTGAGGTAGACCCTGTGAAAATTGAGGTGATTTCCAAGCTACCCCCAACAAATTCTGTAAAAGGGGTGAGAAGCTTTTTGGGACACGCCGGGTTTTGTCGGCGATTCATAAAAGATTTTTCTAAAATTGCAAAACCTTTATCCGAACTGTTGGAGAAAGATGTGATTTTTGATTTCAACGATAAGTGTCTTCATGCATTCGAAGTTTTGAAAGAAAAATTGATTTCGGCCCCGGTTGTTCAAACGCCGGATTGGACAAAACCTTTCGAATTGATGTGTGACGCTTCAGATTTTGCAGTAGGAGCCGTTTTGGGGAAAAGGGTAGATAATAAGCCCGCTGTGATTTTCTATGCTTCCAAAACTCTGAATGATGCTCAATTGAACTATACAACTACAGAAAAAGAATTACTTGCCGTCGTGTTTGCTTTTGAGAAATTTCGGCAGTATTTAGTTGGATCGAAAGTGGTTGTATGGACCGATCATGCTGCGATAAAATACTTGATGGAGAAAAAGGATGCAAAGCCCAAACTCATTAGGTGGATTTTGCTTTTACAAGAATTTGATATTGAAATCAAGGACAAGTCTGGAATTGAAATTGTAGTGGCTGATCATTTGTCTAGGTTAGAAAGGGTAGAGGAAAAAGATTTGCACATACCCATAACCGAGACGTTTCCCGATGAACAACTTTTGAAAATTAATTCTAAAGAACCGTGGTTTGCTGAAATTGTTAATTATTTGGCTTGCGGGATCATCCCGGAAGACTGGTCATATCAAGAGAAAAAGAGATTCTTTCATTCTTTGAGATACTATTTTTGGGATGACCCAATTCTTTTGAAGCAATGTAGGGACGGCATCCTACGCAGGTGTGTGCCTGAGGTGGAGTACGAGAGTGTTCTCCACCATTGTCATGCATCGCCTACGGGAGGACACCATTCCAGTTCGCAAACAGCAGCAAAGGTGTTGGAAAGCGACCTTTATTGGCCAACTTTGTTTCGGGATGCCTACGATTTTGTAAGGCAATGTGACCCGTGTCAGCGAGCAGGTAACATTTCGAAGCGACAAGAGATGCCCCTGAATGTATTTCAGGAAGTGGAAGTATTTGATTTGTGGGGCATAGACTTCATGGGACCCTTTGTGTCTTCGAATTCAAATTTGTATATCTTGCTAGCTGTTGACTATGTGTCGAAGTGGGTGGAAGCAATTCCCACAAGGACTAATGATTCTACGGTATTGTACAGGTTTGTGAAGGAAAATATTTTCTGCAGGTTTGGGATACCCCGAATGATAATAAGTGATGGGGGTACACACTTCCGGAATCATAAATTCTCGACACTTTTGAAGAAATATGGGGTCAAGCACAACATTGGCACCCCATATCATCCACAGACGCAGGGCCAAGTGGAGGTCTCAAATCGGGAAATCAAGAAGATTCTAGAGCAAACAATGGCATCCACAAGAAAGAATTGGAGTGCCCTACTACCGGACGCACTTTGGGCATATAGAACGGCTTACAAAACACCTATAGGCACTACGCCTTTTAGGTTGGCGTATGGCCGGGCTTGTCACCTTCCGGTGGAGTTGGAGCACAAGGCCCATTGGGCGCTTAGAAGGCTAAATTTGAATTATGATGAAGCTGGGAGAAAGAGGATGTTCGAGTTGAATGAACTAGATGAGTTGCGCATGACGACATATGAGAATGCCCGCATATACAAGGAGTGCACAAAACTGATCCACGATCGCCATATCGAGTTGCGCACGTTCAAGAAGGGAGATAGCGTTCTGTTGTTTAACTCCCGACTCAAGTTGCATCCCGGGAAGCTGAAGTCCCGGTGGAGTGGACCATTCGTGGTGGAAGAGGTTAGACTGCACGGTGTGATTCTGGTGCGTGATGGAGATGCCACGTTCTTGGTGAATGGACAGAGGTTAAAGCTATATTTTGGTGAAAATTTCAAGAGAAAAGTGAATGAGGTCAAACTCATTACACTTGCGGACGAATGAGATGCTGGGAAGCCGTCTAGCCTAAGACGTTAAATAAGGGCGCTTGTTGGGAGGCAACCCAACCATCGGTACATTAGGATAGTTTAATTATAGTCATAGGTTGCTTTAATTTCGTTCAATTTTTAGTGTAAAGAAGATACCTTGATCTGTTTGTTCATTGTGCTGGCTGAGGCAGGGTCGATACCATCGACACACTGGTCGATGGTATCGACATAGGTTCAGGTTGACAACTGCAAGGTTCGTTCTGAGTCGATACTATCGACGGTCTCGTCGATGGTATTGACAAACCTACAGGCAGGTCGCGCAACAACTGTCGATAGTATCGACACAGCAGTCGATACCATCGAGATCTCTGGAGAAGTTCAGAACGATTTGTCTCAGTCAACTCCATAATTGCTTAAGCGATCCGGGTGCTGCGTCGATACTATCGACTTGCGTCGATGGTATCGACAGGTCAGCAATCTGGGTTTCACGATCCAGCAATCGTCAGCCGTCGATACTCGCGAGGGGGGCGGATAGCATCGAGACGTGTCGATACCATCGACCCGCGTCGATGGTATTGACGGGTCAACAGTAGCGCCGGCTAAGTCTATATAAGGAGAGTTATTACGTCATTTGACGTCACACCTTCAGAGTGATCTTCCTCCTTCGCGCCGAGCACTCCCCCGAGCCATCCATGATCGAAGAGCAGCAACATCGAGCAAAGATCTTCACCGAGCGGAGAATCAAGTCTCCATCTTCCCCGAGCTCTTCTTCTTCAACCCCTTTCTCATCGCCACCATGGTGCACACAGCCGGAGCATCGTCCTCACACGCAACTCCGACGGAATTCATTCCACCACCAACGGCATCAGTTGCTCGTCCCCGACTCATCCATCCTTCCCCGCAGATTTGAAATATCTACGAGGAGATAATGAGGAGGAAGATCGAGCCCACCCGGTATGTGGACTGGGAGATGGTGCGCGATCTGGGATTCGAGGCCAACTTGGCCTATGTTCTTAACGGACAGGCCCGTCACACTAGCATAAGGCCTGGCGAACTGGAGTTTCTTCAAGATGGCCAGCCGTTCTTTAGTGTCTGGCCGACATACAAAGAGCTGGTAGCCGAGTTCATGGCGTCGTTGGACGTCTGCATCTATCCCAACGACATCAATGCTACTGACCGAGAGTGGATCCAGGGCCGGGTATCTTTCCGGCTGTACAACCACGACTACGTCCTCACGCTACGGCAGTTCAACAAAATTTTCAACTGGAATCATTCCCAGTATGACCACCGGAGGCCGGACCACCGCACCGATTACGACATGATCTTCTCCGAGTTGGTGACGGTGCCACAAGGGAGGTCGGTTAGCTACCACAACGCTGCGGTAGCCGACTTCGAGCACCCCTTCATCCGGGTTTTGCATCGGATGCTGAGTTCTACTATTTTTGCGCAGGGTGATCTGACCCTTAGCAAATTTCAAGGCTCCGATCTCTTCTTTCTATACAAGCTTCTGAAGAGACAAGAATGCAATTGGGGTGCATTCTTTTTGCAGCGTGTGATGGATGTAAAGAGGAGTACGAGGAAAGCGCCGATTCACTTCGGTGGGCTCATCACCAAACTGGCGTCGTACTTGGGACTGAATTTCCAATCCCTCACTCCTCTTTCTACAAGAAGTAAGGTCAACTTGCAACATCTTCACCGGGCCAACTTAATTCTTCTCTGGGATGGCGCGACATTTGCACATTGCCACGTGAATCAAGCGTACCTGGAGTGCGCACTGCCGGATCCCGTCTTCAACATCGAGGGCGCACATCATTTCAGATGGCCGATCATAGCCATCGACTCCGATGAGGAAGAAGGCGGCGATGACGGCGGCGACGACGGACAAGAAGGCGAGGCTGAGGAGGAAGAGGAGGCATTCACACCTATTCGTGCACGGGTAGCACCCCGGAAGCATCCTCGGATGCATCTGGGTGCGGCTTCATCATCACAGCCCCCACCGCCATCACCACAGCCCTCGCAGCCTAGCGAGGATGTCTACTCAATGCAAGGCATGTATACGATGTTGCAGGACATACATCAGACACAGCAGCAGCATCTAGAGATGTATACCGGTATTCAGGATACTACGAACCGGTTACTTGAAAACCAAAGGGCGATGTTCGAGAATGAACGTCTCCTCCTCGACAACCAACATCAGATACACAATCAGTTGCAACGGATGGAGATGCAACAGGAGCCCTTCTACGACCACTAATGGAGTCAGAGCTACTTTGGAGGCTATCCACAGCCTCCGCCGAGGACCCATTATGATCCGAGCTTCCAGGGGGAGTATCCTTCTTGGGATCCTACGGCCCCACAGTACCCACCTCCACCTCCACAAGACTGATCGGATATCTCTGTTCCAATCTTAAGTTTGTTTTTGACTATGAGGCCATAGTCGAATTCAAGCTTAGGGGGGTAGTTGGAACAACTCTATCTTTTCTTTTATTGTTTTTCGTTTTTAGCAGTGTTATTTGTTTCTTGCATTTTTAGTTTTTTTTTGTAGGATCCACGTGCTATCTAGTGTAACTATGGATGTCGTAAAAGTTTGTCATCTTGCTATTTGTTCATGGGAAATTTAAGGAAAATTTAAAAATTTTGTGTCTTTGGATAGCTTGCTTTGGTTGACCTTGGGGAACTAATCCTACGAAAATGATTGATTATGTCAACTATAAAACAACATTTCACACCTGTACTCCTATGGATTCATGAAAAGTGGACAGTAATGGTTGTTTGAGCCTAACTTAACCAAACGGTAATGAGACCTTAATTGGATGTAAGAGAGAGAACCCTCTAAACCACTACACAGGTCAGTAAGGAGGGACACATAATATCTTTCTAAGGTTCAGTCATTTAATCTTGTGATCATTCCACTTCATTTTTCCATAATCCACCTAAGAATTGGAAGTAAAGTGCAGTTTTAATTCCTTCTTGTGTGCATAGCATGTAGATAGGACTTTCATTGATATTTTCCATACTTTTGCATAAAAAGAAAAAAATATATAGGGATTCATGCACATTGCCTTTAGGTGCATGCCATGTAGTTGCACTCATAATTTTCATGCATAAAGTACACCATGTATCTCAATTTTTTCCTCAAAGGTGAATTAAACTGTTCCATACCTTCTAAATATTGCAAAGATTTCCAAGCATGAAGAAAATAGCCCAATAAACTTGTCCTTAAGCAATTATGGATATGTGGGCTAAAGAAAAAAAAAATTCTGAAAATCTAAAAAAGAAAAAAAAAGAGAGAATTCAGAAGGAAGTGAAATAAGAGGGAGAAAGGAACATGATATCACTCGCATTACAGGAAATTGAGTACATGATGTAGTTTGATTAGATGTCCATCTCATTTTGAGGTGGAAGGTTAGTACATGCATCATTTCACCCAATTTTAGGCATTAGGGCATTTTCAATGTGCATTGACATCATTTAGGACATTTTTGTATTATGCATGTTGAAACTGTACAATACTTCCATGTTCTTCCATGAGCCACCCATTTTCGTCCACCCGTTGCTCGGATTGGTAGGCCACCGTGAATTTCTCCTCACTAATGATTATCAGGAGAACGGCTTCCATGTAGATGGTAGTTAGGGCGAGCAACGTAGTATAGGCGATCACATGATGCAACAATGTTGAATTGGCGAATTGTATTATGTTAACTACCTTATGTGATAGTGTCCATCTGTTTGGAGGATAATTTCTTTTATTGATGATTACTGTCGCCTTTAGGGTAATTACCGTTCTATGGTTAGAGAAGGCCGGTTTGAGAATGTTCAGTGGGAGTCACATGGGACGTTGGGTTGGTGTGTTGTTTTTCAGTTGACATCTGCAATTCTATTCTAAGGATTAGTTGCTCGAGGGCGAGCAATGTTTAAGCTTAGGGGAGTTTGATGCGATGATTTTGAGTCGCATTTATAGACCTTTTTGATATGTGTTTTGTGCTTTTATTAGTCATTTTTATGGTCAATATTGCATAATTCACTCATTTCGGTCTTTGCCATCATTTTATGTCAAATCCCCTTAGTTTTGTCATTTTGAGCATTAATTATCACATTATCATAATTTGTGTGGATTTATTTGGTCTTGTCTTGGAATTTCAGGAAAAACAAGTATCTGCTTCCGTCGATACCATCGACGGAAGTCGATACCATCGACAAGGCTACAGGTTGCCAGCCGAAAGGAGCAGCACAGAGTCGATACCATCGACACCCAAGTCGATGGTATCGAGACCCCTTCAGGTTGCTGGCGAGGAATCTGTCGATACCATCGACCCAAGTCGATGCCATCGACGCATGGAGGCTACAACGTCACTAAACGACAAAACCGACGCTACAGAGAGTCGATACCATCGACCCAAGTCGATGGTATCGAGATGGCCACAGGCACTCGGACGAAAAGACAAGAAGGCTGTCGCTACTACACCGGGTCGATACCATCGACTCGCGTCGATGGTATCGACACCGACATATATGCGTTGGATTCAGTTTGATCTCAATCGGACGGCTGGAGTTAATTGACGACCTAATTAGGGACTTATACCTAATGACGGCCGCCCAGACAAGATTATCATCTCATTTTCCATTGCACAAGTGCCTAGGACCGAGAGAAAGGAGAACGGAGGCCAGAAGCTCATCCCTGTCGATCCGGACGCTGCCGAAGACGAATTTCACCACCGAGAGGCGGGAAAGCTCGTGTTCTACGCAAAGGATCCACCGGTTCTCCTCCGTTCAGGGGTTTTCCCATTTGATTCACATTTTTCATATGATTTCCCCTATTTCTACCATGTATTTGTGAGAGATGAACATGCGAGGCTAATCCCCTCCATCTTTAGGACCGGGAGTAGCCCGGGAATGCATTGTATTACAGTTTTATATTAATAATTTATATTTTCTCTCTTAAATCCGTGGTATAGTTTCGTTTTCTCCATAGATTGTTATGCTTGATCACCATAATAATAACCTAATGCCCTTAATCACTTCGACAGAAGGATTAACGGTTGAAAAGAGATGAAACCTACATTAATCGATAAATCCCTTGACAAAGGAGGTGTAAAAATTAATGGTGGAAACTGAGAGATCGTTCGTAATGCACTTAGTTTAGGGGAATGATTACTACGACGGTGGAATCAACCTAAACCTAAGTAGTGAATTACACCACGACAGTGGGTAATTCTGTTTTCAGGCCACTACCCGGATAGAGAGAGAAGATTGAGGAGTTATATGAAACCTAATGCAATGTTGACCCGCGGTGAAACCGCAATCCTAAAGATATCCTTTTGAATTGATTAAATTAACCTTTAATCGATTGTTTGCTTTGTTTCATTCTTATTTTCTTTTAATTTCGACAACAAACCCTACTTTTTTATCCGGCTTAGCTGATCGCAAATGGTTAGTAGGAGTCTCCAATAGTTCAACGTATCCCTGTGTTCGACTCGGGCCTCACAAAGGCCTATATTACTCGACGCGTACTCTTGCATTTTTAGCGCGTAGTAAAATACACGTCAGGCCTCGGATAACATGATATTAAAAGGAATGATTGGACTACCCATATCACCAAGGTGCACCTCCTTTTCCGGGAGCCCATCACTAAGAACTCCATAGTTAAGCATGCTCAGCTTGGAGTAGTACTGGGATGGGTGACCTGTCGGGAAGTTGATCCTGACATGCGTGTGAGTGAGGACAAAGCGCGCAGTTAAGGCTAGTGGTGGTCTGTGAGGACAGTCATCTTTCCTGAAACTCTACTAGAGGCTTGGGTAGTGGGCCCGAGCATTATAGAAGAGTTAGTTAAAAAAATTAGTACTAATGTTAGGTAAGTCGATATATTGCACTTTTCGTTGTTGCATGTAATGATGAAAATATAAAATTTACAAAACTTTCCTTCCCATAAGCCAAAGCCCCTTGTCATCCCTCAAAACCATACATTTATATTGACTAATATTAGGTAAGTCGAAAATCCTAGCCATATAGATAGTTCAGATCCTGTAGGGACAGGATTGGATATTGGGTCAGGTTTTTTTGGATTCACCTAATCTTAGACCCAAACCCACCGAACTAAATCAGGCTCAGCCCATAAGGCAATTCAAAAGATTTAAAGCCCACAAACTGGCCTTAACTAGAAATGTGGGTCTGGGACAGGTTGAGATCCAACCCATACTATGTCTTGGACTGTTAAGTAAGATATTTAGAATAATTTTGTACCAGTGACAAAGCACGCAGTTAAGGCTAGTGGTGGTCTGTGAGGACAGTCATCTTTCCTGAAACTCTACTAGAGGCTTGGGCAGTGAGCCCGAGCGTTACAAAAGCGTTAGTTAAAAAATTTAGTACTAATGTTAGGTAAGTCGATATATTGCACCTTTTGTTGTTGCATGTAATGATGAAAATCTAAAATTTACAAAACTTTCCTTCCCATAAGCCAAAGCCCCTTGTCATCCCTCAAAACTATACATTTATACTGACTAATATTAGGTAAGTCGAAAATACTAGCCATATAGATAGTTCAGATCCTATAGGGACGGGATTGGATATTGGGTCAGGTTGTTTTGGATTCACCTAATCTTAGACCCAAACCCACCGAACTAAATCAGGCTCGGCCCATAAGGCAATTCAAAAGATTTAAATCCCACAAACTGGCCTTAACTAGAAATGTGGGTCTGGGATAGGTTGAGATCCAACCCATACTATGTCTTGGACTGTTAAGTAAGATATTTAGAATAATTTTGTACCAGTGACATCCATTAAACAATGGTAGCGTTAAGTCAAATAGTAGTATACACCTAAGCTATGGCAGTAGCTACGAGTTAAATTGGCAACAATAATAAAATAAAAATTACAAATAGTTATATTTATAAACACTGCACAAAACATAAAGGAATATTATAATCTTAATATATTGTTATTTAAAATACCAAGTCAACAATTGCATAATTTAAGGCAAGATAATCATGACGACCCTATTTTTATAGATTTTGATGTTCAATATAGAATTTCAAGGGTCGTCAATGTTCATTTTTGGTTAATACTAAGTTGAGGTGACCCATTTTCAATCATGATTCCTTTCTCACTCATATGATGCTCTTTTCTCCTCAATTATGCTTCTCTATGTATCTTGGTTAACTGTATATCATATGCATGAAGATCAACGACTCAAACATTTTTGTGATTTTGGTAATCCCTCTCCTCCTCTCACAAATATTCATGAATATATTCCTATCTTGCAAATATCATATGAAATATATCATTTATTCAAAAAAGTGAAATTATATAGCACTTCTATTAAAAATATATGGTTTATCACTTAAAATGATGCCAGATCCTAAATAACTCTATAATGTTATTTCTATCTCAAAATGCATTTTCTTTCAGTTTTTTGAAATCAATAATACATTTTATTCCTTATAATGCTCAAATTGAATCATTAATTATCAAATTCATCATATTACTTCTGACTAGTGACTCTTGAATGCTTTTTAAACCAAGTTTAGATATTAATTACTCTCATGTGTCTGTGGTAACTATGTAATGAGAAAAATAACATTAATATAGACTTGTGATGCTACAACCTCGAGTATATGCCAATATTTATTCAATATTGCACCAAGACCATATCTTAACCTAGACTAAACAAACATTTGAGATTCAATGACATAATTTCTATTCTTGATCATTTAAATGCACCTTTTTGACTATGTAGCATCCAAATGTCATGTAAAGTATTTAGTGTGGTCATAAATGCCAAAGAAATGAATATACAAACAAATCTTATATTTTGTCCTTTAAGATCTAGGGAAAACATAATTTGAAATCTATAGCATGTTGTGGATGATTCAATTATGTATACTATGATCTATACTAATACATAAACCATGATAGTAAGTTTGTATGCATGTTGGTGATTGACCGGCCTAAATTTCATGTCCAAAAAGAAGGGATCTAGAGTAGTCAAACTATTAAATTTGTGACCCGACACTCAGGCCCCGTAACTATTATAGGGGTATGATGCAGTAATCAGGGTCAAACCATAGAGACAAGGAATGGTAAGAGTTAAGAATAAAAAAGCTTGGCTTAGTTACACGAACCAAGGGAGTAGATTAAGTTGGTGTTCCTAATAGAATGATGTTACTTTAATAAAGAAATAAAGCAAAAGAAGTAAAACAAAGCAAGAAATTAGAACAAGAGAACAAGGACAGACGAAAATTGTTGTAACAAATATGGATGGGAACTTGGATTGGGTTTCACCATCTGAGATCTCTCACAAACATGCAATACTCACACCCATAGTATACCCTTAGTAGGATTACAAAAAATCATCATATATGTCTATCCCTCCTCTCTCGAGCTTAGGATAAATCTAGATTATAAGGTTGTATCTCTCTCAAGATGGAAAACAAACAATCATCAATATAACCATATGATCATTAGATTAAGCATTCCAACATTCTCATGCATTCATTCAACTCCATAAAACTTAGATTAGAATAGTACTACTCTTTTGAGGCACTAATAATCAAACATCACAAGATGGTATCTAATCATACAAGTGAAGTATTAAGACCAAGAGTATTGAGATAATCTTTTCTACAAGCATATATTAAAAAATGGATGCAAGTATATACATGTTGGGAGAACCTTAGTGGCAACTCCCAATCCAAACTATGTGTTTATTCACTCATAGTAGTGAGTAGCATTACAAATTTACTAATGTAGTGAGACATGAGAGAGAATGGAAAAATTAAATAGATGGAGGTAGATGAACATATCTATAGGTGAAGAAGTGAGATACACCAACTATGACCACAATGGGCTAAGGTAATGCACTACTCCTTCAAAATTGGATCTGACATAGGCGCGAGGGAGTGTCTAGTCCTTCTTTTGAAGGATGATGCCAATGACGACATTGATCTTCTCTCTCCTATGCACTCTCATGTTCAGAGATCAAAGACTGATGAAATTACTAAGGGATGGCTATGGAATGCAACAACACATTGTCATCTCTCAAATGTATCCACCTGCTTTATGGATGAAGTGGGTTTCTATTTATAAGAAATTGTAAATGACATAAAAACCTTAGCAGTCATTGGCGTGTGAGCTTCAATGGTCGCCAAAGTGTGTGAGCTTCAATGGTCGCCAAAGCATGAAAACTGTAGAGGGTGCTCAGCTCTCACAGTCGCTAAGAACAGCCGATGAGAGTGACCTCTCAAGTGGTGATCTTCATCAATTTCTAAGATGACTTGTCCTTATGTCATAGGGACATCGAGATCATCAAATGTAGAGATGGTGTATAGCTCATAGTTGCAAATCATGGGGCAGTCCAGTGGTCGCTAAGAATGGTTAAGCTCAGGGACCGTTTAATTTGATGAAATTTTCATCAGTCGCCAAGGAGTCAGGACCTATGTGACCACATGTGTTTGGTCTTAGCAACCACTAAGATATGTATCTTGTGGAAATAAAAAAAAGGGGTAAGTTTCGATAGCTACATCAAAACTCACCAAAACAATTCTAGATAAAACATAGTAGATATTATAAAATGAGGGTAAAATAGGCACTCAAATATCTACAAAATTTGATTTTATCAACTCCCCCAAACATGGAATTTACCTTTTCCTCAGGATTACAAGTAGAATTATAGCATCGAACAACTTCACAGGGGTTTATTAGATTATTGTTTTTGAGAATGTGAAGAATATCATTACGTCAACCTTAAATCAAGACATATCTATCATGACTAGGTGTTGTCAAACCCCAGACTCTCTCTCTTAGACTTAGAGTTGCAGAACTCATTTTTTCTGCTACGAACTTGTAAGGAAGGATTTCACCATCTTGATACACCAGTGACCCTTTTCCAAGATGTGCATGCACAAGGTTCTGACTGAGGTAGGTCATCTTTTATTTTTTTGGATATTCTATATATTGTGTTGGGGTGGGATGAAGTTTTTGTGTCTCCTTCCTTTCTTAGGTTCTATCAACCATATTTACTGTTGTAATGATAGTGTTACCCAACTAATGTAAAGTTAGGTAGTTGTGTGAGGTTCCCTTTGAAAGGCAAGTGTGTGAAAGTTTGGCTTCCAGAATCCACTATTGGGCATGACATATCTATATTCATGAGTGAAACAATACACCCACTAGGAGAAGTCCTTTGGCATCTTATGAGGCACAACTCGCATGAGTTTATTCCACTCAACTATTATTCTTGCTCACAATCTTTGGGATGGTAGGATTTCAAGAATGGTTTGGGCTGCCAAGCCTTTTTAGATCCAAAAGTTGGGATTTTTACACTAGAAAGGGTAGTTGTTTCCTCCTTGTTGGGGTTATGTGCTTTCCTACCTATACTTAGAGTTAGGGTAATCAAACATGAGCATGTTAGGCTGAGTCCTCCTTACCTTAAGAGTTTATCCTAGGGTGACAAACATCTCTTTGCATTTTACATTATCTTGAGGTAAGGTTGATGTTAAACCATTATCACATTCAAACTTTTAGGTAAGTTAAACAACCCAAATTCGTCATTCTTGATATAATTATGCTAAGAGTTATCCAGTAGACAAGAATGTCTAATGAATGGAAGTTATGAATGTATTTAGGAAAATTGGATTCAAAATTGTGCTTGTAGTATGCAATCCTAATGTTTAGTAAAATTTAAAACTTCTTCAAAATTTCCCTCACAAGGAGGTGTGTGTTCAAGATCAAAATTGGATCAAAATATGCAATACTGGAGAGTAAATAGGTTATAAATTTAGGAAGATGCATTAAATGATACGAGGGTACAAGAGAAATACCTTTCACACTTGTTTATAATTCCCCAAAGCTTATTCCACACTCCGTCCTGCAGGGTCAAACAAAAAGGGTTGAAATAAATGGGCTAGTTTCATTCTCTATTTCAAGTTTCTTTGGTTACACATCTGGAATGCAACAACATGTTGGCGCAGACCCCTCAGAGTGCATGGTAGTGATCCTATTGCATGATTTTGACCTTCATTGCACGTTCTACCAATGCTGATATGCACTAGAGGTAGTGGAAACCACAATTGTTGGATTGTAAAATTTGTTGAGGGCTTATATGACAAAACTATGGTTTCCTGATGTCTTTAGTGGGGTTGTATTCATATCCTCTATCATGTTGTTGTATCATTTCAATTATATCTTATGCACAAGTTTGTGCTTTCTCTTCTGTGATGATCCTTGGTTTTGTTGCAAGAGTATACTTTGTTAGGGAGAAGGCCACATTGGAGTTGTTGTAGAGGATTGCAGTCTTCCCCTTAACATTTACTACCATGAACGTGTAATGGTTGTCGTACAGTATGGGCAAGAATATGAATTCTAGAAACAAACTTTGTAGGCATTGTAATAGTCTCTCCTTCTCGCCAGAGTCCTTATTTTGAATAATATCCTCCACCACCATGAAATAGTCCATGTGTTCATTAGGCATGCCATCTCTAAGAAGGGAATGGTATATTGTCATTACACTCACGATTATGTAACCATTTGGCCACGGTTTGTCAAAGAGATCACCCTTTATTATTTAAAATGACATTTTCATTGCTTTTAATGATTTAGTTTTTGGTTTACTGTCTAGATTTTTGAATGAATGCCACTTGAAATTTTAACTCACATTTCAAGATATAGATTCTAAATATCAACCTATTTTATATATAATAAAATGCAAATTACAAGGGGAGGACATTTTACCTTGCCCCTTTCATTAAATACAACACACACGAGATGCTCTTTCATACAACATTTTTCTAGTACAATAATGCATATATCCTTTGACCATATAATGAACAAGTATATACATACACATTCACATATTTGTATCTTGCAGAGTGTTGACCTAACACCAAGAACATGGGCTTGGTGAAAAATTATCTTTACAAGTCATGCATAATGACTCTTCATGAATTTGGATTCTTCTCAAGCTCGTTAGTGGAACTCCTATCAATCTTTATGAGGATGTCAACGAACTTGACAACAATGTGGAAATGTGGTAGACATGAAAACCTTAAATTCCATCATAGCAACATAAGAACTTGGCCCTCTTAAAAAAACATGATATCTCCACCTAGGAAAAGGAGATTTTCCCCTTGAACAAAATCTTATATAAATTTTCATTATTAATCCAATCGTATGTCACATTTTTGCATGAGAACTATCAAGAAAAATGCAAACAATAGGCATTGTAATTAGATAACTAGTAGATGATCTCAACATTAGCGAGAACTATGATTTTTGACATTATACTTTACCATTTGATTTTGCATGAAAAGGAAATGAACTCCCTTGTGTCCAACTCACTCTCTGCCACTGAATTTTATTAATTTATAGTTCTTACCTAAAAATAAGGAATGTTAATCTGAGAGTGACATTTAAAACCATTACATATAAACAAAGATATTTAGATAATAACACTATATTCTAAAATTACCTTGATGTGATATGTTGGATGAATTACATTAATTGGATAGTCCTTGACAACCTGTCTAGTACATTTGAGACCCTTGAATGAACCAACTACATCAACTATATTTCCCTAAACATTCAAAACATGCAAGCAGTCAGTCAATTGATGAATATACACTAAATTAGATGATTTTTCTATGTAGTTGCAATTAATTTTTATACAATTTACATATGATATCTGGTTATGTACATCTTATCAGTCTATATGTGGTCAACTTTTGCAAGTGGGAGGAGGGAGGGGATTTAGTGTAAACCTGAATCAAAATATAGATTCCTGTTCATATTTCAAGAGCCTGCAAAGAACAAAAAGTAACTTACCTAAAAATCCTCACTACAAAAAAATGATGATTTAACTACAATTAACTTAATTACATATACCATATATGTAGTTAAAAAAACTATTATTTACAAATTTTAACAATGTAACCAATATAAATATAGCCAAATCCATAAATGCAGTTTGATAGACTCTTTTTGCAATTCAAAACTAAAAAAATCACCCCTCTCCAGGCTCTCCTCCATCGCACACCCACGCGCTAATATATTTGCCAAAACACTTTAGCGCGCTCTGATGTTTCCGCCAACCTTCAAACTTCTCTCCCCCCACACATTTTCACCCTCTCCCTCTCCATAGGCATATCTCTCCATCCGACCGACTCACCCTCTTCTCCTCTAAATGGCGCTATATTCTCTCCCTACCCTCTATTGCCGTCGCTTGGCTCTGGGTACAAACCTCTTCTCTCCCTACCCTCTACTGTCGTCGCTTGGCTTTGGGTATAAGCCCTCTTCTCCTCTCCACAAACCTGATCAAGAACTATCACGTTCTATGCGTGATCCTTTGGAGGGCCAGATGGTCGTCGTTTGCAAGCCCAAATACTCCGTCAAACTAGTGGAACAAGGAGTTGGAGGCAGACGGACAATTCTCGGATGGTGAGCCATTGGAGGGAGGACTCTCGATGGAACGTTGGTTTTGTGCAAGGCAAGGAAGGATAGGGCACATGGGTCATCCTATTCTAATTAGGTCTCTCTATGGTTATGGTCTGGGCATGTAACACGCTGCTTGCTAGACATTTAACACTGCTCTTTCCAACATTACAGCTAGCAGATTCCTTATCCTTCACAGCGATCCTCAGAACTTCGCCTCCGGAGAATTGTCAGGTAGGTCACCTTTTGGTCATCTTTTTATCATTGCCTGTAAGGGGAGATGCCTAATTGTATATACACCATTCAATCCCACTTTATTAAATGTTTTCATTAATCATTTCTTTTGGATGATGATTGTTACACCCCGATCTCACAATTTCCTCAAATCTTGAGATTAGGGCGTAAGATAGGATTTATATTTAACACAAAGAACACCCTCAACTTTTACTTTTCTTAAAAACTCTTGTTCCATAGCATTGAACCACATAAAACATCTTAACAAGGGAATCAGAACATTTCTTTTACTAATCAGACTTCAATAGTAAAGATACATGTATAAGCATTCACGATGTCTCTCACACATTATGCACATGAAACTTGCTAATTAGCATACATATCAAAGAGGAACAATATTACACATCGTAATTACAACTCTCTCTCTTATCTCTTACTGAGGACCTAGAGTGACAAGGACCGACTGACTCAACTAATCTCATACTTGACTCATGTGGCAGATCTACTCTGACGCTCTGATCATCTTCAAGTCCACGCGATTAACCTAAAATGTTTGAGTAGAGGGGTGAGCCTACTCGCTCAGTGAATGAGTACTTCATGGAAACAGACTAATGCACTAATGTGATTACAGATATAATTTGAATAAATGATATGAAATTTAACAACAATAAATATTACACTGAGCAGTTCTAAAACAATATAATTGAAATAACAAAGAATGTAAATATTGCATCCAAAGAATAACTACTAGAAGACTATGATCTAGTCTTCCTTAACTCTTTCATTAATAAAGGACTCTGTGAACCTATATGATCATATTTTAGCTTATGCCCTGATCTTATGCAGTGTACTCTGCATAAGAGACTCGCAGTGCACTACGACCACACCGTACAAGACTTAGCGACACACCCGGGAAATGCTAAGTCTGACTACTCGTCCTGGTCTGCACAGGACTCTCAGGCACTCAAGGGCCTCAGGCACTCAAGGGCCTCACTCTACTCTCAGGCGCTCAAGGGCCTCACCGCAGGTCCTCAGCACTCAGGGGCCTCTCT
The DNA here is from genome assembly GCA_963693085.1 of Alisma plantago-aquatica. Taxonomy (NCBI): domain Eukaryota; kingdom Viridiplantae; phylum Streptophyta; class Magnoliopsida; order Alismatales; family Alismataceae; genus Alisma; species Alisma plantago-aquatica. The sequence continues at coordinate 1,082,853,195 of OY856413.1, read as the reverse complement.
GCAGTATTCTAGTACTCTAGACTCCTCCTCTAACCTGAGTACACAGGCGGGGAGTCTCACGGGGTTATCTCCATGACACAAGCACGGATAATGTTGCAATAACCCCCACTTTCCTCTAGTGCCACCGTGACATAAGCACGCGTTGTTGTTGGACACTGCCTCTCTATCCTCGTGTCTCCATGACATCGCACGGATAATGTTGCAACACGAGTTTCACCCCTAAGTTGCAGACACCTCTTAGGGGTTCTACGGTGTTCAGGGCACCTAAGTCTAACACTAACATTATAGGTGCATTTTAAACAGAAAATCATGACTCATTTAACATTTCTTACAAGGCTCACACGGCCTGCCATATCATATCATAAGCAACATCATATCTCATGTATTCAACATATATCATATCTCAATAACATCCCTTTCTAGGGCATGTCATAACTCATCACCTGCAATTTATGAGATATGTATTGAAAATAAGGAGCCATGCAGTATGTAGATATCATCTCAGAGAGAACAAGCATATAAAGTTAAATGCACTAGAAACATACAATTCAATAATTACGCATCACCACATCTCATCTCGAGACCTTTCATATTACCATAACATGATTCATTGAACACCCTATCCTTAGGGTTTCATTTGCCTTATTCATTCATCACATGCCAACACCCTACTCTTAGGGTTTCATTTGCCTCATTCATTTGTCACATGGCTCTTATCATGATCTCATACGATATAAGCATTCCCTAAATAAAGATTGTTTCCAACAAATCGTATGCAATCAATATAGACATGAAACCATGGAAATTTAACTAAATTTAGGTTTTCCATATCATCACTGCGATATCATGTATCCAGAATAAGATTCAATTAAGATAACCCACGAGGTACATCCTAACCACTTATAGGATTACTAGTCCTTTTCAATAAGATTGAAACTCTAGCGATATCTCAATTAGGTCAAACCCTAATTACATTATTTGATATAAATCTAAAATCATCTTTACTAGGAAGTGTTGTATACGTATCTGATATGAATCTACCATTTAGGAGTCATTCAAACAGAGAAGGAATCCATATCATATCAATTTACAATAACTTAAATCAAATGGACATTTCAGGATTTAGAATTCGCATGCTAAGCATTTAGGGATTTGGATGTTATAATCAAATTCGTGCATTAGAATGTTTGAAGGAAGAACCCACTCACCCTAAGGTGTGAAAACACCTCAAAACTGTAGCTCAACTCAGGGAATCTCGAACTCACATCAAATCCCTAGCAAATCTCCCAATTCCTCTTCCATTCAACTCGGGAACCTTGAAAATGAGGGATTATGAAGAAAGGGTGAGAAAAGAGGGAATTTCGACATAATCTTGTATCAAATCAGAGTATGGACGGAATCTATACATGAGAGATAAGATTCACCATAAAAGTCTATGCAAAGGATCCAAACTTACTTGATTTCACCCTTCCTGGAATCGCAAAACCCTAATTCAGCAATTCCCCCACTTTCTCCACTCAAGCCCTAATTCTCCCTCTCTCTCTAGGAGCTCGTTTCTCTGGAGTGAATGACGAAGAATGAGAGCTGCTTGTGTGTGTGGTCGTTCATATAAGTCAATTGAGCTGCTTGGGTCAATTGCATATTGACCCAACACTTAACTTTAATTATATTGACTGAATATTCAGTTATACAAAAGTTACTGTAATTCGTTTATTTCAGAGATCAAACATTATCCAACAATTATGGGAATTTAGAACCTTGTTTATAATTGTTCTATAAAGCTTCAGTTAAAATTTGGGATCATTTGGAGTTACCAATAAATAATTAAAAATAGAACAGTGCACTGCTATATTGCAGTCTGCAGAATATTCGGCCGAGTTTGTCCTGCACAAACTCGACCGACACCCTTACTGTAGGAATTCAAAAGTCATCCTAAAATTATGCCAATTTAACAGAGTGTCTAAAATTGTATTTATCAAATACTGTTAAAATTTGAGATCAATTGGATATACCAATAAAAAGATAAAATTCAATTACCATACTTCTGTAAAATTCTGAAATTGTGATCGGTCGAGTTTGAAACTCGGCCGACAAACATATCAGAGCATTCTTCAAAAATTCTGATATTTTGCAATGTTATTCACATTTTATATATCTAAATCATATCCAAATTTGAAGTAAATCAGAGTTACACATAAAATACTAAAAATCATTTAGTGAGACATTCTACTTATCAAATTCTGTATTCATGCATCATCAAACCCTATTTTTGGGCCGATTAGGGTTTATGTTTCTCAAACACTAATTCTCAAGACAAAAGAACATTTAGACTTATTATCATAGTTAAAACATCCTAATTATGTTATCGTCATTAATTAGGTTTCAAGAATGATTATTCTAACTAATCTTTGCAATTGTCTAGGTAAACCCTAGTTTACCAATTAAGCTCAAATGGGGTCGTAACAACTCTCCCCCCCTTTAGAATGTTTCGTCCTCGAAACATAAACCTACAAGAAAAATACATTCAAGGTTATTCTAAGCTTTTAAAGCCTTCCATGTCATTATATTCTTGTATTTCATACCTGAATGTAGTTTTCAACAAGAGATCTTTTAATTCTTTACTAAATCACAACATATTTCAAATAGTTCTCAATGATATCAAGCAAATTGTTTATGTCACAGTCAAACATAGAATGTAAAGATAAACCACCACGCTTTCGCTGCGCAACTCTGATACTCTGATACAACTATCTCAATTTATGCTTCTCAGAGAGTTCTATTGTTCTGTATCACCTTTAAGTGATAAAAGCAAGTTCACCATACTGTTTAAAACTTTAATAACATGCTACTCAAATAGCAAAACAGTCTTGAATTAGAAGACTAAATTCAACAATCAATTTCACAATACTTCTCTTAGCATCCCCATTGGATCATGGATGCATGAGGTGAAGCATTACCACCTCATTCCATACTATCATGTTTCGATCCTGGGACATGTGGGTTATGGGCCCACACACAATTCAAAGTGTAACCATCGTATTATATCATTTTACGGTTTCAACCACAGTAATAAAGTAATCCACAATTGTATCAGTCATTCAAGCATTAATCACACTCAATTACCATCACTCAGTTATATTAGAGCTAGGTATACCTCATTAGGGTTACTTGTCCAGACAATCTGATTATCATCGCTTTCTATTAATATGAGTGAATAAGTATGACTACCTTGTTCAGGGTATCTCTCCATGTGTTCTTACGTCATCCAAACCGTATCACCATATCACAAATACACAATAGTAGGATGCATATCAGGTATGAATTACTACAACTATCATACGCCTTTAATTTAACATATAGCTTACACACATACACTGAAATCATATATAGAACCAGCTTTCATACCTTAATATGCCTTCAACAAATCATACATGTAAAAACAAATTCACATATTACACAAAGCTAGTGTTTTCCCATATCTCTCTGCTCATTCATTACTTCTTTACTTTTTGCTACCTATCCTTTTCATATGATTATATACAATAAACATCATTAACATTGAAGCATTTAAGATAGGAATATATTATTCATCATTCTTGCTATCACACAAGAATTTATTTCTTATCGCACTTCATCATACTGTATGTTACTATTACATTCACTAGATGACCCCACCAAGGTAGTTATGCACCATATATGATTCATTTTCTCTTATCATTTCATTCCCACCTTGCTCTTATTAAGGAATATATGAAAGAGAAGATGATTTTAAGACTTGGAATACTTGTATTCTAACATTCCCTTAATACATTCTCGTATGTAGATTTACTTAGTTATCAACAGAGATATTTGATTAATTAGCACTTGCTTGAGTCTCAGAACCTCTTTATTTTATAACTTCTCCATCATGTTTCAAACCCTATCTTACATTTCATAGTCCTCTTTCCCTATACTACTCTTTAACCCGTCATCTTTAATTCTAAATTTTTCTCTTATGACCATGTTGCTTATTCATATGTATGGTCATGTATACCATGTTGCACATATTTCCTCCTTTATCTTTATACTATTGTGAAGTTAACATTCTAAATTAATAGTCCTTCTATTAATTTTTCCTCATGTTGAATACATTACATATTCTTCATTTTTAAATCAAGTGGATCATGCATGGGTCAAACATAGTTTCTCTTTCAATCAAGTTTTTCTCTTCTGAATACAGTCCACCTTTGTATGACTTATTCATTCATTAAGATACACCTATGTTCTTTGCTTAGAAACTAGTTTGTTGTTCTAGTCTTATGAATTACATGTTCATACGATTCTCTTTACTTTTACTCTTTTGAAGACTCTTCACTTCTATGGACCTATTGAAAGCTCAACCCTATTTTCTACTTAGCCTTTGCCTTAGAGTTCATAAAAGCATTATACGCTACTATATGATTCATTCTTCATGATTGACTCTTGCTATCTTGAACCATACATACATTTCACATATCTTTTCTATATTTCATATGTATAGTTCATATAATATTAATCAATAATCTGATTATGAACTTCATATCATGTTCTATTATTCCCAATTAAGGGTTTCACATTCGAGACCCCAAAGTTGAACCTCAGATATCAGTTTCAACTAATTCTTAGTTGTTCTGATCTTGCCCATATGTTTCAACATCTTACTGTATGTACATTCTTACTCTGATGTGGGTCTAATTATTCCAATTCTATTCTTATTATGCTATTGATAGGATTCATTAGATCCTAATAACGCATCCTGCCAACCGGACCAGGCCAAACTTGAAATCCTGAAGCCAAGAACTACAAAGGATTACATTCTTCCTGAACTGCCACTCACAGCTCAGAAACTCGGCCGATTGGTCAGAAACTCGGCCGATTGCTTCACAACTCGGCCGATCCGCTTGAAACTCGGCCGATCAACTTGCCGTTTGATTTTTTTTTTGAAAAAGGAAACTCGGCCGAATTACATACAACTCGGCCGAATTGCGTACAGACTGAAAACCTAAACAGACCTGCTGATGTCAATTTCACTCGAATCAGCGGGCAAAACTATAGGAACAAAAGCCCATTCAAAGGTCAATTCTAGTCTACTTGTTACAAAGAATGAAATCAATAAATGCTACAATTGCATAGTGTACAACAGATATTAAAGACCCATATTTCAAGGTATTGAATATTTCAATTCAAACATATAAGAGCATTTCTATACATTTCCAACAAAAACAACATTATGAAATGTAAATTCTATCTCCTTTTACATTTATGCTCTTAATTCTTGTTTTCTTTTCTCGTTTTCTAACCCTAACATTTCTAGGGTTCATCTCTAGCCCATTCTTCCACTGTATACCTGGCCAGGGTATACGTGAGAGAATAGACAGAGTAGCTTGTACTGGTTGATCCAAGTACTCAGATATCGGGCCAGGATATCCATATACTTAAATCCCCAAAGCTAACATCAAACATCTCCTATCTGCCACACATAGGACTCTAACTTACCAACTTAATGGTCCTTGACAACTCACCCTAAGCTCTAATACCAAGCTGTTACACCCCGATCTCACAATTTCCTCAAATCATGAGATTAGGGCGTAAGATAGGATTTATATTTAACACAAAGAACACCCTCAACTTTTACTTTTCTTAAAAACTCTTGTTCCATCGCATTGAACCACATAAAACATCTTAACAAGGGAATCAGAACATTTCTTTTACTAATCAGACTTCAATAGTAAAGATACATGTATAAGCATTCACGATGTCTCTCACACATTATGCACATGAAACTTGCTAATTAGCATACATATCAAAGAGGAACAATATTACACATCGTAATTACAACTCTCTCTCTTATCTCTTACTGAGGACCTAGAGTGACAAGGACCGACTGACTCAACTAATCTCATACTTGACTCATGTGGCAGATCTACTCTGACGCTCTGATCATCTTCAAGTCCACGCGATTAACCTAAAATGTTTGAGTAGAGGGGTGAGCCTACTCGCTCAGTGAATGAGTACTTCATGGAAACAGACTAATGCACTAATGTGATTACAGATATAATTTGAATAAACAGTATGAAATTTAACAACAATAAATATTACACTGAGCAGTTCTAAAACAATATAATTGAAATAACAAAGAATGTAAATATTGCATCCAAAGAATAACTACTAGAAGACTATGCTCTAGTCTTCCTTAACTCTTTCATTAATAAAGGACTCTGTGAACCTATATGATCATATTTTAGCTTATGCCCTGATCTTATGCAGTGTACTCTGCATAAGAGACTCGCAGTGCACTACGACCACACCGTACAAGACTTAGCGACACACCCGGGAAATGCTAAGTCTGACTACTCGTCCTGGTCTGCACAGGACTCTCAGGCACTCAAGGGCCTCAGGCACTCAAGGGCCTCACTGTACTCTCAGGTGCTCAAGGGCCTCACCGCAGGTCCTCAGCACTCAGGGGCCTCTCTGCAGTATTCTAGTACTCTAGACTCCTCCTCTAACCTGAGTACACAGGCGGGGAGTCTCACGGGGTTATCTCCATGACACAAGCACGGATAATGTTGCAATAACCCCCACTTTCCTCCAGTGCCACCGTGACACAAGCACGCGTTGTTGTTGGACACTGCCTCTCTATCCTCGTGTCTCCATGACATCACACGGATAATGTTGCAACACGAGTTTCACCCCTAAGTTGCAGACACCTCTTAGGGGTTCTACGGTGTTCAGGGCACCTAAGTCTAACACTAACATTATAGGTGCATTTTAAACAGAAAATCATGACTCATTTAACATTTCTTACAAGGCTCACACGGCCTGCCATATCATATCATAAGCAACATCATATCTCATGTATTCAACATATATCATATCTCAATAACATCCCTTTCTAGGGCATGTCATAACTCATCACCTGCAATTTACGAGATATGTATTGAAAATAAGGAGCCATGCAATATGTAGATATCATCTCAGAGAGAACAAGCATATAAAGTTAAATGCACTAGAAACATACAATTCAATAATTAAGCATCACCACATCTCATCTCGAGACCTTTCATATTACCATAACATGATTCATTGAACACCCTATCCTTAGGGTTTCATTTGCCTTATTCATTCATCACATGCCAACACCCTACTCTTAGGGTTTCATTTGCCTCATTCATTTGTCACATGGCTCTTATCATGATCTCATACGATATAAGCATTCCCTAAATAAAGATTGTTTCCAATAAATCGTATGCAATCAATATAGACATGAAACCATGGAAATTTAACTAAATTTAGGTTTTCCATATCATCACTGTGATATCATGTATCCAGAATAAGATTCAATTAAGATAACCCACGAGGTACATCCTAACCACTTATAGGATTACTAGTCCTTTTCAATAAGATTGAAACTCTAGCGATATCTCAATTAGGTCAAACCCTAATTACATTATTTGATATAAATCTAAAATCATCTTTACTAGGAAGTGTTGTATACGTATCTGATATGAATCTACCATTTAGGAGTCATTCAAACAGAGAAGGAATCCATATCATATCAATTTACAATAACTTAAATCAAATGGACATTTCAGGATTTAGAATTCGCATGCTAAGCATTTAGGGATTTGGATGTTATAATCAAATTCGTGCATTAGAATGTTTGAAGGAAGAACCCACTCACCCTAAGGTGTGAAAACACCTCAAAACTGCAGCTCAACTCAGGGAATCTCGAACTCACATCAAATCCCTAGCAAATCTCCCAATTCCTCTTCCATTCAACTCGGGAACCTTGAAAATGAGGGATTATGAAGAAAGGGTGACAAAAGAGGGAATTTCGACATAATCTTGGATCAAATCAGAGTATGGACGGAATCTATACATGAGAGAGAAGATTCACCATAAAAGTCTATGCAAAGGATCCAAACTTACTTGATTTCACCCTTCCTGGAATCGCAAAACCCTAATTGAGCAATTCCCCCACTTTCTCCACTCAAGCCCTAATTCTCCCTCTCTCTCTAGGAGCTCGTTTCTCTGGAGTGAATGACGAAGAATGAGAGCTGCTTGTGTGTATGGTCGTTCATATAAGTCAATTGAGCTGCTTGGGTCAATTGCATATTGACCCAACACTTAACTTTAATTATATTGGCTGAATATTCAGTTATACAAAAGTTACTGTAATTCGTTTATTTCAGAGATCAAACATTATCCAACAACTATGGGAATTTAGAACCTTGTTTATAATTGTTCTATAAAGCTTCAGTTAAAATTTGGGATCATTTGGAGTTACCAATAAATAATTAAAAATAGAACAGTGCACTGCTATATTGCAGTCTGCAGAATATTCGGCCGAGTTTGTCCTGCACAAACTCGACCGACACCCTTACTGTAGGAATTCAAAAGTCATCCTAAAATTATGCCAATTTAACAGAGTGTCTAAAATTGTATTTATCAAATACTGTTAAAATTTGAGATCAATTGGATATACCAATAAAACGATAAAATTCAATTACCACACTGCTGTAAAATTCTGAAATTGTGATCGGTCGAGTTTGAAACTCGGCCGACAAACAGATCAGAGAATTCTTCAAAAATTCTGATATTTTGCAATGTTATTCACATTTTATATATCTAAATCATATCCAAATTTGAAGTAAATCAGAGTTACACATAAAATACTAAAAATCATTTAGTGAGACATTCTACTTATCAAATTCTGTATTCATGCATCATCAAACCCTATTTTTGGGCCGATTAGGGTTTATGTTTCTCAAACACTAATTCTCAAGACAAAAGAATATTTAGAATTCTTATCATAGTTAAAACATCCTAATTGTGTTATCGTCATTAATTAGGTTTCAAGAATGATTATTCTAACTAATCTTTGCAATTGTCTAGGTAAACCCTAGTTTACCAATTAAGCTCAAATGGGGTCGTAACAATGATATTCAATGATTTGACTCACATAGTAGTGTAAAGTTGTATTATTGTTGTTCTTTGGTTATCTTGTAGTGTGCACATATTTTTCTTGTTTTTATATGAAGAGGTAACTATAGATGACATTGTGTTTGGCATTAAGTTTTTAACAATATTCTTTGAGTTGGATCAGGGATTATCATGTAGCCATGATGATTCATGAACCAAATTGTTTATGAGGTAAACAAATAAGAAAAAGAACAGTACAAATAGAAGATAACTAAATAAAAAGAATGATATAGTAAGATCTATGTGGAATACCCATAAGAAACATGGTAGTTATTCTCTATAGAGATCTAGATCAACACTACAAAAATACTCCAAGAATAATCTGTATAATGTGATTTTGGTTAATCGATAGGAGCAAGATGGAACAGGTACCTAATAATTCACAAGTAGGGAATCTATACACATGTTTTGAATGGATGTGTATAACAAGAACATCATAAATAAATATTTTAGTAGGTGATAAATACGCAGATACTCTAAAAACTTATGCAGAAAACATGTGGAGTCCATCCTACATCGTACTACTTGCCCACTTGTTTGTAGTTGTAAATATATATTCATTGTAATTAACCCAGCAATTTCCTGTTGAAGCAAGAATTGGCCCTAACTACCTTTACCTTCGTTAAATCTGAAAAGTACCAATTTTCATTGACACATTTTCTTGCAAAAGCAACTTTATTGAGTTATGTTTTGTTCAAATTTACCTACTAAATATGTAAATAAACCCCGTGGTTTGATTGATTTCCCAAGGCACTAACATGTTCCAGAATTTCTCACTAGGAAAATAGAGTTATAATTAAACTAAAAGCATCACCAACAAAATCAACGAAGAATTGAATATACATGAAGAACGAGAGAAACTATCTCTAATACAATAATGGAAGGTATGATGAAATGTAGAACATATGAGGTTATAACTTAAAATATATCAAACCTGTCTGTAGGTAAGACTGTGATCACAAGGTGTTATGAAATAGTTGTCTCGTTGATCCTTTTCTGTATGAAGTATGAAGGCTATGGAATCTGGAATATATTAGATGAGTAGATGTCTTTTAATGATTGATAAGTGTCTAATAGATTTTGTCAGAGCTATTGCATAGCTAATAATATATTCAAATCTTGTTCTTATAAGCTTCCCATGATTTTGACTAACGTTCTTCACAGTTGCATAAGCCCCTGGACTTCTTAAAAGATGATTGTGATTTGGAATGATGTTCTTCAGTAGAAAATCTTGGTATTCTATCCTTCCAACTAGAAATGCAATAGAGAGATAACCCAGTCCAACATCTTTGTTAAAATGGTATAGGTTATATTAGTATTAGGGATGCCCGTTGGGGATGGTCATAATGGATTTTGGTTTTCCCTCTATCGACAGCCAACTAGAAAAGCCACATACCACATCTTCGTAAACATGTCACCACCCCATATAATCTATTCTACCAGCAATTAGAAATTTAGAAACCTCCAATTCATCTCTTATTAGAAAATCGACAGAATGATGGGCATGAAACCATCTTTGAATAAAAGCAAGATCAACAGAACAAATCATCAGGATGGACTAAGCAAATGCTCCCAACAAAAAAAAAGCATCCATGTATGGTCATCCTCAAACCCAATTCAACTGAAAATGACCAATATCCTGCAACTTCAGAATATAAGGAATCCATGTAGGTACAAAACAAGTGAGTAAACTAGAGCAAAACAGACAAAGTTCAAATCATATTCTAGAACTCTAGATTGCATAATATGTCTCCAACAAGCTTACTACAACAAGCATATCTACTAAATAAGGGAAAATAGGAAAATATATATTAATAGATAGGTTGCATCATTATATATGTAGCTCCAAGTTCTCTGAAACTTGGCACTGATACTGTATTAACATGTTAGTCCTATTAATAGAAACCATATAAGCTCTTCTTAGTCCCTAAAATGGGTATCTAATTATTGTTAGTCAATCATATCATAGACTAGTTTTTTTTGCACAATCCTTGACTAGAATCATTGGGTGGTTCTGATGGTCATTTTTGCATCAATACTAGCTTTCAGAAACATCCACGACTTGGTTCAGACTAATAGGAAAAGTGTATGACCCAATGCTTTGTTAGAGTGGCATATACTCTCTGTAAGATTCTGATGGCGATCTATTACCTTTGTTTTTGGATGTTGTAAACGAGGTGGGTAACTTTCAGACTTACAATAATGGTTCTTCTCATATATTATTAACCTTGTTGAAGGTGTATTCCATGATACATGTAGATCTTAACTAAACTCTAAAACTTATGATGGATGGTATACTATATGTCCGCAAATCCAGTTTCTCGTCACAAATAAGCTTCAAGTGGTTTCTTATAAGTGGCTAAGTCAGAATGTTTCAATTTTATTCAACGATATTAAGACGATGCTTCAGTCTTTTGTTGAGGAGCATGGTAGTGGATTGGAGGTAGTATACACATTGGATGGATGGTCCAAGGAGAATCCTTAGGCTTACCACATAAGACTTGTTTTGTGCTCTAAGCTTGTTGAAGTGAAATAGAATTTAGAAGACAACTATTCAATCTGAGTTTATTGTGTGCAAGCTTGTGCTTCAAAAAATCATGTTGGTCTCTAGAGTACTGAATATGAGCAGACTAAATAACTCTTTGATCGACCAAAATCTGTTGTCAATTGCTTGAGAGAACCATTTTTGGCACATCAAACTCCTTTGTCAAGTGCTACCTTGAACGGAAACTCATTATTTCTCAGGTCGTGCTTTTACTAAGACAAAGACGGCTAGAGTGACGAATCTGGGAACTCTACAGTAAGAGCTTCAATGGAGCTCAGCCAATGTCTGTTTGTAAAATCCTAGATTCTATGAATAGTGTGATGAAGAGCAGACCTTTAGGCTTAGTGTGAACAGTGACCTTAAAAATAATGGTAATTGTCATGGAATTTATACGGAGTTTTTGAAGTTGATACTAGGAGGGATGAAGCCAGCTGTAGAAATCGATCAAGGTACCGACCGGTATACCTGCACAAATATTGGGATGGAAGGGAGAAAGCAACAATTGATAATCACCCCAATTTTGACATAATTCTATATCTCGTAAATTTCTTCTTACTTAAATATGTTTCAGTAATGATATGTTCCTAATTTGAGGTACCAACTGGTATACCTTCACAAATATTGGGATGGCAGGGAGAAAGCAACAATTGATAATCACCCCAATTTTGACATGATTCTATATCTCGTAAATTTCTTCTTACTTAAATATGTTTTAGTAATGATATTTTCCTAATTTGAGGTACCGACTGGTATACCTGCACAAATATTGGGATGGCATGGAGAAAGCAACAATTGATATTCACCCCAATCTTGACATGATTCTATATCTGGTAAATTTTTTCTTACTCAAATATGTTTCAGTAATGATATTTTCCTAATTTGAGGTACTAGCCTATTATTTGGTACACCAAATACAAAGATTTAGGGTCCATCTAAACGTATTGTTAGTATCAAAAGTGAGTTAATTGGTGGTAATGGTAGGAAGAGAAATGTTGTTTTTGCCATAAATGAGTATAATGCCACAATCAGAGCTGAGATCAGACCTTGTCTGCCTAAACTAGAAGCACCAATTCCTACTACTCCATCTAACATTGTAAATGGTTTGTGGTGGGACCATTATTGTTTCTTAAGTTTTATGCAGCTAATTTTCTCATCTTTTCATTTGTTGTTGCTACATAACAGATGGATAACTTGAAACAAATGACCTGGATGAATGGTGGGTATAATATTTAGTATTCACAAACTTTGATCTGAGAAAATGGGCACACAACTGTTGATAAGGTGCATGCCATAGTGAAATGCACATGTTTCTACTTCTTAACAAACAAGAAGAAGATCAGAAGCCATCACTGAGACAATTTGACTCCTAAAATACTTTTGAATTAAATTTCATTGGATCAAACTGATGAATAGTCTTTAATAACTGAATTAACTAGTCTACAATAGAGTTCAAAATTAGTTGTAACTACATGTTTACACCATGTCCAAATGTGACTGTAATTGTATACACGGTTCAATAATCTTATTGCCAAGTTTGCATTGGTCTCTTTTATGTAGTGCCATTCACATTGGATGGTTATATTAATTAGAAGAACATAAGTTATGAAGTTATTTTGCACATATTAATCAGAATAACATAAGTTCTCTTGCAAATATTTACATATTTTTTTTTCTCAATCACTCCATATGTTTAAGGGAAATATGAAAAACAAGATATAGATTAGGTCCACCTATTTTGTATCTGACATTGCATTGATTTATGTTCTGGCAAGAAAAAAATGAAAAAAGTTTTGAGGTCGTCTGTTTGCACTGATTTCCATTGTCTCTTCTCTTCCACAAAGTTCGTGCTGCATTTTTTTTGTCAAGTTCATCTTTAATAAAAACCATTTTATCTTGTAGACATATTAGCATCTAACCCCCTTGAGTTTTAATATAGTATTTTAGAACATTCACCATTCCTTTATATTAGAAATTGTTAAATAATCATCATATTTACATGTCATTACGAATTTTACTCAGGATTTATTTGGTTCTTAGGGATTTATTATTTCTTTCAATGTGTTTAGCTATGCATGCAATTTGAAGACTCTTGCCCTACTTAGTGTTGTTTTGCAACAATCAGTGTCTCTCTTAGGGAGACGGTATATGCCAAATTGTTGTGTTTATATCTTGTTTTTGTGTTGGTTTCATGCTAGTCGATTGTTATATATGAGTAATGCATTTTTGTTTACTACAACCTCATGCTAATTTCAAGCTAAAACTTCTTGGAGAAACTTAATGTAAATCTATAGTTGGAAGTTTTACTTAGAAGGTGGGACAAGCAAGGAACAATTGATCTAGTTGTGGCAACCTAAACTAGGAGTGTATAACACATATGTTCTAAATAATTGGGGTGTTCTGGTACTACTTTGCCTTTTCTTGGGTTGAGCCTTATGTTTGACAAGAAATGGCAACTGGAGTTTTAGTATCAATAGCCTGCTATGTTACATAAGATAATATCTATGTGATACTGGGATATGGATTCAATAGATATATTTGCAATGACCTCTGTGATAGAAGTATATGGATCAGCAAATGCTATAGATTGGAGGTCATGGCTTCTTGGCATGCTAGTGCTTTCATTATCGAGACAACAATTTTTTTGATGCTTGGAGGATGTCTAATTAATGGCCTGATTCCAGTTTGAATTTTATTCAGGGATCATGACTCAGTTTCAATGATATATGCTTTAAAGATAGGATGCTTAACTACACTATGTAATCATGACAGCTGCTGCAAACCTTCAGTCTGGGAGTTGATGTAGATGTGGTTGGCTAGCCTATCGAGTTTAGTAAACCCATGATACAAGTCATGGTTATGGATGCCATCAAACTTAGGTTCCTACATCAACAAATCTTGGCCTACATGATGTTCTAATTACTCTTTGTTAGACTATTATTATAGGTCGATCCTAAATAGAATCTTGGATAGTACACAAGAAATTTGAAAAAAAAATGATAAGGAAAAGTTAGGCCTATGATGTAAAGGTTATCTTTATTAAAATGCAATTATATACCTTTTTCCTTCTAATATTTAGACAAGAAAATTTCAGCAATTCTATGATAAGAAAATCCCAATATTTATTTGGAGAGTCTGTTCAGCTTGTTATTCATATTGGAGTCAATTGACAGGGATACTATTCTACAAGCTTTGCGAGTAGCTTACAAAATGCATAGGGAGTTGTGCAAAATACCTATCTTTGTATGTTTAAACTTGAGACTTGCTTCATACATTAAATATTACATAATTCTAAGATACTTGTTGTGTTAGTTTAATTCATAATTACAACTTTTAAATATCTAATTTCTTACAAGCTAAGAGCTTATGCTGAATTTGTGGTATGAACTAGTAAGAACGTGATATTATGCAGCCACTACGATCCATACATTCTCAAATCTGATATTCAGGAGGAAATCCACGTGTATACATGTGTTAAATAAGATGTCAAGGATACCTCACCTAGTTTTTTTGTGCATGCATGTGACTCTCTTTTTGTATCGATTGAGTTATGCTCCTGGACTTATATATATATATATGATTATATTTCTGATTCATAATTGTTAAGAGTCAGGGTTTCAGAGAGCATAGGGTTGCACAATGTTTGAACCCTCATATATATAATACTGAAACAATTACAGAGAGGTCCATACAGAATAAACAAATAACAAAATATATAACTGAACAAGTAAACCACAGAAAACATATACTGTAACACTCCCCCTCAAGTTGGAGCATAGATGTCAATCATGCCCAACTTGTCCACCAGCGTGCAGATGTACTTCTTAGCCAGAACTTTTGTGAAGACATCTGCAACTTGATCTTCAGATCTTGTAAAAGGAGTGCAAATTTTCCCAGTCCGAACAGATTCTCGAATGAAGTGGCAGTCCACCTCGATATGCTTGGTGCGCTCATGATAAATAGGATTATTGGCAATGAAGATAGCAGCTCAGTTGTCACAGTGCATTGGAATCACATAAGAAGATTCAATCCCAAGTTCATGCAAAAGAGAACGCACCCAGAGAAGTTCACAGGCAGTATGGGCCATGGCCCTGTATTCAGCTTCAGCACTGGAGCGAGCAACAACATTCTGTTTCTTGCTCCTCCAAGTCACCAAGTTACCCCGACATAGGTGCAATAGCCAGAGGTGGATTTCCTGTCAATTCTGCTGCCTGCATAATCTGAATCAGAATAGCCCTCAAGTTTACAGTGTCCATTTTTTTATAATACAGACCTTTACCAGGTGCCCTTTTTAAGTATCTCAGAATGTGACAGACAGCATCCCAGTGACACTGTCTAGGCTTGTCCAGGTACCTGCTCAGAAGTCCCACAACAGTAGTAATGTCAGGACGAGTAACAGTCAGATAGATCAATTTTCCAAAAAGTCTCATGTATCTCTTTGGCTCAGAAAACATAGATGAAGTTTCATCATCCCAATCAACATTGGGATCCATAGGGGTATCTGTAGGTCTTGCGCCCATCATGCCAGTTTCTTGCAGGATATCAAGCACATATTTTCTTTGAGACAGCACAAGAGCACTAGAGTTCCTGGAAACCTCTATGCCCAGAAAGTATTGTAGTCTGCCCAAGTCTTTGGTAGCAAAACGTTTACTCAAATGGTTTTTTGTGGCCTGAATACCTGAAGAATCACTGCCTGAAATAATGATATCATCTACATAGAAAATCAGAATAATAATTCCTGCAGAAGTTTTCTTTGTGAAGACAGAATGATCCACTTGGGACCGTAGAAAGCCAAAGTCAGAAAGAATCCTGCTCAATTTATCAAACCATGCACATGGACTCTGCTTGAGCCCATAAATAGATTTTTTAAGCCTGTAGACTTTGTGAGACTCCCCTGAGCAACAAACCCAGGAGTTTACTCCATATAAACCTCTTATTGTAGATCACCATATAGGAAAGCATTCTTCACATCCAGCTGTAGAAGAGGCCAGTCACAATTCACAACTACATATAATAGGATTCTGACAGAATTTAAGCGAGCAACAGGAGAAAAAGTCTCAAAGTAGTCAATGTCGTATGTCTGAGTATATCCTTTGGCAACCAACCGAGCTTTCAACCGTTCAACTGTACCATCCGGATGATATTTGACAGTGTACACCCAGCAACAACCTACAAGCTTGCACTGAGGAGGGGGATCCACCAGCTCCCATGTGCCTCGATCAGTCAGAGTGGTCATCTCATCTTGCATAGCAGAAGTCCAAGCTCTACTCCATAGGGCATCATGAATAGTCTTAGGAACAGTAACATCAGATAAGGCATAGACAAAATCACGCACCTGAGCAGTGAGATGATCAGTAGATACAAAATTAGCAATACTGTGAGAGGTGCAGGAACGAGTCCCTTTGCGAAGTGCAATAGGGATATGTAAATCAGACTGTACCTCAAGTGAAGCAGAACCTTCTGGAGGTGAAGATTGGGTGACTGGGGGGGTACTTGTAGAGGAGGTGCTCTGTTCCTCTACTGATAAACATGAAATGGAGGATGATCTGGTATCACAGTATCATTCGTCTCAGGTATGCAATCAGACAGAATAGGCAAAGGTGGTGTAATAATATCTGTTTGCAAATTTTCTCCCGCAGATGAATAATAAGGAGTATCTTCAAAGAACACCACATCACTACTAGTCAGCCATTTTCTCGTAGCAGGATTATAACAGCGATAACCTTTCTGAGTTCTTGAATATCCCAAGAAAATACATTTAGCTTCTCTAGGCGACAGTTTATCAGATGCAGTGCCAAGGAGTCGTACAAAGCACGTGCAACTAAAAATCCATGGAGGAACAGAAAACAAGGGAGCCTCCGGATGTAAAACTTGGATAGGGATTTTGTTATCAATAACCGACGATGGCATACGATTAATGAGAAAACAGGCAGTCAGAACCGCTTCTGGCCAATAAGTACGAGGTACATGCGAGTGCAACATGATAGTTCGAGCCACTTCCAACAAATGACGATTCTTTCATTCGGCTACACCATTCTGCTGTGGTGTATAGGCACAGGAGGTTTGATGTAAAGTTCCAACAGATTTACAAAAGAGTTCCACATCTTTCTGAACAAATTCCAACGCATTATCAGTTCTAAAAATTTTAATAGGCACACCAAACTGGGTTTTAATTTCAGCAAAAAAATACGTTATTGTGGATATCACCTCGGATCTACTTTTTAACAGAAATAGCCAAGTAGTCCACGAAAAATCATCAATAAACAAAATAAAGTAGCGATAGCCAGACACACTCGGTACATTACATGGTCCCCACACATCAGAGTGCACTACATCAAAAATATGCCTGCTGCGCACAAAACCTATGCCTCAGATATACAAATCTAGTTTGTTTACCCAGTTGACAGGACTCACACTGGAAACTACAACTATTCATGTCTGGAAGTAAATGGCGCAGTTTGTCAGAAGAAGGGTGTCCCATCCTGTAGTGCCACTGTAAAGCAGAAACTAAAGCAGATAAGGCAGAGACCACATCAACTTTGTCAGACCTTGGCATCTCGTTCAAGTAGTAGAGACCATCCGCACCTTCATACCCCCACCAATCTTCATCCTCGTGAGAAGGTCCTGAAAAATGCATGAGCCAGGAAGGAATGTCAGGCTACAGTTCAAATTTCTTACAAGTTTGCTAACAGATAATAAATTCATAGGGAACTTAGGCACATATAAGGAAAATTTGATAAGAAACTGAGAAATAATGTCCCCAACGCCAGAAACTGGAGATCTAGATCCATCAGCAACCATAACCGCAGATTTATGAGCAGGTTTAGAGATAGATTTAAACAAAGCCCTATTGCATGAAATATGGGATGATGCACCAGAGTCGATCACCCATTTAGTATTACCAGATGGAGGTGGCAAATGTGAACTCAGAAAAGCAGTATCATAACCAGTATGGGTAGCATGTGCTCCACTCGTGGATGTCGCAGAGGATGATCCGGCACGCTCCAGAAGGAGACGTTCGACTTCAGCTCTGATGTAATCAGCAGTAGCACCCGCAGTGTCTTGTGTGGTAGGGTGAGCAGCACTCTCGGATGCAGTGGCAGGAGAATCAGTAACAGTGTTCGCCCATTCTGGTTTGCCATATTTCTCCCAGCACTTTTCTTCAATGTGGTTCGTACGACCACAGTAAGAACACAGGCGCTGTCCGGGCAGAGGACGCGCAGTAGTAGTAGTAGTAGTAGTAGGGGCTCCTCGCCCAGCAGTAGGAGAACGACCTCTCCCTGCACCAAGGGGAGGACGTCCATCAGAAGCTCGGCCACGGCCACGACCGCGACCACGGCCTCGACCACCCCAGGCAGCCAAGGCAGTAGAATCTCCAACATCGGTAGCAGTAGGTGGTGTCGGTGATGAAAGGCGCTGAAGATGCTGGTAGGCACTCTGAAGGGTAGGCAGCGGATCACTGGCCAGAATCTGATCCACAACGCCAGCATAGGAGTCAGGTAGGCCGCTCAAGAACTGTATCTGCTGGAGCTCATCTCACTGCTTTTGCATAGTCACCAGATCCGTCGATAGAGGATGATACGTCTCCAGTTCACCCCACAAACCGGTAAACGTAGAGAAGTAATCAGTGATGTCAGAGCCAGTAAACGTGAGACGGCTAAGTTGTTTGTTGATATCAAACACCTTCTTCGGATTCTGGCTGTGGGAGAAGGTGCTAGCAAGCTGATCCCACATCTGCTTTGCTGTAGGCAGACGAAGGATGGTCACACTAATTTTCTCAACCGTGCTGTTGAGAATCCAGGTCATCACCGTTGAGTCGTCACAGACCCAATCATCATAAGCTTTGACGTCCTTCACGTCGGCATTTTCAGCAGGCTCTGGCGGACCGACACGAGTGAGATGGGAATACTTCCCTTGTGATTTGGCATATATCACAAAGGAGCAAACCCACAGCTGGTAGTTGCGCCCGTCAAGCTTTACTGTAGTAACTTGACGACGCAAATCGTTAGTCGAGGACGCCATCAGGCAGGCAGGCACAACAGGCAGGCAAGACAGGCAGGCAGGTACAAGATCACGGAGGACCTCTCACATACGGGCTACATAGAGATGTAACACGGAACCCGGAGGCGAAAGCCTACACGGGCAGGGAGACAGAATCACAGACCAAAGACGGAAGGGCCCCTCAAACCAACACGGTGATGATCTCCACCGGAGATAGAAGAGGCGAGCGGAGCAAACCGGTGGAACCCGGAGTGGCGCCTAAGCCACGGCGGCGGCCCAGCAGGTCAGCAGACCGGCGGCAGCCGTAGCTACGGCGGTGGCTGGAGCGCCCGGCGGCAAGGCAGGCCGGCGGCTCCTAGCCGGTCGGTGCCAGCAGACCCCGGCGGGGCCGGCGCACGCGGCGCACGCAGCCGCTGGGCTGCTGCCGGCGGTGGGAAGGGGGGGAGGGGGGCAGCCGGAAGAGAAGGAGAGGGAGAGAGAAAGAAGTTGACGGCTAGGGGTTCAATCCTGCTCTGATAGCATGTTAAGAGTCAGGGTTTTAGAGAGTATAGTGTTGCACAATGTGTGCACCCTCATATATATAATATTGAAATAATTATAGAGAGGTCCATACAGAATAAACAAATAACAAAATAAATAACTGAATAAGTAAACCACAGAAAACATATACTGTAACAATAATTACCATTGTAGTGGTGGTTTTTGGTAGTGCTAAGCCTTGACCATTTAGTAAAAGCATTTTAAACATCTTTTAAAAGTGTTTGTGTTCCATATTTTCCTGGAATAACAATCTATAACCTATTGTTCTGAGAATCCGAAAAATCTGCAGTCCTGATCGATTACAAAATGATTTGGCTGTTGTTTAGGCTTGTTTGGTTTTCTCTCTAAGATGTAATCTTGGTGGAGTATAAGGGCACCCGGGACAGGGTATGAGACCAAATGTGAGTAGTGTCTTATCTGAGAGCCAAGTCTAAGGTAGTCTCTACCTATCTGAATCTGAAATTCCAATTGTTTTTACTTTGTTTCTAGTGTATAGAGAAGCAGTGTTCGCCTTCATGACTTCTTCAGTAGGAGGAAATGATGACCAGAAACTTGTAGCATGGGGTGTAAGTTTTTCAGTTTTTTAATTTAGATTGCTAGCTTTATACTATGTAGCCCATTTGGTCGGTCTACCAAGTTACCGGCCATGATCAGCCTGTCATGGATGATTTTAGTGTTGGAACTCCCCACACACCACCTATAAATTAGATTAATCAGATTTCTAATGTCACGACTTTTACACTGTAACCTCAGTAATCTCTAGCTGCTATGTTCAACATTGCAACTCCTCACTGACTTTGCTTTTCTAGAGCCACTACGACAATGGCTACCTCAGACCCACTTATCATCGATACAGAAGATTGCTTAGTATTATATCATAGTACAAAACTGGATAAGCCACAATAGCAGTTTCCTCATGTCAATAAATGAAACTTGTCCATCAACTAAAGATGATACTAACTAGGGACATTCAAATGCAACTGAGTTGACATAACCAAAATGTGGAATCCATGTTGCAATTTCCTAGAGGTTTCTAAATTCAAATTTACCAAGATCTCAATCGTATGAATGGCTCTGTCTTCCTCTCCAGTGAATAAAATCTCCCTTGAGTAGCTCTGAGCTAATGCTTGAGCATTACTAGCATGAGCCTTTAAATAACTTCAATCTATGCTATGCTCTCAAAGTTTTCAGGTACTTAAATGTTTTGTTAGTGCAAAGATCCTATAATTTGGAAAAATCTACACTTTTGATGTTTATGCATTTATGATTAACGACCTAATAAAATATTGTAACAAAAGTTCAAGATTTCTTCTAAATTTCAATATTTGAACATTGTCATAAAAATGAACTCTTTTACCTACTGCATATGGTATTTCCTTATTGGGTTCAAGTTCTCTTTATATGTCTATCAGATTGAATCTAAAAACATGTCTTAGATCTCCCATGTGGCATGGTTATTTACCTATGTCTTAGACACTCCTTTATGAATTGTGGCAAGATTACATAGTTGGTTGGTGATGCCCAGAGGCAGGGTAACAAACATAGGGTAGCAACATGTAATGGAGGGAAGCGACATGTAGATTTAGGCTTCTCAGTGGCTTTCACACCATATAATCCTCATTGAGATATTTATATGTTCATATACAACCAGTAATAGATAATTTCTCTTCACTATTTTTCATCTTAGTATATTAATAGTGCCATGCTTGTCAACATAACACCCTCTGTATATTTTGATCTTATTATTTTAGTTGTACCTGGTGATTCAAAGAGAGTAAATCTCATCAACACATTCGGAAAAAAGGTAGCACTTGAGTCCTGCATCAATTATGAGTATGATACCAAGTATATGTCCTATTTTAAGGTTAGTCTAAGTAACAGCTCTGCCACATTTTGTGTCATATGAAATGCATTGTGAAAAGAACCTTTTGTTTAAAAGGAGAGAATGCAGTTCTTGCCTTTGTTTATGTTGCTTATTTTTCATCTTTTGTTTTGAATGTTTTGGCTTTTACACAAATTGAGGAACAAAGTTAGGTTTATAATTTAACTAGGTAATCCCCCTGCAGGTACACGTGGCAATTTTGGAAACAATGTTGCAACCACCCTTCAACAATACCTAAAACTCTACTATATATGTCTCATGATGTTTCGTTTAATGCTCATGTTCCCAAGGTCTACTGAATGACTGTTATAAGATTTTCCTCTGCTCTGCTAAATTGTGTTTCTTCTTTACTCAAGATCCTTGTTGTCATTTACTTGATGTATCACGTCTATCAAGGACCCACCTAGACAAGTATGATAGTCTTCTTACTAATATAACCCACCATCTAAACAAATTTTCTTCTGGTTCATGATGCCATGATCCCTTCTAGTGTTTATGGTTGTTGGGTTGTTGGTTATTGTTTTCCAGACGTTGAACCTCATTTTTGTTATGTTTTCTAATTGTCATTGTGTATTGCCTCTAGTACTGAGTAGATATGCTTCTAGTTATTGAGTAACAAATTCTCTCTGGTTTAATCCCACTTAAGAGCTCAGTTTCCTTGGTTCATGATCTCAATCAACAACTTCTAGTTGAAGTTCCAATGACCAGGTTTAAGATATGAGAATTTAATAATGCTCATTGGAGATGGTCTAATATAAATTTAGAACAGGCCCACTCCATAAATGAGTTGGTTTCTGACTAGTTGAACAATCAGTACCACTATCAACTTTATAAGATTTCAATCAAGGAGAAGCTCTTATATATGAAAAGACTTCAGTTATGAATGTAGTCTTGAGTTTGTTTAAGTCAGTCTTTCTATTTTCAATGTATCTCACTTGATTAGGGTACATAATTACCAGTCATATTGCATTATCAAATGCTTAAGATTTTTATGTGTAATATTCCCCATCAATGTAAAGTCTCATGTTCAGCACTTACAATGCTCCACCCACTTGCTACTATCTAAAGAAGTAGTTCCATGTACTGCTGTAAGTGTATATAAAGTATTACCTTTTCACCCCCTATTACCTCCATCACAATGACTTGTCATCTTTTTACCCAAGTTCGAACTCCAGAATCCAAAATAGTTTTAGAGTCATTATCAACATATGGGAGCTAACCTTACAAATAAATAAGCAAGTGATCCTTTGGATCCATATAAACAATTTATATACAAATGTATTTCACATTCTAATGTATGGTCCTAGATGATTATAGATATGGCATTCAGTGTTAGTGAGCCTCTATTTTCTAATTGTATGTTCAAAAATAAAACAAGCATTCATATGTTGATAGTAATTCAGAAGTTGATATACAAAAAAGTTACAGACATACTACTTCTAAGGACAAATGTTTGGGGTTGGCAACTGGATGAGGTTTGGTCTACCACAGACACCCACACTTACCAAGGTAGTGGGTTGGATGGTTAGGTAAAATACAGTTTGTAGATCTGCTCAGGATTCCCCAAACTGACCCTAATGATGATAGACCAGAAGGAGGGTTGATGATGTTATCAAAAGCAATTAAGAAAATCAAGGGTGTTTAAACTGAGACTCATATTTGGTGAAAATTGACTCAGATCTAGACCATCATGCAGAAATAAAACCTATGTTCTTAAACTTAAGCATGTCCAACTTTCCATTAGTCCAAATAGTTAAATCAAATTTAAGGAGAGGGACTGGAACATATGTTCCCTTCCTAATCGAGAATATGGACGTTTTCCTATCAATAACAATTATGATTAGCAATATGCAGACTGTATCATGTACATGGTGTGCGATAATTCTATTATCATTTGTCAACACATGTAATAGTTTCTCTTCAGTTTTTTATATAGATGAGTACTGTTATATCACTCTCAATTTGAGATTTTTTAATGTTCAGGACCAAGAGGTAGTCAAATAGACATTGAACTATATATCTCTTTGATAAGTGAATGTGCTTTGCATATTTGGAGAGTAGCT
Organism: Alisma plantago-aquatica; assembly: GCA_963693085.1. Taxonomy (NCBI): domain Eukaryota; kingdom Viridiplantae; phylum Streptophyta; class Magnoliopsida; order Alismatales; family Alismataceae; genus Alisma; species Alisma plantago-aquatica. Next base: position 1,082,829,167 of record OY856413.1, on the reverse strand, counting down.
GCAATATAATGAAGAATGTTATCCTCATGGAACTTCTCAACATTTATTCATATCAATGGATTATAATCAGTGATATTTGGAAGGATAAATGTTGAGCCAGCTGATGATATTCAGGTATTCGATGATGAGGGTTAAGGATTTGACCTCATATGTTTGAAAATATACAAAGTTCATTGACTTGAATAGATTTTGCTTTGTGGAGAACCATGGTCTCCATACCCAAGTTTAACATGTATCTTTATCTTTTATTTCTCTTCAATACACATTCCAAGGAGCCCTTGGTTCTAACCCTTGATTACATGGCTGTTACCAAGCTCGAACTCAATGGGATCACCTCTTTCATAGCTAGAATAAAAACAAATTCCATCTCTCAGTTTGCCTCAACAATGCACTTTAATTTTGTCACCTCTATGGGCTCAAATACTGCAAGTTGCTGGCTTGTATAGTTCGATTTGCAGTAGCTACATTTTGTCAAAAAAAAGATGTCACTACTGGGAAGATAAATCTTGGTGACCATGGACCAGTAACATCTATATTTACTATCTAAACTAATATCTAACAGTTCTTGAGTCAATTCCAAGGATAACCTGAATTACTTTTGCTGAGTCAATGGCATGACTAACATATTAATCACTTGGTCCTATTCTTTGCAAAATAATTTCTCCAGGATAATCCTGCCTACTCCTTTTCATCTTTTGTGTGTATGGTGGATATTTGGTTTCAGACCGGAACTTGAATTTTCATTTCTTCTAGAACATGAAGTCAGGGAGGACTAAGTTTGTGATGTATGATCATACTTTCTGAGTTTAGGTACCACTCCTTATAACGGTACACCAAATTTCCAAGTTCTTCTAAATGTGATTAGGTAGATCTACAATCTAGTCCAAAAACTAAATGAAATCACCAAGTAGAGAACTAAATCGTGTATAACTCTTTTTGTTATGTTAGGATTGAGCTTTTATAGAAGATACTTGCCCAATTATGACTTGTTTGCTTGGTTTTTAGTTAGTTGTGAGTTGTTCCAGTCTATCATGTATTTACTCATATTACTATTAAGTTAAGTGAAAAGTCATCATCTACTATATTGTATGATCGTGTTTAAAATAACAACTACTTACTCAATTAATAGTTAGGTAAGAACTAGGATATTGTATTTTTTTATATGGAAATAAATGAGTTTTATTAGTTCACTGCTGATCCTAGAAGTGCACCATCTATACAAGTGAAGGTAACACTTGTTTCCTTGGTTTACAAATATTGCGTTTTAGTATCCGTTTGGACTTTAGCACCTCTTGCTTCAACTTCTCATTGTAATCATCTTGTTTAGTAATTTCTTACTGAAGTGTCTCATTTTTGTTTTGTACATCTTCATATGCTTGACCAATGCTCTCAGTTTCTGACAAATATACATTTCCTCCCTCTTGTTTTGATAGTAAGACTTCTGAGAGTTTGACTAGCTCCCTGCTAGAAGCTTCTAACTTATGTATCATTTCTGCAATATGTGTTTCAGCAGCAGCTAGTCTTTGCGGAGCCACAGTTTCTGTCTCATAAGCTACTTTTACAGGAAGCTCTAGATTATGCTCATCAAGAAAAGACTCAAGGCTGTGAACACGTGCCCATAGCTACTTTCTAGTAAGTATATATGTACATTTTGCTATTACAAGTAACTAATCAATTAGTTACTACTAACATTGGGCAGGGAATATGAAATCTCACTATGGACATATTTCCATTCTAATCGACAATTTACAAATAGATTTTTATAATCATATATAGTCTAACTATTGTTCACTGAGTGGTTGCCCCACTTTCTTATCCTATGTTTTCTGCTACTGATGAGAACTAGAGCTATGATAATAAAAAAATGATCAGATCATTGGTCTAATTTTTGCCCCATTTTTTTTGAATTCATGTCAGACACATATTTTAATAATTGTTGCCATGTTCTGCATGCCATATATCTTTCTTTTCATGCCAATGCCTAGTTCTGAAATCCAACAACGGGACATTCTTGATTACTGTGGTGGTAGGCTCCTAGTTCTTGGTGAAGGGTCCCACAGAAATGTTAGAAGAAGGCACAATTTTCAGATTGGATCCAGCTTGCTTGGATGAGGATTCCAAGTGCCTAAAAACCTCCCAGGATACGCCTTTTTACTGACTACCGATCTTCCTGATCCTAGCATGAACGGGCAATGGAATTGTAACTTCATTCATGTGATATTTCAGGTTTCAATTCATTCTCCATCTCCTGGGCTCTTCATTATAGATATAAACCAACCTATATTTGGAGAGGTGTACATGACTGAGTGGTATTCCTTTTACTTACATGGATGAAGCTTCAATCTCACAAATTGTGTGATTGCTCAACAATGTCAAACTATTTTCAGATTGGAAAAGTGATTACGCTAAGAGAAAGGCCAACTCCTAAATGTCAATTTACACACTAAGGACCTTCCTACCTAGATTGGTGTTAGCCTCCAGGAAATCAGATTCACGGTGCACCTTTCGAAGGTGGTTGACGTTGTGACAGACTTAGGAGGGTCATATGTTCTCCACCTTTAGTTACAACTTGAAGGTCTATTGGATGCCCTTTACTATGCTTCAGCAGATTTCCCCACAAGAGTGTCATGGTTTAGTATTGAGTTGTTCATATCCACACATTTACAATTCCTGAATAATATGGTTTTGATTTTTTCAGGTGTAAGGTACCACATCCTCTTGGTTTTATAGGTGAACCATTTGCCAACATGGACGAACTCCACCCCTACACCTTTAGTTGCAGCTTGAAGGTCCTATTGGATGCCCTTTAATATGCTTCAGCAGATTTCCCCACAAGACTGTCATGGTTTAGTATTGAGTTGTTCATATCCACACATTTACAATTCCTGAATAATATGGTTTTGATTTTTTCAGGTGTAAGGTACCACATCCTCTTGATTTTATAGGTGAAGCATTTGCTAATGTGGACGAACTCCACCACCCCTTCAGCCACATGAAAGGTTCAATTTCCTTTTTCTATCTACATAACTTTGGGTGAACTCAGAAATCATGCTAGTAGTCCATGCTTGTGTCATGTATTTTGCCAAGCCGGTAGTCTGATTGATAAAGTGACTATCAGTGAATTGCTAACTGCATTATTCTTCTATCTGTGAATTAATAACTGCATTATTCTTCTATCAGTGAATTGCTAAATAGGAAAGAAGCAAAAGCATGAGGATGATCAACAACTCTAATAAGAGATGATGCTACCTTACACCTGAAAAATGACCAGCAACTTGTAGCAAAAGCATGAGGATTATTCTTCAACAACTCATGGTATTATAGAGCTAACCAAGGTATATGTAGATTTTAGCATCTCGTCCTAATGCTGGGTTGAGGTTTATGCTTTGTCAAATATCATGTAAATATGATCTCTTTTATCAACTAGATTGGTCATAGCTGAACTCTAATTTGTTTTAGTATTTTGTTACCAGATTTTATCAACCATAACACTGATGAATTTCTCTTACTTGGATTTAGTTAGCTGTTTGACATTTCATGTCTTGTGGTTCCTTCAGGCACACAGTCCATGTTCATTCAAGAAGTTTTTTACTCCTTTTTTTCCTTCAAATTCTAGGCCACCAAGTTAACAAATTGTCATTTCCACAAACAAAGTGCACACTTTCAATAAAAGTCTACAATAACATGCTTACTTTGTCAATTATTCTAACCCAGTGATCGAGAATAAAGTGCTCAATCTGGATTTTACATACTCTAGAAAATAGTCAAATACCAGTAAATGAGAATACCAAAATATACATTTATAGAATGTAAAACTTCATCCATTTATGCACTGAGTATGTAATGAGATTATTTGATATGACTTCAGCTTTTATTTGTTTTCTCCCATACAATGCTTGGGCTATAAAAAAACATGGATGAGCTGCCTAGATACTTCTCGTCTCTTCAAGGTACTAATTTTGCCATCTTATTCTCATAGAAACCTCCATTTATGCCATGTATGAATGCTTATATATCTTTATTAAACTATTTGGATGATCTTTACCTTATTTTTAATGCCTTCCCATTTGTAAAACCTTATTTTCAGGATTAAGAGAAGTACAAGCTTCACCATCGTAGCAACTTCCATTACTAGAATTAGAGATTGAGCTTAGCAACACCAAGAATTCAGATACAGAGTATAAGAAGTATCTAAGACAGCCCTAGTGCAACATGTACTCTCCTGTGAAGCATGATGATGCATCTCCATTTGAAGCCCAGGACCGCCCAGTCATAGCTGCAGCAACAGCCACAGACGCAACAATGTGTCATGATATGTTGCAATTTGATATGGCTCTTTTCTGCTATGAGAAGGTTGCATTTCATTGACCTATGCATATATTTGAACATCCACTGTCAGCTAGCGACCAACTTCATAGGGATGATATTCCTTCTATCTCTGGTTAGAAGGTTCTTTTCAGATTCTTATCTTGGGTGCTTTTGGACGATGCTAGCCAAACAACAAGAGCTCGAACAAAAGAAGACAATAATGATGTTAAAAATGGTCGAGAAAGACACAACTCTTTTGCAAAAATGTTAGTAGACTACTGAATCATTGATATATGTATATACTTTTCTTTGTACACATTGTGTAATAGGGGCATGATATACGTCCTCCCCATGTACATTTGACGTTTCATTATAAATGGAAGTAAGATTGTTGACATAATTAGCATAACTTGCTCTAAAATTACTACAATTTTGTTACTAAAAGAGCTTGTGTACTAAGACCATAACTTGGTCTAACTACTACAAATTTGTTACTAAAAGAGCTTCTGGACTAATTACACAATATATGAATAATCAAACTATACATATATGTATATGTGGAACTACATATGTAGCTAGTGCATAATCCAACTACATATATATGTGTGCAGTAGATGCTACCTTTCCCTACACATTAACTACATATAATTTGTATTAACTTCATGTTTTTGCTACATAATGACTATTTATACAATTGTAGGCATACATTTAGCTATAATTATACCTATATTTAAATATGTAAGGATAATATCTAGCTACGCTTCTGGATACATATGAATTTGTAGCGAATGGATTATCTAACTACATATTTGAAAAATATAGTTAAAGGCTTTAGCTATACGAGTATATACTACAATTTATATGTGTAAAGAAATATGTAGTCAAAGCCTTCCGCTACAAAATATGTGGTTTTCGCTACAATTTTTTTTATAGTTAAAGACCTTTTTTTTAGTAGTGCCTATAGAGATCCAAGAAGATAAGGAAAAATGAAAGTACATGAAGGCAGTATACCAACATCATTCCTAGAGCCAAATATAAGAGATGACATGGACACCACTATCAAAACATGTAGTTAGACTAAACACAAAACACATCTTCAAGCAAAAATTGTGGAAGATGTATGGATGTTGTGATTAGCGATCACATAGGAATTTTGTTGGCTTGGAAACAATAAGCACTCATAAAAGATTGATAAAAATGTTTTAGGAGAAGAGGGAAAATTCCTTACCAAGATCATCCACATTATCAACGAAGTAGTTCCCACCATCATACATTATCTTTCCATATGAACCATGTGTATATACATGCACAAGTTCCTATTATAATCCTCCCAAGATGGTTCCCATCATCTAAACAACCCCTAAATAGTCATAGGAAAAAACAACTTCAACCATTGCTGATTGGAAAAGCTCTCGAGAATCACTAGTTGATGAATATAAACCTTTTCCCTTGATTGTTATCTATATAAAAGAAAGTCATGATAATTAATAAACATTGGAGCCCACATTGCCACAAATATATGAATAGATAAAATGTAATTAAGTGCTAAATTGCAAGAGCTAGTTGATGAATATATTAAATATGAATAGGTTTTAAGATACATCGAGATAGCTTATACAAAACTTGGGGTTGTTTGTCTTGGAAATGACACTTATTGGGAAAGAACTTATTTCTCGAGGCTAGTGTAAATAGTTTTTAGTTGGAAATGCTTCTATTCCTTGTTTGACTTTCTTTGTGACAAGACAACGTCAAAAATAACACATTCCTACAATGTTGCATTGGCCACAAAAGGGCCCACTGTAACCAAGTAGAAACATGTATTCCAAGGGAGGAACATAGGCGACATGAGGACCTGTGACCATGTTGATGACCATTTGCAGGTCCTCATGCTTAGCTAGAAAAGAGGTAGAAAAGAAATGTTGTACGAGACCTTTATGAATAGTAAGAATGCAATGGTATGAGTACGAACTATATCAGATGCAAAATAAAATCAATATATAGATATGAGTAAGAAATATATCAAACGTTTATGATTGATAACAAGGTAAAAAAATAAATATGTGTGTGTATGTAAATGAATACAAGAACATACCAAGAATTGTAACTTCCTTCATCTACTTGTAAAGAACTCTTGCAATTCCTGCACAATTTGAGTAGAGTACATCGACATGGTTGTTAGCAATTGCAATTAAACTTGACACGTACACATTTTAGAATAAGTATTATAAAACATGTGTGGTAGTTGTGATAAAAAATCACACTGAAATGTTGCTAGCCGAAAAACCCTTAAGCTCATAAAACATTGATAACTACATTTTAAGATAAGAGAGAAAATTCTTTACCAAGATCATCCCCATTATCAAGGAAGTAGTGCCTACCTTTCTACTATCTTTGTCCACTTAAACCATGTTCATTCACCTATACAAGCTCCTAGTACAAGTTCTCCCAACATCATTTCCAACTGATTCCCTCTAGGATCCACAAGCATTAGCCTTCTAGAGAAAAAAATGGAGTTTTTTAGCAAAAAATCATGTGATGTTCTATAATAAAGGGGGTTGAGAATGGAAGTCATTAGCATGTGCAAAATAATAAAATTCAAACATATTTGACACTATGTGTTGTAAAGGCCAATGCTAATAAGGGCATGACCAAAAGGGTATTAACATCATAATAAAAAGGAGAAAATAATCAATTATGTACCTGATAATCAATAAAAATGTACCCTAAATAGAGAATGTATGGACAATGATAGTGAGTAGATAAAGGGTAACTAGAATTAAAAGGATCGTGTCATGGCAAATCCCAGTAGCTAGTTGGGTGTAACTCAACATATATATCGTCAAAAAGGATAATTGAACCATTGTATCATTAGGTAAAAATAATAATGGGCGTTATCTGATCGGCAAAGAAAAGAACACCACTCTGCAAAAATACTGGAAGGTGAGGTTGTAGTTGTGGAGTTCGATGTTAGATCTTGCAAGGAAACACATATTTGAGAAGGTAGATATAGAGACAAATTTCACACAAGTTAGTAAGATCCTCAAAGAAAGATAGATAAATGGGCCAAAGATGGAATAGTAGAGAGAGATGATATGTATCCTAAACCAGCAATAATTAGGGTTAGGATTTATCACATGCACAAAGACGTCAATGCCAATGCAGATAATTTAGCAAAGTTTCATTATAAAAATAAAGTTTCTACTTCATATTATGTTGAAATCATATATTTTCTTCATATGTCCTTGTTACCTTTTTCCACATACAAGTTTCTTGTATATAAATAGGAATTGTAGTGGACATGTATTACTCACTAAGTGGAAGAATATGGTGCATACTTTCAATCCAATGTTGGAACTCACTTTAAGCTCTTCCCTCTTGTGCAATTCTTGTTATTACGTTACCTAAAAGAAGTACTAGAACTATAGATGTAATAAACTTATATTTCTTGAAAACATGAGAATGTAACGAGATGTATGCACTAATATTGTTGTTCCTATAGAACATTAATGGTTTTCTTATAGAGATGTATCCCAATAGTGAAGTCGTATGGAAGAAGGCACAACACACTTCAATCAATCATAAGAATATCTTCCCTTATTACTTTCTAGTAAAATAAATTAAGATACATATATTGTAAATTGTACAAAATGTGAGTGATGAAAACTTATAAGATTCCTATATAATTTTTGTGAGCCAACTCATGTCTTTAAATCAAGAAACAAAATGATTTTGTTACCTAGGTTAGTGACCATAACCTACATAGTATCAGTCATACAAAAACTTAAACACATAGATTATATAATACTTCCAATGGATTTAATATGTTGTGTCTTTGCTAAAGCGACATACATAATTATTCACATAGAAAAATATTACAAAAAGACAATAAATAGTGAAATATATAAGATAATTGAAAAAAAAAAGTAGTATGCATCAAGCAGAAGCACAACATTTGTACGTGCTAAATGGATTTACAATGTTTATTCTACTACAAATAAAACCAAACACATAATCTGTATTGTGGGAAATGAAAGGTAAGAAAAAGGGCTCATAATGGTGTCTCTCCATGTTATGTACACGAGGCGTTGAAAGGACCTAACCTCCTCAATTATTTAGAGGTAACATAGTGTATTAAAAACCATTTTCATATAGTGGACACTCAATTGATGATCCACAACACTTTCCTATGCACTAAACCCTAAGGCGTGCATTAGAAATGCTCTTTTATAAGGTATCAACCATCTATAAAGATTTCCACTGGATGTACATAAATTAAAGAATAACTTATTTACCATATAATAATAAAATTTACTAAAAGAACATGCTCTAGTCCAACCTCTGTTGGTCCTTGGTTCAAATCCATTCACTATGACTCATTTCCAATTAAACAAGTAGTAAGCATGGCTCACATTATTCATGACACACCATTGATCTAACTTTCTTTGTAAAACTGAAATGACCAACTATATTTACGTAGAACTGATAGAAACGATACAACCATGTGTATTTCAAAACTAGCATGTTCAATACATATCAGTGTAGTATGTATTGTGGTCGATTGTGCATGTTTTATCATTGGCTCATATATACGGGTACTTATGTTACTGCAATTGATAGTAAATGTGTGACACCTCTTGAATTCACCAAGAACATTAATGTAACAGTGACATGTGCTAAAATATCTATTATGTCTAGGTTAACATTTTTATATGGCGGATTTTCTTTGGAAAATCAGAAACTGACGTGATGTTCAAGAATCATACACATGTGAAAGACACATGTTTTATTCTTGAAACATTATGGAAGTAGTATATTCATTAGTTTCTTTTTTTTTTCTAATATAAAAGGAGAACATTACTATTGCACCCTCCTCTTATGGCAATAAGAAATTTGCATATCTGCTCGCCATTGATAATTGTTTCAGCTGAGTCAATTAGTGTTCTAAAAAATAAAATCTGATTGAAAAATACTTAATAGGAACCATAGTCGTTGCTGTGAACCAACAAAAAATGTTCAAAAGCCACAGATAATCAAATCATTTTTAGAAACAACACATGAACAATTGCAAGGATCAATTCGCGTAAAACTTTACAAAAACATGGAGGCCATGACTTGAATAGAAATTTGGATGCATACCTTTTAAAAGATCACGAAGTGGTACTCCATTTTTTTTAATATACTAAGTCATGGAAACAAAACTTAATGATAGAAAACAAATTTGTTTATGTTACGTTAGTGCGTAGAATCCAAATTGCTAAATCGATGACTTAAATATATGGTAACTGAACATGATAGTTAGAAGTGATAGTGTAATAGTCGGTGAACAAATTATATACAGCTTGAAAATTGTTGGGGGAATGACGTTGAGATTTCAGTACCAATTAAGAGTATCAGTTACAAACAAAATTTGATCATTGAAGAATGAGGAAGCTTAAAGTAGGATTCACCTTTCTCTTCGGCAACATTGAATACTAGCCTAGTTAAACTATCACTGGTATCGAAATTTGGGAGGAGAGTAGGCCTTATGCATGGAATGGTGGACACTCATGATAGAGAGGACTTCATGGTCACTCTGGTCTAGTTGCTGGAGTTGTTTGCGGAATTGCTAAAGTGACGATTGATACAGAATAACAAAAGGAAATAATTATTGGCAGTTGGGTCCTACGGGGGACAACATACCGAGGCTTAACAGGCAATCAAGAGTAAGTTTAACACTTCATCCTCGCGATGGCTCATCCATTGTGCAGGGGATCCTTATCCACTGGGTAGGATGTTGCATATCCTTTAGGCATGGTGGCTCTGATGGCCATCATGGAGACCATATCAATTAGGAAAAAGAGTGCAGCGGAGGTTCATAGGAAGCGATGAGAGTGGATTGACTTATTCAATGACGACCTGCACCAGAATGGATGGGGTAAGGTTTGACAGTTGGGTGGAGGAAAAGAAAGAATTAGGGTGCGGGGGGAGGTGCTTGAAACCGGAAATCTAACATGAAGCAATCCAAAATTGGAATTTTCACTGGGCGGGTCTCACACGCCGCTTGGTATACCAATTATTAAAAATAAAAAATACCACACATTTATTTTTTTTTCTGGATTTTTTGGGTAATTTTATTCCAATAGGTTAAGACGAATTGTCCCACCCTTGCACATAGTGCACATACAAGTGGTTTAAAGGATAAACCATTACAAAAAACGACCTAAATGTCCAGCGAATCCTAAACCCTTATCCAAGAGTATGTGTCCAAACTAGGTCTGTTCACATTGTTCTTGTTTTAGGGAAGAGGATATCGAAGAATGCCAATTGAGCATTGCTTCTCAAGTTACAAGATGCATAATCAGATTGAGTAGCCAGAAACCAACAGGTCATGCAACTAAATCAGGTTGAAAGTGAAGCATGGGATGGCCGAGAGCTCTTATTCCTCTCCCCACCCATGCAGAAACCGTTCAGTGTACATCCCAAGTGAGAATGATGTCATTTGGCAATGAATCTCTCCAGGCACCATGGGCAAACAGTACATTGCACACTGCTTTCCTTATGATTTGGGCCAACTTCCATGCAGCTAGGATCACTCCTCCATGTCTTCTGCTATTACGTTCTTTCCAAATGAAATAATTGATCGTAGACAGTACAAGAATCATGAATTCCCTAATATTGTTGTCTTCAGAGATCGTACTCGGATTAGACCATGGGTTCCAGTCATCAGTTGTAAAGTTGGGATCAAGAACATACCCCACCTCTTCGATGTAAGGGCAATCCTTGAAAAGATGAGTGGCTGACTCCACAGGTTCATCACATAAGACACAACCTGAAGGACAGTCCGAATTCCATTGTCCGATCTTATCAGCAGTAATCAGTCCATTTTTTCGAGCTTTGTAAGTGGTCATTTCCCATCTTGGAATGTTGTATTTAAACCAAAGAAATTTACCCATGTCACAAGGAGGAGCATGTGGTCTCATTGCATCCCAGAAATTGATTTTTTCATCTTTTCTCTTGAGTACACCATCACTGGTTCTACAGTAGAGATGCGAGCAGTGTATGAACTCCTCAACCATCTTTTTCCAAGTACAGGAGAAGCCTTGAAGCATATACCCTTGACCTTCCAGTGAAGTACCATATCGTCTTCTCACCCAACTGGACCAAATCGATTCTGAATGGGTGATGAACTTATCAATTTTCTTCCATAGGGCCCATCGAGCAATGTCTTTGAACTGCTTGATTCCTAGACCCCCTTCTTCGAGTGGTAAGGCCATTCTACTCCAAGAGATGGTGTGTGCAGACTCACCCCATAAGAAATGGTTGGTAATTGTTTGTAGCCTCTCCAGAAGAGCACCTGGAATATGACCTTGCATACACCAGTAAGTGGGTAGACCTGTAACATTGGACTTAATCAATAACACCCTTCCCGCAAACGAGGTGCGCTTGGGGGGCCATCGATCAACCATGCCTCAGACTCTATCAATGCACATGCCATAATTTTGTGCAAGGACCGTGCCAGCAGTAAGAGGGAACCCCAGGTATTTGCAAGGGAGTTCATGTACTGGAATCTCCAAAATGTGAGCATACAAATTGGCGTTGCTAGAAGCCGATTTGGAAAGGAAGATGGAGGATTTGCCTGAATTTACAAAGAGGCCAATACTCTCACCAAAGATCTGCAATGCATTCTTGACTTCCTATAGACAGTTGATAGAACCATTAAGGAAAAGAAGAACGTCATCTGCAAAAATTAGATGACTCAAAATAGGTGTGCCTATGATCTTATAAGGTTTTAGAACCCCTTGAGCTTCTTTATTATTGATCACCATTGTTAATTGCTCCATGACAAGTGTGAAGAGAAAAGGTGAAAGAGAATCTCCTTGTCTAAGACCATGATTACATTGGAATAGGCCCATAGGCAAGCCATTAACTAATACCGAAAAGGAGCAAGCTTGGACACAATTTTTAATCCAACGAATCCATCTATCACAGAATCCGAATTTATGAAGAATAACCCATAGAGATTCCCAAGATACATGGTCAAAAGCTTTCGAAATGTCTAGTTTGATGCAAACTTTTGCTCTAGACCTCTTGATGCCAAAAGCGTGCAGAAATTCTCCCGCCAGTTGTGTGCAATCTGAGATGTTTCTACCCGGTATAAAAGCACCCTGATTGTGTGAGACCAGCTTTGGCAGGACAAATTTGAGCCTAGAAGCCAATAATTTTTACCAGACTTTGTAGAGAACACCACAACATGCAATAGGTCTGAAATCCCTCATGGTAGAAGCATTGGTGGATTTTGGAATTAGAGCTAGGAAAACATGATTGCATTATCTAACCATGCTACTTCCTTCAAACAACCATCTTATAGCTTTAATCAAATATTTCCCAATGATATGCCAATTATGCCTAAACCATCTGGCATTGAAACCATTTGGTCCAGGGGCTTTGTCCAACCCGATTGCCCAAAGAGCATCCTTGCTCTCCTTGTCACTAATGTCACCACATAAGATTTGGTTATCCTCATCCCCCAGAATGCGTGTAGGGTTGCTCAGTAGATCTGTATTGCTGCAGCTTGTTCCATTGTACAGATTTGTGAAAAAATCCACCGCTTCTTTTCCCAGATCATCATGTGCATGTAGAACTTCACCATCAGTAGTTATCAGCTCACAAATAGAGTCATTGATGATTTTCCTCTTGACTGCTCCTTGATAGAATTTAGTGTTTCATTCAGCGTCTTTAATCCATGGTGTTCGACTGCGTTGATAGAAGAAACATTCTTATACTTTTGCTAAAGCATCAAGATGAGCACGCAGCACCTTCTCTTTAGAAATAAGCTCTTCGTTTAAAGGATTTTGCTGTAGACCTTCTTCTACTAAATGAAACTCCTCCAGAGCCAGTCGTTTGAGATTCAGAACATTACATTTGTTCTTCGCCCAAGACTTGATCAGTTTCTTCATTCTTTGTAGTTTCTTGGTAAAGTTAAAGAGAGGATTGCCTTCATGTTCCAAAGACCAGCCTTCCTTCACAGTGTCTTCAAAACCATCCCACTCAAGCGAATAATTGAGAGAGCGGAAAGGTTTCCTTCTGTTCATTCTAGCATCTTAAGAAAGGTGAAGGCAGATGGTTGTGTGGTCACTAATGGCAGCTGGAAAGCAAATGACTGCATGTGCACCTGCAAATAAATCAGTAAAAGAATTGTTAATCAAAACCCAGTCTAGCTTGCAAGCTATTCTCCTTTCAACATCTTGAAGATTAGACCAAGTCGTATCTCCTCCATGCAGCGGAAGTTCCAGCAAGTCAGATGTAGCTATGACTTGATTGAACTCCTCAATGGCCCTCATCCCCCTTTCTCTTCCTCCAACCTTTTCCCATGAGAAACGAGTGCAATTGAAATCATCCATTAAAACCCAAGGTCCAGTAATGGAATCAGTAAGAGTCTTAATGGTGTCCCACAGAGTAGTCCTCCTACCTGACGTGGTAGTATTCCCATACACAGCCGAGACTGTAATCTGCATACCTCCCTTATTAATACATTTCATCGTGATAGCTTGATCAGAGGAATCAATCACTGTGATATGCCAAGAATTAGGATTATATCCACATCATATTCGACCTCCTTCCACACTATCATGATTTGTCAGAGACTCCCAGCCACGAGGAAAAAGAGTGCTCACTTTAACAGCATTTCTTCTTGAAATCTTAGTTTCTAAGATACAAGCTAGAGATGTATTCATCTCCCGTATAACCCGTCTTACCTCAGCCTGCCAGTAAGACTCCACCCCTCCCCGCACGTTCCAGGTGAGAAGAGTCATTGCTCACTGATTGGTGCGCTACTGGCCGGTGTGCAAGCACGAGGTCTGCCTTTGGAGGTGCTTCTTAACCTGTCTTTTTTTCTCCCTTCTTTATCATGAATGGAATCATGTAGATCGTCTATGCTATCAGTACGAATTTTCTGAGGACGACCCACCTTTCTGGTAGACTTAATTATAGAATTATTAATTAGCATAAATTCTTCTGCCAATAGATCTGCCACCTCCTTGAAACTGAGATGGGATCCACCAATCAGAAAAGAAGACTGATGCTCCCCCACCGAGGTTGGGGTGGTCGTGCATGGGGTGCAAGGGGTGATCACCGCTCCTGGTTTGTATGGAATGACCACATTGGTCCATTCCTCTACAGCTGCTTCGTCTTGTTCCTTTCCTTTTGATGAGAAAGTGGGTGTAGAGATCCCTGCTGCATCCATCACAATGCAACCCATCGCTGGTGTCGGCTGAAGAAGAAATTCACCACCTATGATCGCCACCACTGTAGTCAGTTGCTCAGATAGTAGCTCTCCTCCAGGATCAGAAGTCAGGATAGCAGGAGCTTCACCACATATCTCCACAATAGGAGGAATACATTCCGTCACCGTTGCATCTACTGTCGCTACCTTCACAAATTCCTCAGATCGCGGATCTCCAACAATCATGGGATTAGCAGTAGGTTCACGTACAGTCTCTTCTTCTTGATGGGAAACTGGTTCATGGACCCCCTTGGTTGCTTCCTTTTCACGATCTCCTACGAAGATCACCTCACAATCTGCAGATTGTCCAGTGCGGGCTCTGCCATTCTGATTGTGAGTGTTAAAAGCTTTCTGACTCCATGGGCATCTAGTGTCGGCATGGCCAAAGACTTTACATTCAGAACATCTTTTAGGGTAGTATTCATAGTCCACTAGACAGTGAATCATACCTTCACCTTCGATCTTGAGAGGTAATTCCAATGGTGTGTCTCTTTCTGCCGAGAATTCGACCAAAACTCTCAAATATTCTGGATTAAAACCCCACGCTATGTGATCATCCATACATAGTGGTTTACCAAGATAGGTTGCCACTGCACTAAGGTTTGATGCAGAGTTCATAAGCCCCAACGTAAGAAAAATGAACCCAACATGGTATTGTTGATAGCAGATCTCTTTTGAGGGTCGCCGAAGGTTTCCATTTCTGCATAAGAACTATGCATCCATCAAAGAACAAAGGTCTCATCTTTAATGCATGATCTCTATCTTTAACATCAGAGAATTATGCAAAGAAGAATCTGTTCTCCTTCTTGGTCAGTTCCCACTCACCTTGCGGCATCTAGGACCGTTGGCACTAAGCCTTCATAGGTAGGAGATGGGGATTAGCATCTACGACATGGAAGATGACGCTATTAATCCATCGCTCTTGGATTTCCTTGATCTGTTTGCATTTGATAAGAACAACCAGGCTGTCATCCTTGTCTTCCACTAACGGGACTTGTTCCATAGGTTTCTCTTCATTTGCACCACCGTAGACCCAAGAGGCTTGAAGTCCACTGAGGTTCCAAGGTCGATGGAAACCCCCTCGTCCCCAAGCCCTACCGGCCGGTCTACCACTCCTGGCCACACCTGATAAATCCTTCGTCCCCGACGTACCAGCCCACGAGGCCTCTAGTACCATTGGTTGCTTCCCACGATCAACATCAACAACCACCGAAGATAGCCCATCACTCCATCACCAGAACTTACCTTCAAATTCTGATCTCCTCTACTTCCAACAGAAGGAGCTACCCCTCTTCCTCCCCTACCATTGCCCAAACCTCCACGACCTAAACCACTGTGTCCTCCTCTGCCTCCAGATCCTCCTCTGCCCCCTCCTCCAAGTTGCACTGTAGGACTCCGTTTTGTAGCTTCCTCCGCAGCCTCCTGGGCTAGGGTGATGCGGACCCCCTTGGTACCTTTGTTTTTACCTCTCTTGACCATGACCGGAGACACTAGCCCCCAACCAGCGGGATGCTAGTCGGCGCGCCGCCGGGGAGAGACCCTAACCCTTAGTGATAACCAAGAAAACCGCAAAATACCACACATTTAGAAAAAGAACAACTTGGCATTTATAAACTGTACTACAAAAATTTAGAAAGTCAGTAGTGGTGCACTCCAACTTCCACTCTTACACCTGTCCCTATACCGGTATTTGGATAATAAAAGCCAGAAAAGTGAAATGTTTACAGGCATTTTTAGCAAATGCCTATAAATCTAATGCCACTAAAGTGTATTTTTGCTGTAGTGTCTCAAGCTTTTCATTATCAGTTGAAGTGACTCCAGAGATAGATCTTCACACAACGATCTACTAAAATCTGGGAAGTTGGCTTCTATTTTTTCGGCTCTCCCTTCAAGATGAGCTTCGTTCAAGTCTTCCTGTAGATCTCTCCCTCCTCTCACGTTGGTGTATCTGGATGTTCAATTCATTCTGAAATGGCCACACAAAATGGATTCACTGAGACCTTGTAACTCTAGGTTACTGGTACCTTCTTCTCTGACTCCTTACCCTTATCTTGAGCTTGCTCCTCTTCCTTCCATTTGACCTTCCACTTTGATGCCCTCTCAGGTTCAGATGGGTCCTTCCATAGGGTTTACAATTGCTCACTCCATGGTCAATTCTCTACGAGAGGCACCCCCGTGTGTAGTCTATGAGGGACTACATCATGGGACATAGTCGGGTCATTGAAGAAACGATAGTTGTAGATGACCTACATATCATATATGCCTCAAAGTCCATGCAAATCTTTATGAAATTGATCTTCAAAGGGGATTTCTTTATTGATTGGTTCAATTCGGCGTAGTATGATGAATCCACAATCCCCTAACCCTTATACTTCTTGTGGAACTTTGGTGTTTATGGTGAAGTTCTTCTAGTGTGATGCATGGCAAGATCCAGTTTCCTATATGGCATGTTGGAGGCATATCATCACCTTAAGAATGTCACATGTTTCATTACTTCTAAACACAAGAGAGGTGTTGGGAAAATTGAAACTGCAACAATTATAAGTCACATCCTGTCGGTTGAAAAGAGCTAGTACGATCAACACCTAGTGCTTAACTGTTCTAATAGGCAGGGTGACGGACCACATTCCATTGTGCATAAGCGCCTCTTCCAACTCTTTGACATGTTCTGAATTGAAGTTCTTTTTGTATATCTTCTTTTCTAGGGAGGTAGTTTCGTTGAACACCGACTGTATCTTTTCAATGTGGAGTAATTCCTCTAGCACAATTGCACATAGAACTTTGAAGAGACTTTTGTCTACCCGTGCTTTTTTTTGGAACATTCCCTGGAAATGTTCTCTAGCAAGCCTTCTCCCCCGATTGTTGTAGATAACATCTATCCTAGGAAGATTGTTGTCTAGGATGTCTGCCAACACATGAACATCTCTACATAAAATGCAGGACACTGATGGCATGTCCATTTACATTAGATTAAAAGAGAGTGGTGGTGACATCGGTTCATGCTTCCTATTCTAGGGATGGAGGTTCACTTGGTGGTGCCCCTGTAAAGAAGGACGTGAGCCCACCTTCATCCTCATACGATGTGCCTTGCCCTATTTTTTTTGTCTCCGTTGCCCCCATTTCATCTTGTGGATGTGATTTTGGGATTTTTGGTGAGGCTTGTGTTGTTGTTGGTGTAGCATTTCTTACTAGTTGATTTTACTCTTTCGACATCATCTCAAGCATGGTTGTGTCTAGAGATTCAAGGGTGGTGGCCATTTTTCTATCATATTCACCATCATTCTGCTCGTTAATGTTTGGATCTTAGAGTTAGATGTCACAAATGTATATCCCTATCTTCATTTCATCTAGAAACAAGGTAAGTGTCATGTCATCATAAGACATAGACTTTCCTGGGCTACATTCTCCTTGCTCGGGTTCTTCTTTTCATTCTTCCTTGTTAGGTTGTTCTTTGATGGGATGGTTGTTCTAAAATAGGGTCTTCATTTGTGGGAGAAGGGTTTCGATCAAAATCTTGCACCATGGCATTTATTTGGTAGTAGACACTTCTTCATGATATGGATGTTCTTCTTCTAGATTCAGTTCCTATCTTGACTCTACATGTATGCTCACAACTTCTTCTTTTCTATGTTCATCATTGTTGGAGGGGATGGAAGATGTATGTCAAGGGCTGGCAATTTACTTTGTCCTTCTTTTAGCCCATAGCTCCTCCTTGTACTTATGTTTCTCTTCTATCTCTTCTAGACATTTTTCATGATGTCTGTGCATAGCGTCCATGTCTTTTTGCATGATGTCCTTATCCATCCTGAGTTGTGCCATCTCTGCCACCATCTCTTATATTGTGTAAATCATCCCACATAGGTTGAGGAGGATGTCCTGCATGAACTCGGGAAGCTTTATTGTCCTATTGTCTATGTATTCTATCTACACTATCAATGCTTGCAGGATAGAATAAATAAGTAGTGCATTTGAAGAAGACTTGTGAACTTGCTCACAGATGGCATCGAATCGACAACCAGTTGATTAGTCTCCACATTTACCTCACACATCCCAATAGTAACAATAGATGAACTGCAATGCGCTTCAGAGCTAGCTGCAGTATTCCCCTCTGGTTTAAGATCACCCTGTCCAAGAGTAGAGTTAACCGTGTGAAGGGTAGATGAATTCTCTTTGGAATTATGTTGAGCACTTGAAGCCTTACCAAACAGAAGTTGAAGTTCATTTGAGGAAGCTTCCTTTCTTATCACTGTTGGGAACGAGCTCAACATGTGACCAAAATGCTTATTCCCCAAGTCAAAAGCTGGTTTGGCAATGAATTCAACTTTCAAGAGTTTTAGAACTCCATCCACTTCAACAATCGTCACCTTGGGGAAGTTTACTGTGGACTTCATTACCACATAGAATTTAGCATCCTCCAAGCAGCTGGCCGTAAGGGAAGCATCTTCATATTTGAGAGGCCTTCTAATGGTACTTGCAACTCGAGCAATTCTATCTATATTCCACGGAACCCCAGGATTCTCGACATTTTAACCAAACCAGAGTAGAAAGAAAGGACAAGGCAATGAGTTTAGAACCTAGTTCCGAAGGTTGGACCACTACCAATGAGACATCCATCGTCCAAGGGGCCTCATATAGAACTCGTTCCCTTTCTTTGGAAGATGGCATCAAAATGATGAAACCTCCTTTCTCTTCTGCAATCACCACAAACTCACCACTAGGTCACCACTACCTCCTTATCCAGCCCTAGAGCTGGCCTCGATAGTGTTTTCTTCCTGTAAACTGGATGGATAGAAATGTGCCCCAATCTGGGGAAGGCTCACCTTGGATTGAAATGGAAGCACATCTGACTCCATTTCTCATATTTGGGTCAACAAACCCCATACAGCCACATCCTTACTGTCACAACCAAGGCGACTTACTAAAATCCAATCAACAATTGGAAGTGCGCTAGGAGAACCCTTTGTGCTATCAGAATTAGGAGGAAGAGGGATAGGGTAGAGAGGAAGATGAGGGGAAGCATATAGATTGCTACGTTCTCCACCATCTTGCGATGCGGATTATGAAATCAGATTTCCTCCTCCATTACCACCTTGCGGTAGATCCAAATGAGCCGCTAGGGATGATGATATCTGGGTAAAATTTGTTGAAGATTCCTCTCCATCAGTCAGTCTTGAACTAGATGGATTAACTGTCACCTCTACACTAGTATCACCTCTTCTGCTAGGGTTCCGCCCACCATGACCTCTCCCCCTACTGCCTCTCCCTTTCTCGTGAGACATTCCAAGTAATCATGTATTAGGGAGCTTTCTTGAAATAAGGATAACTATTTTGGATGAATATACCAAAGAGAGACAAAGGAATGATCTAGAATTATGATTGAACTACCCAATAGTGTACCATAGATTTATATATTTGTTCCTTTATGGATTTTCTGTGTGAATCAAGTAAACATGGTAATGTAATTAAAAGAATAATTTGAGGACAAGTTTGGATATATGTGTCATCACTTTGGAAACCTATTGAATATTTTCCTACTTTTCCATAAGTGCTTTGACATAACTATGAGAGAGAGAAACCTATGGCAAGAAAATAAATGCAATACCTATTTGGCAAGTCATGAGTATATATACACGTATAACTAACTAAAGGACAATAGAATGGAGAACTATAAATAAAGATGGATCCTAAAGGAGCGAGACCAATGGATGATCTCTTTGAAGGTAGTATATATATGTATATGTATATTCATATGTATATATTATATATATATTTATATATTTATATTTATATTATATATATATATATATATATATCAATTCTTGCCCATCTCATATCAAAATCATTCTTCAAGGTTCTCTATTGTCCTATTACAAACCATAGGTAGATTGGGGGGCCGCTCTCCCTCTTCCTCTCTACGTCTATTCAGTATAACCACTAGGGTTTCCTCTTAGTTTGTATACATAGGGACCTCAAGAAGCCCTTTTCGTCACCAGAAGGATGTGGCTCTAGCCGTGGTGTTAATGAAGAAACCCAGTGAGGTATCTAGCAACCAGACTCCCATGTTTAGTTATCAAAAACCTCCTTGACAGACCTGCTAGTCGGTAGCAGTAGGTGTGTCACCAAATTCTAGAGGAACTCCAAGACTCCTTCTTCTCTCACCATTATATGGTGTGTCCTCTGCTAAAGGTCAGGCGAAGTCTCCCTAACATCTGGTTTCACTTCACTATAAAAGAAGAAGGAAGAAGAGAGCCACAGTGTCTCTGACGACCAAGGATCTAAGAAGAGTTAGTCCTCTATAGCCAGGGTAGAGGAAGAGGTAACATCAATGATGATAGGGTGTGTTGTCCATTTTGGTAGATGAGAAGGAGGATCAGTGGTGATCTTCTACCAGGAACAGAGGTCCTACAATCGCACACGATGGACCTACCGATCTTGCACAGGCAGTCATAAGAATAAATTGCATGGTCGGGTCCAATAGTCAACCAAAGGAAAAGCTAATTGATAGATGGTTTAGAGGATAACTGCATGCTTGAACTTCATCCCAAACTAAATAGTGGGACTAGTGTTGACCGACGAGGAAGTGCCACATGGCCTATAATTAAGGTATAACCTCTTATTTTTTAATTTATAGAATGTGGTAGGAGAGCCTGAAAATAGCAAAATTATATATCAAAATGATCAAGAAAATGAGAGGAACACAAATAAAATGGAATTCATACTTAATAATGGTTCCCCATACAAAACTAGTCTATACATGATTAAATGGTGATTAAAGTAGAAAAACCCTAGGTTTAACGAATAAATTATTCATCATATTTAATATGGTTTTTTTTAGATATGAATTGGTAAGTGAAATATGATTGGGATTTAACCTAATTATGACCATAATGATGATAATTAGAGTTGCTAATGTGACTAATCATGAATATGAAGAATTAAGGTTAAAGGTCGTAGCTTGCTATGTTATTAATGAACACATATCGATCTAGTTGATCATAGTGAAAGGATATGTTGGATATATTAATTTGGATTTTGAAGTATGACTCTAATGATAACTCTATAACAATGGAACATAAACCCTAGATTAGGACTTAAGTAGGGTTTGATCTAAATAATGTGATGGTAACACATAGGAGTTACAAACATGCTGATGAAATGATTGGATTCCTCTTTGCTTGCTTGATTGGATGGTATGCTTAAAGTATGATTCGATAATCTACATGGTTTTACTAAAGGTACGTGGTTATAATTATGACTACCTACAATATAGTTTTTTGGTGTTTTCATATGTTTTCTAGAAGCAAATAAACTATTGGTTGTTTATTTACATTCTACTCAACTATAATGCTACTATGAGTATCACATAAAAATGAGAATATATGAAAAAAATGCCAGTTATTATTTGCAAATAATTGATTGAATATATGTTGTTATGTAATTTGCATGCAACTCAGGTACACAATATAGCAATATACTGAGCCACGTTTTTGTTTGACGATATTTTAGGTACCTTCAACAAATGAAGATATCAAGATATGGTGTACATATGAAATTACCTGAAGATATTCAAGATAAGTTAAGGATGATTAGATAGTTAGTTCTTCTCATATATATAGTTCAAATGATAGAAATTCGTGTAACTCCTTAGAGGAGAATTTTATAAAAATATTTAATGGAAATTAATTGCTATTATTTATTATTTGGTCAAATTTGGATCCTTGAGAATTGTAGGTAATGACTCTCAACTTTTTAGGTCTTTCCTTAATTGGGATATGCCAAAAGGTGAAGCCATTACATTTGGTATAAGATCCCCTAGTTTCTCAAATAATATTTAATAGTCTCTAATTTCAAGTAATCTATAGAAATATGAGGGAATTATTAGGGAATTTTCTAAAGATGATGGTGTCTAGAAGGGACTATGACCCAGGGGATGACATAACTTTCCTCCACACCACTAGTCAGCTTATGGGGACTCCCTCGCCCGTGAATCCTACCTAGCCAAGTCAAAAGTTTTTTCCCAAAGTAAGATACATTTATGTTTTCTTATCATTATGATTCACCCACCTATGATTAATAAACCCTAAAAGGAAATTTCTGCCTCATATCAATTTAGGGTTTTTGAGAAGATGTAAGATTAAGGAATCCTCCTCCAATTAATTTACATGTAATGTGGAAACAATGATAAAGAAAAGAAAAACGTTTTATAGGTTTTTCCTAGTAAGGGTAACCCTGAATGGAACTAGGGTTGGTTTGGGAAATTGCTAGTGGGTCAAGGGACAAAGAAACCCTAAGATGTAGAGTGTAGTCTCTAACCCTAACTCAAAATCCTAATCCTGGGAAATGGGAGTAGTGTGGGTGATAGAGTAACCCTAACAATATGAACCCTAATAATGGCGAAAAGGGATAAGAAAAATATAAATCAATTTGGAGACCCAGTCTCCCATACATGTGTACATGTGGAACAAGGCATTAATGAGAAAAACATTACGAAACATAAGTAACCTATGAACAACTCATTTTATGGATATAACTTTCTAGAACCCTAAATAAGAGATATTTGGTGATTTAAAGAGCATGTGGTGAAGGAAAGTCATAATGGGAATGATTGGTGATGAAGCCCAGAAAGAAAGATCACCTCAGGCCAAGCCCAAAAAGGAACACCTATGAACAAAACCAAGCCCGAGTGAAGAAAGGTTATGAACATCCATTATAGGGACTAAAACCCTTGAGAGAGGGTCCCCCTAAAGTAGCTCCCCTAAAGAGATGGCTCACCATGAGAGAAAAGGGATAAGGGTTGAGAAGTTTTAATCGAAAATGTACGTCTGAAAATATGAAACCCTAAATTCAACTTCTAGGGTTGGTGTCCCAACCTGGGGTGGGTCAACCCAAGAGTGGGAAAAGAACCTATGGGGAAGGCAAAACCCTAAATCATGTGGGGTCAAGTTGTGGCTAGAGAGCCTAACCTCCTCGTATGAGTTAAGAGGACATATGAAATTACCTAAAGACATGAAATATAAGTTAAGGAGGATTAGATAGATACTTCTTCTCATATTTATAGTTCTGAAGATAGAAATTTATGTAAATACTTATAGGATCATTTTGTAAACAATATTTGAATTAATAGCTATTATTTGTTATAATTTATTATTTGGTCAAGGATTCTTGGGAATTGTAGGTCTTTGGGTCTTTCCTTAATTGGGTATGCTAAAAGGTGAGGTCGTTATATTTTTTATAATAAAATTGCTACTCATCCTATAAGAAAAAAAGACAATGTGCATAACAATCATACACAACATTTGTTTCATAATTTGTCATCTTATCATGCATCATTAGATACACTAATTTTGATAACTTAGAAACATTTGTTTACGTTGTAAGAACAAATCAAGTAGTTATGGATTAAAATTTTGGGTTTTAGGGGAGGCAGAGAAGGCAGCGGAAATAAAAATTTTCTCCCCCAAACCCAGAACAAGGAAACGCGTCAACGTCTATATAATAGGAAAGGATGGTTTGTGGAATCAAACCTTGTCCCGAGGCTTGCTCGGTGACAATACCTCGCGCCTTGTGCGGTCTTCAAATCCAGTCTTCGACGGTGTCTGTGCAGCTCCTGGTCACACCGGGACTGACGACTCCTGGTCTCACCGGACTGTCGGATGACAGTTGTCCTCCTGAGCGGCAGAAACCTCCCATCTCTGAAGTAGTCCACAAGGACCACCTGGAACTCCACACTCCTTGTCCCACAAGGAAGTGGAAGGAGTCGCACCCTCCTGTTGACGTACTAGGTTCCAATACACTCTCCTGCCTCCAGTTGCAACTGCAGTTGTCCTTCCCTTGTTGGACCTCCCTTTGCGGATAGCACTTGCTCGGGCTCTCTCTCGGTTACCAAAACTAGAGAGAACGACAACTTTGCATAGCAACTGGTTGCAGTGAGTTGTACTTTGAGAAGCCCCCAATACCCCTATATATAGGAGGGTCATGGGACAGGGTTCTCTATCCCAGGCAATGCAGGACTAAAAGCATGAGTAGAAGGGTTCGAGATTTTCCACAAAAGCAACCAACTCGCAACCTGAACCGGTCGGTTGGGACACCTCAATTGGACGGTTCACAAGTGAACCAGTCGGTTGGTGGTCCTGGTCGATTCCCGATTGACTTTCCTTCTTTTGTTTCTAATTGGTATCGAATACCAATCATATTTCCCAATCAAATTGGGCAATTGAAACGCAAGGAAAATTCTCACCAATCCTACTTTCCCAACTTGCTCGGTTGCACCAGTTAAATCGATCGTTTCAACACTTGAAGCAACCAGTTCTCCCTGGACTTGAGCCGATCGGTTCAACACTTGAGCCGACCGGTTCATCAACCTCAGCCGACCGGTTCATCACATGAACTGATCGGTTGGGAGTGCAGATTGTGCAGAATCAGTCAATTTTGATTTCAATCAATCCGATACTCCAATCAATATGTCCAACACCTTGAACATTATGATATTGAGCTATCAATCAATTGAGTGTTTAATTGAACTCTAAACTCCTTTAGTAATCAATCAAAATGTTGCTTGTGGATAAAACTCCTCTGCCAGGTTAAATCCTATGTGTGTGACCCTACAGGTCCATTTCATATTGGCAGTGAAAGTCCATAACTCTTATGACTTCACAAGCAAAGAGCGGTGCCTAGTCACACATCAGTGCTACCCAAGTGAAAGTAGAAAGTTGGAGAACAACTTTCAATCCTATAGTCCGTGAATGGTGTTACAATGAATGTATAATTCCTTTGTCACTGATACCCGAATGAACTCGAGGCATGGAACAATCATGTTGTCAACATTCATTCACTTTCTTGATCTCAGAGTAGATTGGAAGATATCTGTATGACATCAATATCACATACTGATTCACACATGCATGCATGCCTTTCTCAATCCTACTCATTAAGTGGCCATGGATATCAAACTCCCTCAGGAGGGAAAAATCCCATATCTATCACTCACCCCTCAAAAGCCCCATGTGTCAAAGCCACCCAATCATCACCTTTATAACAACCCATGTTTCAGGATTGCGTTTGATGATGCCAAAGTGTGCCCAACGACATGTGTTGAGTGTAGTGATTTCAGGTCAAAGAATCACACTCACCACCATCACTGTGAGTACTGACTGTGACTACCATGTCATGGTTCCATGTGTCAAACTCACGGTGGGTCTGTCCGGTACACTTGTTCTCTAACAAGTACCTATGTGTTTGGTTTGATATCTCTGTACCATGACTAATGAGATTCTGTCATCAACCAACACCACAATCTAGTTTTGTGTGTCATTGTTGTCTATCTACCTTCCACAATGACATCTGACTAGGGACATAACAAGAATGTACAAACTCTTAGCATCCGTATGATCTCATCGTTCAGGTCATGAACCTGAAGGCATACGTCATTGAGTACTGTCATTCTCTAGACATTCAATCTGTTCTATCACTATCTCATATGACTGAACCAGAAAGAATTGGAAGCTCACCTTTATTGTTTATCAAATCAATCTTAATGTATCCCACCAATCATCCCATGATTGGCTCTCAGGGCATACATACCAACAGACTCCCACTTGCACTGCGAGCCAATCACCCTCGAATCATATTCATAGTGATCTTCAAACATGTCCCACATGTTACCGTACTCTAGTGCCAACATAGTGAGTTATGGCAACACCTTGCCAAAGTCAGTATAAATTGCATGTCTCACATCTCTTCGCTGTACATCACACGTATGAGATGGAGTGGTCGTAATATGCGATCTAGTATTCCTTTGCTAACCTTTAGCCACATTGCATGATCAAGGATTCCATACTTGTCATCAATGAGCGGAATATCTATAAGTTCATCTCATGAACTTCTAGATCCATATAGTATCTACTGCTATTCTCTAACACATAGATACTCGACATTTCCTTTTAAATAGTTTTATTGGAACACTTCCAATTATCAACAAACTTTCACTTTTATATATCCTATATATATTTTTGCGATTAATTTTCTGTCCTTTCGGAAGTTCGCATCAATGTAACTCTTTACATCGAACTCTTCCTTATCTCCATAAAACTAGTACTTCTCAAGTACTTATCAAGTTCTCATGGTATTCCAGTAACCCTTACTAGAAGTAGACAGACATGCACTCGTCATGTCCCACATACGAGTTATCAGGATGAGCACATCATATTGTCATGTCGTACATATAAGATGATGAATGCATTTCATTCTTGCCATGTCCATACATGCAAGATAATGGGATGATTACATACATGATAGATCCATATCTATTCTTAGTGTTCACATTCTTCATAAGAATTGGACACTTGGCCTTGGGATACTAACTCCATGTAACATGGACAATTTTTCTCCCACTAAATTTGTGCATACTGAACACTTCAGTACAGATTGCCAATGTATGCTCTCCTTTTCAGGTCAAGAGGTTTTCGAGAACTATCTCTATAGATCTCTATTCCTATCACATAGGAAACATCTCTATCTTCCTTAAAGATAATTTCCACTTTTGGATTTCCATTCTAGAACATCAACATGTGGAATGTGAATACGCTCCCACTAAATCACAAATCCCTTCTTTGTCTTTGACATATCAGTCAAACCCTTTGACTATATCATCAAAGTAAAGATCCAATTTTGAGTTGCTTGTACTCAATCAATCACATTGATTAGTCCATTTTAACTTATAGACTTCATTTGCATTAGTGGATTCATAAACCTTATAGGTTGTGTCACATACACATCCTTATTTTATTCCTCATAGGAATGCAGTTTTAGTATCCATATGCCAAATGCCTTAGTCATTAAGTTGCAATCAAAAAGTATCATCCTTTCTCAAAATGTTATCCATGTATCTTTAATACTTAAGATACACTTGGACTTATGGATTTTATCCAATGGGTGCTACCATCAAGGTCATACCTTATGGTTCACATGGATGCCATTTACGATGCAATGGTCATAAACCATAACTCAAAATTTGATTCCTCATATTCATCTAGATAGTTGACTCATCACATGAACAACTCATCACATAGATAATTGAGGTGTATCTGTCAAGCATATAAGAACTCACAACCCTTGTGATTCTTAATGTCTTTTATTAGTGTGGGGTATTCTTCTATTAAGAAGAATTCAGTTATTCGATAATCATTCTCTAACTCCTTAGAGTATGATTCCTTCTTGATTTAGACATCACCATGCCTTAATCATGAGTTCACTATGATACACTATCATAATCACTCATAAGGATCTCAAACATTTGGTCCAAGTATTTCATTCATTGATCTCATCAAGAATTAACACTTTACCAAATTTTACTTCATCTATGATAATCTTGAACACTTCAAGATATTCATATTTGGTATTTCTCCAAACACCATTTGAAGTATTAGCATTTGTTCCAATAGGTATGTAAATACATCACATGTATTATACCTAATAGGATAATCATTCTCCTACTACCATTAGTCAAGATTGATTAATCATGTCCAAGATATTCATGTCTCTCACTGGTTCTCTAACAAAAAGAGTCGAGTTGTATCCATCATATGGAAACTAGAAATGAATTTCTCATGATTGATGCTAATTTGTTTGTTTGAGTTATCTATAACTTTTAGGTATCATTTTATCTTATGTATATCAAATACCACAAGATAAATAAGGCATTGCCACAAAGATCATATCTTTAAGATTGAAAACTCAACTTTATTAATTGCCATCATTGTCATACAATATGCAAAAATAAAGTGTTTCTATCTATTGGAAAATATGAAATAGCAGTTCATAACTGTATTATATGCCTTTTAGGCTGAAAATAAACTAAAGTACCCCTATCTATGGCGGCAACATTTGCCCCATTTATCAGTGCTTTACACTTTACATCTTGGTATCATATACCTCAAAAAGTGTTACAAGTTTACTTTCATGACACCTTTAAGTAGAGACGTCAGTCACCTCCTTCTTCTTTTGTTCTTCCAGATAGAGAGGACAATTCCTTTTCCAATGTCCTAACTTTTGACAATGGTGGCAATTTCCTTTCTTGGTCACTCCTCCCTTGGCCTTGAGAGCTGAAGATGGCTTGGACTCCTAGCTAGCATCATAACCTTTATTAGCTTTGCCCTTGCCCTTGTGCTTGGACTTGCCTTTCTTGCTCGTGATCACCATCACAGGCTTAGGCTTGTCCTTCTTCATCTGTATCTCGGTTGTCCTCAACATGCCCAACAACTCTGATAGTGGCCTATCAAAGTTGTTCATGTTGTAGTTCATCACAAACTGACTGTAGGATTCTTGTAACGATTGCAGTATCACGTCAGTAGCCAACTCTTGGCTCAGTGGAAATCCCAGTCTTTGCAGGTTCTCCACATACCCAATCATCTTGAGTGTGTGAGGACCAACTAGATCTCCTTCTGTCATGACACACTTGAACAGTTCCCTTGAGACATTGTATATCTCTTGTCATGCCTGATCTTCATACATGTTCCTGAGATGCTGAATCATCTCAATGACACCCATGTTCTCATGCTGTCTCTGCAACTCATGGTTCATAGAACATAACATCAAGCACTTTACATCAATGGCATCATAAACATGCTTCTCATAAGCATCCCTTTCTGCCTTTGGTGCATTAGGAGCGGGTTCCTCTAGAATTGGAGTATCTAGGACATAGAGCTTTCGCTCTTGAGTGAGAACAATTCTCAATGTCTGATACCAGTCATGGAAGTTTGACCCATTCAGTTTGTCCTTTTCAAGGACTGATCGCAAAGAAACATCATTGTTGTTTGTTGTCATTTGTACTACAAAAGAAAATATGCAATTTTAGTCCAAAAAATCATTTTTGACTTATTTGATTGATTTGAAAAATTGACGATATAATTAGGCCTTTAATTGATTATCGCTCCCACTATTTTAGTTCAAATTGATAGCTCTCACCATCAATTCGGAAGATTGCAGCGTACAACTTTCTAGTGGGCAAGATACTGAAATCCTCTAAGCCATGGACCAACTAGGGATGTCACCCACAACATAGATCTCTCAGGTAAGCAACTTTTGCCAATTGCATCATATGCAACTCTTGATAAGATGTCATATGCAACTCCTTGCCATGATCATCTCCATGTCTCAAGGTACTAGATCCCATCTAGATCACCTTGTTAAGTCTGACCCAAAGCAAACACGATGAATATGCACCCTGCTAGGGCAGACCCACACATTCATCCTTCACGCTTCCACGAGATAGATGGTGCACCACGCTAGGGCGTGCCCACACTTGATCGATCAAGCTTTTCATGTGTGTTTCATTTGGAAGGCATCTAAAACTTAATATTTAATGAGGGATTTGGTTTTATATACATATACATATCCAATCACCACAATACATAGTACATATCATATACATGCTATATCCCACAAAAAACATGCACAAACGATAAAAAGCGATGATTATGGCCATCATAATGTGATTCCTTGAGCCAAGTGGAATCACGGTCATCTAGGTCTACATGCAACCTGTACAAGATGAACTTTGTGCCTTGCCATCTGAGTTGATCAACTCATCCCATGAATGATCTGCTCTCTCTGGACGGTTGTCTGCGTGCCACCAGCCGATCGGTTGGCTCCTCCAACCGATCGGTTCGCCTGGTCATCGTGCATCACTTCATGGCCGCCACCAGCTCGTCTTACTCCTCGAACCAGTCATCAACCGATCGGTTCACTCCTTGAACCGATCATCTGGAATGTCAACCGATCGGTTCACGCCTTGAACCGATCGTCTCAGCTGTCGTCTGGATGTCCGCCGTTCTTTGACATAACATGAAATAAAATCTATTCTCAATATTACATTGCTTAAAAGGGAAACCCCGAGTTACATTCGGGGGGAGAAAAGGTAGGAAAGAATCTCGAATTATTTCGAGTTACATCAGGAATAGGAGAAGGGAATCAGTGCGCAGACCGAGATGCAAGCAACCACATACAACCACACATAGATAGGGTTTATTGGCCATAACCACGCTATACATCCACCACAAAACTCGTTTAAGGGCGACGCGTATCGAGTGCATTAATAATACATATCATATATGAAATTTGGCATTTTTGGATTTAGGATTGGTCATGCATAAAGCCAATATTATTTGCATCGTATGCAATAAATAAAAGGCGACAAACCAAAATCGATCATATTGATATTCCTAAAATACAGAGCAGTTGACGTGGCTCTGATACCACTGTTGGGTTTTAGGGGAGGCAGAGAAGGCAGCGGAAACAAAAATTTTCTCCCCCAAACCCAGAACAAGGAAACACGTCAACGTCTATATAATAGGAAAGGATGGTTTGTGGAATCATACCTTGTCCCGAGGCTTGCTCGGTGACAATACCTCGTGCCTTGCGCGGTCTTCAAATCTGGTCTTCGACGGTGTATGTGCAACTCCTGGTCGCACCGGGACTGACGACTCCTGGTCTCACCGGACTGTCGGATGACAGTTGTCCTCCTGAGCGGCAGAAACCTCCCGCCTCTGAAGTAGTCCACACAGACCACCTGTAACTCCACACTCCTTGTTCCATAAGGAAGTGGAAGGAGTCGCACCCTCCTGTTAACGTACTAGTCGCCAACACACTCTCCTACCTCTAGTTGCAACTTCAGTTGTCCTTCCCTTGCTGCACCTCCCTTTGCGGGTAGCACTTGCTCGGGCTCTCTCTCGGTTACCAAAACCAGAGAGAATGACAACTTTGCAGAGCAACTGGTTGCACTGAGTTGTACTTTGAGAAGCCCCTAATACCCCTATATATATAGGAGGGTCATGCGACATGGTTCTCTATCCCAGGCAATGCAGGACTAAAAGAAGGAGTAGAAGGGTTCAAGATTTTCCACAAAAGCAACCAACTCGCAACCTGAACCGATCGGTTTACAAGTGAACTGGTCGGTTGGGGACCTGAACCGGTCGTTTCACAAGTGAACCGGTCGGTTGGGACACCTCAACCGGTCGGTTCACAAGTGAACCGGTTAGTTGGTGGTCCTGGTTGGTTCCCGATTGACTTTCCTTCTTTTGTTTCTAATTGGTATCGAATACCAATCCTATTTCCCAATCAAATTGGGCAATTGAAACGAAAGGAAAATTCTCACCAATCCTACTTTCCCAACTTGCTCGGTTGCACCAGTTAAATCGATCGTTTCAACACTTGAAGCTATCAGTTCTCCCTGGACTTGAGCCGATCGGTTCAATACTTGAGCCGACCGGTTCAGCAACCTCAGCCGACCAGTTCATCACATGAACCGATCGGTTGGGAGTGCAAATTGTGCAGATCAGTCAATTGCGATTTCAATCAATCTGATACTCCAATCAATATGTCCAACACCTTGAACATTATCATATTGAGCTATCAATCAATTGAGTGTTTAATTGAACTACTAAACTCCTTTAGTAATCAATCTAAATGTTGCTTGTGGACAAAACTCCTATTCCAGGTTAAATCCTATGTGTGTGACCCTGTAGGTCCATTTCATGTTAGCAGTGAAAGTCCATAACACTTATGACTTCACAAGCAAAGAGCGTTGCCTAGTCACACATTAGTGCTACCCAAGTGAAAGTAGAAAGTTGGAGAACAACTTTTAATCCTACAGTCCGTGAATGGTGTTACAGTGAATGTATAATTCCTTTGTCACTGATATCCCGAATGAACTCGAGGGATGGAACAGTCATCCTGTCAATGTTTATTCACTTTCTTGATCTCAGAGTAGATTGGAAGGTATATGTATGACATCAATATCACATACTGATTCACACATGCGTGCACGCCTTTCTCAATCCTACTCATCAAGTGGCTATGGATATCAAATTCCCTCAGGAGCGAAAAATCCCATATCTATCACTCACCCCTCAAAAGCCCCATGTGTCAAAGCGACCCAATAATCACCTTTATAACAAACCATGTTTCAGGACTGCGTTTGATGATGTCAAAGTGTGCCCAACGACATGTGTTGAGTGTAGTGATTTCAGGTCAAAGAATCACACTCACCACCGTCACTGTGAGTACTGACTGTGACTACCATGTCATGGTTCCATGTGTTAAACTCACGGTGGGTTTGTCTGGTACACTTGTTCTCTAACAAGTAACTATGTGTTTGGTTTCATATCTCTATACCATGGCTCATGAGATTCTATCATCAACCAACACCACAATCTAGTCTTGTGTGTCATTGTTGTCTATCTACCTTCCACAATGACATCCAACTAGGGACATAACAAGAATGTACGAACTCTTAGCATCCGTATGATCTCATCGTTCAA
Source organism: Alisma plantago-aquatica (assembly GCA_963693085.1). Lineage (NCBI taxonomy): Eukaryota > Viridiplantae > Streptophyta > Magnoliopsida > Alismatales > Alismataceae > Alisma > Alisma plantago-aquatica. The sequence continues at coordinate 1,082,796,284 of OY856413.1, read as the reverse complement.
GTCATGAACCTGAAGGCATACATCATTGAGTACTGTCATTCTCTAGATATTCAATCTGTTCTATCACTATCTCATATGACTGAACCAGAAAGAATTGGAAGCTCGCCTTTGTTGTTTATCAAATAAATCTTAATGTATCCAATCAATCATCCCATATGATTGGCTCTCAGGGCATACATACCAACATAAAATATATATACAATCCAATATTTAGTGGGAAGAAGCTTTTACATATGTATAGAGATGTTTTCAACCTAGTGAAAATATAAGAGGTACATGAATGGATAGAGTAAGTACATCGTGTCAAATTTTTGAAAATAAAACCCATTAATTGCTAAAGAGTTGCAACATACATTATATTATCTATAAAAGACATGAAGTTCCTTAAAATTTAAATGACCAATTATATATATATATATTTTGTTGGTACCAGATGATAACATCGTAATGAATGGAATACTCACACAAGTGATCACATAACACATGTTGTATTTATTTTGAAGAATTTTTTTTTCATGAGGGATCAGATGTGATCCTGGTAGGAAATGAGGTCATGTTTTCAAACTACACACATGATCATCTTTCTATTTATGGAGGAGACATCTAATCATGTAAAATAATTGGTTGTTATTACTTAAATAAAAAATATCTGATGTTAAATTGTCATTTTGGATATTAGTTTCTATGTTATTTTCTTTTCTTCATGGACTCCTACATCAAACATAACATGAAAGATATGCCTTGGATTGGGGAATATGTAAGGATATGTTCGTTTCAAAAACTAATCAATTATCTACCTTTAATACTTTGAAAAATAGGATTACTATTAATGGGTAAAACAAAAACAACTAGGAAATAATTATAACTATGTTGAAGATCTCATGAAGAAGGTATTAGTATCCAACATTTATAGAAGGATCCTAATTAATTGAGAAAAGGTAGACAATTCATATTTTTACATGATAGTTAGAAAGGAATGGTTCAAGTGGTCAAGCACACCATCCCCTCATGAAGGGATCCTGGTTCGAGTCACAACTGTCGCCTTGGATTTACCATGTTTTGGTCAGTCGACCTCCATCATGGGTATGGGGGAGGGGGAGAAAAAGTTTCTCTTAAAGCCTCATATTTTGCATGATAATTAAAGGAGTGAATAACAACATCAAAAAATTATGGTTTCTTAATTGGGGTAAGCTATTGTTCTATCTTAACGAGGCATCAAAATATGTTTTATGTTTTATATTTATGGGTGAATACTCATGTTTTATCTGATTTTATCCTTTAGTTATGGAAGCATACTTCTATCTGATATTTGTTCACTTCTAACACTTGTGTTCAATATCCATTTTATTGCAAACTCAAACATCCTTAAACAAATGGTTGTCTCGAAGTGTCCAATCACAATATGATACCTATCATGGTCAAGTCATGTATTGGCATCATCACATTTCAGATGTTGATCAACAAAAGTGTTTGGATTACATGATGTATAAGAAAATTCATTAAGTAGGACTGGATATGATGTTTCAATAAGGTTTCCCTATTAAAAATGGCTTGAATATTGTTCTACAACTATCTTATTGATTGATATTTTTCCTTGTAAAGAACATAATATGGAGTCTCCTATGGAGTTATTATTAATGAAGTTTCATGACTAGTGTAACATCATAATATTGAGAACCTACATACATCAATAATCATGATATTGATGTATATTGTTAATACATATGGACATACGATCAATACATTTTGTCCCTATTTGTTCTAATTTGAGTGTTAGAAAAATATAAATTCTTTTACATACACATATTTTCAATACATATTTTCCGAGTAATAATCATTTCCTTTTAGTCAAGGGAATACTTCGACATGTGAAAGATACTCTATATAAAGGATTTTATTCTTTCCTCCTGTGATCTATATTTCAATGCAATTTGTGATATGTAATTGGCTTGATACTTCATCCCCCATAATCAAAAACTAATTTATAGTTTATTTTGTCGCAACTATACTTCCTATTTCTCAAAGAAATCAAATTTTGTTTAAATGTATTTGAATGAGGCTAAATAATTTATGTTTTGTCACAATAATAGATGAAAGCACTTCAATTTGACCCTAAGTAAAATATCTTGGCATTTCCATCACCAAGATGAATGTACTATGTTGTTCCAACCTCAATGACCTCATTATGATAGTAAACCTTATCTATCTTAGTCAGTAGAAGAAAATTGAGATAGATTAAAATGTTTTACAAGAGAATATGATTATAGTATATGTAATTAGTAAAATGTTTGTTCTGAATACCAACTAGATGATTTTTTTCACAAGACACTTCCTATTTCTATTTTTACCAAAAAGTTTAAAGACATGGTTTTGTTGAACAATCTCTAAGGTAATTTGGGAGAGTGGCATATGTAAATCATAGAATAAGATGCCAAATACCCTTGGCATGTAGGTAGTTTAGACCATGGTTAGAATACAATGAGTAGTAGTATTTGCTTTGTGACCAATTATATGTGTTTCTATGGTGGATGATAGGCATTTATCTACTAATGTCAAAAACACCCCAAAGGTTATATACATACATATTTTTTCCTGGTCCATAGAGTAATCCATTTAATATTTCAACAATAATATTCCCTTAATACATGTTCATTTTCTACTTTCCCGCCAAACAACACAAGCTAATTTAATATACTAATTCGTTTAAAATAATTAAAGTTTATTTATATCATCATACCAATCCATTGGTGTTGTCTCATTAAAAATCTATGAAGACAGTTGGAATATATAGCTTCCATCTTAAATTCTCTTTATTAGAAACTAATATTTTTTTATCATATAATACATTCCTCATGTATTATTGAAATAGATCATCAATGAATGTATTTATATAGAATTTTTGGTATATTATACCATACATGTACAACTCTATTTAAAATGGTGTAAAGTAGAGAAGATATTTAACCCCATTTCAAAATAAAATAGTGGTTTGTATTTGTGCTTAATTAATATCATAAGGGTAGAAAGATTTTAAGATGTAGAAAATTGTTCAAAATTTATTCAAATTCAAATTCAAATTAATATTATATTATATTTTAGTGACAATATCTACTTGCTTTTTATTCCTAGTTAGAATATAAAAAAGTTAGTTGTTAAGCACAATCCACCAATATTGATATGTTTAACTAATACATAATGGACAACATTTAAAAAGGCTTTAGAACCAAAGAATAATCTAATCCCAATGGAGAACACCTCTACGCCAGATGTGTTTGATGAACCACGGCTGTTGGTTATGGTGCACAGAAGGAAACAATGGATAGACTCCACCACAGCCCAAGGAAATAGAGGAAAGTCACAAGAATTGTTGTAGAGGTTGAAACTTCTAAACCCCTACTCCCTGTTGTGTTCATCAACAATGGGCACTTCAAATTGCAGTACGAGAACCTGCCCTCAGTCTGCATGAAGCGTGGAAGGGTGGGCCACATAGATACTGAGTTCAAGTTCCTCCCATCATCACAGGATGCCTCTACCTCCTCATTCAATCACATCCCCCACCCCGGAGTCAGATACACTATGGCATTACACGCTCAGAAACTAGAGAGGTGTAAGGCGCAAGCATAAAACAAAGTTCCACAGAAGGTTCCTGAGAAAGCTACAAGAAAAGCCCACGAGGATGGTGGTCTGATCCCATTATTGGACAATGAAGCCTTGAACACATAAAATGAATGGGAAACAATTATGAGCAAGAAGAAAAAAGGCAAGCCAAAAAGTAGGATGCTCCCTCCACAGCAAACAAGGGTGCACTTGAGGTGAATACTACCATCATCCTTGAAGAGGATGACGTCAGTATGGGAAGGTCGACCTCGATTGTGTTGGATGCTTCATACAAATTCCATGCTTTAAAGACAGACACATGCCCTCATCAACGACCGTCACTCCTTCGACAAGGCCAAGGAGGAAATGGTTTTGTGATGTTGAGAAATCGTAAAATAGCATATCAATCTGTTCAAAGTCTTGATTAGAAAGGGCATACTCACAAACCACCCTCGAAGGGTGCATCCCCTCCATCAGAAACCACTGAGACAACACGCTTGCTGGAGTTCCCAGATGAGGAGGAACCCCCCTAGGTAGATGACACTATCAATGTTGAAGATTCTAGTGACACTCAGGTGGTGGGTCTGTGTGATGTGATTAACTAAGCTCCCCCACCCACTATATGCCTATTTTAATGAATATTTGTTGCTCAAACATTCAACGGGCAAGAAAAAAGGAAAAGTAGGCCTAATAAAGGACCTAAAATTCTCACACACACTCCATCTTCTAGCAATCCTTTAACCACGATGTAGTGGTCTATCACATCTAGTATCATCAAGAAGGTAGGCTTCTCCACCTCCCATAAGGTCAAATCCATTAGTTTATCTGGTGGGATTTGGCTTATATGGGAGAGTTCACATTGCAACATTGAGATCTTGTTCATTCATCGTCAGTTTATCCATTGCAAAGTTAATAATGACTGGCATCTTATAGTGGTATATGGTAGCCTAAATCCAATTAAGCATAGATTCTTGTGGAACTACTTAGAATAATTCTCTACCAATATCACATCAACCTGGATAGTCCTCGGCGATTTCAATACTATGCTTGATACTTCCGAGAAGATAGGTGGAACATACTTTGATAAATATGCATCCACTTGCTTCAACAAATGTGTTCTAAATACTAGTCTCTTCAATGCGAAGATCCAAGGCCAATTCTTCACCTTTCATAGGGGACGAGTTAAAGAGCGTCTAGATCGCGCGATAATCAACGCTGAGTGGATGCAATCTTACACTTGCATCAACTCTGACCATAATCCTCTACTTCTCTCAAACCAAGCTAACAATGCAAATAATAAGTACGTCTTTCAAACTAAAGGAAGCTGGTGCCTGACCCCCCTCCTTTCACTCTGACGTCCTCCCCAAGTGGAACAACAACGTCCCCTTCAATGACGCTCTCCAAGCCTTCAAAGTAGTAGGACATAAATGGGATCATAAAAGAATCAATAGCCATTACAAAGTAAATGGCATGCTATTACGATGTATTAATGCATGTCATGTATCCTCACAACCGCCTAACACTATTGATTTCGTTGACAAATCTATCTACTTGTAGGAAAGGTACAATCAACTCCTCCTACGGAAGAATGCGGATTGGAAACAATGAGCCCATATTGATTGGCTCAACCTTGGCGATAGTAACACCAAATGCTTCCACTCTTATGTCAAAGATAGGCGTCATTTCAACAAGATTACCAAATTGAAGAATGCTGAAGGCGAGTGGGCGTCCTCTCCACAAGGCATCCAATCCCTCATCACTTATTTCTTTGTTGGTCTCCTTACCTCTACCTTCAGGCATAATCCCCTACATTTAGCTACTTATGCAAGTGTCTTCCTTGCTTTCCCACAAAATGTTTCTAATGGGCTTGCTACCATGCCCATGGCTGAAGAAGTGAGACATACTCTCTTCCTTATGGATCCATGAAAGGCGCCTGGACCAAATGGCGTGTACAACGAGTTCCTATAGAACAACTAGCATAGAGTAGGCGGCTCAATTATGCAAACCTTTAAGAAAGTCTTCACCCTTGAGGAAATTGAAGAGGAACTAGAAGATTCTCATATGGTCCTAATCCCCAAAGTTAAAATTCCCTAGGGTTGTAGTGAACTTCTCCCTATATCCTTGAAGAACAACTGCTTCAAGCTTTTATACAAGGTGATGGTAGAACCCATAAAGCCCCTCCTTAATAATTGGGTCTCCCCATACAAATCCACCTTAATTCTAGGTAGACTTATAAGAGATAACATTCTCCTCCTACAAGAAGTCATCCACTCGATGAAATCCAAAGAAGCCAGGAAAAAGTGGATGTGTGTCAAGCTAGAGTTATCTAAATCCTTCAATCATATGAGTTGGTATTTTATGAATGATACGCTACCAAGAAAAAGCATGCCAACAAACATCTATAATATTATCATGCAAATCATAACAAAAGGCTCCAACTTAGTGATATGGGAAGGTGTCCCTCTTCAACCCTTCAAGGCCTCCCAAGGAGTCAGACAGGTTGATCCTATCAACCCTTATATCTTCATTTTATTCATGGAACATTTGAGCCAAGAAATATCAAATGTAGTGGAACAGGATAGGTGGAAACCGATGACATTATCAAGAGGAGACACTAAGATCTCCCATTTTCTATTTGCAGATGACATTCTTCTAATGGGTGAAGCCTCAATTTCCCAGGTGAACACTGTTAATGACATCCTCACAAAATTCGCTCAAATTTTAGGACAAGTCATCTCTGCGGAAAAATATAAATGCTACTGAGTGGAAATACACCTAGGACCATTATAGACATCTGGGAATCCCATGGACATCAGACTTGGGCAAATACCTGGGTGTGCCCATCCTCCATCATCAAATCAATAAGGAAACACATGTTGATATTGTTTCTTCAATACATAATTGTATGAATAGCTGGTCATTGAGATACCTCTCTATTGCAGTCAGAATCACACTAGAAAAAATGACTCTGTAGGATATTCCCACATGCACACTATAATCCATCCAATTGTCACCCTCTTTGTGTGACGACATAAATAGACACATTAAAAAATTCATTTGGTCAGGCACCTGGGAGCAAAGAAAGTTGTCACTGATTTCTTGGAAAAAGGTCACCTCTAATAAAGACCTGGGAGGTCTTGGCATCAAGGATGCACATGATCAAAATGAAGTGCTTATGCTTAAAATTTCTAGTCCTTTCTGAACCATCCATGCAAGCTTGGGCTAAAGGTCATGGAAGAAAAATATGGCCACAATGACACCATCACCAAGAAGCCTGGTTCCTCGGCTTGGAACTTTATAAAGAAACACATACACATCATCCAAAGAAATATCTACAAGGTGATTAATGATGGTAACTCCACCTCTGTATGTACTGATCAATGGATCCTCGGCAAGTCTATTCAGGAGATTCAACCGGACTTCCAAATACCAATTGAACTTGAAATGCTAAAAGTAAACTCTATGAAGTTGGATAATGGTGAGTGGGATTGTGGTTTCATACATCAATACCTCCCTCGATCAACTTGGGCAAGTATTCAATCTATACCTACACCTCTTGCAAACAGTGGTCAGAATACATGTGGATGGCCTCTGGAGCAGTTAGGAACCCTAACATCTAGGTCTGCCTATCGGTGGATTCATGAACATAAGAATTATTTAACTCCACGTAATTGGGAGGATATTTGAGCCACCCCTCTCCCAGCCAAAGTGAGGGTGTTTCTTTGTCTCCTCCAACATAAGGCTGTTCTCATGATCATGGAGAAGCAACGATGACATATGGACATCAGTGAAACTTGTCCTCTATGCAACAATGCACAAGAAACTATAGTGCATGCCTTAAGAGATTGCAACTATAGTAAACCTGTCTGGCTTTCCATGAAGGTCTACAATGCCTTCTTATCACTCATAGAGGATGATTGTATATCAAGAGACAACAAAGTACCTAATGATTTCACTACATCATCCCCAATCCTCGAAACCACTTGCTGGTACATTTGGTAGTGTAGAAATGACCAAGCACATGAGGGTACTTTGAAACCTCATCAGTCAAGGAGGACTTCATCAGAAATCGGGAAATGACTGTTCAAACTAATTCTGGATTGTATAGCAAATGTAGCCCTTCACCCACTACTGACTACCTGAGTATCAACCTTCTCCATGGGTTCAACTGTTATATTATGGTGGAAGCATCTTTCATCAACCAGTCACTGGATAATGGGATTGGCATCCATGTGGTGGACAAGTAGGGGATCAACTATCATGGAGGTGGTGTTCACCTATGATGCTCATGTGCACTTGAAGAGGAACTCCAAGTAGTCATCCATTTCCTAGAGATATGTGTCTCTAAGAAGTGGTGAAACTTCCTTCTCCTATCTGACTCCAAGTAAGCTGTCATTATGGTGACTTATACCATTGAAACCATAGGGAAATTCAAGCCATATGCCACAAAGATCAAATACCTCCTGAGCAAGAGTGAGGACGCTCAGATAAAGCACATCTTGAGAAATAAGAACAGTGTAGCTGATTCTTTAGCAAAACTTGCTTATCTTTCCTCTGAATGTTTTTCCTATTCTATTAGCAAACCGAGCTGGCTCAATTTGAGAACTCATGTAGACTTGGAGTCACTACTTTCCTACACTAGAGAGTGGGCTCAATAAATGATCTCTATGGGTAAAAAAAAACTGATACATAATGTAACAAATATGGAAAATGTTTACATATGAACCTCGTGACTTTTGGATCCCAATTTTTATATTAGTTTTCGATGTCATAGTCAAATATGAAGTAATATGTACATAATGTATGACAAGATTCCTCTACTAAATAGATCATTGGGTATGCATATATAAGTATATTGGAGACATTATGAATCATAGAAGTTATATTTAAATGATGCATATTTGTTCCAATTAAGAAATTTTTTACTAGTTATTATAGATTTTAGCCTTATTGTAACCATTAGGAATAATGATGATGAAATATTATATTTTACACATGAAGATAAATTGTATAAATTTGATGATTATAAATGTTAACTAATTAATATAAATGTTGATTATGCTATATGATACAGAAGATTTTGTGATAGAAGGGTACATTTAAAATATATTGTAGACTATAATAATGATATATGATGTAGAAGTTACAGTTAGGATGCATAGATAGGCTATTGCAATGATACATATGTAGAAGTGAAATTTGGCTATGAAATTATGAATAGGGATATAAATGGGAATTTTTACATGATTGTTACAAGGAAAGAAGTAATGGATTAAACATTTTAAAGTATATGTATTTTTTTGTCACATAAGAACATTACCATTCTTCTTACTACCTTAGGTGGGGGTAGCACACCAAAATAAAAACATCCGTATACAGGTGTGACAAGAGGATGGATATACAAAAGAGAGAAACTATCTATATAATTAAGAAACAGGAGAAGGGAAGAGTACTTACATAGCAAAATAACATAACACCTAAGACAACAACAAAAACAAGACACCCATGTATAGGTAAAATAGGCAAACATCAAGCTAATAGATCATCTTAATAATCAACAAACATGAGTCTTTCAGAAGTCACTACATGAACAAATCTAGGCAAAACATGGTAGATTAGTCGATCATGTTATAACTTTTGATGATGTTCCCCTAGATAATATCTATGAAAAACTTAACCTCTTTGAAGATCACTTTGTTCCTAGTGTTCCATATGTGATAAAGAATAAAAATAAAAACATTATGACTCTTCTTGTTACCGTAGGATGTGCGATCATTCCATGTGTTAGGAATAATTTGAAGGAAGCGATAATGTTTGGCATTCAACCAGATCCTCTTGGCAATGTCACATCAGAAAAATAGGTTATTGGGATCTTTAATGTTGTTCTCTCAGATCATTTATAGGGAGGGGAAATAAAATCCATTTCTTTGGATGTTTCAATAATAGGAATTTTATTCAACCTGATTTTTCACATAGTGAATCTGAAGTTTTCTACAACTTTAAACTTCTACAACCATTTTGACTAGGTTTTGGCTTCTACAACCATTTTGACTAGGTTTTGACTTTATATTTCTCTCTTATACTATCCTATAAATTTTTAAATTCACAACACTACTACCATCATACAAAATTTTATCATCTCTAGTAATAGGGTTATCTAAGGTCATCAGGAAATGATGGAGATATTTAAGACTTTTGGATTGGTTAACATTTCAATTGGTGCTGAGAGTGACATAGGATACTTTACCTATCTTTCTCAAGTACCTATTCAAAGGAGGGTCCTCTCACCAATAGTATTTTTATAAGATGTATGTTGAAGCAAAATGTGGGAAACTTAGTAATTAGTTTGGACTTCTAGAATCAATTACTATTAGACTTATTTTTCTAAATTGAGTTACATTTGATATACTTCCAACGGATGAATTTTTTATATCTATACGCCAGCAATCAATTATTAATCTTGAGAATGAAATGCCTTCTTTTAGTCTTATACTCACCCCCCTTCTTTCTTGGGTAGACATACTTTTTTTAAGTGTCATGATTGGCACAATTCTTATCAATATTGTTCTTCAACAAGAAGTTGAAGTTCTCTAGATAGGGGGGTGGCGAATAGAGATAATGAAAAACTTTATGGTATTTCAAACACTAAGGAGGTTAGATTGCAACTTGCCTAAAAGATAATGTAGTAGGAATGTAAAGAAAGTAATTAGACTATGAAATAAAACCATGAGAGACACCAGATGTAGATTAGTTCCATCAAAAGATGTCAGTTCACAACCTGGTTGTTCCTAAGCATGAAATTTGACTTGTATTTTATTCCTTTTATTTAACCGATACAAAATATATAAAATCAATCGATGTCTTTTATGGATCAAGATAACCCTTCTTTTCTAGATCTAGATGAATTTTTCTCTAGGGAGTAGATCGTAATCACACACCCACCTTGAATGCGACCTTCATAGAAGTATCTCCTATAGGCTTCCCAACAACCTTCTCACAAAAAGTAGTTGGACGCAACACAACAAAGTAGGTCACAATCAACCTCCCATCTTGGTTGCAACCTGCTCACTAGAAGTATCTCGAATAGACTACCCAACATCATCCTTGCAAGAAGTAGTTGGAAGAAACACAATAGAATAGATCACAATCAACCTCTTGCCTAGGATGCAACCTTCTCCAAGAAGTAGCACCAAGAATCTTCTTCACAACCTTCTCGCAAGAAGTAGTGAGAAGACCACAAAATCAACAAGATAAAAAAGAAAGGAAGAAGAAATAACAATTCTTTAGAAGATTACAATATAAAGCTCTCTATAAACAAGTGATGATCAACTCTCTAATGAATAGCCAAGGCCATATTTGGTGGAGTATGACACTATTGTTAAGCTATGACTTAGATCTGAAGATAGGAATGTAGAATTTTATGCTTGGAAAATGATAAAATGTAATGGATTTACTGGCATATATTATAAGTTTTCATAGGCACACCAACATATAGGAATCACTTAGGAAAGATATTAGGAGTGTTTTCATCAATATAATGTTAAACTAGCCATTTGAAGTCAAAAGACAAGTTTACAATGACTAGAAAAATAAATATAGAATTTATCACAGAGTGATCTTGATCGAAGAAGAGTTTGACCAAAATATTCTATATAAAAACACTATTATATTTTTTAAAAACATATATTATGGTTTTTATAATGACACCTAAGGATCCTATTGTTTTTTAAGTGTATAATTATGTTTAGGATAAGATTAAACCGATTATCACTTGTTCTTACATCATTCTTAGCAAGTTGTCCAAAACACACTTGTACAAAGAATATACATGGTACAACTTGACCTACAAGAATCAAAACACATATATAATATACTGTTCTTTATTGTTAGATCTTTTCTAAGTTCCTTGATCATCTGAAACCAAAAAACACATGTTAATGAAACAAAGGAGAATTATTTGCATCATCAAAATATGAGTGTGACATATCCACAAATCCAACAATCTCTTTCCCCTATTTCAAAATATTTCTATAAGACAATTTGAAAATAGAAAATTTAGATCATCTTACCTTTAAATTACTGTAGATATACAATTTTAAGTTTATCTTTATTTATTCCCCTTTGTCGAGGCAAAAAAGTGGCTATACGTATCAATGCTCCCCCTCAAGGAGACACTCACCCTCAAGAATACAGTCATATTAGAGAGGATATATATATTCACAACAAAAATAAAAAAAAATGTACTAACTTTTATTGAGAAACCAATACGAATGCATTAATTGAAAAATATACATTGTACAGATAAAAAGTCATATTTGATCAAGGAACAAAATATTGTCTAATTACCAATGAGAGGAATGTTAACTCCTTCGTGATCAAAAGATATCATTAAGCACTACACATGAAAAATTATTCTAATCCAATGGTAAGAAATGTAAATTCAACTATTGGTATAGGGAAGCCATGAAAAATACACTTTTCTAAAGAATATCTCAATATCAATGCAAAGAATGTTTAGTCCCCTGTGATATGGAGATTTCCATAAAACCTAAAAAGAGGTCAACAAAGAATCTCTAAACCAAATTTAAGGAATGTTAAGCCCATAACAGATGTAGAGAAGTCACTACGAACATAATATAACAATGGAAATATAAATCACACGATATACCTTTAATTTTTTACTTATTAATAATTATGTAATTTGTCCTTTTTTATATACAAATAATAAATAAATTTAATTTATGAGCTATAAGATACCACGAAACAAATTTATCTATATCTGTTAAATGATATTCCTATCGAGGTGCTCATAGTAGTAAAAAGAAATAAATCAACAACTTTATATTGTTTGGAAAGCATGAAAACTCATAATTATATTTGACCATAATGGTAAATACAACATATTTAAGTGAGATCCACATTAATTCGAGACATATTGTTAATAAATTTAAACAATACATTTGATGCCTATCAAAAATTATTTGACCAAAGTATCCCAAAGGTCAATGATTTTATGTTATATGGAAAGCATGCAAATTCACTAAAATATCATTAAATTCAAAAATTGACCACAAGGAAAGGTGCAACCTTTGACCAAGATCTTTTGACCAAATTTAAGAGTGATCATAGAAATAGTGCAAGAAGAGTGGAATGTATACAAAAAATTAATATTTTTGTATGACAATTTAGCAACTAGAAAAGATCGTTTGAGAAATGACTATATCAGGAATAAAGTGGGGGTGGCGAGCATTGAGGACAAGTTGCGTGAGGGCCGACTCAGATGGTACAGACATGTGCAACGTAGACCTACTAGTGCACCTATACGAAGCAATGCTATTGAGCCAAACACTATAAATAGAAGAAGAGGAAGGCCTAAATTAACATGGGATGAGCTTATGAAGAGAGATTTTGAATCTCTACATCTCAATCAGAATATGGCCCATGATAGAGCTGAATGGAAATGAAGGATCCATGTACCAACATAGTTGGGATTGAGGCTTAGATGATGATGATGATGATGACGAAACATGTTGCCAAATAATTCCATGGAGTACTTAAATCTTTTTGTATGTATTATTTCGTAAGGAATCCATCTCATTGAGGATGCCAAAGGCTGTTGGTTGACTGTAATTTAAAATGGCAATGAAATCTGCAGTGGTGGTTGATCATAGGAAATAGAAGGGAACATAAAATGATTTGTTGCCAATTTTAAAATAGCACATGATGAAAAGTAAAGTCTATTTAGACCAAGGCATTGACACATAATTATCGCTTACGATCCATGCTTCTTTTACACAATAATTAATGAAACAAATCATTTCCATATATGGAACTACAATATGTATGATAATAAATTTATTATTGTAAGCTTACAACAATAGAAAGCTACCAGACAGTTCTAATTATGATTAAATGTAGTTGTTCCAATATTATCATATTTGACCAAGCATCTTCAACCGAGCTTCTTGGGCCTACCACATGAGAAAATATCTCATTTGTTATGTGTAAAATAAATCATGTAAGGCCTAAAATATATCATTAACATGTAGCAAGCCGACTCTAAAAACCAATTGCAAGACTGCCAAATTAATATTTTGGCAAAACTATACTTTGACCGACCTACCCCTCAATCAAGTAGTTCTTCGAACAATATGTATTCGGCTAGGATTTTAACCATTGTCAAGTAATTTAAAGTAAATGAATAGAACACAATATATTGATATTCATAATTTTACTCATAAACGTTTATATTAAAATAATTAATAGTAGTACCCCATTTCTTTTTCTCTTTCTTTTTCTTATATTTTCAACATTTTTTTCCATTTAAATTTAACAAGTTCAGTCTTAGAAAAAGTTGATATAGATACATCACTGTCATCACTTTGTGTACTTCTTCTTTTTGTTCATCATTTCTTATGATTAGGTATTCAACTACATGATGATAGTTTTGATCCTCATCTTCTATCTCACATTCTTCAATATTCTTTATGGTATTTGTAATGGAGGTTGATCTAGAATAAATTTTAGAAATGGTTTCATTTTTTTTCATGTTGAATAATTCTAGTTTCTGACTCATCATATCAATTCTAGAATCATTTATTTTCTTGGTTCCTTCATTAATAATAGATAATTTCTTCAAAATATCATAATTAGTTTCTAAAGAGGAAATATGATTGAAATCATCAATAGTAACAAAGGAACAAAACAAGTTTACAACTCTAGCATTAAAAGTAGCATTTCTTACCATAGGAACAACCCATTCCTCCAAATTTGTTTTTGGTGGCACATATGGATGGATGACCATCTTCCAAAGATCACAAGTAACACCTTGAATGAAAAATTACATATCTTGCTTCCAAAGAGTGTAGTTGGATCTATCAAAGATTGTCAGCCAGTTGATGTGTGATCCTTCTTGGTTGAGAATGCCCAAAGCAATTTCCCCCATCTTCGAGAACTTTTAAATTTCCTTGAATTTTTCTATGTTACCAAATGATGTGCTCTAGAGGGGGGTGAATAAAGCTAATAAAACTTTATGATATCTCAAACAATAAGGAAGGTAGATTGAAACTTACTTAAAAGATATTGCAGCGGAAATGTAAATAAGTTAATTGGATAATGAATACAAACAACCAGAGACACATGATGTATAATGGTTCCATAAAAAGACATCAACCCACTAATTTGTTGTTTCCAATTAGGATTTTCAAGTTATATTTAATTTCTTTTGTTTAAAAGATACAAAATACTTAAAATAAATCAATGTATTTTGTGGCTCCAGACAACCCTCCTTTTCTTACTCAAGGAGAACTTTCTAAGGGAGTAGAATGCAATCAAACTCCCACCTTGGACACAACCTTCTCACAAAAAATATCTCCCATAGGCTTCCCAAGAAGTAGTTGGAAGCAAAACAACAGAGTATATAACAATCAACCTCACACCGTGAATGCAATCCTTTTACAACAAGTATCTCCAGTTGGCTTCCTAATAGTCTTCTTGTAAGAAGTAGTTGGAAGCAACAAAATGGAGTAGATAGAAATCATGCTCATGCTTTTGACACCTTCTCCAAGTAGTAGCACCAGGAATCTTATGCACAACCTTCTAGCAAGAAGTAGTGAGAAGCACCAAGAACCAACAAGATGAATAAGAGAAGAAGAAGAAGTCACAACTCTTTAGAAGATTATAATATAAGTTTCTCTATGAACAAGTGATGATAAACTGTCCACAAGGATAGGAAAAGCAATATTTGGTGGAGTATGACATTATTGTTGAGCTATGACATCTGAAAATAGCAATGTATAATTCTAAACATGGAAAAAGATAATATGTAATAGATCTTTTTAAGTGTCTATTTTTAGTGTTCATAGGCATTTTACATATAAAAAACACTTTGGAGTGGTCAATATATTTTTTGGGAGTGTTTTGAAAAGATGATTGAAACCAGTATTTAGAAGTGAAAAGACAAGTTTACCATGCTAGAAAAATAAATGTAAATTTTTACTGCAGAATGATCTTGGTGGAAGAAGAGTTCAACAAAAATATTCCATATAAAAACACTATTATATTTTTGAAAATATAAAATGATTTTATAATGGCACCTAAATATCCTAAAATTTGGTATAAATGTATAATTAGGTCTATGATAGCATTGGGCCGACCATCACTTGTTCTTACATTCATCCTAGCAAGTTGTAAAAATTGCACTTGTACAAAGTGTATATATGGTACAAAATGACCTACAAGCATCCAAACACATGTATAACAACGTTTTCTTTATTGTTAGGTCTTGTCTATATTCCTTGATCATTTGAAACACTAAATATACATGTAAGTTACATAAATCGAAAATACTTACATCATCAAAATGTGTGTGACATATCCAAAAAAAGCCACCAAATGTTCTTACAGATCATGTTAATTTCATCCTCAACTCTAGCTGGAATAGGAAAGGTAGGGCACCAGTACATACTATAAGTAGACAATATGGAATTAATTAGTTTAATGCAACTAAAAAAAGAAAGAACCTTATATATTCAACTTTCCAACATAATTTTGAATTTAGTCAATTTTCCATGAAATAGAGGTAATGCCAAATACATTGTGCAAAAGTACCTCCAGGAATAACTATATGATTGAAAAACTCTTTATTGATGGTTCTCATACTAAAGTATAACACACTTATACATATTTAACTTATTAAGGATAAGTACACTTAGAAACACCATAAAAATTGAATGAGAGATGTAAGCGTAATCATGGACATATTGTATGACTAGGTAAAAAAATGAAGTTTATAGTATTAAAGTTCCTCTTTACAAATTATGACCTAACAGATGAACTAAAGTCTAACTGTAACATACTGAAATCTAGGGTCTTCCCAGCAATTTACCCACTTTTGAGCTTTTCTTTGCCTTCTTGTCCATTTGGATCTTTTTCATAAATTTCCCATCCTTTTGAATCATTTTTGGACTCTATATGCAATTTGAGCATTAATGATGGTGAAATTTCATTTTTACCCCCATTTATGATTATAAAGGGGTATTTGCACAAATAACCCACTTAAGGTAGTAATTGAGGACTAATAATGCAAAATAGAGTTTTATGAGAGATAATAAGTGGATAATGTTAATTTAGAGCTCTTATATCTTTTTGGATAAGATATGAATAAAAATATGTAATAGATTTGATTATGGGTGTAATTAACCTAATTTCCTTCTCTCTCCTCAAAAATGATAATAATATATCAAAATAGAATATAATGGTGAGATTTTGCTCTTAAAGTTAATACTGGTTGGATATCCCGAATTTCACTCATATAATCCATTAAAAAAGTCTTTTCATATAACTCATTCATTTTAATATATTTAAATACACCTTAATGAGAAATATATTAATTAAGGGCTAAATAATGGGTGAAACGAGAATCTAATTGCATATCATGATTCTAGACATTAATTTCTACATGTGGTTAAAGTTTGGTGCCATTTGCACTTCATTTGACCTTTCAAATCGAATTTATGAGTTGGAGTAAAGTGTGGCTAAAGTTCCTACTTGAATATCATGCATTTTTATTTTGTAACGCTATGGTTTCAATTCATTTTTCTGTCACACACTTCGAGCAACGTCAT
Organism: Alisma plantago-aquatica; assembly: GCA_963693085.1. Classification (NCBI taxonomy): domain Eukaryota; kingdom Viridiplantae; phylum Streptophyta; class Magnoliopsida; order Alismatales; family Alismataceae; genus Alisma; species Alisma plantago-aquatica. The sequence goes on along the minus strand of OY856413.1, from coordinate 1,082,779,062 downwards.
TGGACCATTGATCTGGATCCAACGGTAGGTCCTTTATGTTCTACCTCAGACCGTCGGGCTACTCCCGACCCCTGACTTGCCCCAGTCTCATTCTCCCTCTATGCTTAACCATTTCACTCGATTCTTCATCCACGCGATTCGTCTCTCAAATACGCATCCAACAAGGGGATGTTCATCTTCTACCCTTCATTGTGCAATAAATGCCCAATTGGGCTCATCTCCCCGTCTCTGCCATGACTTATAGAGTGAGATCTAGCTTCTCACTCGCCTATATACAACCACCATGAGAACCCCTAGACCTCAATATTTTCTCCTCCTCTCTCAATTTGTTCCCAGCTGGCCTCTTCCTCCTCGATCTACTCAAAGTGCTTCTCAGGCGACCTCAGCCTGGAGAATCCTCGTTCGGCCACTTCTGTTCGATTGCCTCCTGAGTGAGTATCCCCGATGCCTATTCTTTACTTCTCCCTATTTACTTTTGCTCGTGGTGCCCCCATGTTTCGAGTCCTATGGACCACGATGAGCATCTCGCCGGCGCCGTGTGGTTTTGGGGTTCAGGTGTACCCCCGCCTTTAGCAAGGGGTCCGTTGAGCTCTCCTTTCACCCACAATTGTATTCTGACCCTTGTCACAATTTTTCCTCCTTGATTTGATCCATTTTATCGCTACAATTCTCTCCCCTATTTCCCCGACCATCGTCGGTTAGTTTCACGGTTTGTGCGGTCCTCGCCTTGAGGTTGATGCACCGCCGTCATTGCCAGACCTTAGAGGTCCTTCTTGCCTTGTTCCTTGTGTGAGGTTTAGCCCTGTGAGGCGAGTTGAGCTAGGAGCTCAAGCTCCAGTAGCTTGCTTGATGAAATGCCATCACCATGGCCAGAGTAGGTAGAATCCCGACAAGAAAATGACAAGGGCACTCCTGACCCTTCAATCCGCCTATTAAATTGGCATGGGCATTTCTGTCCTTTCCCTCTTGTTTTATTTTTCCTCGCCAACGAGTTATGTTACATGCAAAAGACAATAGTGCCCTCAATATTTTAATTGATTTCATTTCAAACGCATGGTCAGTTTGGTCTTTTCACCTAGTATTTACATCGATTTACATTTTCATTTCAATTACTGTCACACTATGGTTTTCTTCCATTCTGATTGGCCGATTTTACTTAATTCATAGTAAATCGATCCACGGTCAGAAAAATGCAAATAAATAGTCGTTGGAAAGAATTTTTCATGTAGAATCGGATTTTATGGTTCTTGAGTCCCAATTATGATTCCTTTATGCGAAGTTTTCTTTGGATAACTATTTGATTATATTAAATGGTCTAAAATGTATAATTAATTCATTTTAACTCCAAATCGGGAAATTAAGTATGTTTTCTTAATCAGTGAAACCTAGGTGAGATTTTGGTCCTAGTTTTAAGTCCTAAATCAGTGGTTTTTTTTGAATAAGGTCTAAAATGGGTTTTCCTTTATACTCTACGCTTAATAAATACTAATTCATGTGAAATATTTGTAACTAGGGAAAATGATCTTGGATACAATCTTATCTGTGATAATGATGATTAAGAATCTACAATAAGGTATGTGAATCCTATTTATGTATGTGAGCCCTATTTCAATATGTGACCCTTATTTAAATATGTGGACCATGTTCCCTATTATAATTGTGAAGAATGATTGTGGAATGATTAATGTGCAAATACACCTATTCCTCAGTTGGGACTTTATCCAACTCCACATTACTAAATTTCTAGACTTGTAATCCCGCTAATGCCATTTCTTGGTTCTTTTCATTATTTCATTCTTATAATGCCTAAGTTGGCTCCTTTATTGATGTACTTTATCATTACTTAAAATGCCAATGTTGGCTTGCTTAATTGGAATGTTTATTGGAAATTATTCCCATTTGCTATGATGCAATTTTATTTATTTCTCTCAATGCTGCCAAGTGACTTATTTATGCATGATGTATTTATTGGCCAAATGACAATGTAGTGTACATGAGTACAAACCACCCATAGGGCACTGGGGTTTTAGTCCCCCTGCCACTTTATACAGGGCACTGAGGTTTTAGTCCTCCTGCTAGGAACTGGGGTTTTAGTCCCCCAACCATTTTATATATGGTGAGGTCTGGTAGGTGCCTCACCCTACATTGAGATGAGTTTGTGTCATAATATATTCATGCAATGTGATAATTGTTGAGGTTGAACTATGGCATATTTCCAATTCTTATTTCATCACTTGCCTCATACTCTTGAAATCCCTTCGTATAGTGGATTCTTTTTAATATGCAATGCTTTAACTTTATAATTGTCCTTACCCTTTATTTACACATACATTTTGATCTTTGTCTTGCTGGGTGATCCCAACCACCCAGATTAGGATCAGAGAGCGCATGGGAAGCTTGGTGAACCTGCCTAAGGCTAAGGAGATCGTACACATCTAGTTAGCTTGGAATAGTTTCATATACTCTTGTTATGTTGTTTGTGAAGACAAGTTGTATTAGTTTGAGTCTTCCTCTACCTAGATCCTTGATCTTGTATAAAGATGTACCCCATTTGGGAAAATTTTGTATAGTAATCTTTATACATTTTGAATAAAGTCAGGTTTTACTCTTCCGTTGCTACACAATTGGTGTTTTTGTTTGCCATGATTTTTAGTAGAGACTTATCCTTTACAACATGGTATCAGAGCATCAAGGTAGTCAGATTCTTGACTAATTCAAATTGTCTCCTAGATAGAACCCTTACCATATGTAGTTTCTTTAGTAAGTATTTCACTTTAGAGTTGACCTATGATGAAAGTTTGATTTAGGATCATAATAATTTCATATTAGAAATAAAATTTGTCAATTTTTTGGTGAATTGTCTGTTGAGTAGATATTAGAGCAAGAAGTTGAAAGTGATGATGTCTAGAAAGGGTCAGAACTTGGGGGTTGGCAAAATTTTCCTCCGCACCACTAGCTTGGTTTACGAGGACTCCTAAGTTCATATGACACTGGCCTGGTCTGATCTGATATGGACAACTTGAAATAGTCTACCCTTATACATGTTACCTTATTATTGAATAACGTTAGAAACCCTTATATGAAGACTTGATTTTTCCAAACAATAATCATCTTGTAATCCTTAAGTACCGTATATGAGTCTTACATTGCCATGATTAGGGTTAGTGTACCCTATGCTATACCTTAAAGTTGGGATGTTAGTGATTAGTAAAATTTGTTAGTGTTGGACCTTATACTTGGTTATATACCCTTATATCCTTAAAATAGTTTGACATAGTCAACCCTTTAAGTGGAACGGTGGTGTTAGTACCTTGATAGATTTTGGAGTTGCTGATTTCGAGGACAAAATCCTCTTTAAGGGGGTGGAGTCCCTCAATGACTTGAAATAAAGAAACTATAATGACCCTGCCTCCCGGTAACCCACAATTAAGGGAGACCAAGAGGTCAGAGTTGTTAACCCCATTTCCGGATCAAAGGTTCGACAAATAATCAATAACAATTATCAAATTCTACCAACTATACTGAAATCAGGTATAAATTAAAACTTTTTACATACCTTTGAAAAACTTAGATTACTAAACTTCTATCCATATAAGAGATTGTTCTAACTAGTCCTCCTTGCTCATTAATCCTCATTTAATTCCACATATTCCACTTTACTGTTCGTTCTTTTCACTTGTACCTAAAATGCCGACAAACAAAACGTCGGTCAGCATAAAGATTGTATGTGGGGAAAACAATAGTCGTGAAACTATGATAACAATGTAATCAGTGAATTATCTTTTAACAGCCAAGATTATATCTTAAGTAATACTACTCAATCCTTACCTATCCCCTATCTCTGTGCTGTCCCTACAGTGGACTAGGATATTACCTTCCTCATGGTAGATCCCCATTGAACCCTTTATGATCCTACCTAACAGGTAGATCAATATCTAGGGTTGAGTCGCATGGCACTACCCATAGGTAGCCCAATCCCTAACTCATGGTGTGCTAAAAAGTCACATGGCACTACTCATAGGTATCCCAATCCCTGACAAAAGGTGACGTGATGGACCTACCCCATTGGTAGCCATGTACTAAGTCATCCAATGACCTGATGGACCTACCCCATAGGTAGCCATGTACTAGGTCAAACTATTAAGCCACATAGGGGACTAGGATCTGAGCTAGTAGGCACATATCTTAAGTGATAGTCATATTCACATTATAGTTTGCATGTATTAAATGCATCCAATAGTTTAATTCAAGCCATCAAGGAAAACCTCAAAAAACTAATTCGAGATATTCATAAGCGTAACCACATACCTGTTCAGTAGATTTGAGCTATTATCAATTCCAACCAAGAAGGAAATCCAAGCAAGTAGTCTAACCATACAATCAAGAATCCTAAAAATCACATGTACTCTATTTACTACACACTTTATCAAGATTCTTTCTATTCAACTTGAAATTGCTTCCTATGGTTTCCACATCCATATTAGGGTTTACTTTGCAATTAGGGTTTTTACTTCATTTTACACTTTTAAACCCTAATTTCTCATCTATCCTTCACGAAAGTTATTAAGGTTACCTTTTAACAACATATAACCTTAATTTCAGAAACCAAACAATTAATCATCAATTAAGTCCATTAAGCTTCTTTTACATTAAAGCTACCATTTTTATCCTTTTAGTCCATGACAAGATCATTATGCTCCTTTATCATCAATTCATAGTGCACTATGGTCTACTTTGCATATGAACTTGATTTGCCATTAATTTATCTTTTATTCATTAGAAAACCCTAATTACTACATTAAGGGTATTTATCCACAATTAGGAAATTTTATGCTCGAAATAGCTTAGAATCATCAAATCTTAGCATTATTCACGATTTCGAACAATTAAAGCCATTAAGAGTCGCATTTACTAATATTAGGGTTTCAAGGTCCATTAAATAATATTTATGCACACAAAACTCTAAATTAACCAATTACGTGCAAAGTTCATCAATTTTGTGCTTAATGTACCTTTTTACAATTAACAGGTGAATATCAACTTTAATCAACCCTTAAACCCTACTAAAAAGCATTAATCATCTCTAAATAGGGTTTCTTAATCTTTAATTCATTAAAGTTGATAAATTGCACTAATTTTCGAATTTTAAGAAGAATTATCCTCTAAAACCATTTTTAATGAATTCCTCTCATTTTTATAAGTAAAATACATATATTATTTGTATCCATCCGAGCTACGGTTAACTAGATATGAATTTTGCAAAAATGACTTACTTTAGGCCAAAGAGGGGATGCCACGTAGGCGTCTTCCATGCAACATTGTAGGCTGCTTGGGAAACATAAAAAATAGTTTATTTTACCCCCGGTTAAGTGGGTTGGTTCTTTAGCTTGCGGAGGACATAACTGTCCAACGCAACATTGCCCTTCTTAACCTCGGGCAGCTGCTTCCTGCCGCCCTAGCGGCCGGTCTGTAGCAAGCACAAGTGTGCCCCCTCTCCTCCAGGGACTGGCGACCATCAGGGATGATGCCCTCACCTCCGACGCTATTCCCCACACTCAGGGAAGTCCACCTCTTGCGTCCCAATGAGCTGGTCAGTGTTGGCCGTGTCCGCGACCACCAGCAGACCTTGCGGCCGTGCTGCCTTTGTCACACATAAGCTCAGGCATGGGACGACCACTGACTATAGCTGTTGTATTGAAAAAATGAGAGAGAAGATTGATAATTGGAGTGGCTGCAAGATGTCTTTTGCGGGTAGGTTGGTGCTTATTAGAATTGTCCTACAAAGTCTGGTCATATTTTGGGGGGATGTCTGCGACATTCCTAAGATTGTTTCTGACTCTATGTAAAGGATCACTGCTAGTTTCATGTGGGGAGGAAAAGGGCATAGCATTGCTTGGGAGGTAGTGGCTCGTCCTTACTCAAAGGGTGGTCTGAACTTAGAACAGCTGGCTGATATCATTCCCAAGGGGCAACTGAAAAGGTTGGATAGGTTCCTTAGTGACAAGAACAATGTCTGGTCTAGGTGGATGGTGGACCGCTATGGCTTGATCCCCCTCTGCTCAGATCAGCATTCCTCTAGAGTTTGGAGAAACATGTGCAAGATGTGGAGTGAGGTTAAGCTTCTGTATACTGTTGATGCCAATGATATGGCCTACCTCATCAATCAGCAAGCCACACCATGGACCAATAGTGATACTAGGGCTGATGTCGCTTGGGCTAAACTCATTTGGGGCTCCCATCATGTCCCCAAATGGAGTATTGCTGCTTATAGAGCCTTGCTACACAGACTTCCTACTAAAGACCGGCTTATCTCTTGGGGCTGATGAATGCCTACTATGCGTAAGAGGCAAAGAAAGCCATACACATCTCTTCTTGGATTGCTGCTATACTAAGGTGATCTGGTCCACTATGTGTCTCAAGAACTATTAGGGGTCTAACCACAACAACTGGTTGGATGACATCACAGTTTGGATGAACGAGAATCTAAAGAGAAAGAGGAACATAGATTTTGGTGGACTCTGCCTCACTGCATTCTGTTTTTTCATTTGGGAAGAAAGGAACTCAAGGGCCCATGGCGGGCCTCCTAGGTCCGAGGCTGACATCATTAAAAAGATTACCAAACAAATCTTATATCAATTACTTGTAAAGAAAGGCCTTGTAAAGGGTATAGCTAACCTTGCTAAAGTTTATTGGGGTTTTTGTAACCCTTTTTTGGGTTTACCTTACTGTTGGGGATTAGTTTGTTCTTCCTCTAGTTGGTGGTTTGGCTTGAGATGTGTTTATTTGTATACCCCTGTCTCTGCCTGGTTTGCTTGTTTGGTTGTAGTTTTTGCTACGTCTCTTTTGGAATATATTTACCTCTTCCAAAAAAAAATGCTCAACTTTATGTGCTATGTTAGATGCAATAAAATATCATAAAAAAGAGGATTATTTAAAATAGGCATATCTCCAATAAAAATTTATTTGAGAATGTATCTTGCAAGCTAGGGAAAAGGAGTTCATCAAAATATCTAGAGAAGTATTTTTATTATTGTCATATGGATGATCAACTTATTTTCCTACTATGATACTAAATATATTATTTATTATTTTTGTAGATGGATTACTTAGCCGATAGGAGTTGGATGTACATTGAAAGACGTTTCCTTAGTAAAGACTTTTGCGAGGGGGTGTCTGCATTCATAGACTATGCTCTTTCTCATCAAAGGTATTTAAGAAATAATCAATTGTTGTGTCCATGCAAAACTTGTAAGAATAGGTATTTAAAATCAAAGGAAGATGTTTATGAACATGCCATGATTGAGGGATTCTTACCAAATAGTATTTGGGTGACTGTCATATTCTTCATATCATATAAATCATTGTAAAGAAAAATCCAGTTCTACTACTGATTAAACAACAATATAACTTATGTAATATCACGTGTTTGCATAGAAATTTTGTTTGAACATATTTGGATTATTTTCTTTTTTATGTAGATGGTTGATCATATTGGTAGTAAGGAATGTCAACAAACATATTTCATTTTGATAATGATGATCATGTTGATCTTGAGCAAGAGATGACATAGAAATTATCCGTGTATTAAAAAATCTTATGTACTTAGGGATAAGTCTATGAATAATACTTTGTTGCTTATGAAGTTCTATTTAAAATAGATATGATATGGTTTTCAAACTATAAAGTTTGTGATGTTTGTGGTACATTACATTTCATGTATTGTAACAAAATTACAGCAAACCAATCACATGGAACTCATTTTCCTGAAAAACTTTGATTTTTAAAACAATCATTTGAACTCAATTTTCAGGAACTGCACTTCAGTTCCTGGAAAAGGACTTCCAAAAAAACTCTACTTACACTGAACCAATTGGAGGCTTCTAGGAAAATTTCAGTTACACCAAACCAGTCAGACCCTTAAAGGTCGATGTTTATCAATTGTACATATTTTTGTTTCTTGACTAAATTGTACACCTATAATTTTACCAAATTGACCATTGTGGTACCGTGGTGCTTTTATGTACATGTATGAATCTTGATAATTGTTGAACTTTTTGTACCAAATTACCAAGTAAAATTTGCATATATATATATATATATTATATATATATATATATATATATATATATATATATATATATATATATATATATCCAAATTGTATCCTTTTTTTCCCGAATACCAACATTTTCAACGTCACCGAATAACGTCGAATGCTGAATTTGTGACTATGCAACATGCTATACATGTTGTTGTATCTACAACAGACTCCTACTTCTTATTATATACTGTGAACCGAGCTGGACACAATTTCTTTTTATAGAATTTTTTCATGAACATGTAACCAGATCATGATTTTTTTATAAAATTATTGTCAAATATGGGTACAAGTTCTTTATACCTTATAATTTGGGGTACGCATACATTTTGTCGATTGTCTTTTATTTGTTTACTTTAAATGTTGCTTAAAAATATATTAATCTTAAAATGTAATACCCATGTATGCATAGGGGACATTGGATACTTTGTGTCTTCGACCCTATGTGGGGTAAGTGCCACTATCTTGATCCGTTATGAGGAAAATTATGTGGGAACGTGGAAAAACTCATGGAGTTGTAAGTACTTCATAAAACAATTTCAATTACATAATACATGTATTGAAAGTTCCATATATAGTTACTAATGCATAGAATTCTTGATATGAATTTGAATATGACTCATAACGTTTATCAAAAGAGAGAGGTGCAATATAGGAAGAATTTGAAATGGGAAATTATCAAGGTAATTTACCATTTTGATCCAGAAAAATACTACTTTCTGATTCACCAATAGAAGTGTAGTTCTAGTTTCTTCAGATTCTACTACTTGCTTTGATATGGTCTTATTTTTACAAATGCTCTAATATTTACATATATCGATTAGATTTTATTTGGGTCAATATCATCAAGTTGCTCGGGCATTATCCTTTGAAATAGGATATTACACTTTGGGTTTACAAGTAGACCCTATACATAGATCCCAATTGTAAGGACATTTAATAAGTTTGTAAAGAGCCTTCTTCTAGAATGTATGCAAGAGTTTAATGACTGTTTGCTTGACAATGGTCTACTTGAATTGAATTTAAATGTTGTGAGGCTGTAGTTTAACAAAGGTTCCTTTTCGAAGGGTGGCATTCTTCACTCTTACAAAATCCCCCTCTTACAAGAGCAAGTTTTGCATCATCCAGTATGGCATATAAACCACACCTTCTTCAACAATAAACCATGTCTTTTTCACTCTTATAGCATTTTTTATTCTATTTACACATACCTTTTATTAAGTTTTCTAGCTATTTATACCTTTCCATCCTCTTATTTGCTAACAAGTTCTCATAATTATTTGGATAAAAAATTAATATTTATTTTGTACAATGTCCAAACAAGCTGAACAATACTGATTGTGGGTATTATGTGCTGAAGTATATGAAAGACATCTTTGATGCGAGAAATAGAAATATTCCTGAATGTGTAAGCTACTTAACATTATATTCTTTTAGTTTGTTCAAATTTCTAAATAAATTGAAAAAATCACAATATGTTGATATATTTGTCATATGATTGTAGTATTATTTGAAGTATATTGGTTGTTGCTTCAACCAATAAGAAATTGATGAGGTACAAAACGAGTGGGCGACATGTGTTCTTGAGCACACATAAGATTATGTGACATGTGGGGGAGACATTTGTTCTTTAGCATAGACCAATGTGTGAAACTTTTTTAGTTGGTTTTCAGTTCAATTCTAGAGTGGATACTAAGTACTTTGTATTATTGAATCGTTGTATGGATGATTTAATATTAATTAAATTTAGTATGAGTTTCTTTCAAGGTTTGATGGAAATTTTGTTCAACTATGTGTTTGTTTGTGAAATGAAAAAGTATAATTGCATATTTATTAAAATTTATTAATAATATGGTTAATTTGATCAATACAACTGGTTCGATATATGACCTGTCAAACTCTAATCAAAGACAACAATTAATGATATGTTGTAAAATGTATGATTCTACAAGAAACAACACATGTTGTGTTATCCACACCTATTCCAACAGGTTTGTCAGGAAAAAAATACACCTATTACAACAGGTGTTTCTAGTGAACTACAACATGCATAACATGTTCTATAAATTGTGTATATTACAACAGACACACACCATGTTGTCTAAACAATCCTATTACAACTGTTAAATGTATGGAAAGACAACATACTCCAACTATTGTATAAACATGTATATTACAACAGGTGCACTGCATGTTGTAATATGCCTATCTATTACAATGGGTGTGTTTAGTGAAAGACAACATGATTTGACTGTTATATAATATATATTACAACGGGCGAACCACATGTTGTAAAAAATACCCCTATTACAACGGGTCTGTATAGTGAAAGACAACGTCGTTCAACTGTTGTATAATATATATTACAACAGGTGCACCACATGTTGTGTAAAATACCCATATTACAACATGCCATTCCTTAAAAGACAACATGTTTCAACTGTTGTATAAAATACATCTATTACAACATGCGATCACATGTTGTGTAAAGAACCCCCCCATGAGACCATGCGATCTAATACAACGGTTAACACCTGTTGTAAATTGAGAAAAGGAACTGTTGTAAAAAGCATTTTCTGTAGTAGTGTAACAACCTATGGTGACTTAATGGTCACTAATGATGGTGTATCAGGTCTCCAAAACCTATGGTGAGTTAATCATATAGTTGTAGCATTAACTAAGCCTTACACCAATGGTTTCTTGAGTCATGGGATGCAATGGTCGGACCTATACTATAATTGATGGTTTTAACATATGAACTTGACCCACTGGTCAAGATCTAATATTTATTCCACCAATAAAGTGGAATGATGGCTAATGTAATATGTTTGTCCTAATAATGTGATTTATATGGTTTCCTTTATATGATCATCTTAAGGTGCTTGATTGTTGACAATGGATGGCTTGTTTTAAATGAACGGTCGATTGCGGGTTTTAACCTACTCTCAATGGAACCTTTTGTGTTGTTAATCAAGGGATGTCTAGGGTTAGATGGTGACTCTTTATAGAGAACAAATCAAGGACTTCATAAGTGGTTTATCTAAGGTGTTTACTTATGGAAACAACCAATGGTCTTACCTTTTAAACATCTAACGGTTCTGGGTGACATTGTGTTATAGTGATATGGGTTGAATGATGATGGAACAAATGGAGGGTTACCCTTAATAAGGTAGTCTTACCTATTCACTCATATGAATAAAAGGGATGATAACCGTATTGTCTTGATATGTAACCCTAATGAGGTATATCTTGCTATACCTAGCTTTAATGTAACTAAATGATGGTAATTCGGTAAGAATAGTCCTTGAATGATTAATACAATCATGGAGTACTCTCTTATTGTTGTTGAAACCCTAGTATGCTATAACCTAATGGATACACCTTAATTTATGTGTGGGTTCATACAAGAGAATAGTATGAAATGTGATGGTGATGTTTCACCTTATGTATCCATGATCCAATGGGGATGTCGTGAGTTAGGATTTGGGTATAAGTGCTAATTAGTAATATTAATATAATTTATCTTGTTGAACCTAACTCTAATGCAAATAGATAAAGATGAGTATTCATGTTTAACATTCTTATATGATGGAATGATGGTGAAATAACATCCTTAATATGATCATAACCTTAATATGTCAATTGGTGGTTATCATAGCCACATGGTTGATACTTTCTTATGCTAAACATGTGCATTATGAATAGATTGAGGGTTAATAATATCTAGATTCCTTCCATGTTGATGTAATAAAGGAATGTTCTTAATGTTAATATAACCTTGCTATGATTGTTTATGAATATCTCCTAGCTCATTAATGCAATATTGTGTTGATCTGGTGTATTATATGTAAGTGATGTTGTTGAGCCTTGCTATATGGCATGGAATGATAATGATGATTTTGTAGAGAATAGTATGATGGTCTTGATGACCTTTGGGCATGGTTGAGCCCTGAATGAGGTATAATCCTCTTGTGTTGATAATGGTTAATACCCTGTGATATTGTGGAAAGGATTTATATCTTGTGATAGTATGATGACTAGTGTAGCCTCAAGAATGGCAAGTGAATATTACCATGTGATGATGAGATGAGAAATTATGTTTTGCACGTTTTATATCTTTTCAAGTTTTGATATTTATATACTTGTTAGAAGTGAATTAGGGTTTGTATGTCCACTTGTTTGATGTAACCTTAATTCACCCAATTGGCATAACTAATCAAGTGAAACTCTAATTATGTAGTATCCTATGCCAAAGATCCATCTGAGTGTCAGAACTTGCCAGATGGTGAAAGGAGTATTCCTAAGGGAAACTCAGAGTGCATACTGATGAGTATGCTAGGTGCTTGTCATCCTAAATTCAAGTGTTTAGGGAGGATGAATGTGGTCATACCTAGCCCTTAGTTTGAGAATGGATGTGGTCATATTTTGATGATTATATATGTGACAAGATTGAAGGACAACTGTGGTTGTACGTCATATGGTAGGGTATGCATCCCACCTCCGTTTACTAGTATGTTGACCTGTACCAAGGACAGACTAGGTTGTTAGAAGCTTGACCTTATGTGTTGTTGTGGAGGACCCGTACTGTCCAGGGACGGAGAAGATCTTAGGAGTCTGGCTCTTCCTAGATCTTATATGTCACTGATTTCGACATAGTAGTGGTCAGTTGGATTTTGAGTGGTATCCTCAAATTCGCATAATAAAAGATGTAAGACAACTGTATAGCATATCTATTTAGGGTTATACACAATGCTTCATATTGGATGATAACCCTTGTTTTCTTTCTTTTCACTGAGATCGTATATAGTACAATAAAAGATAGTAGATAAGATGATGTTGTAGTTATTCTCATGTTGTAAACATGCTTATGTTGTCAAATATACTAACACTGATGGCTAAGATGTTGCTGCTAGCTATGTTTAATATTGCTAGCCATGCCTATGTAATTAGAAATGCTTAAAATGCTAAGCATGTCTATGTAGTTCATTGTGTTATGATGTTTGTTCTACTTATGATATAGATCTGCTCCCTTTATTTGAGATGCCAATATTGATAGCCATGTTATGTTACTAGACATATTCATGATGTCAGGGATGCTTATGCTAGTAGATTGCTTGTGTTGTTAGCAAGGAATATGATGATAGTTAGATTAATGATAATGATTGTTATTAGATGCAATTTGATGATATTTGAGTAGATATCTATCCAAAGAAATGGATTTATTTGTTATCTATATATGAATTGATGATCATACTTGTTGCTAAGATTAATTACTTAATCTATTTAGCATACTTGAACTATTCAATTGATTATTAAATACTCCAACTGCTTATTTATCTACTATTGAAAATGTTGTAATCAATAAGTGTTGTTGGAGGTTATATCTCTTGCTGGGACATGGGTCCCACCCTTGTGGTTTGCCACATCTTTTTAGGTAATCGGAAGTGACGAAAAGAAACATGTGGAAGCAACGAGGATCTATAGTAATGAATCTTTGACAAAGTTGATTAGATGTCAAGTGTGTCCTAGAGTCATCCATGTACTCTCAGGTCTGGGTAGAAAAAGTCACTATATGGTGTTTCAAATGAATCATACTTTTGTTAGCATATTAATGCTTGTTTGTGTGGTATATATATGAATATTGTTCTCCTGTGTATATATGTTGTGGCTAAAGTGATAGAACAATTTGTATCAAATTGTTGGCATAGTATGGATGAAATAAAGATGTTGGGCTCTTATGCAAATTTTTTTGAGCGGGTGTTGATGTTGAAATCAGTTTTAATTTACCCATATTTTTGGGTATGTGATTAATTAGTGATCGATTGTGCTTTATGTCTTGATTAATCTCATTTAGTGTAACATGTTCTCACAATTTGAGCAAAAAGAGGGTTGATCTATCCCCTTGGGTTCAACTGGTCTCCACCTGGTATCATTAATAAACAAAGAACCTCATTGAGACATATGGAGATTAGGAATAGAATAGAGAAAACAATGGAGGGGATGGGGGTTAAGGATATTTTTGACTACTTCACAATAATACTCAGGCGACTGTGATCCAAGGGAGAAAGATTTAGTACAAATATATCGTAGGAGTAAACATGATACAAGGACATGGATGCATAAAAATAGACTTAGAGTTTTACATGATAGAAGGACTTAGATTTCAACATAGCATAAGATGACATAATAGTGTTAGTAGTGGCAGACTTTCTAGCCTTTTATGTACCCTATCAAGATATGGATGACATCCAGAAGTTGTAGAAATTTTTTTTGGTAGTGAAATTGACACTACTACAGAAATAGCCTTTGGCGTCAGTTGTTTAACCCCCTCTGGCATCGGTTTCTGAGCGACGCCTATGTGGGCGCCGCTAAAGGTCGAACACTTCAGCGTCAGTTTTTTAACCGACGCCTATTTAACATATAGGCGCCGATCTTTTAGTAGATAACCGACGCCAAAAGGGTTCGCGCCACAGAAAACAGTGTCATCTAGGACACATTCTGCGTCGGTTATCTACTAAAAGACTGACGCCATACTTCAAGACGACCGACGCAGAGCAGCAGCAGGGATCGTCGGCGGCGAGTGAGAAGCAGCAGGCACTAGGCACCAGACAGCGATTTTGGGAGAGCGCACAGGAGAATCGATGAAACAGGAAGAAAGGGGGAAGAGTCGGGTCATCGGGCCTCTATTAAGTTGGCCAACGACGTCGGTTATCTAGGACAACCGACGCCTATTATCTTCAGCGTCGGTTGATTATAATAACCGACGTCCAATTAGACAATCTTTACCCCAAATTAATTGGCGGGAACTATTATCAGCGTCGGTTATCCAAGGATAACTGACACCGAAAGTAGAACTTTTTGCGCAAAATTTCATTTCACATAGGCGTCGGTGAATTGTTAAACAACCGACGCTGTATGTGACCCAGATTTTTTTCACTCGAAAATTGGATTTCGGGGGCGCCTTTGGGCATCAGTTGGTTACACTCAGCCGACGCTGAATACAAAGCAGTACCCGTGTCTGGCTGGTCTTCGAATATAGACGTCGGTTTGTATAAATAACCGACGCCAAATATTACAGGCGTCGGTTGTCTGAAATAACTGACGCCCAAAAAAACGACATTGAACGCTATTTCTGTAGTAGTGTGATGTCTAGGGTTCAATTTGATAGACCAAGCAAACAACTATCACCCAAAACTTTTATAGAAGGAAGAAAATGATCTATATGCACTGGAAGGTGGAACACAATCTATCTTTGGATCATAATTGTTAGTCTAGAGATGGGAACCATGTTTCTTGATAGAGAACACAAAAGAAAAATTGATGGTGGCTTGGGTGTGAATCCAAACTTCCTTATCTAATTGTGCAATGAGTTTCATTTAGAGAAGATCTGGAACCACCTACACATGAGTATTAAGGTGGAAACTAACACAACATCATAGAAGAGAGGATGATTGACAAGGATTGTGGTTAAGTTGGATATGGGGAATTTGTTAATCTAACAATATTTACATTGTACATTTATTATATAGTAGTATATGAGAATATGCCATAAATATGAATGCACTACAAATAAGACTATAATATATATAAAGTGTGTGGGAAGTAGTTAAGTGAGGCCTATTCTGCATAACACGTAGGAATGGAAGAAGCAAGATAGGAGTGAGATGGCAGTTATACCTGCATAATGCATGGATTCTATGTTTCCACGTATGCACAATGAATATGGACGAATACCAAAATACAACACCAAGGGAAAGTAGAGAAAGGGAAAAAAAGGAGGAATATGTTCTAGGAGTAGGAGGTAATAGGTGTTGAGGAGGAATGGGATGATGTGTGAAGGGAGGGTGATAGGCAATATTGGTTAAAGATAATGGAAGAAGTAGTGTAATAACAAGAAGAAATACGTGGAATAAGGAAGACAACCTTTAATACCTTGAAGGGGAATAGCTCGGGAAGATATTTGGGAAGGAACAATAGGAAGAAATGTGATAACAACCACAACAAATAAAAGAAAACTACTACATAATAGTCACCTAATTGGAGACAAGGTGGTTTTGAGAAGGGAGAAACTAGTACACCCATTTGTAATTGGGTTTTCAATATGAACATAGGGGAGAGGAACTCTATGACATAGTCCCCTATAACATTATTAAGGTAGGGTGGTGGGGTTCTATCTTTGCAATAGGAAAATATTGGTGGTGATGGAGGTGAGTAGGGATTCATTACAGAAGCATGAGAAGGGATCATATTTATAGGACTTGGAAAATGAGGCAAAGGATATGGTCTCATCCACCCCCAATAACCTTGGAAGACTGTCATTCTATGGAATGTTCATGATATTTATAAATTAGATACGAAAAATGTGGTCAATAAATTATCTATTATGTTTCAAGTTATTATTGTGTCTCAAATAAAAACCAAGATGCAGAAGTTATCGCACTCTGAATATTGTGAAGAAGTCAAATTTAGATGAATCTAACTGAGTGTAGGGCTATGGACTCTTATAGTGTATTTGGGTCCTCTAGAAAAGGAATAGAAAATAAATGGAAATCGTAAAGTTCCATAAGTAATATGTGCATGGCAAAGTTGACAATTGGGTTCACTATACTCTTTGTATGGAAGCACAACAAAGTGGGGAAGAAGAATGTGACTGGCTATAAGCAAGAGTAATAATGATAATAATGCTACATGTTTCAACATGGTATTGAACAAGAGACAATAATAGAATTAGATTACCAAGTAAGGAAATGAGGAAGGAGAATGGATTTATGGTACCTTAATGCTTAGTAATATGGTTAAGACCTTCATTGAAAATATCTACAAGGAAGACATTGATTCAAGAATGAAGCAATCTAGTTTGAGTTTTATTTGCACTTTCCCCAACCTACCCACGATCAAGACTACTGAGGTGGGGGGAGGCCCTGATATAAGGAGTGGGGCCCAAGAGAGGATCCACTCGCTGCTTAAATTTGAGGAATAAATCAACGCTATTCTAAACATGCTAACAAGCATTCTGGAATAGGTGTTCATTTTTTATTTCTCAAACAATGTTGAATAAAAATAATGACTATATTTAATTTATCAAAGTACATCATCATCTCCCATATAGGATTTACATTGAAGTTTACAACATAAGGATCTAAGTAGAGGATTATCTCAACTACCTCAAGTTTGTCTTCCATTAATCAGTTCCTTGAGCCAAATCAACATATGCATGCCATGTCTTCCATGTTCTACACCTGGGGTTGTGCAAACTCTGGGTGGGTTGAAAAGCAACACCCAAGAGGAGGAAAACAAAAGGAAAGGACAACAACAAAAATGAGTATGTGCATTCAATAACAACCAGGCACTACTTTAGAAAGTTCAAGTGAAGAGCATCATAATAAGGGATGATCAAGAGAGATAACTTTCAAGAGAAACAACAAGTCAAGAAATGAGGTAGGTCTAAACTAAAGAATATCAAGTAGGGAATCTTGTCTTTCAAAAATGTCTATTAAAAATTTCATAAATTATGCATGTCAAAAAAACAAAGACTAAAATTATTTCAGGAATGGTTGAGATACTATTGGATCTCACCATAAAAATAATAAAATGGGTGGAGATAGCACATCCTAAAGGAGATAGAATGCCCCTCTAAATAATTGGAGGAACAACACCCCTGGGCAGATACTGCTGGCTAAATTGTACATTAATATACCCTTTGTTTTAATGATGACAAACATTTCATTGTTGTGGATCTAACATGCTACTTGAGTATTTTAGGGTTCAAAACAATAAGGAAATCCTACGAAGTGGGAAGATGAAGATAAAGGCAAATTGAAGATCAAATGCACTTAATTGTATAAATGCTCATGATTGTACACAAATGTAAACACTTGTACAAAAATATAATGTACAAGTACTTAGACACCATGTAAATCAAGTAATGGATTTTCCTTACCCACTTATAACCCTTAGATAGATTTCCCCCAAAAGTTAGAGTCACCCACACACATTGAAACACACACTTAGTAGGTAATTTAAAAGTCTAGAATAGGGACACCCTCGGTCGAAGAAATTGTCGACCGAGACACTCTCGGTCAAAGTTCTTGTCGATCGAGAATCACCTCGGTCGAAATTGTGTGCACTGTTCAACAACTTACACCAATTGTGTTCTAAATTAGTATTCGATCGAAAATAACCTCAATAGAGTAAGCAATGGTCTAAATCTTGTGACAGCTACACTAGTTGGTTGGTAGTTGGGAGTTAGAAATAGATGTTGCAATAATTTTTCCTTAAACCCAAGCTTGGTCAAAGAGAACCTTGACTAGGACACAATTCAGTTGACCAAATTGTCAACTGAGCATGGTGTTGGATTTTTCTTTTCAAGCATGAACAAATTAGCAATTTCTAGCCAACTAATGTACACCTAAGACCACTCTAGACACTCCCTAGAATGTCCCTAGATACTTGAAAATCATTCCTATAAATAGGAGAGGCCTTAGGACACTTAAAGCACCCAAGCTACACTTGAGCATTCACTATTGAGTGAAATCAAGCTAAGATTCAATTGTTATCTTCCTCCTTGAGCTCTAGAAGGTGTCGTATAGCTACTATCTCCCAGACACCTCACATAAACACATTCTTCTTAAGTGGATAGGAGATTCTAACGCTTGATATAGGATCAAAGAGATGTGATTCATTGTTTTATTCCTTTCTCCCAATCCCCCTTCACAGGTACAAGTTGTAATTTCTCTTTGGCGACTCCATGATCGTGGAAGTTGCTTAAGGGAGCATTGGTGAAGCTACTTTGTGGAGAATGCTGCTTCTAGAGGAGCTTGAGATTACTTCAAGGAAGGCTGCTTCAAGGGTGGTTGGAGCTACTTCCAAAGGAAGGCTATCTCAAGGTGGTGGAGTTACTTCTAGGAGGAGAAGGCTACTCTAAGTGATTGAAGTTAGTTCAAAGAAGGCTGCCACAAGGAGGATCGAGTCTACTTCTTGGAGAAGGCTACTTCAAGGAAGGTGATTGTATTTTATGTAACATCCTTGAGAGTTAATAACAGTAATCACTTTCAAAATCCTAATTGGAACCAATTGGGTAGTGGATAGACAACCTTTATATTCAAAGGTTGGAACCACTCTAAATACAAGTGTCTTTCTTGTTTCCTCCTCCTTCTTCGGTTGAGTGTTTTAATCACCTTTAAAACATCAAAAAGCTCTATTCACCCCCCTCTTGATCTTTCAATTCATATCAGAGCATGTCTTCAAGGAGCCATAACAAGTTTTGAAGAATGGGGGATAACATGCTGAGCAACCTCAACCTTTAAAGAACTCACGTAACTCAACCACCATCTTTTGATGGAAGAAATTACACCCACCGGAAAAGAAGAATGCAATTCTACTTCCAAGGACTTAGCTTGGAACTATGGAGGACGATGTCTACTCCCTATGTGTGGAAACACATCCTACTATCACACAGACAGCGATGTGTTACACGAAAACATGTGGAAATCACCATAACCACAGATTACCAAAAACACGGGTTAATTAAAACCGATTGCGGAAAACAGATAAAATGTGAAACCATTACATATAGATCCTCATCCTGCAAGGAAACATGTTATATAAACATTTACAAGCCTTGATATGTGTCCACATCTTAGAGCAACAACTATTTTGTCATTACGTGAGTTCATCACCTGTTATATATACATAAAGGCCCATATTCGGCCAACAACAGGATCTACAAACCATCAACAACTAAACATCGTGAAACAACGTCAAAATGCTCCCAAGGACCTGAGAGTACAGGGATGACTCTAGACTCTACTACAAAACACCAAAACAACAACATATCCATCTCTTGCCTTCTACTACTCGTCTTGCTGCTCGGCTGCAACTCCGCGACCACCACCACGTCTAGCTCGAACACCTGAAAACCAATGGGGTGAGACAATTGAACATTGTCCCAGCGAGAAACATAACTCCCCGCCAAAACTATAAAACCATAAGGATAAAGCAACCACAGTAGATAAACAGTAAAACGTAGAATGATAACAGTCTACATAGCAAGTCTATTCATACCATCAAGCTTACCAGGTTGTATGGAAGATATATCACCAATTATCTCTTCATGAAACATGATTGACAAGATAAGATTTATAAGATCTTATCACATAACATGAAAAACATATAAGCAACTACATATATAACAAGATTAACTGCATAAGCAAGGCCTCAACCAATGTTTCATGTTTTTTCTTAAGCAATAAATACTATTCGGCTGAATTAGATATTATTATTCCCTGAGGAAGTGAGCCGTACCGCTCAAATCCAACCTTCGGTTGTGAAACCCAAAGCCGGTGCCATACAAGGTCAAATGGAAGAGTTGGATTCCACAACCTTTCCCCTCGTGGTCAGTGCACGAGAACCAAAGTAGGACCGCTGTCTCGTGCTTAAGTGACCTCAACCACATGGTCATCTCCATAGGCTACCCATCCTCTAGCCCGCCTCGGTATAGGTCTCGGCGCTAGTAAAACTGAGCCACGGGCCTGTTCACCGTGCTCTGAGCCTTGAACACATTCATGCTCCTCATATCACATATCCAGAGCCATGGGCCTGTTCACCATGCTCATCACATATTCCGAGTATGCAACTGTAGCTGCACTCATTTCACTCTCTATTTGAGGCTTGGAGAATCCTCGCATATTCAATAATATACACTCCAGGTTAACCCGCAGGAGAACCCGTTTCACCATCACCAACTCCTGACGATGATGGATCTATGGCCAGGGCAAACTACATGATATGTTCCACTATAATTAATTAGTATCTTTTATGTGGATTTCAAGATTCAACCAAGTTGTATAACATGCAAACTATAACAGGAAATAAACAACATAAACTCAATGTTATGCTCTTATTGTAATCGCATCATCCTGATCCATCACAAGGATCCGACATTACATGTTATCACTTGGCCTCTTGCCAATCATGTAGATCCATCTCAAGGATCATCACATTGCCATGGGATCTCAATCCCTCATCATATATTTCCACTGCCTCTCAAGGCTTACATTGTCATCATGGGATAGCAATGCAACACATCATACTTGTGATCTCATCATCAAGAGTAACTATCAAATCCATGTTACTCATCATATATCTATATCTCATAGCCTTTTACATGGATATGCATCACCTGCATGGTTAGTGTACACAAAAATCATAGGCTTAACAAAAAGACCATGCTATCAATATAGGGTGACATTAATGATTATATACTTTATCAATCATGCTTCAACTCATGATCATGAACACAAAGCACATCGTTAAGCAAACCATATTACATGCTTATTATTTCCCAATCATTATATAGGGGATTCAAGATAATCACATACATAGGTAAGGTCATGCGAATTACATAAACCAGCTTTACCATAATGATCACCATTAAGAATATCAAGGGTCACCAACGTGTTCACAAGAACATTATCCACCATATCGGTTTTCCATGAGAAGCCAGACCCTTACTAAAAGTGTCCACTACTCTCACAAGAAGTGTGACGGGTAGGGCAGGCTCACTATAGGTTGTATCGGGCAGGGTGCTCACCCTATCGCCCAAGTCATGTCGGTCAACACAAGGGTGTAACGTGCAACACTGCGTTAACACGAAGGGCAACAACAACCAAGCGTGCAGCTAAGCAATGACATAAAGTGCAACGGCGCGTCAGGTGTCGTGCACCCATGCCTATCGGGCGACAACCTGTGTCAGGCACTAAGGGATAACACACAACGCCCGTCAGGGGGGGGGGTAGGGATGTCGGCCGACACTCACAGAACTAGTGTGACACCCATCAAGATCCAGGGTGTAACGCCCACCAAAGCCACCATAAACGTGTCGTGCACCACTCTAGGACAAGAGGGTTTTCGGGCAGCAACCTCTAACAACACCATAACGGCCAAGAAACAACACCACAAGGTCGTCATCCACCTCAAGCACAAGGGCACCAAAACACTAAAGGATCAAGAAGATGGCTCACCTCTCAACTTAAATGAGAGAGGGGTCTTGCACATCATCTATCACCAAACGGGCAACACAAGGATCAACCCTAGCAAGGTTCACAGCTATCACCAAGCTCACCCTTCAAGTCCATGGTGAGAGGAGGGTGTTGCTCAAGCTACTAGAACACAAGCTCACCTCTCAACTTAAACGAGAGAGGTGTGTTTCTCATGATACTAGAACTCAAGCTCACTCCTCAAGACCTAGGAGAGAAGAGAGTGGTGCTCACCAAAAAACCTAGAACACATGGTTCGGCCAACAAGAACAACTTAAGCAAGGAACCAACTAGCAAAACATATAGCTGACAAGATCATAGCAACATATAAGAACATAGAATAGGAGGTAATGTAGTTAGGGTTAGGAGTTATGTAACCCGCCTTAAGCAAGCTCCAAGATTCTAACACCAAGGAAGAAGAAAGCTCCAAGGCAGGATCGGCCACCAAGCTAGCTCCTCCAAGGCTGTCATCCACCAAGCTTGCAAAGGAGGAGGGTGTCATGCACCAAGGGAGAGGGGAAACCAAGAGACTAAAGGATCCCTAGCAAGAGAGAAAGAACACATATATAGAAGGGGATGGAGAAGAAAACAAGGTAGAGCAAAGCAAGGTGTCACCTACCTAGGGACAATTGTCCATGAGCAAAAACCACCACTCTAGCATGTCTTAAACACATTTCCAAGGCCATTGCCACATGTAAGCATCAAGCACCAAGTGTCCACTTGAGGTCAAATATGGTCAAAGGTCCATGGGCGACACAGCCTGGGTGACACAAGTACCCCTGGCCGACACAAGGGTCCAACAAGACAAAGGCAAGACTCAACAAAGCCCAACAAGCTCAACCAAGCCCAAAGGGACTCAAGCAAGGAGCCCAAACCTTCCTCTCTACTCAAGAGGAAGCAAGGAGAGGGAGGAACACCTCACAAGGTGACAAACTTGCCCACAAACCCTAAACTTGGGTATATTGCAAGTAGCACCTCCAACTCTCAACAAGGCACAACCAAACCCTAATCACCACTAAAGGTGATTAGCAAGCAACTAAGCATCAGGGTTAAGCAAAGAAAATAGGCTAAACCCTAAATGGAGTTCAGGGTCCTTACACTATGTGCTTGCCATAACCAAATATGCAACGTGGTATCCCAACATGATAAAACAAGTTCAATTAAATGCCAAAGTGGTAAGTAGATTATATTGTTCTATTTCAGTAAGTGAATTCAATTGAATATCCTCATGTGATACAACTTATGAAATATGGCATAAACTCTCCATAACACATGAAGGAATTACCCAAGTCAAAAATATTAAAATAAATATGCTTAAGCAAAAGTTTGAACAATTTTGTATGCAACCCAATGAATCTATTAGTGAAACATATGCAAGATTTCTTCCATTGTTAACAACTTAAGTTCATTAGGAAAGTATATAAGTGAAGAAGATCAAGTGTCCAAAATTCTCAGGTCTTTGTCTCCAAAATCCAAACCAAAGGTGACGACTATTGAAGAAACAAATGATCTCACCATAATGAGGATGGAGTAGCTCATTAGCAATCTAGAAACTCATGAGGTCATCCTTGAAGAAGAAGAAAGAGTGGAGGCTGAGCTTCAAAAGGGAAATAGGAAGGATATAGCCTTAAAAGCTACAACAAAGACTCAATCAAAATTCATCACTCAAGAAAGTGATGAAACAAGTGAAGGAGACGATGAAGAAGATGCACTCATTGTGAATTGTAATAAATATAGGTATAAATCTAACAAGAATTCTAGTGCTTCTTCCTCTTCTTCCCTTAGGTGTTTTGAATGTGGCAAGAAAGGACATGTGAAGAATGAATGTCCTAAAATCAAGAAAGTGAAGAAATCTAAAGGAGAAAAAGCTTAAAAAGCTACTTGGGATGAATCAAGTGATGAAAGTGGAAGTGGGGAGGCGGAAGTTGAATTTCTTATGGCCAAAGAAGATGAAAATGAGGACTCAAGTGAGGTAAGCCTTCTTGAACTATGTAAAGAAGAACAATTCACTAGTCTCCAAGAGATAAATAACAAATATATTGACTGTAAAAAGAAATTAAAGAAGCTTACAAAAACTAATGATGATTTGCATGCTAAGCTATATACGCATTCTTATGAAAATGAAAGTCTTATAACTGAAAGATATACCTTAAAATCTTTGATTAATGAACATAATATCAAGTTGATTGCCGAAGAAACCAACTATAATTTTCTTTTCCAAGAAAAGGTTTGTTACGACCCCACCTCCCGATAACCCCCAATTAAGGGAGACCGAGAGGTTGAAGCCGCACCCATAACTTCCGGATCAAAGGTTCGACACTTAACCAAGAACAATTATTAAATTTCAACAATCTATACTGAAAAGATGTAATAAAAATTTTCATACCTTTTGAAAATTTTGGATTTCTAAACTTCTATCCACGTACGCATTCTACTCTAACTAATCCTCCTTGCATTTTACTTCATGTATTTCACAATATGACGATTTATTGTTTTTCCTTTTGGCTTGTACCTAAAATGTCGACAAACAAATCGTCGGTCAGCCGAAGCTGGTATGTGGGGGAAACAATAAACGTGCAACTATGATAACAATGTAATCATTTAATTAATCATTTAACAACCAAGATTACATTTTAAATATAACTCTGTGATCCATGAGTACCATATCCTCTGTGCTATCCCTACAGTAGACCTGGATACTACCTTCCTTATGGTAGATCCCCATTAAACCCTTCATGGTCCCACCTATTGGTGAACCAGTTTCTAGGGTTGAGTCACATGGCACTACTCGTAAGTAGCCCACTCCTTAACTCATGGCATGCTAATGGGTCTCATGACACTACACTTGGTAGCCCAATTTCTAACCCATGATAACCTAGACCTTACTCTAGGTTACCCCTTTTTATCCGGTACAAGCCACATAGGTGGACCCGGATCTAGCCAGTTATACATGTATATTCATAGTGATAGTCATAGTCACTCTATAGTTTCATGAAATAAAAGCATCCAACAGTTATTTCGAGCCATGAGGGAAACATCGATAAAATCCTCGAAAAACTAATCGGGATAATCATAAGCGTAACCACATACCTAATTTAATGATTTCACAAGCATTAAGAAAATCCAACCAAGAATGCAATCCAAGCAAGCAAATCAACAATCACATAATTCCTGAAAAGAATATGTAGTCTATTTATTTCACACTTTATCAAGAATCTACTTTATTGACTTGGATTCACTTTCTAGGGTTTCATTAATATTCATTAGGGTTTCTTAGATCAATTTCTCAAACTTTATCCCTTTTAGGTCAACAAACCCTAAAATACTCTTTTCTACTTTTATAAACCCTAGTTGCTGAAATTATCCATTTTAATAGTCTTTTATACCCAAATTGACTTAGGATCATCTATTGAACAATTAAACCAATTAAAAGACATATTCACCTAAATTAGGGTTTTCAAGCTCATTAATGCATATTCATGTAGGAAACCCCAAATTAAGCCAACTATATAAAAAGTTCATCTTTTTAGATTCTATCTTCACGTTTATCAACAACAAGTTAATATTGGCTTGAATTATCCATTGAACAACATTAAATCCATCTATCATCAAATCTAAGGGTTTTTCATTAATTAAATCATTAAAGATGATAACTTTATGTACCTTTCAACTTTCAAGCATATTTATGCACATAATCTCTAAATTTAACTAATTACGTGCAAAGTTCATCCTTTCTTATCTTAATGTACCTTTTTACAATTATTAGGTTAATATCAACTTTAATCACCCATTAAACTCTACTAATTTCATTAATCATCTCAAAGTAGAGTTTCTTAATATTTTATTCAATAAAGTTGATAACTTACACTACGTTTTGACTTGTAAAAGGAATTGGCTTCGAAACATATTTTTATTGAATTCCACTCATTTTTTTGAGGAAAATGCATATATAATTTGTATTCATTCGAGCTACCGATTATTAGATATCATTTTTGCAATAAATCACTTACTTGGCCAATCAGATGGCGCCACGTCAGCCAACATGTGTGTCGCTTGCCTGCGTGACCCAGTGACTTGAAATATAACCAAAAGTCAAAACTGCCTCCGCATTACTGGTCATTTCTTCACATGCCCGAGGGGCATTTTGGTCCAACGCAACCTACGTTGTCTTCCTCCTCCCAATAGCGCCCTACTACCGCCACGGTGATCTCCCACCGCCACAGTGATCTCCCACCGCCTTTATGAGGCCCTTCCAAGGTGTGGGAGGACTACATGAAGGTTCGCAACCCTCAACAGCCCCCAGTCGCACACACCCAAGGTGCAGGTCAAGGCCGAGACTGCCCAACTGGCCAGATCCAGAGCTGAGAACGGCTCATGTTTGTAGGGTAAAGCTCCTTGGTGGAGGCCACAATTGAAGAAGGAAGAGGGGGAAGAAGACTTCGTCACTCCTGATGCCTCCCTAGGAACCAAGAACCTTCAGAGATCATTGTTCCGTGCAGACCATCCATGCCAAGTTAGGTCCTCCACGCAAGAGCAGGTTTTTCAAGTAAGGACATGTCTATGAAAGTCCAGCGACTGCGGTTCTTCCATGGTCTACAAGACGCGGAGTTATGAGTCTGGGATAGGGGTCAGGGTTCCTTATATAGGTCCTAAAACAACCCTCTAGAACCATCAAAGGAACAAAACATAGAGGAGTGGGAAACCATCCCTTCAAGGCAGGACTTTCCTTTGCAACCAATATGCCTCTTGGAAGATGGACGTTTCCATGTGGTCCACATCACTTAGGGTTTGAGATTCCACATGGTCCTGGTTTCCTATAATTAGTAGTGCCAATGTTAACCAAAGAAAAGATGGAATACAATTCCATCATCCTTTCTTTCCTTATTTACAAAGCAACCGCTCTTTTTAATAATCTCCTTAATAACCCATATTCCTTAGTCGTTAGGAAATCTGAATTTATCTCCTTTATCTCTTTTCTTTTTATTCATTGGGATCCTTGGACCCCAAGAATTATAATATTTTGAAATTCGTTTTCAAGGACCCTTATTATCGTTCTCGATGCATCTATATGCATTATTTCTCATTATCTTATTATATTCTTATTAAAATATCTATTTCAACAATTACCACAACAGGTGAATGGGGAAACCTAGCAGGAGAGGGGGACGCAGGGGTCATGGCGGCTGCGCTGCCGGCGACGCCAGGGAAACAAACCCTGAGGGAGGTTTCACCGGCAGGATCCAACGAGTTCGTGCAACTATGGAGATGGAGAAGAGGCAGACACCGAACATCTCCATACCAGAACTCGGCTTCGTGTTGCATGTCGCGGGAATGAGGGGGATGGGAGGCTCTCTCCAAGGTGATCAGACTGACCAGGGCGCTACTGAGGGTTCATCAAGGAAGATCCAGCTGGTCACGGAGAAGGGGAAGGCGATCGAGGACATAGACTCGCGAATAGGAGGCGACACAACACTCCATGCTTCTTTTAGTGCGGCTGTCTCGGGACACACTGATCCTCACAATCACAATGGATTCATGGACAAAATGTTTGAGGACTGGCTGCCGGAGGAGGCCGTGACCCTGACGAGGGAGGAGGGAGTTCCATCTCTATCAATTCTCCTAGAAGCAGAGGATACACTTGCTAAGCCGTGGAGATAAGCAGTGGTCGTGAGGCTGCTAGGGGCCGACATAGGGTATATGACCCTGAAAGATAAATTGAAGGCTCTCTGGCGAATTGTGGGAAGATTTACAATGTATGAGCTCGATCTGGGGCACTTTGTGGTGCAGCTATCCTGCAAACAAGATTATGAAGCAGTGCTCACCGGAGGCCCATGGAAGATATTTGGGCGAAATCTGTTGGTATGGGACTGGTTCCCTACTTTCAAACTGAAGGCAGAAGCTCCCGCATGGATTGTTACTTGGGTATGAATCCAAAACATGCCTCTCCATCTGTATGTTCCCACTATCTTCGATTTCATTGGCATGGCACTGGGTAAGTTGATCAAGGTTGATATATACACATCAAACCGATCTCACAGCAAGGTTGCAAGACTTGATCTAGAAATCGACACCATGACGCCATTCATCCAGTCCATTCTTATCAATGGGGTGGAGTTCGATATCGATTATGAGGGATTTCCTTGGGCGTGTGCAAAATGTGGAGAGGAAGGCCATATATCAAAGGTCTGCAAATATGAGGACACAACAGAGTAGGTGCAGTTTACTGAAGAAGAAGAAGAAGAACAACAAGATAACAGAGGCTCGACAGAGCATACTCAGGAAACTCAACATTGGCAAACACAGAAAAGAAAGGGAGGAAGGAAACCGAGGAAGACCCAGTCGGACAATGCATTAACCACCAACTCTGAATCTGCAAACCGTTTTCCTACATTGGGTGATGATGAATACACAAAATCATATCTGAAGGAGAGCAACATAGAACCCACGGATGGAAGTAGCCAAAGCACTAGACGCAGCACCAAAGAATGGAGGAAAAAGAAAGCTATTACACAGGGAGACAATGTCATGCTAGTGGATAAATCCAACAATCACACAGTAGTCTACCCGGACATGGATGAAGTAATAGAAGTAGTAATTATCCAGGCTAATGCAGAGGAAGATATATCACACACACAAGCATTTAGCCCAAGATTCTATAGTAAATGATAGCAAGGCAGCCAATATGGATGTCACACCAAAGCAATCACCAGGTAGGTGATTTAAAGGCAGTGGTACAAGGATGAAGAGGTGAGGCAGGTGAAGCCCGAGACTGGCAAATGGAGCCTTACAAGAAGAGATCGAGGATAATCAGAGTCTAGCAACAACCTCTGAAGTGGATCTAGGTTCAACCACACAAACGCAGGCCTGAACGACATGGTTACAGATTTAACCAAGAGGATCAAATTGCAACTAATGCAGTTTAAGGACTATATTAGACCATACAGATTGTTGATTCAGTTTTTTATGCCTTTCATGCCACTGCAGACTCAATAGGCACATGAAGCCATCCAAGTTCAAAGGAGCTTGGTTAATCATCACCCTAAACCAAACCCTACCTCTCAAATTTCTGAGAGATTGATAGACCAAAAGTCTATCATTAGATTAGAAGATAATAATTATTGTAATGGTAATGATAATACCATGTTTTATTACTGTCGCCTTAGCTTGTTCTTTGTACGTTCCTTTGGATGAAATAGTTGAAGGGCATTTTCCAAAAAAAAAATCTATTTTTGAGGATTTCTCTTTATTTCTATTTTATTTTCCTCATTGGTATTTCTTTTATCATTGGTAATCCTTGGGATACGAATTTCCACCAAGGATAACCCAATTATACCTTTTTCCACTTATTTCCATCATTTTAACATTAATTTCAATTTCTTTGTTACTAAAGAAATACTTAATTAATCCTTTCTTTTCTTATTGCTTTCTTTTTGCAACTTTTGGACTCCTTGGAACCCAAGGAACCCAAGAGGCACGAAATCCCTCTTTGGATTTTCCTTCTAGAGGTTTCCACATTTTTCTTTTCTCAAATATTCAATTATTCATTCACTAATTGAATTTTCTTGTTATTTGGGCCCAATAGCCAATAAAGCCCACAACACAAACATCAAGGCTATTGTAAATGAAATCCATTTATTTAGACCACATTATATCATTATTTGTTCAAATATATTTAATATGAGAAATTACATTTCTCAGCAAATAAACCCAAAAATTGGGGTTGTAACAAGGTTGGATTGCTTGATAAAATAAATGATCTTCAAACTCAACATATTTTAAGCACTTATTTGGATTATGATGCTATTGTCATAGAAAGAGATAGTTTGATATTTAATATAGATGAAGAAAAATTAGATATTAAAAGAAAAATAGATGAAATTGGTAAGTTGCAAAAAGATATTAGTAGCTTGAAAAATAAAGATGTCCTTGATTAAATCCTAAAAGAATCTTCTAGACAAATCGGGGGAGAGGTCTAGGTTATGTACCCAAAGAAAAATCCTATCAAAAATCTAGAACTAAAAAGACACAAGTACCCAACACAAACGTCATGTATGTACCAAAAACCACTTCAGCTCATGACCACAATGTTAAAAAGAGAAATGAAACTGATTTTATCTGTTGTCATTATTGTCTATGTCTTGTTCATTATTATTTTTCATGCCCTTATAAGAAAAATAAAGATAAGGATCTAGCTTGGGTTCCAAAACCACAAACCTAGAAATATGAGGATACCTAGTTGATATTTGACCTAAAACTAAAATTGAAAAATATGATTGTCTTATCTCAACTAAACATAGCTTTAACTTGCATATTTTTCATGATTTGATTTGAAATCACATGATCATTTGCTGAAATTGATAATTGCACACAGAACCATTTTCGGTCAAAAAAATACTCGAATGAGGATCTCTCCAATCAATGAAACTATCGACCAAAGATTGTGTTGTTCAAAATCATATATGTTGGCAAATTATTCCAGCCGAAAACTACCTCGACGGAGAAATCTTTCAATTTAATAAATCATCAACCGAGTAGTACTCTTTAACGAGTTTGTTACTGAATCAATCAACTTTTGACTATATTCAATCATGTTGCTAAAAATGTTCAAAAACTATTTCAAATGAGTTATTCTAAAATAAAAATGTTTTAATAAACATACCTAACCAAAAGGACCATCACATGGGTACCAAAACCTATCCATTTTGCAGGATTGAGTGCTTTATAGTTGTTGCTCCAAACATATGACTAGAAACAAAGAAGCTTTTCAAACTTTTGAAGAATAGAAGAGTGGAACAATCACATTTGGAGATAATGCCAAAGGTAAAATTATTGGAATATGTAATATTGTTACACATCTTCAAATTAAAAATTTCCTACTTGTTGATGGATTACATCTCAACTTGACTAGTATTAGTCAATTATGTGACAGTCGCTATGATATTCTTTTTAACAAATGTTGTTGTAAGAGACTCGTAGAAAATACAAATAATGTTGTTTATGAAAGAAAAAGATTAGGAATATGTATATACTTAGACCTAATTCTATGAAAGCTATTATTGGAAAATGTCTTATTGCAAATGATGAACCTTTACAACTATGGCATAAAAAAATAGGTCATGCAAGTTCACAAGTTATCAAAAAGTTGATTAAATATGACCTTGTTCATGGTTTACCTATACTTTCTTTTGAAAAATCTAAAAATTGTGAACCATGTACCTTAGGTAAGCAAATTAAAACTTCTTTCAAATCTAAAACCTTACTTAGCACTACTAGATCATTAGAACTCATTCATATGGATTTATTTGGTCCTATGACGACTCAATCTATTGGTGGTAAAATATATTTCTATGTTATTGTTGATGATTACAGTAGATATACTTTAGTGCATTTCCTATCACCCAAAGATTATACAATGAGAATATTCATTCAATTTTGTTCTAAAAATGAAAATCAACTATAAAACAAAATATGTAACATTAGGAGTGATCATGGTAGGGAATTTGAAAATCACATCTTTGAAGAGTTTTGTACATCTCAAGGGTACACTCATAGTTTTTCAGCTCCACGTACTCCACAACAAAATAGGGTAGTAGAAAGGAAAAATTGATCTTTACAAGAAATGGCTAGAACTATGTTACTTGAACGCAATACACCTAAAACATTTTGGACTAAAGTAGTTAATACAACATGTTATGTATTGAATCATGTAACAATTCACTCCCATCTTAAGAAAACTCCTTATGAACTTATTTTCAACAAAAAACCTAGAGTTGATTATTTTCATACTTTTGGTACACTATGTTACATCTTAAATACAAATGATGATAAAGATAAATTTGACCCTAAATCACATAATGGGTTCTTCTTGGGATACTCAACTTCTATCAAGGCATTTAGAATCTATAATACCATCTCTAGAAAGGTTGAAGAATCAATTCATATCACATTTCCTAAAATAACGACACAAAGTTCTAAAAATGAAATTGAAAACTTAAAAGACATAACTCATCAAATTAACAACTTAACCATATCTAGTAAAGACGATCAA
Organism: Alisma plantago-aquatica; assembly: GCA_963693085.1. Taxonomy (NCBI): domain Eukaryota; kingdom Viridiplantae; phylum Streptophyta; class Magnoliopsida; order Alismatales; family Alismataceae; genus Alisma; species Alisma plantago-aquatica. Next base: position 1,082,746,880 of record OY856413.1, on the reverse strand, counting down.
AATAATAAAAATGAGCAACAAAACGAGACACAATAAACCATTCCTAGCTTAATCAAGGATCATTGTCAAGACTTAATTATAGGAAAATCTTTTGATAAAGTAAAAACCTGATCATCATTTAGAGATGTAGAAAACATGGCATTCGTATCAATTGTTGAACCTAAAAATGTAGAAAACATTAGGTTTCTAATTGTGAATAAATACCCATAATATTGAAATTAGGTTTTTCTAATGCATAAAGGTAGAATTAATAGCAAATAGATTTCATATGTGAATTAGCCCCTAATGAATTATGAGTTGTTAATCCAAAAGAAACTAAAAGTGATAAGTGAGTCTAATGACCTTGAACTAACTTAAAAGGATAAAAATGGTAGTTTTGGTATGAAAGAGAAATAATCGACTTTAATTGGGCTTATGATGTTGAAATTAGGGTTTGTGGACTAAGAGAGCATTAAATGTGATAAAAGTATTATGGAGGATAAAACACTAATAAAACCATAATGTGGCCTAGAAAGCCTAAGGTGGAATCCAAGTCTAGCTTTAGAATGTTCTGGATAAACTTTAACACTTGAATCCCATGTATTAATTTCAGGATATTGTTGATTGCTTATTTCTTGTTCTTTATCCTTATTGCTTGGACAATCAAGTTGCTCTGGATCAGGTATGTGGTTAATTATGAATAACCGCCTTAGTTTCCTGAGGATTTTCTGGAGGATTAATCACATTGAATGCAATTTATCTGTTTGGATGTTCATACTTGCAAATCATAAAGTCACTATGATTATCACATTAAAAATAGAAGTATGTATTCTTGCACCTAGATGCCACCCTAATGGATGATGCCAAAGGTCAGGCCCAGATGCGTAGACCAATGGACACCTTGAGTGGTGACCCCAGACACCAAGCTCGGGAATGAGAAGGTGGCCTATGATATTGCATGGCTAGTGGGCACCATGAGTGGTGACCCCCAGGCACCAAGCTTGGGATTGAGAAGGTGGCCTTAAGTCATTGGCAAAGGGAACCCTAAGGTGGGTATGCCAGGGTTAGGGTAAAAGCGGTGGAGAATGTCATACTAAAAAGTGTAAATTGGCTTGTTAATTATTTTGATTGTGATTATTAAATTGTTAGCCATATTTGCAAGATTTTGGTTGTTCCCACATACCAGTATATTTCGATATACTGACCGATGTTTTGTTTGTCGGCGTTTTAGGAACAACAATTGAAAGAACAAACAGTAAAGTGACACATTGTGGAAATGAGAAGTAAAATGCAAGGAGGATAGATAGAATAATTCAAGATCTGGATAGATAGATTTCCAAAGTTTTCAAAGGTAAGTAAAGTTTTAATTTTATACCAAATTCCAGTTAGTTAGTAAAATTTCATAATTATTATTGGTTATTTGTCGAACCTTTGATCTTGTTAATTGAATAACGGCTCTGACCTTCGGGTCTCCCTTAATTGGGGGTTACCAGGAGGTAGGGTCATTACAATTAGTATCAGAGCATAGGTTCCTCAATTAATCTTTAATAATTATTAAATTTTACAAATTATGTAGAACCCAAGGGAGTTATAAGAGGATTGTCCGAAAGACTGAGGTGTCTAGAAAAGGATCACGTCTGGGGGCTGGAAATATTTTCATCCGCACCGCTAGTCAGAATACGAGGATTTTTGGATTGTGTGACTGCCTGGCCGATGTCTTAGGATATGACTCGAAATAAGGTAACTTTAGGACTCTCTCATCTTGTTCATCCCTTCTCAACTCAAATTCTGTTAAGGACCTTAAGGATTAGGGTTTTCTCTCTTCTCCTCACCCTCTTGAGGTATGGGTAAGGTTAATAAGGTCTAAGGAATCCTCCACCAAATTAATGAAAAGCATGTAAATAAGATGTCATGGACATAAGCTTAATAGATTAAGCATAAAATAAAGAATAGATACATGCTTAGGTCGTATGACACGAGTTGTCATTGCCCTCAGGAGACACCTGAGGATAGACCTCCTTGTCAGGAGGATGAGTAGAGAGTGTTAGTCTTAGAGGTAGAGACCTCCATTGAAGGTAGAGACCTAGAACATCCTTTGAGGATGATGTTAACCCTAACCCTAAGTGAAGGTTAGAGAGAGATGACATGATGAGATTAGATGTCATGGTAGACTGGGTGTTTGGATGGACATGCCTTTGGATTTCCATACGAGCCATAAGAGGTTGGATAACCTAGCACATTTGGCAACCCAACCCTGGGAAGGGTCATGCATGTTTAAGCGAGGGATGGCTCCTTCATGGACGAAGTTAGAGAAGAACCTATACAACCCTATGGGCTTGTGCAAATAGGGAATAGCTTGCACCTAAAGTACATCAGTAGTGCTGACAGTAGGATGAAACCCAGGGAAAGCAATCATAATGGATGGCTTATGAGATAAGCATAAGGGGTTATGGATAATCTTGAGTAAACATAAGTTTGAGTATAGGCTTCACTCAGGTAGGGGCATGCTTATGAGCTTGATCCTTCATGAAGAAAGGACCTCTTATAGAGAGGTTGGTTGTAAGATTAGCTCTAGAAAGAGAGAGAGCAGACCTCAGGCAAGAAGGTTGGGAGCCTAAAACCCCAAAACTTGAGGAAAAGTGGGAGTTGAGGATGATGCGACCTAAGTGGATGATAGTGGTTGTCGTATGCTTGACCCTTGGAGGCTAATGATGTCTTGGTTGCCATGAGAGGAACCAAACCCTAGAGAGAGGATGAGTTTGCTGGTACCTCCGTGCCTGTGGTATAGGTGTTTTCCTCATGAGATTGGTAGAAGAGTGCTTTGGACCCTGAAGAGGGTTAAGTCACCAGTTGTGAGGCTCTATACCTAGTTGGTTGTTCTGGAAGAGGAATCAACCCAAAGTGTTGCTCGAGTAGAAAGATCATGGAAGTACATGACATATCTTGGACATGCTTGATACGTGGGTAAGAGTTTGAGCAGGCAGTTGGACACCTGAAGGTGAACCTAGGGTTCCTAGGCCTAAGAGGGGAAGTAGGGTATCTGATGCTCATGATGAGATTTAAGTCTCTATAGTTTCGGGCATGATACTCCTCATGTGTAGAGGTAAAGGAAACCCCTTAAGTTAAGGGTATGTTTGATGAACCCCTCACAACTAAGTTGATCCAATGTTGAGGAAAGAGAATAAGTACGACCTAGCATGGTTTAATAGGTGGTCTACTTGTGCTTTAGTAGTTGTTGGGTTAGGCATGCTCATGTGAAGGTAAACCCTAAGGATGATTGTGACCTTGTTGTCAAGAGTGGTAGTTTCCTCCCATCCTGGGAGAGGGACCCTTTGGTAGGGTGTATACCAGTTTTTCTGGTTTTGAGGTAACCTAAAGAAGTCTCATAGGATCTCGAGAAGCTAAGTGAAAAGTACATGGTATGAGAATGAACATGTAGACCCATAGATAACCATCTCTAAATGCATGTGGATGTGTTACCATGGAGGTAACCGGTATGGGGCTTGACCAAGGTAGGTTTCCATGACCCTATGAAGGGATGAAAGTCAGTCGAGAATGCAGAGAGAGATGATGAAGGCTTGTGTAAAGTTATAAGTTGGACATGTACTATAATGGAATCCTAAGTCTATCCTAGGGTCAGGTAGGGATGAGACCGATGGAAGAAGGAGTTTCCTAATTCCCTAGTTGTGCATGACCATAGGGTCAGGAGGTAACATCTATCATTGTCTGAGGGCCATGGGTCAGGAGATTGATCACCTTCATAAACTCATGGGACCTAAAGGGCAGATGAGTAGGGCACTCTCTAGATGCATGAGGGAAGAGGGATGACCCCAAAAGTGTCGGCACCCTATATACCTAGAGGAGATGACAAAGGATTGTGTGTGGATCCAAATAGGTTCGAGACCAGTTTTCCATGGAGAAAATTTTGATATCATGATGTTTGTGATGTAAATACGTGAGTTGCATGTTTCAACTTAGATTTGAAGTGTACAGGCAAGGTGGGATGTACCATCTCTACTTTTGGAATGGGAAGAACTCTGTATTTGGATGTCCGCCAAATGCTTATTTCTTCTTGTTATGAGAGTGAGAGATAGGATAGTACGCATGCCATACACCAAGGATAAAAGATGATGTGAGTTGGAACGTTGCTACAAGGTATGAGGACAGAGATGATAACATACCTTGGTGGAGTGAATGATACATGGACGGTTTGCAAACAATAAATGGAATAATGTAGTCATCTTATAAGGATGCATTTATCATGAACTATGAGTCATACAAGGTTGAATTCAAAAATTAAGAGGATGAGCTCAGAGTTTCTCGATGAAGATAGGCTTAGAGTTTGAAATGAGATGATAAGTAGAATACATGGAGGTGTATGTCTTCAACATTACCTAAACACCTGAGGATAAGAAGTGGTAATGAATGCTCTGGTTGAGATGTAGCTGCCTAGTTAGCTGGAAGCTAGAAGAAGTTGAGGTTGTTCGACAAACCCTATGTTTGGAAAAAGAGATAAGTTTGGCTAACACTCAGTTATAACGAGATATGTGGAACAAGATTAGTGGTTGTTTGGATAGCCAGAAGAATGGTTGTGGAACCCTGGATACACTTCCTTGATAGGAAGGTAATAACACCCTGTTAAGAGCGGTTTAGGGTTTTCGAGGAGTCGATCTTGAGGAATCATGACATATAGGAGGTCATGGTTTTGAGATCACCAAACACTGTGATACTACAAAGATAGTAAGTGATAGTAGCACGTTGGTTGCTTGATGTGAAGTTGCATGTAGCATGCGGTCATGCAAGCCAAGAGTGAAGGACGAACACCAGTAACCCATGCATGGATATAATGTATAGAGAGTCCCCAAGAGAGAATGGGAGTTCATTACTATGGATGTTGTGGTAAGACTCCCCTAGACCAGGGAGGGTCGAGGTGCAATATGGGTTATGGTAGATCGCCTTACCTAGATGACATGAGAAAGGAAGAGTACTGTCACGAGGCGGATTCGGTTGAACTACTTAAGAGAGAAGATGGTTCAATCACACCATGATGCGAGTTCAAAAGTTCTTGGATATGACCAAGGTTCACTTCCATGAGGTGGAAGTAGAAACATGACAAGTTTGATGATAGTATAGTTTATCACCCCTTACTCATGGTTAGTATAATCCAGACAAGAGGGTCTGATGAGAGCTAGTGTGCTTGTTCAGGGTGATACAAAGAGACAGTTCTTAAGATGTGATGTTAACCACCATAGCCTTTATTGGGATGCAAGAAGTCTTATAGAAAGGTTGTTTCGGTCACCACTTCATTAAGATGATGTTGGTGGAGGAGGCCTCACGAAGGTCAGAAAAGAACCATAGTGTGTGTAGATGAAGTCGCTTTGATCATGCAATGGCCGAGAGAGAGACAGAGCCCAGTGGTGGCATGAGTCACGAGCTGATGCAAAGTAGACTGATATGCAGTTCACTGTGGGAGAATATGTGATGTGAAAATCCGACCCCTCTAAGTTACAACTGAGAAAGTTGAGTCCCCGCTATATGGGCCCATTTGAGATGGATTGGTGGAGATGGTTGTGTTTAGCCTTGCCCCTCAGGATAAATGATGTATAATGTGTTCCATGAGTCTGATCTAGAGCACTATGTGAGGTATCCAAGCCATGTGTTGAGCCCTGAACCTATTCAGCTTTTGAAAGGCTGAAATGTCCTGAGTCACCTATGAGGGTATGATATACCAAGGTAAGAAAGAACACAGATGGAAGAATATGAGATTATGAAGGTTCTTGGGAAGTACCATGGATAGGGTGATGCCACCTGGGAGCCCTGATGGACGTATGAAAGGCTTATCCTGAATTGTTTGTTTGCTTGATGGAATTTTGAGGACAAAATTCTTATAAGAGGGGAAGTATGTTATAACCCCAATTTTTGGTGAGAAATGTAATTTCTCATATTAAAGATATTGGAACAAATAATACAGTTTGTTGTGAATAATTGGATTTAGTTTACAATAGCCTTGATGTTTGTGTTGTGGGCTTTATTGGCTATTGGGACCATTAACAAAGAAATTCAATTAATAAATGAATATGTGAGTTTTGAGGAAAGAAAAGTGTGGAAACCTCTAGAAGGCAAAAGATCTTAATCCAAAGGTGGATTTCGTGTCACATGGGTTCCTTGGATTCCAAAGAGTCCAAAGTTGCAAAGAAAATGCAATAAGAAAAGAAAGGGTCAATTAAGTATTTCTTTATTAAGAAAGAAATTGAAAATAATGGTAAAATGTGGAAAACAAGTGAAAAGAGGTATAATTGAGTTATCCTTGGGGGAATTTCGTATCCCAAGGATTACTAATGATAAAAAGGAATACTAATGAGGAAAATAAAAGAGAAATAAAGAGAAATCTTCAAAAAGAGATATTTTAATAAAAAAAACAAGATAATGAGAAAAAGGATGAAAAGATAAAGAAAGAAGCTAAGGTATATCCCCAATATGGGATTTCGAGACATTAAGGTTCATTGAGGTTCAAGGAACTCAGAATAATAATTTAATATCAAGGGAAAGAGAAAATATGTGAGATATATATATATATATATATATATATATATATATATATATATATATATATATATATATATATATATATATATATATAATTAAGTGATATCTTGCACCTAAAGAAAAGGCACGTTTTCCTTAAGATGATGAGCCAAATTTTGGTAGAAAGGTAGATAAATTTATTATAAACTTTCCCTCAAAATTTGGGATTAATTGGACACTCAGTTTGGGAGTTATGACTTTTACAAATTTCCCTAAAGTGTTGCGATTTTAACAAATGTCACACATTTATCGATTTAAAAGGGAATTGCTTGGGATGACAGCAGCCACCGGATCAAGATCCGACACCAGCTGTGCGTCTCCTACCTTGAGACAGATCAGGAAAGTCATAATAGGGAGCATGATCTTTCCAAAGTCGATCTCTCGCGATTGAGTGCGCGAGCAAATTTGGAAACTAGCCATCTGGATTCGTGAGATCCTTGCGGCCATCCCTACCCTAGGTTTTGCCTACCTTGAGGGCATCTAGATAAATCCCCTAAACCAGCATTCTTACTGGTTGTACACCATAACCACAAGCTATAAAAGGGGGATGAGTAACCCCTCTGGGATTGCCCTGGGATTCGTGAGACGTCTCCAAAAATTCTGATCCTCTCCCCTTCTCCTGATTCGACGATGAGACCATCCTTTGCTCAGTTCCATCTCGGCTCCTACTGGGAGATCGTCCCCTTGTCGTCCGCCCGATGAGGACTGACATTGGCTGAATCAAACTCACCACCAAGTTCGGTGAGTGGAGGCGAAGGCAGCGATGCCTTTTAGCGGAGCAATGGGACACCATGGCCGATAGTCAACCCTTGGTTGACCACGAGACCATGGCCTGCAAACCGCAGAGTTCCTGTTCACAGTTGCAAAGGAGGAAGACGACAGAGGGGGGAAAGTACATCCCTGCCCCCGCATCTCTTTTTTGAGGAAAGGTCCTTTAAGGTAATTTTGCAGCCCCTAAACAAGTTTGTTGCCTGCTAGATCAATTTTAATAATGATAAATCAACGTAGCTGTTTCTGATTGGTGGAAAAATGAGTTATCTTGTAAAATACGTAACTAATTGTAGAAATATCGGATGAAGATGACCCAAATATAAAAATTGATCCTCAGGATGAGAGGAATATGAATAAATTATATTTGGATCTTAATTCTTCTTGCAATTCATAAAGAATGTAAAGATGATATCTTTAATAGTTTAATTGATGAAAAACCCTAATCTTTGATGATTAATGTATTGGGAAGGGTTATATAGATATCTATAACCTATTGATTATACAAAAATGCATTAGATCTAAAAGGATGAATCTTATGCGTAATTTGGTTAATTTAGGGTTCTATGTGCATAAATAAGCTTTAATGGGCCATGAAACCCTAATGTTAGTCTTTGTGACCCTTAATGGTTTTAATTGGTCAAATTCATGTACAAAGCCGAAATAAGATGGATCTAAATTATTTTGAGTTAATGGTTTCTAATTGTGAATAAATACCCTTAATATTGAAATTAGGGTTTTCTAATGCATAAAGGTAGAATTAATGGCAAATATATTTCATATGTGAATTAGCCCCTAATGAATTATGAGTTGTTAATACGAAAGAAACTAAAAGTGATAATTGAGTCTAATGACCTTGAAATAACTTAAAAGGATAAAGATGGTAGTTTTGGTATGAAAGAGAAATAATCGACTTTAATTGGGCTTATGATGTTGAAATTAGGGTTTGTGGACTAAGAGAGCATTAAATGTGATAAAAGTCATACGGAGGATAAAACACTAATAAAACCATAATGTGGCCTAGAAAGCCTAAGGTGGAATCCAAGTCTAGCTTTAGAATGTTCTGGATAAACTTTAACACTTGAATCCCATGCATTAATTTCAGGATATTGTCGATTGCTTGTTGCTTGTTCTTTATCCTTATTGCTTGGAAAATCAAGTTGCTTTGGATCAGGTATGTGGTTAATTATGAATAACCACCTTAGTTTCCCGAGGATTTTCCGGCGGATTAATCACATTGAATGCAATTTATCTGTTTGGATGTTCATACATGCAAATCATAAAGTCACTATGATTATCACATGAAAAATAGAAGTATGTATTCTCGCACCTAGATGCCACCCTAATGGATGATGCCAAAGGTCATGCCCAGATGGGTAGACCAATGGACGCCTTGAGTGGTGACCTCAGGCACCAAGCTCGGGAATGAGAAGGTGGCCTATGATATTGCATAACTAGTGGGCACCAAGCTCGGGATTGAGAAGGTGGCCTTAAGTCATTGGAAAAGGGAACCCTAAGGTGGGTATGTCAGGGTTAGGGAAAAAGAGGTGGAGAATGTCATACTAAAAAGTGTAAATTGGCTTGTTAATTAATTTGATTGTGATTATGAAATTGTTAGCCATATTTGCAAGATTTTGGTTGTTCCCACATACTAGTATATTTCAATATACTGATCGACGTTTTGTTTGTCGGCGTTTTAGGAACAACAATTGAAAGAACAAACAGTAAAGTGCCACATTGTGGAAATGAGAAGTAAAGTGCAAGGAGGATAGATAGAATAATTCAAGATCTGGATAGATAGATTTCCAAAGTTTTCAAAGGTAAGTAAAGTTTTAATTTTATACCAAATTCCAGTTAGTTAGTAAAATTTTATAATTATGATTGGTTATTTGTCAAACCTTTGATCCTATTAATTGAATAACGGATCTGACCTTCGGGTCTCCCTTAATTGGGGGTTACCGAGAGGCGGGTTCGTTACATAACCAATTTAGTGATATTATGAAAAAAGAGTTTTAAACGAGTCTCATGGGAGAATTAATATTTTTCCTTAGTTTTCAAATAAAACAAATGTCCGCCAAATATTTTCTAAGCCAAGAGAAATACACCAAAGAACTTTTAAAATAATTTGTCATGGAAAATTGCAAACATGCTACCACTCCCATGGCTACCTCTGCTAAAATTGACAAGGATGAAGATGGTGAACCCATTGATGATTCCTTGTATAGGGTCATAGGTAGTTTTCTATATTTAACCACTTCTAGATTGGATATCATGTTCACTTTTGGGCGTTGCACTAGATTTCAAACAAAACCAATGCATTCTTACTTTCAAGGCATCAAAAAGATTTTAAGGTATCTTGTTGGTACTATTGACTATGGTTTGTGGTATCCTAAGCAACAATTGATGGACCTAAAATCTTACACTGATTTCGATTGCGCTGGTTGTTGACTTGATCATAAGAGAACAAGTGGTGGTTGCTTCTTACTAGGAAGAGCCTTACTATCTTAGCTTAGTAAGAAATAAAACACAGTTACCTTATCCACCACTGAAGTTGAATATGTGGTTGTTGGATCATGTTGTGCTCAAGTACTCTATATGCAACAAGTTTTGAATGACTATGGCTTTGCAATCTCTTCTATGCCAATTTTTTGTGATAATACAAGTTATATAAACTTGGCTCATAATCCCATTTTACATAGTCGTGCCAAGCATATTGAAATCAGACATCATTTCTTAAGAGATCATATTTTGAAAAATAATATATCTCTCCATCATGTTGATAGTGAATAACAATTAGTGGATATCTTTACCAAATCTCTTCCTCTTGATCAATTTCAATATATTCGAAAGCGGTTACTTATTATTCCCTTAGAAGATGTATTATTTGATATATCTGCCCAAAATTCTAATTGAATTTCATGTTATTTCTATTGCATAAGATTCTAGTAATGTTTATGTGATTAGTCCCAATAATTTATTATCAAGCACAAGTACATAAAAAAGATCAAAATAATTCATCCAAATTACTCACAGACCCTTATTCGGTCGAACATATTTTGGACCCAGATGACTCTTGGTCGAAAATATTTTTGATTGACTTCCACTCGGTGGAACCCTCGACTGACAAAGCACTATTGAACTAATTTTTCTCTCAAAATTTTGCGAACCGAATTTGTTTTGCAAAAAGGCCCCTCATTCGAGAAAATTCTTGACCGAACCCTCCAACTAACTCTCACTTTTTCAAATCGCAATGGTCGACCGAACTAGCCATTACAAGGAGCGTCAGAAGAGATTCATTGGGCTCTTGGTTGATGAAAAGGTTGACCATAGATGATTGTGTTGTGAGCTTTATTAAAGATATTTGAACAAATAATGACATAATTTGTTTGGAATAAATGGATTTTGTTTACAATAGCCTTGATGATTGTGTTGTGGGCTTTATTGGCTATTGGGCCCAAATAACAAGAAAATTCAATTAGTAAATGAATAATTGAGTTTTTGAGAACATAATGTGATAGAAACCTCTAGCAGGAAAAGGGATGTAATCCAAAGATGGATTTCATGCCTCTTCAGTTCCTTAGGTTCCAAGGAGTCGAAAGTTGCAAAGAAAAGGCAAAAAAAAGAAAAAATTAATTCAGTATTTCTTTAATATTGAAAACAATGGTAAAATGTGGAAAATAAGTGGGAAGAGGTATAATTAAGTTATCCTTGGTGGAATTTACTATCCAAAGGATTCCTAAGGTTAAAAGGAATGCAAATGAAGAAAATAAAAGAGAAATAAAGAGAAATTCTCAAAAAGAGATATTTTAATAAGAAATAAACAAGATAATGGGAAATAATGAATATAGTTGCATCTAGAAGGATAATAAGTATCCTTATACAGGAATTTCGAAATCTTGGAGTTTCTTGGGGTCCAAGGAGCCCCAATGAATAAAAAAAAGAGAAAATACCAATAATAGAAAATAAGAAAATAATATGATGATTAATGAATGAATTTTGTGTTATTATTAAAAAGGTGGTACTTTCTATTAAAAGAAAACATGATTTCGTGACAAATAATTAAAATGCAAGTACTAAGAGGATAAAGGAGGTGATTTTCGAAATTCTAACATCTCAAGGATAATGAACATCAAAAGGTTATTTAAGAAAACGAAAGAGACTTGCTTCTCATTGAAGGAATAGGATTCCTAATAGGAGAGGACTTGTTTCCTCTTAGAGGGGCATCTTAGGGCGAGGATATCCTCCCCCATAAAAGGGGTAGACCCCCTGGATCGACTTCCAGAGAACCCCAAGCGTCCTTCTCTCTTCTCCTCCTTCTTCTTTGTTCAAACCCTGGTCGAGGAGAGCACGTCTAATCCTGGGGCAGCGAGGACTCATGGGGTCACCACGGTCGATGAGAGAGGTTCCACGACGCCAAAGGAAAGCTCTGTCATCGTCCCCATGCCCGAGCTTATGCGTGACAAAGGCAGCATGACCGCAAGGTCTGCTGGTGGTCCCGGACATGGCCAGCACTGAACAACTCTCTGGGATGCAAGAGGAAGACTGACCTGAGTGCGGCGAGGGGCGTCAGAGGTGAGGGCATCGTCCATGATGGTCGTCGGTCCCTGGAGGAGAGGGGGTACGCTCGTGCTTGCTGCAGATCGACCGCTAGGGCAGCAGGAAGCAACTGACCGAGGTTTAAGAAGGGCAGTGTTGTGTTGGACAGTTATGTCCTCCGCGGGATGAAGAAGCAACCCAATTAACTGGGGGTAAAATCAACTATTCGTTATGTTTCCCAAGCAGCCTACAACGTTGCATGGAAGATGCCTACGTGGCAGCCCCTCTTTGGCCTAAAGTAAGTCATTTTTGCAAAATTCATATCTAGTTAACCGTAGCTCAGATGGGTACAAATAATATATGTATTTTGCTCAAAAAAATGAGAGGAATTCATTAAAAATTGTTTTAGAGGCTAATTCCTCTTTAAATACGAAAAGTAGTGTAATTTGGCAACTTTAATGAATTAAAGATTAAGAAACCCTATTTAGAGACGATTAATGCTTTTAGTAGGGTTTAAGGGATGATTAAAGTTGATATTCACCTATTAATTGTAAAAAGGTACATTAAGCACAAAAATGATGAAATTTACACGTAATTGGCTAATTTAGAGTTTCTTGTGCATAAATATGCTTTAGTGGACCTTTTTTTTGGTCGGCTGCTTTAATGGACCTTGAAATCCTAATATTAGTAAATGTGACTCTTAATGGCTTTAATTGTTCAAAATTGTGAATAATGCTAATATTTGATGATTCTAAGCTATTTCGAGCATAAAAGTTCCTAATTGTGGATAAATAGCCTTAATGTAATAATTAGGGTTTTCTAATGAATAAAAGATAGAATTAATGGCAAATCAAGTTCATATGTGAAGTAGACCATAGTGAACTATGAATTGATGATAAAGGAGCATAATGATCTTGTCATGAATTAAAAGGATAAAAATGGTAGCTTTAATGTAAAAGAAGCTTAATGGACTTAATTGATGAATAATTGTGTTGTTTCTTAAATTAAGGTTATATGTTGTTAAAAGGTAACCTTAATAACTTTCATGAAGGATAGATGAGAAATTATGGTTTAAAAGTGTAAAAATGAAGTAAAAACCCTAATTGCAAAGTAAACCCTAAAATGGATGCATAAACCATAGGAAGCAATTTCAAGTTGAATAGAAAGAATCTTGATAAAGTGTGTAGTAAATAGAGTACATGTGATTTTTAGGATTCTTGGTTGTATTGTTAGACTACTTGCTTGGATTTCCTTCTTGGTTGGAATTGATATTAGCTCGAATCTACTGAACAGATATGTGGTTATGCTTATGAATATCTTGAATTAGTTTTTTGAGGATTTCCGAAGTTTTCCTCGATGACTTAAATTAAACTGTTGGATGCATTTAATTCATGCAAACTATAATGTGGATATGACTATCACTTAAGATATGTGCCTACTAGCTCATATCCTAGTCCCCTATGTGGCTTAATAGTTTGACCTAGTACATGGCTACCTATGGGGTAGGTCCATCAGGTCATTGGATGACTTAGTACATGGCTACCAATGGGGTAGGTCCATCAAGTCACCATGAGTCAGGGATTGGGCTACCTAGGAGTAGTGCCATGTGACTCTTTAACAAACCATGAGTTAGGGATTGGGCTACCTATGGGTAGTTCCATGCGACTCAACCCTAGATATTGATCTACCTATTAGGTAGGATCATGCGAGGTTCAATGGGGATCTACCATGAGGAAGGTAGTATCCAAGTCTACTACAGGGATAGCACAGAGATAGGGGATAGGTAAGGATTGAGTAGTATTTCTTAAGACATAATCTTGGCTGTTAAATGATAATTGGATGATTACATTGTTTTTATAGTTGCACGATTATTGTTTTCCCCACATACCATATTTATGCTGACCGACGTTTTGTTTGTCGGCGTTTTAGGAACAAGTGAAAAGAACAAACAGTAAAGTGGCATATGTGTAATTAAATGAGGATTAATGAGCAAGGAGGACTAGTTAGAATAATCTCTTATATGGATAGAAGTTTAGTAATCCAAGTTTTTCAAAGGTATGCAAAAAGTTTTAATTTATACCCAATTTCAGTATAGTTGGTAGAATTTGATAATTGTTATTAATTATTTGTCGAACCTTTGATCTGGAAATGGGGTTAACGGCTTTGACCTCTTGGTCTCCCTTAATTGTGGGTTACTGGAAGGCGGGGTCATTATAGTTTCTTGATTTTAAGGCATTGAGGGACTCCACCCCCTTAAAGAGGATTTCGTCCTCGAAATCAGCAACTCCAAAATCTATCAAGGTACTAACACCACCATTCCACTTAAAGGGTTGACTATGTCAAACTATTTTAAGGATATAAGGGTATATAACCAAGTATAAGGTCCAACACTAACAATTTTACTAACCACTAACATCCCAACTTTAAGGTATAGCATAGGGTACACTAACCCTAATCATGGCAATCTAAGACTCATATAAGGTACTTAAGGATTACAAGATGATTATTGTTTGGAAAAATCAAATCATCATATAAGGGTTTCTAAGGTTATTCAACAATAAGGTAATATGTCTAAGGGTAGACTATTTCGAGCAGTCCGTATCCGAACAGACCAGGCCGGTGTCATATGAACTCGGGAGTCCTCATAAACCAAGCTAGTGGCGTGGAGGAAAATTTTTCCATCCCCAAGTTCTGACCCTTTCACTAAAAAAAATAAGGCTTCTCGTGAAGGACAATTGTGAAGGGCAAAAACCCTTCAATAAAAATGACTATTTTTGAAGGATAGGCCCTCATATATGAAGGTAAATCCCTCAACCGAGTTTTTAAGAAATAACCTACTTTTATAAACATAGGTCCCTCACAACTACGAATAGAATACTTGATCGCCCTTCACTAGTAATATTGAGGATTTACCTCCACTTTTTCCCTCCCGAACTCACTCGATTTTGGAGTAATAGAAAAATTGGATGGGTGCTCCGTCGTTTCCATATCCTTCCCAACCACCGCTCTCTCCCAAACCCTCCCAACACTATTTACAGTAGGACTCTCTATTACTAATCGTCGGCAAGAAAGGACGATAGGTAGAGGGACCATGGTAGGTTCTGAGCAGAGACAACATATCTATTGCTTACTATGATGATCGATGTGCAGATAATATTGCATAAAAGTGTCTACTACATAAGCTATGATTTCAGATCGATATTCTCAAAAAAGTAACGTGCTTTCGTGATCTATCAGCCATTCATAGTCTATCATCCCTTTCAATGGTCCGCCATGTAATCTTAAATTAAGCAATGATTTGAGCCAGCAGTCTCCTTTTAACTCCATCGTTTTGAGTCCACCTTCTACAGTCGCGAGTTGGATCCCTTCCTGCCCCTTTCTTAAGAGAGAAAACAATGATCTCGTGCAAGGAATAAAGGTACAATTAAATTTTTTATTTGTCGATTGAGTTATACGTTTTGGATCTTATACTCCTCTATTTCAAGAAAAAGAACAATGAAGTGTTCTTTTGAGCCTATTTGATCGATAAGATTAAGACGGTGTAGAATTGTGAAGTTGCTTTTTTGTATGAAAAGATGAGTATGTCATGCCGTGCTAATTGGACAATGAATTGGATTGTTGTTATTTTCTTTATGTGTATAGCTCTAAAATAATGGATGTTCTTTTCTTTTGAAAACAAATTAGGTTCTGTTAACAGAACCCAAATTAGGCGATCTAATTTTTTTTAACTCGGTACAACTTCAAATTAATATTTTGACACTCGTAGTTGTATCTATTTAGACATAGAAAAACTCTTTACTAATACAATCTGGAACGAGGACTAGCAATTACGGAATGTATACACCCGTTAACATGTAAACTTATATTATTGAATCCTTATCTTGTCAATATACTACATACCGTGAAAAAGAAGATGCCTTGCAAATGTACTTCATCTAAAACTATGACTTTGAACATTCAACTATGGTTAATATATATACTTCAGTTCGTAAGGAATTATATCCCTTGTTTGTCGTATAAGAAACATGTTATCTCGGTGTTTCTTTCTATTAAATTATAGGAAAGTGTGTGCATGAACCAGTTGCACCTTACTACCAAGTTGATGTAGGTGTCACATATTGTACTACTTTAGAGACTAGATTACTAGTTCTCAAGTAACTCTAAAGTAGAACTTTGCTTATAGAGAAACTCCAGACGTTGTTGTTTCTAAACCATCTGAATTTCTTGTGCAGTTCTTACACCCCCAAATTTTATGTTGATTTGTTAATATTTATTTAGTATAATTTCACATTGACTACATTGTGTATATAAAAGTAACGACATTGCATGACTAAATAAATGACTAATGACCTGAAAAAAAGATGATGAATGCTGAAATAAAAATAAAGAAGTAATGACATTGCAACTCAAAATGGTGAATTCTGAAATTTCTAAGAATGTTTATTCAGTAGGTATTCTTGTATTGTGAGGTTAGGTAACTATTTCTAGATGAATAGGCAATATATTCCCTAATTTTCTTTTCAATTACAATTTCAAATTTCTATTTGAACTATGTTTTTCAGATTGCCAAAGTACTCACGACACTTTGTGAGTGTTTAGTTTTTCTTTACTAATGACATGAATTACTCATCAATACTTGTACATGCCTGATAGCATTATTTAGAAAAATGATATTGTATCTTGTTAATTTTTTTATATAAGTGTGTGGCTATGTTGAGATATGCCTTCCTATGGTTTGAAGCAAAAAATATATGTACAAGCAACAATGACTACCATAAAGTTGTCTAGTAAATCGTTACTGCTACAAGTATTAATATTTTCCTTTCAATTTTTTTCTTCCACACACTCATGCACATACTTCTTCATCCTGGAGATTGATATTTATAGTTTGAATCCTATGTCACTTCCTCAATTTCTTTCAGGTATGACTCCAACATCCAGCTAGGACATGGAGGGAAGCTAACTTCTATCTCCATCATCCAGCTTGTTCTTTCAATTTTATCTTCATGTACTTGGTATGTTTCGATAACTAGAAAGCTTTAAACTTTACTACTATTATTGATAAATTATAATAACAAAATGTTTTACTCCAAAGAAGATTTGATGTAAATATCATGCTTTTTATATATTATATGCATGACCAACAAAATTAATAGTTCCCATGATTGTCAAAATAGTGATCAATAGGTCCCTCTTTTACTCTGAATGTGTATCAATCATTACAATCTTATTTGATGGTACTTAATTTTGTATCAATGATTCTTTGTATTACAAAACACTAGCTCTTGAAATTTGTTAGAGGAAATAAAATCCTAGTCCAAACTGAAAACCCTCATACATTTATTAGATTTAGTTGAACCCTTAGGGTGGTTTTTTTATATATAACACATAGAAATATCCTTCAATTAAATTAATACTAGTTGGTGTGATCTTGCCATATAATTCATAATTTTTTTTAACAAACTTGTAATATTGTAGAATGGATATTTTATTAAGTTTGTTACATAAATATAATCTAAAATTGTAATGTGGACAAAAAATTTTATATCATTCATGTATAGGTCAACAAAAAACAATCTAGTATACCCCTCAAATTTTCTGTAGAAAAGGTTTATGATAAAACCCTACAAGTGGCTAGTCAATATGTAACTTTTGATTTCTTACGTGTCTAGAAAGTTTCATAAATTATCTTCATCTTAGTTTTTTTTTCTTGTATAATGTTGTGTAATTACAACAAGAAATGTATCAAATGGAAGGTAATCGAGCTTGACCTACAACATATATGTTCATATTCAAGATGTTGAATGTGGGTCTTTTGGAGGCATGTTTTCCATGCTAAGTGTTACAAATGGATGCCCACCAAGATTTATGTCAACCTCATAACAACTTTAGAGTAATTTGGATGCTGATAATCACATACAAACATTTATATATAATTTTACTTTCTTAAATGTTAATGTTGAAATTTGGTCCCATCATTTTGATAAAATTCCATAAAGTCACCACTTAAATGTAGAACACAAAAAGCACATCATCCTCAGTGTCCTTCACACCTAGCGTTCACAATTAAAATGAAGTATTTAATATTATTCGAATAATGCTCTTTCCTATACCATAGTTTAGTAGATTGTGTTTGTCTACCATGAATATGCATACCTTTACTCCATTGTAAATTTACACACAAGACTTGAATGCTCATTGGAGAACACAATTGCCACATGGATTACATAGTGGTGGTGACCTGGTTCGATGGGAAGAACCTACTCTACTTGAAACTTCTATTGTCCCTCCCTCTATTGAAAATGATGTTACAATCGAAGAAAATGTTGAGGATGAACATGAGAATAGGAAGTATGGACATGGGCCTACAAGTGAGAAAAGCCTACTTTCTAAGCAAGGGGAGCCACATCACAAGGTCCAATGGGATCCCGAAGGAAATGCTGTTGGGGAGAATGGTGCCAAATTGAATCGTTATTGTCATATGCTAGCAAGGAAACCACACATATGGCATCTAGACTTAAAGTGGAATGAACAACCACAACAAGCTTTTGCAGATAGAAAATCATTTATTCAGGTAATCTTTTTCATAAAATGACCAACAAATTGTATGATTGTTATATCCAAAGTAATATTTTCTATGTTTTTAGAAATATTTCGATTTAGGCAGTCATCTGAATGCATGGAATCACATTGACGAACATATTAGCAAAGGGATATCAATGTGGAGGGCACATGTAAAGAAAGATTACTATGAAAAGTACAAGATTGAACCGAAATTGATGATGAAGAAAGTTGAGAAAAATGCTTCCATAGATATGGACCAATTTAAAAATCTTGTTAAAGAATGGGGAACCGAGAAGTCCAAGGTACAATGGTTTCGTATAACTTGCATCTATACTGTAACGACTGATAATCAAATCATCATTAATTCAGCAGAATTAAACATAAACAACAGATTAACAAAAATCACTAAAAACTAAAACCATTTTTCAAAGAGATCCATTCCAAAGAAAACTCTTACTGAAAGGTCCAAAACCTTATAAACATCATTATTCACATTGTAATTATCTGGTACATCTCATATCGAGAATAACATATAACAGTTGCTTTACCAAACTATACATGAGCAACATAAAACCTCGAGGCACATAAGCCAAAATCTCTTATTGATCATAAAACCAGCACGTACTAAATCCAAGGGCCAGAGAGTACAGAGATGACACATAGGACTCATATCTACAAGACATGACAGACAGTACACTCAACCTGAGTTGTCATTGCTTCCTCAACTGTTGTTCTTCCTCTACAAAAAGGTCTTCATCTCCTCGTGCACGTCCATCTAAAAATTTGGATCCCACGGGGGTGAGACAATTGTAATTGTCCCAGTGAGAGATATAACTCTCCGCCGACCATTTTATTATCACAAATTAAGCATTTATAAACTGAGCATAGGTTCTTTTTATATTAACAAGCAGGATAATTCACTATATGAATAGAATGAAGTAATCGCCTTTCATAAGGAGAACATTGCATCTACCCATGGTCAATGGTAGAGCCAGTTTCCATGACCTCAGACCATCTCAGTCAGTACGAGACCACATGCAGGACATCTCGTGTCACTGCTAACAAGTTGTGATAGGGTACGTAGGCATCCACACTTAGAGCTACAACGTCCACTGCACTCTCTTAGGGGAAACATCTACAAACAACCATCCCCAGTCTGAGTTATGGTGACACAAGCACCATACTTCGAGCCACGAGCCAATTCACCGTGCTCAACACAGAGGCTACGACCGAAGTCACACTCAAGCCAGGATAGGGCATATAGCCAAATCCCCATTCTTTTCAGGATCGTAAGGGGATCGGCTCGCACAGCGCCGTCTGTACTTACGCTCTCACATACTCAAAAGTATACACTCTGTGTTATGTTGCAGAGCAACCCGTTTCACCATCAGCAAGTTCTGACACTGATGGATCTATGGTCAGGGCAATGTTTTATAGTTTCTAGTGATATATTACATGCATTACATCATTCTTTTAGCATCAAATAAGTTATCTTTATCAAACACAACAAATGCTACAAAGAAAGGTGTAATACATCTATCACATACTTGTCCAATTCTTTTAAACACATGATACTTGGGATATCAGTCCCTAATCACATTACTGGGAATTCTCATCCCTTCACATCATCATTATCATGATTACTGGATCTAGGTATTCAAACCCTTAGATCATCACTGAACATTGTTACCACATATCAGGTAACTATTACCTCCAGGTCCTCAGACCAAGATATACATGATACTTGTTATACAAGCATCTCACGTGGCTCATAAGGCCGATTAAATATCTTGTCACCTCTCACTAGGCAACAAACTATCACATGGCTCACAAGGCCATTACACATCTTGTCACCTCTCACTAGGCAACAACTTATTCACATGGCTCACAAGGCCATTACACATCTTGTCACCTCTCACTAGGCAACAACTTTATTCACATGGCTCACAAGGCCATTACACATTATACTTGTTATACAAGTAATTAACATGCCTTACACGGCTTATGCCATTAGAGAAATACAACCTTCCCATCATTAGGGTTAGGGTTTTCCCTTTCTTATCGATTAGGGTTTCTCTTACATATCATTACCCTTCATTAGGGTTAGGGTTTTCCATTATTAACCATTTAGGTTTTCAATATCATATTATCAATGATCAAACCCTAATTCATTGCTCCACACATCCATGAGAAAACATTGATATCATAAGTATTCAATCATACTTATTCATTCTCATCATTTATCATTAAATGAATCATCAACACAAGGTATGAGTTCCTCTCTCATCCTTACCAGGGTATGATTACATTAGACTTTATTAACTTGGCTTAACCCTTTCTCAAAGTATGTTAGCCCACACTTATCAAAGTGCATTAAACTTATTACATATCAATGTAACAATTGACATAACACACTTCATGTGTTACTCATCCAATTATATTGGATTTAAGGTGCATCAAGGTACATCAACCTTGAAGTGTTGGATATGATATCTATCATGACTTGATGTATCACTTTCCTCATCACTTTTAACATACTTAAGTTCATCAACTTATCTTGTATTAGGGTATGTCCCATCCTAATACTTTATGCACTAGCTCATCACATTTATCATGTAATGTATTGGTCATAAGTCACACAATTGAATTGTTCAACCATCATTAATGATATTAACTCATCTCGGGTTAAGGCATTATTGATATAGGATTAACCATTATCAACCCCTCTAGGTGTTTCACCTATCAAGGTATTATCCACACCATTA
Source organism: Alisma plantago-aquatica (assembly GCA_963693085.1). Lineage (NCBI taxonomy): Eukaryota > Viridiplantae > Streptophyta > Magnoliopsida > Alismatales > Alismataceae > Alisma > Alisma plantago-aquatica. The sequence goes on along the minus strand of OY856413.1, from coordinate 1,082,725,683 downwards.
CTTGGTGTTACACTCATCACTCCTAAGAGTGTCTTGCCCTTACCTTTACAAGGTGTATAGGGTTAAATCATGTGCATATGTTCACCATATCGGGTTGTAGGTGTATAGACACTCACCATATCGGGCTAGGATTTGCACTTGTCTCCATATCGGGCATGAGGTACCTTCTTGACCTCATATCGGGCACAAGATATATGTATGTGTCACCCATGATACTTATGAGGTATCAACCCATCACCATGTCGGGCTAGAAGTACATTCAATCACCCTATCGGGCTAGTCACCATCTAGGGTTAGCCATGATGGGTTAGGGTTACCATATTGTTTAGGGTTGTGTATCGTGCAACCCTGTCATGCAACCATGTCATACAAGGTCATGTAGGCCTCATGATACTAAGTATAAATGATGTATCATATGATCATATCATGCAATAGCACTTGTTACTCTTCACTTATATCGGGTTACCCAATTTAGGGTTTCTTGTCAACTTACAAGTATACAATTGACCTTGTATCGTGAATGGAGTCTATAATAGACTTCCTATCGTGCAAGAGGTGTATACTACACCCCCATATCGTTCAATAAGGTTTACAAACCTATTCATATCATTTTAGTGAAATAGGTGCATCATCATATCGGGTTAGAGGTGTTTGCTTATGTGCATGCACCCGATATCACTTTTATAAAGTGATATCACAATCTTCAAGCTCTAGACCTTTATAATAACTATTATATTTCAATTCAACAGGCCTAAGAAACTACTAGAACTCATAATTTCATCAACTATTTCAGGAAATTTTAGTATTAAAAGTATTTCATTAATTATAACAATTTAGGTGAAGAATAATAACATGGTTGAGTTCAAGTTATATAACCCTCCTTAAGAACCACTTTAAAGCTTCAAGGTCCAAAGATCCATGTTCCTAAGGTTGAATATGACTTTATCAAAGGTCCAAGGCTCGTTCACAACTCCTTCATATACAAGGAATCACCATGGATAAGAAATTGGTGAAGAAGAAAAGAAAGGTAGATCATAACCCTAATTCCATGCTTCAATTCAAGCTTGAAGACAACTATATCTTACCTTAAGGTTAAGTTCTGAGTTCCTTAGCTCCATGGCCGACACCCTTCCACTCTTGGGCGATATGGAATTCCTCTTGGCCGACACAACTTTGCTTGTGGCCGATACCCCCTCACTTGTGGCCAAAAGCACTTCAATTGGCTGATATCGACTTGCTATGGGCAATATCAACATGGTATGACCGATATACTTGCTATGGACGATATACAAGGCCTATGCACGATACCCTTGTTCTCTTGCACGACATGCCACCCCTCTTGCATGATATGATACTCACTTGCACGATATGGCACTCACATGGAGTCAAAACACTTCACTCTATGGCCGATATCACCCTATATAGCCGATATCACCTACTTGGGCGATATGGTCTTGCCATGGGTGATACCCCAAGGCCCATGCATGATACCACATAATCTCTTCACGATATGTGAGATCTATGCACGATACCTTAGGGTAGGAGGGTGGTAAGGGTCACAAAATTGCACCAAGGGGTGAAACTAGGGGTATATATACTTGTTGATCATGAAGAAAGGCAAAAATGAGGTGTCAACATTTTGAGCTAGTAGGTGCCACTTGTCATGCATGGGTGACACGTGTCCATGCATTCATCAACATTTATCGTGACATTCAAAAAGGTTGAGGATCATCTAAAGATGCAAATTCGTCCATTTCTTATCCATTTGGATAAGTCATCTAGGCTTAATCACTATTTTATGTCAAGTCGATACACTTTTTCTAAGGAAACTTGTTGGCTGTCATACCTCACCTCCTTGAGGTGCTTTTAACGATATGAACTTTGCCAAGAGTTCACAAAACGATATGGAACACCTCCTTGGGATCCATGGCCGATAGGCACTCATATATAAGCTTTTCAACTTGATACAACTCATGTTAAGCTTCCAAATTCAACCCTTTTTCTTAGTCATTTCATCACCAAGATTACCATCATTCATAATGGAATCAAACATGGTGTATAATTAATTCTCTCTCCTATAAATGATACATAGAGGAAAAAGGAACACTGTAGAGGTGGTAATTTGCATATCAACCCCACATTTTGGGTAAATTACAATTTGTACCAAAATTGGTGCAGAAGGTACCAGCATTGTTCAAACAAGTTCAAAATTGGAAATTAGGCTTTCCACAAGCCACTACCTTGCATCATTCTCACAAAAATGATGCTAAAACACATGAGGCATGTTCCACATGTGACATTTTGCATTATAGCTCCTCAATTTGGGTAAATTGCACTTTGGTCCAAAACAAAGGAAAATTGCTCAAACAACATTCAATCGGGACCAAACTTGAAACATGAGTGTGTCACATGATAACAAAACACCTTAGATGATTATATTAAAATTCTAAGCAACTTTATTAGCCAAAAAAAATAGGGTTACCTCATAACCTAGGTCAGGGTTGTTACAAGTTATAAACCCCTAACAAGGATTTCGTCCCCGAAATCCCAGGTAAAGGAAGACATCTATTATTCATTCATCATACCATCAAGTCTCCACATAACATCTTAATGAAATGGAGATGACATAGAACTTTGATCCACACAAAGTTCTTCCACACAGGGTTATCATTGAATCTTTCACACAGGGCACATATTCCACTATCTTTTTCATTATTGACTGTAGAGTCAACTCTATGTCAGGTAATACTTTTCTTAGTCAGGGAAACATCATTCATACCTTATTTAACTCAGGTGTCATACCTTACTGATTTTTCACCTTTCTCAACTTACAACTTTATGTGACAAGATTCTTAATTCTGGGGAGTCTCCCATACTCCTCATTTAACATTTCACTTTTAAAGGAAAGACCAGAGTTATGTTTTGTCACCAACTTGTGACTACAAGTATTATCATGCATATGTTGTGCCACCCAAATCTGCTGACACAACACTAAACTTTCTTCTGACTTGTATCAATTATCCCTTTAATTATTTATTTTCTTGTCGTAAGGAGAGGCTACTTATTAAAGAAGAGATATCTTAGAGGTATCTCTAGATGTTATGTATATACTGCCTCAACAATATGAATAGGGATATTCTAGGAAGTTATCTTTAGCTTGATCAACTTTTCCAAAACAATTCTACTATTGTTCCTTCAACTCATACATCTTTGTTGATGTCATGTTTATGCGGGGCATAAACCCCTAACATATGGTATCCACACTACTGTATGTAACTAGTCTAATTTCAAAGTTGGCCCTTCTAAGTAACCAAACATTACTCCTTGTCAGGAATCATGTTCTAATTTTCTCATATCATTGAAAGTTCTTGGATACTAGGATTCTTTACCTTGGTATCCACTGTATGTGCCAAAAACACATTACATCATTGTCTTTCTTTCATCTTGGGACATTATTTATTACACTTATATTAATCTTAGAACCAAAGTGTAAGAAAAACTGATACTTTTCTAAGTATCCAAGGAACATATTCCTTTTATCACCCCATCATCATCCAAGGTTGTTTATAAAAGAGAAGAGGTTAGCATCTCTTTTGATTATTGAATGAACTTTCAACTATTCATGAGTCATTTACTCGTGTTTCATCCTAGGTTCCTTTCCATCAGCATAGGAATTATAAGGATGATTACATATCATTATTCCTTTCTTTGTTATTGTCTAACATGTTCATGAACATTTTGTGATTTTATCACATTTCCCATTTCCACATCATGGGAAAAGATCTTTACTATTCACACATGCTTTATCTGACATGGATCATCTCCTTTGTTCTCATTCTCTTATCATGAGGATTATACTTTTCATTTCCTCATACATACAGATTGGTCTGAGATCATCTCAGATTCCACTTTATTGCACTTAGGATGTGATATACATGTCCATACCATATTTCTAGTTTCATTATACTCACTAGATTATCTCATAATGACTACTTGATCACAGTAATCAGAAAGATAACAATCTAAGAGTTCCATACTCACCTTATCTCCAATAATTATATACCTGGCCAGGGTATACAAGTACTGAGATTAAGTAGTATGCACTTTGTTTACTATCATATTCCTTACTTTTTGTATAATAACCAACACATGATTTAACATTCCTGGATTTTCTCCAGGCATCTCTTCTATGCCTCATCCTTTTTCACACAGATAAGAGAAATTATAGAGCATTTAAAAGAATACTGAACAAAATATAAATTCTAGTTCTCATCATTTCTTCCCTATGTCCCCATAGGACAATCAATAGGGAAGTCCATAACAGCAATCCTTTTTAGGATTATTAGGTAACATCAAAAGAAGGCATATCAAAATGAAAAAGCTCTATCTGATTGTTACCCCTCACGGTCATCCACCGCTTTAGGTTGACTCAACCCATAGAGTCTAGCTGTTTCATGTTGTTACTTTTGGCTTTTTAGAACCACTAGGAAAAAGTCTCTGGAATTGTAATGACATTTCCTTAATTCTCGGCTTATTGCCCCTTCTTGGGCACTGCCATCACAGATATACTATCTATCTAAACTTATGGTAGAGTCTACTTTCTCGCCATATGTTAATCTTTCCCACATTTTCCGCTGTTCCAACATGACTATGTCATTCAGGAACCCTTGCAAAGCCCAAAGTTGTTTTATTGAGTACTGGTAACCTAGGTTTTAATTCTAGTATCCAGTCGACTATATGCATCATTGTTGTCCTAACATGCCCAACAAGAGTATAAACATAGGATTCTCTATCCTGATCAGGTCATGATGGGAATTCTCAGGCATTCATTCTTCTCTTTCCTAATCCCTTGCACCCTTTCCTGGTGCAACAACATTGCCCTCAACAATGTATTCCTCATGTTCCCCAGTCATTTGTAAACTTCACCCTTTCTTCTGCACAAGCATAATTCACTATAGGGTATACTGGAGGACACTAACACAGACTCAACACCTTAGTCCTATGTCTCTGTAGATTCAGCGAACCTTAAGCTCTGATACCAAAACTGTAACAACCGACAATCAAATCGTCATTAATTAAGCAGAATTAAACATAAACAACAGATTAAAAAAAATCAGTCGAAATTAAAACCATTTTTCAAAGAGATCCATTCCAAAGAAAACTCTTATTGAAAGGTCCAAAACCTTATATACATCATTATTCACATTGAACTTATCCGGTACATTTCACCTCGAGAATAACATATAACAGTTGCTTTACCAAACAATACATGAGCAACATAAAACCTCGAGGCACATAAGACAAAATCTCTTATTGGTCATAAAACCAGCACGTACTAAATCCAAGGACCTGAGAGTACAGAGACGACACATAGGACTCATATCTACAAGACATGACAGACAGTACACTCAACCTGAGCTGTCACTGCTGCCTCAACTGTTGTTCTTCCTCTGTATAAAGGTCTTCACCTCCTCGTGCATGTCCACCTAAAAATTTGGGTCCCACGGGGGTGAGACAATTGTAATTGTCCCTGCGAGAGATATAACTCTCCCCGGATCATAGTATTATCACAAATTAAGCATTTATAAACTGAGCAAAGGTTCTTTTTATATTAACAAGCAGGATAATTCACTATATGAACATAATGAAGTAATCTCCTTTCATAAGGAGAACATTGCATCTACCCATGGTAGATTATAATTCATCTATTTGCTTTGCAAGGAATGTAAAGAAACATAAATAACATCTATCAACCAGAATGTATAACTATATTGCACATCAAGCAATGTTTCTCGTATTTGATCCATAAGCAGATATACTACATGGTTGAACATATTTCACAAATCACACTTATTCCCTGAGGAGATGGAGCATACCCCGGCCATCTCCAACCGACCACAAACTTCTCACAAGTCGGTACCATACAAGGTCAATGGTAGAGCCAGTTTCCATGACCTCAGACCGTCTCGGTCAGTACGAGACCACTGCAGGACATCTCGTGTCACTGCTAACAAGTTGTGCCAGGGTACGTAGGTATCCACGCTTAGAGATACAATGTCAACTGCACTCTCTTAGGGGAAACATCTACAAACAACCGTCCCCAGTCTGAGTCATGGTGACACAAGCACCATACTCCGAGCCACGGGCCAGTTCACCGTGCTCAACACAGAGTCTACGACTGAAGTCGCACTCAAGCCAGGATAGGGCATATTGTGGCAACACATACCACTATCACACAGACAATGAGGTGTTACACAAAAACGTGCGGAAATCACCATAACCACAGATTACCAAAAACACGAGTTAATTAAAATCGATTGGAGCAAATGGATAAACTATGAAACCATTACATATAGGTCCTCATCCTATAAGGAAACATGTTATATAAACATTTACGAGCCTTGATATGTGTGCACATCTTAGAGCAATAGTTGTCTTGTCATTACGTGAGTTCATCACCTATTATATATACATAAAGGCCCACATTCGGCCAACATCAGGATCTAAAAAACCATCAACAACTATACATCGTGAAACATCGCCAAAACACTCCCAAGGACCTGAGAGTATAGGGATGACTCTAGACTCTACTACAAAACACCAAAACAACAACATATCCATCTCTTGCCTTCTACTGCTCGTCTTGCTGCTCGGCCGCAACTCTGCGACCACCACCACGTCTAGCTCGAACACCTAAAAACCAGTGGGGTGAGACAATTGAACATTGTCCCAGCGAGAAACATAACTCCCCACCAAAACTATAAAACCAGAAGGATAAAGCAACCGCAGTAGATAAACAGTAAGACATAGAATGATAACAATATACATAGTAAGGCTATTCATACCATCAAGCTTACCAGGCTGTAAGGAAGATATATCACCAATTATCTCTTCATGGAACATGATTGACAAGATAAGATTTATAAGATCTTATCACATAACATGAGAAACCTATAAGCAACTGCATATATAATAAGATTAACTGCACAAGCAAGGCCTCAACTAATGTTCCGTGTTTTGTCTTAAGTAATAAATACTATTCGGCTGAATTACATATTATTATTCCCTGAGGAAGTAAGCCGTACCGCTCAAATCCAACCTTCGGTTACGAAACCCAAAGCCGGTGCCATACAAGGTCAAATGGAAGAGCCATACTCCACGACCATTCCCCTCGTGGTCAGTGCACGAGAACCAAAGTAGGATCGCAGTCTCGTGCTTAAGTGGCCTCAACCACAGGGTCAGCTCCATAGGCTACCCATCCTCTAGCCCGCCTCGGTACAGGTCTCGGCGCTAGTAAAAATGAGCCACGGGCATGTTCACCGTGCTCTGAGCCATGAACGCATTCTTGCTCCTCATATCACATATCCGGAGCCATGGTCCTGTTCACCATGGTCATCACATATTCCAAGTCTACAACCGCAGTTGCACTCGTTTCCCTTTCTATTTGAGGCTAGGAGAAACCTCGCATATTCAATAATATGCGCTCTAGGTTAACCCGCAGGAGAACCCGTTTCACCATCACCAACTCCTGACGGTGATGGATCTATGGCCAAGGCAAACTACATGATATGCTCCACTATAATTAATTAGTATCTTTTATGTCGTTTTGCTCCACTGCGCCACAGCTGTTTTGTGGTGCACGGTCATGGTGTTTGTCACTAGCACGGCCGTTTTGTTCCACCACGGTCGTGCTGCCTTCTGCTTGATTTGGAAGTTGAACCTGTCGATTTCTAAGTGACCTAGCACGACCGTTTTGTTGTACCACGGCCGTGCTCAGTCCTGGGGCAGCACTTTGACTTGTATCATTGGATTCTCTTGGACATCTTTGCTTCAAATGATCTTTGGCCACTAGGGGTAGGTCGAGGGAGCGTCAGACTTCACTTTGGGCCTCTCCAAGTACAGAGGAACCCTAGGATCACCCCTTCTCTCTTTCTTCCATCAATCGTGGTCCAAACGCCTGAAAACATGCAAATAATGTCCATAAGTGTATTTTATACAAATAAGCATATTAGGGGGAATGACATGCAATCTAACTGGTATAGATGTGATTGAAGAGCAAAATAACACAAGATGAAGCCCTAAAATAGGGTTGCATCAGGGTGTTCATAGTCATGAGCCGATTTTGATCTCTGATACTAGAAGATTGCCTGCTAGAATCCAAGGTATGACTATCCTTGATGGAATCTACACTCTGTATGTGGTGATGCAGTTCAAGCATCTTTGAGGGGATCTCTTTGGGCTAGGGTGCTTCGATGGGTCTGTTTTGAGGGGTGTTTGTGTGCTCTTAGGTGAAACACGTTACATGTTTGTGTTTGTGTGTTGTCTTGTCTTGTGGGGGGATAGACCTGCTTTTTTCAGCAGGAGCTGTACTTGAGTTTTTTTATGCTCACACGAGGAGGGTGAGATGAATAGATGACCTCCTGGCTTAACCAAAAAAAAAAAGTTTAGTTAAAAACCCTATTTCTGATTAAAGGTTGAATCTAGAATAATTAATGGGTTAATTGAAGTACTAATAACATGTTGAATGATAATGTTAGATTCGAACCTGATCTAGATGTAAAATTGCATAATTTAGGGTTTTTACCCCATATGAGAATGATTAAGTATTTAGAAACCCTAATTTAGGGTCAAAGAGGATAAGATCATATATAATTTGAAAATATGTTGTTATATGATGGTTCTAATCTATTTTGAGCATTAATGTCCTTAATTCTGGATAAATACCCTAAATGTAGTAATTAGGGTTTTCTCATGAATAAAAGGTAGAATTAATGGCAAATCGAGTTCATATGTTAATTAGATCATAATGAACTTTGAATTGATGATAGATGTGCATAATGATCTTGTCATGGATTAAAAGGATAAAAATAGTAGCTTTAATGTAAAAGAAGCTTAATGAAATTAATTAATGGTTAATGGTGCCTTTAAATCCGAAAATAAGGTTATATGTTGTTAAAATAACCTTAATATTGAAGAATAGATGAGATAATTAAGGTTTATGAGTAATGCCATAAAATTAGGGTTTAATATGGTAAAAGATGAAGGGAAACCCTAATTGAAAAATGAAACCCTAAAATGGATACGGAAAACTTAGGAAGCAAATTCAAGTTAAATAGAAAGAATCTTGATAAAGTGTGTAGTAAATAGAGTACATGTGTTTTTCAAGATTCTTGATTGTGTGATTGAACTACTTGCTTGGATTGCTTTCTTGGTTGGTATTGATATTAGCTTGAGAAATCTACTGAACAAGTATGTGGTTACGCTTATGAATATCTCGAATTAGTTTTTCTAGGTTAACCGAAGTTTTCATCGATGTCATGAATTAATTATTGGATGATTTTAATTCATGCAAACTATAATGTGGATATGACTATCACATATGATATGTGCCTACTAGCTCAGATCTTGATCCCCTCTATGGCTTAATAGTTGACCTAGTACATGGCTACCTATGGGGTAGGTCCATCAGGTCATTGGATGACTTAATACATGGCTACCAATGGGGTAGGTCCATCAAGTCACATTGAGTTAGATATTGGGCTACCTTTGGGTAGTGCCATGCGACTCTATTACCCTATGTATTGGCTACCTGTAAGGTAGGACCATGGGGGTAAGAATCTACCTCAAGAGAGGTAGCATGCAAGTCCACTACAGGGACATCACAGAGTTGGAGGATATGTAAGGATTGAGTAGTATGGCTTAAAACATAATCTTGGTTGTTAAATGATTAATTGCATGATTACAATGTTATTATAGTTGCACGATTATTGTTTCCCCCACATACCAGCTTCTTGCTGACTGACGTTTTGTTTGTCGGTGTTTTAGGTACAATGAAAAGATCAAACAGTAAAGTGGCATATGTAGAATTAAATGAGAATTAAAGTGTAAAGGAGGATTAGCTAGATTAATATTTGTGTGGATAGAAGTTTTGAAATCTCAGTTTCAAAAGGTATGCAAAGTTTTTATTTTTACCATATTTTAGTATAGTTGGTAGAATTTAGTAATTGTTAATGATTATTTGTCGAACCTTTGATCTGGGTTATTGGATAACAACTTTGATCTCTTGGTCTCCCATAAGTGGGGGTTACTGGGAGACATGGTCGTCAAAAGGAAATATAATTTCATGGTTAATGGATTAAAATGCAACAATAATAATAATAAGATAAAGGATTTTCATTTTTCCAATTATCCATGAAATAAAGCTTAATAAAAGGTTAATGAGGAGAGAGAAGAATACTTCTCCTAGATGGAATATGAATCCTTTTTGAAAGGGACTCTTTGAGCCGTGTATAAGCCTACCTAGGGCTTTGTTTCTCACCCCTATATAAGGGGTAGAGCCCTGGTTCTAAGGGAAGGACAATCCCACGTTTCTCTAACCTCTTCTCCTTCTTATTCCATGCTAACCCTAACCAAGAATATGTACTCTATTAATTAAACACTTTATCAAGAATTGACTTGGATTGCGTTCTTGGTTGGATTTGCTTAATGCTTGTGAAATCATCAAATCAGGTATGTGGTTACGCTTATGAATATCTCAAATTAGTTTTTCGAGGTTTACTGAAGTTTTCATCGATGTCATGAATTAATTGTTGGATGATTTTAATTCATGCAAACTATAATTTGGATATGACTATCACATAAGATATATGCCTACTAGCTCAGATCCCTGTCCCCTCTGTGGCTTAGTAGTTGACCTAGTACATGGCTACCTATGGGGTAGGTCCATCAGGTCATTGGATGACTTAGTAAATGGCTACCAATGGGGTAGGTCCATCAAGTCACATTGAGTAAGATATTGGGCTACCTTCGGGTAGAGCCATGTGACTCTATTACCCTATGTATTGGCTACCTGTAAGGTAGGACCATGGGGAAAAGAATCTACCTAAAGAGAGGTAGCATGAAAGTCCACTATAGGGACATCACAGAGTTGGAGAATATGTAAGGATTGAGTAGTATGGCTTAGAACGTAATCTTGGTTGTTAAATGATTAATTTCATGATTACATTGTTATTATAATTGCACGATTATTGTGTCCCCCACATACCAGCTTCTTGGTGACCAACATTTTTTTTGTCGGCGTTTTAGGTACAATGAAAAGATCAAACAGTAAAGTGGAATATGTAGAATTAAATGAGAAGTAAAGTGTAAAGGAGGATTAGCTAGATTAATATCTGTGTGGATAGAAGTTTTGAAATCCCAGTTTAAAAAGGTATGCAAAGTTTTTATTTTTACCATATTTCAATATAGTCGGTAGAATTTAATAATTGTAAATGATTACTTGTCTAACATTTGATCCGGGTTATTGGATAACGACTCTGATCTCTTGGTCTCCCTTAAGTGGGGGTTACTGGGAGATGGGGTCGTCAAAAGGAAATATAATTTTGTGGTTAATGGATTAAAATGCAAGAACAATGATAATAAGAGAAAGGATTTTCTTTTTTCCAATTATCCATGAAATAAAGCTTAATAAAAGGTTAATGAGGAGAGAGAAGAATACTTCTCCTAGATGGAATACGAATCCTTTTTGAAAGGGACTCTTTGAGTAGTGTATAAGCCTACCTAGGGCTTCGTTTCTCACCCCTATATAAGGGGTAGAGACCTGGTTCTAAGGGAAGGAGAATCACATGTTTCTCTAACCTCTTCTCCTTCTTCTTCCATGCTAACCCTAACCAAGAATATGTACTCTATTTATTACACACTTTATCAAGAATTGACTTGGATTGCGTTCTTTGTTGGATTTGCTTAATGCTTGTGAAATCATCAAATCAGGTATGTGGTTACGCTTATGAATATCTTGAATTAGTTTTTCGAGGTTTACCGAATTTTTCATCGATGTCATGAATTAATTGTTGGATGATTTTAATTCATGCAAACTATAATGTGGATATGACTATCACATAATATATGTGCCTACCAGCTCAGAACCTGGTCCCCTCTATGGCTTAATAGTTGATCTAGTACATGGCTACCTATGGGGTAGGTCCATCAGGTCATTGGATGACTTAGTACATGTCTACCAATGGGGTAGGTCCATCAAGTCACATTGAGTTAGATATTGGGCTACCTTCGGGTAGTTCCATGCGACTCTATTACCCTATGTATTGGCTACCTGTAAGGTAGGACCATGGGGGTAAGAATCTACCTAAAGCGAGGTAGTATGCAAGTCCACTGCAGGGACATCACAGAGTTGGGTAATAGGTAAGGATTGAGTAGTATGGCTTAAAAAGTAATCTTGGTTGCTAAATGATTAACTGCATGATACATTGTTAATGTATTTACATGATTATTGTTTCCCCCACGTACTAGCTTCGGTTGACCGGCATTTTGTTTGTCGGCGTTTTAGGTTTAAGCCAAAAGGACAAACAGTAAATCATCATATTGTGAAATACATGAAGTAAAATACAAGGAGGATTAGTTAGAATAGAATCCATAAGTGGATAGAAGTTTAGAGATCCAAGTTTTCAAAAAGGTATGCAAATTTTTTTATTTTTACCATATTTCAATATAGTTGGTAGAATTTAATAATTTTTAATGATTATTTGTCGAACCTTTGATCTGGGTTATTGGATAACGGCTCTGATCCCTTGGTATCCCTTAAGTGGGGGTTACTGGGAGACGGGGTCATTACAATTACGTTGTCTCCATATATGGAAAAAGAGAGACGTTACAAAAATCTCTCCCAGAAATCTATATTCAGACTTGGACTTTGTTATATCCATCATCCACTGTAAAGCATCATCCATTCCTAAAGGGGCGAGCCCACCTCAACCAAATTTAAGGCATCCACGTCTCCAAATGTAGGTTGAGAACTCACATTAAAAAAAATGTCGTCATGAGATTCCGACACTTTATTACAGAGAAGGCAGATCGGATCACAGAACAGCCCCCATTTGATAATTCTATCTCTGGTAGGCAATCTTCTCATAATAGCCCTATACGCTCCAAAGCTCCATTTCAGACATCTGGGTTTGGTCCAACAGATATCATACTAACTGACCTGCGACATTGGCTTCTTCATATTCCATGGTTTGCTACTGGCATCATACTGCTCCTGCATTATATAAAATGGGCCCATATCATGGAAGACCTTTCTCATCCTCATCCAAATTGTCGAGTCCCCTTACTTCATCTCCCCTCCCATGTCTCCATACCTCTCTTCCATCCAGCCAGTCCACAGGGACTCTAGAATGTTCAAGATATGGTCCACTCTCCTGGAAGTATCCCCCCACACCACATCATGGGGGAAAACAAGACCCATCCCACCCGCATATAAAGGTTGAGCCACCGTTTTCCATCTAATAGCATTCACACCTCCACCCCAAAGAAAATCCGCTATGATGCTTCTGAACTTATCCAAATGAAAGCCGACAACTCAGTCTGTTTGCACTAGTAGTTAATTTTAGCATTTAAGATAGCTTTTATGAGAACCGTACTCCCATCCATCGAGATATTGAGTCCACACCATCTGTCCACAACACTTCTCAGTTCCTCCACACATTCAAAGAAGTCCACACCTCTTCCTCTCCCCCTAGACAGAGGAACCCCAAGGTATTTGGTAGGAAACCGTCCCACCGAAATCCCAATTGCCTCCTACAGCCTCCCTCTTCTACTATCACAAGATTTGGACAAGAACACATAAACACAAAGCTTTAAGAGAACATATATTTCTTAGGAAAACTTAAAATAACAATAGGAAGGAATTAAAAAGAATTTAAATACTTTCTTATAAATAGTCAAGCACGTTTTAGGTGCATTTCCATTATATTAAACAACAATATATGACTATTAACTAGCTTCCCACAGGAAGGGTCCACGAGGGGAATTTGAGGATCCAAACTTAAAAGCCATGTCATTTTTATGTGAGGGACGTCAAGAGCAAATTCAATGAGCTAACCCAACTTCAATCATGCCATGTGCCCTTACCTTGAGAATTCAGATAGGTATACAAGGGTATGTATTGGACAAATTTCATTATGTTTCAAGGTTGTTTTCAACATTTCTCAAGTAAAAGAAAAGTACTAATCATAGGAAACACGTATCTCAATCAAGTCTATAAATCAAATAATTTTAATTGAACATACATAAAAGCAAGTTCAGTGCCACTAGTCTAGTCAATTATAGTAGAAGATTAAGATACTTGATTAGAGATTCTTGACATTATCCTTAAGAAGAGTCATACAAGGAGATCATGACACTATAAATAAGTACAAAATGATTAAAGTTAATCAACATTAGGTGATATTAATCATTCTAATTGATGTTGGATGTGTCTCTATGTCTAGGTGTTAATCTTGCAATATAGATTTCAACATCCCAAACTAGGACATCTTTTATATTTACTATGTATAATATACATCTTGGATTCATTCAAATCTAGGATGGAACATAACAACTCATATTAGGGGTAACAATATGAGGATTTCATTACCGTAGATGATGCAATCTTAATATTCAAGCACGATGATCAACATAGGCGTTAACATAGTCAAAACTAGTGCTTTGAGTCATTATCATGCAAGGTTGTCATCATTTGAGCATGGATGAGATCTACTTAGATTAAGTTTTATAAACATCATTAGGTTACTTATTTGAAAGAACAATGTAACATGGCTCTTAATTAATGGAAAGATTTGCATAATATTGGCTCTTCAAATATCAACATGCATACTAGATCACATTTCAAGTAAAGATTAGGTCACCTAGTCATCATAGTGCAAATTTTTTATCGATAGGGTTATAGGGGTACAAGGCAAGCAAAATTACTAATTTTAGGGCAACATAAACAAATCGATTACTTAAGATCAATAAATTTGTAAGGTTTTCCAGTCATCACAAGAGTACCTATAAGGCCATACTGAGACACATTAACAATCATAAGATAATCATTAACATTCAAGGAGTATCATAATAAAAAATGACTTTATTTGAGGTTTAGATCTATTGTTCAAAAGAATGAAAGGATATTTTTGACACACTTGAGCAAGATTTATCATTAAAAGAAGTGATTTTTCCTATAAGGCAATTTTAATTCATTTAAGCAAGATAGATCATTACAGGGTAGAAAGTAGACAAGGTTCGAATGTTGATGCATCTACATGTGCAAGTTACCGAGATTAAGCGAAGATAACTTTTCTAGCATAAAAGAGTAAGATTGGGAATTAAATAGAATAAAACACTTCAAAAAGACTTATAAAGAATGCATCTTAGGATATCAGAAGAACTATAAGAGGAATTCACCCATGAAGCCATTTTAACTGGTAGATCTCAGTTTTTGATCAATTTGATATATTCAAAGTCTTGTTTTAGAGTGGTATGATAAATATAAGATTTTTTGAACATCTAGCTTCATTTGGAAGATTTGAGGGTAGGATTTTGAAAAGAGGCTAGAAATGGGGGGGATGTGGAGCCTTTTGTGGCCATGTGCAACCCACGTATGCACTCTTGCACTGGTGGCTAGTGGGCTGTTTTGTTGGACTCAACCTTCCTCTAGCCCAAGACCATTAGTGCCAATCGTGACCAACACATAAATATTTTTCATGGATTCTAACCCATGTGAAGGATCCTATTTGCGTACGAGAGTCACAACCAGATGAAGGTCGCCGACCACTGCCACTAAGAAGAAAATCAGAGGATAGGGGTGAGGAGAAAAAGATGGGTTACAAACCCAAAAAGAAGCCTCCCAGGCTCCTTGTAGTCTTATGGAGACATCCCTACTCTTAGATCTATCTTGCGGTGGTGAGAGGACAAGCCCCCAAATGTGGAAGTACAACTACGTCATGGACTCCAAGGAAGAAGTAGTAGGGGTGACGGGGGGTGAAAAAGGCACAAAAATGGATTGAAAAAAGAGAGGAAACAAAACAGAAGAAAAATGAAGTGAATGGATCTATCAATTAATGTCAAGGGGTTAGAATGGCTTGTATTGGTCATTGCAAAAGTGGCCCAAAACTTGTTATACTTGACCTGATACAAGGTAGAAGACAATATGAAGATCGTTATATTTGGGTCCATCATGGACTACAAGTTTATCAAGGGCTGGGAGAGTGGGTATTTGTTTCCAAAATGGAGCTCTCTCACTGGTTGAAAGAAGCTTCGATACATTGTCAACTTGTTTAAGTTAGTTCACATTTGTATTTCTTTAACAATATTGTAAAAATCATAACATTCATACTATAACTCTAATACAAATAAAATTTTCTCTGATGTATCACAATTTCATGTACTTGTTATACTACAATTTTAGATCCCAAATGACAAATTTGAGGGCATTAAATTTTGGAAATACATTTTCAAAAGTGTTTAATGCACTTAGCTATAGTCAATATAAGCACAAAGTGACATGTAATCAAGTCCATGTTGTCAATTGAGCATAATTTGATTCTAAGTCATCAAAATGTGGGTGAGGAAGGTTTTTTAGTAAAATAAATACTCTAATGAGTCATCATGTCTATCAAGTTTGATGAGAGAGAAAAATCAAGGTTGTTACATCCTTCCCACCTTAAAGAAATTGCATACCCAAAATTAAAATGATCCTTCAATTGAGTTTGTGAATCATATTCCATATCATAATCATCTTGGTATTTCTTCAACATCAACACTTTTATGTAATCAAGACCAAAATAAACACCATTTCATAACTGAGTAATTGAGCATCATAGTCACCACATAGTTACATAAATCATCAAATTGGGAAGGTTTTTATGTTAGTCACAAATATGCAGAGATTATCCTATGGATCAAAAATTTAAAGAGGTTGCATATTAGGTCATACGAATTGAGCTCTTTGAATCCAGAGTAAAAAATAACTTTCATTCCCAACATTTAGGATTCAAGCTTATATGTTGATCTAGGTGGGGTTATACATAAATTATTGAGATATCATATGTGAATAATTCGAGATGAACATCATATGTCAATATAGTGATTTTGTGCTCAAAAGCTATTGTTGCATCCCACCCTAGTCCACATGAAAGCTCTCCCTACGTCATAAATCAAGAGAATCGACATATTCATTGTTTTAAAAAAACATAAAACTTTCAATATGAAAGCTACTACTCATATATTGAGAGTGACTTGATGATCCAAATACTGTGATAATAGGTGTCATACCATTATTGAGATTGATAATCATATAAATCAATATCAAGAGTTAAAGTATTGTCTATGATTCATAGGTTCAAACAATTTCAAGGTAGGTTTTAGATTCCTATTACAGCTTTGGGGTGATCGTTCCTCCATATTCAACAATCAAGCAACAATCGAAAAACACTTTTTGATATCAATCATCAATTTTGGTATCATGGTACCGTGGGTAATGGATGCTCTAGACCTAAGTCTTTCTGGGAACTTAACAATAAGTTATAATCAACATCATCATATTTCACAATCATCATGAAATCGATGCTCAAAATTGAGTATCAATCATCATCGATCAAACCTATTAGAGATTTAGGTCATGGAATCAAAATAATATGAAGGGGGTTACCTTTCTAAACTCTAAATAATGAACAATATGAAATTTTGAGGTAATAATGATGAGGATGTGACCTAGTTTATGGAAATCATACGTCAACCACCACCCTAATATAACACACTGGTCCTCATAGTCATTAACTGTCAAGCATACCAAAATTGGGAGAGTATCAATTATCAATTCCCATTTCACAATGTCATTAGATCAAAGATCAATATCATCATAGGGTAATTGTGTCTCAAGATTTTTCAGGATCGAGGTCATAATTTCATTTCCTTCATTTCATGACCAAGGTAAGGGTTTATTTGAAAATCCAAAATTCAAAATGTAGCACTCCAAGAGTTGGATAATAAAAGGCAAACATTGAGATACATGTCGATCATATCATTTAAAATTGAGTGTTCAAAGAGGAATGGAAAGAAATAGTCTTGTATCAAACTCTTTCGTAATGATTTTGAGAGCCTAAAAGGATAGTCTGTTCAAAGCATGATCATGATACATATCAAATAGGGAAATTGTTTTCTTAACTACGTTTGAGGTTGAATTAGAAATAGGGAAGTATGGTCTTAGTCAAATAGGGATCTCATCAACCATGAGGTATAAGGTATAAGTCCTCCTTATTTCATCATACTATGATAATTGTCATCTACCTTGAACATAGGAATCATGTAGTCTATAGTTGGTAAAGTTGTGTTTACATAATGTGAGGGGTTATACATGAATTCTTCACTTCAAAAGTGTAATTGAGTTTTCAAATTAAGGTCAAATAATGAAACCGACATCGTTTTACTTAGTTTTTACCAATTCATTCAAATTTTAGTTTCCCACACATAAGATGCCCATAATATACAAATCATGTGATTAGTTGTCATAGAAGTACCACATGAGGAGATCAGAAAATATCATCACCTAATGGGTGTCTTAGGGTAGTCTTTAAAAAAGATATGAGATGCTATAATCTCTCTAAGCTTATAGGGAAAATCCTTAATCTAGTCTTGGGTTTAGTTTGATAGGCATGTATACAAATGAGACCTCAACCACCACATCTAGGTGGAGAACAAGTGTATCTTTCCCGTTGTAGTAACATATGTAGACACCTTCCTTTCTTCATTATGTACTTAGTTTCTCATTGGGATCATATGAGTGATTGGGTTAGTAAACATCACACTTGATATGTGATTGCTTTGATACCATCTGTAACATAACCATTTATTACCCAAATCCTCACACCTAATGTCTAGGCATCTCAAAGGAAGAGGACTTGGACGTACATCTATCGAATGGATCAAATTATGTATGCATGAATAAAACATAAATCAACAACACATATAACTAAGATATGAGACAACATGGTATATCAATATAACTAAACTAGTAATTGATATCAAGATCATAACCTACTAGATATAAAACCAGGTGGATGCTTCATTTGCATGTCATTAGATGATTATAAAAAAGTGATAACCACAAATTGTTAAAAAGCAACAACCATAGCAATAGATACATAGTGTAAATATTACCCTAAAATTATATAACGGATACTCATTAACACAACTATGATGAGTATGATATAATACACATTAACTTGTAGGTTTAAGAGAACATATATGGGTTGGCAAAACCTAAAGTACTAATAAGAAGGAAAGAAACAACATTGAAAGAGTTTTTTATTAGTAAGCAAGAGTTTTTTAGTTGCAATTTCATTATATTAAACAACACTATTAGCCATTGAACAACTTCCAAAAGGAAGTTTCCATGAGGATGAGAGACATTTGAGGGTCAAAGCCTAAATGCCACCCTATTTTTATGTGAGGGACCTCAAGACAAAAGTCAATGAGCTAACTATAACGTTCCCCTCCCCCATTATCCCCAATTAAGGAGGACCAAGAGGACAAGGGTCGTTGTCATATTTTTAGGATCAAGTTTTATCAATTAACCAAAAATAATTATAAATTGCATTTCATGGGAAAGAGTTTGATTCAATATAAAAGATAAACTCTTCAGGAATTGCATGGTATGGAAATGTATTTCTTGCAACTTGAATGAATAGCTATCTAACTAGATCCTCCATGCTAACTTTAAGTATCTTTTCTTTTAGTGCCTACTTCATAGGGTATACATTTTCCTTCATACTAGGAGTTTGACCTAAAATGTCATGAAACAAAATATGGTCAGTATAATAAGTTATACTCGTATGTGGGGAAAACAAAATATTCACATGTAGGTGTAATAATATAGTCATCCATAGCAATGATTATGATTACAAAATTGAATAAACATTTTCCTATATTAACCTCACCACCCTTATCCTCTTTTCTCAATGATGTGCCCTCTCTTTATGGGAGCCTCTTTATGGAGAACCCTCTTTTAATGGTTTTGGTCCTTACAGTGGACAATAAATAACCTTCCCTCACCCAAAATTGGTTTCATACATAGGCCTTCCGTTCTAGGATTTTCCTGAAGTGACCTTCCATTCCGGTCTTGATCACCAGTCATCCCCATGATGACCTTATTGACCCCATGCTCTTTAACTCACTAGTAAATTATATAGGGTTTGAGAAGGTTACAATTATATAATATGATATCCATTGTGATGTTATAGATTGTAGGAATTAAATAAACAACCAACAATTTATTTGTAATCAATTCATGATTCCTCAAAAACCACAAAAGTCATTCAGGTCGACTAGTCATAGGCGTAACCATATACCTTTTGTAGAACCATGTAGATATGTTGTAGTCATACTTAATGCATATCATATAGTCAAGCAAGTAATGAGGGACCCAAGAAATTCAACATTAGATCTACATGTATGTAAATCCTAAAGAGTAACCATCACATTATTCATATTAAACCCTACTCGTATTCCAATCTAGGGTTTAGGACTGTCTTGGGTTTTGGATAAGAAATATGGGTATCAAACCCTATTTTTATCACACCATATTTATGTTATGAATCAACAAGGAGAAATCCTAATTATCAAGGAAAGCCTTTTAGACCATTTGCAGCAACTATGCCAAATTATGCAACTTAAAATCAAGTTGATTAGGATCTAAACCCTAATCGCCATGTTTATAACTCAAAACCATTAATAATGGTCATATCATATTCAAAGTTCTTCATGAACTTTGATTCTCATTAAGTTAAACACAATTAGGCCATTATGAACTTTTTAAATCAGATTATGAGCATTAAGATCATAGCAAATTGCATTATTGGTGTTCAAAATTCTAATTACACATATATATTTTTATGGATCTATAAACCCTAATCTTTCATTATCTTTATCATCATTATCCAATATCTCCTATTAGTTGACTACATCATATTATAATCCAAGAAAAAAGAGTATTTGTTGCATGCAACACTTCAACTACAAATTTTAGGGTTTTGATGTATAATTTACAACTCACTTTTCTATTGTACATAATTTTGGAATAAGAAGCATAATTAGGCACTATAATTATTTTATTTAGATTCCCCTTGTTCTTCTGATCAGCTTGATGTATAGTTTTGTGATCTATGGTTTAATTACTACTCTATTTGCAAAAGAAATAATTTACTTGGACCAATGTGAGTCTTACACATCTGCGTCCCACACTTTATATATATTTACATACTAGGCCAGCTTAAACTTGGAGAAAAACCATTGTGTCCCTTCATCCTAAGCATGTGTATAGGGACATTCAAGTCATTTGGCTCTTACTCACCTTCCTCCCCATGACGCTACCTGCTCCTAACCCTATGCGGCTATGTGCCCGAGCCGCATCTACTCCCTTGGGTCCCAATGACCCAAAGGCGGTGGGGGAGATCACCCATCCACCTCTGGACGTGGAGGGGTGCCAAGAATTGTTGGAGTTGATTGGAGAGGGATGTTCAAGACTCTACACCATTGAAGGACATTGCAAGCTACTAGACAGAGGATAGGGAGTTGCAAACTCTACCTAACTACCCCTATGCCATGTTTAAGAAAGGAAGGTCTCTAGGAAGCTTTAAACCTCCTTCCGAATCCATGGAGTATGTCAAGGTTCTTTGCCTACACTCATCCCTATTGTGAATGTGATGAAGCAAACTGTATATCCATGGAGTGTCACTGGGTCATACATGGGAGGTTTACCCAGGGTAGTTCTCCCTTCTGCCTCATATAGGCTTTAAGGGGTATGATAGGGTGCAGTGGTCGGTGGGGAGTAGATTTTCTGAATGCTACCGAGGGAAGGAAAGGGGACTCAAAAAGTGATAGTTTCTCTTTCGATTACACCCCAAAATAGAAAGTTAATTATATCTCTTTCTTCATAACCCCTTTTTAGACTGAATTTTTGGAGGATTCTAATCATGTTGTCATCTTCTAGTGAGAAAAGAGTAATTACTAAATTAATCTTTAGAATATTCAGAACTTGATTTTCCAATCAACTTTAGGTAATTACTAAATAAATAACCTTTACCCCAAGATGTCCTGGAAAGTTCTGGTTTTTCTATAATAATCCTATATTGGAATCATCTTCCATTTAAAATTATATTAGACATTTATCTTGGGCAAAAAAACTCCTCTTTCCTAATTTCTATTCCAAGCACCTAATTGCACATCTTAATTAAGAAAAACATACCTCTCTCTCATATTTACTCCAATCAGACCAAAAAATTAAAGAAAACCTTTTAACTAATTATATGTTGGTGTCGTAAAATTTGGTGGAAAAATACACAAAGTAAATACCTTTTCCTTGCCCCTTGAGAAAAATATTTATTTTATAGATTTTAGGATTCCTTTTACCATCAAAAGTAGGCAAACTATCCTACTCAATGTATTTTCTAATTCTATGCACTACTAGGTTGAACCAAGATTGTTAAGTTGTTATAAACACATATTTTCTAGAACACTCCACATAATTCCATAATTGAAGTGTCAATTGTCTACTACTTTTAGTAATTCTTTTATTATTGCATTTTTCCTCTCTTTCTTTATCCAATTTCTATTAGTGGATTATTGAAAATAGTAAAGCCATGAAATCTTATTGCAAAGGATACATTGCATTTCAAATACATACTTTAAAAAGAAGGAATACCAAGTTTTCTAATATATCCTTAACCATCCCATATTTACATATCAAATATGTAAATACATTTGAAAAACCACATTATAACACTCTTTCCGCTTATTGGAATTTTGTTCTCAAAATTCAACTAGTCATCCAAAAGTTCAAGATGAAACTTTTCCATGTTAGCCTTTAGCTCCCATGTGGCTTCATCCTCACCATGGTTCTTCAAAAGAACCTTTAATGTCTATATATTTTTATTCATGAGCTATTTCACCTTGGAGTCTATTATCCTCATAGGTGACTCAAGGTATGACAATCTCCCTTGGAGTTCAATAGGTTTGATGTTCAACATATGCGCATGACCCCTCACGTAGAGCTTCAAATTGGACACGTGGAACACACCACACAAATAGGCTATCTTCCGACATTGAATATTAAATGTACCCATTTGAATCCATTTGGTAATTACATTTCCATTCATGACTTCAATTTCTCTTGGAAACTACCTAGTTCACCTAGGTTTACAAAGCATTTATTCATTATTCTCTCAAAAGGGTGAGGTATTGTTACAACCCCAATTGTTGGGTTCATTTGGTGAGAAATGTAATATCTCATAATAAAGGTAAATGAACAAATAATGATGTATTTTGATTTAATGCATGAATTTCGTGTGAAATGGCCTTGATTGATTGATTGTGGGCTTTCTTGGCCATTGATCCCAATTGAAAAGAAAAGGGAATTAAAAAGGAAAAAGGGATTGATTAATAAAAGGGTAATGTGAGTAATTGACAATTAAAAGAAGATAAATGCAAACCAATATTCCCCAATATGGGAATTCGTGCCTTTAGGATTTCTTGAGGTCTAAGGGAGCCAAAATCACTAGATAATCACAAAAGAAGAAGGAATATAAATTAATTTGGATTAATTAATGAATAACTTGGGAGAGAAGGAATACTTCTCATCCATTGCAATCTGTTTCCCAAATTTCGTACAAAGTTAGATAATGACAAGACAAACCTTCCCTTAAAATTTGAGAAAGAAAGGAGTTACGGTTTTGGAGAAATCGATTTTGCAAGTTATTTGCAATTTGGGAATAAATTTTGAAATAATGATATATTGTTTCCATTGCTTTGAACGCGAGAAATATGGTCTGTTGGATCTTCATCCAACGTTGGACGCCCTTCACCTAAGTCCCACTGGGACTGTGTTTCTGTGAATTAATAGAAGGACTTTCCCTCTTGAATTTCTCGTGTTCCTTTGGGTTTACAAACTGGGTGAGGTTTCCATTGGTTTTAGGAGATGAAACTGTGGGGAATCATCCTCAGTTTGTTTAGCTTTGGTCCTGGTTTTGGGAAACGCCCAAACCAATAGGGACTGCCTCGACCCTATATATAGGGGAGGATACACGAAGACACCAACATCCCTATTTGATAGTCCACACCCTGCGGCAGAGTACCAGGATCAATTTCGCACTTTCAATTGCGCCAACGAGCCTAACCTAGACCCTCGTCAACATAGCAGACCCTGCCAGAATCCGACGAATAAGGGGGGTGACCTTGGCGGGGTTTGGGTGGCCAATTGAGGACATCTTCAGCTTCGAAGAAGGGAGGTAGAGCTCCCTAGACCGTCGGCATGAGCAAAGGGAGAGCGGATCCCGAAGTCAACCCCAAGGTTGACCATCGTGGGTTGTTGTACAGAGGTGTGAGGAAGAAGAAGACTTCACGACATTTTACCAAACTACCCCGAGGTGCTTTCAGACCAGGTGAGGGCAAGTCAGTCATTCGCTTCTTTCGATCACACATAAAAGGTGTGTGATCCCTGAGCCGTGGGATGCCGCCTAGTCCACCGGACTATAGATCGAACGACTCTCGATTTTATGAAAATAACAAATAAACCATAAAAAGGGTTTTTCCTATAAAAATCATATCTTGAGCTAGGAGACTCAGATGAGAAAAGTTAATACATGAAAAATGATCAAAAAAATATGAGGAATATATTAAAAATGGTTTGAACACCTAACTCTATATAGTTTTGCAAAAGTGCATATTTTGAATAGAAAAGGTATTAATTTGTGGTTAGAAACCCCAATTGTTGATAAAAGATATATTTAGTCTTGCAATTAGGTTAATTCAAACATGTTTAACTTGATTAATGATTAAGATGGTTGTTAACCTGTTTTGATGATAGAATTACAAGGTTTAGGGTTTTAACTCAATATGTTGATTAATTTGTTTAGAAACCCTAAATTAGAGAAAAAGGAAAGAAAAGATAGAGTAATCCGAAAATTAGGGTTTTTTTGGACCAAACCTGATCTTAATAATCTTAATGGAAAATAAGACAAGAAAATTAGGGTTTGATGTATATTTTGATAAAATTGAAATAGAATTGGTAAAAAGGTAATGAATCCCTAATTTTCAAGAAACCCTAAAATTTGAATAGCAATCCTAAGGAATAAAATTGGATAAATATTGATAAAAGGAAATTGGAATGTTTATTTCAGGATTACTGTGCACCTTGATTGCTTGATTGAATTTTCTCTCTACTTAATTTTGTCTTCAAATCTGCAGTACAAGTATGTGGTTACGCCTATGAATATCCCGAATTAGTTTCTCGAGGATTTTTGAGGTTTTATCGATGACTTGAATTAAACTGTTGGTTACATTTAATTCATGCAAATTATAATGTGAATATGACTATCACATAAGAGATGTGCCTACTAGCTCAGATCCTAGTCCCCTTTGTAGCTTTATAGATTGACCTAGTAAATGGCTACCAATGGGGTAGGTCCATCAGGTCATTAAATGACTTAGTAAATGGCTACCAATACGGTAGGTCCATCAAGTCATCATGAGTCAGGGATTGGGCTACCTTTGGGTAGGACCATGCGACTCCATAACCCTAAGAATTGGCTACCAGTGTGGTAGGGCCATGGGGGTAAGGATCTACCACATGAGAGAGGTAGTATCCGTGTCCACTGTAGGGATAACACAGAGATAGGGGATAAGAAAGGATTGAGTAGTATCGCTTAAAATGTAATTTTGGATGTTAAAGGATATTTGAATGACTACATTGTTAATATAGTTGCACAATTTTTGTTTCCCCCACATACCAGCTTCTTGCTGATCGGCGTTTTGTTTGTCGGAGTTTTAGGTACAAATGAAAAGAACAAACAATAAAGTGGCATATGTGGAACTAAATGAGAAATAACGTACACAGGAGGATTAGTTAGATTAGTATCTTCATGGATAGAAGTTTAAAAATCCCAAATTTTAAAAGGTAAGTAAAGTTTTTATTGGATACCAGTTTTCAATTTAGTTGGTAAAGTTTATTAATTATTATTGATTATTTGTCGAACCTTTGATCCTTTTTATTGGATAATGTCTCTGACCTTCTGGTCTCCCTTAATTGGGGGTTACCAGGAGGTGGGGTCGTTACAATTGTTATCAAATCATAGGTTCCTCAATTAATCTTTAATAATTATTAAATTTTACAAATTCTATAGAACGCAAGGGAGTTATTAGAGGATTATCCGAAAGATAGTGGTGTCTAGAAAATGATCACGATTAAGGGTTGGCAATATTTTCTTCCACACCGCTAGTCAGAATATGAGGACTCCCAGATCTGTGTGACTGCCTGGCCAAAGTCCTAGGATATGAATCGAAATAAGATACCTTTAGGACTCTCTCATCTTGTTCATCCCTCCTCAACTCAAATTCTATTAAGGACTTTAAGGATTAGGGTTTTTTCTCTTCTCCTCACCCTCTTGTGGTATGGGTAAGGTTAATAAGGTTTAAGGAATCCTCCACCAAATTAATGGAAAGCATGTAAATAAGATGTCATGGACATAAGCTTAATAGAGTAAGCGTAAACTAAAGAATAGATACATACTTAGGTAGATACATACTTAGGTCGTATGACACGAGTTGTCAGTGCCCTTAGGAGAGACCCGAGGATAGACCTCCTTGTCAGGAAGATGAGTAGGGAGAGTTAGTCTTGGAGGTAGAAACCTCCATTATAACTAGAGACCTAGCACATCCTTTGAGGATGATGTTAACCCTAACCCTAAGTAAAGGATAGAGAAAGAGATGACATGATGAGTTAGATGTCATGGTTGACTAGGTGTTTGGATGGACATGCCTTTGGATTGCCATACGAACCATGAGAAGTTGATGACCGAGTACCTTTGGCAACCCAACCCTGGGAAGGGTCATGAATGTTTGAGCGAAGGATAGCTCCTTCGTGGATGAGGTTAGAGAGGAACCTATAGAAACCTTTTGGGCTATTGCAAGCAGGATATAGCTTGCACCCAAAGTGCGTCAGTAGTGTTGACAGTTGAATGAGACCCTAGACAAGGGATCATGATGGATGGCTTATGAGATAAGCATAAGGGGTTATGGATAATCTTGAGTAAACATAATTTCGAGTATAGACTTCACTCAGGTAGGTACATTCTTATGAGCTTGATCCTTCATGAAGAAAGGACCTCTTATAGAGAGGTTGGTTGTAGGATTAACTCTAGAGAGAGAGAGAGCAGACCTCAGGCAAGAAGGTTGGAAACCTAAAACCCAAAAACTTGAGAAACAATGGGAGTTGAGGATGATGCGACCTAAGTGGATGATAGTGGTTGCAGTATGCTTGACCCTTGGAGGCTAATGATGTCTTGGTTTCTATGAGAGGAACCAAACCCTAGAGAGAGGATGAGTCTGTCGATACCTCTGTGCCTATGGTATAGGTGTTTACCTCCTTAGATAGGTAGAAGAGTTTCTTAGACTTGAAGAGGATGAAGTAGAAAGTTGTGAAGCCTTGTACCTAGTTGGTTGTCCTGGAAGAGGACTCGACTCTGAGATGTTGCTCGAATGAAAGGATGACATACCTTAGACATGCTTAATTCTTGGTTAAGAGGTTGAGCATGCAGTTGGACACCCAAAGGTGGACCTAGGGTTTTTAGGCCTAAGAGGGGAAGCAGTGTACCCAATACTCATGATGAGATTTGAGTCTCTATAGTTTCGAGCATGGTACTCTTCATGAGTAGAGGTAAAGGAAACCCATTAAGTTAAAGGTACGTTTGATGAACCCCTCACAACTAAGTTTATCTAATGTTGAGGAAAGAGAACAAGCATGACCTAGCATGGTTTAATAGGTGGTCTGCTAGTGCCTTAGTAGTTGCTGGGTTAAGCATGCACATGTGAATGTAAACCCTAAGGACGCTTGTGACCTTTGTTATCAAGGTGTAATTTCCTCCCATCCTGGGAGAGGGACCCTTTGGTAGGGAGTTTACCAGTTGGTTGGTTTTGAGGTAACCTAAGGAGGTTTCATAGGATCTTGAGAAGCTAAGTGAAGAATACATGGCATGAGATTGAACCTGTAGACCCATAGTTAACCATCTCTAAGTGCATATGGATGTATTACCATGGAGGTAACCGGTATGGGGCCTGACCAAGGTAGGAAGGTCGCCATGATCCCTGAGAAAGGATGAAAGACAACCCAAGAATGCAGGAAGAGAGATGATGAAATCTTGGGTAAGGTTCTGAGTTGAACATGTACTATAAGAGAATCCTAAGTCTATCCTAGGGTCAAGTAGGGATAAGACTAATGGATGTAGGAGTTGCCTAATTCCCTAGTGTACATGACCATAGGGTCGAGAGGTAGCAACTATCATTGTCTGAGGGCCATGGGTTAGGAGATTGATCACCTTCATGAACTCATGGGACCCAAAGGGTAGATGAGTAGGGCACTCTCTGAATGCATGAAGGAAAAGGGATGACCCCAAAATGTACCAGCACCCTATAGACCTAGAGGAGAGGACTAAGGATTGTGTGGTGACCCAAGTAGGTTTGAGACCCATTTTCCATGGAAGTAATGTGGATATTAAGATGATGGCACGTTTCAACCTAGATTTGAAGGTGTACTGGCAAGGTGGGATGTACCATCTCTACTCTTAGAATAGGAAGAACTCTGTATTTGGACGGCCGTCAAATGCTTATTTCTTCTTGTTATGGGAGGGAGAGATGGGACAGTACGCATGTCATACGCCAAGGATAAAAGATGATGTGAGTTGGAACGTTGCTATGAGGTATGAGGACAGAGATGATAACATACCTTGGTGGAGTGAATGATACATGGATGGTTTACAAACAGTAAGAGAAATACGGATGTTTTTGGTATAAGATATGTGGAACTTGCAACTTATGCAAGGTTGAGTTTGATCACCATGAGGATGAGCTCAGAGTTTCTTGATGAAAACAAACTAGAGTTTGAGATGAGATGATAATTATAATACATGGAGGTGTATGTCCTCAACAATACTTAACACCTAAGGATAATAAGTGGTAATGAATGCTTCGGTTGAGATATATCTGCCTAGTTTAGCTGGAAGCTAGAAGAAGTTGAGGTTGTTAGGCTAACCTTAAGTTGAGAAAAAAAGAGATAGGTTTGGCTAACACTCAGATATACCGAGATCTGTTGAACAAGATTAGTGGTTGTTTGGTTAGCAAACCTAGGCCTTGATGCGATAAAAAGGATGGTTGTAGAACCTCAGTTACACTTCTTTGGAAAAGAAGGTGATGAGACCCCAACTAAAGACGTTTATGGTTTTTGAGGAATCGATCTTGAGAAATCATGACATATAAGGGATCATGATACACCATGGTACTACTAAGGTAGTAAGTTACAGTAGTATTTTTATGCCTAAGATGAAAAGTGTACAAAGATGCATGTGGCTCGTCACCATGCACATCAAGAGGTGAAGGATGAACACCAGTAACCCAGTGTAGTGATATAGAGGATAGAGAGTCCCCGAGACGGAATGAGAGTTCACCACTATGGAGGTGGTGGTAAGCTTTCCGTAGACCAAGGAAGGTCGGGATGCAATATGGGTTATGGTATATCGCCTTGCCTATATGACATGATAAAGAAAGGGTACTGTCAAGGGACAGATTGAGTTGAACCACACATGAGAGAGATGGTTCATCTACACCATGATGCGAGTTCAAAAGTTCTTGAGTAGGACCTAAAGATTCACTTCCATGCAGTGGAAGTAGATACATGAAGAACTCGATGTTAATATAGTTTATCACCCCATACTAATGGACAATATGATCCAGACTAGAGGGTCTGATAAGAGCATGTGTGCTCATTCAGGGTGATACATAGAGACAATTCTTAAGATGTGATGTTAACCACCATAGCCTTTATCGAGATGTAATAAGTTCTATAAGGAGGTCATTTCGGTCACCCCTTCATTATAATGATGTTGGTGAAAGAGGCCTCGTGAAGGTCAGAAAAGAACCATAGGGTGTGCAGATGAAGTCGCTTTGATCGTGCAATGGCTGAGAGAGAGCCCAATGGTGACATGAGTCATGAGTTGATGCAAAGCAAACTGACATTCAGTTCACTATGGGAGAATATGTGATGTGAAAATCCGACCCCTCTAAGCTATAGCTGAGAAAGCTGAGTCCCCGATATATGGGTCCATTTGAGATGGATTGGTGGATATGTTTGTGTTTAGCCTTGCCCCTCAGGATAACATGATGTGTAATGTGTTCCATGAGTCTGGTCTAGTGCACTATGTGAGGTACCCAAGCCAGGTGTTGAGCCCTGAACCTATTCAGCTTTTTGAGAAGCTGAAATGTCCTGAGTCACCTATGAGGGTACGCGATACCAAGGTAAGAAAGAACTCAGATGGAAGAATATGAGATGATGAAGGTACTTGGGAAGCACCATGGAAAGGGTGAAGCCACATGGGAGCCCTGATGGACATAAGAAACGCTTATCCTGAATTTTTTGATTGCTTGATGGAATTTTGAGGACAAAATTCTTATAAGAGGGGAAGGATGTTACAACCCCAATTGTTGGGTTCATTTGGTGAGAAATGTAATTTCTCATAATAAAGGTAAATGAACAAATAATGATGTCTTTTGATTGAATGCATGAATTTCATGTGAAATGGCCTTGATTGATTGATTGTGGGATTTATTGGCCAGTGAGCCCAATTGAAAAGAAAAGGGAATTAAAAAGGAAAAAGGGATTGATTAATAAAAGGGAAATGTGAGTAATTGACAATTAAAAGAAGATAAAGGAAAATCAATATTCCCCAATATGGGAATTCGTGCCTTTAGGATTTCTTGAGGTCCAAGGGATCCAAAATCACAAGATAATCACAAAACAAGAAGGAATATAAATTAATTTGGATTAATTAATGAATAACTTGGGAGAGAAGGAATACTTCTCATCCATTGCAATCTGTTTCCCAAATTTCGTACAAAGTTAGATAATGACAAGACAAACCTTCCCTTTAAATTTGAGAAAGAATGAAGTTATGGTTTGGGAGAAATCGATTTCGCAAGTTATTTGCAATTTGGGAATAAATTCAGAAATAATGATATATTGTTTCCTTTGCTTTGAACGCGAGCAATATGGTTCATTGGATCTTCATCCAATGTTGGATGTGCTTCGCCTAAGTCCCACTGGGACTATATTTCTACGAATTAATGGAAGGACTTTCCCTCTTTAATTCCTCGTGTTCCTTTGGGTTTGCAAACTGGCTGAGGTTTCCATTGGTTTTAGGATATGAAACTGTGGGGAATCATCCCCGGTTTGTTTAGCTTTGGTCCTGGTTTTGGGAAACGCCCAAACCAGCAGGGACTGCGTCGGCCCTATATATAGGGGAGGATACGTGAAGACACCAACATCCCTATTTGATAGTCCACACCCTACGGTGGAGTACCAGGATTAATTTTGCGCTTTCAATTGCGCCAACGAGCCTAACCTAGACCCTCGTCGACATAGCATACCCTGCCGGAATCTAGCGAACAAGGGGGTGACCTTGGTGGGGTTCGGGTGGCCAATTGTGGACATCTTCAGCTTCGAAGAAGGGAGGTGCAACTCCCTGGACCATCAGCATGAGCAAAGGGAGACCGGAGCCCGAAGTCAACCCCAAGGTTGACCATCGTGGGTTGCTGTAGAGAGGCGCGAGGAAGAAGAAGACTTCACGACATTTTACCAAACTACCCCGAGGTGCTTTCAGACCAGGTGAGGGCAAGTTAGTCATTTGCTTCTTTTGATCGCCCATAAAAGGTGCGCGATCCTTGAGCCGTGGGATGCCGCCTAGTCCACCAGACTATAGATCAAACGGCTCTCGATATTCAAGAAATAACAAATAAACCATAAAAAGGGTTTTTCCTATAAAAATCGTATGTTGAGTTAGGAGACTCATATGAGAAAAGTTAATACATGAAAATGATCAGAAAAATATGAGGAATAC
Source organism: Alisma plantago-aquatica (assembly GCA_963693085.1). NCBI lineage: Eukaryota > Viridiplantae > Streptophyta > Magnoliopsida > Alismatales > Alismataceae > Alisma > Alisma plantago-aquatica. The sequence continues at coordinate 1,082,693,917 of OY856413.1, read as the reverse complement.
ATTAAAAATGGTTTGAACACCTAAATCTGTATACGTTTGCAAAAGTGCATATTTTGAATTGAAAAGGTATTAATTTGTGGTTAGAAACCCTAATTGTTGATAAAAGATATATTTAGTCTTGCAATTAGGTTAATTTGAACATGTTTAACTTGATTAATGATTAAGATGGTTTTTAACCTATTTTGATGATAGAATTACAAGGTTTAGGGTTTTAACTCAATACGTTGATTAATATGTTTAGAAACCCTAAATTAGAGAAAAAGGAAAGAAAAGATAGAGTAATCCGAAAATTAGGGTTTTTGTGGACCAAACATGATCTTAAGAATCTTAATGGAAAATAAGACAAGAAAATTAGGGTTTTATGTATATTTTGATAAAATTGAAATAGAATTGGTAAAAAGGTAATGAAACCCTAATTTTCAAGAAACCCTAAAATTGGAATAGCAATCCTAAGGAATAAAATTGGATAAATATTGATAAAAGGAAACTGGAATGTTTATTTCAGGATTTCTGTGCACCTTGCTTGCTTGATTGGATTTTCTCTCTACTTAATTCTATCTCCAAATCTATAGTACTGGTATGTGGTTATGCCTATGAATATCGCGAATTAGTTTCTCAAGGATTTTTGAGGTTTTATTGATGACTTGAATTAAACTGTTGGTTGCATTTAATTCATGCAAATTATAATGTGAATATGACTATCACATAAGAGATGTGCCTACTAGCTCAGATCCTAGTCCCCTTTATAGCTTTATAGATTGACCTAGTAAATGGATACCAATGGGGGAGGTCCATCAGGTCATTAAATGACTTAGTAAATGGCTACCAATGGGGTAGGTCCATCAACTCATCATGACTCAGGGATTGGGCTACCTTGGGTAGGACCATGTGACTCCATAACCCTAAGAATTGGCTACCTATGTGGTAGGGCCATGGGGGTAAGGATCTACCACATGAGAGAGGTAGTATCCATGTCCACTGTAGGGACAACACAGAGATAGGGGATAGGAAAGGATTGAGTAGTATCACTTAAAACATAATTTTAGATGTTAAATGATATTTGAATGACTACATTCTTCATATAGTTGGACAATTTTTGTTTCCCCCACATACCAGCTTCTTGCTGACCGACGTTTTGTTTGTTGGCGTTATAGGTACAAATGAAAAGAATAAATAGTAAAGTGGCATATGTGGAACTAAATGAGAAATAATGTACCCAGGAGGATTAGTTAGATTAGTATCTTCATGGATAGAAGTTTAAAAATCCCAGCTTTTAAAACGTAAGTAAAGTTTTTATTGGATACTAGTTTTCAGTTTATTTGTTAAAGTTTATTAATTATTATTGATTATTTGTCGAACCTTTGATCCTATTTATTGGATAATGGCTCTGACCTTCTGGTCTCCCTTAATTGGGGGTTACCGGGAGGCAGGGTCGTTACAGGTACACTTCAAACCCTATATTATACCATTTAGATTTCAAATTAGGTATTCAGTTTCTCATTTCAAATTATTATTATTATTATTATTGTATTATTATTATTATTATTATTATTATGGTTACTATAATTATTATAGCATGTATTTGTCCTATCTCTCAAACTCATAACAAGATGAAATAAGCATTTGGTAGTAGTCCAAGTTCAAAGCTCATCCCATTCCAGGAGTAGAGATGGTGCATTCACACATCATCTTTTAATTTCAAATTCAGGTTGAATTATTTTCCACATGACTCCAAACCATGAATAACACAATTTCTAAACACCATGCATTCATATTGGAAAATATTTTCTCATAATTTCTGTGTACAAATCCTTTTAAGATTCTTATAATCATATGAATTTATCTATTCTTTTCATCTACATCTCCTATCTCATTATCTTCAGTCATTCCCCTAAGATCTCTAAGGCATAGGTACCTTTGGAATGATCTCCTCTTAACCCCCAAGGGTCTTATGTACTTGGTACATGATCATCCCCCATCCTCACAAGTTTTATGTACCTTTAACCATCCTAATTGATCCTAGGGTTAACTTTGGTCCCTATTCTTCCCAAGGGTTTTATGGAGATGTCAAAACTTTATTTTATTGCATTACACATTTTACTTGAGGTTTCCCTGATAATATATGAGTGCATTATATATTATAAATTATTTCACCTAAATTTCCTTCATCTCTTAGGGAACACATGGTTTACTTTATGTCCCTATATTGGGCCCATGCTGACCTTCCTTTCTAGCTGCGTCCCACATTATCGATCACTTTCATAGTGACTTTTCCTTTTCTTCCTCAGTGATGACATACATGAGTCCAAAGAATCATACTCAACATATGTGCTTTCGTGATTCATGCACTTAATCTCTCATGTTTTAAGTCAAATTTAAGGTCACCTCAATTCTTAAACTAATTTCTTAAATCACCCTTTTAGGGTAGGCCCTATTCCAGGACATAATAAAACTAACATTTGATAGAAACCCCATAAACAATCTTGAACCAAAATCTATATTACCACAAGAGACATGTCCTTTAAGCATATTTTCCATTGCATCATCCATGCACTCTTCACAAGAGAGTTATATCATTATGACATGTGATCTACCACCCAATAGTTAGGTCACCTTCAAGTACTTTTCTACTAAGGATGGAAGCATTCAGATATATTGGAACTGATATATTGTGTTTTATGCGTTCACAACCATAGGGACGCTCATCTGATTTATCGTCATATGCCAAGTACCTTGTACCCTCATAATGCACCCATTCTATATAGTAGACTAGTAAGAAGTAAAGTATACTTTCAAGAATACAAATTTATAAACCACATATTTCTTATGTCAACTGCAACCACGTTTAATATTTATCATGAGCATTATCTCATTCCACTTTCTCATTTTAAGTTGTATTCTTTAGAAAAGGTTCACCCTAAGGTTAGCTAGTTACTTCATATTATCATATTTCATGCATATAGCTAACCAATTGCATATAGAAAAACGTAGTAAACCATTTCTAAGTCTTCCATTATTCCACATCCATACATCACCCCTTTGGATCAGTTTTCATACATATATATGATATTATGATGTTGTTAATCCAACTTGTATGAGTGGCTCATCAAACATACATCACAGTCCAAGTGTGGTTTCACTCAACCCATTACCTGAGGCTCTCCATGCTCAAACTGCATGAGCTCACTCTAGGAGTATTATATGCACTAGATCTATCTTATTTTTAGTCTAGGGTTCTCATGTATTCCTTATTGGTATCAGTTAAAAAATTCACAAGATCTTGCCACTCAAGCACCGATCGACCCAAAACATGATATGGCATTCTCTTCATAGATCACTACTCAGGAAATATTCTTACCCAACTTTCTCTTTGTCATAAAAAACCCCTAGAGTTAAAAACAAGGAACAAAAAACTCAAGCATGAGTATTCACAACATACTTATCATTCCTTTCCTTTCCAGGACCTAGGGACTCTGTTTCCTTCACCTAGATGGTAGGTACTCATATCACCATATACATATATATGTAAGAAGCCTCTTTCTCTAACTCTAGGGTTTTGTCCTTTCAAGGACATCTAGGGTACAACAAACCTCTAGGAATTTTACATATAGCAACTCAACTCATTCACTCAAGAGTAGTCTAGCTTAGGACATATCACAAATTATAATTCCTCATATATTGGGGTTTAGGTTCGTGACTCCCTCTGGGTCCCACTCTCTCCTGGAGTTAACCATTGGTCCTAACACTCGGGATCCCCCCTTTGTAGAGAAGATTGAGTCTCTTGAATATTCACATCTTGTTTTCACTTAGTGTGTCTTACCTCGGAGAAGCAAGCACACTTGTATATCAACTCTTAAGTCAAAAGCTCAAAATTAAAGTCAAATTCTCAAATATGATTGGGGTCATCACAAACCATATTGTCTCATCATGTGAAATTGAACTCATTTCATTCATTATGTAATCCATCAAGTCATTAGGCATCAAATATAAAACTAATCCAACTTCTAACCTGATGATCCTCGCTTCCACTTGGTGCATGACTACATGTTACTCATACTCATGTGGGAACAAACTTCCAGTTAGGTTGCCTACCAAAGGAGTTATACTTTATAGTAACTCCCTGACCTTAGTAAATCCATCAAGTTAGACTTTATAGTAACTCCCTAACCCATAAAACATTTTCTCTACTTTATCATTATTTCCACAATACATGCACATTAATTGGTGGAGGGTGTCTTAATCCTACTTCCTCTCAAAACCCTATATTGAGATGAGGTGTAAAGTATCTTTAGGATTTACTAAGAAATAGGATGAGAGTAGATGAAATTTGAGGTGAGAAGAAATCCTAGAGGTATTTTATTTCGAGTAAAGTACTCCAACTTTGGCTAGGTAGGATGCACAGGCCTGGGAGTCTTCGTAAGCCGACTAGAAGTGCAGATGAAAGTTTTGCCAGCCCCTGGGGTTGTGGCCCCTTATAGACACCATCTTCTTTATAAAATACTCTAATAATTCCCTTGGTCTCTACATAACTCTTAAAATTTAATAATTGTTAAAAATTAAATGGTAAACTAGGCTCTACTGAACCTTTATAGATACCAAATGTAAATACTCCCTCCCCGTTATCCCCAATTAAGGTAGACTGAGAGGGCAACAACCATTATCATATTTACATGATTAGGGTTTATCAATTAACCAAAAATAATTATAAATTTCATTTCATGGAAAAGAGTTCATTACAATTTAAAAGATAAACTCTTCACTAAGGAGTTACATGGTATGAAAATCTATTACTTGCAACTTGAATTAAAAACTATATAACCAGATCTTCCATGGTAACTTTAAGTATCTTTTCTTTTGGTGTATTTTTCATAGGGTATACATTTTCCTTCATACTAGCAGTTTGACCTAAAATGTCATGAAATAGAATATGGCCAGTATAACAAGTTATAATGGTATGTGGGGGAAACAAAATATTCGAACGTAGGTGTAACAACATAGTTAGCCATGGCAACAATGATTACAAAATTGAACATGAATTTTCTTATTTTAGCCTTGCAACCTTTATCCTCTTTTCTCAATGGTGTTCCCTCTCTTTAGGGGAGTATCTTTATGGGGAACCCTCTTTTATGGGTTTTGGTCCCTGTAGTGGACAATTCATAGCCTTCCCTCACCCAAGCTTATATTCATACATAGGCCTTCCATTTCAGGCTTAGTCAAAGGTAACCTTCCATTTCAGGCTTGATCACCAGTCATCCCCATGATGACTTTATTCACCCCATGCTCTTTAACTCACCTAAGTTTAATACATGGTTGACCAGGTTATATTTATATAAGATGATATTCATAGTGATTTTATAGATTGCATGAATTAAATAAACAACCAATAATTTATTTGCAATCAATCTGGGAAACCACAAAAACCACAGAAGTCATTTAAGTCGAGCAACTATATGCATAACCACATACCTCCTGTAGAACAATGCATATATCATGCAGTCATACTTTAATCATATCATCCAATCAATCTAGCAACAAGGGACCCTTGCAATTCAACATTAAATATGCATATATGTAAAGCCTAAAGTGTCATTATCACATAATTCATACTAAACCCTACTCGTATTTAAATCTAGGGTTTAGGACTATCTCGAGTTTTGGATAAGGAATTGGTGTATCAAACCCTAATTTTGTTGCACCATATTTTAGGTTATTAATCCACTAGTTGAAACCCTAGTGGTCAAGGTAAGCCTTTTAGATCATTTTGGGAAACTATGTCAAATTATGCAACTTAGAATCAAGTTGATTAGGCTCTAAGCCCTAATTGCCACATTTATAGCTAAAAACCTTTTATTAAGGTCATCATTATACAAAGTTCTACAAGGAATTTAATTCTCATTAAGTTAAACATATAAAGCCCATTAAGAGTTTTTTCAATTAGATTACGCGCATTAAGATCAAAGAAACTTACATAATTGGTGTTCAAAATTATAATTACACATGTTGGTTATAATGGATCTATAAATTGTAATCATTCATTGTATTTATCTTCATCATCCTATATCTCATAATAGTTGATCACAATAGATTATTCCAAGAAAAATTTGTATTTCATGAATTCAACACTTAACTAAAAATTTTAGGGTTTTGCTGTATAAATTACCACTCACTTTGGTATTAGCACTAATTTTGGAATTAAAAGGATAATTAGGATCTGTAAATATTTTATTTAGATTCCCCTTGTTCTTCTGATCAATTTTGTCTATAGTTTTGCTATTTTCCGATATATAGTGGAACTACAACGTTATTTGCAAAAAGAAAGACCTACTTGGACTAATGGGAGATTGACACATCAGTGACCCATGTTTTTGATTGATTTACATACTAAGATAGCTTAAACACAGAGAAAGACAATCAAACCCCATCAAATTGAGCTTACACTAAGGGATATTCGAGTCATTTGGCTTTGACTCACCTTCCTCCTCACGACGCTACATGCTCCCAGCCCTATGCGGCTATGTGCCTGAATTATAGTTGGTCCCTTGGGTCCGAATGACACAGAAGTAGTCGGGGAGATCAGTGATCTACCTCTGGTTTTTAAGGTGTCTAGAGAACTTTCAGAGATGATTAGGGAGGGATGATCCAGGCTCTACACTGCTGAAGGTCATTGCAAGGTACTAGAGGAAGGATAGGGAGTTGTAGACTTTACATAACTACCCCAACACCATTGGGAAAGGAGGGTCTCAAGAAGATTTCCGCCTCCTTCCCAAGCCCTAGATTTTCTAATGTGCTTTTCCTATACTCATCCCTCTCACTAAGGTGATGAAGCAACCTCTATATTTGTGGCACACCAATGGGTCATATAGGGGAGGTTTTCCCGACATAGTTCTCTGTTCTAGTGAAGGCCCTTCTGCCTTATATAGGCTTTAAGGGGTATGATAGAGTGCATTAGTTAGTGGGGAGTAGGTTTTTGAACTTGATCAAGGGAAGGAAAGGGAACTCAAAAAGAGAAAATTGGCCTTTAGATTAAACCCCAAAATAGAGAGTTAATTATATCTCTTTCTTAATAACCCCTTTTTAGACTGAATTTTTAGTGGATTCCAATCATGTTATTATCTTCCAGTGGGAAAAGAATAATTACTGAATTGATCTTTTCTCTACTCAAAATGCAATTTTCAAGTCAACTTTAGGTAGTTACTAAATAAATCACCTACGACACACGTTGTCGTGGAAAGAAGTTCTTTTTCCATAAACTGATCTGGGATCATCTACCATTTAAAATTATATTAAACATTTATCATGGGCACAAAAAACTCCTTTTTCCTATTTTTTATCCTAGGGACCTACTTGCACATCTTAATTAAGAAAAACATACCTCTCTCTCATCTTTACTCCAATTGGCCCCAAAAACCAAAGGAAACCTTTTAGCTAATTAAATATTGGCAAGATTTGGTGGAAAAATACACAAAGTAAATACCTTTTCCTTTCCCCTTAACCAAAATCTTTATTTGATTTATTTTAGGCATCAATTAATTCCTTTTTCCATCCAAACTAGGAAAACTATCCCATTCAATGTATTTTCTCATTGTGTGTGCTATTAGGCTGAACCAAAATTGTTAAGTTGTCATCAACACATATTTTATAGAACACTCCACAAAATTCCATAATTAAAGTGTCAATTTTCCATTACTTTTAGTAATTCTTTTATTATTGGATTTTTCCTCTCATTTTATCCAATTTTTATTATTGGATTATTGAAAAAATAAAGCCATGAAATAAATTACAATGGATACATTTCATTTTAAATCCATCCATCAAAACAAGGCATACCATGTTTTCTAATATGTACTTACCAATGCCATATTTACATTTCAAATATGTATGCACATGTGAAAAACCATGTTATAACACTAAACCTATTTAAGTCATTTCTTGTGCCCTTATCCCAAGATTTTAGGTAGGTATGCAAGAGTGTATAATGGACAAGTTTAATCACATTTCAAGGTATTTTCAACATATCTCAAGAAAAATGGAAGTACGAATCATAGGGAGTAAGTATCTCAATCAAGTATATAATGAAAGCATATTAATCATACATACATACAAGCAAGTTCAATACCACTAGTTTGGCCAATAGGAGTGTAAATTATACCTTGATTAGAGTACAATATTAAGATACTCGATTAGAGATTCTTGACTAGATCCTTAAAAAGAGTCATAGATGGAAATCCTAAAATTGTAAATAAGGAAAAAGGATTAACATCAGAAATACTACATCATCATAATCATTATCATGGATGTTGGATGTTTCATCCAAGTATAGGTACTTATCCTACAATATTGATTTCAATATCTGAAACTAGGTCATTAATTTTTATTATCATGTTACATAATGCATCTTTAATTTATCTAAATCTAGGATGACACATCGAAACTAAGATTAAGGGTCATAAGATTTGTATTTCATGATCTTCAATGGATAAATCCTAAGATTCATGAAAGATGAGAAACATAGGCATCAACATAGTCAAAACTAGTAAGTTTGAGTCAATATCATGCATGATTGTCATCATCAGAACATGATTGAGTTCTACTTGACCTAGGACTCAAAAACATATAAAAGTTATTTATTTGAAAGTATAATGTATCATGTTGCATCATTAGGTCAATATTTGCATAAGATCGGATCTTCAAATATCAAAAAGTACACCAGATCACTTTCAAGTCAAGATTGAGTCACTAAGTCATCATAGTGACATGACTGATTCATAAGGAAAATATAGATACAAGTAATGTGGAGTTATTGATTTCAAGTCCACATAAAAGACTTGAGTTCCTATGATCAATAAATTTGAAAGGTTTACCAGTCATAACAAGAGTACATATAAGGCCATACTAAGACACATTAAGTGTCAAGAGATAATCATTACGATGATCAAATATGACTTTATTTGAGGGTCATATACTATTCTAAATTATGTAAGGATACTTGGGAAATACTTGAGAAAGATTTATCATTAAAAAAAAATTATTTTTTCTTAAAATTCAATTTTATGTCATTTAAGAAAGGTACATCATTTTTTAGCAAAAAGGTTGACATGGTTCAAATCTAGATGTATCTACAGGTATAATTTGCTAATCTTAAGCTAAGATAAAATTTGTATAACAAAAGAGAAAGATTGGTATTAAATAGAATAAAACACTTCAAAAGACTTAGAAATCATTCATTTTAGAAATACAAGATGATTTATACCATGAAACCATTTTAATGTGGTAAATCACATTTTTTTTTATCAATTTGGTATATTGGAAGTTTTATTCTAGAGCTAGCATCATGATGATAATATTTTTTGAATATATACCTTCATTTGGAATATTTGGGTGACATGATATTTATCAAAGGTTAGTAGCAGGGTTGGAGATCATCGGAAATCACTATATGAACTACATCCAGAGCCCTCCACTGCTACCTACAAACATGACCAAATTTTGGTAGCTCGCGGGCTAGCTGGTTGGGCTCAACCTTCATCTTCCTCACTAGCAGCCACTTAGATCGAGCCTAGCCCATGTGGACCCTATGTGTCTTCCAACCCACATGAGGAATTGTGCCTATGCACATGAACCATATCTAGATGAAGGTAAGAGGCCATTGCCGCCAAGCATACCGCTAGAGGATAGAGAAGAGGAGAAAATGATGGGTTGCAGATATGGAAACAAATTTCCCATGCTACTTATAGTATTGTGTAGACATACTTGATTTCATATCCACCCTATCGTGTTGATGGGAAGGGTGGCCAAATGTGGTCTTGTGGAGGAGATGTGGATGCTAGGGATAAAGAAGAAGGGGTTAAGGTGGGTGAAAAAGACACAAAAATGGATGGAAAATATAGGGGAAACAAAAAGGGAAGTACAAGAAAGTGAATGGGGATATCAATTTGAGTCAAGGGGATGAAAATTTGGTAGAAGAGAACATGAGGGTCTTTAAATTTGGGTCTATCATGGACCACAAGTCAATATAAGAGCTTGGAGAGTGGATCTGTGTTCCCAAAGTGGAGCTGTCTCATTGTTCGATAGGAGCTCCCACAAATTGCTAAATTGTTTAAGTCAGTTCATATTTATGTTTTTTTAATAATATTGTAAAAATCATAACTTTTGAAATGTAAATTTTATTTTCATGAAATTTGTGCAATTTTAAAATTTGGACTACTTTTTATATTAAAATTTTGAATCCCAGATGAAAAATTTTGGGGCACTCAATTTTTGAATTTCAATTTTAGAAGTGTTGCACTTAACTGTAGTAAATATAAGCACAAAGTGACATTTAATCAATTACCATAATGTGACTCAAAGTCATCCAATTGAGGGAAAGGGAGGTTTTTGAGTATAATAGTGTTGCGTTTTGTGGAGAAAAAATGCACAGTGGAAGCAACAAAAATCTACGCAACCCGAAACAAGATCTCGTCGACAACATCATATTTGGAAGGAGTGTTTGCAGGATATACCTTATCACAGAGCAAGTCCGGCGATGTCCCACTACATAAAAGTGTGCAACGACACTTATTTACATGGACGAAACTTCTCTCCCATTCGCTATCGCAGGAAAATCTGGCGGAACTCCTTTCGTGCGATGATGTACGCTATTCGTAACGTGCACGGATAGTCGTTGATGTCCTCCAAACACAGGCGTCTCAGCATCTGCGTCACTACTTCATCCACACGGATGGACTGGAACTCCAGGTCACACTTCCTAAGTCGGCAGGAAGGAATCATGTACGCGCGGCGGCGTGCTAACTGCGCGTTGCTCTCCTTTCTCTCCTAAGGACGGTGACGGCTAGGGTTTACATACGTGAGTGTTAAATGAAAAGCCTCTCTCAATATCTTATATAGATATCAGCCATCAACCTCCTTTAAATAGGATACGAAGGGAAGTAGGATTTCCTAAACCCATCGGTAAACAGAAACAATGCGTTAATTAAAATGCTCGTGTATTAATTAGAATATTCTGGAATTCATTAATTAACCAAATAATCGTATTAATTGATTAATTAATGTTCGACTCCATGCAATCGCTTGGGAAGGCTCTATGGGCATATATACCAATAGACTCATACTTACACTTAGAGCCAGTCACTCCAATATTATTCTAATAGATTACATAAACATTTTAGTAATCAATGTGATTCGGAGCAATTCCAATCAAATCCACAATTATACTCCTAATCCAACACATCCTATGTGTGTGACCCGGTAGGCTCCAAATTATGTTGGCAGTGATATCCATAATCATATTATGATTTCACAAGCAATGATTGGTATCTAGATAGACTTCATTGTCACCCAAGTAATTGGAGAAGTTGGGGAACAACTTAACCTATCATTCATGAATTGTGTTACAGTGATTGTATAGTTCCTTTGTCACTGATATCCGGTTTGAACTCGAGTCATGGAATTGTTATTCTCTTCAACGTTCAATCCATGTTCCTTGAATTAGAGAAGAATGTCTGAGATATATGTAAGCTCAATATCACATATTGACTCACATCAACATGGCCATGCATTTCTCAGTCTCGCTTATCAAGTGAATGGAATATCAAACTCCCATAGGAAGGACAAATTTCATCTACATCACTCATAGTCATCCCCATGTGTCACAGTGCACCCAAGCACCATCTTTATGGCAATCCTTATACAGGACCACGGTAGATGATGTCAAAGTACACTGAACGACATGTGATAAGTGTAGTGACTTTAGGTCTAAGAACCATAATCACCACCATCATTCTGAGATGTGACTCTAACTACCAATCATGGTATCCACGTGTCACACTCAAGGTGGGTCTATCCAATACACTATTCTCTAGCAAGTACCTATGTATTTGGTTTGATATTTCCATATCATGGATAATGAGATTCTTCCATCAACCAACATACATTCTAATCTTATGTGTTTTTGATGTGTATGGATATTTACATAATAACAACCGATTAGGGATAAAACAAGAATACATACTCTTACCATACATATGATCTCACTGTTCATGTCATCAACCTGAAGACATATGTCATTGAGTGTATTATTCTATTGACATCTATAAGTTTTATGGTCATCTCACAATATAAAACACAAACATATAGATTGGAAATGTGCCTTTATTGATATGATCAATGTAGTATTACAAATTGTTTACATAGTATCCCATTACAATCATCGAATGATAGTCTCTATGGGCATACATACCAATAGATTCCCACTTGCACTTATACCCAATCACTCATGAATCTCAATCCAAGTGATCGAACATGTCCGTCATGTTTCTGTTGTGAAAGTGCTTTTGTGAGCTGGTCAACCACATTGCTTTCTGTAGGTACTCTACAAATCTTCACATCTCCTCATTGTATGATCTCTCGTATGAGATGGAACCTCCATAGAATATTTTTGGAACGTTGGTTCAATCTTGGTTCTTGTTGGCTAAATGGACATCTATAAATCCCTTTGTTTTGATTATGACAAACATTTCATTCTTATTAATCTAACGAGCTACTTGAGTGTGCAGGATGACAAAGCAACAAGGGAAAATCTACAAGCTTACATATTTATATTTTCATGCAATGTAATAACTGTTGTAAAAACTTATACAAAAATATAATGTACAAGTACTTAGAATTGCATGTAAATCAAGCGTTAGATTCTCCCTAGCTAAACACCACAGTTAGACAAGTCATCCCATTCAAATAGGATTACTTTTGCACACTCACACACATAATTAGTGCCTAAATTGAAATCTTGAAACAGGATCAATCTCGATCGACAAACTCCTCGACCGAGACACTCTCGGTCGACAATCTTCTCGACCGAGAAAGATCCAAAGTAGCCGTTAGACACAACAGACAAGTTAGTTGGCAGTTGGAGAAAGACGTTGCAAATCACTTGTTCCAGAGAGCCTGTCGGTCGACAAAAGTTCGACCGAGTAGGTGTCTCGGTCGACCATTTGTCGACCGAGATGGTCTCTGACAGCAACTGCAGAATTAATTAATTAGTCGTTGTTAAAGCAACAACTTTGTACCTAACGGCTAGTTAAGCACTTAGAAACCCCTAGAAGTTGTCTAGAACGTCCTTAAGCATCCTTAGGCCATTCCTATAAATAGGACAAGCCATAGGACACCTAAACTCACTTGTTTTACACTTGCTACACTTGAGAAACCTTTGAGCATACTTTGTGCAATCTGTTTGTGAGCAATTTGAGCTTGTGACAATTGGCCATTTCATTCCTTAGCTCATAATTCGTGTCCTATAGGCTAGTATCTCCTACCCACTGCAATCACAAGATCACTTACTTGGTTAGGAGATCTATACGCTTGATCTAGGCAAATCAAGCCTTGGGCTACAAAGGATAAGTTGTAATTTCTGTTTTCTTTCTTGTTCTCTATTATTGTATGTACTCTCCTTGCTACTCCTAGGTTGGAGGCTGCGGATTGGAGAGGGTGAAGGTCTTCTTGGTGAAGAAGGAGACTTTGAGCTACTTCGGAAGGCTGGTGCAACGGGAGATTACTTCTAGAGAGGAAGGCTACTTCAAGGGGGAGCTTGGAGTTACTTCATAGAAGGCTATCTCAAAGTTGGTGCACCTACTTCAAGTGAAGGCTGTTCAAAGGGTGTAAAGGAAAGTATTGTATTTTGTATAAATCCTCGAGAGGTAATAAAATAAATACTTTCAAATCCCGGTTGGGTAAGCAACCGGGTAGTGGACTGACGACTATAGTATTTGCTATAGTTGGAACCACTCTAAACACCTGTCTCTCTCTTCAAATTTCAATTGTGGTTGTTTGAATTCAATAAATTGTTAAAACTATTCAAAAACTCTATTCACCCCCCTCTAGTAGTTTTTCAATTGGTATCAGAGCAAGGCTTCAAGGAACCCTAACAAGGTCTTGAAGAAATGGGTGACGGAGTACTGAACAACCTCAACATTGAAGGGACACTTGTTGCTAGGCCCCCAACGTTCGATGGAACAAACTACCAATATTGGAAGAGAAGGATGCAATTCTACTTCCAAGGCATCAACTGGGATTTATGGAGAATGGTGTCTACTCCATATGGGCTTCCTCAAAATGAATTTGCGGAATGGGATGCAAACACGGTAAAGCTGGCCCAAATGAATGCAAAAGCTGTAAGCATTTTATATTGTTCTATTTCGGTAGGAGAATTTAATAGAATATCTAATTGTGACACAGCATATGATATTTGGCATAGACTGTCCATAACCTATGAAGGTACAGTCCAAGTAAAAAATTCCAAGATTAGCATGTTTAAACAAAAATTTGAACACTTTCGTATGGATACTAATATATCAATTAGTGAAATGTTTGCAAAATTCTCTACTATTGTTAATGGTTTAAGTGCTTTAGGAAAACCTATTCCCGAAGAAGATCAGGTATCAAAGATCCTTCGTTCACTTCCTCCAAAATATAAGCCAAAGGTGACAGCCATTGAAGAAGCAAACGACCTCACTCGACTGAAAATGGAGCAACTTATTGGCAACTTAGAAGCTCATGAAGCAACTCTAGAAGAGGAAGAAAGAAGAGCACGTGAACTTCAGCAAGGAAAGAAGAAGGATGTGGCTCTAAAAGCTTCAAAAGTTGTCACACAAGAAAGTGAGGAGTCAAGTGAAGAAGAGGGAGAAGAAGCCTTGATAGTAAATGGTAAGAAATACAAAAGATTTAAATCTAACAAAATTTCTAGCTCTTCTTCTACCCCTCCTAGGTGCTTTGAATGTGGGAAGAAAGGGCATTTCAAGAATGAATGTCCTAAAGCAAAGAAAGGAAAGAAAAGCTCACACAAGAAGAAGGGAGAAAAAGCCTATAAAGCTGCATGGGACGAATCAAGTGACAGTGAAAGCGGAGAAGAAACCGTGGATTGTCTAATGGCAAGAGAAAATGATGAAAACTCCCAAGAGGTAAGTCTAGTTGATCTTTCTAAAGAAGAGTTAGTCACTAGTATACAAGAAATGCATGATAAGTATGTTGATGTCAAGAAGAAACTAAAGAAGGTTATAAAATCAAATGATGAGCAAATTGCTAAATTAGATAATCTTTCTTCTGAAAAGAATAACATTGATCTTGAGAATTTATCTTTAAAAACATCTTTAGATGATTGCACTAGAAAGCTACTCACTCTAGAAACAAATGTTGATCTCCTTTCTAAAGAAAAGACTGACTTGTTATCTAAACTAAAAGATTTTTAGACTCAACCTATTTTTTGTAACCATCTAGACTATGATAATGTTATAAAAGAAAGAGATTCATTGCTATCTGATTTAGATCAAGCAAGAAAAGATTTACACAAGAAAATGAATGATATTGCTCAGCTGCAAAGAGAACTTCATGAGTTAAGAAGAAAAGATATACTTGATAACATTCTAAGCATTGGTACTGTTTTCAACGGAAGAAAAGGTTTGGGATATGCTCCAAAGAAAAATCAACCTAAAAGAACTCAAACTAGGTTTGTACCCAAGAACACAATGGCTAGAAAGAGAAATGAAGTTGACTCTATTACCTGCCATTTTTGTTTACGTCTTGGACACTATTCCTTTTCATGCCCTTATAAAACTAAGGATTCCGAATTAGTTTGGGTCCCAAAACCTCAAACTTAGTAGAGTCAAATAAAATTTAGTTGAGATATGACCAAAAAGCTCCATCTTGCTATTTATATTGTCTTATCTCAACTAAACAAAAAATTTTATGCTCATTGGTAATTTTCTGCATTATTGTACTAAAACAGAAACTTAGTCGGTCGAAGTATTGTCGACTGAACCATAAATCGGTCGAAGTATTGTCGACCGACCGAATGTCTGTAACATATCAAAATTTATAGCAATTATTTCGGTCGAAAATTGTTCAACCGAGCTACATTTCTGTGTTTTCTGGCTTTGTATTACAGTAATCTTCTCGTTCGACAAATTGTCGACCGAGACATATGTCGGTCGAACAATTGTCGACCGACTGGACTTCTGATTCATAACTTTTATACAAATCTATATTTAAATGATTCTAACCATATCGGACCATCACATGGGTACCAAAATCTACATTTTAATGCAGGAATGGGTGATTGACAGTGGATGTTCCAAACATATGACCGGAAACAAGGATGCATTCCAAACCTTTGAAGAAAAGAAAAGTGGGACAGTCACTTTTGGAGACAATGGTAAGGGAAAAATCGTTGGAATAGGTAATGTTGGTACAAACCTCGAAATTAAGAATGTTCTACTTGTTGATGGTTTGCACCATAACTTGATAAGTGTTAGTCAATTATGTGATAGTGGTTATGATGTGTTATTTAACAAAACCTGCTGCAAGTTATTAATAGAAAATACTACAAATGTTGTTTATGAAGGAAATAGAGTTGGAAATCTTTATATTCTTAAACCTAACTCTATGAAATCAGTAGTGGGAAAATGCTTGCTTGCAAATGACAATACCTTACAAATATGGCATAAAAAGCTAGGACATGCTAGTTCACATGTTATCAAAAAGTTAGTGAAATATGATCTTGTTCGTGGATTGCCTACTTTATCTTTTGATCAAGTTGAAAACTGTGAACCATGCACAATGGGAAAGCAAACCAAAACATCTTTTAAATCAAAACATGTACTTAGCACCAGTAGATCATTAGAATTAATTCATATGGATTTATTTGGACCAATGAGGACACAATCAATCGGTGGTAAGAGATACTGTTTTGTTATTGTTGATGATTATAGTAGATATACATGGGTACATTTTATTGCAACTAAAGATGATACTATTCATGTTTTTATGCAATTTTGTTCCAAGATTGAAAATCTCTTACAAAATAAAATATGTACCATTAGAAGTGATCATGGTGGGGAATTTGAAAATCATACATTTGAAGAGTTTTGTACATCTCAAGGATACACTCATAATTTTTCTGCTCCACGCACCCCACAGAAAAATGGTATAGTTGAAAGGAAAAATCGATCACTACAAGAAATGGCTAGAACTATGATGCTTGAACATAACACACCCAAAACCTTTTGGGCTGAAGCTGTAAACACTTCATGCTATGTGCTAAATAGAGTAACTGTTCACTCTCATTTAAAGAAAACTCCATATGAACTAATACATTCTAAGAAACCTAGAGTTGACTATTTTCATACCTTTGGCTCCACATGCTATATCTTAAATACCAAAGATGATAGAGATAAGTTTGACTCAAAATCACACAAAGCATTCTTTTTGGGATATTCCACCTCTAGCAAAGCTTTTAGAGTATATAACACTATATCTAGAAAAGTTGAGGAATCTATTCATGTTTCTTTTCATGAAGAATCCAAATCTGAAAATCTAGACATCATAGATCTCACAAATCAATTCGAAAATCTAACCATACCAAATAATAATGAGAAAAGTACTACAAATAATCACCAAGTTGAACCACAACCTACACCTAGGCTCATTAAAAATCATCCCCAAGAACTAATTATTGGAGATCCAAATGATAAAGTCAAAACTCGGTCTTCCTTCAAAGATGTTGCAAACATGGCTTTTGTTTCTATCATTGAACCTAAGAAGATATCCAAAAGCTCTTAAGGATGATTATTGGATAATAGCCATGCAAGAAGAGTTGAATCAATTCACTAAAAATGATGTATGGGATTTAGTTCCTAAACCACATGATAAAACCATCATAGGAACTAAATGGGTTTTTAGGAATAAGCTCAATGAGGCAGGAGAAGTCATAAGGAATAAAGCTCAGTTAGTAGCACAAGGATATAATCAACAAGAAGGAATAGATTTTGATGAAACATATGCACCCGTAGCTAGACTTGAAGCCATTAGAATGTTACTAGCTATTGCTGCCCATAAAAACATCAAACTCTATCAAATGGATGTCAAAAGTGCTTTTCTAAATGGCATCATTCAAGAAGAAGTTTATGTTGCCCAACCACCTGGTTTTGAAATTCCAGAAAAAGGTGACTATGTTTATAAACTTAAGAAAGCACTTTATGGTTTAAAACAAGCACCTAGAAATTGGTATGAAAGGCTCAAGACATATCTTTTTTATAATGGTTTTTCTATTGGAAATTCAGATTCTACTTTATTTTTCAAAACATATACATCTGATTTCCTAGTTGTGCAAATATATGTTGATGACATTATTTTTGGAGCTTCTAATGATTCATTGTGCACACAATTTAGTGATATTATGCAAAAAGAATTTGAAATGAGCCTCATGGGTGAACTAACTTTCTTTCTTGGTTTTCAAATTAAGCAAACACCTGCCGGAATATTCATAAGCCAAGAAAAATATATAAAGAACTCTTAAAACGTTTTGGGATGGATCAGTGCAAACATGCTACTACTCCTATGGCTACTTCTATCAAAATTGATAAGGATGAAAATGGGGAACCTATTGATGATTCCTTATATAGAGCCATGATTGGTAGTTTGCTTTACTTAACGGCTTCTATACCGGACATTATGTTTTCCGTTGGTCTTTGTGCTCGATTTCAATCACAACCTATGCATTCTCATTTTCTAGCAGTTAAACGAATTCTTCGTTACCTAGCCGGCACTACTTTCTTTGGTTTATGGTATCCAAAAGGACAATCCTTGGATTTCAAAGCTTATACTGATGCGGATTATGCTGGTTGTCGACTTGATCGCAAGACTACTAGTGGTGGCTGTTTCTTATTAGGGAGAGCTTTAGTATCTTGGTTTAGCAAGAAATAGAATACGGTTGCCCTATCTACAACTGAAGCTGAATATATGGCAGCCGGGTCTTGTTGTGCTCAACTGCTTTATATGCAACAAGTGTTAAGCGATTATGGTTTTAATATTTCATCTACGCCTATTTTTTGTGACAACACGAGCGCCATAAACTTAGCACACAATCCTATTTTACACAGCCGAGCTAAACATATTGAAATCCGTCATCACTTTTTAAGGGATCACATCTCCAAAAATCATGTTTCCCTTCATCATGTTGATACGGAAGATCAATTGGCTGATATTTTTACAAAACCGCTTCCACTAGATCAATTTAACAATATTAGGAAGCAATTTCTTATCACTCCTTTGGAAGATGTTTTCTTTGATATTTGTGCTACTTAAACAAAAACTCTTATTTACATACGTGAGTGTTAAATGAAAAGCCTCTCTCAATATCTTATATAGATATCAGCCGTCAACCTCCTTTAAATAGGATACGAAGGGAAGTAGGATTTCCTAAACCCATCGGTAAACAGAAACAATGCATTAATTAAAATGCTCGTGTATTAATTAGAATATTCTGGAATTCATTAATTAACCAAATAATCGTATTAATTGATTAATTAATGTCCGACTCCATGCAATCGCTTGGGAAGGCTCTATGGGCATATATACCAATAGACTCATACTTACACTTAGAGCCAGTCACTGCAATATTATTCTAATAGATTACATAAACATTTTAGTAATCAATGTGATTCGGAGCAATTCCAATCAAATCCACAATTATACTCCTAATCCAACACATCCTATGTGTGTGACCCGGTAGGCTCCAAATTATGTTGGCAGTGATATCCATAATCATATTATGATTTCACAAGCAATGAATGGTATCTAGATAGACTTCATTGTCACCCAAGTAATTGGAGAAGTTGGAGAACAACTTAAACTATCATTCATGACTTGTGTTACAGTGATTGTATAGTTCCTTTGTCACTGATATCCGGTTTGAACTCGAGTCATGGAATTGTTATCCTCTTCAACGTTCAATCCATGTTCCTTGAATTAGAGAAGAATGTCTGAGATATATGTAAGCTCAATATCACATATTGACTCACATCAACATGGCCATGCATTTCTCAGTCTCGCTTATCAAGTGAATGGAATATCAAACTCCCATAGGAAGGACAAATTTCATCTACATCACTCATAGTCATCCCCATGTGTCACAGTGCACCCAAGCACCATCTTTATGGCAATCCTTATACAGGACGACGGTAGATGATGTCAAAGTACACTGAACGACATGTGATAAGTGTAGTGACTTTAGGTCTAAGAACCATAATCACCACCATCATTCTGAGATGTGACTCTAACTACCAATCATGGTATCCACGTGTCACACTCAAGGTGGGTCTATCCAATACACTATTCTCTAGCAAGTACCTATGTATTTGGTTTGATATTTCCATATCATGGATAATGAGATTCTTCCATCAACCAACATACATTCTAATCTTATGTGTTTTTGATGTGTATGGATATTTCCATAATAACAACCGATTAGGGACAAAACAAGAATACATACTCTTACCATACATATGATCTCATTGTTCATGTCATCAACCTGAAGACATATGTCATTGAGTGTATTATTCTATTGACATCCATAAGTTTTATGGTCATCTCACAATATAAAACACAAACATATAGATTGGAAACTTGCCTTTATTGATATGATCAATGTAGTATTACAAATTGTTTACATAGTATCCCATTACAATCATCGAATGATAGTCTCTATGGGCATACATACCAACAGATTCCCACTTGCACTTATACCCAATCACTCATGAATCTCAATCCAAGTGATCGAACATGTCCGTCATGTTTCTGTTGTGAAAGTGCTTTTGTGAGCTGGTCAGCCACATTGCTTTCTGTAGGTACTCTACAAATCTTCACATCTCCTCATTGTATGATCTCTCGTATGAGATGGAACCTCCATAGAATATGTTTGGAACGTTGGTTCAATCTTGGTTCTTGTTGGCTAAATGGACATCTATAAATCCCTTTGTTTTGATTATGACAAAAATTTCATTCTTATTAATCTAACGAGCTACTTGAGTGTGCAGGATGACAAAGCAACAAGGGAAAATCTACAAGCTTACATATTTATATTTTCATGCAATGTAATAACTGTTGTAAAAACTTGTACAAAAATATAATGTACAAGTACTTAGAATTGCATGTAAATCAAGCGTTAGATTCTCCCTAGCTAAACACCACAGTTAGACAAGTCATCCCATTCAAATAGGATTACTTTTGCACACTCACACACATAATTAGTGCCTAAATTGAAACCTTGAAACAGGATCAATCTCGGTCGACAAACTCCTCGACCGAGACACTCTCGGTCGACAATCTTCTCGACCGAGAAAGATCCAAAGTAGCCGTTAGACACAACAGACAAGTTAGTTGGCAGTTGGAGAAAGACGTTGCAAATCACTTGTTCCAGAGAGCCTGTTGGTCGACAAAAGTTCGACCGAGTAGGTGTCTCGGTCGACCATTTGTCGACCGAGATGGTCTCTGACAGCAACTGCAGAATTAATTAATTAGTCATTGTTAAAGCAACAACTTTGTACCTAACGGCTAGTTAAGCACTTAGAAACCCCTAGAAGTTGTCTAGAACGTCCTTAAGCATCCTTAGGCCATTCCTATAAATAGGACAAGCCATAGGACACCTAAACTCACTTGTTTTACACTTGCTACACTTGAGAAACCTTTGAGCATACTTTGTGCAATCTGTTTGTGAGCAATTTGAGCTTGTGACAATTGGCCATTTCATTCCTTAGCTCATAATTCATGTCCTATAGGCTAGTATCTCCTACCCACTGCAATCACAAGCTCACTTACTTGGTTAGGAGATCTATACGCTTGATCTAGGCAAATCAAGCCTTGGGCTACAAAGGATAAGTTGTAATTTCTGTTTTCTTTCTTGTTCTCTATTATTGTATGTACTCTCCTTGCTACTCCTAGGTTGGAGGCTGCGGATTGGAGAGGGTGAAGATCTTCTTGGTGAAGAAGGAGACTTTGAGCTACTTCGGAAGGCTGGTGCAACGGGAGATTACTTCTAGAGTGGAAGGCTACTTCAAGGGGGAGCTTGGAGTTACTTCATAGAAGGCTATCTCAAAGTTGGTGCACCTACTTCAAGTGAAGGTTGTTCAAAGGGTGTAAAGGAAAGTATTGTATTTTGTATAAATCCTCGAGAGGTAATAAAATAAATACTTTCAAATCCCGGTTGGGTAAGCAACTGGGTAGTGGACTGACAACTATAGTATTTGCTATAGTTGGAACCACTCTAAACACCTATCTCTCTCTTCAAATTTCAATTGTGGTTGTTTGAATTCAATAAATTGTTAAAACTATTCAAAAACTCTATTCACCCCCCCTCTAGTAGTTTTTCAGTTCTTTATCCTGTGAAATTGCTCCGTTGTTGTCACAAAACAATTCAATTGCATCACCAACGCTTGGAACCACTCCAAGTTCAGAAATGAACTTCTTGATCCACACAACTTCCTTTGCAGCATTAGATGTGGCAATATATTTTCCCTCTATTGTAGAATCTGCAACCATCTCTTGCTTGGAACTCTTCCATCTCACAGCTCTGTTGTTCTGGCAAAACAAAAATCCAAATTGCGATCTGTAGTCATCTTTGTCAATTTTGAAGCTGGCATCGGTGTAACCCTTTACCACAAGCTCTTCCTCACCACCGTATACCAAGAATTGATCCTTTGTCCTTCTCAAGTACTTTAGGATGTTCTTTATAGCTATCTAGTGACATTCACCTAGATCTGACTGATACCAGCTCGTCATGCTCAAAGCATACGACACATCAGGATGAGTACATAACATCACGTACATGATATATCCAATTGCTGATGCATATGTAATCTTACTCATGCGTGCCTGCTCATCACATGAACTAGAACATTACGATTTAGAGATCATAACCCATGGGACATGGGCATGTTACCTCTCTTAGAACCCTCCATGCTAAACCTCTTTAGCACCTTGTCAATGTATGTGCTCTGGCTTAGGACTATAAGCCTTCTAGATCTATCTCTATAGATCTTGATCCCTAATATATAGGATGCTCACCTAAATCCTTCATATAGAAGGTCTTCCCTAGCCAACCTTTTACTGTCTGAAGAGTAGGGATGTCATTTCCCATCAATAGTATGTCATCCACATACAATATGATAAATATGATTGTGCTCCCACTAACCCTTTTGTAAACACAAGGTTCATCTTCATTTTGACTAAAGCCAAACTTTTTGACTACTTCATCAAAACATAGATTCCAACACTGATATGCTTGCTTCAATCCATAGATTGACCTTTGTAGCTTACAAACATTATTGGCTTCCTTTGGATTGACAAAACCCTCAAGTTGTGTCATGTACACATCCTCGAGTAAATTCCCATTAAGGAATGTTGTTTTAACATCCATCTGCCAAATCTCATAGCCATGATAAGCTGCAATGGAAAGCATGATCCTGATGGATTTAACCATGGCAATTGGTGAGAAGGTCTCGTCATAATCAACACCTTGAATTTGACGGAATCCTTTCGCAACCAATCTACCTTTATAGGTTTGAACATTTCCATCCATGTCAGTCTTCTTCATGAAGACCCACTTACATCCTATGAGTTTTACCCCTTCGGCTGGATCCACCAAGGTCCATACCTTGTTGGTGTACATGGATTCCATCTCAAATCTCATGGCTTCGAGCCATTTCTCATATTCTAGCCCCTTAGTAGCTTCTACATAGGAAGTTGTCTCATCTACTATGCCCAATCCATCATTGTCTTGAGTCACAAGAAATCAAAATATCTTAGGCTCAAGTCGTGTCCTACTAGACCTACGAGGTTCCTATGTTACATTTGGAACTTGAAATTCCACAACAATTTGTGAGTCTTCATGTTCCTTATGTACCTCCTCAGGTTCTCTACTTTCTTGTTGGTGTCAAACTTCTTCGAGCTCTACATTTCTCCCACTAATTCCTTTGGAAATAAATTCCTTTTCAAGAAATACAGCAATTCCAGCAACAAATACTTTGTTGTCAGTTGGTTTGTAGAAGTAGTATCCCCGAGTTTCCTTGGGGTATCTAAAAAAATAGCATTTTTCCAATTTGGGTGCAAGCTTTTTAGGAATTTTTTTCCTAACATTAGCTTCACATCCCCAAATCTTTAAAATAGACAAATTGGGATGATTCCCATTCCATATCTCATATGGTGTCTTTTGAACCGATTTGGAAGGTACACGGAGCATATCCCCAGAACGATATTGGAAGTTCGGCTAAACTCATCATCGATCGTACCATGTCTAATAATGTATGATTCCTTCTTTGGATTCAAATCCACTCATGTCCATACAAGATATAGAAATAATATTTCTGTTAATGACAGGTACATAATAGCAATTCTCTAATTATATTACAAGGCACGTAGGCAAAGATAAACTAATAACTCCAACTACGGTGGTTGCAACTCTTGCTCCATTAGCGACCCGCAGCTCGACTTGGCCCTTTAGTAAAGGCTTACTTCTTATCAGATTATGCATATTAGAACATATGTGAGATCCACATCTGGTATCCAGTACCCATGATAAAGAAGTATTTAAGTTTATCTCAATGACGTATATACCTGAAGTGGAGATCTCTATACCCTGCTTCTTCTTCCTCAGTTCCTCCAGGTAGAGAGGATAGTTTTTTTTTTCAATGTCCAACTTGGTGACAATGGTGACAATTGCCTTCTTTGGAGATCCGACCTTTAGCTTTGAGCACGGATGACTTTGGCTTCTTCCCAGCTTTAGAACTCTTCTTAGCCTTGCCTTTTCCTTTTGACATTCCCTTTGTGTTCCTGATCACCATCACAGACTTGAGCTTGTTTTTCTTCATCTGTGCTTGAACTTTCCTCAACATGCCCAACAATTCTGACAACAGCTTGTCAAGATTGTTCATGTTGTAGTTCATGACAAAATGATTATATCATTCAGGAAACGATTGTAGAATCACATCAGTGGCCAACTCTTGACCTAGGGGAAATCCCAGCTTGCACGTACCCAATCAAATTGAGTATATGGGTGCCAACTGAGTCTCCCTCTTTCATCTTACTTTTGAACAAAGCCTTTGAGACATCATATCTCTCCTGTCCTGCTTGATGTTGATAAATGTTCTTGAGATGTGTTACCATCTCCATGACATTCATGTTCTCATTCTGCTCTTGCAACTCATAGTTCATTGAGCACAACACCAGGCACTTGACATCCACGACATCATCAAGGTGCTTCTTGTAAGCATCCTTTTCAGCCTTGGGCACATTTGCGGCGGGTTCCACTGGCTCTGGTGTTTCAAGGACATAGAGCTTACGCTCATGTGTGAAAACAATTCTCAACGTCCTAAACCAGTTTTGAAAGTTGGTTTCGATAAGTCTGTCCTTCTCAAGGACCGATCACAATGAGAAAGTGTGAGTGTTGTTTGCCATTTGATTGCTACAAAAGAAAAATTTGCATTTAGTCCAAAGCATTTTGACTTGTAAAGATTTGATAAATGAGATTAATTAGGCCTTTCATTAATTACGCTCCCACTATTTTATTCAAATTGATAGCCCTCACTATCAACTCGGAAGATTGCAACACACAATCTTCTAGTGAGCTCAGATCCAAAATAATTGGATCAATGCCCAGCCAATGCTGGCGTCAAAGTTCAAATACTAAGGTAGGCAACTTTTGCCAATTGCATCATATGCAACTCTTGGATAGATGATCATGCACAACTCCTTACCATGATACATCTATGTGCCTCTAGGTACTTGATCCTATCAAGGTTCCTTAGTTAAGTCCAAACCATAAGCCAACACGATGAGTGTGCACCCTATGGAGACAGACCCACACACCCACCATCACACTTCCACGAGATAGACAGTGTACCACGCGGAGGTGTGCCCACACATAGTCGATCAAGATTTTCATGTGTGTTGCTTTATGGAAGGAAACTAAAACTTAATATTATTAATTGAGGGGTTTTATTAATACATATACATATCCAAACACCACATACTTATAGTACGTATCATATACTACTATATTCACAACCACAAACGATAGCCATGCAATCACAAACACAACTACATTAGTTTTGGCCATACTATTGTAATCCTTTGGAGCAACAAAGGATTACGGTCCACCTATGGTCTTATGCATCTCATGCAACACCTGTGAATCAACCTATATGCATGTAATGATGAACATTACAATGAACCACTTCATGGATGCTTCGTGAGGTTGGAACTTCAAGTTGCTTCTTGGAATTGGATCTTCTTGTTGCTTCTCCATGGACGCTCCATGGAGTTGGATCTTCAGGTTGCTTCTTCGAATTAGATCCTCATGGTGCTTCTCCATGGACACTCCTTGGAGTTGGATCTTCAAGTGGCCTCCTTAGATCAAGTTTACAAAGACTAAAACTAATCCTATCTCTATTACATCATATGAGCACAAATATAAAGGGAAATAATTAATTACACTTTGAAATAAGAGATGAGGCTCGGCATGCAAGCCAAATACTTTATATAAATGATCCATATGCAACCATTATACATCCATAGCATTCACAAACAAACATATCCACAAGATCGACATCAACATTCATTCACAACATTCATAAAAGGGGATACTAGGCCATAACCGTCCATGCACTCACCACATAAAACAAATTTTTAATGGCGACATGTATGTTATCATAGGTATATCTTCATATACATATATACATATTAAAATTGCAGTACTTTTAATGTGAGACATTCCTTATTAAATAAATTTTTGACTCCCACGCAGACTATGCATGGTACATAGGGGCACGCCCCTGTGTGGAATTTTACATTCGTGCACTTAGGAAAATCAATATTTTCCATAGTCGACCCCGTCCAAAATGTCAAAAATAGAAGCCTACGGCGTATGTGGAATTAGGTTTAGATTTTCACATTAGAAGTTTTAATTTGCATCATATGCAACATAGAAAATAGTATACATCGATTTGATCATATCAAAATGAATACAAATACGTCGTAGATCAACCTCGCTCTGATACCATTGTTGGGTTTTGTGGAGAAAACATGCGTGGCGGAAGCAACAAAAATCTACGCAACCCGAAACATGATCTCGTCAACAAAAACATATTTGTAAGGAGTGTTTGCAGGATATACCTTATCGTGGAGCAAGTCCGGCGATGTCCCGTTGCAAAAAGGTGTGCAACGACGCTTGTCTACACGGACGAAACTTCTCTCTCGTTCGTTGTCACAGGAAAATCTGGGGGTGCTCCTTTTGTGCGATGATCTACGATGCTCGTAACGTACACGGATGGTCGTTGATGTCCTCCGAACGCAGGCATCTCAGCATCTGCGTCTCTACTTCATCCACGCGGATGGACTGAAACTCCACGTTGCGCTTCTCCATGGACGCTCGTTGGAGTTGGATCTTCAGGTTGCTTCTTGGAATTAGATCTTCATGGTACTTCTCCATGGACACTCCTTGGAGTTAGATCTTCAAGTGGCCTCCTTACATTAAGTTTACAAAGACTAAAACTAATCATATCTCTATTACATCAAATGAGTACAAATATAAAAGAAAAGAATTAATTACACTTTGAAATAAGAGATGAGGCTCGACATGCAAGCTGAATACTTTATACAAAGGATCCATATGCAACCATTATACATCCATATCATTCACAAACAAATATATCCACAAGATTGACATCCACATTCATTCACAACATCCACAAAAGGGGATACTAGGCAATAACCGTGCATGCATTCACCACATAAAACAAAATTTTAATGGCATTGTGTATGTTATCATAGGTATATATACATATATGTATATACATATTAAAATTACAACACTTTTAATGTGGAACATTCCCCATTAAATAAATTTTTTGACTCCCATGCAGACTATGTGGGATACACAGCGGCATCATTAGCGGGCGGGGGTCGAGGGGAGGCCGCCCGTCATGGGGTCTCAGGGGTAGATCCCCTGAAAGGTATATGGAATTTTACTTCTGTGCACTTAGGAAAATCAATATTTTTCCATAGTCGACCCCGTCAAAATGTCAAAAATAGAAGCCTGCGGCGTATGTGGAATTAGGTTTAGATTTGCACATTAGCAGTTTTAATTCGCATCGTATTTAACATAAAAACAATATACATCAATTTGATCATATCGAAATGAATCCAAATATGTCATAGATCGACGCTGCTCTGATACCACTGTTGGGTTTTGTGGAGAAAACATGTGCGGCGGAGGCAACAAAAATCCACACAACCCGACACAGGATCTCATCAAAAACAGTGTATTCGGAAGGAGTGTCTATGGCATATACCTTATCGGGGAGCAAGTCCGACGATGTCCATCTGCACAAAGGTGTGCAACGACACTAGCCTACACAGACAAAACTTCTCTCCCATTCGCTATCGTAGGAAGATCCGGCGGTGCTCCTTTCGTGTGATGATGTACGCTGCTCGTAATGCGCATTGATGGTCGTTGATGTCCTCCAAACGCAAGTGTCTCAACATCTGCATCTCTACTTCATCCACACGGATGGACTGGAACTCCACGTCATGATTCCTAAGCCGGCGGGAAGGAGTCGTGTCTGTGCGGTGACGTGCTAGCGGTGTGTTGCTCTCCTTTCTCTCCTAAGGACGGTGACGGCTAGGGTTTACGTACGTGAGCGTAAACTGAAAAGCCTCTCTCAATATATTATATAGATATCGACCATCAACCTCCTTTAAATAGGATACGAAGGGAAGTAGGGTTTCCTAAACTCATCGGTAAACAGAAACATTGCGTTAATTAAAATGCTCGTGGATTAATTAGAATATTCTTGAATTCATTAATTAACCAAATAATTATATTAATTGATTAATTAATATCTGAATCCATGCAATCGCTTGGGATGGCTCTATGGGCATATATACCAACAAATATAGCATTTAATTAGTCATGTTATGTATTAAATTAGATGATTGAGAGATATCAAGGTTGTGAGATCTAGTCACAGAATTTCTTGAGCTCTCCCTTAACTTGATCGTCAGATGGCTCTATTCTTTTTGTTGCTCCATTCTATTGGCATCACACCCCAAACTTGTATAAAATAATTTGTATGTGGAATTGAATATTTTATTGTGACATCCCCGGATTTTCTAAAACTTAATCTAATGTGTGACATCCAAAATGAAATTCCTCAGCATGAATCTCAATTTAAACACCCCACACTAGGCTAAGAAGAAGAAACTAGAGGAAGTCAGAAGGAAACAGAGTAGCACATGCACATGAACAATAATAAAACCATACAACTCATGTTCACCTTTCAACATATAATTACATAATGAATTGTTACAACATTTGATATTACACATTGAAAGGTAAACTTATACATATACATGTACTACCACTAAACAACAAGATCTTAAGACAACAAGTCCACATGTACATCAGCTCACCATATAACTCACAACTATCTTGGTTCTTCAAGATCATATGTCCACAACCTAAACAAAAGATTACAAGTGGTACATGTCAGCACAATATTCAAGAATATTTTACTGAGTACACCTACGTTTCTTTTTATATACCTCTCATTACTAAGCTTAGAAATAAAATAAAACTAATACTTGGCAATTATAAATAAATATAAGAAAATTCATATACTTGCACAAATATGTTCATTAATAGAAGAGAAGACATATTTTTGTTGGGGTTTGTGGAGAAAACATGCGCGGAGGAAGAAACAAAAATCCACACAACCTGACACATGATCTTATCGACAACAACATATTCGGAAGGAGTGTTTACGGGATATACCTTATTGCAGAGCAAGTGCGGTGATGTCCCGCTGCACAAAGGTGTGCTACGACACTGGCCTACACAGACAGAACTTCTCTCCCATTCATTGTCACAGGAAGATTCGGCGGTGCTCCTTTCATGCGATGATGTACGCCGCTCATAACGTGCATGGATAGTCGTTGATGTCCTTCGAACGCAGGTGTCTCAGTGCCCACATCTCTACTTCATCCACACGGATGGACTGGAACTCCACGTCGCGCTTCTTAAGCCGGCGGGAAGGAGTCATGTCTGTGTGGCGACGTGCTAGCAGCACGTTGCTCTCCATTCTCTCCTAAGGATGGTGATGGCTAGGGTTTACATACATGAGCGTAAAATAAAAAGTCTCTCTCAATATCTTATATAGATATCGGCCATCAACCTCCTTTAAATAGGAGATGAAGGGAAGTAGGGTTTCCTAAACCCAACGGTAAATAGAAACAATGCGTTAATTAAAATGCTCGTGGATTAATTAGAATATTTTGGAATTCATTAATGAACCAAATAATCACATTAATTGATTAATTAATATCTGACTCCATGCAATCACTAGGGATGGCTCTATGGGCATATATACGAACAAACTCCCACTTTCACTTAGAACAAGTCACTCCAATATTATTCTAATCCATTACATAAAAATTTTAGTAATCAATGTGATTCAGAGCAATTCCAATCAAATCCACAATTATACTCCTATTCCAACACATCCTATGTGTGTGACCTGGTAGGATCCAAATTATGTTGGTAGTGATATCCATAATCATATTATGATTTCAAAAGAAATGATTGGTATCTAGCAAGACTTAATTGCCACCCAAGTAATTGGAGAAGTTGGAGAACAACTTAACCTATCATTCATGGCTGGTGTTACAATGATTGTATAGTTCCTTTGTCGCTGATATCCAGATGGAACTCGAGTCATGGAATTATTATCCTTTTCAATGTTCAATCCATGTTCCTTGAACTAGAGCAGACTGTCTGAGATAATGTAACCTCAATATCACATATTGACTCACATCAACATGGCCATGCATTTCTCAGTCTCTCTTATCAAATGGCCGGAATATCAAACTCCCGTAGGAAGGACAAATTCCATCTACATCATTCACAGTCATCCCCATGTGTCGCAGTGCACCCAAGCACCATCTTTATGGCAATCCTTATTCAGGACCACGGTGGATGATGTCAAAGTACACTAAACGACATGTGATAAGTGTAGTGACTTCAGGTCTAAGAACCACAATCACCACCATCAGTATGAGATGTGACTCTAACTACCAATCATGGTATCCATGTGTCACTCTCAAGGTGGGTCTATCTGATACATTGTTCTCTAAAAAGTATCTATGTATTTGGTTTGATATCTCCATATCATGGATAATGAGATTCTTCCATCAACCAACATACATTCTAATCTTATGTGTTATTGATGTCTATGATTATTTCCACAATAAAAACCGATTTGGGACAAAACAAAAATACATACTCTTAGCATACATATGATCTCTCTGTTCAGGTCATCAACCCGAAGACATGTCATTGAGTATATTATTCCATAGACATTTATAAGTTTTATGGTCATCTCACAATATAAAACACAAACATATAGATTGGAAACTTTCCTTTGTTGATATGATCAATGTAGTATTACAAATCATTTACATAGTATCCCATTACAATCATCGAATGATAGTTTCTATGGGCATACATACCAACAAATTCCCACTTGCACTTATACCCAATCCCTCATGAATCTCAATCCAAGTGATCGAACATGTCCGTCATGTTTCTGCTGTGAAAGTACTTTTGTGAGCGGGTCAGCCACATTGCTTTCTATAGGTACTCTGCAAATCTTCACATCTCCTCATTGTACGATCTCTCGTATGAGATGGAACCACCGTAGAATATGTTTAGAATGTTGGTGCGATCTTGGTTCTTTAGCCTGTGCAATTGCTCTGTTGTTGTCGCAAAAAACTCAATTGCATCACCAGTGCTTGGAACCACTCCAGGTTTAGAAATGAACTTCTTGATCCACACAACTTCCTTTGTAGAATTAGATGCGGAAATCTATTTGGCCTCTGTTGTAGAATCTACAACTGTCTCTTGCATGGAACTCTTCCAGCTCATTGCTTCATTGTTCAGGCAAAACACAAATCCAAATTGCGATCTGTAGTCATCTTTGTCAGTTTGGAAGCTAGCATCAGTGTAACCCTTTACCACGAGCTCTTCCTCACCACCGTATACCAAGAATTGATCCTTAGTCCTTCTCAAGTACTTTATGATGTTCTTTACGGCTTTCCAGTGACATTCACCTGGATCTGACTAATACAGGATCGTCATGCGCAAAGCATACGACACATCAGGATGAGTACATAACATTGCGTACATGATAGATCCAATTACTAATGCATATGGAATCTTACTCATGCATGCCCGTTCATCACATGAACTAGGAAACTGGGCTTTAGAGATTGTAACACCATGGGACATGGGCAAGTTACCTCTCTTAGAACCCTCCATGCTAAACCTCTTTACCATCTTGTCAATGTATGTGCTCTGTCTTAGGCCTAGAAGCTTTCTAGATCTATCTCTATAGATCTTGATCCCTAGTATATAGGATGCTTTGCCTAAATCCTTCATAGAGAAGGTCTTCCCTAGCCAACCTTTTACTGTTTGAAGAGTAGGGATGCCATTTCCCATCAATAGTATGTCATCCACATATAATATGAGAAATACGATTGTGCTCCCACTAACCCTGTTACGACCCCATCTGAGCTTAATTGGTAAACTAGGGTTTACCTAGACAATTGCAAAGATTAATTGGAATAATCATTCTTGAAATCTAATTAATGACGATAACACAATTAGGATGTTTTAACTATGATAAGAAGTCTAAATGTTCTTTTGTCTTGAGAATTAGGGTTTGAGAAGCATAGACCCTAATCGGCCCAAAATAGGGTTTTAATGACATATG
Source organism: Alisma plantago-aquatica (assembly GCA_963693085.1). Classification (NCBI taxonomy): domain Eukaryota; kingdom Viridiplantae; phylum Streptophyta; class Magnoliopsida; order Alismatales; family Alismataceae; genus Alisma; species Alisma plantago-aquatica. Next base: position 1,082,661,275 of record OY856413.1, on the reverse strand, counting down.
AATACATAATTTGATAAGTAGATTGTCTCACTAAATGATTTTTAGTATTTTATGTGTAACTCTGATTTACTTCAAATTTGGATATGATTTGGATATATAAAATGTGAACAACACTGAAAAATATCAGAATTTATTAAGAATGTTCAGACCTGTTTGTCGGTCGAGTTTGCAACTCAACCGAATCTGCTGCAGACTGCATATAGCAGTGCACTGTTTGATTTTTTATTATTTATTGGTAACTAGAAATGATCTCAAATTTTTAATGGAGGTCGGAAACTTCATTAGGTATAACATATAAAATCTTCAGAATTTTTGGAGCTTCTGTTAGCTATTCAGTAGGCGAATTACAGAAACTATTGTGAAACTGAATATTCAGTCAATATAATTAAAGTTGAGTGTTGGGTCAATATGCAATTGACCCAAGCAGCTCAAATTGACTTATATGAGAAACCACACACACAAGTAGCTCTCATTATTCGTCATTCACTCCATAGAAATGAAAATCTAGAGAGAGATGGAGAGTTAGGGATTGAGTGGAGAAAGAGGTGGAATTGCTGAATTAGGGTTTTGCGGTCCGAGGAATGGTGAAATCAAGTAAGTTTGGATTCTTTACATAGACTTTTATGGTGAATCTTCTCTCTCATGTCAAGATTCCGTTCATGGTCTGATTGGATCCAAGATGATGTCGAAATTCCCTCTTTTCTCACCCTTTCTTCATAATACCTCATTTTCAAGGTTTCCGAGTTGAATGGAAGAAGAATTGGGAGATTTGCTAGGGATTTGATATGAGTTCGAGATTCCCTGAGTTGAGCTGAAGTTTTGAGGTGTTTTCACACCTTAGGGTGAGTGGGTTCTTCCTTCAAATAGTGTAATGCACGAAATTTGATTATAGCATCCAAATCCCTAAATGCATAGTATGCGATTCTAAACCCTGAAATGTCCGTTTAATTTAAGTTGTTGCAAATTGATATGATATGGATTCCTTCTCTATTTGAATGACTCTTTGATGGTAGATTCACATCAGAAACGTATACAACACATCCTAGTAAGAATGCTTTTCAGATTTATACCATATGATGTAATTAGGGTTTAACCTAATTGAGATATCACTAGAGTTTCGACCTTATTGAAAAGGACTAGTAATCTTATAAGTATTTAGGATGTACCTCATGAGTTATCTTAATTGAATTTTATTCTTGATACATGATATCTCAGTGAATGGTACGGAAAACCTAAATTTAGTTAAATTTCCATGGTTTCATATCTATATTGATTGTATATGATTTGTTGAAAACAATCTTTATTTGGTGAATGCTTATATCCTATGAAATCCTTATGAGAGCCATGTGACAAGTGAATGAGCCAAATGAAAAGGTGAATGAGGCGAATGAAACCCTAAGAGTAGGGTGTTGGCATATGATGAATGAATAAGGCAAATGAAACCCTAAGGATAGGGTGTTCAATGAATCATGTTATGGTGATATGAAAGGTCTCAATATGAGATGTGGTGATGCTTAATTATTGAATTGTATGTTTCTAGTGTATTTAACTTTATATGCTTGTTCTCTCTGAGTTGATATCTACATACTGCAGGGCTTCTTATTTTCAATACATATCTCGTAAATTGCAGGTGATGAGATATGACATGCCCTAGAAAGGGATGTTACTAAGTCATGTTTAAAGATGACAAATGATGTATATGTGTTTTCTAGTGATGTTCAGAATGTGAAATAAGTATGAAATGTGATATTCCTGTTTAAGTGTTTATATGTAAATCAGTTAATAGACTCAGGTGCCCCAACACCGTAGAACCCCATTGCGCGGTCTGTACCTTTGGGGTGAAACGGTCAGCCCTGGGGATACGCCCAGGCATCGGAGACTCGTGTCCAACAAATACCGAATGTCTCGGTGACACGAAGTCTGAGAAGTAGAATTCCGGTCAGCCATGGGGATACGCCCAGGCATCGGAGAAAGTCCCAGTCAGCCTTGGGGATACGCCCAGGCATCGGAGACTTAGAGACCCTCCGACTGTGCACTACAGGTTGCGGAGGAGTCCAGAGCACTCAGAGTTAGTGCAGTGAGGCCTTGTGGGCCTGAGAGTCTTGTGTAGACCAGGACGAGAAGTCAGACTTAGCATTTCCCGGGTGTTTCGCTAAGTCTTGTACGGTGGGCTCATAGTGCACTGCGAGTTTCATATGCAGAGTGCACTGCATATGTTTGGGGCATAAGCTAAAATATGATCATATAGGTTCACAGAGTTCCTTATAAATGAAAGAGTTAAGGAATACTAGAGCATAGTCTTCTAGTAGTTATTCTTTGATGCAATATTTACATTCTTTGTTATTTCAATTATATTGTTTTAGAACTGCTCAGTGTAGTATTTATTGTTGTTAAATTTCATATCATTTACTCAAAGTTATATCTGTAATCACATTAGTGCCTTAGACTGTTTCTTTGAAGTACTCATTCACTGAGCGAGTAGGCTCACCCCTCTACTCAAACATTTTAGGGTTAACCGCGTGGACTTGAAGATGGTCAGAGCATCAGTGTAGATCTTCCACAAGAGTTAAGTACAAGATTAGTTGAGTCAGTCCGTCCTTGTCACTCTAGGTCCTCAGTAAGAGATAAGAGATAGAGTTGTAATTACGATGTGTAATATTATTCCTCTTTTGAAATTGTATGCTAATTAGTAGGTCTTATGTGCATAAGGTGTGAGAGACATCATGAATGTTTATACATGTATCTTTACTATTAAAGTCTGTTTAGTAAAAGAAATGTTCAGATTCCCTTGTTAAAATGATTTATGTGGTTCAATGTGAAGAAACAAGAGTTTTAAAGAAAAGAATAAAAAAAAAGTTAAGGGTGTTCTTTGTATTACATATAAATCCTAATTTATGCTCTAATCTCATGATTAGTGGAAATTGTGAGATCGGGGTGTAACAGCTTGGTATCAGAGTTTAGGGTGAGTTGTCAAGGACCATTAAGTTAGTAAGTTAGAGTCTTAAGTGTGGCAGATAGGAGATGTTTGATGTTAACTTTGGGGATTTGAGTATTTGGATATCCTGGCCCGATATCTGAGTACTTGGATCAACCAGTACAAGCTAATCTGTCTATTCTCTCACATATACCCTGGCCAAGTATACAGTGGAAGAATGGGCTAGAGAGGAACCCTAGAAATGTTAGGGTTAGAAAACGAGAAAAGAAACAAGAATTAAGAGCATAAATGTAAAAGGAGATAGAACTTACATTTCATAATGTTGTTTTTGTTGGAAATGTATAGAAATGCTCTTATATGTTTGAATTGAAATATTCAATACTTTGAAATATGGGTCTTTAATATCTGTTGTACACTATGCAGTTGTAGCATTTATTGATTTCATTCTTTGTAACATGTAGATTAGAAATCATCTTTGAATGATCTTTCCTTAGTGGATAAGTTTTCTTCCACACTTTTGAGATGAATAGAAGTTGAGTAATCCTCAGTAGTTCTTGGCTTCAGGACTTCTGGTTTGGCCTGGTCCGGCAGGCAGGATGCGTTACTGGGATCTAATGAATCCTATCAATAGTATAATAAGAATAGAATTGGAATAATTAGACCCACATTAGAGTGAGAATGTACATACAGTAAGATGTTGAAATAGATGGGCAGGATCAGAATAACTAAGAATCAGTTGAAACTGGTATCTAAGGGTCAATTTTGGGGCCTCATATGAGAAACCCTTAATTGGGAATAATAGAACATGATATGAAGTTCATAATTAGTTTATTGATTAATATTATATGAACTATACATATGAAATATAGAAAAGATATGTGAAATGTATGTATGGTTCAAGATAGCAAGAATCAATCATGAAGAATGAATCATATAATAGAGTATAATGCTTTTATGAACTCTAAAGCAAAGGCTAAGTAGAGAATAGGGTTGAGCATTCAATAGGTCCATAGAAGTAAAGAGTCTTCAAAAGAGTAAAAGTAAAGAGAATCGTATGAACATGTAATTCATAAGACTAGAACAACAAACTAGTTTCTAAGAAAAGAACATAGGTGTAGTTTAACGAATGAATAAGTCATACAAAGGTAGACTAAATTCAGGAGAGAAAAACTTGATTGAAAGAAAAACTATGTTTGACCCATGCATGATCCACTTGATTTAAAAATGAAGAATATGTAATGTATTCAACATGAGGAAAAACTAATAGAGGGACTATTAATTTAGAACGTTAACTTCACAATAGTATAAAGATAAAGGAGGAAATATGTGCAACATGGTATACATGACCATACATATGAATAAGCAACATGGTCATAAGAGAAAAATTTAGAATTAAAGATGACGGGTTAAAGAGTAGTATATGGTAAGAGGACTATGAAACGTAAGAAAGGGTTTGAAATATGATGGAGAAGTTATACAATAAAGAGGTTGTGAGATTCAAGCAAGTGCTAATTAATCAAATATCTCTATTGATAACTAAGTAAATCTACATACGAGAATGTATTAAGGGAATGTTTGAATACAAGTATTCCAAGTCTTAAAATCATCTTCTCTTTCATATATTCCTTAATGAGAGCAAGGTGGGAATGAAATGATAAGAGAAAATGAATCATATATGATGCATAACTACCTTGGTAGGGTCATCTAGTGAATGTAATAGTGACATACATTACGATGAAGTGCGATAAGAAATAAATTCTTGTGTGATAGCAAGAATGATGAATAATCTATTCTTACCTTGAATGTTTTAATGTTAGGGATGTTTATTGTATATGATCAAAATGAGAAGGAGAGGTAGCAAAACATAAGTAGTAAAGAATGAGGAGAGAGATAAAGGAAAACACTAGCTTTGTGTAATATGTGAACTCGTTTTTAGAAGTATGCTTTGTTGAAGGCATACTAAGGTATGTAAGTTGGTTCTATGTATGATTTCAGTGTATTTGTGCAAGCTATATGTTAATTAAAGGTGTATGATAGTTGTAGTAATTCATACCAGATATGCATCCTAGTATTGTGTATTTGTAATATGGTGATACAGTTTGGATGATGACGGAAGACATGGAGGGATATCTTGAATAAGGTAGTTATACCTACTCACTCATATTAATAGAAAGGGATGATAATCAGATTTTCTGGACAAGTAACCCTAATGAGGTGTAGCTTGTTATACCTAGCTCTAATATAACTGAGTGATGGTAATTGAGTATGATTAATGCTTGAATGACTGATACAATTGTGGATTACTTTATTACTGTTGTTGAAACCCTAAAATGATATAATACGATGGTTACACTTTGAATTGTGTGTGGGCCCATAACCCACAGGTCCCAGGATCGAAACAGGATAGTATGGAATGAGGTGGTAATGCTTCACCTCATGCATCCATGACCCAATGGGGATGCAAGAGTAGTATTGTGCAATTGATTGTTGAATCTAGTCTTTTAATTCAAGACTGTTTTGCTATTTGAATAGCACTTTATTAAAGTTTAAAACAACATGGTGAACTCGCTTTTGTCACTTAAAGGTGATACAGAACAATAGAACTTTCTGAGCCGCATAAGTTGAGATAGTTGTATCAGAGTATCAGAGTTGCGCAGTGAAAGCGTGGTGGTTTATCTTTGCATTCTATGTTTGACTGTGGCATAAAGAATTTGCTTGATATCATTGAGAACTATTTGAAATATGTTGTGATTTAGTAAAGAATTAAAAGATCTAATGTTGAAAACTACATTCAGGTATGAAATACAAGAATATAATGACATGGAAGGCTTTAGAAGCTTAGAATAACCTTGAATGTATCTTTCTTGTAGGTTTATGTTTCGAGGACGAAACATTCTAAGGGGGGGAGAGTTGTTACGACCCCATCTGAGCTTAATTGGTAAACTAGGGTTTACCTAGACAATTGCAAAGATTAATTGGAATAATCATTCTTGAAATCTAATTAATGACGATAACACAAGTAGGATGTTTTAACTATGATAAGAAGTCAAAATGTTCTTTTGTCTTGAGAATTAGGGTTTGAGAAGCATAGACCCTAATCGGCCCAAAATAGGATTTTAATGACATATGAATACAGAATTTGATAAGTAGAATGTCTCACTAAATGATTTTTAGTATTTTATGTGTAACTCTGATTTACTTCCAATTTTGATATGATTTGGATATATAAAATGTGAACAACACTGAAAAATATCAGAATTTATTAATAATGTTCAGACCTGTTTGTCGGTCGAGTTTGCAACTCAACCGAAGCTGCTGCAGACTGCATATAGCAGTTCACTGTTTGATTTTTTATTATTTATTGGTAACTAGAAATGATCTCAAATTTTTACTGGAGGTCTGAAACTTCATTAGTTATAATATAGAAAATTTCCAGAATTTGTGGAGCTTCTGTTAGCTATTTAGTAGGAGAATTACAAAAACTATTGTGAAACTGAATATTCAGTCAATATAATTAAAGTTGAGTGTTGGGTCAATATGCAATTGACCCAAGCAGCTCAAATTGACTTATATGAGCAACCACACACACAAGTAGCTCTCATTATTCGTCATTCACTCCATAGAAACGAAAATCTAGAGAGAGAGGGAGAGTTAGGGCTTGAGTGGAGAAAGAGGTGGAATTGCTGAATTAGGGTTTTGCGGTCCGAGGAATGGTGAAATCAAGTAAGTTTGGATTCTTTGCATAGACTTTTATGGTGAATCTTCTCTCTCATGTCAAGTTTCTGTCCATGCTCTGATTGGATCCAAGATGATGTCGAAATTCCCTCTTTTCTCACCCTTTCTTCATAATCCCTCATTTTCAAGGTTTCCGAGTTGAATGGAAGAAGAATTGGGAGATTTGCTAGGGATTTGATATGAGTTCGAGATTCCCTGAGTTGAGCTGCAGTTTTGAGGTATTTTCACACCTTAGGGTGAGTGGGTTCTTCCTTCAAACAATGTAATGCACGAAATTTGATTATAGCATCCAAATCCCTAAATGCTTAGTATGCGATTCTAAACCCTGAAATGTCCGTTTGATTTAAGTTGTTGCAAATTGATATGATATGGATTCCTTCTCTGTTTGAATGACTCTTTGATGGTAGATTCACATCAGAAACGTATACAACACATCCTAGTAAGAATGCTTTTCAGATTTATACCATATGATGGAATTAGGGTTTAACCTAATTGAGATATCACTAGAGTTTTGACCTTATTGAAAAGGACTAGTAATCTTATAAGTATTTAGGATGTACCTCATGGGTTATCTTAATTGAATTTTATTCTTGATACATGATATCTCAGTGAATGGTACGGAAAACCTAAATTTAGTTAAATTTCCATGGTTTCATATCTATATTGATTGTATATGATTTGTTGAAAACAATCTTTATTTGGTGAATGCTTATATCCTATGAAATCCTTATGAGAGCCATGTGACAAGTGAATGAGGCAAATGAAAAGGTGAATGAGGTGAATGAAACCCTAAGAGTAGGGTGTTGGCATATGATGAATGAATAAGGCAAATGAAACCCTAAGGATAGGGTGTTCAATGAATCATGTTATGGTGATATGAAAGGTCTCGATATGAGATGTGGTGATGCTTAATTATTGAATTGTATGTTTCTAGTGCATTTAACTTTATATGCTTGTTCTCTCTGAGTTGATATCTACATACTGCAGGGCTTCTTATTTTCAATACATATCTCGTAAATTGCAGGTGATGAGATATGACATGCCCTAGAAAGGGATGTTACTAAGTCATGTTTAAAGATGACAAATGATGTATATGTGTTTTCTAGTGATGTTCAGAATGTGAAATAAGTATGAAATGTGATATTCCTGTTTAAGTGTTTATATGTAAATCAGTTAATAGACTCAGGTGCCCCAACACCGTAGAACCCCATTGCGCGGTCTGTACCTTTGGGGTGAAACGGTCAGCCCTGGGGATATGCCCAGGCATCGGAGACTCGTGTCCAACAAATACCAAATGTCTCGGTGACACGAAGTTTGAGAGGTAGAATTCCGGTCAACCCTGGGGATACGCCCAGGCATCGGAGAAAGTCCCGGTCAGCCTTGGGGATACGCCCAGGCATCAGAGACTTAAAGACCCTCCGACTGTGCACTACAGGTTGCGGAGGAGTCCAGAGCACTCCGAGTTAGTGCAGTGAGGCCTTGTGAGCCTGAGAGTTCTATGCAGACCAGGACGAGAAGTCAGACTTAGCATTTCCTGGGTGTTTCGCTATGTCTTGTAAGGTGGGCTCGTAGTGCACTGCGAGTTTCATATGCAGAGTGCACTGCATATGTTAGGGGCATAAGCTAAAATATGATCATATAGGTTCACAGAGTTCCTTATAAATGAAAGAGTTAAGGAAGACTAGAGCATAGTCTTCTAGTAGTTATTCTTTGATGCAATATTTACATTCTTTGTTATTTCAATTATATTGTTTTAGAACTGCTCAGTGTAGTATTTATTGTTGTTAAATTTCATATTGTTTACTCAAAGTTATATCTGTAATCACATTAGTGCCTTAGACTGTTTCTTTGAAGTACTCATTCACTGAGCGAGTAGGCTCACCCCTCTACTCAAACATTTTAGGGTTAACCGCGTGGACTTGAAGATGGTCAGAGCATCAGTGTAGATCTTCCACAAGAGTTAAGTACAAGATTAGTTGAGTCAGTCAGTCCTTGTCACTCTAGGTCCTCAGTAAGAGATAAGAGAGAGAGTTGTAATTACGATGTGTAATATTATTCCTCTTTTGAAATTGTATGCTAATTAGTAGGTCTTATGTGCATAAGGTGTGAGAGACATCATGAATGTTTATACATGTATCTTTACTATTAAAGTCTGTTTAGTAAAAGAAATGTTCATATTCCCTTGTTAAAATGATTTATGTGGTTCAATGCGAAGAAACAAGAGTTTTAAAGAAAAAAAGAAAAAAAAAGTTAAGGGTGTTCTTTGTATTACATATAAATCCTAATTTATGCTCTAATCTCATGATTAGTGGAAATTGTGAGATCGGGGTGTAACAAATCCTTTTGTAAACACAAGGTTCATCTTCATTTTGACTAAAGCCAAACTTTTTGAATACTTCATCAAAACGTAGATTCTAGCTCTGAGATGCTTGCTTCAATCCATAGATTGACCTTTGTAGCTTACAAACTTTATTGGCTTCCTTTGGATGGATAAAACCCTCAGGTGGTGTCATGTACACATCCTTGAGTAAATTTCCATTAAGGAATGTTGTTTTAAAATCCATACGCCAAATCTCATAGTCATGATAAGCTGCAATGGCAAGCATGATCCTGATGGATTTAACCATGGCAACTGTTGAGAAGGTCTCATCATAATCAACACCTTGAATTTGACGGAATCCTTTCGCAACCAATCTACCTTTATAGGTTTGAACATTTCCATCTATTTCAGTCTTCTTCTTGAAGACCCACTTGCACCCTATGGGTTTTACCCCTTGAGGTGGATCCACCAAGGTCCATACCTTGTTGTTGTACATGGATTCCATCTCAGATCTCATGTCTTCGAGCAATTTCTCAGATTTTGGTCCCTTGGTAGGTTCTAGATAGGAAGTTGGCTCATCTTCTATGCCCAATTTGTCACTATATTGAGTCACAAGAAATCCAAATCACTCAGGCTCAAGTCGTGTCCTACCAGACCTACGAGGCTCCTGTGTTACATTTGGAACTTGCAATTCCAAAACAATATGGGAGTCTTCATGTTCCTTGTGTACCTCCTCAGGTTATATGTTATCTTGTTGGTCTCGAACTTCTTCGAGCTCTACATGCCTCCCACTAATACCTTTGGAAATAAATTCCTTTTCAAGAAATACAATAGTCCTAGCAACAAACATTTTGTTGTGAGTTGGTGTGTAGAAGTAGTATCCCCGACTTTCCTTGGGGTATCCAACAAAATAGCATTTTTCCGATTTTGGTCCAAGCTTTTTAGGAAATTATTTCCTAACATAAGCTTCACATCCCCAAATCTTTAACATAGACAAATTGGGAGGATTCCAAGTCCATATATCATATGGTGTCTTTTGAACCGATTTGGAAGGTACACGGTTAAGTGTAAACGCTGCAGTTTCAAGAGAATATCCCTAAAACGATATTGGAAGTTCGGCTGAACTCATCATTGATCGTACCATCTCAAATAATGTATGATTCCTTCTTTCAGACACACCATTATGTTGTGGTGTACTAGTTGGAGTCCATTGTGATACAATACCATGGTCTCTCAGAAGGTCCTCAAACTTTTGGCTTAAGTATTCACCACCTCGATCTGAACAGAGTTCTTTAATACTCTTACCAAGTTTCTTCTCTACTTCATTCATGAAAGTTTTGAACATTTCAAGAGTTTCTGACTTGTGTTTCATAAGATATACATAGCCATACCTACTAAGGTCATTAGTGAAGGTAATGAAGTATTGATAGCCTCCTCTAGCATTTGATTTAAAAGGTCCACATACATCAGTATGTATGAGCCCTAGAAGATCACTGGCTCTCTCACTATGTCCAGTGAAATAAGTCTTGTCCATCTTCCCTAATAAACATGCATCACATGTCTCTAATGTTTCAAAATCAAAAGAGTCTAGATAACCATCCTTATGGAGTCTAGATATGCACTTCTCGTTTATGTGCCCAAGACGACAATGCCATAAGAATGTTTTGTTTGAGTTGTCAAGTTTTAACCTTTTAGTATTTACATTGTATATGCTAGTCTCAAGTTCTAACAAGTAGATACCATAAGACATAGGGGCATTACCATAAACGATCTCATCTTTAGATATAGAAATAATTCCATTCTTAATGTGAAATTCAAATCCACTCTTGTCCATACAAGATATAGAAATAATATTTCTATTAATGGCAGGTACATAATAGAAATTCTCTAATTATATTACAAGGCCCATAGGCAAAGATAAACTAATAACTCCAACTGCAGTGGCAACAACTCTTGCTCCATTAGCAACCCGCAGCTAGACTTGGCCCTTTCGTAAAGGCTTACTTCTTATCAGATCCTGCATATTAGAACATATGTGAGATCCACATCTGGTATCCAGTACCCATGATGAAGAAGTATTTAAATTTATCTCAATAACGTATATACCTAAAGTGGAGATCTCTATCCCCTACTTCTTCTTCCTCAGTTCCTCCAGGTAGAGAGGACAGTTTCTTTTCCAATGTCCAGGCTGGTGACAATGGTGACAACTGCCTTCTTTGGAGATCCCACCTTTAGCTTTGAGCGCAGATGACTTTGGCTTCTGCCCGGATGTAGAACTTTTCTTAGCCTTTGTTTTTCCTTTTGACTTTCCCTCTGTCTTGCTGATCATCATCACAGACTTGGGCTTGTCTTTCTTCATATGTGCTTCAGCTGTCCTCAACATGCCCAACAATTCTGACAATGACTTGTCAAAATTGTTCATGTTGTAGTTCATGACAAAATGATTATATGATTTAGGAAACAATTGTAGAATCACTTCAGTGGCCAACTCTTGACCTAGGGGAAATCCCAGCTTGGATAGGCTTTCCAAGTACCCAATTAAAGTGAGTATATGGGTGCCAACTGAGTCTCCCTCTTTCATCTTGCTTTTGAACAAAGCCTTTGAGACAACATATATCTCCTGTCTTGCTTGATGTTGATACATGTGCTTGAGATGTGTTACCATCTCCATGACATTCATGCTCTCATGCTACTCTTGTAACTCATAGTTCATTAAGCACAACATCAGACACTTGACATCCACGGCATCATCAAGGTGGTTCTTGTAAGCATGCTTTTCAGCCTTGGGTGCATTTACGGCGGGTTTCACTGGCTCTGGTGTTTCAAGGACATAGAGCTTACGCTCATGTGTGAGAACAATTCCCAACATCCTAAACCAATTTTTGAATGTTCGTTCTGGTATGTTTGCCCTTCTCAAGGACCGATCGCAATGAGAAAGTGTGAGTGTTGTTTGCCGTTTGATTTCTACAAAAGAAAAATTTGCATTTAGTCCAAAACATTTTGACTTGTAAAGATTTGATAAATGAGATTAATTAGGCCTTTAATTAATTTTTCTCACACTATTTTATTCAAATTGATAACCCTCACTATCAACTCGGAAAATTGCAATGCACAACCTTCCAGTGAGCCAAGACCCAAAATAATTGGATCAATGCCCAGCCAACGCCGGCGTCAAAGACCAAATACTAAGATAGGAAACTTTTGCCAATTGCATCATATGCAACTCTTGGATAGATGATCATGCACAACTCCTTGTCATGATGCATCTGTGTGCCTCTAGGTACTTGATCCTATCAAGGTTCCCTAGATAAGTCCAACCCATAAGCCAACACGATGAGTGTGCACTCTACGGAGGAAGACCCACACACCCACCATCACACTTCCACGAGATAGACAATATACCATGCAGAGGCGTGCCCACACATAGTCGATCAAGCTTTTCATGTGTGTTATTTTATGGAAGGCAACTAAAACTTAATATTATTAATTGAGTGGTTTTATTAATACATATACATATCCAAACACCACATACTTATGGTATGTATCACATACTACTATATTCACAACCACAAACGATAGACATGCAATCACAAATACAAATACATCGGTTATGGCCATACTATTGTAATCCTTTAGAGAAACAAAGGATTATGATCCACCTATGGTCTTATGCATCTCATGCAACACCTGTGAATCAACCTGTAAGCCTATAATGATCAACATTATAATGAATAACTTCATGGATGCTTTGTGAGGTTGGAACTTCAAGTTGCTTCTTGGAATTGGATCTTCTTGTTGCTTCTCCATGGACGCTCCTTGGAGTTGGATCTTCAGTTTACTTCTTGGAATTAGATATTCATGGTGCTTCTCCATGGACACTCCTTGGAGTTATATCTTCAGGTGACCTCCTTACATCAAGTTTACAAAGACTAAAACTAATCCTATATGTATTACATCGTATGAGTACAAATATAAAATAAAAGAATTAATTACACTTTGAAATAAGAGATGAGGCTCGGCATGCAAGCTGAATACTTTATACAAAGGATCAATATGCAACCATTATACATCCATAGCATTCAAAAACAAATATACCCACAAGATTGACATCCACATTCATTCACAACATCCACAAAAGGGGGTACTAGGCCATAATCGTGCATGCATTCACCACATAAAACAAATTTTTAATGGTGACGTGTATGTTATTAAAATTGAAGTACTTTTAATGTGGGCCATTCCCCATTAAATAAATTTTTTGACTCCCACACAATTTTTGCGGGGTACACAGGGCTAGCGTCAGTGGACAGGGGTCGAGGGGAGGCCACCCCTGATGGGGTCTCAGGGGCAGAGTCCCTGAAAGGTCTATAGAATTTTACTTCCGTGCACTTAGGAAAATCAATATTTTTCATAGTCAACCTCATCCAAAATGTCAAAAATAGAAGCCTACGGCGTATGTGGAATTAGGTTTAGATTTGCACATTAGCAGTTTTAATTTGCATAATATGGAACATAAAAACAGTATACAATGATTCAATCATATCAAAATGAATCCAAATACGTCATAGATCGACGCTACTCTGATATCACTGTTGGATTTTGTAGAGAAAACATGAGCACCGGAAGCAACAAAAATCCACACAACCCAACATAGGATCTCTTCGACAATAGCGTATTCGGAAGGAGTGTTTACGGGATATACCTTATCGGGGAGCAAGTCCGATGATGTCCCACTGTACAAAGGTGTGCAACGATGCTAGCCTACACGGATGAAACTTCTCTCCCGTTCGCTATCGCATGAAGAATTAGTGGCGCTCCTTTCGAACGATGATGTACGCCACTCGTAACGCACACGGATGATCATTGATGTCCTCCGAACGCAGGCGTCTCAATGTCTATGTCTCTACTTCATCCACACAGATGAACTGGAACTCCACGTCATGCTTCCTAAGCTGGTGGGAAGGAGTCGTAAATGTGAGGCGGCGTGCTAGCGGCATGTTGCTCTCCTTTCTCTCCTAAGGACAGTGACGACTAGGGTTTACGTACGTGAGCGTAAACTGAAAAGCCTCTCTCAATATCTTATATAGATATCGGCCGTCAACCTCCTTTATATAGGTGACGAAGGGAAGTAGGGTTTCCTAAACCGATTGGTAAATAGAAACACTGCATTAATTAAAATGCTCATGGATTAATTAGAATATTCTGGAATTCATTAATTAACCAAATAATCGCATTAATTGATTATTTAATATCTGAATCCATGCAATCGTTTGGGATGGCACTATGGGTATATATACCAAAAATTTTAAGCTCATGTTCCATTATATATCCATGCATTGACCACCAAAGGTTTTGATGCATTCTCTTGGCTCTCAACGAGCTCAATATTAAGTCCTATATGATCTCCTGCCAAAGAGTTAGATCATATGTACAATGTGACTGACTACCAAAGAGTTAAGTCACTTCCAAGCATTGTACTACCAAAGAGTTTAGTGCTTTCATATAATGGAACAAAAATATTATGTTTCATGTATTTATAGCCATAAGTATGGAAAATCAAGAAAGATATCATACAAGAAAAATCATTTCAGCCAATATCATATGCCAAGTATTTACTACACATATAATGCAAGCATATTGTATAATACACCAAGTAAGAGGTAATGGCGTACCTAGATCAAGAGACATTCTAACCCATACTCTTGATTTCATATATATCTTTGTTAAACCTGATTAAGACAAGATCAGATATAACCATCAGGTTCTCATCATCTCAATCCTAGCTATGTCCATTTTAGGGTTTATCCTAGGTCATTAGGATGTTCCTTCTTTTACTTGTATTCTTATCCTAGAATTATCTAACTGATGTTATTTTCCAATTATGCTACATATTAGGGTTCACATCTGAACATTAGCTTACATGTCATTTTGTGTACATATTAACCCTAGGTTACACTGATTAAGCATATTAGGGTTTATATCGCATTAAGAGTAAACATCTTCATATAACATGGATTGTGTGTGTCATCTTGATATTATAATTAAACCTGAGGTTACATATACTGATATGATCTTATATTGAGTATTCCATCATTTATTGAGCATGTATGTATTTGTTGCATTTTATTTAGGGTTATGAACCCTAATTAGCCATATGGAGCAGATTACATGAATTCATGCATCAACATCATCATTACTGACATCAGATGGATTAAAAACATGAATATGGATTTACTGACATTTTATCATAATTTTAGACCATTATTTGATATTTATTACTCATAAAATGAGCATTTCACAACTTACATGATATCACTATGATTTAAGCATAAAACGACTTATAATATGGTTCCATCTTATTCTACGTATTTTTTTGAGAATTTTGGTATATTATTTGTATTTTTTCAATGAATGGGCTATTTTCTATGAATTATATAAGATCTGGGATTTAAAAGGTTGATTTACCTTTCCAGTCAACCATGGGCCACCACTGGGTCCAGGTTTGTGCATCTTCCATAGGTCGGCCAGTTTGGTTCACTGGGCTAGAGCCAGTTCGAGGTTGGTTTAGCAGACCGAACCCAGTTCAGAGTTCTCACTCCCTTTTCTTTCTCCCAATCTCTATCGTTCTAGACTGATGCAATGATTTTGAGTCGCATTTATAGACCTGTTTCATATGTGTTTTATGCTTTTATTAGTCATTTTTATGTTTAATGTGGCATAATTCATTCACTTTGGTCCTTGCTACTATTTTATGTCAAATCCCCTTTATTTCATCGTTTTGAGCATCAATTGTCAAAATATTATTATTTGTGTGAATTTATGTGATCTTGTGTTTGAATTTCAGGACAAATGAGTATTTGCTTCCGTCGATACCATCAACGGAAGTCTATACCATCGACATGATCACAGGCTGCCAGCCGCGAGTATCAGCAAAAAGTCGATACTATTGACAGGGATGTCGATGGTATCAAGCTATCATCATGTTGCTGGAGAAGAAGCAGTCGATAATATCGACACCAAGTCGATAATATCGACACCAGGTCGATACCATCGACGCACGGAGGCTACAACGACGCAAAACAACAAAATCATCGCTACAGGGTAGTCGATACCATCGACCTTCGTCGATGGTATCGAGACTACATCAGGCATCAGACGAAAGGAAAGAAGGGCTGCCGCTATCACAGCGGGTCGATACCATCGACTCGCATCGATGGTATCGACACCGTAGGATATGAGTTGGCTTCCTAATGATCTCAATCAGATGGCTATGGTTAATTAGCGACCTAATGAGGGAGATATACCTAATGACGGCCGCCCAGACATGAAAATATCTCATTAGCCATTGCACGAGTACCGAGGATCAGGAGAGAGGAGAACGGAGGCCAGAAGCTCATACCAGTTGATTCGGGCACCGCAGAAGAAGGATTTCACCACCGAAAGGAGGGAGAGCACGTGTTCTACGCAAAGGATCAACCAGTTCTTCTCCGTTCAGGGGTTTCACCTCTCAATTCACGTTTTTCACATGATTTTCCCTATCTCTACCTTGTACTTGTTTGAGATGAACATGCGGGGCTAATCCTCTTCGTCTTTAGGACCGGGAGTAGCCCGGGAATTCATTGTATGACAATTTTATAATAGTAATTCATACTTTATCTCTTAAATCTGTGGTATAGTTTCGTTTTCTCCATATATGTTATGCTTGATCACCATAATAATAACCTAATGCCCTTAATCACTTTGAAAGAAGGATTAACGGCTGAAAAGAGATGAAATCTACATTAATCGATAAATCCCTTGACCAAGGTGGTGTAAAATTAATGGTGGATACTGAGAGATCGTTCATAATGCACCTAGTTTAGGGTATAGGTTACTACAATGGTGGAATCGACCTAGATCTAGGTAGTGAATTGCACCACGACAGTGGGCAATTCTGTTTTCAGGCCACTACCCGGATAGAGATATAAAATTGAGGCATTATATAAAATCTAATACAATGAAAACTCGCGGTGAAACCACAATCCTAAAGATACCCTTTTGAATTGATTAAATTAACATTTAATCGATCGTTTGTTTTGTTTTGTTTTTATTTTATTTCAATTTTAACAAAAACCCTCAATTTGTTATTCGGCTTAGCTGATCGCAAATAGTTAGTAGCAGTCTCCAACAATTCCCAGTATCCCTGTGTTCAACTCGGGCCTCACAAAGGCCTGTACTACTCGACGCATTCACTTGCGTTTTAGCGCACAGTAAAATTGCGTCAAGTTTTTGGCGCCGTTTCCGGGGATACGACGAATTGTTGGCACTTTGAGTGCTACGAGCGGCCATTCTAGGCCACATTTTTTTTTATTATCTTGAAACAACTTCAAATATTTATAAATTTTTTGATAATTTTTATACTCGTCACAACACTGTACTGAACTCGAATTTTCTTATTTCATGTACTGTGTATGGTGCGCACGCGTAACACTGATTATACGCGACGCACACCAGAGGGCCCACTTACGGGACCAGAAGATGAGGACGGTTATAATTAGGACCATCTTGAGGAAACAGAGTCAGAACCTGAACAAGAAGAGACGGACGAGCCACAAACAATATGGGAGAAGATCAAGGCTTCTTCCGCATCTGCTTCCAAAGGGCCTATAAAGAAGCAGGCAATCAACATACCTACATATAAGATTGATCCGGCGTTGATAAATCTGGTGAAGTCGAATGCTTTTCATGGGCTCAAGAATGAGGAACCTATCGCGCACATCAGCCAGTTTGTTGAGAATTGTGACATGGTAAAAATTGATAGGTTTCCACAAGATGCACTTTATCTTAAGCTTTTCCCGAGTTCATTGGCAGGAGCCGCACGAGAGTGGTTACACAATTTAGATGATGAGTTTGTGGAGTCCTGGGACCATATGGTGGAGGTCTTCTTTGAGAGGTTCTTCCCTCCTGAGGAGACTAACAACATGATCCGGAAGATTCATAATTTTACCCAACAGGCCGGTGAGACATATTCTGAGACCTGGGAGAGATTTCAGGTCATGCTGAGGAGGTGCCCACATCACGGGCTGGATAAAGAGACGCAGGTGAAGATCTTCTAATTTTCTCTCTCCGAGCACGATAGGATATCACCCATTTATGGATTTGAAATTGCTGGTGACAACTATCACAAGTAAATTTCTCTTTTAGATATCGGGGACTTACGATCAAGTCTTTTTTTTATATAAAGTAGAGTCACCAACAAATCTTGTAGGTAATCAAAATCACCATTTAAACAGATGAGGATACACATTCAGCAAGAGAATATAAATAGGAGATTTTTGTCCCACTAGTTTCCTATTTTGTTGTCACCCCTTTGCTCACTTGCGTATTGGGTAGGGTATACAAAGGATATTATTGAAACCAAGTTGTCAGGTACATTGTGTGTCTATATGTATTCATGGTAATTTTGAGCTAATATCGAAATATGTACCCTTTGGTGGAAGATTAGGTGAAGTTCAAATTATTGTGAGACCTTTAAAATCATGTTTAATTGTTTCACGAGTAATGCAGAGCAATATGAAACTATAAAATTAGCATGTAGATAGTATATGTTGTGAAAATGGCAATCAATGGATTGAATTTTTAGTATTAGTTATGAATCATCAAATATTTTGTTTTGATAATCCCAGTTGTGAAGAAAAGTCGCTTGGTTGCTCTGGCGATCGCCCTTGTGATCTAGGGTTAGCACGGGTGCCTTTGGCTTGGGGGGGCGGGGGCGGCCACAGCCGCGACTAGTGGTTTCTTCCCCTATGCCCCCCAAGCCTCTTCCTGCCTCGACTCGCCTCAACTGAGCAGTCGTTCAACACCTTCAGCTGGTCCTACTTCTCGCCGTCCTTGTGTGACGGGATTCTGGGGTGGTAGTGTTGCTGTGGTGGGCGTGTTCTAGGGTGGTTTTGCCTGGAGGGGTACTCATCCTCTTCTCCCTAAGCATGATGTCACTGCCCTTTGCAGGTATTTGCCATGTCGGGTTGGGCGACAGTTTGGTTCTGAGGGGCTGAGGTTTCTTCCCCCTTTCTATTTCTACTTTGTTTCATTTTAGTTCGTGCTTGTTTCCATTTATTCTCATGTCAGGTGGTTGGTTTGGTGTCTGTGGCAGCTTCGTCTTGTGTTTTAGTCATCGATCATCAACCTTGTTGCTCTTTTGGTTAGTCTCTCCTTCATGGGAGCAAGGAAATCCTATTTTGGTGGTGCTCCTTTTTATCTCAGTCAGTCTGTGGTGGTCTTTTGTTGGTCATGGTCGTGCCTCAGGTTCCTTCTTGGGTAGACGGTGAGCTCGGGTCTTCCGCCCCCCATTCACAGTGGTGGTCGGGAGTGGTGGTGGAGTTCCCAACACCCTCTACTCCCCCCCTTTGTATCTACATGAGCCATCCTTAGATTCAGTTGGGTCAGGATTTTTTCTGAACAATACGGACACCAGATGCTGGGAGATACTAAAGAATATGGCTAGAAAGCAATCATGGGGTGAGAGAGAAAGAGGCCCGGTAGAGCAAGTTCGAGTAGCAGGTGAGTCCAAGGCAATGAAAAAGTTGAATGAGAAGATGGATCTTCTCGCAAAGAAGCTACTGGAAAAGGAGGATAATGAGTCCGAGGATGAGGCTCAAGTCAAATACATGAGACAACAACAAGGTTATAGGAACAATGATTATTCATGGAGAAAAGACAAGACGTTCTCGTGGAAGGATCCAAATAATTTTTTGTAGGATCCGGATGCCAAACCCCCGCCAGTAACAGAAGATAAGAGCACGGAGCTGCTCAATCAGGTTATAAAGCAAAATCAAGAGCTAATGAATATGTTTGGCCAGCAAATCAAACAGCAAGGGGAGTTTATGAATCAGTTTGGGCAAACATTGTAGAGCCATGGGGATAAAATGAGGTCCATTGAGACATCTATGGCACATATGGCAGCAGAGATCGCCAGTTTGAAGAAACCGACACATCCAGGTTTTCCGGGGAATACCAATGTTCCAGGGGGAAACCAGCAAGTAAAGGTTGTCCTGCTAAGAAGCGGCAAGAAATTGTTAAATCCAAGAGCCGAGGAGACAAGCACACCACAAGCTGAAGTAGAAGGTGAAGCCAATGAGGAGTTGCCACCACCATTCATAGGGCAGGTTGATGACACAGCCGTGGATGATACTGAAGAAGAGGTTGCAGAGGAGGAACCTCAGAAAAAGACACCTTATGTTCCACCTCATCAAAGGGCAAAAGTTGTCCCGGTCCCATATCCAAATAGTGCTAAGGCAAGGAAGGCATATGCACAGTTCAAGAAGTTCTTAGACATTTTTAGGAAGCTTTCAGTCAATATCCCTTTATTGGAAGCCATTGAGAAAATTCCTTCATACGGGAAGTTTCCAAAAGACATCATAACAAGGAAGAGGAAAATTCCGGATACAGAGGTTGTTGTGCTAAAGGAGCAAGTGAGTGCCTTTATCATGGGCACTTTGCCGCCAAAGAGGCAAGATCCAGGGTGCTTTAACATTTCTTGTTATATTGGGAAGGTTAAATTCGGTGAAGCGTTATGTGACTCAGGGGCAAGCATCAACTTGATTCCCCTTTCTACATTCAAAAAGCTGGGATTGAAGGAGTCACGGCCAAGCAATATGACGATTCAATTGGCGGATAACTCTGTGGTAAAACCTTATGGAATCGAGTGAAGATGTGTTAGTGAAGGTGGATAGATTTGTCTTTCCAACAGATTTTGTAGTCATGGAGATGCAGGATGAACATGGAAACGAGCTATTACTTGGACGTCCTTTCCACGCTATAGCTGACATGATCTTAGAGATGGGGAGAGGTCGCGTGACCTTGGGCATAGCCGATGACCGCTTTGAGATGGTCATGCCTTCTAGTACTGCGTCATCTAAAGCAAAGGAACAATGCAATATGGTAAAACATCTGGATTATAATATTTCACTCTGCCTTGGGAAGCCATTTCTGGACATGGCTCATGTGATGAGCAAGGTAGACAATGGAACTTTGGCTGTGGACATCATGAAGCAGACCAAAGTAGTTTCTCTTTGCAAAGCTGTGGGATTCCCGAATGATGACGATGAGGACATTCCGCCTTCCATGGAAGATGATGTAATTGATATTTCTATTTTTGATGCATACCCAGAATTACCATTGGAGGCTTGTTTGGTAAATATTACACATGATTGGATGAGGAGCAAATCTCTCAAGGAGTGCGCCAAGATGCTCCAGATGCTTCCATGCTTCTATGCGAGGCATTATGAAGATCTAGGTGAACTTCCCCTGCCATTTCAATCATCCTTGATCAGCCCGCCAGATCTAGAATTAAAGCCGCTGCCACCACATCTCAAATATGTCTTCCTAGCTGGGGAGGACAAGTTACCGGTGATCATTTCTACATATTTGAGTGTGGATGAGGAGGAACAATTGTTGATAGTGCTGAAGAACCACCGGGGAGCTTTTGGGTGGTCTGTTGCAGATATCAAGGGGATTTCCCCTACTCTATGTCAGCACAAGATTCGGCTCGAGGAGGGAGCCAAGCCCATGATCCAACCTCAACGACGTCTCAATCCAAGCATGATGGAGGTTGTGAAGAAGGAGGTCATTAAACTTCTTGCTGCAGGTATCATTTACGCCATATCAGACTCGACATGGGTGAGTCCCACACAGGTAGTCCCTAAGAAGGGGGGAATTACTATCACCCAAAATATGTTAAATGAACCTGTCACCACCCGATTGGTAATCAGGTGGCGAGTTTGTATTGATTACCGCCGTTTGAATGCCGCCACGCTAAAGGATCACTTTCCTTTACCTTTCATTGATCAAATCCTAGAGCGTCTTGCCGACCGATCGCACTTCTATTTTCTAGATGGGTACTCGGGGTACAACCAGATTTCAATTGATCCTTTGGATCAAGAGAAATCTACCTTCACTTGTCCCTATGGGACTTTCGCGTACCGCCGAATGCCTTTTGGTTTATGCAATGCACCTGCGACGTTTTAGCGTTGTATGCTTGCCATATATTCTGACATGGTAGAACGCTGTCTCTAGGTTTTTATGGATGAATTTTCGGTGTATGGTGCATCGTTTGATGAATGTCTCTGTAATTTGGACAAAGTTTTATAGTGCTGTGAGGACACACATTTGGTTGTCAACTGGGGGAAATGTCACATGATGGTGACTGAGGGGATAGTGCTAGGACACAAGGTGTCTAGCAAAGGTTTAGAGGTAGATCCGGTAAAAATTGAGGTCATTTCCAAGTTGCCCCCACCAAATTCTGTTAAAGGGGTAAGAAGTTTCCTAGGACACGCCGGGTTCTATCGTCGATTTATAAAAGATTTTTCTAAAATTGCGAAACCTCTATCCGAGCTTTTAGAGAAAGACGCTGCATTTGATTTCAATGATAAGTGTCTACATGCGTTCGACGTTTTAAAAGAAAAACTGATTTCTGCACCGGTTGTTCAAACGCCGGATTGGATGAAATTGTTCGAACTAATGTGTGACGCCTCAGACTTTGCGATAGGAGCTGTGTTGGGGCAACGGGTGGAAAATAAACCCACCGTGATTTTTTATGCTTCAAAGACTTTGAATGACGCTCAATTAAATTATACAACTACTGAGAAAGAATTACTCGCCGTTGTTTTCGCTTTTGAAAAATTCCGGCAGTATTTAGTTGGATCTAAAGTAGTTGTATGGACTGACCATGCCACAATCAAATACTTAATGGAGAAAAAATACGCAAAGCCTAGACTCATTAGGTGGATTTTGCTCCTACAAGAATTCGACATCGAAATCAAGGATAAATCTGGGATTGAAAACGTTGTTGCTGATCATTTGTCTAGGTTAGAAAGGGTGGATGAAAAAGATTTCCATATACCCATAACCGAGACATTTCTGGATGAATAGCTTTTGAAAATTAACTCAAAGGATCCTTGGTTCGTTGAGATTGTAAACTATTTGGCTTGCGGGATCATCCTGGAAGATTAGTCATATCAGGAGAAGAAAAGATTTTTCCATTCTTTACGATATTATTTTTGGGATGACCCAATTCTTCTTAAGCAATGCAGGGACGGTATCTTGCGCAGGTGTGTGCCTGAGGTGGAGTACGAGAGTGTTCTCCGTCATTGCCACACATCACCTACTGGAGGACACCACGCCAGCTCACGCACGACAGCTAAAGTTTTGGAAAGCGGCCTTTATTGGCCAACTTTGTTTTGAGATGCCTACGAGTTTGTGAGGCAATGTGATTCTTGCCAACGAGCAGGTAATATCTCAAAGCGACAAGAGATGCCCCTGAATGTGTTTCAAGAAGTGGAGGTATTTGATTTGTGAGGCATAGATTTCATGGGACACTTTGTGTCCTCAAACTCCAATTTATATATTTTATTAGCAGTTGATTATGTGTCGAAGTGGGTGGAAGCAATACCCACAAGGACTAACGATTCCACTGTAGTGTGCAGGTTCATGAAAGAAAACATTTTCTGCAGGTTTGGGGTACCCCGAATGATAATCAGTGCTGGGGGTACACATTTTAGGAATCAGAAGTTCTCGACTTTATTGAAGAAATATGGGGTCAAGCACAACATAGGTACCCCATATCACCCGCAGACCCAAGGGCAGGTGGAGGTCTCCAATCACGAAATTAAGACGATTTTGGAGCGTACGGTGGCGTCCATGAGGAAGAACTGGAGTGCCCTATTGCCGGATACATTGTGGGCGTACAGGATGGCTTACAAAACACCTATAGGCACAACGCCTTTTAAGTTGGCGTATGGTCGGGCTTGTCACCTACCGGTAGAGTTGGAGCATAAGGCCCATTGGGTGCTTAGAAGACTCAATTTGAGTTATGATGGAGTGGGGAGGAAGAGAATGCTTGAATTGAATGAGCTGGATGAGCTGCGGATGATGGCATATGAGAACGCACAGATATACAAAGAGCACACAAAGCTGATCCACGACTACCACATCCAGTTGCGCATGTTCAAAAAGGGAGACAATGTTTTGTTGTTCAATTCACGACTCAAGTTGCATCCCGGGAAGCTCAAATCCCGGTGGAGTGGGCCGTTTGTGGTAGAAGAGGTCAAACTACACAGCGCGATCTTGGTGCATGATGGTGATACCACGTTTCTAGTGAATGGACAAAGATTGAAGCTCTACTTTGGTGAAAATTACAAGAGGAAGGTGAATGAGGTCAAACTCATTTCACTTTCGGATGCATAAGGTGCCCAAACATCGTCTAGCCTAAGATGTTAAATAAGGGTGCTTGTTGGGAGGCAACCCAACCATCAATACATTAGTTTAATCCATGTACAATCGTAGGTTGATTTGTTTTAGTTCAATTTTTAGTGTAAAAAAGATATCGTGATCGGTTTGTTCATTGTGCAGGCTGAGGTAGAGTCGATACCATCGACACACTGGTCGATGGTATCCACCAAGGTACAGGTTGACGACTGTAGATTTTGCTCTGTGTCGATACCATCGACGGCCTCGTCGATGGTATCGACCTACCCACAGGCAGGTCGCGAAAGTGAAGTCGATGGTATCGAGACACCTGTCGATACCATCGAGATCTCTGGAGATTTACAGACAAAATCGACTAAGGAAAGTCGATAGCATCGACAGCCCCGTCAATGGTATCGACACCGCTACAGGTTGAGACGCAAAGCGGAGGTGTTGCAACAAAGACAAGTCGATACCATTGACCCGCGTCGATGGTATCGACCATCCACGTCACCGATCCGCGCAAACAAATCAACGGAGATGGCGGCATCAAGACTGTCGATCCGGGTGTAGCATCGATACCATCGACCCATGTGCATGGTATCGACACGTCAGCGATCCGGGATTCAAGATTCAGCCATCGGCAACCGTCGATACTCGCGATGGGGGAGGATAGCATCGAAACGTGTTGATACCATCAACTCGCTTTGATGGTATCGATGGGTCAACAGTGGCGCCGGCCAAGTCTATTTAAGGAGAGTGATTGCGTCATTCTATGTTACACTTTCAGAGTGATCTTCCTCCCTTGTGCCAAGCGACCCCCCAAGCCATCCAAGCTGACGAAGAGCAGCACCGAGCGAAGATCTTCACCGAGCGGAGATTTGATTCTCCAATCTGCACCGAGCTCTTTCTCTAATCCCTTTTCTCTCGCAACCATGGTGCACGTCGCTGGAGCGTCATCCTCTCGCGTGAATCCGATGGATATCATGGAGTTCGTGCCACCTCCTCCCGCGTCGGTATCATGCCCGCGCATGATCCACCCATCTACAGAGGTGAAGAAGATCTATGAAGATATCTTGAAGAGGAAGATGGAGCCTACCCGATATGTGGACCGGGAGATGATCCGAAATCTCGGATTTGAGGCCAACTTGGCCTACGTTCTGCAGGGGTAGGCAAAACGCACAAGCCGGAGGCCCGATGAGTTGCAGTACCATGCTGATGGCCAGCCATTTTTCGGCGAGTGGCCAACCTACAAAGAGTTGGTGGCAGAGTTCATGGCGTCACTTGATGTCTGCGTCGTGCCCAACGACGTCGTAGCCACCGATCGTGAGTGGATCAAGGGTCGGGTGTCTTTCTGGTTGTTCAACATCGACTACAACATCACTCTCCGGCAGTTCAACACAATATACAACTGGCACCATTCTCAGTACGACCACCGGTGACCGGACAACCGCACCGATTATGACAAAATCTTCGCCGAGCTGGTGACGGTGCCGATGGGAAAGTCAGTGAGCTACCACAATGCTGCGGTAGCAGATTTCGAGCACCCATTCGTCCGGGTACTACACCGGATGCTGAGTTCTACACTTTTTGCGCGTGGCGATCTGGAGATGAGCAAATTTCAGGAGACGAATCTTTTCTTCTTACATTAGCTCCTGAAGTGCCAAGAATGCAACTGGGGCGCCTTCTTCCTGCAGCGGGTTCTAGCAGTGAAGAGGAGTACGAGGAAGGCCCCGATTCATTTCAGTGGGCTCATCACCAAGTTGGCACATTACTGTGACGACACCCGCCATCATTTATGATAACAAGTGTCATTAACAATAATAAAACATGCCGAAGCGATTGTTAGCAGCGGATTACTAAAAATCACTAAAAATAAAACCATTTATCAAGAGATCCATTCATAGGAAAACTCTTTCATTTAGAACCAAAGTAAAACATTACATCCTGGTTCATATATATACATATCATGCCTCTTTGCACAAAATCTCAGATCGGAGAATTAAAACACTAACTCCTAGGACCCGAGAGTATAGAGACGACTCATAGGACTATCTACACAAAACCAGACAACCAATGTCTCCACCTGTTGGATCACTGCTGTCCCTATGACTACTGCTGCTGTTGCTCACCCACTGAAAGGTTTCTTCCTCTTCTTCGGCGATTACCTAAAAATTTAATCCCACGGGGGTGAGACAATTATAAAAATTGTCCCAGCGAGAGACATAACTCTCCGCCAGAAATATTGTTATTTCTGATAATAGAATAATACTCAGCAGTAGAATTATATTTACTCAACAACACGTAAATCATTGAATAAGATATGCTGAGAAATATTCTCTATGCAATCATTTCAGTTATAACTTGATTAAGCAGCAAGTCATTCATTTAAGAAGGAATATGAAGAACATGTATATCATTTATCCAACTATGATATAATAGACCATGTATCATCAACCATTGATTCTCGCAATTCAACCCTGAGCAAATATGCTACACAGCTGATTACATTTTACAATCATACTTATGCCCTAAGGAGATGAGTTATATCGCTCATACTCTAACCGACCACGGTTACGTAAAGCATCGGTACCACACATAGGTCAATGGAAGAGTCGGATTCCCATGACCTCAACTATCTCGGTCAGTACGAGATAACATGCAGGACATCTTGTGTCTCTGCTAGATAGCTTTCCAGGGTATACTGGCAACATCTCTATTAGAGTTATAGCCCATAGCATATACTCTCTTCAGGATATGGCCCGTAGCCAATGTCCGGTACTATTTTGTGGAGTCATGGCCCGTAGCCATGCTCTTATTGGGGTATGGTCTGTAATCAATCACGTTTATAGGACATAGCCCATAGCAATGCCTATGGGGCATAAGGATATAATTGCCCAATTACCCCCACATATTCAAAAATATGCGTTCCGAGTAAACTCGTTTCACCATTCAGCTAGTTCTGACGATGATGGATCTGTGATCAGGGCAACTACATTATATGGTATCACTTGATTAATTAGGTACATTATCATATTCTTTTAGCATCAGCCAAGTTTCCAAACATAACTTAATAAGACAAATGCTATAAAGAAAACATGTACTATTTCCATTAATCACTTCTCAGTCTTTATAAGACATGGGGATCTCAGTCCCTCATTTCAATACTGGGAATTTTCATTCCTTTGCAACTCAATGCCATAATCATATGGTTCTGGGTATTCAAACCCTTAGCTCATCATTGAGCATTATTACCACTTTTTCAGGTAATTATCACCTTCAGGTCACCTGACCAAGGTAAATATGATGCTTATTACATAAACATCTTCTCATGGCACTTAAGGCCCATTACTTCTCTTATTCCCTCATACTAGGCAATAAGGTATAGCATGGCACATAAGGCCCAATAAACAATGTCAATACATAAAATGTCATAGCTCATACCTGGCTATGTTCATCATCACATCATACCTGCATGGTTAGTACAGATGATAATACATCAATTTCATATCAGCACCATGCAAAACAATATATAACATCATTATTCAAGGGTAACACCACTATTCCCTTACCAGGGTTAGGTTTCCCATTTCTCATTAATTCAGACCCTCTTGAGTTAACCAACTTTATCTTGTATTAAGGTATTTCCCCTCTTAATACATTCCATCACAGAATACTCACCCTTAGCATATAATGCATAGGCCACACATTAGAATTGTTCAGCTATCTCACATGATATGGACTTATCTTAGTTTAAGGCATACCTTTATTATAAAGTTGCCTATAAACAATCGCAATGATACACCCTCAACTAGGGTTTCACAAGGATACACCCTCAACCAGGGTTCACAATGATACACCCTCCACTAGGGTTTCACAAGGTTACACCCTAAACCAGGGTTCACAATGATACACCCTCCACTAGGGTTTCACAAGGATACACCCTCAACTAGGGTTTACTAACATCCTAATTAGTGATTTCACATGTAGACAACCTCTTATTAAGGTTATACATTGAATCAGCCTCAATTAGGGTTTACATCATGTATTGGGTCCATGCATTTGTTATGCATTAATGACTAGTACCATTAAAGGTATCTCCCACCTAATCACATTAGGTTTTCAAAAAGGTTTGATCAATTATACCTTCAATAACATGAGGTATCCAATTGAATTAACCAAATTGAACCACACTCAATTCTAATCAATGGAACTTCAACCAATTGGATCATCAACTCAATCATCATTTGAATCATGGCTCACCCCTCAATTAGGACTTCAATTATGGTCTGATCTCAATGGTATTAGGGTTTATAAACACCAATTAGAGCTTTGAAGTTGATCATCAATCATGCTACTAATTGTGTTTCAATTGATTGCATTGGACCTTCAACCATTGAATTCATGGAACCAATCATCAATTGGACCTATGCTCATACTTCAATTGAGTTTAATAGGTCAACCTTAAACTAATTTGACCCTCAATTGGTCATCAATTAGGGCTTGATTCAATTGAATTAGGGTTTGGAATCGAAGATCCAACAACACTCATCAATGCAAGATTGGTTACTTTGAAACTATTGAACCATTATCCAAATTGGGTATGACCTGACCCCAAACGGTCTTGAGGTCGTTTAGATGACCTCCAAACGGTCTTGAGACCGTTTTCCCATCATATCACTAAAATCCAAGCCATCCAATTATGGTTTGGATCATTGGATTGATCACCAAATCAGCATTGCATTGTATAACAGCTTGGTACCTTTAGACCTTCAAACACCTAACCATACTAAACCCTAGACCTCCAAACGGTCTTGGGTGACCACCAAACGGTCTTGAGACCGTTTGGATGAGCTCCAAATGGTATTGAGACCGTTTGGCCCATCCAACCTTTGGATTCTAGTGAAAAATCATCATGTTTTGGTCTATCGAGTTGATCAACAGATCAGCACTACATTGTAATATGATTAGTACCTTTGGACCTTCAATTGGTCAACTATTCTTGACCCCAGACCTCCAAACGGTCTTGGGGTGATCCCCAAACGGTCTTGAGACCGTTTGGGTGATCCCCAAACGGTCTTGAAACCGTTTGGGCTAATCAACCCAAAATCTCAACTTAACTCATTGGAATTTCAGCACTGTTTTCAATTAGGGTTTGCCTAATTGAATAGCCTTCAACTCATGATTCCTTGGGAGTTAATCCCTCAAATTCGGTGAGTCATTAGATCACATCATTAGGAACAGTAATCCCAAACGGTCAATGCTTTGTCAACGCACCCAAACGGTCTTGAGACCGTTTGCCCAAAACGTTCAATTAAATCAGATTGCAAATCAGCACTTAATCCAATTAGGTTTCCCTAATTGATTAGGCTTCAACTCACGATTCCTTTGGAGTTAATCCCTCAAATTTGGAGGGTCATTAACCAATATCATTATGAACAGGAATCCCAAACGTTAAATGCTTGGTCAACTCACTCAAACGGTTTTGAAACCGTTTTCCCAAACAGATCAAGTTAATCAGGTTGAAAATCAGCATTTATTTCAATTCGATTTGCCTAATTTATTGGCCTTCAACATACGATTCCTTTGGAGTTAATCCCTCAAAATTGGAGGGTTATCAGCCTACATAGTTAGGAACAAAATTCCCAAACGGTCAACGCTTGGTAAACCATCTAAAACGGTCTTGAAACCGTTTTCTCCCAAACGGTTTCAAACCGTTTTCCCTTAAACGGTTTACTGAAACCGCATAGACAATCAAATTAAAACGATTTGGAGTAGCTATCAAAACGGTATTGCTTGGTAAATTTCTTTGGATAAGAATCTAAGATGATGTCATCATCCCCTTCCTTCGAACAACCAAGAACAGCAACCATTCTTGATGGAAATTGCAGCAAAGAAACAAGAGTGTATCAAGTTGAAGAAAACAATCAACAAAGCATAGAGAATTGATGCAATAGCAATGATTATGGGTTTGAGTTATAAAACCCGCCTCCAATTGAGCTCCAAAGCTCCAAGCTCACGCCATTAATGGTAGATGAAGCTCTTGAAACTCCCCCTAGGCTCTTCCGCAAGCTTTTGATTGCAAAAGTTGGCTAGGGTTGAAGAGGAGATCGAAATAAGAAGGAATCCATAATTTATTTTCGATTTCCTCCATGAAATCAAGGCGAACGAAGGTCAAGAGCTTACCCACAGGTTGGGGTTCGTCCTCCTGGTCCTCCATAGCTTCCTTGGTCGGTTTCCAAGCTAAGAGAAGAAGTGGGGTCGAAATAGCCTTTCATTTGGCTAGGAAAAGGCCTTTTTATAAAAATTCAATGAAAGAGAAAATGCATTATTAAAATGCATTTAATTCCAAAATTGGTGTCGCCTCTTCCCCCTCAAATTCTCCTCAAAATTCTTAAGGACGAGGCTATCTTCATTGCCTCTTATTCCTCTCCATTATCCATGATTTAAAGAAAATCAAATTAAGCACCTTAATGCTTATTATATTAATATCCATATGTGAGTGGGTTTTCTTTTCCTTATAATAATGGTGAGTGGAACTTCACCTACTTAGGATATTTTCGTTCCTTATATTGGCAAAGGAACGTCCATCCTTATTCAAAATCAACCCAAAACATTTTGGTTAAAAGTCCTTCAATTATTTTTATTCATTTTTGCCCTAAATCGAATTAGGGTTTCAATTAGGTATTAATCTTGATTATTTTAATATCAAGATTCTCTCTCCTCCAACTTAATTCAAATGAAGCACCCCTCTCATTTTATTTGCTCTACATGATTCCAAGAAACATTAGGGACCTTGTTGAAGTGGTAATTTTCATATTGAATCCTAGATTTTGGGTAAATTGCACTTTACTCCAAAACTAGGTTTTAATGCACAACATTGTCCAACAAGCTCTATCTTGGTGTCCAGGCTTGTGGAAACCATACTACTACATCATATTCATCCTTATGATGTCTCAACATCAGAGGAATATCTTATCATATGCAATTTGCAAGTTAACCCCTCAACTTGGGTAATTTGCACTTTAGTCCAAAACAAGCAATCATTGCTTTAACATTGTTCAAACAGGACCAAAATTGAAACATAAGTTCCTCATGAAACTTAATTACTTTTCATAGGATAAGTACAAGCATATAATCAACTTTGTTAAGCAAAACTCCTGGGGTTAGAACATAACCCAGGTCAGGGATGTTACAAATTATCCACCCCTTACAAGGATTTCGTCCTCGAAATCATCAACAAAACATTAAGAGAAAAGAGTAGGATATTTCCTCCTCAACTCCCGGATCTATTAACACAAATACGAAGCAGGATAAAGACATATCAGAATTAAAGTAATTCCATCTGACCTGTCACAACCCGAGGGTTGACTACTGCTTCAGACTGGTTCATAGCATAGAGCCTAGTCGTTGCCTGCTGTTGGCCCTGTGCTCTATTATTGGACGCAGAAGATCCTACCTAGGATGCTTGTCTGCGTCCTCGGGTACCACTAGAAAATTGCTTTCTCTGAGAACCTTGCTGACTTTGTCTCGGGGGTTGATTCACCACAACATTCCCCATTGGGCAATCCCTTGCCAGATGACCTACTAGTCCACATCGATGACAAGTTCTATTCTCTTGGTGTGGTCTAGGGGGTCCAGTTACTGACATAGAAGCTGAACTGTGAGCTTCCTTTGGGGGTGTAGGCACAGAATACCTTGGTTTCTTGAAACTCCCAGCACTATGCCCTTGAAACTGTGGGTATTCCTTCTTACCCTTAGTTTTTCGCTTCTCAACTATAGACCTCTCTATGTGTCTTACAGACTCCACAAAAGTTGCAAACCTCTCCTGGTTCTCCAGAGCAGACACCGGAGTGGTTAATTCAGCGTTCAACCCCTTCTCGAATCGTCGAATTCTTTCCTCATCATTGGATTCCATGTGCGGACAAAACCGCAACAACTCCATGAACCTAGCCTCATACTCACTAATGTTCATAGGTCCTTGTTTAATTCTCTCAAACTGGGATATCTTCTCATCTAGAAATGTCTTAGGAAAGTATCTAGTGACAAATTCACGCCTGAATTCATCCCATCCAATCACAACTCCAGGTCTTTTTCCCTCCTCAATGTCCACCAGTGTCCAGCACTCCCTATCAGGAGATATACATCATGCCTAACCCTCTCATCATCAGGTATCATGAGGATTCTGAAGGCTTTCTCTAATTCAGTCAACCATAGGTCAGCATCTGCTGGATTAGCTGTACCAGCATACTCTAATGCTCCTACCCTCTTCAGCCTTTCAAAGGTCTTGCCGGCACCATGTCTTTCATCATGGGGTGGTGCCCTGGGTGTAGGTACTGGCATTCTATCCGTCATGTGGGTCATAGCTGCCATAAACTGCCCAAACATAGTCTGAAAGGCTGGGTTCCCCATATCAGCTGGGTTGAACTGGGGTTGATCAGGTACAGGTTCCTCCCTTTCCTGGTCTCTTGCACCTCTTCCCGGTGCAGCTACACTGCTCTCAGCAGCGTGTTCATCGTGTGATCCAGACATCTTTAGTTCTTCTTCTCCTATATGAGCAGAAGACACTATCAGATAAACTGGAAGACACTTAGAACAGACTCAACTACCTTAATCCTATGTCTCAGTAGACTCAGCGAACCTAGAGCTCTGATACCACTAAATTGTGACGACACCCACCATCATTTAAGATAACAAGTGTCATTAACAATAATAAAACATGCGGAAGCGATCGTTAGCAGCGGATTACTGAAAATCACTAAAAATTAAAACCATTTATCAAGAGATCCATTCATAGGAAAACTCTTTTATTTAGAACCAAAGTAAAACATTACATCCTGGTTCATATATATACATATCATGCCTCTTTGCACAAAATCTCAGATCGGAGAATCAAAACACTAACTCCTAGGACCCGAGAGTACAGAGATGACTCATAGGACTATCTACACAAAACCAGACAGCCAATGTCTCCACCTGTTGGATCACTGCTGTCCCTATGACTGCTGCTTCTGTTGCTCACCCACTGAAAGGTTTCTTCCTCTTCTTCGGCGATTACCTAAAATTTAATCCCACGGGGGTGAGACAATTATAAAATTTTTCCCAGCGAGAGATATAACTCTCCGCCAGAAACATTGTTATTGCTGATAATAGAATAACACTGAGCATTAGAATTATATTTACTCAACAACAAGTAAATCATTGAATAAGATATGAAGAGCAGTATTCTCTATGCAATCATTTCAATTATAACTTGATTAAGCAGCAAGTCATTCATTTAAGAAGGAATATGAAGAACATGTATATCATTTATCCAACTATGATATAATAGACCATGTATCATCAACCATTGATTCTCGCAATTCAACCCTAAGCAAATATGCTACACGACTGATTATGTTTTACAATCATACTTATGCCCTGAGGAGATGAGGTATACTGCTCATACTCCAACCGACCACGGTTACGTAAAGCATCGGTACCACACATAGGTCAATGGAAGAGCCGGATTCCCATGACCTCAACTATCTCGGTTAGTACGAGAGAACATGCATGACATCTTGTGTCTCTGCTAGATAGCTTTCCAGGGTATACTGGCAACATTGCTATTAGAGTTATAGCCCATATCATATACTCTCTTCAGGATATGGCCCGTAGCCAATGTCCGGTACTACTTTGTGGAGTCATGGCCCGTAGCCATGCTCTTATTGGGGTATGGTCTGTAACCAATCCCATTCATAGGACATATCCCGTAGCAATGCCTATGGGGCATAAGGATATAATTGCCCAATTACCCCCACATATTCAAAAATATGCATTCCGAGTAAACTCGTTTCACCATTCAGCTAATTCTGACGGTGATGGATCTGTGATCAGGGCAACTACATTATATGGTATCACTTGATTAATTAAGTACATTATCATATTCTTTTAGCATCAGCCAAGTTTCCAAACATAACTTAATAAGACAAATGCTATAAAGAAAACATGTACTATTTCCATTAATCACTTCTCAGTCTTTATAAGACATGGGGATCTCAGTCCCTCATTTCAATACTGGGAATTTTCATTCCTTTGCAACTCAATGCCATAATCATATGGTTCTGGGTATTCAAACCCTTAGCTCATCATTGAGCATTATTACCACTTTTTCAGGTAATTATCACCTTCAGGTCACCTGACCAAGGTAAATATGATGCTTATTACATAAACATCTTCTCATGGCACTTAAGGCCCATTACTTCTCTTATTACCTCATACTAGGCAATAAGGTATAGCATGGCACATAAGGCCCAATAAATAATGTCAATACATAAAATGTCATAGCTCATACTTGGCTATGTTCATCATCACATCATACCTGCATGGTTAGTACATATGATAATACATCAATTTCATATCAGCACCATGCAAAACAATATATAACATCATTATTCAAGGGTAACACCACTATTCCCTTACCGGGGTTAGGGTTTCCCATTTCTCATTAATTCAGACCCTCTTCAGTTAACCAACTTTATCTTGTATTAAGGTATTTCTCCTCTTAATACATTCCATCATAGAATACTCACCCTTAGCATATAATGCATAGGCCACACATTATAATTGTCCAACTATCTCACATGATATGGACTTATCTTAGTTTAAGGCATAACTTTATTATAAAGTTGCCTATAAACAATCGCAATATTACACCCTCAACTAGGGTTTCACAAGGATACACCCTCAACCAGGGTTCACAATGATACACCCTCCACTAGGGTTTCACAAGGTTACACCCTAAACCAGGGTTCACAATGATACACCCTCCACTAGGGTTTCACAAGGATACACCCTCAACTAGGGTTTACTAACATCCTAATTAGTGATTTCACATGTAGACAACCTCTTATTAAGGTTATACATTGAATCAGCCTCAATTAGGGTTTACATCATGTATTGGGTCCATGCATTTGTTATGCATTAATGACTAGTACCATTAAAGGAATCTCCCACCTAATCACATTAGATTTTCAAAAAGGTTTGATCAATTAGACCTTCAATAACATGAGGTATCCAATTGAATTAACCAAATTGAACCACACTCAATTCTAATCAATGGAACTTCAACCAATTGGATCATCAACTCAATCATCATTTGAATCATGGCTCACCCCTCAATTGGGACTTCAATTATGGTCTGATCTCAATGGGATTAGGGTTTATAAACACCAATTAGAGCTTTGAAGTTGATCATCAATCATGCTACTAACTTTGTTTCAATTGATTGCATTGGACCTTCAACCATTGAATTCATGGAACCAATCATCAATTGGACCTATGCTCATACTTCAATTGAGTTTAATAGGTCAACCTTCAACTAATTTGACCCTCAATTTGTCATCATTTAGGGCT
Source organism: Alisma plantago-aquatica (assembly GCA_963693085.1). Classification (NCBI taxonomy): domain Eukaryota; kingdom Viridiplantae; phylum Streptophyta; class Magnoliopsida; order Alismatales; family Alismataceae; genus Alisma; species Alisma plantago-aquatica. The sequence continues at coordinate 1,082,625,669 of OY856413.1, read as the reverse complement.
TGATTCAATTGAATTAGGGTTTGGAATCGAAGATCCAACAACACTCATCAATGCAAGATTGGTTACTTTGAAACTATTGAACCATTATTAAAATTGGGTATGACCTGACCCCAAACGGTCTTGAGGTCGTTTGGATGACCTCCAAATGGTCTTGAGACCGTTTTCCCAACATATCACTCAAATCCAAGCCATCCAATTAAGGTTTGGATCATTGGATTGATCACCAAATCAGCATTGCATTGTATAACAGCTTGGTACCTTTAGACCTTCAAACACCTAACCATACTCAACCATAGAATTAAAAACGGTCTTGGGTGACCACCAAATGGTCTTGAGACCGTTTGGATGAGCTCCAAACGGTCTTGAGACCATTTGGCCCATCCATCCTTTGGATTCTAGTGAAAAATCATCATGGATTGGTCTATCGAGTTGATCAACAGATCAACACTACATTGCAATATGATTAGTACCTTTGGACCTTCAATTGGTCAACTATACTTGACCCCAGACCTCCAAACGGTCTTGGGGTGATCCCCAAACGGTCTTGAAACCGTTTGGGCTAATCAACCCAAAATCTCAACTTAACTCATTGGAATTTCAGCACTGTTTTCAATTAGGGTTTGCCTAATTGAATAGCCTTCAACTCATGATTCCTTGGGAGTTAATCCCTCAAATTCGGTGAGTCATTAGATCACATCATTAGGAACAGTAATCCCAAACGGTCAACGCTTGGTCAACGCACTCAAACGGTCTTGAGACCGTTTGCCCAAAAAGTTCAATTAAATCAGATTGAAAATCACCACTTAATCCAATTAGGTTTTCCTAATTGATTAGGCTTCAACTCACGATTCCTTTGGAGTTAATCCCTCAAATTTGGAGGGTCATTAAAAAACATCATTATGAAAAGTAATCCCAAATGGTCAACGCTTGGTCAACTCACTCAAATGGTTTTGAAACCGTTTTCCCAAACAGGTCAAGTTAATCAGGTTGAAAATCAGCATTTAATTCAATTCGATTTGCCTAATTGATTGGCCTTCAACCTACGATTCCTTTGGAGTTAATCCCTCAAATTTGGAGGGTTATCAGCCTACATAATTAGGAACAAATTTACCTATGGTCAACGCTTGGTCAACCATCTCAAATGGTCTTGAAACCGTTTTCTCCCAAACGGTTTCAAACCGTTTTCCCTTAAACGGTTTGCTGAAACCGCATAGCCAATCAAATTAAAACGATTTGGAGTAGCTATCAAAACGGTTTTTCTTGGTAATTTTCTTTGGATAAGCATCTAGGATGATTTCATCATCCCCTTCCTTCGAACAACCAAGACCAGCAACCGTTCTTGATGGAAATTGCAGCAAAGAAACAAGAGTGTATCAAGTTGAAGAAAACAATCAACAAAGCATAGAGAATTGATGCAATAGCAATGATTATGGGTTTGAGTTATAAAACCCGCCTCCAATTGAGCTCCAAAGCTCCAAGATCATGCCATTAATTGTGGATGAAGCTCTTGCAACTCCCCCTAGGCTCGTCCTCAAGCTGTTGATTGCAAAAGTTGGCTAGGGTTGAAGAGGAGATCGAAATAAGAAGGAATCCATAATTTATTTTCGATTTCCACCATGAAATCAAGGAGAACGAAGGTCAAGAGCTTACCCACAGGTTGGGGTTCGTCCTCCTGGTCCTCCCTAGCTTCCTTGGTCGGTTTCGAAGCTAAGAGAAGAAGTGGGGTCGAAATAGCCTTTCATTTGGCTAGGAAAAGGCCTTTTTATAAAAATTCAATGAAATAGAAAATGCATTATTAAAATGCATTTAATTCCAAAATTGGTGCCGCCTCTTCCCCCTCAAATTCTCCTCAAAATCCTTAAGGAAGAGGCTATCTTCATTGCCTCTTATTCCTCTCCATTATCCATGATTTAAAGAAAATCAAATTAAGCACCTTAATGCTTATTATATTAATATCCATATGTGAGTGGGTTTTCTTTTCCTTATAACAATGGTGAGTGGAATTTCACCTACTTAGGATATTTTCGTTCCTTATCTTGGCAAATGAACGTCCATCCTTATTCAAAATCAACCCAAAACATTTTGGTTAAAAGCCCTTCAATTATTTTTATTCATTTTTGCCCTAAATCGAATTAGGGTTTCAATTAGGTATTAATCTTAATTATTTTAATATCAAGATTCTCTCTCCTCCAAATTAATTCAAATGAAGCACCCCTCTAATTTTATTTGCTCTACATGATGCCAATAAACATTAGGGACCTTCTTGAAGTGGCAATTTGCATATTGAACCCTAGATTTTGGGTAAATTGCACTTTACTCCAAAACTAGGTTTTAATGCACAACATTGTCCAACAAGCTCTATCTTGGTGTCCAGGCTTGTGGAAACCATAATACTACATCATATTCATCCTTATGATGTCTCAACATCAGAGGAATATCTTATCATATGCAATTTGCAAGTTAACCCCTCAACTTGGGTAATTTGCACTTTAGTCCAAAACAAGCAATCATTGCTTTAACATTGTTCAAACAGGACCAAAATTGAAACATAAGTTCCTCATGAGCCTTAATTACTTTTCATAGGATAATTACAAGCATATAATTAACTTTGTTAAGAAAAACTCTTGGGGTTAGAACATAACCCAGGTCAGGGATGTTACAATTACCTCGGGCTCAACTTCTCTACTATGACCCCGCTTTCCACAAAGAGCAAGGTGAACGTGCAACATCTACACCGTTCTAACCTTATTCTTCTGCGGGATGGTTTGGCATATGCACACTGCCACGTCAACCACACCTACCAGGAGTGCGTGCTGCCCGATCCGGTCTTCAACATCGAGGGGGCACAACACTTTCGATGGCCAATCATAGCCATCTCCGACTCCGATGAAGAAGGCGGCAACGACAGCGGCGACGACGGACATGACGACGAGGCTGAGGAGGAAGAGGAGGCCTTTACACCTCTTCGAACATGAGTGGCACCCCGGAAGCATCCTCGGATGCATCCGGGTGCATCTTCATCATCACAGCCTACGCCGCCTCCACCACAACCCTCGCAGCCAAGCGAGGATGCCTATTCCATGCAGGGCATGTACGCGATTGATGCATGGGTTTTGAGTCACTTTTATAGGCTTATTTTATATCTGTTTTATGCATGTATTTGTCATTTTCTTGATTATATTTGCATAATTCACTATAGTTGGCCCTTAAACTCTTTTTGCATCAAATTAGACTTCTTTTATCATATTTATATGATTTTATATAATCCCCGGACTTATACACATGTTTCGGCACTTTTTCAGGCACTTTTGCATTGTCCAGAGTCGATACTATCGACCCCCAGGTCGATAGTATCGACATTTCATCAAAAAGCAACCCCAAAACGTGATCTTGGAAGGAATAATCTGTCCCATGGTCGATACCATCGACCTTGGGGTCGATACTATCGACAGCGTCGGGATCTGGCGATTTTCAGCACTAAAACGGAGCGTTTTAATCCGACGGTTGAGCTTTTTCGGAGCCGTAAAGTGGTCCTATGACCTAAGAAGAGCACGGACGGCCCGAGGGGGAGAGGACATTGTGTTGCACAACATCCAAGAAGGAGAGAGAGAGATAGGAGACGAGAGACGAAGGCCGTCAACCGAGCGATCCGGGCACCTCCAACGGGTGATTTTGCTGCCGGAAGACTGCAAAACGCACGTTTCTCGAGGAGGATCTCCAAGAACACCTTTGTATCAGGGGTTACATGAGTTTGCTCCATGTTTCCCATGTTTTTCTTCTCTACACCTCTGTCTTTCATTGAGATGACCATGCGGGGCTAATCCCCTCCATCTTTAGGACCGGGAGTAGCCCGGGAATTCATTGTATGACAGTTTTATAATAGTAATTCATATTTTCTCTCTTAAATCCGTGGTATAGTTTCGTTTTCTCCATATATTGTTATGCTTGATCACCATAATAATAACCTAATGCCCTCAATCACTTTGAAAGAAGGATTAACGGTTGAAAAGAGACGAAATCTACATTAATCGACAAATCCCTTGACCAAGGTGGTGTAAAATTAATGGTGGATACTGAGAGATCGTTCATAATGCACTTAGTTTAGGGGATAGGTTACTACGACGGTGGAACCGACCTAAACCTAAGTAGTGGATTGCACCACGACAGTGGGCAATTCTGTTTTCAGGCCACTACCCAGATAGAGAGAGAAGAGTGAGGCATTATATAAAACCTAATACAATGAAAACCCGCGGTGAAACCGCAATCCTAAAGATATCCTTTTGAATTGATTAAATTAACCTTTAATCGGTTGTTTGCCTTGTTTTATTTTTATTTTCTTTTAATTTTGTTCAACAACCCCACTTTGTTATTCGGCTTAGCTGATCGCAAATAGTTAGTAGGAGTCTCCAACATTTCTGAGTATCCCTGTGTTCGACTCGGGCCTCACAAGGCATGTACTACTCGACGCGTATACTTGCGTTTTAGCGCGTAGTAAAATACACGTCAAGTTTTTGGCGCCGTTGCCGTGGATACGGCGAATTGTTGGCACTTCGAGTGCTAAGAGCGGCCACTCTAGGCCACATTTTTTTATTTTATTTTGAAACAACTTTAAATATTCCTAAATTCCTTTATAATTGTATTTACTCATTCAAGCATAGTACTGAACTTGAATTTTCTCATTTCAGGTACTGTGTATGGTGCATACACGTAGTATAGACTACGACAATCGCACACCCGAGGTTCCACCTCTGGGACCTGAGGACGAGGAGCACTACGAGAAAGAGCACCAAGAGGAAATAAATTCTGAATTTGAAGCAGAAGAAATGGACGAGCCACAGACCATATGGGAGAAGATCAAAGCCTCTTCTTCATCAGCTTCAAAGGGGCCTATAAAGAAGCAGGCGGTTAACATACCAACATATAAGATTGATCCGGCATTGATCAACTTGGTAAAATCAAATGCATTTCACAGTCTCAAGAATGAGGACCCAGTTGCACACATCAGCCAGTTCGTGGAGAACTGTGACATGGTGAAGATCGACCGATTCCCACAAGATGCTTTGTACCTCAAGCTATTCCCAAGTTCCTTAGCAGGAGCAGCACGAGAGTGGCTCCATAACCTCGATGACGAATTTGTTCAGTCTTGGGATCATATGGTGGAGGTTTTCTTTGAGAGGTTCTTCCCTCCTGAGAAGACTAACGACATGATCTGGAAGATTCACAACTTTACCCAACAGGCCGGTGAGACATATTCTGAGACCTGGGAGAGATTTCAGATCATGCTCAGGCGATGCCCGCATCATGGGCTGGATAAGGAGACCCAAGTGAAGATCTTCTATTTTTCTCTCTCCGAGCATGATAGAAGCAACCTTGATTCAGCCGGTTCCGGATTCTTCTTGAATAACACAGACACTCGATGTTGGGAGATCTTGAGGAATATGGCAAAGAAGCAATCCTGGGGTGACAGAGACGCCGTAGAACATGTTCATGCTGTGGGGGGAGTCAAAGGCCATCAAAGAGTTAAATGATAAATTAGACCTTCTTGCTAAGAAATTGCTTGCCAAAGAAGATGCAGAAGCCGATGAAGAAGCTCAGGTCAAATTCATGCAACAACAGGGCTATAGAAATAATGATTATGCTTGGAGGAAGGATAGGAAGTTCTCATGGAAGGATCCTAACAATTTCCTACAAGATCTGGATGCAAAGCCACAACCGAGAGCTGAAGATAAAAGCACTAAGTTGCTTAGTCAAATGGTGCAGCAGAATCAGGAGATGATGGCTATGTTTGGTAAACAATTGCAATCTCAAGGTGATATTCTAACTAAGTTTGGACAGACGCTGCAAAGCCATGGAGCACAAATGCGGGCATTAGAAACCACCGTGGCACAGATTTCTAGTGAAGTGGCGGCCATCAAGCACGCCAATCAACAGAAACCGGCCGAGAATGCAAACGTGGCCCAAGCACACCATCAGGTCAAGTATATGTCTGTGGTAAGCAATGAGGAGGAATCTCAGGTGCAAGAAGCTAAAGAAGAAAGAAAAATGACTTTTAATACGCATGCATCACCGGCGATACCGTATCCATGCACTTACTATGGACTGCCAGGCGGAAACCCGTTCTTCAGAAAATCACAGCGAGTTATGAATATTGCATCTCCATCTAGGCAGGAAGAACAATTGAAGGATGTTTGTGCACGTGTGGAAACATCTAATGCGAGAGAGGAACCACAACAAACTATTGTTGCTGATGATGTCTCACCCAAGCCCACGTCAGAGGGAGTGATTGAAGCAAGCTTAGGGGAGTTGGCCCCGAAAAGCTCATATGTGCCACCTCACAGGCGTGTGAGTGCAGCAGTTGTGTCAAGTCCAGGAAATCCAGGGCCAAAGAAAGAGCATCGTCATTTTAGGAAATTCTTGGAAGTATTCCAAAAACTCCACATCAATATTCCATTAGTGGAGATGATCAAGAAGGTTCCCGCCTATGGGAGGTTCATCAAAGAAATCATCAATAAGAAGAGGCGGATAAAAGACGATGATATTTGTCGGATGAATGAGACGGTGAGTTCTATGATTCATGGGAGTTCGCCAAAGAAGAGAAAAGACCCAGGAGGTTTCTACATTCCATGCTCGATAGGTGATCAACATTTTCCTAAAGCGCAATGTGATTCAGGCGCCAGCATAAATCTCATGCCTCTGGCGACATTTAAGAAACTTGGGTTAAAAGAAATCAAGAAGTCGGCCGTGACAATTGAATTGGCGGATGGGTCCATTGTAAGGCCATATGGAGTGTGCGAGGATGTACTCATCAAGGTAGACATGTTCATCTTCCCGGTAGATTTTGTTGTCATGGACATGCCACAACTCCAACGTTGCGAGATGCTATTGGGAAGGTCGTTCCAAGCTACGGCTGATGTCATCGTTGCCATTGGGAGAGGTACATTGACCTTGGGGATTGGACATGATCGAGTTCAATTCAAATTGCCACATGACTCATTGGAGACATCTCTTGACAACCCATGTTAAAGGTATCTTTATGTCAAGCCTAGGACATTAAACAAGGGCGCTTGTTGGGAGGCAACCCAACTTTAGGTTCAATTTTATGTTTGGTTATGTTCTTTTATGTTTATGTACTTAGTTTTTTCTTAGGTTTTGATAATTTTTGTAAAAATGGTACCCTAACTCGTGTTTTGAAGTGTGCATAATGTTAAGGTCGATACTATCGACACCCATGTCGATAGTATCGAGTTTGGAAAAGTAAACGCTAAAGAAAAGTCGATACCATCGACCCTAGGGTCGATAGTATCGAGATTCCTGAAGATTTACAGAAAAATTGGAGCCAGTAAAGTCGATACCATCGACCCTAGGGTCGATAGTATCGACAATTTTGAGTTCCCAGGCTTTTAGATGCATCGATTCAACAAAATTGCTGAGTCTGGGTCGATACCATCGACCTTGGTCGATGGTATCGACACCTGCAGGACAGCTACAGAAAACAGGCCGTAAAAGGTATCGAAACGAGATTTTTTCGAACCGTTTTTTGCAGAGGAAAGATGGATGAAGCAAGTCACGTCTTAGAACCACTAAGACACAAAAATGGGCCACAAAAATGAGGGAGATAGCAAGCATCACTTGGTCTACTTGAGCATCTGACCATCCTTCTTCCCCACACTTCAAAGTGAATGGTACCGTTGTTCCACCTCTTAAGTGAGAATGTTGACTATGAGGCCATAGTCATATTCAAGCTTAGGGGGGTGTTGGAACAACCCTCTATCTTAGTTTTTTACTTACTTATTCATGTTGATTTTACTTTTGAGATATTAGTTGTTTTTATTTTTAGGTTTACCGCTTTTGTAGGATCCACATCTATCTAGTGTAATCTGTGGAGCAATAAATGCATGGTTTCAATTGCAAGTTTTACTCTTGGGTTGTGTGCACATTAAAATATGAGTATATTGAAAACTTTTTGAGCTTATTCTTGTGATTAATTGAGTTGCATAACTGAGGAAGTGCTTGGGTGAGTCAGCTTCAGGACACGGGGACATAAATGACCATCTTTATTGTCCAAGGAAAAGTGATTGACAAGGACGTTTGAGCCCAAACCGACCAAACACTAACGTGACCTTAGACTAAAGTTTAAGAGAGAAATCCTTCAGTTACCCTGTACACAGGTCTTTAGAGAGGGACATATGATATTTTCGAAAGGTTCTGTCAATTAGTCTTGTGATCTGATCCACCGCAATTTCATTCACACTCCACCATAAGAAATGGGAGCACATTACTGTCTTTCACTCTTTGATTGCATACCATGTAGATAGGTCTTGCATTACAACTATTTTCACATTTTTTGCATGAGAATGAAAAAAAAAGATAGAGTAGTTATACATGCACATTATCCTTAGGTGCATGTCATAGTAGTTGCATAACTGTCATTATGTAGTTGCATTTACATCTTTTGAGCATATTTTACACCATGTATCTTATGTTACTCTGAAAACATTATAGGTGATGAACTTGTTCCATACCCTCCAAATAGAATGCTTCAGATGCACAAGTATGTAACAAGAAGTGAGCCCGGCATATAATTCATTGTCATCTATGAAAATAAGGGCTTTAAAAAAAAATTGAAAAAAAATTGAAAAAAAAAGAGAAGAAAAAAAAAAGAAAAAAAAGAATTGAGAAGTAAGTAGGAATGAGAGGGAGAAAGGAACATGTTCTCACTTACATACTAAGAAGAATAAGCACACGGTGTAGTTTTCTTAGATATTCCATCTCACCTTGAGACGGAATGATAGTGCATGCATCATTCCACCAAAAATGTAACATTAGGACATTTTCACTTGCATTTTGCATCATGATAGGTCATTAATTTTTGTATTGCATGATTGACTATTATGTGCTTCCATCTCTTCCACAACCACCTATCCCATCCACCTGTTGCTCTAATCGGTAGGCCACCCATGATATTCTCCTCATTCATTAATATCAGGAGATCTGCTTCCATTTAGATGGTAGTTAGGAAATGAGCAATGTAGATAGGAGATCACAAGATGCATCAAGTATGGACCTGATGAGTTTATCATATTAACTGCTTTAATTGATAGTGTTTCACTGATTGGGGGATAGACATCTTTTACATAGGTCTTTGGTCGCCTGGATGGCAGTTAGTGTTCAGTGGTCAATGAGGGCCGATTTGTGGAAAGAAAGTGGGGATGATGTAGATTCATTTCATGTATTTATGTCCTGTTGCTGACTTATCTCAACCAGATCCAAAGTTTTGTTGCTCGAGGACGAGCAAGGTTTAAGCTTAGGGGAGTTTGATGCATGGGTTTTGAGTCACTTTTATAGGCTTATTTTATATCTGTTTTATGCATGTATTTGTCATTTTCTTGATTATATTTGCATAATTCACTATAGTTGGCCCTTAAACTCTTTTTGCATCAAATTAGACTTCTTTTATCATATTTATATGATTTTATATAATCCCCGGACTTATACACATGTTTCGGCACTTTTTCAAGCACTTTTGCATTGTCCAGAGTCGATACTATCGACCCCCAGGTCGATAGTATCGACATTTCATCAAAAAGCAACCCCAAAACGTGATCTTGGAAGGAATAATCTGTCCCATGGTCGATACCATCGACCTTGGGGTCGATACTATCGACAGCGTCGGGATCTGGCAATTTTCAGCACTAAAACGAAGCGTTTTAATCCGACGGTTGAGCTTTTTCGGAGCCGTAAAGTGGTCCTATGACCTAAGAAGAGCACGGACGGACCGAGGGGGAGAGGACATTGTGTTGCACAACATCCAAGAAGGAGAGAGAGATAGGAGACGAGAGACGAAGGCCGTCAACCGAGCGATCCGGGCACCTCCAACGGGTGATTTTGCTGCCGGAAGACTGCAAAACGCATGTTTCTCGAGGAGGATCTCCAAGAACACCTTTGTATCAGGGGTTACACGAGTTTGCTCCATGTTTCCCATGTTTTTCTTCTCTACTCCTTTGTCTTTCATTGAGATGACCATGCGGGGTTAATCCCCTCCATCTTTAGGATCGGGAGTAGTCCGGGAATTCATTGTATGACAGTTTTATAATAGTAATTCATATTTTCTCTCTTAAATCCGTGGTATAGTTTCGTTTTCTCCATATATTGTTATGCTTGATCACCATAATAATAACCTAATGCCCTTAATCACTTTGAAAGAAGGATTAACGGTTGAAAAGAGACGAAATCTACATTAATCGACAAATCCCTTGACCAAGGTGGTGTAAAATTAATGGTGGATACTGAGAGATCGTTCATAATGCACTTAGTTTAGGGGATAGGTTACTACGACGGTGGAACCGACCTAAACCTAAGTAGTGGATTGCACCACGACAGTGGGCAATTCTGTTTTCAGGCCACTACCCGGATAGAGAGAGAAGAGTGAGGCATTATATAAAACCTAATACAATGAAAACCCGCGGTGAAACCGCAATCCTAAAGATATCCTTTTGAATTGATTAAATTAACCTTTAATCGATTGTTTGCCTTGTTTTATTTTTTTTCTTTTAATTTTGTTCAACAATCCCACTTTGTTATTCGGCTTAGCTGATCGCAAATAGTTAGTAGGAGTCTCCAACATTTCCGAGTATCCCTGTGTTCAACTCGGGCCTCACAAGGCCTGTACTACTCGACGCGTATACTTGCATTTTAGCGCGTAGTAAAATATACGTCATCGATGCTGCAAGACATTCAGCAGACCCAGCATGGCCACACATCCACCTTTGCTGGTATTCAAGATACTACCAACCGGCTCTTTGTCAATCAGCAGGCGATCTTTGAGAATGAGCGCCTTTTGTTCGAGAATCAGCAGAACATCCATGACCGACTGCACAGGATGGAGGAGCAGCAACAGCCGTTTTTCGATCATTACTGGAGCCAGAATTATTTTGGGGGGTATGCACAGCCTCCACCGATGCCCTAGTACGATACACATTTCCAGGGGCAATACCCGTCTTGGGACCCCACGACGCCGCAGTACCCACCTCCACCACCGCAAGAATGATTCAGTATCACTATTCCAATCCTTAAGTTTATTTTTGACTATGAGGCCATAGTCGGATTCAAGCTTAGGGGGGTAGTTGGAACAACTTTATCTCTTTTATTGTTTTTAGTTTTTAACTTTATTTGTTTTTGTTCTTTTTAGTTGTTTTTGCAACTTTAGTTTGTGTAGGATCCACATGCTATCTAGTGTAATCGTGGATGTCATAAAGTTTGTGTCATCTCTCGAGTCTGCATGGGAAAAATCAAGGGAATTTAAAAAAAAAATTACATGTGCAAAGCTTGTCGTGTTTAACCTTGTGCAATTAACCTACGAAAACGATTGGTTCTGTCAACTCTAAAACAACAATTCACAATTGTACTCCTAATGATTCATGAAAGTGGACGGAAATGGTTGTTTGAGCCTAAACTGACCAAATGGTAATGAGACTCTAATTGGATGTAAGAGAGAGAAACCTCTTAACTACTACACAGGTCAGTAAGGAGGGACACATAATATCTTTCTAAGGTTCAGTCATCTAATCTTGTGATCTTTCCACCTCATTAATGTTCACAATCCACCAAGAATTGGAAGTAAAGTACAGTTTTAACTCTTTTTGATTGCATAACATCTAGATCGGACTTGCATTCAATTTAATTCCATATGTTTTGCATAAAAAGAAAGAAAAAAATGATAATAGTGATACATGCACATTACCCTTAGGTGCATGCCATGTAGTTGCATTCATAATTTCCATACATAAAGCATATCATGTATCTCAATTTTTCTCCAATGGTGAATTAAATTGTTCCATACCTTCTAAATAGTACAAATTTCTGAGTATGCAGAAATAAGCCCAACAAAATATTCATTATCAATTATGGATATGAGGGTTTAAAAAAAAATTGAAAAATCTGCATAATGAAAAAAAGAGAGTTATTTAGAAGAAAGTAGAATAAGAAGGAGAAAGGAATATAATATCACCTGCATTTCAAGATAATTGAGTACATGATGTAGCTTAATTAGATGTCTATCTCGTTTTGAGATGGATGGTTAGTACATGCATCATTCCACCCAATTTTAGGCATTAGGGCATTTCTCAAGTGCATTTGCATCATGTAGGACATTTTTGTATTATGCATGTTGAAACTGTACAATACTTCCACTTTCTTCCATGAGCCACCCATTTTCATCCACCCGTTGCTCGGATTGGTAGGCCACCGTGAATTTCTCCTCACTAATGTATATCAGGAGAACTGCTTCCATTTAGATGGTAGTTAGAGCGAGAAACGTAGTATAGGTGATCATAAGATGCACCAAGTCTGAACCGGCGAGTTTTATTATGTTAACTGCCTTATGTGATAGTGTTCATCTGTTTTGAGGTCAATTTCTCTTATGGATGATTACTGTCGCCTACAGGGTAATTACCATTCTGTGGTTAGAGAGGGCCGGTATGTGATTGTTAGGTGGGAGTCATTTAGATGTTGGTTGTGATGCGTTGTTCTTCAGTTGACATTAGAAATTCTATTCTAAGGATTAGTTGCTCGAGGGCGAGCAACGTTCAAGCTTAGGGGAGTTTGATGCGATGATTTTGAGTCGCATTTATAGACATATTTCATATGTGTTTTATGCTTTTATTATTCATTTTTATGGTTAATGTGGCATAATTCGTTCACTTTGGTCTTTGCTACTATTTTATGTCAAATCCCCTTTATTTCATCGTTTTGAGCATCAATTGTCAAAATATTATTATTTGTGTGAATTTATGTGATCTTGTGTTTGAATTTCAGGACAAACGAGTATTTGCTTCCGTCGATACCATCGACGGAAGTCGATACCATCGACATGATCACAGGCTGCCACCTGCGAGTATCAGCAAAAAGTCGATACTATCGACAGGGATGTCGATGGTATAGAGCTATCATCAGGTTGCTGGCACAGAAGCAGTCGATAGTATCGACACCAAGTCGATACCATAGACACACGGAGGCTACAACGACGCAAAACGACAAAACCGTCGCTACAGGGTAGTCGATACCATCGACCTTCGTCGATGGCATAGAGACTACATCAGTCACTCGGACGAAAGGAAAGAAGGGCTGCCACTATGACAGCGGGTCGATACCATTGACTCACGTCGATGGTATCGACACCGTAGGATATGAGTTGGCTTCCTAATGATCTTAATCGGACGGCTACGGTTAATTAGCGACCTAATGAGGGAGATATACCTAATGACGGCCGCCCAGACGTGACAATATCTCATTAGCCATTGCATGAGTACCGAGGAGCAGGAGAGAGGAGAACGGAGGCCAGAAGCTCATACCAGTTGATTCGGGTGCTACATAAGACGGATTTCACCACCAAAAGGCGGGAGAGCACGTGTTCTACGCAAAGGATCAACCAGTTCTTCTCCGTTCAGGGGTTTCACCTCTCAATTCACGTTTTTCACATGATTTTCCCTATCTCTACCTTGTACTTGTTTGAGATGAACATGCGGGGCTAATCCCCTTCGTCTTTAGGACCGGGAGTAGCCCGGGAATTCATTGTATGACAATTTTATAATAGTAATTCATACTTTATCTCTTAAATCCGTGGTATAGTTTCGTTTTCTCCATATATTGTTATGCTTGATCACCATAATAATAACCTAATGCCCTTAATCACTTTAAAAGAAGGATTAACGGCTGAAAAGAGATGAAATCTACATTAATAGATAAATCCCTTGACCAAGGTGGTGTAAAATTAATGGTGGATACTGAGAGATCATTGATAATGCACCTAGTTTAGGGTATAGGTTACTACGAAGGTGGAACCGACCTAGACCTAGGTAGTGAATTGCACCACGACAGTGGGAAATTCTGTTTTCAGGCCACTACCCTGATAGAGAGATAAAATTGAGGCATTATATAAAATCTAATACAATGAAAACCCGCGGTGAAACCGCAATCCTAAAGATACCCTTTTGAATTGATTAAATTAACATTTAATTGATCGTTTGTTTTGTTTTGTTTTTATTTTCTTTCAATTTTAACAACAACCCTCAATTTTTTATTCAGCTTAGCTGATCGCAAATAGTTAGTAGGAGTCTCCAACAATTCTCAGTATCCCTGTGTTCGACTCGGGCCTCACAAAGGCCTGTACTACTCGATGCGTTCACTTGCATTTTAGCGCACAGTAAAATTGTATCATAGACGATACTCCCATCCACAGGGTTTTGCCAGTGGTTTCCTCTGATCCTCGCCCACTGCTGCAAGCCCAACATTCTCTGACATGGGCGCCGCCATGACAAGCATCTTCGGAGAGGGTAAACCATCGTGCACTTATTCTCCAGGTGACCTTCTTCTGCCCTAAACTTCATCCATCCATTCTCCTCCCTATCGGTGATGCGCCCAACTCCTCTCCTAATCTTGTTGTTGCTAGGGATATGTGTTTTCAGGGTGTGATCGGTGACCAGACTCTTCTCCTCTTCCTCTAGTGTGTGAGCTTCGCCACTCCAGGATCTTCTCCACGTCGACACATTTTCTCTTTCTCTCTTCCGTGAACTGTTGCCGCCGCCTACGTGCGGGTCTGTCCTACATCCGTCGTTGTTCATGATTAGTTTGCATCACCTCTTCAACGCGGGTAACATGCTCTTCGTCGGGCCTTGATGGACGGGCTACAATCGCACCGCCTGGAATGTTGTTACGATGGTAAAAGGGGAGCACTACCTCATCCCAAGCGCCGCCATGTGTTCCATCTTCCCTGTGTGAAAGACTTGTCGTGTGCCCTCTTCATCTTCCTCAAAGAACTCCTCTATCCCTTCTATTGAACTATGGTCTCCACTCTCTTAGACACTCCATGCAACTTGCGGTGGTGACATGTTGTTCTTTCTCCAGAATTGTTCAAAAGGCCACGAAATGTGGGTAATAATAGGTGCACATGCTGAGCTGAGGATAACTGCCCACTCAGAACCATGCCTCCACCGAGGATCACAATATGGAAGAGTTTGAATTCCAATGTTGATGACTACCCATGATGCAACCATAAACCGTAAGACAGAAGACAAAATCCTGACTGTTGATTTATGCAACTGAGATGGAACCTACATAGCCGATCCATGATTTTTTCCTATCTCCAGATTCAAGGTTTAGTCACATTTGGCAGACAAAACATAATAAAAGAGTGTGGCATTGCATGGATCATGTCCTAAATTTCTAAAGTCACACACACATGCATTATTTCACCAATCTAAAAACACAATATCTCCTTCTAGGAATATTAGAATATTGTGAAACTTTAACCATAGTTATATTGTGATCCAAACTATATACAATCAAATTTTAATACCAAATTATCCGTATTTGGCTTTCAACCTACATGAAACTCATTGATATGCACTTGTATGATTAACCACATTTGATAATAAAAACTCATAAGACCATAAACCTTCATAGTCAACTTCATAATTCCAAAACATCATACAAGTGACATCATCATGTCATCAACAATCATCCATTCTCAAACTCATGGATTAGATTATCTAATTGGATATTCAAGAACCCCAAAAGTCACTCCATCACATCCTATACTCCTTAAGAGAAATTTCTTCCTCGAAATTAAGCCAAAAGTCTAGTCCATCACAGTTATATACATAAATCACATATAATTTGAAAGGAAAACATTTAACACCATGAAACTAAAACGTTTCATTTTATCATTATCTTTTATTTGGATTATATAAGAATCCTCAAGTTTTTCACCAAAGTACCTCAACTCTTTGCACCTAAGTTCCTCTTGAATTGCACCGAAGTTTTTGTATGCTAGGAAGCCCATGATTTGCATAAACATGCATTGTATGCTAGGAAGCCCATGACAAAGATTTAATATATGGTTGATTCATTATTGTTTATATTACTCTTGAATACTCTTTAATTATGCTCTTTTTTCGAGGGGTAATTTAGGAGGATATGTTATTGAAGCCTCCCTCCTCTTATAGTGTCAGAGATTAAAGGAACTACATTCGTTGAAAACATAAACTCGGTAGAACTTCTTCCATTACATAAAAGGGGGTTGGGATGACCCATAAGGTCGAGAGAAGGATCATTGTAAAACAAGTCCTCTTAAGAGGAGAAAACATATGAAGTTTACTGATGATAGCCTATGCCCTCAATGCAATCGAGAGCAGGAATACATTATCCATGCACTCAGAGATTGCACATATGCTAGGACTATTTATGAGCAATGTAGCCTTCTAATTGATCACACATTCCTCCAAGGAAAGATAACAACTAAATGGCTCAGTCTAAATCTAAACAAAGAGAATAACTACTACATCAACTTTTCCCTATGCTTCTAGATCATTTGGAAATTGATAAACCAAAAGGTCTTTGAAGAAAAGAAGATCAATATGACAAGAAGGCTCACAGAGCTTACCAAGAGTATCAATCTGAATAGCCAAAATCACATGAAGAATACTCGTTATGATGCCTAAATGTCCACTATCATGGACATCACTAAAAGTTCACCTCATTGAAGTAGATGATGATAAAATCTATATAAATTTAGATGTGGTTTTCAAAGGAAATGGTGTTGCCAAATTTGTCACCATAAGAAACAAAGATGGCACCTGGCTGGGAGGTGTAACAAAATAGATCAAAATCTCATTAGTGACTGAAGTTGAACTTTGACCTGTTGTCTTGGCTATGAACCCAATCAACAAGTTACAATATGGGTAGGTAAGGGTAGGGAGCGACAACAAAAATGCTCTTGAGGCTATTAATGAAGGTAGGTGTCATGAAACGATTTGTTACCCTCAGTCCACACTCTGAATGACTACATAGTCAAAGACCAGTGGACTTGGGCATCCATCCCAGAATGGCACATAGTTTCACACAAGTAGTATATATGTGAAAGCGGTGAAAACAAGAGTTAACAAGATACTAATCATGTAGATAAGAGATATATAGTATCCATTTCTACATCAAGAGTGACCCATTGGTGTTTCATTTCTGATCTTAGAGTCTTGAGTGCAGTGGATCTTCATTTGGCAGCTACAAATTTGATTAAAAAAATATATTAATGTGAGTGCATTGAGTACACTATGAAAAACAAGTAACTACAATCTAAGAGTAATATAAAAGTTGCTTGTCTAGTAACATCACAATAAGCAAAAAGTAGAAACAAGGCAAGAACACTTAATAACATTGTTTTATACAAAGCATGTTTTAGATTTCTTTATCCATTATATCAACCATAGGCCTTTTGACTAACTTCCCATTAGAAGAGTCTGACTAGCTTCCTATCGCAAAATCTATAAGGGTGCTAAAGATTAGATAACCATATCCTTAAGGGACTTCAATGCCATCACCAAGACCTAACCCTTGTATCATAATGGTCCACCCTATCTTGACATCTCAAGTAGGACACCCAACCTAGTTCCCTTACACAAAAAGTTCAAGCAGGTGTACAAGGATATATAATGGATTTCTCTAAATTATGTTCAAGGTTTGTCAATGTATTATGATCAAACGTTAAAGTAGTAATCATAGGAATAGTAGCTCAAAAAAGTAATTATCTATCCAAGTATTTGTATGAGCATGCATACAAACAAGCCAATATCATAGCAGGTCAAGAGATTATGTGCACCTTGCGAGTAGTGTAAACACTATGATCCTTTAGTAGATTTTAGAGAAGGCCCAATCCAAAGGGGAGCTAAGATATAAAAGACACAATAGTGGGTCTTAGATCGGCAGCTTTTTGTTAATATAAACATCAAATGAGTCATTTGGATGTTCCCTTAGACCTAGGTTTTGATTAGATTAAACATACATCTATAGATTCAACATAGTACAAGTATCAACATTAAAGACTACATCTAGGCAAATTATCCACATTATAAGTGATACATGATTGAGGCAAAGTTTCATTTGACAATGAGAATTACATTATCAACAAAGACAAATCATGCAAGATCACAATTAGTCATATAAAATTGATTTAAGCACTAGCATCATATATCCAAGTCTTATGATCATACAAGAGCATATGATTGATAAAATTTGTATCATGTATTACTAACATAATAAACTACTGATTAGAGTCTTAAGATACATGTGTAATATTAGTGCCGGTCTTAGGAAGGTTGGAGTCCAATAATCAACATTATGCATTTAGAATATGATATGTGTTATAAGTATGTACAAGTAGTCAAAGGTACTCATGAGTGTACTACAAGACACATAGGAATAAATGATAGCAAGGATTACTAATTTTGAGGTTGGGTGAACATATGATGATGAAATATATTAAAGTTGCAAAATTAGACACGTGGCATCATTTACATTCATAAAAGGGGCACTTTTAGGTCTAAAGAGTAAAGGTGAACATCAAAATGATCCACTTTATGATTCAAGGAAGATGGATACAACTTACTGTTATGAAGTTTAAGAGTAATACTTGAAGTAATAATACTAGATGGGAGCAAGATACATCTGTATACCTTCAAATAGTACACAAAAGTCATGCTTTTTTGGATATCAAAGAAATGAAAGTAGAGTTAGGAACTCAAACTAGTTCCATTGGATAGATCTTATTGAGCAGATGAAAATTCATATATTATATTCTATGAATAACCAAAGGATACATGAGATATCACTTTTTAGATGATTTGTATTGTAAACTTTACAGAAGGGGGAAGGGGCATTCCAAACATTTATGCAATGCCTCAGACCATCTGATCTTGGTGCCACATTCTCTCCTCCCCAGGTCCCTAGATCATATTTCACCACTGCATGACACTCAGTTGCATTGGCCATTGATTATTCATTTATTTGTTTCCCAGGGTCGCATTGGCTATGTCTCATGCACGATCACCCACTTGCACGCCACTATTGGACCCCCTAACCCATCTTCCTCTTGGGCTAGGGAGATCTAGACTGCGTACGACCAAGATTTCCTCGATCCAAGGGCTCACACCCTTTGTTTTCCCCATGTTCATCCTATGTAAGCTACACGAGAAGTTGTGGTGGCTCTGGCTAGATTTCCCCAGTGTGAGGCCAAGCAAGTCTAGGAGGGGGAGAGGAGCTCGTGCGAGGTGGTTGTTTGCCACCTCCTCAAAGCAACAAACAAGAAGGTTCCATCATTTCTGACTAGAGTAGAGAGGACAAGGAATGACCAATCTAGGGATGGAAATGCCTTCCAAGGTGGAGGAGAAAGAAGGGAGAAAGGGAGGTGCTAGGGTTTGAGAACAACGAGAAAAGAGGGGGAAATAGTAGGGAAGGTGCTTTTCTAGGAAAAAATAGGGTTAACTTGCGTCCAAATGGTGGGAAGAGGGGTAATAGGTGAACCTCAACGCCAAGGTGACCGCCCATTGTATAGAGGTTGTAGACAAGCATTGGTCACTCAATTTGGGGTTGAATCTATGGATGAACAATTCAAAGGTCAAAAATCATGATCCATAAGATTGAGGCTAGTAATTGGTCCCGTATGAATAAGTCAAATCACCAAGCAAACAGGGAGGGCAGAACTAGGCCGCACCCACAATGGGTCCCAAAAAGAGTGTAATGTCGATTTAAATCAGATTAAATCATGATAAAGAGAGACAAACGTGAAAGGTCGTAACTTGGATTATGAATGTCTATTCTTGCTCCATTGGAAATATAATTGAAAGATGTATAAAATTAGAGACATCCTGGAGCAAGGTGATCACATTGATGAGGTTCAATTTTAATATCAAAGATTGATGTAGTGTAACATTGGAATTAGATCAACATTGATTTTAATGTTACGATTGAAATGTGAGGGCAAGCTTACTAAATTAAGCATCAAATCACATAAACTATGTGCTTGAACTTCCAATTGAGTGATGTGAGTCACTAATAGAGAGAGAAAAATTTTGGTTTATCACATCTTCCCCACCTTAAAAGAAATTCTGACCCCAAATTGAACACAACCCTTTGATCGAGGTTGGTATTTCATATTTTATATATTAATGAAATCAATATTCCTTCAGTCATCAACATTATTTCCAATATTGAGAAGTCAAGCATCAAGGTCAAAGTATAGAACCATTGATAATCAACTTGGAAAGGTCATCATTAGTCATAAATTGGAGAGATCATCATATAGATCACAAGTTAGAGAGATCACATTTTAGTCAAACAAATAGAGATCTTGAATGAAGAGCATAACATGACTTTAGATCCCAACATTTATAGTTCTAGATTCTTCACTGGCCTAGTTGGGGTTATACATCCATGATCTCCGTTTCATATTTCAACAAATTCAACACATACATCATTTTTCAATATTGTGATTTTGTGTTCAAGATAAATTGAAGGTCCCATCCTAGTCTTGAGAGCTTATCCCTTAGTCATAGATCGATCGAGTCAATATAATCATCATTTCAAAATTTTGATATTTGGGAACATGAAAGTCATTAGTCATATAATGAGGGTGATATTAAGATAAATATAGAGTGATTATAGGAGCCAAGTTAATATCAAGATAAAAAATCATGAGTTAAGACTTCATAAAGCAATGCCAAGAATCAAGTTTGGACATCAAAGTCATAGGTCCAAACATTTTGAAGCTAGGGTTTATATGCCCAATTAGACCATAGGGATGATCATTCATCCATATACATCAATAGAGCAAAAATATAGTGACATTTTGTGGTATCAATATCAAATTCATTATCATGGTATCTAAGGTTGACGAATGATCTAGACCTAGGTCTTTCTAGGAATTCAATCACAAACTGTAGTCAACATCATCCTATTTCAAGATCATCGTTAAAACTAGATTCAAAATCGAGTATCAATATCCTATTAGATTTGACATATTGGAGACCTAGGTTAATAAATCAAAATCGTATGAAAGGGATTACCTTTCCAAACTCTCAAAAAATCAGCAAGATGAAAATATAGAGGTAGTCATAATAGAGATTTGGCCTAGATTAGGGGAGTCATAAGTCAACTACCACCCTAATCTAGTACATTAATCCATACTAATCATGTGTCATCGAGCATATCCAAACAGGGTGAGTATCAACTATCAAATCATATTTCACCAGATCTTGAGCCAAATGTCAAGATCATTAATAGGAAATCCAAAATTCAATATTTTGTAAGATAAAAGTCATAATTGCATCCCTTCCTTTCATGATCAAGGAAGGTTATATCTTCAAAATTGAGAAGTCAAATTGAGAACCCAAGAGTCTGAGCATAATATGGCAAGATTGAGATCTACGTCCGCCATATTATTCAGATTAAGTTTACAATGCAGAATAATTGTCAATAGGGGAATTTATTCTTATAAAAGTCTTCACTTCATAACCTAGAAAAGTCATGGGTCATGTCGTGGAATGATCATGGTACATGTCAAATAGAGGGGGAAATTTTTCTTAACTATGTTTGAGGTTTGATCACAAATAGGACAACATAGGTTTAATCAATAGGGACCTTATCAAACATGATGTGCAAAACATGAGTTCCACCTTATTTCACCAAAACAAAGATTTACCTCAAAAAAGGAAGAACTTATGTCTGATTTTGTAACATTGAGCTTTCATAAACTTACACGAGTACATCACTTTCAATAGTAATTTAATACATCCAATAGGGTTTTCAATTTAAGATCAGATCATTGTATTATCGCCTTTATCAACTTTCATGATTTCAAAGGAATTTTTGTTTCCCCATGCATAATCTACCCATAATCAAGAAGTTATGTGATTAATAGTCATGATAGAAGAATCACATGATGAGGTGATAAGACTAACTATTCATTATCTACTTGGGTGTCTTAGGTAGTTCATTAAGAGGTGTTGAGATGCTAAAGGACTCTCTAAGGTTTAAGGAAAGGATTTTAGTCCTCCTTGGGTTCTTAAGATATGTGATGCACTAAACATATATAGAGGACTATGTGTATGGCTCTGATACAATTTTTAACTAAACTTCTTGTTACTCTAAGTCCACACTCCTAATGGCTACATAGACAAAGGTGAGTGGACTTGGGCGTCCATCTGTAGAATGGCACAGTTTCGCACAATCAATATATATGTAAAAGTAGTAACAACAAGAGATAACTAGATACTAATCATGGAGATAAGAGATATGTACCATTTCTATATCAAGAGAAATCCATTGATGTTTCATTTCAGATCTTAGAGTCTTGAGTGCATTAGATCTTGATTTGGCAGCTACAAATTTGATAAACAAAATATGCATTGAGTACGCTATGAAAAACATATCACCACAGTTTAAGAGTAATATTAAAGTTTCTTGGCTAGTAACATCATAATAAGAAAGGAGTAGAAATAAGGTAAGAGCACATAAAGACATCATTTTATAAAAAGAACTTTTTATATTTCTTTATCCGTTATATCAATGGTAGGCCTTTTGACTAACTTCCCATTGGAAGAGTCTGACTAGCTTCCCATTAGAAGAGTCTATAAGGGTGATAAAAATTAGCTAACACTATCCTTAAGGGACCTCAAGTCCATCTCCAAGAGATTGATAACACTATCCTTAAGGGACCTCAAGGACATCTACAAGAGATAACCCTTGTATTCTAATGGTCTTCCCTATCTTGACATCTCAAGTAGGATGCCCAACCTTGTGTCCTTACCCTAAAACTTCAGGAAAGTGCACAAGTTTATATTTTGGATTTCTATAAATTATGTTTAAGCTTTATCTATGTAGTATAATCAAATGTGAAAATAGTAATCATAGGAATAGTATCTCAAATAGGTAATTATATAGCCAGGTATTTGTACAAGAATACTTTCAAATAAGCCAATATCATAGTAGGATCAACAGATTAAGTGTACCTTGCGAGTAGAGTACAAGTTAAGATCCTTGAGTAGATTCTAGAGAAGAAGCAATCCAAAGGAAACCTAAGAAATAAAAGAGATAATAGTGGATCTTAGATCAGTAGGGTTTTGTAATCTAAACATATTATGAGTTATTTGGATGTTCCCTTAGACCTAGACTTTAATTAGATTAAAAATAATTTGAAAAGTTCCAAACATGCATGTATCAATGTAACATAATAGAAGTATCAACATTAAGGCCTAGGTCTAGGTGAACCATACACATTATAAGTGACAAAATATTGAGGTAAAGTTTGATTTGGCAAGGAGGAAGCATGAAAATTAGATTATCAACAAAGTCTAATCATGCAAGATCTCAATTAGTCATTCAAGATCCATTTCAAGCACTAGGATCATATATCCAAGTCTTATGATCATAAAAGAGCATAATATTGATAAAGTTGGTATCTTGTTCTACTAACATAATAAACTATTAATTTAGAGTCTTAAGATACATGTGTGATATTAGAGCATGTCTTATCAAGGTTTGATTCATATAATCAACATTATGCATTTAGAACATGACAGGTGTTATAATTATGTCATGTGTATTCAAAGGTACCCATGAGCGTGTTACATGGAAGTTAGGTGCAAATTTTAGCAAGGATTACTAATTTTGAGGTAGGATGAACATATGATGCGAAAATATATTAAAGTTCCAAAATTATACATGTGGCATCATTTACATGCATAAAAGGGGCACTTTTAGGTCCAAAGAGTAAAGGTGCACATCAAAATGATCTACTTCATGATTCAAGGCAAAACATGGATACAAATTACTATTCTAAAGTTTAAGAGTGATCTTTGAAGTAACAATAATAGATGGGAGCAAGATACACCATTAAACCTTTAAATAGTGCCTAAAAATCATTGTATACATCTCATCGATAGGATCAAAATTCATATATTATATGCTATGAATAGCCAAAGGATGCATGATATATCACTTTTTAGAAGATTTGTATTGTAAACTTTAGAGAAGGGGGAAGCGACATTACCAAACATTTACACAATGCTTTAGACCATCCGATCTTGATTCCATGGCCACTTCATCCCAGGTCCCCCGATCAGAGCTCACTACTGCCTATCGCTCAATTGTGTTGGTCGGTGGTTATTCATTACTATGTCTCACAGGGTCACATTGACTGTGGCTCACACAAAGTGACCCACTGGATCGCCAATGCTAGACCCCCTAATCCAACTACATCATGGGAAGGGGAGATATGGACCACCTACATAGAAGACACCCCCAATCTAAGGTCTCACAACCCTCTATTTTCCACGTGTTCATCATGTGTAAGTTGTATGAGCAGCCGCGACCACTATGTATAGAGCTCACCAACGTGAGGTCGGAAACAGCTAGGAGGGGAGAGCAACTTATGCAACACGACGCTCTATTACCTCCTAAAAGCTACAAATAAGAAGGTTCCATCAATTCTTATTGGAGTGGCGAGAATGAGGAGTGCTCAATCTTGGGTTGGCAGAAGCCGCCAAGGTGGAGGACAACGAAGAAGGGAAAAAGGGAGGTGTAGGGGTTTGAGAATAGTGAAGAAAAGGAGGGAAATAATAGGAAATGTGATTTTATTGAGAAAGTATGGTTAATTTTCATCCAAATGGCAGAAAGAGGGGTAGAAGTGAATCTCGTTACCAAGGTTGTCGGTCACTATACGGAGGTAGAAGACAAACATTTACGTTCAATTTGGGGTTGAATCTATCGATGGACGATACAAATGTCAAAAATCACGATCCATAAGATCAAGGCCGTTGATTGGACCCTTATGAATAAGTCATATGGTGAAGCACAAAGGGAGGTTGGAACTGGGACACACACAGAATTGGACCCAATAAGAGTGCAAGGTCGATTTGAAACAAATTAAATTGTGAGAAAGAGAGACACACTTGAAAGGCCATAACTTGGGCTCTAAATGTTTGATCCAGGAGATTCTTGCTCCATTGGAAAGATAATTGAAAGATATATAACATTAGAGACACAATCGAGCAAGGTGATCACATTTATGAGGCTTAATTTTAAAATTAAATTTTGATGTAGTGAAAACATTGTAACATAGATAAATATTGATTTTAATGTTACACTTTGATACATAAGGGCAAGGTGACTATAATTAAGCATCAAATCACTCTAACCATATTCTTGAACTTCCAATCAAGTTATGTGAGTCACTAATAGAGAGAGAAAAAGTTCAGGTTATCATAGTAGGTTGTCAACCCCTCATTCTGAAGCATGGCTAAAAAGCATTAAAAATACCTTGAAGCAACATCATAATGTGGATATGTTCAAAATCAAGAGGGTGAATTATGGCATTGTTGATGCCTTGGCTAAACACCACCTTTAATATTGCTCTTTAACATGCATATTATGTGGCATGATGATTCTTCAAAATAATCATTAAACATGATTTCATTTATCTAATAACTTTTATCTTTAAACAACATGACTATTGCTTGAATAATACATTCACACTATAACGTGTACATTGACAGAGTAACATATAAGAATTTGATATTTATGTTGAAAATGCACGAACCACTTGCAAGAATTGGAGAAACTCCAAATTGGTCATTTGATGTAGATGAAACCCTAATCACCATGTTGACTCAATTAAGATTCATTAATAATAGACATTCAAACTAATTATAGTGTTTCATATACTTCATTAAGGGGTTGATGGGATTTTGAGTTGAAAATAGGATTCAAAACCACTCTCATATTGTTCCTAACTTTTTGTGATCATTTCAAAGAATAATTATTTGCATTTTATAACATTATCTTAATTTAATAGGAATTTTCAAATCATCTGACCAATCACAAAACTAAAAAGTTGTAAAACTTGGAATTCGAATGTATGAGGTTGTGCGGTTCCACTCTGATGTGGCCCAACTGCCAACCATTCTTTTTTTAGGTTTTAAATGCTTACCTAGTGCAACATTATAGGGTAAACCCAAAAACGCCCATGCTAGTACATGACATATAAAATTGAATCTAAGGGAAAAAATGTAATCCACATCCAAGATTGTTTATCATCTTCTACATGAACAACAACAACATGAAGATCAAATCAAACCTGTGATCACTACGTCATAGTTCCTCAAATCCATGAAACATATGAAAAACCAATACTATAGGTAGGATTGTATATCTTGGTCATCCAAGGTTTTTGCCAAAGGTGCATCCTTAACAAAATTTATGTAAAACATTAATGGATCAACTGAGGAACGGAGTGCCACTAATCCTATGTCAGGGGAGGATTTTTATGCAAGAGTAAACAACATTGCGAACAATATTGGTAAGAGACCATGTACTATTTCTACAAGAGAAAAGTCTTTATTCAAAAAGTGGTCAATATTTTTGGATCTTCCTTATCAGAGTTCTTTGAGAGATCAACATTGTATCGATGTCATGCATGTTGAGAGAAAAAATTGTGATAGCATCCTTGGTACTCTGTTGAATATAAAAGGTAAGAAAAAAGATGGCATCAAATCTAAAATGGACCTATGTGGTTTGGGTATAAGGAACGAATTAACAATAGAAGTTAGCAAGGGTCGTCGAACATATTTACCTCCTTCTTGTTACACCCTTTCTATACAAGCAAAGAGAACTTTTTGCTAGCATTGGCTTAATGTTAAACTACCATAAGGATACTAAACTAATATGCATAGATTGGTATCAATGAAGGATCATAAGTTGATAGGTCTTAAATCTCATGATTTTTCACATTCTAATGCAACATATATTGCAAGTGGCTATTTGATCTCTATCCTTCCTAACAATATAAGGTTTGCAATCACTAGGATATGCTTCTTCTTCAACACTTTAAGCAACATAGTCGTTGATCCTGAGAATCTAGATAAGTTTCAAAGAGAAGTGTTGTTACCCTATATTAACCTGAGAAATATTTCCCCCAATCATTCTTTGATATCATGGTACATTTGTTTGTCCATTTGACTGGGGAAGTGAAAATGTTGAGTCTAGTTTTCTTTCATTAGATGTATCCTTTTGAGCGGTACATGAGTGTTTTTAAAGGTGATGTTTGGAACCATTATTTGCCTAAAGGGAGTATCATTGAGGGTTATGTTTCTAGTGAGGTTATGGATTTTTACAATGACTTTTTAAGTTTTAAAAAAACTCCTACTGATAATGTGAATCTTGACATTAATTCCAGCAAAGGTACTTTGGAAGAATGATAGATAGATATAAATCATGAGTAGTTGGAACAAGAACACTTGTATGTTTTACAAAACATTAACGATTTGGTTATTATATCACCAAACACACCAATGAGCTCAAGACAAAATATCCCCAAGCCAATTCAATGTGGCTTTCTATAGAGCATAATTGGACATTTATTAGGTGATTTGAGGAGAAAGTATTCAGTTCACTGTCATTTTTTCATGGGAAAATCGAACATCATAGGCAAAGATGATATTCTATATTGATGATCCTATAAATGAAAATTGGTTTGTCATTCTTCATGGGAAAAGATAGTTCATTTCATATCCTATTGATGATGAAGAGTACCATGACAAGTATGATGACTCTAGTCCATTCTCTATTTATTACCAAGTGTAAATGTCGAATATAACACTAATGACTATGCATGTGAAGATCACACAGAAGGGATATTACTTTGAGGTATAACATAATACATGCATTAAATACGATGATTCTAGTCCATTCTCTACTTCATATGTTATATTTGTATTATATAACATGTTTATTTTTTCCTATGTGATATGGAATTTTTATATGTTTACATCTAATTTTATAAATGGCATCTGAATAGGAGCATAGGGATACTGATTGTAAGAATCTTGTTGGGCCTCCTGACAAGGGTGATGAAAGTGCTTCTAATTTTACACGTAGGAGAGGGATAACTTTGATAAAAAATACTTAACTAGGGACAATGGGATGAAGGGCACCTTTGAATTTAATGAAGTAGGAATGTCGATTACTAAAGAGTTTGTCATATATAGTGGGGTCCTTAGTCAAAGTGAAGTGGCTCTCTGTATAAGGGATTGGAGACACATGTATAAAACCACTAAATACCTCATCTAGAGGGAGTTAGAGGTGAGATATATGCATTTACATTTTTATAGTATTTTTTTATTCTTTATTTTCTCATTTCTAATCAGTAGTGAATGTTAGACCTTTTTAGGCCTTGTATGGGCTTCATGAAAAGTTGTATCACAAGAATATTATGTAGCTCATTGGGAGAAGACATAGAGATTGGCAGACAATCTTCACAAGAGACTACATCTTTATATCTAGTAAGGACAAGGACCCCACTCCGCAATGGCCCTATCTTGATAAAAAAAAGAATGAAAACAATTTCTTGAGCAGACACATACATATGAGTTCAAGGTACTGACTTAATTACATTCTTATTATTTCTTATGATTAGTTAAAATATTCATATTGAATTAATTGAGCAATTAACAATGTGAAAAAAAAGGTGTGACAAGAATGTGCATAACCACCGGTTGGGTTCAGGTCTCTATGTTAAACATTGTCACTTGAGAGAGCAAGAGCAAGGACCTTCTACTGCTACTCCTTCTATTATTGAGTCTTCTAGTTATTTTGGAGGACTGTCTCATTATTTGGAGTGGATAGATGCAAGGAAAAACAAAGCCAGAGAAATCCCCATCCAAGCAACCCAGGATGTGGCTGAAAAAATGGTAAATTTCTTGGTCTTACAATGCATGTCCATGTTCTTCTTTTCCTAGGTTGTTAAGTTCTATTGGTTATTTGGTTTAATGGTGAATAGTTGGAGTTGTGTGATAATAGAAAGGAGGGAAAGTTCACCTCTCAGGACACATATGGGGAATAGATAGTTGCTCTAGGTCCTGGACGTGTTAGGGTCACAGGAGCTAGGTTTGGGCTAATTTTTTTTTTGGATCTTCCCAACAAAACTACAAATCTACTAAGAAAGGGGAAATGGAACATGTGGATGTTCAAAGAATGATAGTTGTAGCCTTGGAGCAATTTAAGGCTTCTGAGGTAGAACAAGCTCCTCCAATAGTCATGGATCATGTACATTGTCACACATGTGAGGAGGATATT
Organism: Alisma plantago-aquatica; assembly: GCA_963693085.1. Classification (NCBI taxonomy): domain Eukaryota; kingdom Viridiplantae; phylum Streptophyta; class Magnoliopsida; order Alismatales; family Alismataceae; genus Alisma; species Alisma plantago-aquatica. Next base: position 1,082,596,713 of record OY856413.1, on the reverse strand, counting down.
GGGAATTCTCTTTGTGGCTTGCATGGCATAGTCAGGGTAGGATTCACTTTAAATCGATTTATTTGTTTTGTTTATACGTTGTGGTGAAGTAATCCCTCAAGTCAATATATATGTGTGTTAATCTAAATGTTGTGTTTCATAAAAATGTAGGTGGCTAGAAAATGTCAATTTACCATTGATGTTCCTAAATAAAACATTGTGGTAGAGGGTGAGGTTTTTTCCACACTCTGACAAGGTTCATGGTGCTCCCCTACCAGATGGTCATCTTTGTGTGTCCATCATACATGTTATTCTAGCATGGAAAGAAACACCATTCCCATATGAGCACTCAGATGCCACCACAGTTGGAGAGGTAGAAGGCGGATATACCGAGTGGCCCAAACGGTTTGTTGTTCTTGAGATATGACATATGCATATTGAATTTATATATATATATATATATATATATATATATATATATATATATATATATATATATATATATATATATATATATATATATATATATATATATATATATATATATATTTGGAAGCTAATATGAGAATGCAGAAATACATACCAAAACAGCTAAGAAATTCCCTAGGGTTCCAAAGCCTATGCCCCCACATTTTATTCCATAGGAGTTGTTCGACTCCTTAGGCCCTAAGTACAAGGCGTTGACACTGTGGTTAGAAAATGCATATTCATCAGATACCATGGTGATCAACCTTCAGGATGAGGTCATAGGTACAAATCGTGACACTAATATAGTGCTGAAAAATGTTCCTTAGCTATTTTGTTATCAATGGTTGAACACATCAATGATAGAACTTCAGATACTATGAGTCTAAATACCTCATTATATGTAAAAAACACTTTTTCTATACTTGTTCTCTATATATTGACAAATTATTGCATATATATGTTCAGTCATTTGTAGAGCATGTCTATTGGTTTTGGATTACCAAATATGGCATTTCTAATGCCATCAATCATTAGTTATGTATCTAGATATCTGGATGGCATCACTGATTACGTGACTACCATGATGAAGGTTCTTTGGGCTGCTTCCAAGACCATAATCATAGCTCCCTTCAAGGTTGTGTAACTTTTGGGCTTGTTGTTTATATTTATAGCATATGAATATACCCTTGTTCTGGAATTTAATTTTTATTTTACTGGCCTTGTATTCACTCAAAAATAAGCATTGGAAGTTGTTTGGGATTGTTCCCGAGATGTATATTGTGTATTTCATTGGTCTTTCAAGCATAAAACTAACACAGAATGAGGTACACCCAATGAAATTGTTGATTAAGTATATTTTTTCCATGCTTAATGTATTTGTTAATGTTTGCATCATATGACTGTTTAATAATACAAAATATTTGTTAATTTTACTTATAGGTGTTTGAAAGCATTCCATAGGGACAGAGGGAATGTAGATAACAAAAAGAAATCAGTAGCTTGGAGGTGTGTTAATTAATATAGTCATATCACTCAATGCATATATATTACCAACTATACTTAATTATGTATATTATCATAGTTGTAAATCTACAATGCCCTATACAAGACAATGATTGGAAATGCAAATATTATGAAATGTTGTACATAGACAACATTATTAGGCAGGCATTACTAAATATTAAATGTATCGCTAAGTATTGTTATTAGTCTTGGATCATAATTAATGAACTAGTATCACTTGATAATACAAATAGTCAAATCTAATTTGAAACATGTCTCATTCTCTTTGAATATTTTTGACACTACTGAAGCCTATACATTGGAGAAGTTGAATGACCTACATGAAGAGTGGGAAAACTGCTTCATTAAGCATGTGGACTTGTCAGCTCATTGGGATGTTTTGTTGATATTTTTACTCAATCTTTGATGTCAATATGTTGTCTTATTTATTAAACATGGGGAACTAAATTATGTGGAAACTGATGTGTATATGTGTTCATGCATATGTGTGTGTGAATTGAATGTAAAGTGCATGATGAGGACTAGATTTTATTGAGTCCACATACTGATGTATGTTTTTGCATATGTATGATATTTAATGTGTGGATGAGAAGTGAATCAATTAATCTATGAGTTCATCCTTATGTTTGTTCATTGAAGTGAAGGGGATATAATGTTTCCTGTGTATTTATTTCTTTATTCTTGAAATTTTATTGGCCTATTGTTAAGGTACAATGCTTGTGGAGCCTACAATTCTAATGAACTATAGGCTCCAAAAGGGCCAGAAGTGGAAAAATAGGTATGCATACCTGCTATATAAAAAACACATTTGTTATTAGTTACTTCATAAGAAACTGACTACATATACCTCCTTTGTCGGTTATGTGAAAGAAACTGACAACAAATCCCTTCTGTTCCATTGTTTATTCATTGAGAAAATTGATGAAATACTATTAAGCATTACCTCATCAGTCATTTCATAAGAAACCAACTACGTAATTGAGTATTACCTCGTCAGTTCTCTTTGGAATAACAAATGAGGAACTATAAAGGGAAACAACATTTTCATTGCATGTTGAATGTTATTTAGTCGTTTTGGTTGTAACATGGAACCGATGATATGTATATGTCGTTAATTTCTTTTTTCCAAAATAAGTAATGATGTAGTCCTAAGAGGTAGTGTCGAGCACTTAGTTGTTAGTTTATAACTGACAAGATATGTAATTTATGTACTATTGAGCATATCATGGATACATCTCCCTCAATTTCATCAGAACCTGACAAGCCATGATAGTGGCTAGGAGGCGGCTGGTAGACCCAAGAGGTACCTCCACTCTGACAACCAGAAAGAGGAAATCAAAGCCTCACAAATACAGAGAGATATGAAAAAACAACCTTGTCTTTGACTTCATGGAGAAGCGTCGAATCCAAACTAGGAGAAATCAACTAAAATTCCTTTCATATGATCAAGAACATTGTGAATTGATGACAAAAAAGAAAAACACACATGAATGAGGTGAACAACGGTTACCATGCCTCAGGTTCAATTGGTTGTTTCTGGAGCATACTAGGGGTTCTAGGAATCAACTCCAAGTAGAACTAGAGGCCACGATGGACATGTATTCCACCTTGATAAAAGGGAGTTTTTGGGGGTATTCTATAGGTTAGTCTAGGGATCTTAATGGTAAAACTGATACTGGTATGAATTTTTGAGGGATCAAGGATTGTTTTGAGGTTTAACTAATGTTGGGGAACATTCTGAGATGCAATCTGTGACAACCTAGTTTTCTCTCTTAATTATCATGATCATTCTCTCACTTCAAGAGACCCATCTCACTCAATTTCATTTCACGAATAGCTTGATTGTTTTTATGACCCAATTTGATCACCTCAATGACTAATATCATGATATGTGGCACTAATTGGAAAAATTGTCAAACAATCATGCTTTATCATGCACCTTCTTGTATCTAAGAACCTCATCACTATTAAATATTTGGTCTCTATAATATGTTTCATGTTTTAGATCTTAAGTTTATATTTCCAACAACACAAGAATCATCTCCAATGGACAATCATAGCCCAAGTTGTGACATTTTTAAAACTCCTCATTTCAATCATAAATTAATCCTTTTTATCCCTTTTCTAGCTCTTGGTCTAACTAATTTAGACCCCACAATAGGACATGCAGCCCAGCCGCTGCCCCTCTTTGCCCAAATCCCTAATGCATGTTTTTTACTTGACCTTTAGATGTAAATGCAAGGTCTAGCTGATCTTCTCCTTCCTTGGTCTGTACAAGGTGCATGTCGTTGTAGCAATTCCAGCCAATCAACTCGATCTTCACCACTTTGATCGAAATTCTCTAGATAAAACTCATCGGATTCCTTCCTTCTTAGTTTCGCGCTTGTATTCATCCCCTTCCACGCCCTCAACCACCCCAGGTGCCCTCTCCATCTCTTGCTCTAGCCAGTGTTGTCACCACAAGTTTAGCCCTAGGCTACTGGCCCTACTACCCCTTGTGTGGTGTAAAGAACTCCGCTCGATTTGCGAGCTCAAGAGGGAGGTAGGCGGCTCATTTTCGGGCTACCAAGGACCCTCTACTGGCCAACTCCGTGAGCTTCAATGAGCTTTGATCATAGAGTCGTTGGTAATAGTGCAAGATTGTACTACAAGAAGGCTAAGTGCCACGACGGTTGGATCATGAGAGGAACCACCATGAATCAAGTTTCAAAGGTCCAGGGTGTTTGGGTAACCTTGACCTAGCTCACTAGCTCAATCAAAATGTTACAATGGCTAGCACCATCGTCTGTCAACGCCTACAACTAGAGTAGGCTTGTGGCAGTCAGAGGTGGGTGAAAGTCATCTCTGAACGTGGGTGGTCATGTCCCAACCTCCTATGGTGATCAATCTCACCATCTATGTTTGGGGGTGGGTGTGAATGGTGTAACAAACTCATATTTCAGCAATCCCCAATTAAGAAAGGCCACAAATATGAGAGTCATTACCTACAAAAATTACATAAGGATCCAGATTTTAATCAAATGATATAAAATAGAAGATAATTTCTTCAATTCAAAAATTATATACAAGATGCTTACATGAACTTTCTATCCTCAGAGTTGTACATTTGAGAAGAAATAACCAGAAAGTCCTCCTTTTAAATATTTAATTCCTTCATGTGATCTACATCTTATCTTCATGTCCTTTATAATGAATATTAGTTTATACCTAAAATGGCGTGAAACAAATACACAATCATTATATTGCCATACGGGTACTGTGGTGCATCCAAAATGTGCAAGTAAATAACAACATACATTCCCACAAATACTTGCAAATATAAACTGGCATTTTCTTAACATATTATTTCTTTCATGTGATATTCATAGTGGCATTATAATTGAATAGAAATAAATAAAAATCCAACTATTCTAGGGTTTAGGGTCATGTTCGGGGTTGGATTAGGATTAAGGGTACAAAACCTAACTCTATCACATATTACTTTATTTAGACCACACTAGACATCATGTGTAACCCGAATCACTACCTCCCAACGTATCCCCAACATTTTGATCACTTGGATTAGTCTGAGTTAATCAAAGTTAACATCTTTAACTTCAAAACCATGATTCTTCACATGCACAACTATTCATATTAGATACTCTAATTATAACCATTATTATTATGATCATGTTAGATTGGCATTATATTAACAAAGAATAGATAACATCTCAAATTAAGCAAATTTACTGTGTTAAGCATCATAATCACCAAAACTAGGGTCAGTATGCATTGATGCGATGATTTTGAGTCGCATTTATAGACCTTTTTCATATGTGTTTTGTGCTCTAATTACTCATTTTTATGGATAATATTGCATAATTCACTCATTTTGGTCTTTGCCTTCATATTATGTCAAATCCCCTTTGTTTTACTATTTTGAGCATTATTTATCATAATATTATTATTTGTGTGGATTTACTTGGTCTTGTTGTGAGATTTCAGGAAAAACAAGTATTTGCTTCCGTCGATACCATCGACGGAAGTCGATACCATCGACCAAGCCACAGATTGCCAGCCAAGGAGAGCTACATCGTCGCTAAAAGACAAAACCGACGCTACAGAGAGTCGATACCATCGACACGCAAGTCGATGGTATCGAGATCACCACAGGCGCTCAGACTAAAAGAAAGGAAAGTTGCCGCTAGTCCGCTGGGTTGATACCATCGACCCGCGTCGATGGTATCGACGCCGGCAGATATGTGTTGGATCTGTTTTGATCTCGATCGGACGACTGTTGTTATTTGACGACCTAATTAGGGACTTATACCTAATGACGACCGCCCAGACGAGAGAGGATCTCAATTTTGGATTGCACGAGTGCCGAGGAAGGAGAGAAAGGAGAACGGAGGCCAGAAGATCATCCCGGGTGATTCGGACGCTGCCGAAGATGATTTCCACCACGGATAGGCGGGGAAGCTCGTGTTCTACGCCAAGGATCTACCGGTTCTTCTCCGTTCAGGGGTTTTCCCACTTGTTTCACGTTTTTCTTATGAAATTCCCCATTTCTACCATGTATTTGTGTGAGATGAACATGAGAGGCTAAAACCCTCAATCTTTAGGACCGGGAGTAGCCCGGGAATACATTGTATGACATTTTTATATTGATAATTCATATTTTCTCTCTCAAATCCGTGGTATAGATTCGTTTTCTCCATTTCTATTGTTATGCTTGATCACCATAATAATAATTTAATGCCCTTAATCACTTCGACAGAAGGATTAACGATTGAAAAGAGACGAAATCTACATTAATTAATAACACCCTTGACAAAGGAGTTGTAAAATTAATGGTGGGAACTGAGGGACCGTTTATAATGCACTTAGTTTAGGGGAATGATTACTACGACGGTGGAATCAACCTAAACCTAAGTAGTGACTTACACCACGACAGTGGGTAATTCTGTATTCAGGCCACTACCCGGATAGAGAGAGAAGTGTGAGGAATTATATGAAACCTAATACAAAGTTGACCCGCGGTGAAACCGCCATCCCAAAGATATCCCTTTGAATTGATTAAATTAACCTTTAATCGATTGTTTTCTTTGTTTGATTTTTATTTTCTTTTAATTTCAACAACAAAACCTTACTTTGTTAATCGGCCTAGCTGATTGTGATTAGTTAGTAGAAGTCTCCAATAATTCATGTATCCCTGAGTTCGACTCGGGCCTCACAAGGCCTATATTACTCTACGCGTATACTTGTGTTTAAGCGCGTAGTAAAATACACGTCAAGTTTTTGGCGCCATTGTCGGGGATACGGCGAATTATTGGCACTTTGAGTGCTAAGAGCGGCCACTCTAGGCCACATTTTTTTTATTATTTTAAAACAATTTTAAAAATTCCTATATTTCTCTATAATTGTGTTTACTCGTTCAAAGCATTGTACTGAACCCCGATTTTCAAAATTTCAGGTACTTTGCATGGTGCATACGCGTAGTACCGACTACGCGAATCGGACACCTGAGATCCCACATCTGGGACCAGAGGACGAGGACTACTATGAGCAGGAGTACCAAAGTGATATAAATTCTGAATCAGAGCAAGAACAAGCAGAAGAAATGGCTGAAGCACAGACAATATGGGAGAAGTTCAAGGCGTCTTCTTCCTCAGCATCAAAGGGGCCCATAAAGAAGTAGGCGATCAACATACCGACATACAAGATCGACCCGGCACTGATTAATTTGGTCAAATCCAACACATTTCACGGGCTGAAAAATGAAGATTCGGTTGCCCACATCATCCAGTTCGTGGAGAACTGTGATATGGTGAAGATAGACCGATTTCCACAAGATGTGTTGTATCTCAAGTTGTTCCCAAGTTCACTGACAGGAGAAACGCGTGAGTGGCTACATAACCTCGACGATGAGTTTGTCGAATCATGGAATCATATGGTGGAGGTTTTCTTCGAGAGGTTCTTCCCTCCTGAGAAGACCAATGATATGATCCGGAAGATCCACAATTTCACCCAACAGGCGGGTGAAACTTATTCTGAGACTTGGGAGCGATTCCAAGTCATGTTGAGGAGATGTCCACATCATGGATTGGACAAGGAGACACAAGTGAAAATCTTCTATTTTGCTCTCTCCGAGCACGATAGAAGTAATCTTGATTCAGCTGGATCCGGATTTTTTCTGAATAATACGAATATCATATGTTGGGAGATACTGAAAAACATGGCTAGGAAACAGTCATGGGGTGATAGAGGGGTTGTGGAACATGTCAAGGCTGCTGGTGAATCTAGAATAGTGAGGGAGCTGAATGATAAGTTAGATCTTCTAGCCAAGAAGGTGCTAACTAAGGAGGATGCATCTGATGATGGGGAGGCCCAAGTGAAATTCATGCAACAACAGGGCTATAGAAACAATGACTATGCATGGAGGAAAGATAAAAAGTTTTCATGGAAGGATCCGAACAATTTTCTACAGGATCCGGATGCCAAGCCAAAGTAGAAAGCCGAGGACAAGAACACTGAATTACTAACTCAAATGGTCCAGCAAAACCAAGAGATGATGGCCATGTTTGGAAAACAATTGCAATCTCAAGGTGATATTCTAACCAAGTTTGGGCAGACGCTGCAAAGCCATGGAGCACAAATGCGGGCATTGGAAACCACCGTGGCACAGATTTCGAGTGAAGTGGCGGCCATCAAGCACGCCAATCAACAGAAACCAGCCGAGAATGCAAATGTGGCTCAGGCACACCAACAAGTCAAGTACATATCTGTGGTAAGCACTAAGGAGGAATCTCAGGTGCAAGAAGTTGTAGAAGAAAGAAAAATGACTTTCAATGTGCATGCAACACCGGCGATACCATATCCACGCACGTACTATGGATTGCCGGGCAGAAACCCTTTCTTCAGAAAATCACAATGAGTTGTGAATATTGTATCTCCACCTAGGCAGGAAGAACAAGTGCAAGTTGTTTGTGCACATGTGGAGACATCTAAGGCGAGAGAGGAACCACAACAAGCTGCTACTATTGAGGATGTCTCGCCAAAGCCCATGTCGGAGAGAGTGATTGAAGCAAGCTTAGGGGAGGTACCCCCGAAAAGCGCGTATGTGCCACCTCATAGGCGTGCTGATGCAGCTGATGTTTCAGATCCGGTAAATTCTAAGTCAAAGAAAGAGCATCGTCATTTTAAGAAATTCTTGGAGATATTCCGAAAACTCCACATCAATATTCCATTAGTGGAGATGATCGAAAAAGTACCCGCCTATGGGAGGTTCATCAAGGAAATCATCAATAAGAAGAGGTAGATAAAAGACGATGAAATTTATTGGATGAATGAGACAGTGAGCTCTATGATTCACGGGAGTTCACCAAAGAAGAGAAAGGACCCAGGAGGTTTTTACATACCGTGCTCAATAGGTGGTCAACAATTTCCTAAAGCGCAATGTGATTCTGGTGCTAGCATAAATCTCATGCCTTTGGCGACATTTCAAAAGCTGGGGTTAAAAGAGATAAAGAAGTTGGCCGCAACAATTGAATTGGCAGATGGGTCTATCGTGAGACCATATGGAGTGTGTGAGGATGTTCTCGTCAAAGTGGATAGATTCATATTCCCGGTGGATTTTGTTGTTATTGATATTCCACCACTCCAAGGCTGTGAAATTCTTCTAGGAAGATCGTTTCAAGCAACAGCAGATGCTGTTACTGCTTTAGGGAGAGGTACTCTGTCTTTGGGCATTGGAGGAGATCGTGTTGAATTCAAATTACCAAATGATCCTCTAAGTGCAGTTCCCAAGGTGAAAAGATGATGATTGTCACACCGTCTAGCCTAAGACGTTAAATAAGGGCGTTTGTTGGGAGGCAACCCAACCATTGGTACATTAGGATAGTGTAATTCGAGTCATAGATTGCTTTTATTTCGTTTAAATTTTAGTAAAAAAAAAAAAGGATACCTTGATCCGGTTGTTAAATGTGCAGGAACAGGCAGGGTCGATACCATCGACACACTGGTCGATGGTATCGACATGGGTGCAGGTTGATTGATGCAAAAATCGCACTGCGTCGATACTATCGACACCCCCTTCGATGGTATCGACATGGTCACAGGTAGGTCGCAATGAAAGTGTCGATGGTATCGACACCCCAGTTGATACCATCGAGATCTCTGGAGAAGTTCAGACGAAATTTGCTCAGTCAACTCGATACCATCGACGGCCTCGTTGATGGTATCGACATCATCACAGGGTGAATGCAACAAAACGGCGGTGTCGCAATAAAAGCAAGTCGATACCATCGACACCCGTCGATGGTATCGACGGACATGTCACCGATCCGCACACAGACATCGACGACGCTCGCAAGATCCACGTCAGCGATCCGGGTGCTGCGTCGATACCATCGACTTCCGTCGATGGTATCGACCCGTCAGCAATCCGGGTTTCTCGATCCAGCAAACGTCAGCCGTCGATACTCGCGAGGGAGGCGGATACCCACGAGACGTGTCGATACCATCGACCCGCGTCGATGGTATTGACGGGTCAACAGTGGCGTCGGCCAAGTCTATTTAAGGAGACTTGCAACGTCATTTGACGTCACACCTTCAGAGCAAGCATCCTCCTTTGTGCCAAGCACTCCCCCGAGCTTTCCAAGACTGAAGAGAAGCGACATCGAGCGAAGATCTTCACCGAGCGGAGAAATTCTTCTCCATCTGCACTGAGCTCTCTTCTAATCCCATCTTCTCGCAACAATGGTGCATGCCGCCGGATCATCATCCTCGCAAGAGATTGTGGAGTTTGTTCCACCCCCTACTGCTTCAGTCTCACGTCCGCGCCTGGCTCACCCTTCCGCGGAGGTGAAGAAGGTCTATGAGGAGATCATGAAGCGGAAGATCGAGCCAACCCGATATGTGGACCGGGGAATGATCCGTGATCTGGGATTTGAGGCCAACTTGGCCTATGTGCTGAAGGGTCAAGCACGCCACACCAGCATAACGACAGGCGAGCTGGAGCGCCATGCGGATGGGCAGCCGTTCTTCGGCGAATGGCCCACCTACAAGGAATTGGTGGCGGAGTTTATGGCATCCCTCGACGTCTGCGTCGTACCCAACGACGTGGTGGCGTCGGACCGTGAGTGGATCAAGGGGAGGGTGTCCTTCTGGCTTTTCAACATCAACTACAACATCACTCTTAAGCAGTTCAACAACATCTTTAACTGGAACCACTCCCAACATGATCACCGACGCCCAGATTCCCGCACCGACTACGACATGATCTTCGCCGAGCTAGTCACAGTGTCGGCGGGAAAGACAATGAGCTACCGTAATGCTGCGGTAGCGGACTTCGAGCATCCCTTCGTCCGGGTCTTACACCGGATGTTGAGCCTTACGTTCTTTGCTTGGAGCGATTTGGCATTGAGCAAGTTTCAGGAGAGCGATCTTTTCTTCCTCTACATGCTCCTGAAGCGACAAGAATGCAACTGGGGTGCGTTCTTTCTGCAGCGCGTCCTGGCGGTGAAGAGGAGTACAAGGAAGGCTCTGATCCATTTTGGTGGGCTCATCACCAAGTTGGCGCACTACTTGGGGCTGAATTTTCAGTCCATGACTCTGATTTCCACAAAGAGTAAGGTGAACGTGCAACACTTGCACCGTTCAAACCTTATCCTTCTCCGGGATGGGTTGGCGTACGCACATTGCCACGTCAACCAAGCTTATTAGGAGTGCGCACTGCCGGACGCCGTCTTCCACATCGAGGGAGCCCAGCACTTCCGGTGGCCGATCATAGCCGTCGAGTCCGATGAAGAAGAAGGCGGTGATGACGAGCAAGGAGGCGAGGCTGAGGAGGAAGAGGAGGCTTTCACACCTCTTCGTGCACGTGTGGCACCACGGAAGCGTCCTAGGATGCATCCGGGTGCATCTTCATCATCTCAGCCCCCACCGCCATCACCACAGCACGAGCAGCCAGCTGAGGATCCCTATTCCATGCAGGGAATGTACACGATGCTGCAGGATATATAGCAGACTCAGCAGCAGCACATGGCTATGTATACCGGCATTCATGAGACTACGAGCCGGGTACTTGATAATCAACGGGCTATGTTCGAGAACGAGTGGCTCATCCTCGCCAACCAAGAGAAAATACACAACCGGTTGCAGCGGATAGAGACGCAACAGGAGCCCTTCTTCGACCATTATTGGAGTCGAGATTACTTTGGAGGCTATCCACAGCCTCCGCCGAGGACCCAATATGATCCAAGCTTCCAGGGGGAGTACCAGTCTTGGGATCCTACGGCACCACAATACCCACCACCGCCTCCGCAGGATTGATCAGGGTATCACTATTCCACCCTTAATTTGGTTTTTGACTATGAGGCCATAGTCGAATTCAAGCTTAGGGGGGTGGCTGGAACAGCTCTATCTTTTATCTTTTCTTTTGTTATTTTTAGTTTTTGCTTTGTTATTTGTTCTTGCAATTTTAGTTATTGTTTAGGATCCACATCTATCTAGTGTAACAGTGGATGTCTTAAAAATTGTCATCTCGCTGTTTTCATGGGAAATTTTAAGGGAATTTAAAATTTTTTGTGTTTTTTGGATAGCTTGACTTGGTTGTCCTTGGGAAACTTGTCCTATGAAAATGATTGATTATGTCAAGTCTAAAGCAATATGTCACACCCACACCCCCGTTGACTCATGAAAAGTGGATAGTAACGGTTGTTTGAGCCTAACCTAACCAAATGGTAATGAGACCTTAATTGGATGTAAGAGAGAGAACCCTCCAAACCACTACACAGGTCAGTAAGAAGGGACACATAATACTCTTCTAAGGTTCAGTCATCTAATCTTGTGATCATTCCACTTCATTTTTTTTAATCCACCTAAGAATTGGAAGTAAAGTACAGTTTTAATTCCTTCTTGTGTGCATAGCATTTAGATAGGAATTGCATTGATATTTTCCATACTTTTGCATAAAACGAAAAAATATATAGTGATTCATGCACATTACCTTTAGGTGCATGTCATGTAGTTGCACTCATAACTTTCATGATTTTCATGCTTAAGTACACCATGTACCTCAGTTTTTCCTAAAAAGTGATCTAAACTTTTCCATACCCTCAAAATAATGCAAAGATTTCCAATCGTGAAGAAAATGGCCTTATACATGTATCTCTAAGCAATTATGGATATGTGGGCTAAAAGAAAGAAAAAAAAATTCTAAAAATCTGAAAAAAATTTGAAAAAAAAAAAAGAGAAGTTGGAAGGAAATGGAATAAGAGGGAGAAAGGAACATGATATCACTTGCATAACAGGGAAATTGAGTACATGATGTGGCTTAATTAGATTTCCATCTCATTTTGAGGTGGAAGGTTAGTGCATGCATCATTCCACCCAATTTTAAGCATTAGGGCATTTTCAATGTGCATTTGCATCATTTAGGACATTTTGTTATGTGCATGTTGAAACTGTGTAATACTTCCAAGATTCTTCCATGAACCACCCATTCCATCCACTCGTTGCTCGGATTGGTAGGCCACTATGATTTTCTCCTCACTCATGTTTATCAGGAGAACTGCTTCCATGTAGATGGTAGTTAAGGGCGAGCAACGTAGTGTAGGCGATCACAAGATGCACCAATGCTGAATCGGCGAATTTTATTATGTTAACTGCCTTATGTGATAGTGTTCATCGGTTTGAAGGACAATTTCTCTTATTGACGATTATTGTCGCCTGTAGGGTAATTACTGTTCTGTGATTAGGAAAGGCCGGTTTGAGAACGTTCAGTGAAGTCACATGGGATGTGGGTTGGTGTGTTGATTTTTAGTTGACATCTGCAATTCTATTCTAAGGATTAGTTGCTCAAGGGCGAGCAATGTTTAAGCTTAGGGGAGTTTGATGCGATGATTTTGAGTCGCATTTATAGAACTTTTTCATATGTGTTTTGTGCTCTAATTACTCATTTTTATGGATAATATTGCATAATTCACTCATTTCGGTCTTTGCCTTCATATTATGTCAAATCCCCTTTGTTTTACTATTTTGAGCATTATTTATCATAATATTATTATTTGTGTGGATTTACTTGGTCTTGTTGTGAGATTTCAGGAAAAACAAGTATTTGCTTCCGTCGATACCATCGACGGAAGTCGATACCATCGACCAAGCCACAGATTGCCAGCCAAGGAGAGCTACATCGTCGCTAAAAGACAAAACCGACGCTACAGAGAGTCGATACCATCGACACGCAAGTCGATGGTATCGAGATCACCACAGGCGCTCAGACTAAAAGAAAGGAAAGTTGCCGCTAGTCCGCTGGGTCGATACCATCGACCCACGTCGATGGTATCGACGCCGGCAGATATGCGTTGGATCTGTTTTGATCTCGATCGGACGACTGTTGTTATTTGACGACCTAATTAGGGACTTATACCTAATGATGGCCGCCCAGACGAGAGAGGATCTCAATTTTGGATTGCACGAGTGCCGAGGAAGGAGAGAAAGGAGAACAGAGGCCAGAAGATCATCCCGGGTGATTCGGACGCTGCCGAAGATGATTTCCACCACCGACAGGCGGGGAAGCTCGTGTTCTACGCCAAGGATCTACCGGTTCTTCTCCGTTCAGGGGTTTTCCCACTTGTTTCACGTTTTTCTTATGAAATTTCCCATTTCTACCATGTATTTGTGTGAGATGAACATGAGAGGCTAAAACCCTCAATCTTTAGGACCGGGAGTAGCCCGGGAATACATTGTATGACATTTTTATATTGATAATTCATATTTTCTCTCTCAAATCCGTGGTATAGATTCGTTTTCTCCATTTCTATTGTTATTCTTGATCACCATAATAATAATTTAATGCCCTTAATCACTTCGACAGAAGGATTAACAGTTGAAAAGAGACGAAATCTACATTAATTAATAAAACCCTTGACAAAGGAGTTGTAAAATTAATGGTGGGAACTGAGGGACCATTTAGAATGCACTTAGTTTAGGGGAATGATTACTACAACGGTGGAATCAACCTAAACCTAAGTAGTGACTTACACCACGACAGTGGGTAATTCTGTATTCAGGCCACTACCCAGATAGAGAGAGAAGTGTGAGGAATTATATGAAACCTAATACAATGTTGACCCGCGGTGAAACTGCCATCCTAAAGATATCCCTTTGAATTGATTAAATTAACCTTTAATCGATTGTTTTCTTTGTTTGATTTTTATTTTCTTTTAATTTCAACAACACAACCTTACTTTGTTAATCGGCCTAGCTGATTGCGATTAGTTAGTAGAAGTCTCCAATAATTCACGTATCCCTGAGTTCGACTCGGGCCTCACAAGGCCTATATTACTCGACGCGTATACTTGCGTTTAAGCGCGTAGTAAAATACACGTCATGCATTAATCATCACTTTACCATAGACAACTTGCTTATCCACATTCAAAACACTACATATGAACTTTCAAACCAAAATAGGTCAAAGATGTTATTTTTATTTCAAAAGGTTCAGCATTATCCATTACAATCATTTAAACAAGTGACGAGCAATAATTCCATGAAATTAGGGTTCTTAAGCATATTTTACATTAAGGATTGTATCTCTATGTAATTTTATAAAATAAATCCTTATCAAGTCTCGATTATATTTTTATTGTATACCTATCATTTTCCCGATCATTTTGATATATTATTTTGCTATATTGTGATGATCCTACAATTGTATATGATCTTTTGAAGATAATACCTCTTGGGATTAATTTTGTGTGTTGACCACTGATTTGGACCTCTAGGTTTTGCTATGTTGCGTCCTGGGCATGCATACACATAGATAAGGGTTGATGCCTAAACTTTGTTGCAGCAGCCCATGTGCTTGTCTGCAATTTCAAGCTGGTCTGGGACCTATCCCCATCTTCCCCCCTCAATCCATACAACTTGCCTAAACTCAGTCCAGGGAGAGTGTTTCCCGAGTCCCATTCACTTTCACCCATGATCACATGAAGAACTATGCCTATGGCAGTGACCTTGTTGGGGCCATGAGGAAGGGGGAAGTAAGGACCCATGAAGCGAGGAGGCCATTCTGACATGGATTGACTTTGCAAAGTTGTAGACAACATCACCCAAGGCTGGAGGCTGGAGGCTGGAGAGGCTTGGAGACTTGGCTCCAAAGCGACAGTGTGGTGATTCAATTCCATGGGTATGGTTAAGAAGGAGTGAGTATGAGGGCCTGTCTTTGATCAGAAAGGTATGATTTGAATCAACGATTGAGAGGTGAGCCTGAGGGAACATCTCATAGTGCTATTTGGGTCCAAGTCTAGGATTGTTCCCTTTTGCTCTAACTAATTGAGATCTATGGTGGTGGGGTGCCCCATTCTTGGTGCCCAAGGCATCATGCCCCCATAAATTAGAGATCATTAAGTTTGGTATGGATAGGAGACAAAAAATCTGGTGTTTTATTAGTGTGATCATGTGAAAAGGAAGAGATGTAGAGGGGAAGCGAGAACATACACTGATTGTGCCCCTTTCCATCCGACAGAGGTTGAAGAAGGCCCCATTGCCCTAAATCTCTAATCTAGCAGTTGGGAAAGGCATGAGAAGGGTTGGGTCCTCTTGTCTATAGTTGTGGATGGTCCATCTAATTGAACACTTACCAAATTTGATTTCTCATTGCATTAAAAAGGCCAAACTTAAGATTTTTCATAGGCCACTAGGAAACTACTATGGCTATGAAATTTGGGAGGCAACTCGTCAAAGTCTTTTCCCACCAATATCTATTTTGTAATATTTATTCGGATAATTTTTATGAAAGAAATTTTCTTCTTTAGAATATTCATAAATTAATTACTCACACTACATTGAAAGTCATTTTTCACCCAAATTCTATATTTTTCTTCTTTTCATTATTATTTTCAAGTATCCCAAAAGTTTGGCTGGTATAACACTATTTGTTTCCCCAAACATTGTGTTTTGATTAATGGCTAGATATCTACTCTTTTAATTAACTAAAACATCATGTATTTTATTTCCCATTCAAAACTTGCATTTTATCTTGTAATTCAATTATCAAATAATTAACAAAGTTACCATCCTTTATTTATGCATGAGAAATCTCTTTTTTAGAGTATTCCACATAAAGCCATATTTAAAATACCAATTAACCATTACTTATAGAAAACTCTTTATTATTGGATTTCCAATCTCTCTTTTGCCCAAACATTATTGAATTAATGAAAACCACAAAACACATGAAATTCCTTGTATTTCTCTAACTTGTTCCATAAATACTATTTGTAAAGCAAAGTCACTTGGGCCTCTAAATGTGACATGGGTTGTACCCATGCCATAAAGGTAATTAACAATATTATTCCACCATTAATACCATTGTGAAAAATTATTTGTCAAACCATGATTGATATTAACATCATTTAATTTTACAAAAATTGAGGATATATGGTTCATCCATCCTTCAAAATAATTTTGTCCCCAAAATTCAAACCTTGTAAGGTTAAGCTGAATGACAACTCCTTATAGTTTCAAAACTCAGGGTTAGAAACCCTACTTAGATGTCTTTAACATATTTTATTGATATGCAAATTTCTCGCATTACCACTATGATGGGTACCTGAATTCAATTCAAGGCATATCCACATCCTTAGTCTTTACATGATATTATCCTTTGTCGATTACATTTTACATTTATGATTTCAATTTCACTTGGTCAATACCCTTTTCACCCAGGTTTCCAATCTATTGTTCATTTATTTCCACATATGGGTGAGGTAACACCTTCAACCCTGAATCATGTCATTAAGATCAACTTAAGATATCTATTCTCATATTCCAAAATTTTGATCATAACATGTGTCTACCCAATGTCTCTCACTCATAATAAGATGAAATAATCGTTTGACTGCAGCCCAAAAACAAAGTTCATCCCATTGCAAGAGTAGAGATGGTGTTCAGACACATTATCCTAAACTTTCATATTTTAGGTTGAATCATTCTCAACATGACTGTAAACCATACATGATTTTTAATTTTGTAAAATTATTATATTTCATGAAGCCAAATATCTTTTTCACTCTTGAGTTTTTACACAACTCCTTTAATCATTACATGACTTGTATCTTTTACATTTTCACCTGATGTATTATGAGCCTTATTCACTTCCTTGAGGTCTCTAGGGGTATAGGTACTTTTTCAAGTGATCTCATCCTTATGCATCTAAGGAGTGCCACTCACATTCACCCAATAGGCTACATGGTCATAATGAAGGCAGCTAATCTCTTGAGTCATGGACCCCCGGTAAACCTAGTTGTTACCTTATGACCACATGGTCTTATGCATTCAGGGCACCATCAACTCCTAATCCTATTTTTCCTATGTACCTTTAATACACCCTTATTGAATTTAGGATTGACTAAGAACTCTAACCTTCCCAAGGGTTTCTTTGATATGTCACAACATTACCCATTTTCAAGCACATTATTTTCATATGTAATTTCTTAAACCAGATTTCCTCCATCTCTTATGATGCCCAATGTTCATTTTATGTCCCCGCATGGGACTCATGGAAATTTTCTCATCCGGGCTCGGTCTCGTACTATCAGCCACTTCCATCGTGACTTTTTATCATGTCTCTCAAATATGGCATACTTGGGTTCAGAGAATCATAATCAATATATATGCTCTCATATTTTATATCCTTATTGTGTTACACTTTAGATAACATTTAAGGTTACTTCAATCCTCAAACCACTTGCTTAACCCACCCTAATAGGGAAGGTCCTAATCTAGGGTACCTTTATGGCTCACATGAGGAGGTTAGGCTCTCTTAGTCACAACCTGACCCCATGGGGTTTCAGTTTTTCCACATCCTTAGGTCCTTCCAACAACTCCTGGATTGACCCACCCCATTTTGGTACAACAACCTAAAGGTTTCATATTTTCATTTTTATGCTTGGTTTTTATCAAAACATCCTAACATATTTTTACTCAACCTATGGGATATCCTCTCTTAGGGTGTTGTCCCTATAGTGGACGTTCAATCACCTTCTCAATCTAGATCTAGATGCCATGGTGGTCTTCCCAATCTGAGGCCTGACCTCATATGACCTTCTCAATCTAGGTCCTAGCCCGGCCTTATATGACCTTCCCAATATGGGGCCTGGTCTAATCCTTATATGACCTTTTAAATCTAGGGCCTGGTCCTAGTCATTACAATGACTCTTTCATTCCTTCTATTCTTAGACTTCTAGAGTCAGTATGGGGGTCAAGTATATTATGTTCAGAGTTTCATTTTTATATAAAACCATTGGCTGCTTATGTTTCTCAAAAAATTTCTCATTGATGTCTTGTTCCACATGCACATATGTATGGATAACTAAATTACCTAACTCGTTTTTTTAACTTACTGTAATATGTCAAACACACATTTTATGTTATAACTTCTCAACCTTTATTTGCCAAATCTTTGCGGTATACCCACTCACTGGGGGCATTCATACTCAATTGATGGGAGTATTTCAATGGCATACCCACTCACTGGGGGCATCATACCCACTCAAAAGGGGTATTCCTTACCCATCTTCTCCTTCAAAGATTGCATTAGGGTGATGAGCAAGTTATATTCCTATTTTCATTTTCATGTATAGCCATTGGTCATTTATATGTCTCTCATGTATATTAAAATGTTTCCCACATGCATAATGTTCTCCACATTCATACATGAACATCTAGGTCACATAGACTTATTTACATTTTTTTTAAATTCTCATTCCTCTTACCCTATTTAGGGTTCATATGGATAGGGTTTCCATTTTACCCATTCTACTCCCATTTCATAGGATTAGGTTTTATGTAAGGGTTAGAGACTACACCATACCTCTTAGGGTTTCTATGTCCCTTGCCCGTTAGGATTTTTTTCAAACCAACCCTATTTCCATCTAGGGTTACCCACACAAGAAAAACCCATAAACATATTTCCTTACTTTATCATTATTTCCATGTTACATGTACTTTACCATTTTCACATTACATGTACAATATTTTTTCCATTATATGTACATTAATTGGCGGAGGATGCCTTAATCCTACTTCTTCTCAAAAAACCTAACTTTAGATGTGGAGAAAAGTTTCTTTTTGGGTTTATTAAGAAAAGAGGATGAGAATTGGATGAATCAAGATGTGAAGACACCCTAAGGGTATTTTGCTTTAGGTAAAATCATCCAACTTTAGCCAGGTAGGATGCACATGCCTAAGAGTACTCATAAGAGTACCAGTGGTGTGGGGGAATCTTTTGCCATCCCTTGGGTCATGGTCCCTTCTAGACACCTCAATCTTTAGAAAATGTGCTAATAATTCCCTCATATTTCTATAGATTACTTGAAATTATAAACTATTAAATATTATTTGAAAAATCTAGTTATCTGATACCAATGTAACAACCTCACTTTTCAGAAACTCCCAGTTAAGGAAGGTCATTACCTTTAAAAATTATCCAAGGATCATGATTTTATTCAAATGATATAGAATAGCATATAATTTCATTCAATTCAAAAATTATATACAAGATGCTTAGATGAACTTTCTATCCTCAAAATTTCATATTTGAGAAGAAATAACCAGCAAACCCTCCTTTTGAATCTTTAATGCCTTCATGTGATTTCCATCTTTATCTTCGTGTCCTTTATCATGTATATCAATTTATACTTAAAATGATGTGTAACAAATATGCAATTAGTATGTTCCCATACTGGTACATGGGGTGCAACCAAAATGTTCAAGTAAAAAACAACATATATTTGTGCAAATACTTGGAAATATAAAGTTACATTTTCTTCACATAATCTTTCTCTTATGTGATTCATAATGACATTATAATTGAACAAAACTAAATAAACATCCAACAATTTAATTGTTCAATCCTCGAGAAACAATAAAAAACCCTAACAAACTAATGTGGTTATTCTTAGGTGTAACCACAAACCTTTTGTAGAACCATGTAGATCTTATAGTCATTAATCATATTATCCATTCAAGCAAGCAAATCAACTTTAATTTGCATATATGTAAATCATAAAGTATCACCACCACATTAATTATATTAAACCCTACTTGGTCCTAATCTAGGGTTTAGGGTCATGTTCAGGATTGTATTAGGATTAAGGTACAAACCCTAACTCCATTGTATATTACACTAGTTAGACCACATTAGACATCATAATAACCTTAATCACTACATACAACATATCCCCTTCAATATGATCACTTAGATTAATCTAATTTCATTAAAGTTATCACCTTTAACTTCAAAATCATGATTCTTCATATGCATGGCTATTCATATTATAAACTCTCTAATTATTACCATTATGATTATGATCATGTTATATTAGCATTATATTTGCAAACAATACATAACATCTTCAAATAACCATATTTACTGTGTTAAGAATCGTACTCACCAAAACTAGGGATTGTGTGCATTAATCATCACTTTACCAAATAATACTTGCTTATTCACTTTTGAAACCCTACACATTAACTTTTAACCCAATATAGGTCCAAGATGCTCTTTTTATCCAAAAAGGTTAAAATTTATCCATTACTATTCATTTAAAGAAGTGTTGACCATTAATATCTTGAAACTAGGGTTCTTCTGAATATTTTACATTAAAATGGTATCTTTATGCACTTTTGGAAAAGAAAACCTTATCAAGTCTCATTTATATTTGTATTGCATTGCTATCCTTTTCACAATCATTTTGGTATATAATTTTCTTTATTTTGATGATTATACAATATTATATGATTTTTTGAAGATAATAGCTCTTTGGATTAATTCTGGTCATTGATGAGTGATCTGGACATCTAGGTATCACCATGTATCCTCCTGGGTGCACATACCACATAGACAAGGGCCGACGCCTAAACTTTGCTGCAGCGAACCATGTGCTTGTCGACAATTTCAAGTTGGTTCGGGACCTAGCCCCATCTTCCACCCTCAGCCCATACAGCTTTCCAGAACCTAGTCTAGTGAAAGTGTTTCTCCGCTCCCTTTTACTTTCACCCACAAATGCATGCAGAACCACACCTACGGTGGTGAACTTATTGGGACCACAAGGAAGGGGAAGGTGAGGCCCCAAGAAGTGCGGGAGGAGTCTATTCCGATACGGTTCAACTTCACATAGTTGTAGACCGCATCACCCAATGCTGGAGAGCCTTGGAAACTTGGCTCCAAAGAGGTGGTGTGGTCTTTTAGTTCCATGGGGATGGTGAAGAAGGGGGTGAGTATGAGGGCTTATGTTTGAGTAGAAAGGTGTGATTCGTATCACTGGTCGAGAGGTGAACCTGAGGTAAGGTCTTATAGTGCTGTTTGGGTCCAAGTCTAGGGTTACGTACTTTTTCTCTGATTGATTGAGATCTATGGCGAACAATGCCCCATTCGTGGTGCCCAAGGCATCATGTCTCCATAAACCATAGATTATTAAGTTTGGTATGGAGAGGAGACAACAAATCTAGAGTTTTAATAGTGTGATCATGTGGATAGGGATAGAGAGGGGAAGCGAGAAAGGAGGTTGGTTGTGCCCCTTTCCATCCCAAACCTGAGGTTGAAGAAGGCCCCAGAGCTCTAGATCTCTGATCGTGCGACTGGGCATGGCGTGAGAAGGGTTGGGTCCCCTTGTCTATAGTTGTAGATGGTCCATCTAATCAAACACTTACCAAATTTGATTTCTCATTGCATTAAAAAGACCAAACTTCAAGATTTTTCATAGGCCACTAGGAAGATCCTATGGCTATGAAATTTGGAAGGCAACTTGGAATAAAGTCTTTCCCTACCTATATCTATTTTGTAATATTTATTGGGATAACGTTTATGAATAAAATTGCTTCTTTAGAATATTTTTAAATTAGTTACTCACACTACATGGAAAGTCATTTTGCTCCCAAATTCTAGATTTCTCTCCTTTTCGTTATTATTTTCAAGTATCCCAGAAGTTAGGCCGACATAACACTATTTGTTTCCCCAAACATTGTGTTGCCAGTAATGGATACATAATTAATCTTTTAATTAACTAAAACACTATGTATTTTATTTCCCTTTGGAAACTTACATTTTATCTTGTAATTCAGTTATCTAATAATTAACAAAGTCACCATCCTCTATTTATTGACGAGAACACTCTTTTTTTATTAGAGTATCCACATAATTCCATATTTAAAATACCAATTATCCATTACTTTTAGAAATCTCTTTTTTATTGGATTTCCAATCTTTCTTATGAAAAACCACAAAATATATGAAATTCCTTTTATTTCTTTAACTTGTGCCACATAGACTATTTTCAAAGAAAAGTCTCTTGGGACATTAAATGAGCCATGGGTTCCTTCCATGCCATAAACATAATTAACAATATTATTCCACCAATAATACCATTGGGAAAATTTATTTGTCAAATCATGATTTATATCTACATCATTCAATTTTACCAAAGCTGAGTACATAACAAGAGGGGAGCACTTCCTACCACCCAAGTGAAGATCAAGGGCTTCTACATAGGTGCAAATATCATGTAATGTCCTAGCTCTATTTCTTTATAGTTTGGATCATGCCAATTTATATATCAACGCATTAGCTCGACAAGCCCTACATAATGAAAATATTATCAGACCATGAATCATCTTCTAGTTCAATAATTTTCTAAAATGTGATCTTTGACTACATTGACCATAAATGCATGATTATGATTAAATCTTAGATCCTAGTGCTAAATATACTTTTTAACTCTCAAATTAGTATATATATATATATATATATATATATATATATAAATATGTATATATATATATATAAATATATATATATATATATATGTATATATATATATATATATACAACTGGAAAGGGAATAGCCCGATTGGAGAATTTCCCTGGTCCCCAATGAAGGGACCCATGTACAAAACCACACAGAGAAGCATCTCTTGATTTTTCATGCTCCCGGGCGTCCGACCTCCGCCACGGGTTATGGGAGAGGGGGGGAATCTTTATCTCTTAATTCCATATATATATATATATATATATATATATATATATATATATATATATATATATATCTTCAGAATTATGAGGGTCCTAATCACCTTTCTTGCTCAATGATGAACTCTAGTGCACCCACGTGACTTGTTTTGAATGTGAATGCTGGGCTTTACTCTAGACTGCTAATCTTTTTTCTTTATTCCTATTTGTTTTACCTAACCTAGAAAATAAGTAACAATATGTACTCCATGACTTTTGTATCACTCATGAACCCCCTATTCTCTTGTTTAGGTAATATGCCATAATATGAATGCATATGTCCCATACATGTTTAGGTGATGAATCCAAATTCATCATGATTTTCAGTCACCATTCTGGGCCCAATTTGACTAAATACATTTGTTTTCATCTCCTTAAATCTTGCAATGTGCAGTTTTGCTTGGTTGATTAGATTATCTAGTTATTAACTAGTTTTATATGTATTTCATGCAGATCCTGTAGGTCATGGTGAGGTTGAACCTTTCGATGGGGCCCACTTTCTCTCAACCCTAGATCTACCTTCACTCAAGATCCTCTCATCCTTGGTCTTGATCAAACAGTCTTGACCAAACGGTCTTGACCAAATAGTTTTGCCTATTCAGTCTTGATCAATCGTTTTGTATCAAACGGTTTGCCCTAGCGGTCTACTCATTCAGTCTTGACCTCTCAGTCTTAGCCATTCACCCACTCAGTCCACCTCTCATCGCTCTACCTTAACAGTCTTAAGCCTTCCCGCCCCCCCCCCCCCTATACGATCTCAAGACCGCGTGAGGCCAAACAGTCTTGAGACTGTGTGAAGCCTCACACTCTCAAGATCGTATGAGCAACCGCCTCCCAGAGACCATTTGAAAACCATTAGTCTTCGAGACCATTTGCATCTCCAAACCGTTAAGACTCCAGGACCATTGGAGACAAAGACCGTTTGGACGACAAAGACCGTTTGGACACCAAGGACCGTTTGGACACCAAAGATCGTTTGGAGGACAAAGACCATTCGGACGTGTGAGACCGCAAGAGACACAGACCGTTAAGCAGTGATCGTTCTCCAAACCAATTGGAGGATGTCAATGCTCAAGACCATTTGGTCAGTCTAACAAGATCGTGAGAATGCAATCGACCTCCAAGACTGTATGGACGAGAGACCCAAACCGTTAAGACTCTCAAGACTGTTTGTATCTCCAAACCATTTGGAGGCCGTCGATCCTCAAGATTGTTTGGCAGCAATCGATCTTAAGACCGTTACGAGCCTCTCAGTTTCCAAACCATTCAATAAGACCATTTGCTCCAAACCTTGTGAAAAGCACTCACACCAAAAACGTGAAGACCCCGACCAGTGCCTATAAATAGGACCACAAGGGTCCTCACTTAGGCATCAGATCCAGGGTGCCTCCAGGATGCCCAAATGCAAGATTCAATCCAGATCCATCCACATACATCCACGCTATTGTCACTTTGCCTGCTGCACATCTTGTTGCGAGCAAGGAGGTCATGAAGAGAAAGAAGGTGGAGCAGAAGATCTGCCTAGTCTGCCTTGATGGTTCATCCTCCTCATCCAGATCTGCTCCGACACAACATAGAAGACCACATCATCTTCACCGAACTGTGACTACCTTCTACATCATGATTATGGCAGATTCTTCCCTCTCTCTTGTTCTTCTTGTTTCTCACATCATGACTGAGTAGTTCCTTTTTGTTGGGGTGCAGGGACTAGCCCCGTTGCCCATGCAAGCATGTTCTCTTGTTAAACATTCCATGGCAATGTATATAACTTTTCATTTCGTTGTTAATCATTAATGTGTGTAGGTTGATTACTTGCTTGCTTTTGCCTTGTTCTTTCCTATGTTGCGAGAACTTCAGTATGTAGGATTGAATGTTGATTAACGAGGTTGACTCCCAAACTAGAAATAGAATGAGAATATTCCTTGAGTTTGAAAGTGTATGATCCATGAGGGGACCAACCATCTAGCCTACAGTGATGCTTCTATGGCCTAAACATACCTCAGGGTGGGCCACAACTTCAGTTAGATATATGTATCTTCTTTGTTAATCATCGATGTTTACTTGTAGATTAATCGCCTACTTGCTAGACGATTAGCACGGTTGACTCCCAAACTAGAAATAGAATGGGATTCCTTGAAGTCGTAAGTGGATGATCCGTGAGGGGACGAGCCATCTAGCCTACGATGATGCTTTTGTGTGCCTAATGCCTGTATAGGGGGTCCACAGCTTCAGTTGGATTTTTGTATCTTTGGAGCCATAAGTGAGTGATCTGGATGGTGACGAGGCAACTGATACCCAAGGTGATGCTTACGCAAGCCTAACACCCGTATGGGGGGTTTTGCAACAACTCCATTTGGATGGTAAGATCTTTCTTGGATATTTGTGATTGGATATGTTTGCATGAGTAGTGGTGGTGAAACTCGAGACCATCCTAGCGATTCCATATCATTAATCTAGATTCAACTTTAATTCTGCTCT
This sequence comes from Alisma plantago-aquatica, assembly GCA_963693085.1. Taxonomy (NCBI): domain Eukaryota; kingdom Viridiplantae; phylum Streptophyta; class Magnoliopsida; order Alismatales; family Alismataceae; genus Alisma; species Alisma plantago-aquatica. The sequence goes on along the minus strand of OY856413.1, from coordinate 1,082,570,714 downwards.
TTACTTTCTTGCAATTAGTTTAATTAAACTCAACTCAACCTTTATTCTAAATATTATCCTTACTTGAGCTAGACTAGACTAGCAATGATTCTTAAAAACGTTGTCCCTTGGGATTCAATCCTCAACTATAGTGCGATAAGACCTGTCCTCTTGCGGGTAGTATTATTGCACAAGGTTTTGGTAAAAGCTCAGGGATTTCAACCCTGAATGAATTTGTTAGTGCGATAATAAACCACGTCATTAGGCTTGGTTATACTAAATCCAAAAATGATACCTTTGACCCCCTTGATGCATCCAACTATAGGAGATCCCTAATATCAATATTCTTGTTATGACTTGTGACTTTAAGGTCTATAATCCACCCTCTTACTCTATTATGGTATGTAACCCTAACTTTGTTAATGCAACCTATATGACTTCCATTGAGGTTCAAGTAACATAAAATTACAAGAACCTCAATGCAAGTCATATAGGTTGAAATGTTATGCAACCCTATTATGAGTCCTTTGGCCATGAAATGTGCAAGTTAGTAACTTAAATCTTGAAATGTTCATAGAAAATGGATGGGACCTTAAATTGATATGAAACTTGAAGCCCACCTTATTGATGACCTCTAAATTAGTAAAAGATCATCTAATGCACTAATAAGCAATTTTGAACATAACTTGACCAAAACCCTAAAATGAAGCTAGTTAGGGTTAATGATGAGAATCTAATGCATGTATACAATCTTGTGCATAATTAGAGTGTGGCTTGTGGCTAGATGATCAAGGATATGTTAGGTTATGAATATCTAAAATCAGGTATGGAATATAAATAGTTATATGAGTATGGCATTCTTGCTTGAAATGTGATACATAGGTATCCTTGTATAGTCGCTCACATATTGCATGTAGTATTCTAGTATGTACTCGATGTTTATCTTGTATCATTGTTTTATAACCTACAAACATAACTTAGAAACTATTTTATACAATGTTGAAATAGGGTTTTGCTCAATGACTTCAGTCCTTGAGGTCCCTCATGTATAAAAGGGATAGCTAACCTTAAGTACCCTTACAGACCCTTCAGATGGGAAGTTAGTCAAAGGCCTTATGATTCATAAAATTGTTGGTATAAATGGAGTAATATGATATAAAACATGGGTTCTCATTTTTATAAATATGTAACTTTTTTATTCTTGCCCTATTAATTCTGCAAATGTTTCCAAATTATGGAAATATTATATATATATATATATATATATATATATATATATATATATATATATATATATGTGTGTGTGTGTGTGTGTGTGTGTGTGTGTGTGTGTATCTTTCATCCCTGTACTTAGAACCTTATGTGCTTGACCTGCCTTAGTTCACATTTTTTTTGGTTTAGAGATGGCTACAAGTTGATGGGCTTGGTGATTTATGTAAGATGTACTTGTTGTAAGATCCCCAGTATACATGAGTAGACTTGTGCTCAATTTGTAAATGAGAATCATGTAATCAATAATGTTTCTTTATATACTTGTTATGTTTAGAATATTATTGTTGCTTTTATCTTGTTATCTGTGTTGACTTAAGAGGTATACATTGCCCATATTTTGATGATGACTTAACCATTCCATTCTTGTGTATCTATTATGTTTGTTAAAGATTGATTTCAGGCTTTAGGTACATGAAAAGGATCAAATTAAACAAGCCCTTGCTTGTCCAAGATCAAGTCAAAAGCAATGCAAGTGTGGATTTTAGGAAATCACTTTGAATGACCTTAGATTAATTTTTTAATCACTTGTATTGATGATATGACTTATAACTAGGATGAGAAAAAATCAAAGACACTTAATTCCAATGTTTAGTCAATCAAAAGTCAAATCAAAAAATTTGTCACAGGCTGTTTATCAATCGAGTTGGAAACTCGACTGGTCTAGTGATGAATTTTCTGAAGATGACCAATCGGTCAAGTTGCACACTCACAAAACTCGATCGATCGATCAACTAAGCAAAACTGATCTTGACTCATTGGTCGAGTTTCTCAGAAAAAACTCGACCGATATTTTGAATATTGGCTTTGTCACTTAGTAGATCGGTCGAGTTATCTTTATTGAAATTTGACTGAATGTATTGCATGGAAAATGCTGAAAAAGTGACTATAACTGTCGAAGAGTTGTTTTGAGCAAAAATAGATCTGTTGTAACTTGGAAAATGTCTATATTTCGTCCTTAAGTGGTCCTACACTCAAAGGAACACACCTAGCTGTAAATAGGACCCCTTAGAGTTCATTCCAAGTTTGCTCATTCATGCTATTCTAAGTCATTTCTATAGTTGATTGTGTTGCAACTCCTTGAGCCCCTTTCTCTCTCTCTCATTTCAAAGCATTTTGTGATTATGAGTGAGTTAGGACAATTGTAAGAGAGATACCTCCATGTGCTTGTAAAGCTCTCATTCCATTCCATCTTCCCTACCCCCTTTCTCAAAGAGAAAAGGTTAAAGGAAGCTACTCCGCATGAAGGTAAATTTGTTGTTGTTCTTCTTCAAGGTTGAAAAAGAGGTGAAGATTTTCTCTAGGTGAAGGAGAAGGTCAAGGCCAAGATTCAAGAAGAGTGGGTAAATCCTTCAAGGCCAAAAACTTGATGCAAGTGTGGATAAGTCCTTGTTGAAGGCTGAAGACATCTTGATCAAGTGGGTAAGTCCTTATGTAGGTGAAAAACTCTTGTCTTGAATAGTTAATTCCTTGTATGTATGGTGGTCTCCTTGTATCTCTTATGAATGAATATAAGTATACACATATTGCAAAGTACTAGATGTTGACCTCTCTAGGTAGTGGATTGATTATCTCCTAGTTTAGAGATTGGAACCACTCTAAACCACCTTGTCTAAGTGCATGTTTCAATTTCTCTCATCTTTTTATGCTTGCTTTGATAGGACTTCAAATTGTTCTTAACCTATTTGTTTTGATAGATATAATTTAAAGGTCTAACTTATTTTGTGAGAATTTTGAAGCTCTATCACCCCCTCTAGAGACCTAGATCCAACAAGTGGTATTAGAGCCAAGGATATTCTCCAACAATCTCCCACGAGAAGAAAAGATGGGCAACAACCTACTTGGTGCACTCAACTAGAGGGAGGCTTCCATCATCCTCTGATCTTCAACGACACCAACTTCCTCTATTGGAAGAGGCGTATGCAGTTCTACATTCAAGGGATGAACTTTGATATGTGGAAGGTGATGGTCACACCATACAAGGAGCCACCAAGAGCTATGTCAACATGGAATGAATCTACACTAAAAGAAGCCCAACTCAATGCCAAAGCCATAAGCATCCTCTATACAACCCTTAGCCCAATCGATTTCAACCACATCTCCTCATGGAATACCACCAATGAGATTTGGGATAAGTTGTGCATTACCTATGAGGGAACAAAGCAAGTCAAGGAGGCTAAGATATACATGTTGTACAACCTTCTAGAGAACTTGAAGATGGGCAATAAAGAAGGGATTGTAGAGATGTACTCTAGCCTCAACATCATCATCAATGGCCTAGATGATTTGGGCAACACTTTGGATAGAGTTGTAATCAACTCCAAGATCTCTAGGACTCCAACAAAGAGATGGGAGTCAAAGGTGACCTCCATTGAAGAAGTGAGAAGCCTTGGTGGCATCCCAACTGAAGAGCTCATTGGAAACCTACAAGATCATGAGACAAGGCTTGACAAGAAAGAATAAGAAGACAAGAAAGAAGATAGAAAACCAAGAAGATAAAAGATATTGCCTTCAAATCTCAAGTGGAGGTTGTCATCCTTCAACATCAACTTGCTTTCCAGTCATCTCTGTCCTTCTCTAGTGAAGAAGATGGCCCTAGTGAACATGAAGCCAACTGCACCTAGGGCAAGCACTTCAAGGGAAAGCAATCCTCCTCCTCTACTCCTAGATTCTACAATCATGGTCAATAGGGACACTACAAGAGTGAATGTCCTAAATCAAGAAAGTCACACCACAAGGGCAGCTCCAAGAAGGAGAGAAAGTACAAGAGGAAGGAAAAGAAGGAGAAAAGTCACAAGAATGCAGCTTGGGAAGAATCATCCTCAAGTGAATCTAACTTCGAAGAAGATGGAGAGTGCCACATTGCACTCAGGGCCTCTACAAGTGAAGAAATTGGTGAGGTAAGTGAGGTAAGCTTGTATGAGTTATCTAAATAAACTCTTTTTGATATGCTTGTTTCTACCCGTTCTTCTTTTGCTAAATGTAAATCTAAAAGAAGAAGGTTAGGAAAAATTATTGATGATTTGTATGCTAAACTTGAGATTCTTGAGATAAATGAGAAAACTCATCTTGAGAATATTGATAATTTGCAAGGCCAATTTCTTGATCTTGAGCTCCAATATAATGGAGTTGAGGTAGAAAATGGTGTTTACCTTAAGAACATTGAAACTTTTAACGAAGATAACCAAAAGTGCCTAAATGAGCTTGAAACTCTTAAAACTGAAAATGCTAAATTTAAGCTCATTATTAATGCTAGTGGGGATGAGAGGGATGTTTATCTTAAGGAAATTCAAGTGATTGAATCTAAAAATGCTAGGTTGATTGGTCAAGTTAATGATTTATCTTCTAGACCTATGTTGTGTAGTAATGATGTTGCTTCTATTTCTATTGAGAAAGATTCCTATTTGACTAAAGCCCTCTTTTCAGAGGCCAACCTTATTAATGCTAGAGATGATCTTTCTAGTTTGTCTTCTACTGTTATATCTCTTAATGATGACAATCATATACTTAGATCCTCTCTACAGAAATTCCTCAAAGGGAGAAACTCTATAAATGAAATACTTGACCATTCTACCAAACAAAGTGCTACTAGTGGTTTGGGATGTGTAGGGGGAGCACCTAAGGGAAAGAACAAAGACAAAGGTAAGAAAACAAGTAAGGAAACCTCCTTTTTCATTTGAGAGTCTTCTAGCACTAAGAACAATATGATTTGTTCTCATTGCAAATGTGATGATCATTACTGTATTTATTATGCTTACAAGTCTAAGGGGACCAACCCAAAGATGAAATGGGTCCCCAAGATAACTTCGGATCCCAAAGTTTGAGTTGGGAACCATCACTCTCCTTTCTTGTAGGAAAACAGAAGATGGATTGTTGATAGTGGCTTCAATAAACAGATGACAGATGATATAAGCCATTTCAACAACTTCACTAAGAAGAAAGGAGGTTCGATTACCTTTGGGGACAACAAGAAAGGTAAGGTTAAAGGTGTGGGCGATGTAGTTGAAGCCTTTTGTGTCAATAATGTTCTCTTTGTGGATGGCCTACATCACAATTGAATAAGTGTAAGTCAATTATGTGAATGGTTACCTTGTGCTATTTACTACTTTTGAATGCTTGATTCTAGCTTCCCTCACCTATCATGTTATATATAAGGGAACTAGAAGTGGTAATCTTTATGTAATTGTGCTTGACTCTTTTAAGCATATTGTTGGTAGATGACTAGTAGTAAATTAGAATGATATTTCTTTTGGGCAGTGTCGGCTTGGTCATGCAAATATGTATCAGTTGAAGAAGTTGAGCAAAAAGGACTTGGTCAAGGGACTTCCCAAGTTGAATTTTGAAAAGGATGAGGAATGCCAACCTTATACCCAACGAAAGCAAACCAAGTCCTCCTTAAAATTAAAAGGAGCCCTGAGTACCAAGAGATCTCTTAAACTTATTCATATTGATCTATTTAGACTAATGAGAACTAAATCTCTTTGTGGTTCCAAGCATTGCCTTGTTATCATTGATGATTTCTCAAGATATACTTAGACCTTCTTTCTCATTTCCAAGAGTGATACACTTGATGATTTCTCTAGTTTTGTAAAGGAGTTGAGAATGAAGCTTCTTGCCAGATTGTTTTCATATGTAGTGATCATGGGAGAGAATTTGAAATTATCTTTTTGAACATTTTTGTGAATAATTTGGATATGCACATGACTTCTCTTCACCTCAAAAACCTCAATAAAATGGGGTTGTAGAGAGGAATAATAGTTCATTACAAGAGATGGCTAGGATCATGCTTTTAGAGTATGACATTCCAAAGAAGTTTTGGGATGAAGCCATCAGTACCTCATGTTTTGTGCATAATTGGGTTTTTACACAACCTTCTTTGAAGAAAACCCCCTATGAGCGATGGAATGGTAGGTAGACTTCTAGTGAGTATTTCCACATTTTTGGATGTCCTTGTTTTGTTTTGAATATGAAAGATTCTCTCGACATGTTTGATCTAAAATCATACAAGGCTTTCTTTCTTGGCTATAGCACTACTAGCAAGGCTTAATGAGTGTTCAATATTGATCTTGCTAAAGTAGAAGAATTCATTAATGGTACGTTTATTGATACTAACCCCTCTATTCCCAAAGATATTATTCCAAATGATGATGTTGCAGGTGAGGTAATTTGTATTCTAAATAACTTAACATAACCCAAAAGGGAAATTAGGTGGTTACTCGAGAAGAAGAGAAAGATGAAGAGAAGAAGGATTCAACCCCTTCTTTGTAAAAAATCATCCAAAAGAGTGGATCTTAGGTGACCCATTTGAAAGAGTGAAGATGTGGGCTGCATTCAACAAAGAACAAGCCAACAATGCCTTCATCTCACAACTCGAGCCAAAGAACATCAAAGAAGCTCTTGCGGGTGATGAATGGGTCCTAGTCATGCAAGAAGAGTTGGAGTAATTTGAAGAGAACAAATTATGGACCCTAGTACCAAGACCAAGTGATAGAAAAATCCTTGGCACCATGTGGGTATACCGCTACAAGCTAGATGAAAGTGGCAAAGTGGTAAGGAACAAAGCAAGGTTAATGGCTCAAGGCTACAATCAGCAGGAAGATATAGGTTTTTATGAAGCATATGCACCTATATCTAGACTTGAGTCCATTCATATGTTGCTTGCCTTTTCTAGTTTTAAAAACTTTCTTCTTTATCAAATGGATGTGAAAAGTATGTTTTTGAATGGTACAATTCAAGAGGAAGTGTATGTTGCACAACCCTCAGGCTCTGAACATGATAGTTTACCTAACCATGTTTATTTGTTGCAAAAAACTCTCTATGGAGTCAAACAAGAACCTCGAGATTGGTATGAGAAATTAAAGAACTTTCTATTTGATCATGGGTATATCATGGGCAAAGTAGATTCTACCTTGTTCCTAAAACACACTTCTAACAATTTTCTTATCATTCAAATATATGTTGATGATATCATTTTTGGCAGAACTAATCATGATCTTTGCAAAGAGTTTCATGATCTTATGCAGAGTGAGTTAAAGATGAGAATGATAGGTGAGCCTACTTTCTTCCTTGGATTTTAAATCAAGAAAGTTAAAGATGGGAACTTCATCAACAAAGTCAAGTACACAAATGAGCTACTTAAGCACCTTGGGATGGAGAACACCAAGCCGATGGACACACCCATGTCAAATACCACAAAACTTGATAAAGATGAAGAAGGTGAGAAGATAGATGAGAAGCTCTATAGAGGTATGATTGGAAGTTTACTTTACTTAATTGCCTCTAGACCTGATATAATATTTAGTGTTGTCTTGTGTTCTCACTTTCAATAAAATCCCAAGAAATCACATCTTATAGTTGTTAAGAGGATTTTAAGGTATTTAGCCAAAACTCAAAATTTTGGACTATGGTATCCCAAGTAAAGGGACAATGTCTTATAGTGATTCGGATTACGTAGGATGCTTGATTGATAGAAAGTGTACAAGTGGAACTTGCTTTCTCCTAGGACCATGGTTGGTGTCTTAGTTCTCTAAGAAATAGAGAACAATGGCATAATCAAACACTGAGGTTGAATACATTGTTGTTGGGAGTTGTTTTGCCCATGTCCTATGGATGAAGCAAATTCTCCAAGACTTTAACATTCATTTTGATGTTTCTCCTATCTATTTTAATAATACTAGTGAAATTAATGTCTTATGAACCTATCTTTCATAGTATAGCTAAGCATATAGAGTTTCTCCATCATTTTATTCATGATCACAATGCCAAAAAGGATATCTATATCATGCATGTGGACATAGAAATCAGTTGGCAGACATTTTCACTAAACCTCTAGCAAGAAAGTAAATTAATTTTATTAGATCTAAACTACTCATAACTGCTTTGAATGAATCTTATATGCCTTCTAGATAGTTTTTATCTATCCTATATACTTTGCTTATGTCTTGATCACCCTTTCTTGCTATAATGCTATTTTCTTATTCATTTGCCTTATTTTTTGCTTGATTTTGGAATATTTTTTGCAAACACATGTTTTATCACAAAACATTACCCAATGATGAATGAAATGTGGCTAAATATATTTAAAATGTAAAATGGACTAGAAAAATAAATTTAATTAGCAATCTAGTGGCTATAAATTAAAAATTTTAAAGTTGGTTTAGGTGGACCATCGGTCGAGTTGCTAACTCGACCGATCAGTGGCCAAGAGATTTTTTAAAGAGACAATCAGTCATGTTTCCAAGTCATAGAACTCAATCGATGGTCAGGCTGGAGAAAACATAAGTTAGGTTCGGACGACTTTTCTCCCTCTCAACTAGAGAAAAATAAACCAATCCAACCTCCAACTCCCTCTAGCTCTCAACCATAGCCCTAAACATCCTCTCCCTAGCCCTAATTCGACCTAGATTGACATTCCTTGACCTCTTTTCCATCAACTGTAGGTCTGTGGACGGTTTTTGGTGGTGTTTCAATCATTTTTGTTCTCTCAATCCTTCTCATTTTGTCTAAATGGTGTCAAATAGAAGAAAGAGAGCCACCCCATCTAGAGCACCATCCTCCTCCTCTAACTCACACCTTATACCCTTTGACAATACCTTCTTTGTCTCCAATGATGCTCTGAATAGGTACAAGGAGCTCCTTACTAGGAACCCCTTTCCTTTTCATGCCCTTTTTGAGCCAACCCCACATAGACAAAGGGTTATCGATTAATTATTCGAGTTGCTATATGACCACCACCTCTCCACCTTGAGTGTTGAACGTGCGTGCTACCGCAATTCCATCACAAGCAAAAAAGTCGCTCATGAATTCTATGCTAATTTGCAATGGAATTACGACACTCTCATACCCCCACCTAATGCTCATGTAGTCCTTACTTCCATGATAGACGGGAAGAAATTCAAAGTCTCTGAGGATACCCTGAACATCTTTTTCTCAGGTATTGAGGTGACTGACACTTGGAGGAAGGACTACCTCAAGTATTTTGACCTAGTTGACTCTGAGGCCTTCTATAAGAAATATGATCTCACTCTTCTTGATATTAACAAATTCTTTAAGAATCCTTAATTTTCCTATAGAAAGAAGTGTACCATTCCCTCCTCTACCTTAGACCTCAAGAATCACATACTCATCCTAGTTGTTAATTGCAATATTCATACCATGAAAAATCAAACTAAAATTGCAGAAAACACTACGGTGATTATGTTCTGTTTCTTGAAGAACATCAGAGTCTAATGGGCTAGATATGTCGTTCATCACATGACCTATTTTGATTCTGGTAAGAACACCTATGGCACCCACCCACCCTACCCTGCCTCGATCTGTGGTCTTTTTCAGACTACCACTAGAAAATCTCTTTTCCATGACCTTCACTACAAACCTTCTCAGAAAGGAGATTGCATCAGTGAGATGACACATTAGAATTTTGTGTCTATCCCTTCCTCTACCACACCCAAAGCCTCCACCCGTGCACCTCCACCACCTCATCCATCATGACTTGCACGTTCCTCTTGCCATGAATCAAATGAAACCCTCATGGGCTACGTGATGCATCAGTAGGTGTATAACCTTCAAGTTCAGGAACATATGCATCTAGATCTTTATGCCATCATGACTAACATGAACCTTTCTTGTGCTCATTTGTATCCTTCCTTCCATCCCTACCCAGGAGGTGATATGCATCCTATGTATATGATCTCTTTTACAATACCCATCCACCTACTACTTCCACTGCTACACCCTTTGTTGTTGGTGGATCTACCCATGTTGTGCTACCTCTCCCTACTGGTCCTATTGCTACCCTACTTGAAGGACTTGGCTCCTCTTCTCCTACCTTTCCACAAGCTCAAGAACTACATTACCTTGGTATGTCTTGGGTTGAGAAGAATGCCAAGTGGCCCGGTCATGGTTTCGGTTCCTCTGCAGATGAGGAAATGCCAGATGTGGCTAATTAGGAAGTTGTTGTTGTGGATGAGGAGGCCTCTAAGGATGATGGTGATGATGGATCTGATGTATCTGCTAATGGTTCAGGTGATGAAGGTGACATTGTTGTCTCTGTTGCACCTTTAGATGGAGATGACAACTATGAGCTAAAACCCTCTGCTAATGATGTTGATGATGTCAATGATGTGAACATAGATGACCTAGATGATTAGGTGTTTTAGTTTGCAGTCTTTATATGTTGATCATATATATCTTTCTAGACTATTTTGTACTAAAAACATCTGGGCACATTTTCTGAGTTGTACTATTTATTATCATGTTTCATCATTTTGGCTTGTAGTTGCTTTTAAGGACATGCTCTCAGTGTTATAATCTCAATCATATGTACACTTACTCTTTGATTTACTATATATCATGGGTTGGAGCCATGTTTACCATATTTTGATTATGACTTAGATTGCTTGTTTCTCTCCCATCTTTTTATGGTGTTTGTTTTGAGATTGCATGTTTTATGTTGTGGGTGTATGTTTGGTTGTGCTTGGAGAAGACCTATTTTTTGTGCTCTTATACCCCTTCCTTTTTGATATTGTCAAAAGGGGGAGAGAATTTCAATGTTTTAAATCTCAACCATATTGATTTTATTTCCTATGTGATCCTTTTCTTGTCCAATATATACTTTATGATATGACTTGCTAAAGGACCATATAGTATACATGTTATACCATTTTGGGCAGAAATACTAACTATATAGGTAAGAGTAAGCATAGATTGAGGGGGAGCAATTCACATTGTTAAAATCATGAATCCCCCTATAATTCACAAGGAAAAGATATAACTTTGCATATCCTTTTCAATATGATTGAGGAATGGTTTGCCATTGTCAAAAAGGGGGAGAATGTTGACTTAAGAGTTATACATTTCCCATATTTTGATAATGACTTAACCATTCCATTGTTGTATATCTAATATGTTTGTTCAAGAATGATTTCAGGCTTTAGGTACATGAAATGGATCAAATTACATAAGCCCTAGCTTGTCTAAGTTCAAGTCAAAAGCAATGCAAGTGCACATTTTGGGAAATCACTCCAAATGACCTTAGATTAATTTTTTAATCAGTTGTATTGATGATATAACTTGTAACTAAGATGAGAAAAAATCATGGACACTTAATTCCAACGTTTGGTCACTCAAAAGTCAAATTAGAAAATTTGTAACAGGTTGTTTATCGGTCGAGTTGGAAACTCAACCGTTCTAGTGATGGAACCAACTGATTGAGTTGCACACTCACAAAACTCGACTGATCGATCAACTAAGAAAAATTGATTTTGACTCATCGGTCATGTTTCCCAGAACAAACTCGATCGATAGTTTGAAAATTTGCTTTGTCACTTAGTGGATCGGTCTAGTTATCTTTATTGAAACTTGACTGAATGTACTGTATGAAAAATGCAGAAAAAGTGATTATAACCGTTAAAGAGTTTTTTTTAGCAAAAATAGATATGTTGTAACTTGGAAAATGGCTATATTTCGTCCTTAAGTGATCCCATACTCATGGTAATACCCCCATCTATAAGTAGGACCCCTTGGAGTTCATTTCAAGTTTGCTCATTCATGCTATTCTAAGTCCTTGCTATATTTGAGTGTGTTGCAACTCCTTGATCCCCTTTCTCTCTCTCATTTACAAAGCATTTTGTGATTATGAGTGAGTTTGGCCAGTTGTAAGCAAGTTACCTCCATGTTCTTATAAAGCTCTCATTCCATTCCATCTTCCTTACCCCCTTTCTCAAAGAGCAAAGGTGAAAGCAAGCTACTCCGAGTCAAGGTGAAGTTGTTGTTGTTCTTCATCAAGGTTGAAGAAGAGGTGAATATCTTCTCCGGGTGAATGAGAAGGGCAAGGCTAAGATTCATGAATAGTGGGTAAATACTTCAAGGCCAAAGACTTAATGAAAGTGTGGGTAAGTCCTTGCTAAAGGATGAAGACATCTTGATCAAGTGGGGTAAGTCCTTCTGTAGGTTGAAGACACTTGTCTGGAGTAGGAAGTCCTTGGATGTATGGAGGTCTCCTTGTATCTCTTATGGATGAATATAAGTATACATGGATTGCAAAGTCCTAAAGGTTGACCTGTCTAGGTAGTGGATTGACTATCTTGTAGTTTGGGGTTTTGGAACCACTCTAAACCACCTTGTCCAAGTGCATGTTTCAATTTCTCTCATCCTTTCTATGCTTGCTTAGATAGTACTTCAAATTGTTCTAAAGATATTGGTTTTGATTGATAAATTTTGAAGTTCTAACTTATTTTGTGAGAATTTTGAAGCTCTATCCACCCCCCTCTAGTTCCCTTGATCCAAAAATATATTTGTGTATGCTAAGTTTTACACTTATGCATTCACACTTTGAAAATATCATGCTAGGGATGGACACATCGATCCTATCTCCACTGACTTTATAGTCATTTGGAGTTAGGATTGGGGTAACAAATGGTTCTATGACAGAATGGAAGCAAGAATAGTTTGAAAAATAGTGGATTGAAAGATATCTCATTGACATGATGTTCTAGGGCTCAAAACCCCTTTGAGTTTGGGTCGAATCCCAAGGGAAAGGTGAGGGGATGGTGTGTAGTTAATCCATCATGACTGGATATAGAAGAGAGGAAGATAGACGTGGGAATGGGAAAACACTTTGTAGATTTTTATTGGTGTAGGGATTCAGGTTAAGGGAAAATAGTCTGGGAGGCTCGGCTCCAACCAAGTCCATAAGTTAAATCTAGGCAGGGTTCCCATAAGGAAGGGGAGTGTACACATAACAAACTTCCAAGATTACAAGAATGAGCATGACTAGTCATTCAAATCATGGACCAGGAACATATTAGCCTATGTTTTAGGATTTCACTACAAAAAGATATGATTTAACTACACAAAGATATGATTTAACTGCAATTTCTCGAGCTACATGTATTATATTTGTAGTTAAAAATTACTATTCCTTAAAAATTATAAAAATATAAGCAAAACAAATGAACTTAATGATAATAACAAAAAATTGACTAAAAATTTCATTTAACTTCAAATAATGTTCCTCCACATATATATTGCCCCCTCTCTACCACCCTCCTGAATAATCAAATGCCTAAAATTTCAAATTTTCCCACACTATTCCCCTTGCGATCACGATTTCACATGCGACACTAAAATTAAAATTACTTATGTACCATGACTTGTCTCCTGCACTCCCTTCTACCTAAATGCTCGTATCCCCTTCGCAAACCGCATGCCACCCTCTTTTCCTCACAAAGTTCCCTTCTCATCACCTTTGTCTAACATCATGATGGTGGTGCCATCTGCTCTTCTTAGCGGCGTCCCTAGTAGCATGAGGGCATTGTCTACTACTTCTATTCTTACCAGTTGTACCTATAAAGATGAGGGAACTGTAAACCCTAAAGATGATTCCTCAACACAATCATTGTGGAGAGGTAGCTCCACATCATACCAGTCTCTAACTCTTATCCATTTGTGATCATTTTTATAGTCTTTGTCTTTGACATGCCTTGGATCTTCTTTATCTCTAATTGTATTCAACTATGATTGTCTTAGTGTGTATATAATCGTCTTCAACTTTTGGGGAATTGACACCCTAATGGTGATAATGACATTGTGGGTACCCAACAAATATTTCAAAACTATTATATAATTGTAGCATCTCCAGCTCAGGAGTAGGTCAAATTTATGCAGTACCTCAAAAAAGTCTTCTTTTATTAGACCAAAAATTTACTTCTAGTTGTACTATATATTGTAATTAAGAAACACTCTTGTAAAATCATGATGTGAGTGAAGCATGCTCATCAAAATTCTATCTATGAATTCTTTTAAACTTTTATAATTATTTTCTTTCATTATATAATTGGTCCTCATGGATTCCATGACCTTGATCATTAATTCATATACATACCGCATTATTATATTCCCTCTAGAGATATGTCAGAGAACTTTCATCAATATCCATAGTCCGTAGCTAATTCTTCAACTTTCCTACAAAACCCACTATCCTCGTTTATATATACACAAGCAATGATGTGGGGTTTATTAGTAAATGGTGAGTATGGAAACACTAAGCCATTATGTTCTTCAACCTTGAAATCTTCTTTAATATAGGTTGTAGGGAAAGAAAATCAGAATCAAATTTGTAGGTATCACATCTTACTATCTTCTGATCTTTAGTAAACTTTCTCATAAGATCAAACACCCATGCATCATAGTAGATGAATTTGGTAACTGATTGTGCTTGTAGGATGCACATGTTCACCCAATCAATGCTTGTGATGTCTTCTAGAATAAAATTTAAGCAGTAGGCTGCAAACAGTTCAAAATATGGTGTTATAATTGTGTGTTGTGTGGTTTCTAATGATCACATAGTTCATTGGACTATCCACAATGACGTACACAATTTTTTCTGGTCCTCATTCCAGTCACATTGTCCTTCATTTAAAGGAAAACTAGAGAAAAATACACTGAGTTCATAAAAAAGGATGATACAGTTTCCTCTAAGTAATGACTGATTTATAGTTGACAATTAAATAGAACTCAAGCTCTAAATTTACATGATTTCACTATGTTTTCTAGTGAAAGGGCATTTGTGTACAGAAAAGAGGGGCAAAGAGAGATCTACACACGACTTGGACTTCATCCTTCAAGGAAGATTTGAAAGGTAGTATGGAACAAGGAAAGGGCGATGTCTTGCATGAGGGATTCTGGGGAAAAGATGTGTGACAAGTTAAGTGACCATACAAAATAATATATTTTCCCCTCAATGTATTTCCTTCTCTATTTCACCCAACAAAAGAACATGTAATATCTTTGATATATTATTAGTAGTAAAAAATATTAGGGGGTGTGTGCTATCCTTCTTGACGATTGTTGGATATATTACTAATACTTGAATAAGAAAAACTAGAAGAAGAATTGATGTAATAATGAAACAACAAACAACCACATGTTAACTTTTTCACTTTAATTAATAAAATCTACATTAGGATACAATTTGGAAGTCAGTCACTACCTATTATGCATTTGAGAGCCATGACTATGCATTCAACGTGTATCAATGCATTCCATAACTATTATACAACAACAAATCCAACCATGTTATATAACCAACTACATCTAAAACAAATAAATAGAAAAGATAATATTAGTTATGGAAAGCAATTTAAAAAAAAACAAATACAAAAACGAAGGAAAACAAACATCCAAATAGGAGAAGCTAGTGGCATTCGCTCTTTTTTATACCCATAATTTATCTACTAAAAAATGAACACTCTATAGCCTGGACAAGTTATAATATAAATCCCTAAAGAGGAGATCAAATATGGAGATGAAGTATGCATCTAGCAAAATCTGAAGTAAGAAGATTAGTTGTGTTCCCAAGTCCCTTACGACTAGCCCAACAGACAACACTTATTGTTATAGAACTTCCAACCTGTGTTTTAATCAGAAGTTAAGTGAATAATGTAAATAATAATAAAAATGTATAGTATATAAACTTTTTGTATAAAGAATCACCTTTATTTCCATGTATTATAAATCTTTCAAGTACTCTTTATTGGTTGCAAAGATGCTCAAAGATGATTCAAGTAGCCTACGAGCATCGACAATTGAGTTGTCATCCCCTATTAGTGTATGGTTAAGTTCCAACTCTATGCAACGTCTAAACATGGCTAGGCTGGGATGAAGTAAAAAGATGACTAGTAAAATACTACCTACCTTCTGTTCCATTAGGTCGGCCATGGGAACCAAAAATTACAATGCTCTTAGAAGTTACTGGCTTGTTGAGCCTGTCATGGTCACTTTTTTTTTGGTTCGGTGAAAAATCATGTTACTATTAAAATGAATCCAAAACTTTGGGTACATATCATGTGCCCCTTACAACCAGGATAAAATCTAGACTTTTCAAAAGAGGACTAATCTAAAGACCTCCCGAGAAGTAGAAAAAAGTAGAGAAGAAAATTCCAACTATCCTATGCTAACGACTACCACGCAGTTTTTGAACTGCTTACAAAAGACCTAATACTCAACTATTAGTATGAACACCTTCAAATTGTGACATCATGCCTTCTGAAAACAGCCATAGACTACTTGGGAAGATAGCATCATCAAGGGGAACAGCCATCGGTACTCATTCCTACCAAACCAGGCAAGCATCCAAATAGTAAAAGAACAAATTCATAGAAGCAACTTCAATGGTCATGACAAACATCTTTTGTCCATGGAGAAGAAGCCGTCCTATCCTCCATATGCATTCTACTCATCCAACTGAAAGAATGGATTTAAAGGAAGCTCCCACTCATTTTCATCAACCAATGTCAAACCCATCTTAGGCACCTTTTTGGAAGCAGTCATCTACCACCCTGGATGCATGCGACTCAAGCTTGGAGCCATCGTCTTCTATTTGGCCGAACATCTTGTAGGTGTTCAAACAAGCATCAACAGAGGATGTATTGAGATCTCATGCTACTGTCTGTCAGTAGAATTTCATCAAACACCACAAGGGTGTTCCTCCACACTGCATAGGAGAGCCAAGAAGGAGAAGAGAACTGCCCCCCTTGACCTAGCCCACGCAGTGCCATGTGGCCATAGGCCATCTTCCGGCAGAGTAGGAAGGTATGGATGTGAGGGGCCCGATCACCACCACCCTGAGCTGGAGCAGAGGATGAGAATGTTGATTGGGGAACCCGACCTTCACCTCTAGCTGATCCACCTAGAGCCGAAGAACCATCGCTCATCCATCTGGTGGCCCAAGGCCAGATACTAGATGAGATGCCCATGTTTGCACAAAGCCATATCAATGAACACTTTGGGGGTGTTCCATCTCACAGTAGCAGAGGAAGACAATAATATGTTAGGTCACGCCGAGCACCTCAGTAAACCTATGCCCAATAGCGAAGTGCCCACGTGAAGATGGAGAATGCCCTCTACTATATCAGGACCCCCCAAATCTGAAAGCGCCGCCAAGAAGGTAGCGTCACTGGAAGCATGGCGAAGCTAAATCTGAAATGTCACGTCACTGCCATTGTAGTGGATGAAGCCAAATCTTAGCTCGAGAAGAAGGGATAGGATTAGAGAAGGAGATCAAGGGACACCCTTACTCTACCTATGATGACGGCACCGCCGAGCGAGAAGCCAGATCCAACAGAAGCGGCACCTCTCCATCCATCCCTATTAACAGACTGGAGCCGACAAGGTCGATGCAACCACGAGCAACCTAGATCCAAGCTTCAAGCTGCTCACCACATCTATCCCTCTTCCAAGACATGATCAACCTTGACTGATAGCATCCATCTAGACTCCCTCTCTCCACGGACCACTGTTACCAACAGTTGAGTGCCAAGTCGAAGACGATGAGAGCTAGGGGGAGGAAGACACTGAAGCAGCACTCCCTCCCCCCAGCAATTGCCACTGGGGATTCTAGAGAGAGGTAAGAGCTAACCCTAGAGAGAGAGAGCATCCTAGACAATCACAGTCACTTTGCCAGTGTTAAACATATTATTGATGATGGACACCAAAATTGTGTAAGACTTTTATGAGATGATGAAGTTGAGTTAAAATTTATGTGGAAATGAGGTAAACTTCATGAGATCACATACTACTAATGCAAGACTGACATAGACAAGATTTCAATAGTGTCATGGACCATTTGTTAAAATGTGGGATGGCTGCTATGCATCTTGATTTGTAAGAGTTTAGAGTTCTAGCAAGTAAATAGAGAGGCAACTTGGTTTCTATTACTTTTCTGGGTCAGAGATTAGATTCATAGTAGAATTATTTTTTTCTAGTTTGTTCTAACTTTTCTAGTCAAAATCCCACATGTATCCTCCAAGAATATTCAATTTTATCAATGTTCTACAATTTGCTTGTCTAGTACATTAGTTCTTCATTTCTATCTAGCCATGTTTATATCGTTATTCCCTTAAATATTTGGTCTTCATCATATTTTTTTGCTATCTGTATCTTGTGATGTCTTATCATTGTTCATATCATGCTTTTGAACTAAATAGCTTGGGTTGGTTAACAATTCAACCATTCATGATAGTCGTTAAATGTCTACTAAATAAGATAGATTATATGTTATCGTTTCTCAAATTTCATTAACTACTTCTAGTACATTAGTTCTTCATTTCTATTTAGCCATGTTTATATCCTTATTCCCTTAAATATTTGGTCTTCATCATATTTTTTTTCTATTTGTATCTGGTGATGTCTTATCAGTGTTCATATCATGCTTTTGAACTAAATAGCTTGGGTTGGTTGGCAATTCAACCATTCATGATAGTCGTTACATGTCTACTAAATAAGATAGATTATATGTTATCGTTTCTCAAATTTCATTAACTGCTTCTTAGATTCTACCAATATATTCCTATTCTTCTCTGATTAGTTGTAAAAGATGACAAAATGTTGTTTGTCTTTTCATGATCTTGCTTTGTTTTTTAGCTTACGTCTTCTAGTTCAACTAGAAAGTTAGTTCTAAAAGAATACTCATTGAAAGTTGAATTCTTGTACCTCTTGAAGGGTTGATTCTCATGCTGATATGTTTTAGTTTGGAGAAGTGTTAGTTTCATCCAGACCTGAAGTGGTAGGATGGTGGCTTCATTTATTCTCTCTATGATCAGTTGAATCATTAGAGATAACAAGTCTTTCTATTTTAGTAGTTAAAGGTTCTTCAATATCAACAAGGTTTACATAACGGACAATAACTTAAGGGGTTTCTAAAAGAGCATCAGGTTGAGTCAAATTGGATCCCACAAAGTCAATTTTTTTTTATAATAGTTGCTTCAAAAGTGTTATAGATACTAGTAGTCTCTAACACCTTAAAAGATGTATCAATTTTTCTATTTTAGTATTTTCACCGACCTTTGCTTCTTTCAAACATTTCAACATGTTTTTCATTTTTTTTCATGGGTGATTTGGACTCCTATTTCCACTGATGTCTTCACTTCTTTCAATTAGTGCAGCATGCTATATGTCATTTTTTTTTAATTTTGAGCATCTGAAATAGTTTGGAAATGCTAGTAAATTTGAGAAAAATGACATTCATTCTATAGAATCAAGAAATTTTGTAGCTACAACCTTTTCTACCTTTAGTGTAATGGACAAGAACAACTTTCCAGGGACTCTATAGTGGTACCATAATAATGCATCCAATTCTAACTCCAACTAAGGAAAAGGGTAGGCTCTAGGAGGCCAAGAAAAGACAAAATATTTTAAGTGAAATTCATCTTCATTGTCAAATTTTAGTGCAAATATTAGAAGTCATGATTCCACCTAACTCCAATAGGGAGAAAAATGTCTCATCATCCCTAATATATGAACTTAATAGCCTTGAAACAAATGGAAATGAATTGGAATACTCACAATGAGTTGAGAATTGTTGTCAAGTTATTGGGAAGATTCTGCCTTTGACTCTAAATCATAGTTCACCTCAGGGACCACATGCCAGACAACATGAAGGAGAGAACTTGAATGAGGTATTTTTCTTACTATCTCTAAATAAATGTTTCTATACTATGGACATACATATTATGATCTTATTGTGGTAATAGAGAACCAAACATAGGGACTCATTCCCCTCACATCCTCAACTCCTTAGTATCGACCATCCTAATGGACCTTGTCATTGATGCTTGCTACAACTTGTGACCCTCAACACTATGTCCAAACATTTTCATCCTCCCCTACTATCATGGGTTGGAATCTTAAAATAACAAGTTTTCCTAACACAAAATATTTGTTTCCTTAACTTTTGTTGGGTTATAGGCTCAACTATGTATCAAAGTTTCACTATAAGCGGTAGGATTATCATTCAAGATTGTTCTTGGGGAATGCGAAATGCATGTGTGGGTACAAGGAATGTGCAATGTGTGCATGTTCAAACCACACCAATTTCAAATCATGTTGAAGGATGTTAAAGGGTTCTTTCTCATCTTTTCTTCATTTTTTTTTGGTTTCTTAGTGATCCTAGTGAGTTCACTTCGAAATGATCATGCACGCTATAAATGGTAAAGTCAGTGGAATATGATTAGAAATGGGAATGAAATTATAGTAGGAAAAAAGGATGTTTTGAATAAAAAGGAGGAAGAAGAAGAGGTTGGGGAAGGACACGTAAGCAGAAGTAAAAAGAGGTGGGGAGGAGGGGGATGAGGACTCCAAGTAGGAGGATGTTAGGGGAGAAACTACAACAATAGTTAACTTGGGGAATGACTTAGATGACCTCTATTATGGGCTATATAGGATCTGATGATATGTTTTTTGTGTTCTGTAGTCTAAATTGGTATGTTGAAGTTTGCTCGGTGTTTGTAGAAAATTGATGTCGTGAGGTTTTTAATTTTTGAAAAATATTTTCGTTTCTTTCCATCTTCTTGTCATTTCAATAATGTGGTGTTCTTCTTCTACTTTGTAATTTTCTTCAGTATTGATTCTTTTTGCTACAAGAACCTGCTAAGTTCCTTGTCAATGCTCTTTGGTGGAAGAGATTGTGCTCTTGGTATACAACTTCATTTGTCTACTCTGAATTTAGAGTACCACCCTTTCTCTCAGCAATAAACTTATTACATGAAATAATGGGGATATGTAAGGCTAAAAGTAAAGTCTATGATCCATTTAAGGTAATATTTTTCTACACAATGATATGTACTTCTTGGAAAATTCTGATCTATATAGATTTATATTCTATATCTAGTTGTTGTACATAAGAGACCTTTTTATTCTTCTATTTGCATGAGTTGCACTTTATTTGAGGATATTGTGACATTACAATTTAGATAGGTATATTATATATAAATTATGATTGATAGAGTCTTTTTTTCACGTCAACAGTAGTTTTAGTATTACCACAGTAAACAACATTTAGATGGCCCTATGCAAATTGTAGTGAGTCTTGCAGTCCTATTGTTGCACGTCATACTATGCAATTTTTTGAATTCATGTTTTAGAAACTAAGCTTCAGTCAGGTCTACATCTCCCAGCGTATATTTTTCTATAGGCTTATGACTCTTATTCTACTCTTTTATTTTTATGATGATTTGTTAGGGAAGTTTATCAGAATACTGCAAATGAATATGTTATTTCTTGATGCTTAAAAAATGATTTTTAGGAGAGAACTGAGAGGAATAAAACCAAATAAGTCAACAGATAAATATACAATAGCCAAGTCCACACAACTTCCATCAACTATATTTCAAGTCACATCGTCTTTGTTATCAATAGCAAAGAAATTTTTTAGATAACAACCTTGATTAGTTTGACTTTAGAGAGTAGCCTAATTGTAAGGGGTACGTTTCCCATGCCCTCCAAAATCATTTCTAGGAAGTGGGATGTACCACGGGTCCAGTTGATTGATGAGTGGTTTTTCATCATGTTCCTCCTAAGCCATTTGTAATGATCTATTATATGTAACTATTTGAAAACTCTGCATGCAAAATTTATGACAGACTTAACTAATTTTTTAATTTGCTATTTTAAGTTAATTTTTTCAATTTCTCAACATAAGGTAACCATTTGTATTTTATTTTGGTTTCTTGATATTTGGACATCTTTGTCAATTTTTCAGATGCCTATATGAAGTCGTTGCAGGTGTATGAGAAGTGGTGCTTGTGTTCCAATTTGTGTCAACATGGAAAAGGGAATTCAAGGTGGTATTTCTAGGCCACACTACATATGATCATGAAGCATTTGTTCCATGTCTTACTTTCATTCACATTGAGAATTTTTTGTGGTGACCTTTCCTTTTCTCTATTAGTATCAACCATCCTATAGAAATGCACTAGTCTTTGAATATTTTTCCCCCTTTGTTGGTGTGTGCTTTGTTTGTTTTTAGAATGCTTTACACAGAGCTTTATCCTTTGTCTAGGAAATTGTCTTAAATGTGTAGACTAGCAAGACAACTATACCCTCATGTCATTTCTAATCAGATATAGAGAAAGTCCATAATCAAACTGGTGAGTTTCCTGACAAATTGAGCAACTTAGCAACTTGTAACCTTACATATAACCTTAGCAACTTGTAATCTTAGCAACTTAGCAACTTGTAACCTTACTTGTAACCTTAGCAACTTGTAATCTTAGCAACTTAGCAACTTGTAAAATGGTGAGTATCCTCAGAAATTGATCAACTTAACAAGTTGAAGATGTTGAATAAAAGATGCTATTGATTTCTAACAGCCAAAACGTGGATGATTTGATTCTGAAAATGGACATTGAGAACCTTGTAGACCCTAATGAGTTCTTTTCTTGATGTGGACAATATTGAAGGTAAGTTTCATATGGGCATACACCATCTTCTATCATTTGAGGTTGAGAGTTGGAGGTTTCCTCATGGTACTTTGTTCATTTTATTGGGCTCGTGTGTTTGAAGTCTTCTTCAAAATTGAGATGTTTATAGGTTTTGATGTAATTTGAAGGATTTAATTAATTACTTGGAGAGTCGCATGCTCTATATCTAAGGTGGATATAAAATTGTTCTGTCTCTCAACATGGATTCACCTTGATTAAATGCTTTGAGAGTTTAGTTCATCAAATTTTTACCACCATGTTGCCTTTTTGGATTGCTTTCTTGAGTATATTTACTCATGTAAAACATATGGTGAGTCTAGTGTTTTGAATCATTATATTTCATTGGTTTCATGCTACAATCATCTATTCCACATGCCACATTATATATAGGTAGATTACTATTTTTCTAAATGATTTTTCAATTGACACAAACCAATGATGAAGTATTTAAGTATCATTTTGGAATCACATGTTCTTCAGACAATTTGTTTATACATATTTTAAGATGGGTACATTTGGCATCTTCTTTTCTTGCACATGCATTAGACCTTCTTATGTTTGACTTTTACTATATGATCATCATTCTACAACTATTTAAAAACTATCAACTAATATATCCTTTTAAGTTTGACTTTTTCTTGGAAGTGGAAAACACATAGGTTGTGCTACCTTAAATAGTTATCTTCTATCCCTAGCTTAAGGTTGGGGTAGAAGAAAGAAGAATTGGTATTCTGACTAATAATCTAGATTTTTTTTCTAGGAGCTATTTTGTGCACTTCATACTTCCATTAACAGGTGGTAAGTCAATCTCACAATAAACTCCCCTCATGCATGTAGGTTCCAACTCAAGGCATCCTCGCCACACTCCTACTTTTGTTGGTGCATGTGCAACAAATCGTCTATGGTATCCTACCTAACCAAAAGTTCAAAAACTCTACATCCTAGTTGGCAACAAATAGGTTGGAATGAATGTACACATAGCTACAAAAGTTGAGAAGAAGTTTCTAACAAGATTCCATGCTATTCACTTGTCTAAAATCTGTCAAAAAAGAGATATGTATACATACATACATTTTTGAAAGTTTCGTAAAGACATAAGCCACCTATTTGGTTGTTGATTACCTATTATGGTTATAATGTATCTCTTCATCACTACAGAAATAGTAAAGATAGAACTAGAAGCTTTCCAAAACTATGGATCATGTTAAGAGGGGAAAAATAGAATTACAAGTGTCCATTTTAATGACCATGAAGCTAAGATTGCTTGATGAAATACTACAAGGGATACAGGCAGATCATGTCACTTGCCTGACAATTTTATTATCATGTACCCACAATGGCTTACTAGATAAAGGAAGGTTATACTAGGATTTCTTGATGGAAGACATTTTGGTTCCTAAACTATAATTTAATTAGATGATGTTCATAGGTGTCACTTAGTAATGATGGTAATGATATTAACTGGTATAAATCTTAATTTAGTAGGACACTCTTCATAAGTTTTCCTTTGGGTTAGCCAAATCATAATTGTTGTTTTATGTTTATGTGTATAATCGTTAAAGTATATTGCAAGTTGTTGTCTTCTTCTTGGACACATTTGAATATCTAAAAATCACCAATTTTTATGTAACTTTTGTCCTTCCTTACTTATTATTCACCAATAGGGAGGCAGTTAGGCTTTCACAATGTATTTGCACCCAAGAGATGAGGGTTTGGGTTAAAGAATGCCAATTCAATGACAAGCTTGTGGTTCTGGTTGTAGTGATGGATTGGTGAGCAATTCCTTCTAGTATTTACTAATGGTTATATATCTTCAACATGAGGAAAATTGCTCGTACACTAGGAGAAACTGGGAACTTACAAAGCTGAAAATGTTCAAATTGTTGATTCAGAAACCAAATTTGATTCTTTATATGACAATGAAGATCAAATTACTTCCAACCTAGTGAAGTGTGCTCCTCTAGAAGGTAAGTGTGATTTTCAATATAACCTACACATAGATGTATGCATGCTCAATCCCACAAACCAACCCATGCAAATAACACACTTTTTCATATTTAATTTCTCCTATTTTGTTGATTTTTTTTGTTGGATCATCTGTTCATGACATAACTATCATAGAGTTTGTAGACATGTTCATCTAATCTACATGACTGCTAAGCTCAGAAACATGCACTTCATCTACGTCTTTACGAGCATGGGTAGTGGAATGGTACTAGTATCTTTGCAATGTACACCATTCTCTCTTTGCATTAAAACCAACCAGTGATTATCCTATTTCTTTTTGTTGAGCTTTCTTATTTGGTATAATGGATTACTAACATGTTCACCATGCACTTTCCATGGTTCTAGAATTGTTATGATGCTATTCAAGTTCATGTTTTGAGTGATGCTTACCAAGGGGATTGGAAAGACTATCAATATGATGAGTAATATGCTTATCAAGAGAACTACTTGCAATAATGCCTTTCAAAGTATAATGCACTAGTTGGAACAAGTCTAGCTCAGGACCCATGATTCATGATACAATAAGACAAGGATAAAGGTTTAGGATATGTCTCCAAGCGTGATCATCAGGGGCTACAATTTCTTAGAGAGAGGGATGCTCCTTAAAAATATCTGAACTTTATTTTCAAAAGTTATTTTGAATGCTATCTTTTTTATCAGGAGTACAATCATGAGGTTGTGGATAGTGATGATGAAGAGGACTTGTTTATAATGGACATGGGTGGCAAGGTAAGCAGTATAATTGATTTAATTATATGTATTTAGTAGATATTTTATGAATTTGATTTCGTTTCTCACTTATGTTTGGTCGTGGTTTGATGTCACAATTATGAATGAGCTCTTGTGGAAGTGTTAAATGTCATTCAATCATGGCAGTTCTAGTTTTGGAAGCATCATGTATCTGTATAAAAAGTTTGATATTGATGTGATCCAATTTTTGCTTCTAAACAAGCCAAGGGTCAACTTCATAGGTGGAACTTTGAGACCAAAGATGAGTGGGCCAAGTACAGTGAACAGAAGTAAGCAATGCTAGAGGTAGCATACCAGTTTGGATGGCAGATGGAAGAAAAACTAGAATGCATAACAAAGACCAAATGCTTACTAACCATATGTATAGGATAAATAATATCTTGGCAAGGAAGAAGGGTGAAAAATATAAAGGCACTGAGAAGGGTGGCCACTCCGATGAAGATGCAATATTTGGAAAGAAGCTTAGAATTTGACTGATTATGTTGGCTCTAAGGTTTGCTATTTCATGAAAAGGTTAGTTTCATTTTATTTACTGACATTTTTCTCGTTGAGCACAACATTCATTTTCACACTCACACAGATGATTGACATTATGTGATGAACCTTCAAAATCAAAGAAAAAATCTCTAGTTTCATTTTGTAATTCACCTTTGTTCTCTGTGACTTATGTGAATTTTGAGTTGATTCTGGGGATGGTATTACACAATCAATGTTTTGAATAGTGTGAACCAACATCTTAATTGCTTTTAGGTGTGAAGAAGGAGAGATTGGTGGAAGGTCTGTCTCCATGACATTGCACCTTATCTCTTATTGGTGGACCTATCATCTATCCAGAGATAAATACACTTTTTAATGACTTGACAAGGATCCAAATTTTAACTTTCCATGTCACTAATGAACAGCTCCCTGAAAAGATAAAAATGTTGAAGCCAATCACTAGCATTTTTTTCTATTTCACTTATGGTCAGGTTCCAATTTTATTCCCTTCTTTATCTTAAGCAGGGTAGGATTCATTTCTGATTATGGACTTGTACCTTTTGTTTTCTAAAAACTCTTGTTCTTACAACTATAAGTGAGTGTGGATGCTACCACAAAAGAGAGTTTGAAGGTCCAGGGACTAAAATCAAAATGTCCTTCACCAAACATGAATAAGGTCCAAGAGTCTTCAACATCTTCTTTATTGCGTCTCTAACTTCCCCTATCTTTGTTTTCCTTGTTGTAGGTAGATTGAAGTCTTTTGCAATAGAAACCATCTCTAGATATATTGTATACTCATTTGTAGGATTCCTGAGGTATATATGTTCTATGTTAGCCTTTTGCAATATCAACAGGGATACCCAACCACAAGTTTCACCTTTTCCCCAAGCCATTGACTAAGATGTTATTACTTTCTAACATAGTCTTTTCATTGTTTTGTTACAGTTGTGCCTAAAGAAAATTTGGTCTATAACGTTTTTGGCAGTCCAAGAAATCGAAGAAGTTAGTAGCTTATTTTTTTAACATCCATTAGGACCAACATAAAAGTGTTCTCTAGATAGTAACACTTTTGAATCATAGAGTAATATTTATTGTCATCTTGTAAGCATAATCATGTACCTATATTGATATCATTGGTCAGACTTATCTCAATATTGTTATCTGTTTTCACTTTGCTTCCTTCTAGAGCTTCCTAACCAATCACATTCACTGCCTATATTAGAATTTTTGTACGAGTAGCTTTATGTATTTGATATTTGTACAATGGTTTATGTATTTGACAAATCTTCACATTCTCATCCTAAAAGTGGTCAAATATCTCTTATACTATATCAAGGAGGAATATTTTATGTTATTTCATCCTGAGACAATATCTGACCTTGGTGAACTGCTAGGACATGCATCTCAGCATCAAGTCCCTTTCACATGACATTTTTAGGGAACTAGAGATGCTCAGTGAGGAATATGTTTGGGTACAGGTGAATAATGGTACAAGTTTGTGCAGAGGTGAACAATTTCGTGTAAGGTTGATGAGGTTCTGTGCAAAATGCATAATTTATTCCTTTAATATTTATCTATTCTTTGTATTGAACAAATTGTATACTCATTTTGTATGATGTTGAATTTGTTGAATCCTGTAGGTGGACCTACTCTATTTTCTTCAGTGTCTTGGGTCACTGGAACTTGTCAACATCCTATCTTTTGATTGAGAAGATTGATGGATACATGTTCTCAATGTGATATACCTTTACATGGCCTCAGATATTTGTTCTCTAGGTTGAAGATGTTTCATCTCTACTATTTGCTTTAGTTGCAATCTGGTCTAATGATATGAAATTTGAACATGATCCTACAAGTCCTGATCCAAGTGATAATTGCATGAAAATTTTGATTTCAAGCTTCTTGAAAAAAATTTGATAGCTAGGGTACAACCTGGGGTGAAACTTCGAGAGTGATGTAAACTTATATTCTCATGGGGATTATATACACATATCTTCTTTCCATGTTGCAAATCTAGGTAAAGGTTTATATCCTCCCCATGTGTACTCATGTTTAAATATAAATAAATGTATGATTGTTGACACCAAACTTGATCTGAATCAATATTGATTTTTTTCTTCTTTCTGAAAAATATTCTTGTATTGATAATTTAATGACTGCATACATAATCTAACTACATATTCATGAATATGTAGTACATGATGTCTCTCACTACAACCTAACTAAAATTGCAAGTGTAGTAAGTGCAATATTTCGCTACATGAACTACAATACAATTGTAACAAATGTCATTTCCCCCTACATATCATAGCTACAAATATAAGTGTAGTCATAATTTAACTAGAATTGCAACTACATTTTTATATGTAAGGACATTTGTTTGCCTACAATTAGGTTTACATATGCATTTTTAGCGACATGAATATCCAACTACAATACAAAGGAATTATCTTCTATTCTAAATGTAAGGATAAATGTAGCTAAAGCTTTTAGCTACAAAAAATGGGGTTCTTACTACAGTTATTTTGTAGTTAAAGACCATTTTTTGTAGTGTATCTTGTTATATTTTAACTTTTTTCTTTCCTAAAATATTTAGAGGGTATAGGAGTATCCAATATTCATAAAAATTAGTAGGTTAGCTAATGAATCATGAAGAAACTAAAATTCAAGTTAGTTTTCAATTTTTAGACTCCCAACTCTCTATCATTACCTTTGTAAGTTAAACTCATATTTAAATTTTTAGAATTATCTAAACATAATTATAGGCTCATATTTTTGGAGATATAATTTAATATTAGTTAAACTCACCCAAATTTTATTAGGCCATAATATGGATAGCCGTTAGGTAATTTCATTATTAATCTAAAATGTTTCACTTACTAATCAATTGGGACTATAGTTGTATAATAAAATTACAAATGAACTAAACAATGTTACAATGATTCTTAATTTAGTTTAAAAAAATCTTTAGACTATAAATTTGAAATTTTGAAAATTAGGGTTTCCACTTAGGAATTTATTCATATGGTTACATATTGAGGATGTTAAAAATATTAACCCATAAACAAAAAACTAATATTTATTCATTTAATCCAAAACATGTAGTAAAGATCATAAGGAATTCTATATTTTTGAAAATGCAATGGAACTATATCCATAGTGGATGAAGTGAAAAATTAGGTATGAGTAAAATAGTGGAAGAGCCAAACCATGATATAGTCAAACTTACAAAAATGATTCACACCTAGAGGATGATCCAATATGGTCCCTAGAGTGAGATCCTTTTAGCTTCTCATTACACTTGTCTACTATTTACACAGTGGGAAGCACATTAATGAGTAGATTTATATTCCCAAACAAGGAAACAAGAAAGGGCCTCCTACATTTGTCATGCATGAGTTGAGTATAAATTGGGTGACAGAATGCCATGAACATGAGAAAGAAGAATTCCATATTGAGAACATTATGAAGCATTATCCATATAGTTGCTACATGTATAGTAGGCATGTCATTTAGTAAACAAAATTAAGAATTTATTGCTAAAATATATAGCTCATATGGAAGCAACAATGTGATCCTAGGATAGCTAGGAAGTGCTTAGCACAAGGTTTCTTACAGATTTTTATCCTCATCCAAAATAAAATTAGAACATGTTAGTGAGCTTGGTAAACTAAAAACTTCTTGTGTATGCCACAATGGGAGTACTCATAATAGTCTTATTCTCTAAGAATAGTTTGAGTTCATGCTTTTCTTGGGAGTATACAGTAAGTTGGAATACTTTTATAGCTTATCATACTAATAATTGTCAGCATATGGAATATATGTAATAATAAGTAAATCATTGCAAATAACTGATTACTAATGCCACTCGAGAAAAGAGAGGATTCACCACAAATGATCTCTACCCGAGATGAGGGAGGAGACATAATCCTTAACACATGTAATTCAGAGATGCAAGGACATTCAATCTATTTGGAGACTCATCTAGTACAAGATAGGAGTCGAGGTGATTAATTCACCACAAACACCGACTTGGGTCACAAAAAACCTAAAGAACAGAGGCCCAAACAAGGAGTGGACAATCTGGATATTTGGATGTTTTGATGCCAACATGTGTTCACTGACCTAAAAAGGAACCTAGAAGTGATGTTGAATGTTATACAAAACGGGGTCCTAGCATGCATAGCGTCCTACAACAAGTATGAGGATCCTCTAGAAATAACTCAAAAAAGCCAGGAACAGTGGAATCACCCAGACTCTTGATTGGGTGAAAATGAATGTGGATGTTTTGATGAAGAAGAAAAGGAATGCAATTGTTGTAGGATTCATTATGAGAGACAATGATGTCACATGGCTAAGAGGAGGCTACAACAAAGAAATTGGAGTTTAGGAATTCTTGGGCAAACACATGAAAGTCATCCTTGAAACAGACTATGAAGCTTCTTACAAGATGATATTCAAGAAGACTGAGACTCCATCCAAACACAAACCTTTATGTAGCCTCATAGATAGGCTATCTAACTTGTTTGATGCATTTTGTCCTCAATTCCATAAAAGTGATTGTAAAAAGGCCACCCATGAAATTGCTAAATACGTTATGGCCTAGAAAGGAAGCACATGTAGATGGGAGAAATGCCCGAATTTCATGGCCAACCTGGTTGGAGATGAAGCTACATTGCACCAATGTAATATTAGGTCCCATAGATTGCCTGTAATGGGAGTAAAGAATGAATAAAATATGTCGGGGTTCTCTAGAAAAAACAATGATAAAATGTGTGACGGTAACAATATACATCCATATGAGAAATGATATATAGGTAAGTATATGGAATTCCATCAGACCCATGAGAATATGAAGGCATAATTTATTGATATTATTCATTATATGGCATAATTGGTGTGTAAAAAGAGACTAAAAATCCTCATTGATTGATACAAATTGATATAAGACAATGATGAACCACATGAGAAGTTATGTTTCATGTATTAAGTACATATGTGGGTATTCACGTTTAAGGTGAACATGATAAATTATTTGTCATTTAGATAAATATTACAAGGTATAATCCCTTATTGGTAATTAGAAATTATATGTCATTCATGGTAATTATGACTAGGTATATATGGAATTCATGACAAACATGAGTATGTGTCTTTCACGGTGAGAAATATTCAACATATTCCATATTGGTGTGTGTGTGTGTATATATATATATATAAAGTAAATACAAGACATTGTTGGAAAATATGATAAAGTATAAATCATTTATGATAAACTTGAGAAAGGTGTAAGTTTTTTTATGGTAATCACTAAAAACATTTATCCATTAAAGCAGTGATGTGCATATACATGTTGTTCATTACAAATATGAGTATGCATAAGTAATTCATTTTAATAGTGAGTATGTATAAGTCATTGTCAACATATGAAAGTATATTTCATTCATCTTTAATAGGAGAAAACTAATGTCATTCATGATAAACAAGATATGTATATGTTTTTCATAGTAAACATGAGTGTATATGTCATCCACAATATCATGTACACAATGATAAACATGGAAAGCAATTACTATATATATGTGAAACATTTGTATTAATATTTTTTGGTGTACCTATGAGACCAAAACCACTTAGGCAGTGTATGCTTACACATGATGCATTGAGTGTAGGTTCAGTCAACTTTGAATCAAATATTAAAAGTATTCTCTCTAGTTTTTTGAACTTAAAACTCTTGAAAATGGTATTTATAAAATATACGAGCACATAAATGTAATCATAGTAAATATGAATACACATTACTACACTTTTAGCCTATAGAGTCACTCAGTGTAATGTTGGATGCATACAAAAATCGACCCAATAACCTAAAGTATTGGTTTCAAAAGTAAGCATCGTGGTAGTTTGACATTCTCCTTTGAAGTAAAAAGTTGGGTATCATTTTTTATAGTGGTTTCATTTAGAGAATCAACACAACAAGTAGCCTGAGAAGTTTCATTTCTCAGACTAAATTTTGACAGGAATAGTAGTGTTGATTCTAAAAGAACCACCATAATAAGTTTCCCAGGATGTTGACTATGGCATAAATGTTTCTTTCAAAAAATCTTACGAAGACAACTTTTGTTTTAGTGGAGATTCTTTAGGTATGGCTACAATCATATTTTAATGAACAAATGGTGTCAATGTTTGGGTCAGAAACTGATGGTATAAGCTTCTTATGATGCCCCACACAAAATATATGATCCCTTCAAAAAAACTTTCAACTTCAATTTTGGATGAGAAGTTTACATTTTCAGCATGACCATAACCAACACTTTGAATTATATATGGTATTGGTTTCTATTTCCAAAAAACAATCAAAGAAAACAAAAAATGCATCAATTTTGATCTATAATCGATGTCCAACTAGAATTTCGGTGTTGGTTTGGAAATCTTGTCACTTTGTCTCCTATACTGACATTGCATCCTAAATATTCCTCACAAAATGATTCATTACCCAATTCTCTCTACCATGAAACCCTCTCCCTCATTGTTGTTGTTCCTACAATTGTTTCCATTGACAATACTGCTTGCAACTATTGTGTCGGCTGCCAAAATTGTTAGCTAGTATACACACCACCACCTTCTCTTTTCTCTCCCTAGCCAATCGCTTTCCCTCTCTACTCTCCCGGACATTGTCATTGCTCCTCTTGCCCTTACCACTAATATTGGTCTTCTCTCTTCTCCTCTGGCCCACTCTTTCTAGGAAGAGGTGTTGTTGTTGTTTCCCATGTTGCTAATGTGCCTACTGTCTCTACCATCAGCTGATCGAGAAGCTTTCCGTCGGGTAGAGGTTTACCTTCTTCTCGTAGTTCCTCTGAACACATTTCTACATAAGTAGACTTAAATTTCTTGTTCGGTTTGCTAATCTTGAGCAATATATATTCTATAGTTATTTTATTAAATTTATTTATAGATGTCAAAATAAAATATGAATGATGAACCATTATTATTGAATGTATATGAACGAGTGAATTAACTATGATGGATGGAAAAATTAACCTTGTTATGTTAGCCAACACTATAACTTGTCTAGAGTCACATGTATGTATGAAGTAACCCAAATGGATGATCCAAAATTAGCTAAATTAATACATAACATATGAATTTAACCTAAATTATATATGTATTTGATAACTATACATGTATTATGCTGGCCTAGAAACCTGTCAAGAATTTGTTCATTAGGAGTAAATATTGGATTAGTCCTCAATTTCTCACTGTTCTTAACCACTTTATCTAATGTAAGACATAAATGTCTAATGTGGGTTATTCTTTAAAGAATATTTTGTCATTAATTTCCTTGTATGTTCTCTAAGTACATATGTCAATAGCTAGCTGGCAATTTACATTGACATACTTGGATAACTACAACAAAATGCTATATGAATTTTCTTAAAAACCAAACACACATTATATAGTTACTAGTGAGATTAAGTTTCAAGATAGAGATAAGTAGTCCATATTCATCAGTATGCATTATAAAAATATGTATTATGTTGTCTTAGAAACCCATCAAAAATTTACTCATTAAGAGTAAATATTGGATAGTCCTCAATTTTGACTATCGTTAAACACTAAATCACATGTAGGATGTGAGTGTATAATTTGGGTTTGGTTTTCAATAATGTTTTAATATTTGTTTCCCTATTTTCTCTCTAAGTAGATATGTATGTGGGTCTTTTCCCATCTACATTAGCGTACTTGGATAACTATTGGGAAATATTATAAAAATTAACTTGAAAACCAAACACATGGTATGCAACTACTATTGAGATAAAATGTTAAAGAATTGGATAGCTGGTAGACATTCATCAATATGCATGCTATATATTGATGTAAAAACTTATAAGTTTGATCTCAATTAAAACATATTTTATTATTGATGTAGGTAACATTTTCAATACTGAGATTTCTATAATGTGATTATAGAATGGGTCGGGGTTGGATGTCCATTCAAAATAGCTACACTCTGGAGTCTACAAGTGTCCTTTATGAGTTTATAATATCTAAGGAGGAACATAGGAGATGACCTGAGATAGGTTCTACTTCCTCTATAGTAATTGTGGTAACAACTTCAATGTTGACAATATTGAGAAAATCAAAAGTCATATCACTTGAAATGATATTATACAGGGCTATACATAATGGAAATAGCATGGGTTGTTTCCTACGTTGATATTAGTATATGTCAATAGTTATAGTTGTGTGTAAAAATAAATGATGAAACAATTTGATGTAAACAAATCAATTCAAAATGATACAGTTGATGAGATGATAGATTGATTTGTGGTAAATATCATTGATCCATCTTCCTTATTTAGAAAAATTTTAGATGATGTTGAGAAAGCATTGTCTTTAGATTGTACTAATTTACAAGGATGAAGTATGTGTTGAGAGTGTATACTCAAAAGGCTAATAATATGCGGAGTGCAACAAGTTTCATGTGTATAGTCTTTGTTGAAATAAATTCTTCTTGAAGGCAACTAGCTTCCAATTCCAACATATAAAGAAAAGAAAATATTGTGCCCATTGGAAATGGAGGATGAGATGAAACATACATGCCCAAATGATTGTATGTTATTTCAAAAGAACCATATCAGTTTGAAGTATTGTTCAAAAATATGGGGTGTCAAGGTACAAAATGATGAGTTTGGGTAAGACCAAGAATGGCTATCCTGCCAAGCTGATCTAGTATCTATCTATAACGCCATAGTTGTAGTGCTTAATTTGTCATGTAAATATGGAAAAAAATATCTTAGCATGCATAGATAAAGGAAAACTATAACAACCCCACCTCCCGGTATCCCCCAATTAAGGGAGACCCGAAGGTCAGAGTGGTTATTCAATTAACATGATCAAAGGTTCAACAAATAATCAATTATAATTATGAAATTCTACTAACTAAACTGAAATTTGGTAGAAAATAAAACTTTATTTACCTTTTTAAAACTTTGTGAAACTATCTATCCACAGCTTGAATTATTCTATCTAATCCTCCTTGCACTTTATTTCTTAATTTCACAATGTGTCACTTTACTGTTTGTGCTTTCAGGATTACACCTAAAATGCCGACAAATAAAACCTCGGTCAGCAATTGCTGGTATGTGGAGGAAAACAAAATTTTACAATTAAGTCTACCAATTTAAATATTGCAATCAAGATATTTAGCAAGTCAATTTACATTTTCCATGTGACATTCCCCACCGCTTTTTCCCTAACCCTGGAATTACCCCCTTTAGGGTTTCTCTTTTGCCATTGACTTAAGGCCACCTTCTTAATCCCGAGCTTGGTGCCTGGGAGTCACCTCTCATGGTGCTCCATATTCATGCATCATAGACCACCTTCTCATTCCCGAGCTTGGTGTCTGGGGTCACCTCTCATGGTGCCCATTGGTCTACCCTCTTGGGCCTGACCTTTATGGCATCTTCCATCAGGGTGGCATGTAGGTGTGGGAATACACATTTATATTAAATTGTGATAATAATAGTCACTTTATAATTGCAATATGAACATCCAAACTATTTAGTTGCACTCAATGTGATTAAACATCCGGGAATCCTTCAGAAAACTAAAGCGGTTATTCATAATTAACCACATACATGTTAAGCAGACTTGAATGCAGAAATAACTCAATCAATCAGGAATCAAGCAAGCACACACACACAATTGTTCTTGAAAAAGGCATCCAATTTCTCTATTATTAATCATTTCATCATGATCTATTAATCCTAGTTGTTTCCTAGGTTATTTGTCCGTTTTAGGGTTGTGAGCATAATTAGGGTTCCACTTCATCTTTATTACTTTAAACCCTAATTTCACAAAATCACTTACAAACCCTAACTATTTCATTTTTATTTTACAAAAGATTCTAAATTCATCTTTTAGCAATAGGAAACCCTAATTTCAGATTATGAGCACTTTTCTTTTCTTTTCCTCTAATTTAAGGTTTCTAAATATATTGAGTTAAAAAACCCTAAACCTTGTAATTCTATCATCAAAACAGATTAAAAACCATCTTAATCATTAAACAAGTTAACCATGCTCGAATTATCCTAATTGCAAGATTAAATATATCTTTTATCAATAATTAGGGTTTCTAATCACAAATTAATACCTTTCCTAATCAAAATAGGCACTTTTTAAAAAATATGCAGATTTAGATATCCAAACCATTTTTAATGCATTCCTCGTATTTTTCTTATCATTTTTCATGTATCAACTTTCTTCATATGGCTTTCCTAGCTCAAGATATGATTTTTAACAAGAAAACTGTTTTTATTGTCTATTTGCTATTTTCTAGAAAAACCAGGGCCGCCTGATCCATGGTTCGCGGATCCACTGAGGATCCAATGGCCATGGATGCACGTGCCCTTAACATTGTGATTAGGAGAAATAAAAGACATGGATGCCCTTACCAGCAAAAGAGGTGCGGAGGGGCAAAAGTGTAAAAGACCACAAGGTCTTCGTCTTCAACCTCGCGCGAGAGAGACAACAGCTCTGTGGTCAACTCAGGCATTGACTTCGTGATTCTAGCCTCCTGCAAGCGCACCGAATGTTCAGGGAGCTCCGCCTCCCTCCTCCGAACTCGATCAAGCCCTCAATTGCGGGGCATGGCCGTGCTAGCACCGCCTCTGACTCACCAGTTTCATGCGAGACAAACTGGATAGACGACGATGAAGGTCAGGGTTTTTATTCGAATTGGGCACACATGTAGACTCCCCTCGATCTGCCGCTACGTCTAGGATAGCTAAAT
Organism: Alisma plantago-aquatica; assembly: GCA_963693085.1. Classification (NCBI taxonomy): domain Eukaryota; kingdom Viridiplantae; phylum Streptophyta; class Magnoliopsida; order Alismatales; family Alismataceae; genus Alisma; species Alisma plantago-aquatica. The sequence goes on along the minus strand of OY856413.1, from coordinate 1,082,534,180 downwards.
AGCATGCTTGTTCCCTCGTCCTCCCTCCCCTATATATATGGTCGAGGCATGTCCCTGTCGAGTTAGGCGTTTCCTAAAACGACGACCAAACTTAACAAAAATAGGGAGGAATCTTTGCGATTTCCTTTCCTAAGTCCAATGGGACCAATACTAGGCTGGCATGTCCACTAGATTGCAAGATAACAAGGTGAGAAAGTCTCCCTGGAACTTGTAGAGTCCCAGTCCGCTTGGGACTTAGATGATGAATGTCCATCGTTGGATTAAGATCCAACGGATCTCATCGCCCGCGATCAAACACAAGGGAAAAGATTTATTGCTTTAATTCAGAATAATTCCCAAATTGGAGATAACTTGGAAAATTAATATCTCCCAAACCATAACTCCTATTTGTCTCAAATTTTAAGGGAACGTTCCTTTAATTATTGAAACAAAAAGCAATGGATGAGAAGGCTTCCTTCTCTCCCAAGTTCTCTCATTAATTAATCCAATTTAATTTGTATTCCTTTTTCCTTTGTGATTATCTTATTATTTTGGGTCCATTGGACCTCAAGAAATCCCAAAGGCATAGATTCCCATATTGATGATTATCTATTTTCCTTTATCTTCTTTTAATTATCAATTACTCATATTTCCCTTTTATTAATCAATTTCTTTTTCTTTTTAATTCTCTTTTCTTTTCAATTGGGCTTAATGGCCAACAAAGCCCACCATCAATCAATCAAGGCCATTTCATATGAAATCCATTGCAAATCAAAGAAAAAGATTTCTTTTATTCATTAAAAGAGAATTACATATTTCATTACATATTAAAGAAATTGAGGTTATAACAAAAACAATGATGGAATCCTATGGCATACATCTAATTCACCGCATTGGAAGAAAAATAATTTTTTGTACTCTCAATTTGGTAAAGAAGTAAAGAATCTAAGACTTGGACTCTGTACGTATGGGATGAATCTCTAAAACACATTAAGAAACCAACTAATACTTGTTCTATTAGGATTATTATATAGTGTTTTCCTCCTTGGTTTGTATGAAAAATATGTACATCATGATGTCAATGTTGATATCAGGACCCAAATAACTTGAAAACAATATTGATGTTTACCCCAAACTTATGATTGATGATTTAAAGAAACTCTATGAAGAAGGCATTACGACTTATGATTCTTGATGTGGAGAGACCTTTAAATTGAATGCTTTCTTAACTTGAATGATTATTAAACATACGAGAAATTGTCTGGATACATTGTAGAATGATTCAAATCATGCCCAATATGTGAGGAAATATTGATGGAATATGATAAAGTATGGAAAAGAACACATATACTGGTCATCAAAGATTTCTCCAAATATATATATTTATCTAAGTCTGCACAAATCATTTGATGGACTAACTGAGAAAAATGTTCCCCTAAAAATATATTGGGGAATGATGTGAAAGAATGAAAGGCATTGTAAATGTATTTAGTAAGTGACTGTATGGTACTCCCCCATGTAATAATTCTTATTAAAGAAGTGGTCAATACCCTAAGAGCTTCCTTATTGGAGTGTTTTGATAATTAGACAATGCATTGATGTCATGCATGTTGAGAAAAATATTTGCTACTATGTCATTAGTACATTGATGAATATACAATGAAAGACCAAACAATGCATCAAATCCAAAATCAACCAACACACAATGGGTATCATATGAGTTTTATTATGTGACCAATTCATATTTCTGCAATAATAGTTGATCTTTTTAGTTATTGTATGTGTGCATGTTTCAAAAATTATTTATTATAAGCTAGACTTCCTTATTTGTATCACTTATATTTAAATTATCACTATTTTATATATTGTTGTCACATGGCTTCTGACTAAGAGAAATCTGAGCTTGAGCACCTAGAGGATGTTGGAGTTGACGAATTTGGTGCAGAGTAGGTTGATACTACTAAGGGTTCTAGTGCTAAGGGATCCGGTGGTGGGTTCAAATACCAGAGGCCTCACACTCATGTACAGGTTAATGAAGCTTAGGGTAAAGAGCATAAGTTGGTAATTTAGTTTGATAACACATGAGCACCTATCAGGAACATTGCAAGTACATTCAAGATTATTATGGAATCAATATGTGTGTCAAACTTTCAATTTGTACATCATCTCAATATTAAGTTAAAGTTGCCCTGAAAGATCATTTGTGTAAGGAAATAATAGTGAATTATATGAATATTTATATTAAATTTGTCAATTTCATATTTTGTTATCATATGGAAGTTCCAAAAATAGTATAACTATTTTTGTAGGATATTTTTCACCTATATGAATAGGTTCATCATAAAAAGGTCCTACAATTGCATATGAAGATGTGGAGGGGTATTAAGACCAATCTGACTAGAGAATATATAACTAACCAGAACAAGAACAGGCATGTCACTGAGAAATGCAATTATCTTGACCCTGAGGTGTGAGATAATTTTTTTGATTCTAGAAAATAAAATTATTTCAACAATTTAAGTATTTTAACATACACTTACTATTAATCAAGTTTCTGTCTTTTAGCATAATTCTAGGCTTCTTAAAACATAAAATAAATTTTGCATTAATCAATAGTACCCACGAGGCTTAAAAATAAAGGAATGCAAATAATTTTCACCATCATTGGTTGGGTCACTATAGTTTTGCCTTATGCCTCCAAAACAAGGAGAAATTATAATCATTTGTGGACCAATTCTACTTCCACCCAGACACAAGAAATGGAAATATTCTAGACCAAACAATTCAAGATTAATTGCCAACTCCTTAAATGTTGATGTGTCATAGAGAAGGGTGAAGTCCATCCCTCTCAATGCATGTTTATTTTCTCTCAAATTGTTAGGTTATACTAAATAGTTGCATTGATCATGATTAGAGGGAGCTACATTTGCAATAAAAGGAAGGATAGTTCATCCCTAAGGGCCAAATGGATGAGTTGACAGTTAGTCTAGTTACTCAGGAGCATCCTGGACATCTTATGCACATATGAGTTGGTGTAGAGCAGAAATCATATTTTGTCTCATCCAAATGTGTACACAAATATGCTATATGAGGTGGTATGTTGTAACATGAAGAGCTGATACAACATTGAATACACAAGTTGTGAGTACATTTCAGCCTTCTCAACCTCTTTAGACTGAACACATCTCATGTCTATTTGATAACACGGTACAAATAGTTACCTGAGGCATCATTGGTATTGGGAGTACTCTCTATGGAGACATAGAGACAACCTGATGTAAGTTACTTACTGACATAACAATATGTTAATTCAAATATATGGTGTGTTATTGGTATAACAATACTCAAATTAATTTGTAGGTGGGTAAGAAATGTTGTCTTATATTTGTAGAATCTAAATTCAAATAATGGCGCAGGGTGAGGCCTTTCCTCACCATGACAGTACACTCCAAGGAACTTCAATACCCAAAAATATGATTTGTGTATCTTTCCAATTTGCATGTAAAGAAACGAGAGATGCACCACCATCAATACCTCACCTTAAACACAATATAATAGGATAATTAGGAAGAGGTTGGGTTGAGTGGTCTAAAACTAAGGTTTTCTTTGAGACGATCTAAGAAATTTATATTACATTTGCAATTATGAATATTTTCTATTTTTCTATATGTATTTTTTATTGATATGAGAATATTAACAAATAAAGATTCCTAGAAATACCCCTATGAGTCTTCCTCCAAACCTTCTGGCACCAACTTTAATCTCATATTACGTATAAGACTTTCACAGAGTAAGTGTAAGATCGTATGTCAATGGTTAGAGAATAAAAATTTGGAGTCAAATATAGTGACCCATTTGCTCAAGGATGATGTTGGACAAATATTGACATTATTGTCTTTGGTCGATATAGTACAAAAATATTTCATTATGACTAGTTAAATACTAATGAAATAAAAGTATATCTGTTGAAATCATGTCAATGCAAAAAGTCTATGTAAATATATACCTTCAATCATTTTCTATATATTAAACTTTTACATATGTTCTTGCAGCTACTTATATGAAGAGACTTTACACTCTCAAATAATAATTGTTAATTTCCTAGTTCCTTCATTAATTAGCAGTGTGGATAGAAATCTCTAATGAGGTAGTAGCTCGGGTGATGGAGGCACGGGCTCCCCAATAAATAGACTCAATTCAAAATATAGATTCTATGACTTTGAAATGAATTAATTTTGTCACAAATGTCGGTCCACTTGTGATATATGTGTCCCCTCTATGCAAGTAGCTAGGGAGGTATGATGTTGGGGTGAGGTCACTAACATGGCTCCTCCTTGTGGGTGGTTCCCATGTCATATAATAAAAGAAGAAAAAAGTGTCGATATATACCAAAAACTTCTATTTGATTATTTCTCTACTCATTTAAATATTTTTCTAGAGTTGGAAATGACATGATTCTAGTTACTTATAGTGTCTTGTAAATTTCTATTATTTAATTCTACTTCTTAGATTATATGAATTTCATTTGTCTTGTGCTTCTCTCAGGAATAGGTACAAGGAGTTTTTGATGATTGATCTAAGCATATTGGTTGTGAATTATCTTGACCCAATGGGTAGCAAATATGTGCATGGATAAAAATTTAAATTTCTCAATTTTAGAGTAATTATCAACATTTATCTGTCAACAAATTTATTAGTGTATTCATCATGATATTGTTGATCATTCCGTCAAGATAGAGGAGTTTTGTATAGATATAAAACATTATCTTGGGTACTATTAAGGTAGTTTTATGGCTTAAAATCTAATATCGGCTCTAGTTATTTTTATTTAATAATATTTTACATAACTTCAAATTTTTAGTACCCTTTACAATATATAGTTGGGCTTGCATGTACTATATATTGAAGTATATAGAGGTTATTTCCAAAACACTATCACATGACATCCAAAATATACAATAACTAATGAAGACTTGGACTACAAGGTTACAAATAAAGTTTAATTATAACTATCTTTATATGATATCCTCGAATGACTATATTATTCATTTTTTAGGTCTTTGAAACCTAGTGTGATGCATAATATACTAAATATGTAGTATGGGAAGAGTGGAAAGAGTGATTTATAAAAGAAGTTGTATTTGAAACTAATTCGGCAATATGATTATGTATTTGAAATATTGAAGTTGACTTTGCATTTGATATTTTTCATGATTTTGTTATTTTATTGGAAGTGAAACAAAATGGGTTGTCATTTTGAAGTTTATTAGTGTCATCATTAAGTATTTGAAGTTGAAGTAAAACATAATGTGAATAGAAGTAAAAAATAATTTGCACTGTGAAAAGAAGTGTCACATGCATGTAATGTGAATTATGAATGTATAATTTCTTGATTAGATGGAAGTGAAATGTGAATACAATGTATATTGTGAATTATTATGTGTAGAGATGTGTATTTTAAGATGTAAACATGAATGCAATTATTGTATGTAACCATATATTTTTTATTGTAGGTTTGCATGATACAAATGGCATGTTGTTAAGTTAAACACATGATAGGACCTGTAGTTCTACAGAAAAATAGATTATGCATCCTTCTAAACATCCAGACAACTAGTTTGTAATCTTTTTATTAAAAACAAAATTATAGTTTTGGATATTTATCAAAAACTAAGGCAATAAATATGTAGCCTTGGTTCATGCAAGAAATATTGATTTTGTAACCTTCTTATGCAGAAAACGTTCTATGAATAGGAGAGACTATGGTGTCGGTTAATGAAATTGAAATCGACATTACAAGCACTTTGTAGTAAACGTTTACTTATAAGAGGGACTTTGATGTTGGTTTATGAAGAAGAACTTATCGCTAGAAGAACTTTGTAGAAAAACTCTTATTGAAAAGAGAGAACATGAAACCGATGTTGATATCGGAGCATTTTACAATAAATGTTTACTATTATGAGAGCATATAGAATCGATTAGTGAAAAGGAAATCATAGAAAAATGTACTTTGTATTTAAATTTTAATTATTTTGATACACTATTTTTTGGATCAATGGGCTCTAGAAGGAGGTGAATAGAGCTAAAAACATTATCCGTAGAGCAAGAGTGTTCAACCTCTATAATGGCTTCCCACGTTTACAATGAGTTGGACACCTTCACCAACGAGCTCCCCTCTTGCTACAAGTCTTCCACCTTGAAAGAATTACCTGCACACCTCTTAGATCCTCATCCTTCATCCTCACTTTCACCAAGGAGAATCTTTCACCATCACAACTTGAGAGAAGGGATTGGGAAAGAAAAGATTGAGAGCTTCACAAGGAGTATAATGAAGTAGCTTTCTCACAAACAACCTATCTCACTCAAATTGATGTTTGATTAGTATGCAAGAGAGAGAAAGGAGCTCTTAGTAGACTAGTCCACTCAATTATAACTAGGAGCATTAGCAGTGGCGGAGCTACTTTGGGGCACGGGGGGGCACAAGCTCTACCTATCCCCATAAAAAGTTTAAATCTTATTAGCTAAAAATGAGTGAAAATCAAAACTCAGTCACTTGTGCACACCAACTTTTCCGGATTTGCTGAACTCTATTTTCACTTTCCATAAAACTACTTTAATTACCTCTAACATAGAGCAAACGAAATACACTTTCGATTCATTTTATTTTCAAGAGTCACCAATCCCTTTTCTTTATTAAGACTACGAGTCATACATTACAAAAAACGTTGCTCTAGCAATGTGGTTTTTCCTTGCAAAGAGAGAGAATAAGAACATAGGTATTGTGTTCCAGCAGATAGCAAATGGAGACTGGACAAGTTCTTCAGACAATGTATTAAGCGGAGCAATATGCTAAAGCGGGTTCAAGCTCGACTTCAATATAAAGGCCACTGGTTGTTTATCTTTGCTCAAGAATCTATTATACTCCTTGGTTTTACACTCATTCCATTGAATATCCAACATGCAATCAAGGAAAAAGTCACAACTTTTCATATGTATAGTTGGGTTGCATAAAGTTGGGTTCTGATGTGTGTGGATTATGGACTTCTTGTGCTAACTTTCCTCCGATTTGGAAGCCTATGAATTTGGTTTTTTCTTCTTTGGATTACAAATATTTTCCATTCTCGCTTCAATGTGATGCTTGGGATCTCCTTGTTCGGGTCTAGAACCCTACTACTTCTAAGATAAATGTTCATATTGAGACATCATCCATGTTCTTTATGTGGACTATTTATGTTTTGGACAGTTGAAAGAGCATCATAGGAATTTTTACATATTCTACAACCAACATACATGAGGCATGCTAATTAAGCACGCTACATTGTTTATGGTGCAAGTAAAAACATTACTAGAAATATGGGATTTGTATAAAAGATGATTGCTCCAATCGAACAACCATTCATCTACATGTTTTTTCATTAAAAATATTGGAAAATTAGATTTAATATTAACTTAAATCATGATGTATAAATTCAATATAATATACATATAGTTAAATGTCCCTAAAATATATTTTAAGAATATGTCACCACTTATTTGTAAAAAGATATATTTCCCAATCTTTCTTAAGTTTGGGTTTGTCAATCCATGATGTCAAGTAAACTTACTTACAAAATGCTAATGACAATCCCATAGTTACACATTTGTTTACTCAATCTAGAGATAAGTCTTGCCGATTTAGACCATTGTGGTTCGATGAGTATCTAAGTATGATGTTTGTACATCTTGCTCTTCTGGATTTTTTAAAGAATTTTAGAACAGTTAGCATAACTCTTATTATTCATATAGTTAATGTACATTCTTATGGTGAATTTTTAAAAATTAGGAGAGTCAACAAGATCACAAAAAAGGTAGTCAAGAAAACATTGACTTTTCACTATTATTCAAATTGTCTTGCCAAGTAATGACTGCTACATTGAAAAAAGGTTTTCTTCTATGAAAATTCATGTGGGTAAATTTTGTAAAAAATGGAGAACATTTAGCAACTTATGATAGTTGCATTTCTTAAGTTATAGAAGAAACTAAATGGTGAAAAATTTGAGGACATGTCAAGCTTAAAATTGATAAGTAATGTATGTGTATATTTTTAGATCATGTGGGCGATGTGTATACAAACACATATATATCTAAATATTCAATATATTTTTTGTTAAATTACATGATATTTTAAAAAATGAGATGTGATTTCATCAATTAAAATATTTAGACGTATTCACTTAGATATTATATTATATGGTGCCCACCCTAGCAAAAAAGCATAGCTACGCCACTAAGCATGAGAAGAAAACTTGGGATGAAGCCCAAGAATCCCTATTTATAGTTAGGGATGTCTACTAGCCAGTAGAAGCACTTGGGAACAAATTTTAGTCCTTTTTGGTGTTGCAAAGGATCTATTTTTTATGTTTGCAACACTCCAACAGCTAGAAATACTTTTCCTATATATTTCATACATTGTAGATGGTCGAGTTTCAATAAAAAAAACTCGACTGATATAACTATGCGACAAAGAAAAATTGAAGAGATCAAGTTTATCCTAGATGAAACATAGTCGATGGATTAAATTATTTTTGGCCATGCAGGGGTGTAGGTCCAGTTTATCCTCTAGAAACTCAGTCAATCCTGACTGTTCTCAATATCTATCAAGCATGTTAGTCGAGTTCATCAATGATGAACCTTGGTCAAAAAATACCTTATAAGGAATTTTAGAAATTATCATTAGATTGCTTAAACATTCATTTTAAGTTCTCTTGAATTTTTCTCGACTTAATTACAAGTCATAGCATCAATACAAATGATTACAAAATTGTCCTAAGGGTTTTAGGGCATTTTCCACAAAAGTGCATTTGCATTGGCTTTGGCTTGTATTAGGCCAAGCTAGGGCTTGATTGAATTGATCCTTTTTATGTACCAAATACCTAAAAACAATCTCAAATAGACATATCAGATACATATGAATGGAATGGTTATGTCGTCATCAAAATATGGACAATGTATAACGATTAGGTCAACATTCTCCCCCTTTTTGAAGATGATAAACCTTTCCTCAATAAATGGAAAAGGACTTGGAATTTAAACTTTTACCATATAAATTCTAGGGGAAATGAATGAACAATAGAATTTCTCCCCCGCAATTTATGCTTACCTTTTCCTATATGGTTAGTTTCTCCAAAAAAAAATATCCATAACACATATATATACTATTTTAGTCCTCATAGATTGTCACATGATATTTCAGGGAAGTAAATAGAAAAGGATCACAATTCAATATGTACTAAGATCATTTCTCCCCCTTTTTTATATCAAAAAGGGAGGGGTAGAAAAGCTAAAACACATGTCTTATTCAAGGAATGAATGATACAAGCAACCACTATATAAAAGCACCACACATAGGCTAAAAGAAAGATAACAAACATACTAGTGTCATAATCAAAATATGGAGGCTCATACCAAGTAACTCATTAAATATAATCAAGCATAGAGTAAAGGTACATAAAAATAGAATACAAAAAAAAACATGTCCTCTTGACATGAAACAACAAAATAACGACAAAAACTGACATAATATGAAAGTGGTAGTCCTTAGAAATAGTGCCCAATGTCAATATAGGACAAACTACAAAAATATAGATGCATGAGCACTGTAGGACTAAGAACTAAACATCAAGCACATCTATGTCAAGGGCCACATCATCATCGGGATGGTAGACTTCATTGCCATCAGAAGTTGAATCAAGGGAAGTAGGATGCCCAAGATTGGATTGAGGTTGGGGAAGGTTGTACAGGGAAAACAAGGGCTAGGAAAGGGGTTTGGGTGACCTAGTGTTCAAGTATGAATGGAGAAAGTGACTTATAAGTCGATTTTTCTCTAGTTGAGAGGGATAAAATTGGCTGACAGTCTATATATATTTTTTTATAGAAATATTGTAAGTCAAATTTGAGATTTGGGAAACCCGGTTGACACCGTTGTGCGTCCAGTCCTTGAGTCTATCATCAGTTGAGTTTCCCTAGAACAAACCCGGCTGAAAAAATAGTCTGTCAAGAATATTTGAAATTTAATTCTAGTCCATTAGAGTGCTACATAAATATTTATTTAGCCTATCATGCATTTTAAACATATTAAGTAATGTTCCTCTCATCATTTGCTGCTATTTTTTGTTAAAACAAGCATTTGCAAAAATAGCTAAAAAAGCAAAATAAGGCATTAAAACTAGGCATATGTAGTACAAAAAAATATGAGATGAGAAATTTATGAGCAAGAACATACATATATATATGAGAACATCAAGCTATAAGGAATACCATTATCATTAAGAGCAATAATAAGTATTTTTTTCTAATGAAACTAAATTGCTCTCTAGCTAGAGGTTTGGTGAAAATGTTACAAGTTGGTCTTCTATGTTTACAAGAGTGATATAGATATCTTTCTTGGCAATGTGGTCACAAAAGAAGTGATGGAGGACCTATATATGTTTATCTATAGTATGCAATATAGGATTGTAAGAAAGATTGATTGCACTAGTATTATCACAAAATATAGGAGAAGCATCATAATGAACATTAAAGTCTTGGAGGATTTTCTTATCCATAGGACTTGGGCACAATAACTCCAAAATGTAATTTACTTAGCTTCAGTAGTTGAAAGAGCCATAGTTCCTTATTTCTTAGAAAACCAAGAAAGTAAGCATGGTCCTAGGAGGAAACAAGTGTCACTTGTGAACTTTCTTATAATTGAGCATCTGACATACTCTACATTACTATAAGTAGTAAGAGTAAAGTCCCTTAACTTGGGATATTATAGTCACAAATTTTGGGTTTTGGCTACATATCTTAGAATCCTCTTAACCTCTATAATATGGGATTTTCTAGGGCTTGATTACACTAAACATAATATCAGGTCTAGAGTCAGTTAAATATAGAAAGCTACCAATCATACCTATATAGAGATTCTCATCTACCTTCTCACCTTCCTCATCTCTATCAAGTTTGGTGATGTTTGACATGGGAGTATCCATCGACATGTCATTCTCCATCACAAAGAACTTAAGAGTTCACTTGTATACTTTCCATGGTTGATGAAGTTTCCTTCATTTGTTTGCTTGATTTGGAATCCCAGGAAGAAGGTAAGCTCCCCCATTATACTCCTCTCAAATTCACTCTACATAATAGAACTAAACTCCTTGCAAAGATCAAGATCAGCTCTGCCAAATATGATATCATCAACATATATTTGAATAATAAAAAAGCTGCTAGAATTATGTTTAAGAAAGAGGGTAGAATCAATTTTGCCCATGACATAGCCATTGTCTAGAAAAAGTTCTTCAATTTATCATACCAAGATCTAGGAGCTTGTTTGAGGCCATATGGAGCTTTTGTAGAAAACAAACATGGTTAGTAAGATTTTCAAGTTCAAATTCAAGAGGTCGAGTCACATAGACTTCCTCCTATATTCTACCATTTAAGAACACACTTTTAACATGTATTTGATATATCAAGAAATTCTTATAACTAGAAAAGTGAAGTAGAGTTCTAATAGATTCAAGTAAAGCAACATAAGCATAAGTTTCATCAAAATAAATAACATCATGTTGGTTATACCCTTGAGATACTAACCTTTCTTTGTTTCTTACCACTTTTCCTCTTTCATCTAGCTTGTTGCAGTAGACCCACTTGGTGTCAATGTTTTTCTTATAATTTGGTCTTGGCACTAAGGTCGACACCTTGTTTTTCTCAAACTTCTCTAGCCCCTCTTGCATAGATAGGATCCATTCATCATCTTTAAGAGTTTCTTTGACATTATTTGGCTAGAATTGTCAGATAAAGGCTTTGTCAGTTTGTTCTTTGTCGAAGGCAGCCTACATCTTCACCCTCTCAAAAGGATTGCATATGATGAGCTCTTTAGAATGATCTTTAGCAAACATCAGAGTTGGAAACTTCTTTTCTTCTTCTTTTGATTATTCATCAACTACCACCTATTTTCCTTTGTCAATGATGTTCAACTCTTTTAATCTAGGAATCACCTCATATACAACATCATGATTTACAAAATTCTTTGAAATAAAGGGGTTAGTTTCCACAAATTTGACATTGATAGATTCTTGTATTTTAGATAATTCAATGTTAAGCACTCTATATTCTCTACTAGTAGTGCTATAGAGAAGAAAGAAAGCCTTAGAGGATTTCACATCAAACTTGTCCAAAGAATCCTTTGTGTTTAAAACAAAACAAGGACAACCACAAGCATATCATAAACTTATAGATGGCTTTTGACCTCACCATAACTCGTAGGGATTTTTCTTTAAGGAAGAATGATGAAAACCCAATTTTGTACAAAATATGAGGCGCTAACGGCTTCAGTGCAAAACTTCTTGGGAGTATCATACTCTAAAAGCATGGTCCTAGACATTTCTTGTAGAGATCTATTCTTTCTCTCTACAATCCCATTTTTCAGAGGTGTACAAGGGGAAGCAAAATTGTGTGAATAACCAAATTTCTCACAAAACCTTTCATACATATCATTTTCAAATTCTCCCCCATGGTCACTACGGATAGAGACGATTCAGCAAGAAGCTTCATTCTCAACCCATTTGCAAAAAGTAGAGTAAGCATCAAGAGTGTCACTTTTTAAAACTAATAAGAACTTTCAAGTATAGAGTGAGAAATCATCGACAATCATGAGGTAGTACTTGCTACCATGAAGTGATTGAGTTCTCATTCCAAATAGACCAATATGAAGAAGTTCAAGATCTCTTCCGGTACTAAGGACTCATTTGGATTTAAATGATAATTTGGTTTGCTTTCCTTGTATAAGAGGTTGGCATTCCTCATCCTTCTCAAAGTTCAATTTAGGAAGTCCTTTAACTAATTCCTTTTTTCTCAACTTATTCAATTGATTCATATTACATGATCAAGCCTATTGGTGCCACAAATTATCAACAATAAGTAATCTACCAACAATAGGCTTAAGAGAATCAATAACAATAAAATAAAAGTTTCCACTTCTAGTTCCCTTATATATGACATTGTAGGATAGGGATTATAGAAGCAAACATTCAAGAGGAGTAAATAACACAAGATATTCGTTATCACATAATTGACTAACACTAATAAGATTGTGATGTAGGCCATCTCCATGAAGAATGTTCTTGATCCATAGTAAATTACCCACATCACCCTCACCTATAGTTTTACCTTTCATGTTATCCTCAACAGTCACGGATCCTCCTTTCTTTTTGTGAAATTGTTGAAATAGGTCATCTCACCAGTCATGTGCTTGGCACAACCACTATCAACAATCTATTTTTCTTTTTACCAACAAGTAAGGAAGATTTTGGTTCTCAATTCAAACGTTGGGGTCTGGAGTTAGCTTGGGGACCCATTTCATCATTGGATTGGTCCCCTTCTCCTTGTAAGGATATTAAGTATAATAATGGTCATCACTCTTGCAATGTGCACAAACCATACAGTTCTTAGATTCAGATGACTCCATTGAAAATAGGAGGTTCCTTGCTCTTTTTCTTTCCCTTGTCCTTGCTTTTGGGAGCTCCCTCATATCTAAAACCACTTCTACTAGTAGAGTGATCTAGGACTTCATTGAGGGATTTTTTTCCTTTGAGGAAAATTTTCAAGCAAGCTCTAAGCTTGTGGTTATAATCACTAAGAGTAATGAAAATAGAAGAAAGTCTAGCTAAATCATATTCAGCATGAAGCAAGTCAACCTCTAAATAGAGGTTTTTAGTAAGATAAGAATCTTTATCTAAAGTAAGACTAGCTACTTCATTACTAGGCAATAAAGGTCTAGGAGAAAGATCATTGACTTTAGGAATCAATCTAATATTTTTGGATTTAAGCATAGTTAGCTCATCAAGATAGATTCTATTTTCATCCTTAACGCCATCACATAGATGCCTAAGATCACAAAACTTGGCAACAAACTTGTCATTTTATGTTCTAGTCAAAACAAGTTCATTAAGGCAAGTTTCATTTTCATCTTTAAGACTATTTATGTTATTAAGATTAAATACCATTTTCTACTTCAACTCCATTGTATTGCAATTTAATTTCAAGAAACTGACCTTGCAAGGAATCTATGTTATCAAGATGGACTTTCTAATTTTGCTCAAGAAAAGCAATTTTAGCATACAAGTCATCAAAAATTTTCCCTAACCTTTTCTTCTTAGATTTGAAGTTGGAACAAGACGAACGGGAAACATTAATCATGTCAATGAGGGCTTCTTTAGATAATTCATTCAAGCTTACCTCACTTACCTCACATACATCTTCACTGGTTGAGACCATGATAGCAAGATGAAATTCTCCTTCATTGGAGTTGTAATCAATCGAGGAAGACTCCTCCCATGTGGCATGATTTTGATCCTTGATTATTATTTCCTTCTTTTCCTTCCTCTTGAACTTGCTTCCCTACTTGTAGTCCTCCTTCTTGGAGCTGCACTTATGGTAGGACTTTTTTACCTTGGGGCAATCATCTTGTAGTGTCCCTTTTGACCACACTCATAACACCTTGGAGTGGAGGAGGAGGAGGAGGAGGGATTTCCTTTAAAGTACTTCCCCCTGGAGTAGTTTGCTTCATGATCACTAGGGGATTCATCTTCACTAGTTGGAGGAGTATCCCGACAAGAAAGTAGTTGTTGAACAACAATGGCCTCCACATGAGTGTTGAATGCATTTTCCTTCATCTTCTTGGATTCCTTTTCTTCTAGCTTTTCATCTTCTTCTTGATGTAAAGTCTAGGATCATAGGCTTGGAGATTACCAATAATCTCTTTGGTCGATATCTCACCAAGGCTTCTTGTTTCTTCAATGGAGGTCACCTTGGATTGCCACCTCTTAGGAAGAGACCTAAGGATCTTTTATTTGATGGTTCCTTGATTCATGGGTTAGCCCAAAGAAGCAAGTCCATTCACAATGTTGTTTATCCTTGAGTACATATCAGCCACTCTCTCTTTCTAACCCATATTGAAGTTCTCAAGGAAAACTTTGAGCTTGTAGACCTTAGACTCCTTCAGTTGCTTGGTTCCTTCATAAGTCATGCATAGTTTGTTCCATATCTCATAGGCAGTGTCCCAAGAAGAGATGTGGTTGGATTTATAAGGAGTGAGGGATGCATAAATGATGCTTATGGCATTTGTATTCTATTGGACTTTCTTCAACGTAGCTTCATCCCAAGTACCCACATCTCTTCCCATCTATGTATAGGGAAGGATGACCACTTTCCACATGTTGTAACTCATCCTTTGCAAGTAGAACTGTGTCCTCCTCTTCCAATAGAGGAATTTGTGTAGTTGAATATTGGAGGTCTTATGGAGAATCCACCCTCCAAGTTGAGAGAACCTAGAAGGTTGTCACCCATCTTCTCATCCTGTGGGAGATCAAGTCAGAGAAGATTGTGGCTTTGATACCACTTGTTCGATCAATGGGCTCTAGAAGGGGGATTGAATAGAGCTAAAAATGCTATCCTTAGAGAAAGGTTCTTCAACCTCTATGAGGGCTTACCCACGTTTGCAATGAGCTAGATACCTTCACCAAGGAGCTCACTTATTGCAACAAGTATTCCACCTTAAATGAATTACCAACTCTCCTCTTGGATCTTCAACCTTCAACTTTTCCTTCACCAAGGAGAAGATTTCACCATCACAACTTGAGAGAAGGTATTGGGAAAGGGATGATTGAGTACTTCACAAGGAGTATAATGAAGTAGCTTTCTCATAGTTAGCCTATCTCACTCAGATTGATGTTTGATTAGTAAGCAATATAGAGGTGGGCTCCTAGTTGACAAACCCCCTCAACTATAGCTAGGATCATAAGAAGTAAACTTGGGATGAAGCCCAAGGATCCCTATTTATAGTTAGGGATGTCTACTAGCTAGTAGAAGCACTTGGGAATGAATTCTAGTCATTTAGGGTGTTACAATGGATCTATATTTGATGTTTGCAACACTCTAACAACTAGAAATACTTTTTCTACACATTCCATAGAGTGCAGTCGGTTGAGTTTCAATAAAGCAAATTCGACCAGTAGCACTATTTGACAAAGAAAATTTGAAGTTTTGGTCGAGTTCATCCTAGATGAAACTCAGCCGATGGGTTAAATTTATTTTAGTTGTGTAGGGGTGTCGTACGAGTTTATCCTGGGGAAAATTAGATGACCCTGGAAGTTCCCAAAATCCATTAAAGGTGTAGGTTGAGTTTATCAAAGATGAAACTTGGCCGACAAAACACCCTCTAATGAATTTTAGAAATTGTCATTAGAGTGCTTAAAATTTTGTTTCAAGTGCTCCCGATTTTTTCTCATCTTAATTACACATCATAGAATCAATACAAATTATTACAAAAATTGTCCTAAGGGTTTTAGGGCATTTACCAAAAAAAGTGCATTTGCATTGACTTTAGCTTGTATTTGGTCAAGCTAGGGCTTGATTTAATTAATCCTTTTCAGGTACCAAAAATCTGAAATCAATCTCAAATAGAATATGAGATACATATCTATGGAGTGGTTAAGACATCATCAAAATATGGATAATGTATAACTATTAGGGTAACACCATTTTGACTTCTTGTGTTGGTTTTGTAATCAATATCAACTGATACATCATTTTTCATGTTAGTTTTTATTTTCTTACAAAACTCATGTCATGTAGTTGTGTCTCTCACCTAGGTTTGACTTCTACATTGAGGTATAGGCCTGAACTAGCCAATCATATGTCAAAAAAGTAAATATTATTAACAAATATGGCTAAATTAGATGTATAAAACAATAATCATGGATATACATTAATACACATATATTTGCAAAGATGTGTGAATCACATATAAAATTAGATAAGAATGTAAGGGGATGTAAATCATGTATATGTAACAAAAGGGAAATAATTGCAAAATACTTCACATAAACTTTCACCTCTAGTTAGATCATGACAAACAATTAGTATCTCAGATAATGTACAACAAGGAATTAGTCAAAAGTATTTCCATCATGATTGGAAGTGTGTCAACAAAATTTTATATACATGTATTACGTTTATCCCAATTAGGTTATCATTTAAGAACCATATAATAAATATTCAATTGAAAACATGACATATTCGTAAAAACCCAAACAATGACATATGAGTAAATGTATTCGAGTCGTTTATCTTATTCAATATATTACATGTTAAACTATAATTATTTTTTACAATATTTATAACTTACTTATAATAAAAAAAATATCTCCACATCAATAAATCTCATTAGAAAACACACAATCTGCCTCAAGTTCCTTCTTCTAACCATGAACTTAATCACGAGAGTGATGTTTCCATTATTGATTCACTATAACACCTGAAACCACTTCCCAAGGCTCTAGTTGAGTTTTAGGAATGATGGCTATCCCCAACAACCACCACTATCCTTAACTACACACTTTGTCGTCACTGACATGCAAGCCAGGATAAACATCCTGACTTGTCTCCCATCATAATACTACTATGCATTGAGCAAACTTAACCATAGAGGTTGTGAGTGATTGGCTCCTTAAAAAGGAGGTCTACCTTGGTGATACAAGTATTCCAATCATTCCTTTTAAGATCATTTTATTTGAGGCCTCAAATCCTAGGATGATATAATCTCCCCCACTTAGACTCTAGATGCCCTCATCAAGTCTCAACTATATGGCCTCATAATATTTCCACATTTCATTATAGACCCAGAATGGCCCATGGTCACCTAGATCCTGATCTTGAATACCAAGGCAAGGGTGTCTATATCACCATAGGCAACCCTTTCCAACATTCCTAGACTGCTCGACTCATGACTGGTACGTTGCATGCCCATGTGGGCCCCACATACTAGAGGGGTTTGGCTCTGATACCATTTGTAATATCCGGACCCACTGCCCAAGTCTCTAGCAAAGTTTCAAGACTGATGAATGGACCCACAAACCATGACTAGCCTTAACTGCTCACTTTGTCCTCACTCACATGCAAGCCATGATAAATTTCCTGACTGGTCATCCATCCTAGTACTACTCTATTCTGAGCAAATTTAACCACAAAGTTATAAAATGAAGAACTCTCTAAAAAGGAGGTGAACTTTGGTGATACGAATAGTCTATCATTCCTTTTAAGATCATTTTATCTGAGGCCTCAAATTATGGAATGATATAGTCACATTACGTAATAACTATTAAATAGAGTATATAGATAGCATAGCAACATGTGAAAGTGATGCATTCTATGAATGATCAATATCATGAGTATCAAAAGCCTATCCACAAGACTACTTATGTAAACATATGTCTTTCATCTTCAACAAAGCATATTATATCAACCAGGTAACATAGTATAGCATCATTAGATAATACAATATAATGGCATAGGTTATTCATTCATTTACCTATATAAACAATCATAGCATTATTCATTCATTTACATATATAAACAACTTTTTTGTTGGTCATTCACTATATTACCATTATATAGAGTTCTACTTGGATTGAGCAAACTTTCCATTACATTCTTATCTCACTTAAGGGTATCTAATCTAGGCTTAACATACTTACACTAGCTTTGGGATATCCAATCATCTCATATCTCAATAGTAGTCCCCAATCCAAGCTTACATGTTCCTATTTACCACTATAGGACCACATGAGAATTATGACATTCATAAAATGTAGTCCTATATAAAACATGTAAATGCATTTGTAAACATTAAAATAAAATGTTTTACATTTTCATCATCATATATCAATAATGTTCACATAAATATTTTCTTTAACATTGCAGTCATATTTGTGTCACAATAGATATCATGAAGTTCTTGATACTCAATGATTTGTCAAACATTAGACAATACATGATCATATAAGCAACAATCATATGGGTCATTGAAATTCAATCAACCTATCATAAATTCATGACAAAGTTATCAATAGGATGAGACAACCTACATAGCTTGTATAAAAGGTTTTTATTTTTCTCTTATCTTGTGTTTCCTTTGTGGTATGTTCATTCATAACTTTACACTAAGTATCCATGATCAAATTATTCTTTGTGTAATTATGTTAGTTATTAATGTCGTAAAATTTTTTTAATGGGTTATTGTCCCTTTCTAACCCCTTCCACATTGAGTCCTTTTAAAATAAAATTGCATACTTGATACCTCTCTATATATCACCTAGTTATATCCCATACAAAATCCATGAGCACCAACGTAGCTGATATTTTTAGCCTATTATTGATCCTTGGTTCCTAATATATTTTTAGATTAAGTTACAAAATAAGTATATGTCCACGTAGACCAATAGTCATCCATGCTATAGACAAAAATAATACCAAGTAATACTTGATTCGGATGAACAAAATGCATTATATATTGATAGAATTCTATTAGTTCTATACATAATTTCAAATAATTTCCATAATAAGATAACATTTCCATCATATTTCTCTATTATTATGATACATACAATATTTACAAATAAATCTATTTTTCATTACATATTAACAAAAAAATTAAAAAAATAGTAAATCTATTAGTGGAATATGATTGTATACCAAAAGGACTGACAAACACTTTATCATATATTTAATCATTACTTACTATTTGTACTCCTAAAAAATCCCTTGCTATTTTTTATAAATATAATTATCTTATTGAAAACATAAAACCATACCATACGAAAGTGTTTACATATATTAATATTGGACTACTAGATTTTTTCAGTGATTTATTTCATTTTTTAAAAACACACATACTAACTACTTATACTCGATGCTTCTTTGGGGTCTAATACACTGATATTAGATCTAACTTAGTTTGGTTTTATAAAAAAACCACTTATTTTTTAGTAAAAAACTAACAATTTGGATTTGAACATGTGATTTTCTAGATTAAAAAATTAGTGTTTTCGTAAATGGGAAATTATTTTATGACCCAAAAATAATATAAAATTGTAGAATCTTCAAGGTGTATGTCTTCTTCCTCTCCTCTTGTATACATTGTGTGTCTATATTGCATGTGTTTTAAACTATTGTTCACAGTCTCAATAATATATCTTCTGCCATAGGTCCTATCCACATTGTTCATTGCTTCTAATTCCTTATGAAACTAGAAATAGGATTAAGGATTAACAATCCCTCACACTTCTTACATCATTTGTGTCAACTTTACTCTCCATATGACAAGCTCCAACGATGATTTATACATTGTTACCCTTTCTTTGTCACCAATTTCATGATCTTCATTGTACATCTCTAATATCTATCAGAATTGGATAAAGGTTAGATAGCAGACTTGAGCCATTAAATCCAAAATTGAATAGTTAAATGAATCCCCAATCATACTATTCTCTTTATTTACTAAATACTAAAATATTCATCTAAATCAATAAGCATTTTGAAGGAATCATTTAAATCTCTCTATTATACAACTACTAGAACTTTAATTCTAGTACACTAAACCTCCTCAACACTCCTTATCCAAACCAAACAATGAATAAAATTATAAAACTTCAACTCAAATTTATGTTCAAAAACTCTTTCAGTTTTATGTCTATGCAACGATTAGATTTCAAGAAAATATACTTCAACCTATGGCATCATTTGTTCCATTATTTCCTAATGCAACTATATATTATTGTTTATTAATAATATTTCCTATAAATAAAAATCTATTTCACTTAGTATTTTAATATCAATGTAACTATTAATTATTTCTATTCCAACTATTTTTTTTGTGAAGTTTACTTGTTAAACCGTAGATATACCATTTTCTATAAATAAGTGTGTATTTCAATTCTTTAGTGATTCCCTTTATATTAGTCTTTCTAACCTAAATCCTCACGAGACTCATTTCATTACTAAACCCATTTATTATGATATCAATCAACTAGGGTGTAGTTATGGGTGTTAAAACAAGCATCCTACTAAGACCTCCATACCATATTACATGTTTAATTAGAGTCATATTTCCATATATTATATATATTACCCATGAGGGGTTTATATGACAAGTATTATTAGTCAATTCCTTCATTTTATATAAGTTCATATGTTGATATAATTTCATGTGTTTGTTATTTACTCTACCCCCCAAATCTAATACTCATACGTCATCAATAAATACCACCATATAATCTAATAATGCTTTTATCAATCCAAGATACATGTGTGTTGAACAAACTAGGTTTTGTGAAATATTACAACCCATAGGTTTCAAATCCAAATTATGTTAAAAAATTGAAGTGAAATACAAGATTTTTAGTTCCCTTTCTGGACAAAATCCTCATGATGTCTAATTTTTTCATATAGTGGCCAAATTAATAAGACAAGTCTAGAAAACTAGAAATAGGTTTCTAGAAGGATATCAACACATAGAAAATATTTAAAATTAGCTTAAAATAAGTAACAACAAAGGAATTTATATTTCACACTCCTATAAAATCTTATCACAAATGAAATCAACCCAAAGGAACATCGAGAGTTTCATGTTGGCAATATCCACAAATCCCCTATTATCATGGTGGAAGTAAAAGTTCAGATGGGGTTAAAACCAAGCCTAACTTGTCTCCCATAGGAAAGCCGACACCAAATATGTAGAACATTGCATAGTAGCAATCCCACTAGTGACAGAGAACAAAATTTTGTTAATAATAAGATTAATTTGTGTAATAATAAGTAGATCGAACATATGAAGGATGGAGAATCCAACCTAGTTGTAAGTATAAAATAGGATTAAGAAAGTTGGAAGCTCACTACTGTAGTTCTTGAAATAATGTTAATGGTAGAAAACCCAAATATCATCCTCAAAGTTTCCAATAGTCATTGCACATGTCTTGCAAGGGATTCCAATCTCATTACTTAAATAGATAAATAGTGTTTACTATATTCCTATGACACAGATGGAAATAATAAACTAATGAGGTAGGACTTCCTGTCATGCAATGTCAAAAAAAGTTAAATAGTTCAAAATTAGAGAGGCATATTATGTGTTGATGTGATACACTAATCTAAGTAATAGTAAAGTTCTAAGAAATAAATATTTTTCAATATAGGGAGATACATGCATAATACTTTAAAACCCACTTCTAAAGTGGAAGTGGTTCTTAGAGATTGTATTCGCTCCACTAACACATTTTGTTTTATCTACATAAAAAAGTATCTTGATGGTATGAATTATTATAGAGATAGAAACTTGACATGACTAGAGGGTTTCCACTGATATAATCCACAAGAGGAAATACAAACATGTCATGGAAGAAAATGATATCTTGAGTATGTTGGGTTGGGAGGATTCCCAAGGGTTTCCAATATGAGAGAAAGTCATATAGGATGTTAGGTGTAGGAAAAAAATCATATGTGATGGTTCAAAAGAAACACAAACATGATACTAATGTGGAGGCAATCATGGTGACTTAAAGAAGGAAGGATTTTTTTGCATCCTCCCAAGACCTATGGAAATCCCAGGTTCAACCAAGAGGTCAAATTCCTAGCTAGAAATCACTTTCTTGTACTATAGGGTAAAGATTATTCCATTGGCGTGTATCACTAGGTGGAACCCCCCCCACATACATGGTTGGTTAAGGGATATATACAAACTATCCAATTATATTCTCATGTGTAAGAAATGAAGGAAACCAAGAAGGAATCCATTCATAGTTTGGTGTCATGGGTAAATTTATGCAAGTGAGCTATAATAGTTGCAAACCAACTCAAATTGAGTGTTGTAGTTTATGTTCATGTTTCTTTAGATTAAGTATTCATAGAGAATAAAAATGTAATATTATTTTATTTAAAATTATATATATAAGATTAATACTTTTTATAGTTTTAGACATGTAATTCTAATATTTTAATTAAATATCTATGCCCCATAGTTCCATCTAAGTACTAACCTATTTAGGGATCCCTAATTGGTTACATAGTAGATAACTTAAATGGTTATAAACCTATAAGTTTTGCATTGAATTGTTTAGAAAGTATATCATATGTAATAGGAACTAGTTTCTAGAATAATATATATTTTGTAAAAATTATAAGCTTATGTCAACTTGGTTACTTAAGATCCCATTGAATCAACCAAAGTACCTATTTTAAAGGTAGATGAGGTGAAACTTACATAGTTCCACATTCCTATAAGTATCCAATTTGCAAACATGGTTCATCATTATGTTTGTATACCGATCACCATATGACAATTTCATACCATGCCTAGTAACAACACAAAAAGGAATACATTAAGGCTTATAAAATGTAAGCCAAGGGGATGGGGAAAAAATGTACTATATCGGGAAATCATTGATGATATGAGATAATAGAGAGAGAGAGAGAGAGAGAATTAATATAAATAGGTAATGTAAATAGAGTATTAATAGAGGAAGAGGAGGGAGTGAGATGGGAGAATAGAGAAAGAGAGAATGGAAGTGATTGATGGAGGGTGACAAGAGAAAATTGAGGAGATAAGTAATATAAAGAGAGAAGGTAAGTTATATCTGGAGTGATGGATTATTAGGTATTTATTCACCACTAATAGGAGGATAATCAACAGAAGAAGGTGTGTGCTCATAAAAAATAGGGGTGAATTCAATAATAATGGGCACAAATACACCTAAATAGGTGTGTAAGACCCCTGACCTGGATTCTTTGTTGATCTTTCTTGCTTAGCATAATTAGATTCTTAAAACCTCAATCTAATCTAATCACATGTGATGGGCTGATGTTTTAATTTTGGTCTTGTTTGGATGTTGTTTGAGCTAGTTATGCATGTATGTTCTTGTTTTGGACCAAATTGCAAATTTACCCATGTTTGGGATTTTCTTGCAATTTGTCACATAATTATGACATCATGCTGGAGAGAGAATGGCTCTCCAAAGCTTTGTTATACCTTGGTTTGATGTTGCGGCGTGATGAAGTGATGTTTAGGGTAAGCTTGGATACCCTAAGTGATGGTTGATCTTGATATTGAGTCAGCCAGGGTTTGGAGATCGCTAAGTTTTATGAGGTTCTTGGTTTGAGCAGTCGATGGTGATATCTTTGATCAACCCTAATTTGGCAATCAGTGAAGTTTGACATCTCTCTTTGGTTTCCAACTCCTTCTTGTGTTGATGCTCAATGAGCTTTTTGCGAGTGCTAGGTTTTGACCACCTTAGGGTTGCTATGATTTCCCATCGGTCATATGCTTTCTTGGACAAGTGAGGTTGATGGTTCCCCTTTTTTATCTCCCATGTTGTATGCATGAGATTATTACTTTCATGGATGAGATATAGGGGACACATTGCATGTGTTTTCATGACACCTAACCACCTTTCCCTCTCTCTTACCCTTGGCTATATAAACCTCTCTCCTTACATGTAACTAAACCCTTTGCACCATATTGCTTTCTCTTCTTGCTTGGAGCTCATACCCCTTGTTCTTGGTGGTGAAGTTGGTGCTCTAGTGGCTAATCTATCTTGCATGTGAGGTAGGCTTTTAGGAGTAATCATTCCTTGGTGATCATTTGGTGTTCCTTGACATTGGTAAGTGGTCCATAGCTTGATCTTTGTATTCTTCCCTTACCCTCTTTTTCTTTCTCTTCTTGTCTGAATCCATGGAGTTTCCATGGCGGTGATTGGGTTGAGCTTGAAGGACTTCTCTCTGCTTGGCCAAATCCATGGTTTTCCATGGTAGTGCTTGACTTGAGTTGAAGAGTTTCTTTCATGTCTTTTCGGCCTAGGGTTTTGCTCTCCATCTTGCTTCTTTAACCTAGGGTTTTGTTTCTGTCTCTTTGATGTGGAGCTATCTTGGTTGAAGTGGTGATCAAGATAGGGTTTTCACTCTCTTCTTGGAGCTTCCTAACTGTTGGAGTTGTTGCTTCATCCTTGAGAAGGCAATTTATTGTTGGTATGTATGCCCAGAGAGCCAATCATATGATTATTGGAATGTGGTATAAGATACATGATTTGATGATAAAAGTAATTCCATCTATTATTTTTGTCTTAGTCATGATATGATGACACATACATAAGTAGATGTCTGAAGAATGATGTTAGTCGATGAAATATGTCTTCAGGTTGAGGACCTGAACAATGAAATCATATGTATGATGAGACTACATACATTCTTGTTATGTCCCTAGTCAGATATTAATGTGGAAGCAAAATAGTGAATGGTAATACATAAGGCTAGAGTGTGTATTGAATAATAATAGAGTCTCATTAGTCATGATATATGATATCAAGTCACTCACATGGTTACATGTTAGAGAATAGTGTATCAGATAGAAACCCCCATTAGAGTGATACATGGAGACCATGGAATGATAGTCACAATCATCTCTCATAGTGATAGCAGTGATTGTAGTTCTTAGACGTGAAGTCACTACACTCATCACATATCTTTGGGTATACTTTGACATAATGAAATGTAATCCTTAGATAAGGGTTGTCAAAAAGGTGATGATTGGATAGCTTTGACACATGGGGACTGAGTATGAGTGATGTAGATGGGATTTGTACCTCATACATGAGTTTGATATCCAAGACCTCTTGATAAGCAAGACGAAGAAATGTAAGGCCATACTGATGTGTTTCAATATGTGATTTGTGAAGTCATATGCATCTCATATAGTCTTCTCTAGTTCAAGGAACATGGATTGAACATTGAGAGGATGATGATTCCATGCCTCAAGTTCAATCCAGATATCAGAGACAAAGGAACTATATGATCACAGTAACACTAATCATGGTTTGTAGGTTGAAGTTGTTCTCCAACTTTCTGAATTACTTGGGTGGTATGATGTGTGACTCTGAAGCGTTCTTTGCTTGTGAGGTCATAATTTGTTATGGACATTCACTGCCAACATAATTCTAGACCTACAGGGTCACACACATGGGATACATTTGGATTAAAGGAGTATAGATAGAATGGTAAATGTGTTTAGGTGTTCAATTAAACAATAAACAAACTGACTGGACTCAGAATCATCAACTTCAAGTGTTGGACTGACTATTTGGTTGTCAAGTTGATTAGAAACTGAATTGGCGGAGTTCTGCTAGAACTAAGGCATGAGACGACCATCTCACATGATGGTCCTGAGATGACCAATTCGTGGTTGTGAGTCGACTAGCTCGTAGTCCTAAGATGAGCGACTCGTGTGAGAGAGACGCCCGTTCATAGGGAAATTTGATTGCATCAAAAATTATTGTTGATTTCATGTAGTTCTTTATTTGATTCTAATTGCCAATTTAATTCAGAATAGGAAACTACATGAAACAACTGCATCTATAAGAGAGATGGAAATCACATGAACGATATGCCCATTTTATGGTGTGAGATGACATTATTGCAATTCTAAATTTCTAGAACATTCATGATTCCATACCCTTCTACTCCCACACCGATCGTGAACCCTGACCCTGGCCTCTACTATAAATAGAGGCGTACTTGTTATATCCTCAATTTTCAGAAAAATTGAATAAGGTAATTATAACGCATGAGTTGATAAATAATCATCCTCTTTGATATTATTGAAAAATAACAACGTCACTTGGTGGCATGTGTATAACTCTGGGGCCGATTTAAAGGCCCATAAGATTGTTTGCTTTGCAAATAGATTCTTGTGGCACAAGTTAAGAAAATAAGATATTTCCGGCATAAATAACGAACTGTGACTTTGTTAGATAATTTGTTTAAAAGATATATCAAAAAGAGAAAGGAATAATCCAGACATAAAGTGGTTTTGTAGAAGATTAATGGTCTCATAGTCCATATACCTGTCATTGATGGCTTTTGATTTACCAAAAACATTATCTTTCGGAAAGGACTTGGTCAAGCCTGAGATCCCATGAAAAGACACGGGTGATGAGTTGGGAAACCCTATGATGCTAGTTTCCGTAAGTGGGATTGCTTGATCATAATTAGTTAAGGTGTAAGAGTCACATCTAATAGCACTGCCTCTCATAATAAGGAAACTTTCCATATTGATCTCGCTCTCTCTTCCTTTCTAGAAACTTCATAGGACATCTCCGCTACCACTATAAGAAGGGTTGTATTTTGTCCCTCTCTAAGTCATCCCTTCCCTGTAACCCTAGAATTCCAGCATGAATCATATAAGGGAGGAGTCGTGAAATACCATCCTCACCTGGGTCAACACGATGCCAACTTGAGTGCGGACACCCCTCCATCAGCGTGGGGGGTATCAAGGAGGACGGCAATGTACAGATGTCATGATCTGGAATAGGTCGGCTACTAGTGGTACTCACGACTTGTGGCCAGGATGTCGACCATCTTGGGTCCATGACGCCTGCAAATTGGCAGAAGCAAGTCAGCGAGCAAGTGTCTTCTTGGTTGGAAGCTTCGTCTGGAGAACGGAAGAGGATGCAACTGAGGAGGGAGCTGAAGCATGGAGTTCCCTGGTTTTCGGCCGCTGCTGACTGCCACAGGGTCTGGCCGTGTCCATTGAGAGTAGGCGGTGGTTTCCTAAAACACCAATGCCAACCCAGATACAAGCTGACGTCCAGGAAGGATGTGTGCCTTGCGTGCAGCTGAGAAGGGGATGGAGGCAATCCATTAGGCACTGCAGCACCGAGGAGGGGTGTGAGCCCTGGAGGTCTTCTCCGTCAGCCACCCTAAGACGACCATTGAAGGTATAGAGGCGCCTACATTAGGACAGCACTCTCCTTCCATCGTGAATGCCACGGCCTGTTGGTGGTGAGGTCGGGAGGGGCAGACAATTGGAGCACGAGGATGTTGGGCAATATTGTTCATAGGCGAAACCTTCAGTAGGACTGCAAAGAGTCTGGGAGGGTCTGCCACCGGTGACCTGGGTGCCAATTATGGAGACTTGAGCGCTGGCTGCCTAGGATACTCATCGTCGGGGTACTGGTGGTAGAAGAGGAGCTCTGGGAGGAAGGAAGATGGCCGAAAGCTGGCGCCTTCCTGCCAAGCATGACAGTGGTGCAAGAGAGAGGGAGAGTGATGGAGATCAGGAGATAGCAGCAGTGTCGGGTGCTTGTGCCTGCGTGAAGGTGTTGTGCCGACGGAGGCGAGGAAGGAAGGCCGTGAGCTGGGCTAGCCCTAGACCATCCGATTCGGGCTCATGTTCGGCATAGACTGGATCTTTGATGCAATTGCACCGGGAGGGTGTGGAGCCCTCTTCTAAGGCATAGCCATGACTTGGAGGCCTGCGAGCCAATGAGGGAGCGCCACGTGGCTGTATGGTAAGGTATAATTTATAGATTTTTCTTAATTCATAGTAAATGCTAGGATGGTCCAAAAATAATGATATTATATATCAAATTGATCAGGTTAATGAGGAGAATACAAATAATATATTATTAGAACTTGATCATGCTTCCTATTCTAAAATTATATACAATTCATGTGTTAATGAGATTAGTACAAAAGGAAAATCTAGATTTTTCTTAATCTGATGCTTAATTGGATATATTCATTCATGATAGGCTAATACCTGATCTAGACCTACATAATGAAGAAATCTTCGATAATGAGGAATAATGATGTTTCTAGTTTAATAATCTCATACACTGTTGATTAGGGTTGTGAAGCCAGTATAGACATCTTGCTATAATCATAATGACGAGTAATATGATTTAGGTATCATGAGTAGGCTAATATGCCTAAAATGATTATTAGGGTTTAACCTAATATGCAAAACTGAAATTGTAATTTGAGAAACCATGATATGATGGAATTAGGGTTGGTATCCCTAATCCTTAGTCCAAACACGAGATAACCCTAAACCCTAGTTTAGAATCACATCTCGATCTGAGTAATGTAATATGAATACATGGTGACACACGCGTAGTATGCTTTATTTCAGATACTTGTTGATTACGTGCTTGGTTGATTGGATGTTTGGATTGCATTCCTAAAGTACATAAGATGTTCTGCATGGTTTCTGCGATGGCATAAGGTACGTGGTTACGCTTATGAATACATGAATCGAATTTTGAGATTGCCGATGTTTCTCGATGAGATTAAATGTCAAATAAACGGCTTGCTTGTTTATTTAGTTCTTGCAAACTATAAAGTGCATATGAGTATCATGTAAAGTAAATAATGGTATTCTGAACCCTGGGTTAGACTGATCTTAAGGGTAATGCACACGAGCCCTGGAGGGACATTGATTACACCTGAGGTAGTAGACCAGATAAGGGTTAGAATATGAAAATAAGTTTATATTCTTACATGCAAGATAAAGATGTTTGCTTATATCTGTACTTGTGATTATTATTTGAACCCACGTACCAGTATAGAAATATATTGATCGTGTATTTGTTTGTCGGTGTTTTAGGTATCAGATATACTTGATTCATGGACATCAGGGTATAGATAAAGATGTTGAAGACACTACATCTTAATCTTGAAGGTTTAGTTTTAATGGTTTACCTTTACACATGTATAATTAATTCTGTTAAAAGTTATGTAACTCCTTAGAGGAGCTTTTCATGTAAACATGTAAATATTTGATCATTAATGGAAATTGTTTACTATTTTGTATTATTTCATGAATCTGATCCTGGAAATTATGATTAACGATATGTGACTTTAAGGTCTTTTAGACACTCAAAAGTGCGGGTCGTTACAGTAGCGGTGGCTTCCCAAGACACACAATTGAGAATCCATTTTTCTGACAATTGTTGTCCTCTCTGATTGGGGTAACCAATAGAGAGGCCAAGAGAGTCCTACCCATCAAAGTGAGGGATAGCGAGGGAGAGAACAGCTAAGACTATTTGTTGTGGGAGAGCATGTTGGCAACAAGTATGTTGACATAAGGTGACAACTCCTTCCTGTTAGCTCTGGTAGCACAACATGGAGTTCCTAATGGTCTACATGGACTACTCTAGAGGCAGGAGGCCATCATCCACATCTAGGAGGACAACATCAACTTGTAGTCTGTGTCGAGATTGTAGGAGTTGTTGTAGACATTGGTCCAGTCTGTTATCTATCGTACAGGCCAGGACCTGCACAGACACCATCTAAGAGTAACTAGAAGATAGTTGCACTGCAAGGGTAATGTCAGTGGCCTTGATCTAGGACCAGGTGTAACCATGCAACCTCTCCTTCCTATATACATTATTGTTGACATGATCTTGCTGTCTAGGGGAACCAGCTTTAAATTCTATTTCTGTTGCCTTATTTGTCACCTCAATTTCCTAATAGTGGTATCAGAGCAATGTCAATTTATGGTGTATGTGGGATCTAAATTGATATCATCAGATTTAGTTTTCATTCTTTTATTACATGTGATGAGAATATTGAAATGATTAATGTGCATATCCAATTAAATTCCACATACGACTCCACAAATGTCCATAACCATGCTTCACATCCACCATCAAAATTGGTTTTATAGTGACACATGTGAATTATATATATATATATATATATATATATATATATATATATATATATAATTCACATGTGTCTCCAAAAAACCAATTTTTATGGTGGATGTGAAGCATGGTTATGGACAATAACCCTAGATCTGTGTATTCATGGTTGCGGTTGTTTATTCCTTTTGTTACTCATTATATGTATTGAGCCTCTCTATTCCTTCCAAATGTAAATTAATTCTCTTCTTCATTGTTCCCCTTGAATGTAACTCAAAGTTTCCCTTTTACAATGTAATGAGAAACATGATAATTTTAATTTATGCATCATAGTGAGAAGATGTTCTGCACAAGGCAAAATGACCGACTCATGAGATGACCCGATCAACTGGAGAATTGAGGAGGTAGATGATAGGAGGATGAATCGATCAACTGGTGGCCCAACCAATCGACTAGAGGAGTCCAAACACCTCTTGGACTTGAGAACCAGACGATCACTTTAAGAGCCCAACTGAGCAACCAGGAGGCAATCTGATCAGTTCAAGGGTTGAACCGATGAACCCGGATTAGTTCAAGCATGTATATTCACCAACAACAGGTATCACATGTTGTGGACCTAGGTGGTAGTAATTCCTTTTAGATCCATGGAATTACATTAGTATGGCCATAATCATCACTTATGTGTTTTAATTATTTCATGTTCTCATTTGTGGTTATAGCATGTATATGATATTTACTATAAGTATGTGGTGATTGGATATGTATATGTATTTATATAGAAAATCCCTGAATCAAAATATTAAGTCTTGGATTCTTTCCATAAGTAGCACACATGAAAAGCTTGATCGACCAAGTGTGGGCACGCCCTAGCGTGGTGCGCCGTCTATCTTGTGGAAGTTGATGGCAGGGTACATATCCTATCATCTTGTCTTTTGGGTTAGTCTTAAGTAGGTTACTTTAATTGGATTAAGAACCTAGAAGTGTATAGATGATCAATGACAAAGAGTTGTGAATATCATCTATCAAGAGTTGCATATGATGCAATTGGCAAAAGTTTCCTACCTGATAGAATCAAGTTGTGGGTGACAACCCTAGCTGACTCATTATTTTGATGAAACTAGGATCTTGTCTCACTAGAAGAGTGCACATTGCAATATTCCAAATTGATACATGTGGGTTATCAATTTGAACAAAATAGTGGGTTCCATAGTAAATTGAAAACATAATTAATATCATCAAACTTATCAAATCAAACAAAGAAAAAATGTTGTGAAATCGTTGCAATATTTATTTGTAGAATTAAATGTCAAACACAAACACAAACACATTAATATTACGAACACTCCTTGAGAAATGACAAAATGGGGTAAAGTTCCATGTCTGGTTAAGTATTTTGAGAATTGTTGTCAATCATGAGAGAAAGCTCTATGACCTTGAAACACTAGAGCTAGAGGAACCCTCTCCAAATGCCCCTAAGGATAAATGGATTCTTTCTAGAAGCATGCCACTGATGCCATAGACATTGAGTACCTCATGCTTTTCTGTATGGACTATGAATTGGATGAACAAGATGATAACATGGAAATTCTCAAGATGGTAACACATCTTAAGAATCATGTAAAGCAAGAAAGGTATAATGTCTCCAAAGACTTGTTTGAGTGCAAACTGATAATGGGAGAACC